>CM061526.1:8447500-9832500 GCA_030068015.2 Neoceratitis asiatica
GAGGCGAACAGGATAGTTTAGTAATTTCATCATAAGGAAAACGTTTAAAAAAGTTTCGTTTATAATCTAAATCATTTGAGAAGAGGTCTACTGTTGTTGTTGTAACCGCAGAAAAATTCCGGAAATTGGACTTCGGGGAATATTGCGAGAGTGACAGTCCTTGGTCGGATAAAAATCCGGGTCGTTCCGGTACAAAGACCCAACTGTCGCGAGAACTATAAGATTTTAATCGCCTCTTACGACGAGCATGTCTTACCGCGAGTGAATTCTTGAACCCCTAACCCGCAGGGGGTAAAGGTCTGAATACAGCCAGTTATAGGCCTTAGCGCCATGAAAAGATTTCATTTGCGGATATTTTTACAGTTATTTTCTAGAACACTCCTCGTTGGAGCTCGGTTATGCCCACAAAGCACCCGACAACTTCTTGAAGAAATGCGTGTCAATTGTCCTTTCCCTCCTCCTCCCGCCATATATAATAATAGTTGCTCTGAGATACGTTTCGAACTGCTCTTGAAAGTACACATTAGCTAATGTAGGCTTGAGTACAATCACAGCTTTGAACATAGATCTTCTTCTTCTTCTAAATGGTGTAGGCACCACATATGTGCTTATAACCGAGCCAAGGAGTACTACTACTTCTGGACAAACAGTTGGAAGACTATTCCAAATTCCTATTCTTACGTGCTTGTCTCATAGCCTGGAAACGTGAGCAAACCTTGTCTAAGATGAGATGAGAAGAAGCCTTTGGTTTTACCTAAAAAAGAGGGAGCTTTAGTGTAGTCACTTTAGCATATTCGACTTACGGCTTCATTGAAGTAAGTCTCATTAAAATATGCGCTTAAGAAATGTATAAACAAAGAAGACAGCATCGGTCTAGTACGTTGTGAAGAGTTTCACTTCGGCTCGGAGCCTTTTGGAGTTTAATAAGACAGTTAATATTTTCCTTACAGCTTTATACAGCATCACAGACATCTCTGAAACGTGGAAACTAACTACCAGAAGTTTCCGTGGAAGAGCGGGACGATATTCATCAGTCAATGACTAGCTCTGCGCTCCACTTCCAGCATCGAAACAGTTCCTGTTGGGGTTTTCATGCCAGATGCACACCCACAGCTCAACAATTCAGCAACTACTGCCACATACATATGTTTTCTTCGAAGTTTTTGGTTAGCTGCAAGGCGCAAACAACAATTTCCAGCAACAACAACAACAAAAAACAAAAACTGAATGGACAGTTGTCACACACAAATGCGTAATGAGCAAAATTTTCTACATAGTTTAACTATTTGAATTTTCAATTATAAGTTTTATTGCTACCTTCGTATATACACACACACACGATGCTTTAATGAACACACAAAAACTTCAATACACACACACACTCACACACAACTACGCTAGTCCTGATATAAAGATACAGATGTTACATCTGAAGGCATTCCAACAAGTAACAAGTTGCCTTACATGTCCTGCACAAATACAAATAAACACACATACATACATGCATTCATTCAATCATACATATGTGTATGTATATATACATATAAACATATATATAGATATATTCATTGAAGCCAAATTACTTCACCCAACAATTGCTCTAGCACTCAAACATGCTTGAGCAACTCGCAAATGCTCAACTCCAACTATGACAGCTTAGCAGCTGCAACTGTAGCTTGTAGTTTAAGCTTGTGTAAATGCATACGCATGCATGTACATATGTATGCATACAGGTATGTAAATACTTTACAGCCTCAGTAAGTTGCTTGTGGAAACATTTTCAATTCACTGCACTTTGAGAAATTTCGAAATTATTTACACAATCACACGGACGTACATATGTATTTATATGTACATGTGTGTGGCAAGCCTTGACATTAAGGACATCAAGCAACCGAGCATCTAAAGCAAATGACACATTTTCGGTAGCTTAACATAATTTTTAGATGAATTTATGATTATTCGAGATTTTCTAATCAAGTAATTAAAATTGAATTCTTAATGAAAATAATAAATTTGCAATGAGCTCATTCATTGCGTAATTGCAAAGTAATTAGATGGAGAGATTTCTGTAGGTGCTTTAAATTTTATAAAATTTATCAATCAAATGTGCTCAAAGGCTTGTTAAAGATATTTTGTAGTGATTTAAATTGGACATAGTAACAGAACGAAACATATTTCACAAAGGAGTTGGCTATTTTAAGATCCCTATGAAGCTGTTTCCTCCTGTTTCGTTAGCTCAGATTAAACTTACATCGTCTACTCAAAAGATTTACCCAAATCCTGCAGCTCACCTCTAGTTAGACGGCTAAGTCCGCACTGGGTTGCAGCTATGCCAAAACAGCGACAACTTCATTATAAAGGGTGATCCATTTCGACGTTCCCTACTTTTTTAAAGAAAAAACACAGAAAATTCAAATTCAATGGGGAATATTTTTTGTCATTCGAAAGGATATTCTTTGGTATTTGTTTTTTGAAGTTTATCTCTTTCAAATGTTGGCCATGGCTACGTCTCAGATGATCCATCCGTTGAGTCCAATTTTCAATGATTTGTTCGACCAACTCCGCTGGTAACTGGTGCATGACACGCGTGATGTTTTGCTCCAAGGCCTGAATGGCAGCGAGATTGTCCGCACACACTTAAACTTCACATATTCATATAGGAAAAAGTCTAACGGTGTGATATCACATGATCTTGGTGGCCAATCGACCGGCCCAAAGCGTGAAATTATCTTATCACCAAAGTGTTGTCCCAATAAATCCATTGATTGCGGAGATCACGAGCTTTACCTCTTTCGAAACCATGTTACGAGTGGCCTTCGTCAGAAATCATTAAAATGCTTGTGACACTAAATACATCTCTACTTCTTCAACAACAAATCTACATTATCATTACAACCGCCATAATAACAGGGCACCGCCTATTGAAGACTCTCAGATGTGGTATGGGCTACTTCGCCAATAATTTGTCTCGCATCAGATGGGACCGTATGTGAGGAAAAGTCGATAGAACATCATCTCTGTCCCGCCCGGTAGACATACGTTAGGAGAAACAGACACTACAAAAGACAGAAAGAGATTTCTCTCAGTTCAAATGCTTACTGATTTACCCGAGCTATTGTTCAAAGAACATGTTCTACTAGCGAAAAATTTCTTGGGTTGCCTATTGAACTTCGCTAAATAGCACCTGCGACCAGCGGTAAGTACTCTCCGTCACACTGTTTGTAAAGCTGTCGTTGATAGATAGTGTAAGTCTCGACAGAGAGCCGATCTTTCGAATTTTAGTACCACATAAGTATTATCCAGGTATTTTTCCAGGTAATAGTTTTCACACTAGTGTGTGCCAATTTTTTTTTACTGACGCCTTTAAGTTTGCGACTTAAAATAAGAACTCATGACTTGCTTACAGAATCTTGATTAAGGATCAACCTGTGGAATTTGAAGATCACATAAATGTTATTCAAGTATTTTTCTACTAGGGTTCCAGACTCGTTTCCGTCTGGAACCCAAAACGGCAACATGAGAGCTAATCAATGAATTTATAAAGAATTCTTCGGTAAAAACTATTTATTTGAAATCAGTAGGACACTCGCCTCTCAACAGTCACCAGAATTCACCAGAAGAGACACATTCTCCTGTGTTATTCCACTCTCTCACGAAAATCTCTATGTAATCTTATCGAGAATATATAGGTTTCGCTAAAGACGTTTATTTCATAACATTTCAGAGTCATACGCAACACTTCTGCCAACGAAAGTTAAAATTTTCTTGGAGCACCCTATACGAAGGAACTCTTAATAATGTCACAATCTGTCACAATGATTTCCCATCACTGTTCTGTTGAATTTTCCATATTCCCCTCAAACGTAGCCCCCGTTCAGTCTGCCGGGTGGTGGATTCGTCTAAAAAATGTCTTTAGTCGGATACACTCAAAGCTCCCGAGAGGTATTTAGCTCTAACTCTGTTGTCTGTGCGTTTTTATTCGGTATATTTGGTTTTAGTTTCCGTTCGAAGGTTAATTCTCAATAGATAGAGAGATACTTTAAGGAATATTTACGTAGTGTTTGCCCCACTTTCTTCTTACAGTTTAGAAAAACTCGTAGAGAATCGAGCAGGAAAAAATCCGTATTTAGCAAAACCTTTCTTAACACTCTCTCTACTAAAAACATGAATCTGAAGTAAGGATCTCTAAGCCACCAGCTGATTTTTTTTTTTAGATTTTCACAGTTGGCATCACCTTTAAACCTTTTGACATTAAACCCTTTGGAAAGTAATTAATTTCTTTCTGCCACATATGACTCTCTTTTCGTATGTGTAGAGCTGACTCACGTTCGTGCAGAAGAACAAAGCGATGCTACACGACTTTGACTTTTTTTTACATATCCTTGGACTCAAACTTCTTCCGCATTGCCATTACACGAAATTGAAGTTAAAATTCCCACAACAGACTGTGAATGCCTGCGCTGTACTGCCGGCCAGTCCTCGGGCAGCATAAGCCATATCACCACACACACAGCATTTTACTTTCCATGTAATCATGATTGTACCATTTCCAAATCATTAATTTTTTTACTCAACGACAATGTCGCACTTTTGATTTCATTTTTGTGGCATTTACCAGAACTGCCATTGCCAGCTGCTACGTATTGTCTGACCAAGCAGAGTTACGTGTTTTATCGCACAATGCCATGCATACTTGCGGCCAAATAAGGTGATGAGGAAGAGAGGAAGAGAGTGTGTGTGTGTGTGAGATGGTGAAATTAAATGAGAGTGCGGGCAGCTGAGGAAGAACTTGGCATACTTGTCCATGAAGCGTCAATAAGGCATGCGAGCAGAGGCTATTAAGCCAACCAAGCACCAGCCGGTGAATGTGATAAAAGACAAAGGCATGTTGAGGCGTAACAAACACGTTGGAGAGTGGGGAAGGTGAGGTAAATGAAAAATCGCAGCAGCATAAGTGTTTCTGCTGAGTCGTTGACAATAATTTCATCATCAGAACAACGGCAGCAGCAGCAGCAGCAGCCAGAGTGGAAGCTGTGGGAGCAGTACACAGCTCAGACGCGTTCAGCCGGCGAAAAGCCGTAGCCGCAAGCGAAAGGAACGTGTCTGAGGACTTGCTGGTTATTTTATGGGTGTTTGTCCTTTCAGATACACATACACAAAGGCAAAAGTTTTTGCAGATCCACCACCCCCCGCCGTTATTGCCGCTTTGGCTGCAGCTTCAGCTTTTGTTGCGGCTGATAATTTTTATGAGTTTTTTTTTTTGCTTTTTGTTGTTATTGTTATTGTTCATGTTGCATTCATCAGCTCGATGTGACAATAACTTTATGTGCAACAAACACAGATATTTTTTGGCGATACAACTCCCCTCCCTCTCTATTTCTCTCTCTCTCTCTCCCTTACTGTGTGAGACTGTGCTTGTTGTTAACAAAAGTTTTTACACTGCCTCGAGGCGGAAAGGTTTGTTGCTGTTGTTGGAAATATATTAATGTCCGTCGATTTTAACCATTCTAAAGCTGTCTGTTCTTGTTATTGTTTGTTGGCTTGGTTGGTGATCCATTTCGAGGTTCCCTACTTTTTCAATGAAAAAAACACGGGAAATTAAAATTTAATGGGAAAATGTTTATTATCATTCGAAAGAATATTCTCTGGCATTTATTCTTTGAAGATTATCTCTTACACATGCTGGCCGCGGCTACGTCTCAGATGGTCCCTCCGTTGAGTCCAATTTTCGATGACTCGTTCGAGCATTTCGACTGGTAACTGGCGAATGACATGCGTGATGTTTTGCTCCAAGACCAGGATCGAAGCAGGAACTTAGACTTTACATATCCCCACAGGAAAAAGTCTAACGGTGTGATATCACACGATCTTGATGGCCAATCGAACGGCCCAAAATATGAAATTATCTGTTCGCCGAAGTGTTCTCTCAATAAATCCATTGGTTGATGCGATGTGTGGGAAGTGGCGCCATCTTGCTGAAACCAAATGTCGCATAGATCACTAGCCTCAATTTCAGGCAACAAATAATCAGTTACCATAGCGCTATAGCGGTCGCCATTGACGGTTACGTTCTCACCTACATCATTTTTGAGAAATATGGGCCGCTAATTCCACCGACCCACAAACCACACCAAACCGTTGGTTTTTCTAAACTAAATGACAGCTCTTGAATCTCTTCAGGTTGCTCTTCGTCCCAAATGCTGCAATTTGGTTTGTCTACATACCCATTGAGTCAAATCTTTCCATACGCCAGTCCGAGTTGCTGCGAACGGCGCCGAATCGACTCTCCAGGGTCTTCGTGTACACTCTCTTTTTCTTCCCTGCGTGCTGAACATGATTTATTCGGTCGAATATTATCCAATAATGAATGCTGGGTTTCAAGATTGGTGGTGGTGTTGCGAATAGTACGTTCAGTAGTAAGCCGATTATATTGACCATAAGTTGAGCGAAGCGCGCGAAACACATTCTTTACAGAGCGTAAATTTTCGTAATAAATTTGAACGATTTGCAAACGTTGTTCAGGCGTAAGTCTCTTTATGACGAGATGCCAAATAATACTGAACAAAAATAGCATGACAGCTTGACACGACTCAGGTGTGATCTATCAAGAAAAGGCTATTGAAAAAAGTACCTCTATTTGGATCATCCTTTATATGTTTTAATGTTTTTTTTTTGTATTTGTTTTTGATATTTTATTGTTTTGCACTATTTGTTTCGCAGTGTGCCAGAGCAGCAGCAGCAACGGCACCTCAATTCAATTTAACTTTCTATTATCAGCAAAGGGACATGTTGTCTGCAACCCAGCCATTTGAGGACCAATGCGATAATTTCACATAGCTTAAAAACAATGCTGGTTACAGCAGAGGTACAGTTCACTCTCTCACTCTCTCTCTCTCTCTCTCTTTCTCTCTCTCTCTGTTCCAGAATGTATTGCTTCGGTCAATCAAGCTCCAGAAATTAGTCCTGTAATAATTAAAAGAGCAACGTAATTTGGCCTAAAATGCAATGAAAAAAATCATTTTCCTTATTGTAGATAAATATTTTGAACAAATTTTCCATAAAAAAAAAAAATATAAAGAAATTACATCACAGCTCTGTTCATTCTGCATTTCGATTTTATATTCGTACTTTTTTTTATTAATTTTATCACTTTTCCATTTTTATTTTATTTCGCTTTTAAGTTCTTGTGGCATTTATTATTACACATTTTTTATGCGGTCTCTTTTATGGCGCAAATTATAAAATTGCAAAGTTTGTCACAGTTCTTGTTTTGTTTTTATGTTTTTTATGGAAAGCTCAAATTTTTTCATGGCTCTCTCTCTCTCTACCCTACGCTGACCACCACCAGCCGCAAATTATATTTCATTTTGGTCATCGGCAAAACTTTTTTCGTGAAGGCACTCAAATTGTCGCTGGATTTTGTTATTGCTCTTTATTATTATTGTTTTTTTGTTTTTTTTTTGTACCGCTGTCTGCTTATCGTCCTTTGGTCAGCCGCATTACTCTGCTGTTATGACACAATAGTGTTGGAAAAAATATGTAGTTGGTACAGGCAGGCATGACGAAAATGATGTGTTGAGCGCCATATTGGCGTTTGTTAATGTTTGTTAGCCAAAAAATTGATATTTTATACTGAAATAATAGCTACTGGACGCTATGGTCAGTCCTTGTAGTATTTTTTGATAACGTTAACAATGGGTATATGCCTAAATCTGGGAGTCATAGTGTGAAAACAGAAAAAAAACCAAAAAAAACTTAAAACCAGACATTGGAACGCTGCCCTACCTTAAAGAGATCTCTTAAAGCTGATTTTTAGTCAACTGTGGAAAACATAGCCATTACTGGGTTACTTTTCAACAACCAACAACAGTAATTGCTTTATTTTCACAAAATCTTAAACCGAGCTATGCCTCGGCATATATCAGAGCTATGATCTATAGTGAGACCTTGATGTTTTGGAAGTGATTTTCTCCCTTGTTGTTATATTTATCTTTAGAATCCCGAGAACTAGTCGTAAGTGCCACTTTCATACGTTTTCTTACAATCTTTGTTTGACCTTCTTCAATAATTCGTCTGGAGTGTTTTTTTAAATGGACCATCAAAACTTTGCCCTGAATTCATTTCTAAAATCTTGACGATAGCATGAACTTCAGAATTTTACTTTCACAGAACTTTAGCTGAGCTAGAAACAAGTTAGAGCAGGACTGTAATCTCTAGGGCAGTTTTTTGGCTCTCCCTGTGCAGCTGATGCTATTTATAAATAAGAGCAAAATATCACAATTTCATCGTCTCTCACTCAAAGATACAATAATTTGTCCAATTTTTGTCCACCAATGGAAAATATCAAGGAACTGAGAGTGATAGAATGAGGCCTGTTGAACTTGCATGGGCATATTTTGCAGGAACTGGTTTCTTAAACCGAAAATGGTCATGATCTTCAAGGTTTCGGCCACGAAATTAAATGAAACACTAAGAAATACCTGTACAGGGGTTACTCCAAACTTCTTAACATCCATCACTCTCAGTATTTCTACGAAGATGAGCTATCACCTTCGAAGCAACGAAAGCATACCGAAGGCAACGATTTACTCGAACAGCCAATCGTCACCGCTGTCCTAATCATCGCCATTGATGAATTCCAGCATCGTCATCGATTATTGAAAGGTTTTGAGCTGCCATTGAAGTTCGACTCCACATCTGCATAATCTGGGTTCTCGACCATAAGAATGCTTTCTGTAACTAAAAAGCTGACGAGTTGACAAAGTTAATTCAGTTCCTCTTAATAAATCCGAAGTGCATTTATCACCATTCCCATTAAGAAAGATCAGGATAGAGCTTTCATATACAATTTGAACAAATAGCTCAGAACAGATGGAAATCCATATACTTTTGTAGCAATTTTGGTCCAGGTATAATAGAACGAGAACTATGGAGGTATTAAAAAGGTGTAGAGAATCCTTTTGGGCCTGCCCTATTAAGGTCATAGCCACAGTTTGGAACTGTATTGGAATAAGGAAACAGTTTCATAATTTCACTCTCTCTCTTTCACAAACTTGACATAGAACAGTTGGAATATCCAACGTAAAAATCGCAGACAGCGCTTCTTTCTATCAATTCTCATTAGGCATATGAGTGAACCGTTCGATTACTGTCGAAATCTGAATTTTCTTTTTTCATTTTTTCTTCTATTTTTATTTTTTAATTTTTTTACTTTTTTTTTTACAATTTCTTTATTAAGTTTAGAATATTCTGTTTAGGCAGATATTTCCTCTGGTTTTTTTTTTTTTTATTCACTTTGGTGAAATATAGAGGCTTAAAAGTGAACGAAGTCCCCTATATACAGAGTTTTCCCGAAAATCGAACATATTTAAGATAAGATTTCGAATAAATTTAAACAAAAGTCATGATTTCAATTAAAAAATTTCAATATTATTGATATTTGGAACTAAACAAACTTTTTATTCTAAGTAAAATGCTGCCAGTAAAACTGAAATAGTTTTCAGATTATTTAGAAACATTTCCGGAACAACACAATAGTGTTTCAAAAGACACAAAAATAATTAAGGTTTTTCCAAATTAAATCAGAATAGTTAACTTTTTTTTAGAAAACCCCAAAATTACTTGAAAAATTTCAGGCGAATTTAAGGGAAATAAACTGCTTCAGAAACCTTTTTTTCTTGAATTTTTTGAATATTTTTTCCTTAAAAAAAATGAAATATTTCTCAGTTATTTCAGATTTTTTAATTTTTCAATTTTCCTGAAGCACTGAAGTCTGCTGAGGGATTTCTGAGAAATATTGGTATTTCTTTAAATATATTGTAAGAGCTCATTTGTAGTGAATAGGCGGTGTCTAAATTGCCAATAAATGATATTAGAATATAGCATATATATAAAGTAGAAAATTCCTTTTATTTCCCTTAAAAAATTTCGAGCCTTTATTGCTCTTTCTCTGCTTCTTTCTTTGCCATTACCTAATATTGGTTGTTATGTCTGAAATCATGTTTACCAGTATAACCATGATGCATACATAGTATTTTTTATTTGCTTTAAAGTAAATCTTTTTGTTGAGAATTGCCTGCGCAATTTTATGTTCACCACCTCACTTCCGCCCAGTTCATAGACCTCCCAATCCAGTACATTTCTTGTTTGTTATTTACAATTTTCTACTCACTTATTTTATTTCACTGTCAATTACTTTGTTGGCTTTTTATTTACGTTATTTGCGTTTTCATACAATTTTATGTCATGTGTATAATTTCCACATTTTAAAGCAAATATTACTTTGTCAATAAATGGAAATTTATAAAAATTATTGCAAATTCTTTATGGTTTTCTGGTTTTATTTTTACTTGTTTAATTTTTGTTCTTTTTATTTGAATATATTTTACAGTCGCAAGCTTCCTAAATGTATCTTCCTTTATTTGTTATATGGGCTTTTTTTAGCGCATCCATTTGGGCATATTTTCTAGTCCACCAAAATAGCTCAGATGGAATATTTTATTGCGATTAAAGTGGAGAACAAGATTTTTGAACCACTTTACAGCCTCTAAAGTAAGAAAAATTGAATTGTTGCCGGTTTAAGCTCACAGCTGACCAATTTTGTTCCTAATTTCGCTTTCGCTGTAATGTACTTAAAGAATGCAGAATTTAAGTGATGGATAGCATTAACTGTATTGACAATCGATAAAATGAACCGGTGAAGACGAAACCTAAATAGAAAGAAATTTTTATTATTTTATAGTATATACAATGGTTCACACGAGCTTTATGCGATAGCGCCGAGTCTTGTCGGATAGGATTTTCCATAGTATCTGACTAAAAGCACCTATTAAAATATTTTCGCGAAAATAACTTGTTTATGAATTTGATAAATGGGATAAGTGGAAAAGGCTGGAGATCATCCACCTATCTATCAAAGTTGCACTTCGGTTCGTCATTTGTAGTCTCAAAATTTTCCAAAATGCGTTCAGTTAAGTAAACACACTGGTTTTGGGAGAGGGTGAACTGCTGAGAAGAGATATCGAGTCTACCTTTTTGTTGCTTTTATGTAAGTTCATCTACTTCTTGAAACTTGTAAGGCTTTTCCTTGAGTTGTGTTATTGTTTTTGTAGCGACACAGTAGCACAATTATTCGATGTCGTCGAGATTATCTAACGGGAGGTCCAATAAACTTACTGTTTTGACGGTTACGGACCTTACTGGAAGAGCGTTAGATGCATGGATTTTAGTGGGCATACAAAACGGTGGTTACTACTGCACGGAGACTGTTTTATACGCTAAAAATTTCGGCGTCGAGACTGGTTATATAGTAGTAGAGTCTGCTACAGTATCTGGTCTGGAAATATAGTACTATTACAGCTGTTTCACGAGGTAGCTCCGGCTTTTCATCTATCATGCGTGGAGGCAAGATTCTAATGACACCATTCACGGAAAGAGGGCTAACGAAGGGGTTGCAGACTCTACTTAGGGCATGCTAGTGGCTCGTTGTGTTCAATAGTTCTCTGATATGATACTTAATAAGGCGGTCGTAGCTGAGAGTATATACGAAGACCGTAAACAGTCGATTCGGTGTCGTTCGCAACAACTCGGACTGACGTATGGAACGACTTGGCGCAATTACGTCGAGATCTTAAACTAAAGACGTACAAAATAGAGTTTGTGCAAGAACTGAAACGCTAGACCTTCCCAAGTGACATCGCTTCGCTCTATGGGCTCTTGAACAGTTCCAAGAAGATCCGACGTTTTCGAGCCAAATTCTATGCAGCGATTAGGCCTATTTCTGGCTCAATGGGTATGTGAACAAGCAAAATTGTCTCTTTTGGGACTAAGATTAACCTGAAGAGATACAAGAGTTGTCATTTTGTTCAGAAAAAATAACGGAATGGTGTAGATTTTTGGCCGGTAGAATCATCGGTCCATATTTCTGCAAAAATGATGCCAGTGAGAACGTAACCGTCAATGGCGATGGTTATCGCGTCATGATAACCGACTATTTGTTGACTGAAATTGCGGCTTATGATCTCCGCAATATTTGGTTCCAATGAGACGTCGCCATTTCCCACACATCGTATGATCAATCAAAGGATTTATTGAGAGAACAATTCGGTGAGCATGTAATTTCACGATTTTAGCCGGTCGATTGGTAACCAAGATCATGTGATATCACATCGTTAGACTTTTTCCTGTGGGAATATATAAAGTCTTAAGTCTATGCGGCCAATTCCGCTTCGATTCAGGCCTTGGAGCAAAACATCACGCGTGTCATTCGCCAGTTACCAGTCGAAATGCACGAACGAGTCATCGAAAATTGGACTCAACGGATGGACCATCTGCGACGTAGCCGCGGCCAACATTTGAAAGAGATAATCTTCATAAAATAAAAGGCAAAGAAGGTTCTTTCTACTGATTAAAAAAAAATATTCCCCATTAAATTTGAATTTTCTGCATTTTTTTTCTTTAAAAAGAGGGAACTTTGAAATGGATCAGTCGTTAGAGGCCATGAAGTCAAGTACTCTTTTGCTGATGCGTCTGAGACAAGGCTAGTTCAGCTTCTAGTGGGCGTCTGCAAGAATGATTTGCTAGTAGTATCCCAGCAGATACTTATTGCACAGCATAGGAGCGAAACCGGGATTTAGACTTCATTTTCAAATAGGGAAATATAAATTTTTGAATATTTTTTGGAATTAGATGAGTTTTATCTACTCTGGATTACTATAATTAATCGGACTAAGTAATTATAAATTCACAAATTTTTTTTAAGCAAAAATACCTTAAATTCGATATAATTTTCAATCAACTTGAAGTAAAAAGGATGTTTCTGAACTCATTATGCTTGATGCAAAAAAAGGCAAATTTACATAATATAAATTTTCCAATGAAAATTGTACGCGTTTTAAATTGATGATTATGCAAATATTCATTATATATCAATTTTAATACTCAATGGCTATGCTAAAATATAAAATGCATTTTTCAAAAACAAATTCCCTGCACAAACACAAGCTACATACAGCCCATTCCGCACACTGCATTCATTATTTATGCGCATCAAACTGCTGATGCCACTTACACGTATGCATCAACGCAACAATGCAATTCATCAAATGCAACAAAATACGGGAATTAGAAAAACATTTTCAAAATGTAAATAAATATTTTGGTAAAGTGGCAAGCACATACAGCATACACACATACACACATACGAGGAGTAGTTGAAAAGTTCGTGAAATGGAAGAAATAAATTGAGTTATTCCCTCAAAAAATCGCACAAGAGCAGCGAGAAATCAATTTTTCCCATTCTGAAGATGAAAAAAATATTTTTCGGTATTTTAAAACAATTTATTTTCAAATTTAAAAACTGTATTCAGATTATGACTGTTTATAATGAAAAACAAAAATAATTTTTTTTAATTTCATTTCTCTCAAAATTTTCCCATGCAACTTTCTTTTCGAGCGTTCCTCGTAGTTTCAAACCCCAATTGAACGTATGTGTACACATGCCACAATGCATCTATCACACAACGGTCGTTTGGTTAAGCGCCTAGCATCTAACAACAACACTTACAACAATCGTTGTCGCACAAGGCGTGCAACAAATTCATAGAAAAATCAGTTGCACTTTGTAACTTGCAAAAAGTTGACGCCAACTTTACATAGAATTTTCACGCACACCAACCAACTAACCAACCGAGCAACGAACCAACCAGCCAACCAACGAACCATCATGTGGTTATTTGTGCAACACTCGCTGATTGCTGATTGCTTGGCTGCAACACACCCATTTTGTTTGGCAATTTAATTTGATTTAATTTTATGCCCCAACAAATTTGTACATAATTGCCAATTAACACTTTTCGATCTGGTCAATGCGAACATCAACTGATGATGTGGCAGTGCCACTGCGTGTTGCATGTTTTTTTGCACTCGAATGTATGTATCTACATATGTATGTATGTGCGTATGCGTATGCATTTATTTAATGCATTCATACATTTCGTTCGTTCGTTCGTTCGTTCGTTATTTGAACGCGAATGCCGGAATGGTCAAGTTGCTGGTGAACAGGTGAATTGGATATATTTTTTCTTGGTTCAGCAAATGCATTGTTGTTGCTGATGATTTTATGTAGTTGATGTTGATGTTGTTGTGTTTGTATACTTTTTCGCAATGTTTATGGTCAGCGTTAAGTGAAAAAATTAAACAAATAATTTATGAATTGCCAAAGAGGCCCAGCGGGAATTGGTTGGTTGAATAAAGAGAGAAATGTAAGCCTTGTTCCCTGGATTTCCCAAAAGGAGTATCAATAATAAGATATTCTTAATCAGCGTCGCCTCTCGTGAAAATAGTGCGCTGCCTGCTTAGCTTAGGATTTTACTAACAATCTTATCAATCACTGATCTCTCGAACTCATCTTTTTATTACTTTCATAAATTCATCGAAGCATCTACTTGCATTGCGTTCTTTTGGCGCTAAAAGTCGTCCCTAATCTTACTGTCTTTGTTAAGTCTTCGGCTTGTGGAAATCACTAAAGGATGCTTATAGTGAGAAGCTCCGCTGTTTGATACTGACATCGCTGAAAAATTTGCCGCAGCTCCGCTTAGCACGGATTTGTCGAGCTCTGGATAAATTGGAAGTATCTGAGGCGTCGATTCTTCAGCTGAACGCATGTCAAGTTTTCTAAGAAATAAATGGAAGCTCACTTTTATTTATTTTTATTTTTTTTGTCAAGAACCGCCAATAGTTTGCTTTAGGAGTCTTCGAGAGAAAGGTTTTACCAAAGATTTGTGGTCATCTATGTATAAATGACGACGAATTTGGCAAAAGATGGTGAGATGTTTTTGTTGTTGTACCCACTTAAGAGCAGGCAAAACTAGTCAATATCATCTAGATCATTTAAAGGTAGATGCAGGAAACGCGTTGTTTTGACAGTGTCGGAACAGAGGGAAAGGGGTTTCAGATGAAGGGCTTTGAGGGCTTGCAAAGAGGTAGTTAGAGTCATACGAGCGCTTATTTAACGCAGAACATATGTCAAGTATGTGAAGTTTGAGTCTGGATCACTAGATGTTGAGCCTGCTTGATCTTGTTTCTCAAGTATTACTCAGGTTTCACGAGGCAGCTAGAGCTCTTTGATTACTATGTGTGGTGGTTAGAGACGATGACGCTATTCACCGGAAAAGAGTTGATGAAGACGTTGACTGGCTTTCGGTGTATGGCGTTTAGAACCGTCTAAAACTAGTCGGGTTCTGGAATATATTTAAGAACGCAGTCCATAAAGTCGTGGACTTCCTACCTGATATTAAAGGAGAGCTCCACTTCAAGCTGGTTTCTGCTAGGATTATCGCGGTAGCATCCCAATAATTACTATTTGAACAGCATAATATTTTGCTCCTTAACTGGGAGCATAGGTTTCTCCCTAAGTAGATGATGTAGAGGGGTCATCAAGAGGTTTTTTGTTAGCCTCTTCGAGATCGTGTTCTGACGGGTTTGAAACTTTTTCATCTACGTCTCGCCATCCTCTGGGAATGGAAACTCGCCAATTACTCATGCTTCAAGAAATCTTCATATTTGGTTACTGTTGATTGATTTTACATTGAAAAAAAATATCCGATATGGCCATGCCGCTTTCTCAGGCACTTTTGGTGGGTTCTTGGGAAGACGACGGAGTCTTTGATGATGGTGGCGATAGGCGTTCACTCTTTTGTTAAAAAATAACATTTATTGTGAGGAAACGGTAATTTACATAATAGATGGTTATCCAGTGAGAGAAAAAGTTATTTGTTCCTCAAGATTTCTTAGTTAATACTACTGAGGTAGTGTGAAGGTTTAACACATCCAAGAGTCTGAACTGTTATTTTTGGTATGAAGCTTTAACAAATTTTCCATTTTGATTTCCTACAATACACCGCTGACATATCGGGTTGTCATTATACCTAACCGCACTATGTTTCGTACGGTATTTTAGATTTGTTCACGTAAGTCAGTAGATAGATATAGAAATATGTATATCAAACTTCCTAAAATAACGATGGTAGCTGACCTGGGTAAGTCGATCTGTCTGTTCCCCAATCGACGACACTAGCAATGACTAACTTGAGGAATGAGATTGAGATTTCTTGATGAATCTTGGTATATATGCTCCTTGAACCAAAGTTAGGAGGGATGATATTGAGACTTCTTGATGAAACTTGGTATAAATGTTCCTTGGATCAAAGTTTGGATAGTATTTAGTATAAGAGAAATCGAACCACATATACGACCACAACATGGTATTATATAAATATGTGGAATGCTATTTAACTGGTATCGGACTCGCTTGGGTAAGTGAAGGAAATCTTTTCGAAATTTTCAGCGTTGCAATAGTCCTCGGACTGATTTCATCTGGGTTAGGCAGTGAAGCACTTGCCACCAAATATGAGCGCTGAATGAAAATTGTCAAAATCGATTGAAAACTGTGCCCAAATCTTATATAAAGCAAAGTTTTCAAATGCGAAAGTCTAATTTTCGGTGCCAAACAAATTTAGACCTTCCTTACTTAAATTTTTTTTATTATTATAAAATTTTTTCAGCTATTTCATACGCTGCTGACATCGCTGATTCCTAGCAACAGAAATTGGCTGCAGCAATAATATGCGAAAATATCAAATGGATATGGCGATAATGATGGACAAGCACTCAAACGCACACACACATACACAACAACAACACACAACAGTAAGTGACCATGAGCAACCACAGTGAGAAACCAACGAACATCCGTTATAAAGAGTCCACTTCGCGCTGCCAACGCTGTGTCTACCTGCTCTCCTCCACGCTCCATATATATTTATAGAAATATATACACGTGTATGTTTGTGTGTATGTATATGTATGCGTGTAACTATGCTTCAGTGCACCGTTGCGGACGTTGATCAATTTTAAATCCAAATTGGCTAAATTATTCATGCGACAAAATAAATTATCGCAAAATGCGCTCATCAAATGGTTGCAACTGATGACGCTCTGGTTGTTGTTGTTGTTGTTGTTGCTGCTGCTCTTTATTTACATATATTGTTTTTGTTGCTATGTAGCACCAACAGCACCAACAGCAGTAGTAGCAATAGCAGTAGCAATAGCAGCAGCAGCATCGTCCCGGTAACAGCGGAGAGTAGAGTAGCAGAAGCTGAGCTGAGCAACTGCTGCGCATCGTAAAATTCATAGCCCAAACATTTTTGCTGTAATTAAATCCAATTTTCACGTGACGCGTCATAAATTTCAAATGTAAATTAGCCAGGACGCAATTGGGCAGTTAGTTCAGTTGTCGGTGCTTGTAGGGCAAATATAATGCTAATATTGTTGTATAATAGCTGTTGTTGTTATTTTTATTGTTGTTGTTGTTGTCGCCCAACACTGCTGTCCAGCTAATAAGTTACCGTTATTCAGCAAGTGTTGTTGCTATTATTATTTTAGAGCATTTTTTTCTTCAAATTTTGCATTAAATTTTCGGCTTTTTCCTGTGGCAGCTGCTTTTGCTCCTCCTCTGACGCTAATTAATGGGCTCCGAGCTTCTGGTTTTTCTTAATAATAAATTTATATGTAAATAATTTTCATCGCTTAATTACATCGAAAGCTGTTTCACATGAAATTTTCATTATAAAATTTAATTGATTAGTTTCTTATTAAGTGGCGTATTTGCTCAGGGTTTCTTCATTAAGACGATATAGCGCATGTTGCTACTAATGATTGGCTTATTACCCTATTCAATACACTCAATATTGAAATTATGACCATTCGTTACCAGTATTTACATCATTGCTGATTGGTATTTTAATTAAGTGACGGAAATTTTTGGTTTAAAATTAAATTAAATTTGGCTATTCATAAATTAGTAGGGGATCTCAAGTAGCTTCGATCTTCTCCTTCACATTTCTGGGTTATTTTTCGCATCCTCTTCCTTCCTTGTGGATTTCTTAGGAGCTCTCCTGTGTCTAGGAGAGAAGATAAGTGTTCGTTTTATTAGCTTAGTATGCTCTAAATCTCATTCTAATTTTGTTATTTGGGCTGTAATCGGTTGTTGTCCTGCTTCTGGGATGCAGTTACTATAGCAGAGCTATACTCAATTCTTACACCCTGAAAAAGTGTGCAACTCTTGTTCAAGACGCGGTAACCAATTCGTGAGCGGCATTATATCACGACCTAAAGAGAGGAAGCTTCAGTGGAGTCATTGCGACGTATTCGATTGAAGTATTCGCTAAAATCTAATTGCAGCGCCCGTAAACCAGAGGTGCGAGTGCTAGCGGACGTCGGTCTTTAAGCAAGTGGCACGCTCATGTAAAGTATTCCAACCAATACACTCTCGCTCAGTGTGGACTCGCCACATAAAAAACCGCCCCAATGAAAAAAATCCAAAAGCCTAGGATGAGAAATTACAGCCTTGAAGACGTCTGCTGTAAATGTATTAAATACTATGAATTCAGGGCATGCAAAAGGTATATCCGGTCCTAGGTCAGCTGGTTTCCTTGAAAGAAAAATGACATCAGCACAAGCCAGAAAATGAGATGAACAAGAGAATGACATCAGAAACCCCGGTTAGCTATCATGTCGGGCGACATTTAGTGATACCCACTACGCTTGCAAGCCCACGTTGTACGGATGGATAGTAACACGACAATTTCAAAAGTATTCCACGCAGTACAAACCGGCGGAAGCACAAGGAGAGGATGACCGCGACTCCGTTTGAGAGATCAGGTGGAGAAAGACCTGGCTTCACTTGATGTTTTTAAAATTATCCACCCAGTATCCATCGATAGAAGCAAAGGAAGAGGAAAACTTCCACAGCATTGAAAAGAACAGGTGAAGATGGACCTAGCTTCACTTGGTGCCTTCTATAGGCACCCAGCAGCGAAGAGAACAAACGACTGACGCGCTATTGCTGACGCGGTCATAATAGCGAAACAAAGAATATCATATTTGGTGTGAGAGAGGAGACTCTATCGCAAAACGCCTCTGTTTTCTCTACAATCCAAAATCAATACAGATTCTTCAATACGGTAGAAACGACAATGTGAACGAGTTCTTTCTAGATTCGCTTAGAACGAGCAAACGAGCGCTGCCGCATCGCGTAATCAAAATCGTGGGACAGGGTGGGCAAATAAAGTATCTTTCATATAACGGTCGGAAAAGTCAGACTCCAAAAAAGGACCTCCATAAATTGGCTGAGAGAGATTGACTTCGTTGGGATTAGAAAAATTATCTACGAGTATATGAAAACCATCAAGAGACTTGGCTGTTACCGGATCAGAAATTCGAAACTAGATCAAGCACATACAGAGTGTATTGGATATGCGTACAGTCTGCGGTCCTAACATCTACTCGGACCGCTATCTTCTTGCAGCCAAGATTCTGTACTTGACGACATTATCGCTAGGGTGGGCCTAGGAGTAACGTTTGGAGCAAAGATAGGAAAATTTAGCCGCCATGACAAAACCTCTCCAATGATCAAAAAAAAAAAAATAATTGTTTTCCGACTGAAGTATGATTATCTACAAGTATAATGTCAGATTTCAGCATAAAAATCGATCAATCCACAAAGCTGTCACCATATCGAGGGTCAAAGAGAATGCCAATGTCGAGACATTACAATGGACCGCAGGGCGAACGATATTAGAAAGATGCCAAGGATTGAAGAAAGAAGCGAGACGCAAGAAAAATGGGAGAGAAGTTCTGTGTACAAAATTTCACTGGGTTTATAAAACTTTATTTCAATCAAAAAAGACAAATTTGCTGAATTTCAAACGTCAAATCATAATAGAAAAAGAAATAAAATTATAAAATTTTACAATTTGTCAAACAGTAAGAAAATCTGATTGCTGGAGACCAAACGCAGCCGAAAATTTTATTTTAACCAAAAAAAAAAAAAAAACGAAAAGAAAAAAAACGAATTATGACTGTTTCCTATACCGCTGAGGTGGCTTCCTGTCGTGGTTTTGGTTGCTTTCTCAAGCTATTAAGAAGGTTTGAAAATCAAAGAATTAAAATAAAATTTTCTATTTTTGAAATTTTTGTATTCAACTAAATTTAACTTTATTTTTCTGTCTTGGTCTTTTCAGATGGCGCGGCAGCATTTACAAACTCATCTGGCGTGATTTACTCGCTTTTTTATTCATTTACTACACGCTCAGCTTGGTTTACCAATTTTTATTAAATGCAAATGGACAGGAGTGAGTATTCCAATTGAAAAAAATTTCTTTCATTATCTTTACCGCTCTCTTTCCCTTTCTCTTTCGCGCTTTCTCTCTGCCAGGACATTTGAGAATCTCGTGCACTACTGCAACAGTTACGGCACACTCATACCGCTCTCGTTCGTGCTCGGCTTTTATGTTACCGTTGTAATGCAACGTTGGTGGGATCAATATATGACCATACCATGGCCCGATCCGATAGCGGTCTTCGTGAGTGCTAATGTGCATGGACAGGATGAGCGTGCGCGCGTTATGCGTCGCACCGTTATGCGCTATGTTTGTCTCTGTCTCACCATGGTGTTTACACAGATTGCGCCACGTGTGAAGAAACGCTTTCCCACACTCGATCATTTGGTCGAAGCGGGCTTATTGTTGGAGAATGAAAAGCTCGTTATACAAGATTTGAATGTGGCCTTCCCAAAATATCCCAAATATTGGTTACCCATTGTATGGGCGGCAAGTATTATAACACGCGCTCGCAAGGAGGGACGCATACGCGATGACTTCTCAGTGAAGACCATTATAGATGCTTTGAATAGTTTCCGTGGCAATTGTGGTGTTTTACTCTTCTACGACACCATCTCGGTGCCACTGGTGTATACACAAGTCGTCACATTGGCTGTTTATACGTACTTCATATGCCAAGTGATTGGCCATCAGTGGACCAAACATAATAACCAAAACTATGTTGATCTCTATTTCCCCATATTCACCACACTGCAATTCTTTTTCTACATGGGTTGGCTGAAAGTGGCCGAGACATTGATAAATCCTTTTGGCGAGGATGATGATGATTTTGAGGTGAGTAGGCCAACTCGGTAGTAGTATTTCGGCTTTTGAGCTATGATTTTTTATTTATTTCAAAGGTCAATTGGATGATTGATCGAAATTTGCAAGTCTCCTATCTCATTGTGGACGAAATGCATCATGAGCATCCTGAACTGGTGAAGGATCAATATTGGGATGAAATCTTTCCCAACGAGTTGCCCTATCAAGTTGATAGTAAGCGCGAGCAACCACCTGTACAATCCACCGCAAAACTAGATTTCACAACCAATCAATCGGCGATCTTCCGTACTGGTTCCAAATATGATGGTGTGGTAAGTAAAGCAATTCTCGAATATTAGTGGTGGGATGAATATAAAGTCAGGTAGGAATGTAGAACACATATCATCCATATTGAAACACTTCACTCCACCGTTTATAGGTTTTTGATGCTAAACTTGAACCAAAGAAGCTCAGCGCAACCAAGTTAGAACTCTACTTTTACTAACTCGCCCAGTTCCACTCTCTCCTATAATTCTATGGTTCGACAATGTATTAAAAAAATTTTTTTTTTACTTCCAGACCACCAGCACGCGAATTGACGACCGTCCAACCGCATCTTCATCGTTGAATCGTCTAACCGACACTAGTCTACGTTTCCGTTCGGCAATACAAAAATTTCTTACACGCGACTCAAATGAGAAAGATAATAATATAGCACAACCGGATGCAGAGAAACAGACCTCACCTCAAACTAATGGTTCCGTACATTCTCTAACCAAAACAGTACGACCGTCAGAGGCATTACATATAATCGATGAGAAAATCGATGATTTAGACGCTGATAGAACTTTAACGGAACATCAGTCGGAGACAACACCAACCAAGGATGTGCGCGAAGTATTTCGTGATGAAGATCGTGCTGATGTTACAGCGCCAAGTAGCGTGGAGAGTTCGTACAAAGAGAGTGGCACATCAGCCCAAGTGACATGTAAGTTTTGGTGAAAGAGAAAAATAATTTTGTGGTATGGGTGAGAGTTTTGAGGGAGCTGCGAATTCTCTAAAAACTATTGTTAAATTTATTAATTAATCTCTTTCTTTCTCTCTCTCTCTCTCCTTCACTCTTTCTGCAGTTGAGGACATCGATGAAGAGGTCGAAGAGGAGGAGGAGCCCGAAGATGAGTTCGAGCGCTTGCGTGAAGAGCGTGAACGTGAGCGTTTCGAGCGGCAGAAATTGAAATATGCACGCGGCATATCGGCAGCGACCAACTTGAGCATGGATGTCGGCGATACGCCGGGTATTGCACCAACGCAATCGTCCACCGCACGTAGCATGCCAACTGTTGAGGAAACATTCAGCGTGCAATCGTTGACTAGGCAAGTGACATCACCGATAGCAATTGGTACGGCACAACAACAACAACAACAACAACAACAACAAGAGCAACAACCAAAACGCAGAGCAAAGAAACAACAACATAGCGACGATGACAAGGAAGAGGAATTAATTGAAGAGGAGTGGTCTGAGGATGAGCGGAAGTAATGCGGAGAATACGAGTTTACTATGAGAATTTTATAGCCATTTGTAACCGTTACATACATATTTGTATGAGTTGCTTTTATTATTTATATCATATTTTACTCTTTTTAAACATTTTCCAAAACATTTTACTGTCAAATTTCCCATTTACCAATAATCGTAAATAAAAATTTATAATAATTCAATGGAAAACAGTTTGGTTGGTCATTTTGGCAACACAAACCCCCATTTAGGCAGTGCCACATTGCCGGCATTAAATTAGAAAATATAGCAATATTGTGTTCAACAATTACATAACTTTTCCATAAGTTGACGCTCACAACAATAACACAAACTCGCATTGCTCAAATTATAGCCCACAACAGCCCGTAGGCTAGTAGTGCCAATGATAACGATAACCATACTATATATCACAATTGGCAAGGGTTTATTGGAGCGGTGCTGACTCTCGTATAAACGAAGGATGCTGGCAGAAATACACACAACACTTGAGGGTTAATGGTAAAATTATGCGTACGCCAAAATGTCTCTGGGGGACAGCCGAATGGGTGGAAAACATAAAGTTGGCGGGAGGATGAGAGTAAAAGAGGCAAGATAGAGAGATTATTAGCAACGTCTTAACATGGGCGGGGTGTGGTGAGGTGGCGGAAAAATTTTCTTGGTAGTCACTTTGAAGTCAGTATTTAATGCGATAATCGTATTTGTCTACATATACGATGGCGGACTACAGATATTTGGACCAGTTCAGAAGTGGAGTTTGAAAATTTAATTGAAAAACTGTTTTACGTGGAGCCGTCGTTCCCTTATAGAAGAGTCTTTAGCGCTTGGTAGCCAATTTCAAAACGACCTTTCGACATACAGTCACAAAAGGATATAGCAAATCCGCGGGCTCATGCTTATTTATTCATTGATCCTCCCAAAGTTATCTGGAATGAGGTTTCAAGAATACAAGATATAAACACCAAAAGATATAATTTCTGTACAAAACCGGAAAATTTTAAAGAGAACGAAGAATAATCATCTTCGTGAATACTTTGTCTGGACTTCAGTCTACACTCGAACGAAAGCTAACCGAAACTGTACTAAATCAATGACCGAACTTTTTTTCTGACGAAAATGGCTGATAGCCTTGTCATTATGTGATCGTAGGTATGCTCACGTAAGCTGAACTTGGTCATCTAAAAGATTGCCAAGGCGTCATTCCTATAATCTTGGACTTTATTTTTTATTAGATGACCTTTTGCATCTCCGAAAAGACGTTTAAACACTTTACTCCTCCCGCGAATACACGAAATGACGCAGATCATCAAATGTCTCTCTTTATAATCGAAACTGAATGACAGGGTCGCTGAGGGAGCTTTATCAGAAGACTTTTATAACCATATGAATTTCAATCGCTAAGTCAGTGTACCGATAGTCAAACTTAAGACTTGATAATTATTATTTTTTTTCGGGATCAGAACTATATGGTACCATCTTCTTCGGCCCGTGTGGCATAGAAGTCATTCGCCTTCGGAGAAGCTCTCTTGAGGAGAATATTGTTTCTTCGCCTGTCTGTAATGTGGGTAAACTGCTTCAAGATGCGACGATTATTGAATTGAACTGCCTGAAGTAGTCATTAGGGTTTAAGATATGGAAGTTTATTCCAGAAATAAGAAATATTTAAGGAAACTTCTTGGAACAGCCTCTGTCCAGTACTTGAATCCATCTGAGTGTTATTAGCGTAATGGTTATCAACGAAAATCAAACAGTATTTTTCTCAATATGATCACCCCTCGGCAGCGTACATACCATTGACATAAAATGGAAGTTTCTCCCATGCTGGATACTCTGGGCACCATTATGTTTCGCTGCAAGGAACCACTTCATGATCCCAGAATCAGCGTAAATAAACCCAATACGCGTGTGTCATGTATTAGCTTCCAGCTGCAATGGCTACTCTAGCCATGATCGGGTTTTTGTATACCCTTTGCCTCTCGACTCATAATCTCATAGGAAACGATTAATTTATCCCTATTTTTGCTTACCCAAAGCAACTACTTTCCAAATCGGCCCAATACTAACAAGTACCAACGGAGTTTGATGAAAAATGTGAGATTTTTTGGACGAAACTTCCCAAAGCGTTCTTTACATTCTCCTCAGACCGACGTTTCTGCAATCTATGGAACATTGTCTTTACCGCCGCAACATGAACTACGATTGGGTCATTCCTTTACTGATTCCTCCGCCTTATCTCGTCGAATAAAAAGTCATCGTAGTTGGATGGCAAAAACTTTAATTTCAACTATCTAACGATTTCCTTCCAACTTCCTAGCAATTCCCTAATCGATTTAGAATACTATAAAGCTTTTCTTATTAAATAAATTCGCAGTGTCTCTGAAAAGCTGAGTTTTAGTCTCATTACGTGGCTCCTTCAACTCCAAGAGTGATATATTCGCTTCTTCACCATAAAAATGTCCATTAAATTTCGAAAAGTCTTCTGCAAAGCCAAAAAGAATATAAACCAACCAATTTAGGTCCAAAAAAAACTAGTTACGCAGGAGTATCGAACACTCCAGCGTTTGCACAGTACACACTTTCAAAAAACTATAGCCTCCACTAATACACTCACAACACATGCAAGCGTTAGATACTCATATTTCAGCAATGATTTTTGCCATCTGCATTGGAAATGCAATAAATTTTAGTTATTATCCTTGTGAGCATTACACGCTGCATTGCTTACGATGAGTATACCCAGAACAGTGTAAATGCACTGCCAAATTTATGTACGAGTTTTTAGCATTTTCATTACAAAAGCAATGAGAGAATGAATGAATGAATGAATGAATGAGCGACTGCAGTGTTCATTTGCTTGCTGGCAACGCACAATACATAAAACTCTGTAAAATCCTTTTAGGAACGCATTTCAAACAGCTTGCCGCAAACTCACAAATTCAAAATTCAAAATACTGAGTTATTACTAGCTGAGTATATGATCAGGAAATATGCGTAGTTTATGGTTTAATCAATAATTTCCGGTCACATAGCGCCCGAGACTGGTTACTCGTACAGTATATAGGCTCTGCTGTAGCTCTGCAAATGCTTATATATGTACATATATATAACTACATGCAAAAGTACTCAAAGCTATGTACGTGCGTTTACCGTGTAAGGTTTTGTAAATGATTTCCAAGCTTAAATTACACAGTTGCATTTGCTTTCCTCTGTTAATAATTCATTGCACACATACTGTCTGGCATGTGCTGCACCAGGAGCCAGGGCTTTGCTGGTGGCGGTGGCGTTGCTAGCTCTTCAATAGTCCAATTATTAACACTATCGTTTTAGTAAACACCTGCATTACGGGTGAGTGTGAGGTTATATTTATACATTTATTTGTATGTATATTTGTGCATCATCAGCAGCATCATCATCAGTAAACCGCATGGCCAACAAACCACAAACAAGCAATATCCGTGTGATGTGAAGATTTTATTGCCAGCGTCGATTAGTTGGTTTGTTAGTTGGTATTGTTATTTCCATTATTAAAATTTATTTAAAACATTACTCTTTTGTTTAACGACGACGTGAAAAAAATTAGAGGATTAAAATATAAGGAAAAATGACGTACAAATACTGTTTTGGAAGGACTCGTCCATAGTACTCATAATCGCTTCTGTATCACTAGAGTTCGGTATGTCATTGAAATCTTAGAAAATATTTCCCTTAAGTTTTACAACTAACCTTTTTGAGTATGATGGGGTATAGCCTAGAAAGAAGTATTTCACCATCAATTGAATGAGAATTTTCACAGCTTCTGCAGCCGCACTTCTTCATGTATATATCAAAAGAGCTTCAAAATCGCTATAAGATCAAAATTTTTACTGGTATGTTGATCCATGGAGTCATTCATGATTGATTTACTCAATTACTGTTGTCTTCGACCCTGAAAGAGTGAGAGTAACACCATGACAAAATTATTTTCTAAGCCCTGCAAAGTTAAAAGAAAATGTTCTAAAAGCGAGAAACGAAAAATAATCTCTCGCGCGAGAGAATAAAATTATCTAAGAAAGCACAAAGAATAAGAAAAAAATATGAAATGCGCTTAGAACAAATTTTGGAATAGCTATCTGCAGGTTTAAATATTATAATCAATCGGTACAAGCGACAAAGGAAAAACAAACTCTCGCGCGAGAGATTTAAATTTTTTTCAGAACACAGAAAGAACAGAAGAAAAAAAATACAAGAAAAGTATGAAGCTATTTTTAATGGGCTTTTTTTTTTTTTTTTTGTAAAGACATCACGATAGCAATACTCCAACTACGAGAAAAAATAAATAATCTCTCGCGCGAGAGATCCAAAGACTCTGCGAAAACACAATGATTAATAAATATGTGCAAATAAGTCTGGAATTACTTTGCAAAAAGTTATCCTTAAAATGAGACATGGTCTAAGAAAGTGCTCAAGCAACAAAAAAAAAAAAGAAACAATCTCTCGCGCGAGAGAACAAAATTCTCATCAATAAGATAAAAATTAAAAAAAAAAACATAAAAAATTACAATTATTTTTGTAAAATCTATCCGCAAATTGAGACTAGTGATACAAGGTGCTCAAAAAAAAAGACACTCTCTCCCAAGAGATTTAAATTTTCTGCGAAAAAAAAAGGCAAAAAAAGAATAGTCTAGAATTATTTGGGTAAGAGCTATCTGTATCAGAAAAGAAACTTGACCACTGCTACTATACTCATATTTGGTACTCAGGTGAGGACATTGACTTCTCCCACTAAAGAGCAAGTATTATGGGATTTTTCTCAATATGATATTCTTCCCATTGCTCGGGAACCGTTAAAAATCGAACTTTTTGCATTTTTCTCGGTAACCGGTGTGCTACAAGGTCATATAAAATATCGTTCCAACAGAGCGTAAGTAAATAACTACGGAAGACTTCAGCAACTCTCTTGGGCTGTTGATTACTACTTGCTGTATTGGCTCACGCCTTTCCGCCGCTATTCTCTACCGAAACTTGGTTGTTGGTGTTGTTAATGCTGGTTCTCAGATAGACGAAATTATCTACGACCTCGAAGTTGTGACTATCAACAGTGACGTGGGAGCCAAATCGCCAGTGCGATGACTGTTCATTTGATGACAGGAGATATTCCGTCTTGCCCTTGTTCACTACCACACCCATTCGCTTCGCTTCTTTGTCTAACTTGGAGAAAGCAGAACTTACGGTGCGGTTGTTATGACCAATTATATCAATATCATCGACATACGCCAACGTACACTCTTGTAGAAGATTGTGCCTGGTCTATTTAGTTCTGCAGCTCGTATTATTTTCTACAGCATCAAATTGAAGAAATCACACGATAAAGAGTCTCCTTGTCTGAAACCCCATTTGATGTCGAACGGCTCGTTCTTCCCAATTCTGTCTGCGCTTCTGATATTATCCAGAGTCAGTTTACATAGCCGTATGAGTTTTTTGGGGATATCAAATTCAGACATAGCGGTGTAGAGGCAGTTCCTTATCGTGCTATCGAAGGTAGCTTTAAAATCGATGAGAAAGTGGTGTGTATCGATACTTTGACGATATCAAGTTACTCTCGACTCGACTAATCAGAGTCATTAGCACTGGCTAGTTCATTATCCGGTTTCCATTCGAGCCCAAACTATTTCAGCTGCAGGCCATACCAACTTTCTACCCTTTGTGCTAGAAACAACTGCCTTTTGTCGCGATTTTTAAGTTTGAGTTGCGAAAAATAACAGGAGTTGTATGGATCATCACCTGTGAGATCTCAACTTTACTTTTCAATAGTCTTCTCAGTGCATTGCGGTACCTGTCGGTGTTGCATATGGGGGCTAAAATTATTTTTGGTTTTGATATACGAAATTCGCTTCAACTTTGACGTCTTTACTCTCAACAGTGATATTAGAAGTTTATTTGAGTTCCAAATGATACTGAGAGGTTCATCCCAATTCTGTGCGAATTTCTTATGTTGTTTAAAAAGTTGATAAAGGGCTTGGATCACAAAGAATCTTATTATTTTTCAAAAATATGGTAAATGCCTTCTCAACGGTCCGTTTAACAGTTCAATGCCGGTTTAGTAAGTTCCATCCAGTTTGATAACATTCAGCTGGATAAATGTACGAGCTCTTTTGGTGCCATACCAATTCCCTTTCTGCTGCGAATGTGATAGTTGTCCACCTGAATGTCTCGGTTGCCCTGCAGTATTTGTCAAACGAACTTTCCTACAACAACAAGCACTCACACCACAAACATAAACTCCAATTAAATTACAACCACTTACTTTATGATAATAAACGCGTTGGTGGTGTTGGTTGGTGATGATAATGCGTAAAACACCTGCAAAACCTGTTTATCCTGTGGTCGATTACTTACACAGCGTCAACACGAGCGAAAGGCAATGACACAAGCACACACACACACACACATACATACATACACTCTATAATGACAACAAGCAACACGAAAGTGGAAGAATGACAATAGCCTGCGGGTGTAGAGAAATGGTGAATAAGTTGCAACAACAACAACAGCAGCGAGGAGTTGAAACTGCAAAATAATAAGATGGGCGCTGCCAAGCTCGGTGTATTGTAACCAACCTTGCAACAACAACCTTGCAGCATATGTTGCAACACATTTAAATATTCCATCCGCTTGCAGTTCAACTTCAGCTTGGCGGAGAGCATTCATTTTGTTGCTAAAGTTTTCCACCATTTTCACCCAGCGCAAATACTTATATGCCAAAAGTAACTTCTGTGGCAGCTTAAGTTGTTTGTTTGTTGGAGTTTTTCGTGGTTAGGGCCATTCGTCACACCCGCTAGAGTAGCTTAGTGTTATTGTTGTGGTTTGGCAGCAAGTTGCATTCGATGCGCTCTACAGCGACTTGTGTGTCTTATATTCATGCGCTTTCAGTAAGTCATGTTTATTCATGCATAAGTACTTAGCTGGCTTAGCAGATGTGGTGGAAGTCAGAGAAGTTAATGTAAATGAGGGTGAACCATATACCGTTTGCTTCTTGAAATATGGATTATTTGAGTTTTGACATTTTCAATGACATTCCCGGTGGATGGTAAGTATTTGGAACATTGTCTGGGGTTACGGAATGTTTAAGTTTACGAGAGAGAGTCTTCAACTGCAACTTCAAGAAAATTGCACAGGAAATTCGGGTGAAATATCGGGTCTGGAGGGCAGTTTGTAGATCAATTTCGGTAGTGAGTTCAGCAAACCACTTCGTTAGCAGATAAAACAAGTCACGAACGTGCTCCTTCAGTGCGCTCAGAAAAAATATTACTGCTGTAGCTCAAAGTGTAATCACAAGGACACCTTTTTGCTGGAATTAAGTATTTCGTGTACTTTTTTGTGCAGGATTTTGCATAAATACCTCGGTACGAAGGCTTTTAAAGCCCAATCGGTCCAAGAACTGAAGTCTCTTGATCAACCGATGCGATTTTGCTTTGCTGAATGGGCTGTAGAACGCTTGGCAGATGATCGTATTTTTCTATAAAGCAAATTTTCACCTCGATAACCACGTCCAGGGGAGAAAAATTTCGCCATTTGAGGCTCAAAAAATACACATGGCATGGATAAGTCAATGCATCTTCAACGAGTGACAAGTGGACGGGTGTTTTTCATCGGAACTAAGCAAGGAGCTGCCGTTGCTGTCAATGCCGATCGTTACCGTGACATCCTCGAGAGATTATTTGCTTCCAAATGTTGAAGATAATGACAAGGACGATATACGGCTTTAACATGACGGTGGTATGTGTCCCGCAGCTAACGGTACAATTGACTTTTTGTGTACTTTATTCGAAAATCGCATAAACAGACGAGGAGCCAATTGACCGCCTAGCTGCTGCTATTTGGCTACCTTGGACTACTTTTAACTGGGAGTCGCTTAAAATAAGTACTGCGCCAACCATCCAGAGATGATTCATGACTTGAAACACGAAATTGAAGTCGCTTTGGTAACCATAAAAAATTTGTCGATAGAATGGGGCTACTGAAAAGCCAGCCTCGTCAGGCATATGTTCCCTAATTAACTGTAATGTTGATTCAAAATCATAAAAAAAAATTTTTTTTCGTCTCCTTTTTACCTAATTTTGGTAACTGAAGCCCAGAACTGCTTCAGAAAACAAGAATAAAGAATGGTTTTGTACTCAGAATACATTGACTGAGAGAATTTTAATGAATTTTTTTCAAAATTAATCATTTTAGTCTGAAGAGAAGAAAAAATTAAAAAAATTCCAATATTCTAGATTAAAATTCTTTAATAAATCATTAACTATATTTTTTTTTAATATTATATAAAAAAATCAAAATTATTTAAATCTTTTATTTTTTATTTTGGCAATCATAGCATTGTAACGCCACTTCCTGCGCTTTGCATAGACATAATTTACATATAAATGTACACATCCGGAAGTATGCCCATAACTTCTCTAGATTTTTGGGGAAAGAAACCAGATTTATGTTGATAATTCATGCCAATGAACTTTTAATTTCCTACATTTAGTGCAAAAAAAAACCCCCAAAAGCATAGCATACATTAAGGCGCAAAATATTAGTATGTGTGTGTGTGTAAGTTTAAGCTAATATTTACTTAAGTTAAGCATAGCAAATGTGTTTTCCCAACACATTCATACCCACAAATGAACTAGGAAGTCATGTGTATACAAGAGAAAATACTTTAGTAAATACATATGCATTCTATGTACGAGTACATACTGTTAAACAAAAGCAAAAAAGGAAATCAGCAGCCGTGATGCGTGTTATTATTTTTCCGCGTCGTAGCATAAAACTTCGACCTACCTACCACACTCACCCAGCGCAAACGAGCGTATGATCACAATCTTTAAATGAAGGCGAGTCTACACTCGCTTAGCTATATATACAGACATACATACATACATAGATAGGAGTTTGTAATTTGCTCTGGGAATGCATTGTAGGAATAACAACAGCCAAACACACAAATTTTGAGTGAAACAAGTAGAGAAATGAATTTGTTTACCACATTCCTTTTTTTCCGCATACATACATACACATACGTCTTACACCCAATGCTGCATTTACGCGTATAATTTCAAAATATATGCAAATTAGTTACGTCTCACAGGAGTTACTTAAAAATTCCATGTAACAAACATTTATGCGCACATACATACATACTTACGTAGTTGTAAGGATATCTTAGGTTTACATATATACATATGTAGATTTGTGAAAAGTCACGCCAAAAAATATTTTCCGAAGACAACAATGCTAACAGCAAAAGAGTAAGAGATAATGGGAACGAAATTAAAATGTCATCAAGTGTCAAGCGAATGCGAAGACATGGCTGTGAATGTGAGACTGAGAGGAAATAATTTTTATACCATTTATAAGCACGGATTGATGAAAACAAAATGGTATTAAACGCCTGAACAAGAAGAGTTTGACTCATATACGGCTTTTATATAATTACAAGTTTTTCCAAATGGCCTCCATCTGAACCTATATTATCATAAAATATAAAATATTTTTTTAAGACTCATATCACCATTCAGATTCTACTTAGAAGATAGAAAGTACACCCTTTATCGACCCTTTTTGAGCTTTTAATGAGTATAAAACTCAGAATTCGCATATATTTTCTGGCGAGCCAATCTGATCGGAAGATTATAAGTCTTATAAAACTGATACACAAAATGATCCCTTAAACTGTATCGATTAATAGACTGTTCTAAAATTTTCAGTAAGCTGCGCCCTTTGCTCATAGTTTGCCTCTGAAGCCATTGAAAGCAAACGCCCCTGTGATTTTTAACGAAAATGGAAAAAAGTTAATTTCATGTGCTGATTAAGTATTTTATTCTTATGCAGAAAAGAAACCCATTACTGAAACCGAGAAAAGATTTAATAAAAAATTTTGGGGCTTTGCACCATCATTTTCAATGGTTAAGAAGTTCGTTCTGAGAAGAACTGAGTTCCATTACGATCGCACTAGTACAAGTGACGCCGAACGTTCAGGTCGCCCAAAAGAGGTCGTCACGCCAGAAATCGTCGATAAAATGGATGAAATAATATTGGAAAATCAGAGAGTAAAAGTGCGGGAAAGGGCGCTGCGGGGTTGTAGGCTACTCAACTGAGTAGGTACTATAAATTTTATCTAAATGTTTGAACACAAAAAAGCTATCAGCGCGATTGGTGCTGCGATTTCCGCACACACGACGATAAGCGCAAACGTGTAACCAATTCAGAGGAGTATTGGGCGACATCCAATCGCAATCCAAACGAATTTTTGTACCATTTCGTTATCTAAGACAAAACATGGATGAACAATAACACACCAGAGATCAAAGATTAATCAATATAGTGGGTTCTTCAGGGTGAACGTGCAGCAAAGAAGATCGATCGAAGAAGAGCGGTTATTTGCGGCCAACAAGTTGGTAATGCCCATAATATGTTGGTACTCACAAGGTGTCATTCACAACGATTACCTTAACAGTGGTAAAGTGATCACCGGTGAAGATTATTCAGAGCTCTTGGATAGATTTGGTATTGAGTTGAAGCTAAAACGACCGCATTTGGCGATAAAAAGTGCTGTTCCATCAGAACAAAGCACAGGTGTACACGTGTGCAGTTACCATGGCAAAAACATATGAATTTGACTACCTCATACAGTATATTCTCCAGATTTAGCACTCTGAGATTATTTTTTGTTTTCCAACCTGAAGAAATGGCTTGGTGGTAAGAGATTTGAATGAAGGTCATCACTGAAAAGAACGCCTATATTTAGGGTCTTTAAAAAGCTATTATTTGGAAGAAATACAAAAATTGGAAAAACACTGAACTAAATGTATAGGAGCTTAGGTAAAAAATTAGACGCTTGTTTACCTAAAAAAAAATATTTTTTTCAAAAAATCATAGACCTATCCAGTCACCGTCGCATTTGAGTTTTATTTCGAGGCTTCATTCTGATAAAAAAAATACGCTCAATGCTGAAAGAAATTGTACTCTTTCCAGAAGTCGCTTAAAACTCTTACTTCTGATCAGATCCAAATCAGTTTCGAGACATAATTTTAAGCACTTGAGAGCCTTTTTTCTTTTATTTCAATTAAATAACATTTTTGGTAGGTCGAGGAGTAATTTCGGAGGTATTTTCAATTAATACGAAGGCTCTATGGCAACTCATAGAAGTGATTTTTGTTAAACTGACCTTCAAAAGTCGTTCGAGAGCTTCATTGAACCACTTGTTTTTAAAATCTAAGTCGTAGGTGTAACAATTATTTTTTTTTTAGTGAATTCTATGTAGTAAAAAATAATTTTTTTAAATAAATATTTTAGTATAAATTATATAGTTTTTTTTTTTGCTTGAATTTAAAATAATTTTTATTTGTAGGGGATACACAAACTTCGATTAGTATAGAAAAAAATTTAATTTTAATTTATTCAAATTTTGTAAAATTTTATTTTTTATTTTGCTACTGCCGAAATTTCTCAGACCTCAAACAAAAAAATATTGTGCAGATGTTTATATAAGAGTATAATAATATGCATATCTAAGCTGATATTTGCCCTTGTACTATGTTACATCATTAATCATGTTGAGCAAATATTTTTCATTATTTTTCAAAAATCACTTGGGAGCGACCGGCGGAGGAATTTCATGCTAAAGTGGGAAAAATAATTGCGCTTATGGCTTGGTGCTCAAGTGTATATGTTTTTATAAAAATACCAAAATACCAAAAAAAAAAATTATTTTATCTGCATAAATTTGCTTAAATGTAAATATAATTTGGTTTTAGAAATTTTTTATTATTTATTTAATTATTTTTTTTTCAAATTTGGTGTGTCGAAAATGAAAATTCTTAATTATACGAGCGTGAAAAGAGATATGAAAATCATTCGAAATGTATGCATGTAACTCATGTTGTTAAATTTTATATTTTTTTAAGCAAAAGATTCCCAAAATTTATAAATTTTTTTGCTATAATCTTTCCATCGGAGCATCAGCGCGTCACGGCGTATACGTAACCTGCAACAATTGCAATCTCTATTTGATCACATTACATGCAATTCACTTGCGCTCAAAGTGGTTAATTAACAAGCAATAAAGTGTGTATTGTTTTGTTTCAATTATTATTTTTGCTTTCGCCCACAACTTCAATAATAGCAACAGCAACAATAACAATTCCACCGACGAACTCCATTCACTTTTACGACGATTACATAACATAGATATTAGCAATAATTATATGGCACAACAGGCATCAGTAGCAGCAGCAGCAGCAACACATGTGCTGTAGTTGGCGTTGGAGAAAAAAATAACAATTATTTACAACAACAATAACAACCAGCAGACGGCAGCAAATGACTGCAATATTCGCTGCTGTTAACACTCCGTAGTCGCGGAAATGCAATTGTGTGTGTGTGTTTGTGGTGGCCAAAGCAGTTATCGCCATTATCATTACTTACGCCACATTGCACCGAATGGCTGGCGAGTAGAGAATGCACAACAACTACAAACAACTACATACAACCAGTGTTTATTTAATAGTTATTGTATCTGTATTGTACAATTGTTAATGTTATTAACTGAAAAGCGTGTGTGTGTGTGTGTGTGTACAAAATGGTGAGATAATTAAAATGTGGTTGCAGATGGTGCCAATAATTGGCGATCGAAGCAAGGGAGAGTTGGTGGGAAGTGATGAAGAAAAAGGTGGAACAATCGGTGAAACCATTGAAAACATATGTGGGGAAGTGTGTGATTGAGTTTTCCTTACGAGGGAGTGGTGATCACCAAGTTAGCTCAGATATTAGTGGTAATTGTGTCTAAAAGCACGGAATTAATGATTTTCACTAGTTGCAATAAATATTTGATTTAACATAATTACTTCTCCTTAATATACTTTCGAAATTTATTTTTTTCGCCTTGAAACTACTGTAATTCCATTAACTCTCTCCATAAATGAGAACGCTACGATCGTTCTAGTGTTGTTCAAACTGTTATCCAAGACAAGTTCTAAAATTTTTCCAAAATTAGTTAAGACTCAAACCAGCCTGGTCCTTCTCTTTCGAATTTTATACGATTTAGCCAAGTCTTTTTAAGCGGATCACTATTGCATAAAAAAAGCCTACAGATGTCGCCAAGGCAACTACACATCAATCAAATTATTATCAGAGCTGCCAATAGTCAAATTTAAAATTATTATCTACTTAAAAAACTAAGGAAACTGAGAAGGAGCCGCACTCTTTGTCAAACTCGAGGCTTTAGTTTTCTGTTTATATTTTCTTAAAATTTACTTAAATCGATAATCAGTTCTGAATAGATTAGCTGTGCGACATATGATTATTGATTCAGCCAGTGCGCTGTTAATATTCACTGAAAGTATTCACATCCAATAACATAATCCTACCTAGATTCTCAAAAATTGACTAAAATTCTTTTGAATTTTCTCTTCATGTCTTGATTAAAGTTGTTTTTGAAACTAGTGGAGAAACGGTTAAATTTATTAATAAAATTTTTTGATAAATATTTCGTAGAATATTTGAACTCATTAGCTTCAAACTAAAAGAATCATGTTTCTTAGTTTCAACAACTCTTAAGAAATAGGCTCAAATGTTAATTAAAATTTTAAAAGGTTCTTAAAAATAGTCTTCCCAGTCAAAAATCAGTATACGCAGAGGTATAGTGGAAAGTATTGAGTTTGTCTTTTATACTTGTAAATCCATTAGAGGTTTTCATACTAGATTACCTTCAGGAAATGTTAACCAAACCCACTCTGACTTTAATTGCTGCACATTGATATATATCTTTCGTACAGCTGTTTCAATAAATTCTGTACAACCCGTTGGTCCAGGATTTTCTGAGCTAGAAATGAATCTATGTCAGCCAGCTGGAAGAACGAAAATGATGAAATGAACTCAGCGCGTTATTTACAATATTTTCATATGTGTTTTTTTTTTGGTCAACTTATGTTCCGAAGATAGCACAACTTTTTGAAATGTATAAATGGAATGTTCTTTATTGAGGATTTTTCCATATATTTAAGGCGAGAAGCTTTTTTAGGCGTTAGTCACTTTGGCAAAGCTCAGTGGCCAAAAAGACTTGGTAAATAGTTCTAAGGCGGCCGCTATAGCCGAGTGGTTAGCATTGCGTACTGAAATTCGGAAGGCCTGGGTTCGAGCCCAGGTTCAACCAACATCCAAAATTATAGAAAATTTTTTTTCCAATTGCGGTCGCCCCTCCGCAGGAAATATCAAGCCCTCCAAGTGTATTTCTGGCATAAAACAATGCTTCTCATAAAAGTCCATCGGTAAAAACATCAAGACGCAAAACCACGAATTGAAGGAGGAGCTCGGCCGAAAATCGCTTCAGCGGTTGCAAAGCGCCAAATATATATATATATATATATATTTTTTCTATGCCTGTTTAGGATATTTATACAAAAGTCTACAATAGTCAATATAATTACTTAGTTCAAACATTATTCGAAGCTATGTATTCTGGATTATGATCAATGAAATCCAAAAATTTGGAAAATTGGAAAACAACAAAAACTCATTTTTTACTCGCAGAGTGGAGTTGATATTAAGAGTGAGTTCTCACTAGAGCTTTATAAAGATTTGCTCAGCTAACTATTGAATATAAAGACATAAAATAATCGAGATAGATATGGGCATTTAGAGATAGAAAACTTTATGGAATGACAAGCTGAACCGATTTAGCCATGTCTGTATACTCGTCTATCTGTGTAAACGGTAACTCAAGTAAAAATTTAGATATTTTGATGCAATTTAGTTCACACATTCATTGGATTGTTGTGAATAGGTGAAATGGGACCACGCCTCCCCTTATAAAATGGCAATTTAAAAACAAAAATCGTGAAAGTTCAGTAACCAAATATACAATAAGTTAATATTTTTTAGAGATGATTGCATGAAATGGAGTTAGGCGTGTCTCCACCCAATTCTGGATAAAACGTGCAACTCAAAATCCGGAAACTGTACAGATTTCGACTAAATTTGATACTTATAGTTCACACGGTCTATTGAGAATACATCTCGGGACTAAAATCCTGCAACAAATGTCTGACATATATGCAGAAATTGACCAACCTCCCATGTCACAAAACTTATATTATTGGCCCATCTTTAGACTTATTATCAATATCACTCTAGTATGTATCTATCTAATATAAATGATGGTAACTCTAATCAACACATATTACTTATTCATAGTCGACAGCAGATGGCGCTGCTATTCTGTTCAGCATTGCTTCTTTGTCTTAGTGCCACCTAGTGAAATCATTTGGTAACTTCGGCCTACCACTTGTTTTGAAAACAATGGAATGATATCTAAACAAATTTCTAATTCATATATTTTTATTAAAAAAAATATTAATAAGTATTAAAGGAAAAAACTGAATAAATGCAATAAATAAAAACTGGAGAAAGTCTTCTCTTTATTTCCCCTTCATGTCATCTTCATCCGGCTTCTTCTTTTCCACAGCATTCGCATCCTCAGCAATCTTACTGCCCGTTGCGCTGCTGCTACTCTTTGCACTTGGCGTGCCGCTACGATGCTCACTGGAGCGCTGTTGTGGTGTTATTGTTATTGTTGGCGGCGATGTTAAATTCAAACCCGATGCTATCAATGCAGGCAGTAGATCTGCAGTGGCACTTGTAGCATTGTAAACATTTTGCATAATACGTTGACGCTGACGCTCCTGACGTTGACGTTCACGCTCCTCACGCAACAAGTCGAAATCATCCTTTTCATGTTCATCCATTTCATCTTCGTATGTAATCGATTTGGCCGTACTTGAGAGGGAGCGCATTTGGTCGACTCGCATGCGTGAGCTGCGCGACTCAACACCTGTGCCCTCATCATCAGTTAACCAAGCTAAGCGTGCGGCGGCTGAGAATTTGTTAGTTGCAACATGTCTTTCGTGTTCGGAAGTGGAATATGGTTGGTGTTCTTCAAAAGAGGCCGAACTTGTGGAGAGACGTACGCGGCTGGCTGTGGTATGAGTATCATCTTTACTGCGTAGACGTTTCAAAACCGCATTAATGCGTGAAACACTGCTATGTAGGCTGGAGTTAACAGCCATATTGTCGCGACGTTTCCAGACGAAGTATGCAGCACCATCAGACTGGCGAAAGAGAGAAGATTAATTGTGCTATGAGGATAACTAGATTTGTGAATGAGCTACGAGCGGAACACAACGTTTGAGATCCTAATATCTAAGCAAAGATCACTTTTTGGACTAAGAAATCTGTCGATCCGTGATTTGTATTAAATTTCGCCTTATTACCTTTCCAACATCAGCAAAATCTGTGCTGACTTTATGAAAATCGTCCGGATATGGCAGGCCGCCGGGCAAAACCTCATCCCAATACTGATCTTTCACCAATTCGGGATGCTCGTGATGCATTTCATCGACAATAAAGTAGGAAACTTGCAAGTTGCGGTCGATCATCCAGTTAACCTAAAACAGTTGGACAAAGATTTTAGTTAAACCCGAAAACCCGTAAGAGAACTTACCTCAAAGTCGTCATCATCATCGCCGAATGGATTCAACAGCGATTCCGCCACTTTTAGCCAACCCATGTAGAAGAAGAATTGTAGTGTTGTAAAGATCGGCAAATAGTAGTCCACCCAATCGTAATGTCCATCTGGATCGACCTCCTTGGGCACCCACTGTTGACCGATGAGTGCAGCCAAAAAGTACGAGTACACAGCCAATGTAACGACTTGTGTGTAAACCAACGGTATTGGCACCGAATCAAAATGCAAAATAACAGCACATTTATTACGAAACGAATCCAATTGATCGAAAATTGTTTTCAGCGCCACATCGTCGCGTATGCGTCCCTCTTTCCGAGCACGCGAAACTATACTGGCCGCCCAGACGAGTGGTACCCAGTGTTTACGATGCTTCGGTGACTTTTCATCCATAGCAATGAGCACATCCTTCTCATTCTCTGTCAGCAGACCAGCATCCACCAGAGAATCCATAGTGGGAAAACGTTTCTTTACGCTCGGCGCAACCATTGTGAAGATCATGGTGAGACAGAGACAGACATAACGCATTACTGTACGACGCATTATGCGACCACGTTCATCTTGACCCACGAAGAGCGTACTCACGTACACGGCGAGCGGATCAGGCCAAGGCACGGTGATGTATTGCGTCCACCAACGTTGCATAACGACGGCAATGTAGAAGCCGAGCACGAAGGAGAGTGGTATGAGTGTGCTCGAGCTGTGGCAGTAATGGACGAGTAGTTCAAAGATGCTAAGGAGGTTGTAAAATATATTTTAATCGGTTGAGAGAAATATCTTTGCACTCTCTCTCTCTCTCTCTTTGCAATCTCTTACACTTACCGCTTTTGGTTTGGTCCCAACAGAAAACGATAAGTAATGCTCAGAGAGTAATACAATACCAAGAATGCGGCCAAATCTCGCCAAATAATTTTATAAATGCTGCCACGCCAACGACCCAAAAGTTTGAGAAAGCAATTGAAGTTACTGGTCGCCACTTGCGCCTGATAGGAGACCGTCATTTTGTACGTGTTGTTGGTGAGTGATAAAATCAATTATTTCTGATACTAATAAAAAAGTAATTCTCAAATATCTCCGTAAATAATTGTGTTTAAGCGCAAGAAAATTTTAAAAATTATCAAAATTCTTCTTTTTGACAGATTTAAAGAAAAATTCAACAAAATAAGCAGTGGAATATTCAAAAACTTTTGAAATTATGGGGTATATCGATTTTCTGTAGAGTACAGAGCCCAATTTTTTTATACCTCAGAGCACTTATGAAACGAAGCGAAGTGAAAATTTTAATTATAAATTTTTTTCGAATCTCCACAGTTTACATCCTTCACCTTCTGATTTTAGTGTTTTAACTCTACGTTTTTCGAGCATATTTCAATACCAAAAAAACTTGAAATTTATTCAAATAGCTTTAAAGCGCAACCTTCTTGGGCAATTCACTTTAAAAGTAAATTTATTCCACAGGAGGTTGCTTCTACAAATCATTTCTCACTCCCTGTACATAAATCTCTCACCACCATCAGTCGTTTTGTGCATTGATTTGTCTATCATCTACCCTTTAATTAAAGGTCATTTCATGCTCTTTCCAATTCTGGCTCGCCACAGATTTGCGTAATTTCTAATTTACCACACTGATTTGCATTGTACTCATCACACATTTTTCGGACAGACAAAAAACACACACCTTAACGGTATTAGGCAATCCAACGAATTAAAATTACACCAAGCGGTTGGCGGGGGTGTGAGCGATAGTGTGACAAGTTCCCTTTCAAATGTCCTTCAAAAATTTACATAATACCAGCAGCTTACACGAAATTTTCCACACTCTCAGTCAAGAGAGAGAAGTTGTTACATATGTTGGTGCAGATACACACACTCACAAAATAATCAATTGTTATTTGCCACATTTTACTGGTGCATTGCAGACACTATAGCCACGACTTGATGTGGCTTGTAGAAATTTTTGGACCGATAATAAAATGAAAAAAAAGAAAATAAAAAAAAAAAATAAAAAAAAATAAATAAAAAAAAAAATAAAAATAAAATAAAAAATATGAAATTAAATTAAATTAAATAAATTAAAGTAAAATAAATTTAATTACAACAAAATAAATTAGAATAATATAAAATAAAATGAAATAAAATAAAATAAAATTAAATTAAATTAAATGAAAGAAAATAAAATAAAATAAAATAAGATTAAATTAAATAAAATAAAATATAATATAATAAAATAAAAAAAAACTAAATAAAATAAATTAAATAAAAAAATAATATATAATAATATAAAAAATAAAAAATATTAAACTAAATTAAGTTAAATAAATTAAAGTAAAGTAATCAAATTGCAACAAAATAAAGTAAAATAAAAATAAAATAAAATAAAATAAAATCAAATAAAATAAAATAAATAAATATAAAATAAAATAAATAAAAATTAAATAAAACAAATAAAAATAAAATAAAATAAAATGAAATGAAATTAAATAAATTAAAACAAATTAAAATAAACTAAAAAAAATAAAATAAGAATAAAATAAATTAAAATAAAATAAAATAAAATAAGATAAAATAAAATAAAAAATATAAAATAAAATAAAATTAAATAATTTAAAGAAAAATAAATTAAATTACAACAAAATATAATAAATAAAATAAAATAAATTTAAAAAAATTAAATACAATAAATTAAAAATATAAAATAAACTAAAATAATAAAAAATAAAATAAAAAATATAAAATAAAATAAAATAATAATATATAAAATTTAAAAAATAAACAAAAAATTGAAAAATATATAAAATAAAATAAAATAGAATAATATAAAATAAAATATAATTATATAAAGAATAAAACTAATAATTAAATTTAAAAAAATTAAAAAAATAATAATAATAAAAAATAATAAATAAATAAATAAAAAAGTAAAATAAAAATAAAATAAAAATATATTATTAAAAAATAAAATAATATAAAATATACAAAAACCAATATTAATAATAATAATAAAAAAACATATTAAAATTAAACAACATTAATTAAATAAAATAAAAATATAAATAAAATAAATCAAAAATAAAACGAAAACAAATAAAAAATTAATTAAATTTAAAATTATAACAAAAATAAACAAATAAAATTACATTAAATGAAATAAAAATAACATTAAATTTAATAAAATAAAATGGAATAAAAACAAATAAAAAAAATTTTTTTACCTAACTTAAACAAATTAAATTAAACTTAAATATGATAATATAAAATGGTATAGAATTTAATTAAATTTAAAAAAAATTAACACGATTAAAATAAATAATATAAAACAAAGAAAAAATTTAAAAAAAGAAAATGTTTATTAAAAAAAATTGGAAAATTTAATTTAAATTTAATTAAATTATTGAAGTTAAATATAAATTATTTTAAATTAAATAAAATGTCGAAAAAGTTTAATGAAATGATTAAAAAAAAATTGAATTATATAAAATAAAAAAAAATAAAGTAAATAAAATTTAATGCTAAAAAATTAAGTATTTGTTTTCCTTCCAGTGTCACATTTAACGGATTCTCAACAACTCAGCAGAGTCATACATACATACATATATCTCATAAAATTTCCATTTCTATTTCACTGTGTCAACACAAAATTTTATGTAAACTAAATTTTATGCTGATAGTTCCACATACAATTTTATTAGCATACGCTGAGGCGTTTTTGTTACGCTAGATGCGTGATTGTGTGCTTAAGCTTATATGAATATGTGATTAGTAATCCTTTAGCGTTGTCTCTTGTGTAATCATAAAATTTTCGGTTGTAAAATTTGGGTCATACTGACCACGAAATAGACATAAATAGTTACATATATACTTCTATATGCGCATATAAATACTCGTATATCAACAACTCAAGCGGCAAGCCCGCTGGGAGACATACTCATTTACACCAACCACCACAACCATACTCGTATATATTTATGCATGCAAATAAAAGCTACCAATGCCATAAATGTCTTTTTTATGTTATGCTAATGAACTTTTACTTTTATTGATATTGTTTTACATGCATTCATTAGAACAAAATGTGAATATGAAATCTCTATGAGGAAAGAGAGAGATGTGTCATTCAACACGGTTCTAATTTCTAATTTCTACGCATTTACATACATATATATTTTAAAGTCGCATTAAATGTATCTAATGGCTAGGAATACACCTTCTTAGTTGTCTTTCTAACGGTGCTAAGTAGTTATTTTCAAGATACGTACGAAATTTTATGTTTAAAACAAATGAAGAAAATGTCTTCTCCTTGGGGGTTCTCCACAATTGTGCGTGGAGGAACATAAAAACGAGATTTAAATGTCAAATGTTGTATGACAGTACATGACAGTGTCATAGAATCACATTAGTGTGAAATTTTATGTCATAAGAAAGTACGTTTTTTATTATTTATGTTCATTTTGACACGAACAACAGCTTTCTGCACTTTGTACAGGTGTTACAGCTTTTGAAAAAATTAGTAAATTATGGAAGAAACAGAAAATTATTCTCTAGGATTCAGAAAATTATTCTCTAGAGATCTAGAATGAAATCAGTTTATTCGCTCAACCACTTCCAGATCCTGAGTATTTCAGTCACTCGAACTACCCACGAGCGCTGATGATATTTTAATTAAGAAAAATCTCTTCAACGTTGTTCACACAGGCACGCGATTAGCTAATTGAGAGTGAAACAACAATTGAAAACTTAAATTTAGCATTATAAAGTGCCGAAAAACTAGCTTTCCATTAGTTTCGTAAAAGACTCTTCATGCAAACCTCTCTAGAATAGTTAGTCAGCAGATCTGGTAGCTAAATAAAGGGTAAAGAGAACGTAGGATAACAAAATGCCCATCAATTCCATCTACTCTATGCTGCAGAAACGTCATTCGAAGATACGAAGAGACGGCGACAGAAATTTTGAAGGTGAAGGTTTTTCGGAGGATGTATGGTCTTTTGCTCATTGGCAACACCGAATACTGCAAACGTTGGAACGATGTGCCATATGAGATATGGGACGATATTGAAAAAGCTCAACGAATAAGCAGATTATTATTATGCTCGTGTCGTTCGGATGAACGAAAAAAGATTAGCTTTGAAAGTAGTACCCAGCAGAGTAAGCAGAGGAAGTGGAATACCCCCGTTGGAAGGCATCAGGTAGAGAAGAACCGGGCCGCACTTGGTCTCTACATTTGGCGGCGAACGGCTAAAAAACGATTGGCGTCCTCTTGTTGACTCTTCTATAATCGCATAAGCAGTATCAATACTCATATAGGAGAAGAAGAAGAAGAAGAAGTGAAAGCTCGATTCCACTACTTCACCCCCATTTTTTTTTTTAATTATTTCGCAATCCAATCTTACCAGCAATCAGCTCAGCAATCCTTCTAACTTTCCAACAAATCGAATTCTTTATAAATGTCTTTGCACAACAACAGCAACAATAACAACAACAACAATAAGCGAAGTGAAAATTTGAAATTGACACCGTCAACCACAAGCGGTTGTGTATACATAGGGAACCTGTGTATCTTAACATTATCTAACTGAGACTTTGTTGCCTCGCAGCAACTTGGCTTTTATTTGCTAACTTGAAATCTGCTACTTTTGAAAGTCATCCGGTTTGACGGTGTTACAGTGATACAGCAATAGAGCAATACACAAATAGCTCTACATACTAATACATTGCCACAATTGCCATCATTTCCTTTTCTCTTCCCCCTACTACTAATACTACTACTTCTCATTTGGGTGACATGGGACGGACGACCCGCAGGCTAATAATCGTAATTGACAGTGATGCCAATTTGAACTTTACTACGATGAGTATGCCACGCAGACAATTACAAAAATGTAACCACATCACACACACACCCATATTACTACATTGAAATCATTACATTTGCAAACACACAAACATTGTGAAACAAAATATCATCTTACTTCGCTCTCACGAACACAGGTTCCCCCCCCATCAAACTTTCAGCTTTTGTTTAACAATTGTCAGTGCTGCCAGCGAATTTTCCCTACAAACTAATATAAAGAAAATAAAATAAAACCTTCAGCGAAGTTGAAACTAATTTGCTTTTGAAGTAGCTTCAATTGGCGATTGTCTTGCGAAGGACAAACCAAAACTGTGACCAAAAACGTCGCGCGCGCGCGGACAAAATAATTGTGACAATGACAATGGAGCAATGCTCGACAAAACTGCGACCGTCAGTCGGTCACATTGACGGCCAGGACCGGATATTCTAGCATTGATCGGAAACTTTTGTCGTTTTCGTCTTCTAATTGCTTGACAAAATGAATTTGCATATTAATTCTTTAGCCATGAAGAAGATACATGTGGTAAGGGAAGATGAAGCGTTCGATAGTGTGTGTGGGTGGTATAAATTAGTAATGGCGCCAATTGACTTTCGCAGTTGCTGTTGAAGGCGTGGGCGCATTGGGCTTGGCTTACCAAATCCCTAAAATCAACAAATTCACCTCCTCTCACTTTCTACATCCTTTAAACATTGAAGAGTTTAAACAATTTTTGAATTATTCAAAAATTCTGCATTGCTTTAAGGGAGATTGCTGCAGGTCATGTTTCAGTATATAATGTGAAAGAATTTCAAAGCGGTTGAGAATTACTGGGGATTACGGTTTACTGTAGTTATACTTCAAAAATCATAAGGAAGCCTATCGGTCGCTTTATTTTCAAAATTGTACCCATAATTTAGAACCAGTTTAGGAAACAAATTATTTGGAAACATTTTCGGCATAAAAAAAAATTCAATAAAAATTTAAATATTACAGTTATATACTAAATATATATGGGCATAAATTCGTCGTAGTGTCAAATAAATAAACTCTGGTTAGAAATGCCTAAAAGTATGCTGCAACACTTTTTTCATTTCGTACTGTTTTATTCTATAGTACGAGCTAGACATTTTACTGTATGCAACATTGGAAACGCGCCTAAAAGATGCTTCTTTCGCTCGTAAGGTCAATATTAAACGTCCAATTCTCATCAGACTTGTGAGCAATTATTACAAAAAAAAAATTTCATATATAAATGATGAAAATTTAAATAATTTGGAATTGCGATGAAATTTAAGCATTTATTAATGGATATAATTTATTTTATGCCTTATTTATTAAATTGCTTCAGTAAAAAAAAAAAAATTAAAGGCAATGATACTGAGAGAACATTCTGATGTTCACTTTTTGGCTCTCTTACAAACTTTCTTTACACCACTTGGAAAATTATAGAACAGAATCTCAAGCCTGAAGCAGAAGAAAAAAATAGTCCTCGAAAGACATTATCTAACAAGGAAACAAGCTAAGGCACTGGTTTAGAGGAAACCGATATTATTTACTCTCTCCTTTCCCCAATGATTTTCCTGCATACAAATGCAATTTGTTACTATAAGAAGTTGATACAGACAATTTATCTTTATGTTGTATCCTCTACCAAATCCATCGTATGTAAGCTTTTATCCTTGCCCCTTCTCACTCCTCAAACTCTCAATCTTGCCCGCCTGCCTGCCCGTCTGCCTGCCCGTCTGCCTGCCCGTCTGCCTGCCTGCCTGCCTGTTTGTGTGTTTGCTACACTGCCGAACCACATACATTTCACTGTCTATCGGCACCCTCAAGTTTGCGGCCAATTTCAATTAACTTTTCATCTATGCATCTATCTTTTAACCAGGCAAGACCCTGAATTAAACCACAACGCTCAACTCCACTCGCCCGTAATAAAATCCATACGTAAATATCAGCTTTTCAACGAATTAAGCGAAATTCGGTTGTGGAGTATTTATCAGGCAGCATACATATACATACAGAATTTGTCTTCATACATACATACTTGTACATATGTACATATGTATCTGCTAACCATATAACCATATTTAACTATTTGTGCTTATAAATTCATGATTTCGCAAGGATAAGTTGTTTTCTCTTTCTGCTTACACGTATGTATGTGTAACTTTCATACAAGTGCGGGGGGTGGTGCATATGTGCTTGTGTACGTTAAAGTGGTGAGCGAGCGCCTTAATGTATGCAAAAACCACAACATCCCGACATGACAACACTATTAATCAATATTGATTGGCACTTAAGTGCTCGTCAGTCTGTCTGTCTGTCCCTCATGTTGTTGCTGTGGCACTAATTCTTCTATATTACATTGAGGCATGTGTGTGTGTGTGCGTGCATGGGTGTGTGTGAAAGCTGAGTGCAAATGGGTGTCAGCTTGTATTTTTGGTGGCCAAGACAACGTCATTTGGTGATTTTAGTTAATTTGAAGTGGTTTATAAAAGGGTTGAGTTTAAAAGATTTCACATTAAATGCGAAGCTAAATGGATTATGTTGAATTTTAGACACATCATATGTGCATACATATATACATACGTATATACTTATACATATACGCTATTTAAGTGCCTTTCTTCCAGTATATTTTTGGTGGTTTCATTGCTTGATGGAAGAAATTAAAATAATCATTTTTTGAGACAATCACTTATAGTATAATATGCCCTTGTCAGAGACCGATGTTATGGCATACCATAACACAAAATCCAGATAGAAGCCAAAAATTTATAAAAACTCAGACAAACAACAATCCCGAAATTTTTTGTAGTTCGGGATTACTGCTTGTCTTAGTTGGATTTTGTGACATAACGAATTCCCAACCGGACAAAATACAGATAACACAACCTCCAGGCAGGAAAAAATCCAGACAAAACAAAATCCTGTCAACTCTTTATCGCGATAAATGAGCTACTTTTCATTTCTATTCAAAATTTTCCATAAATTTACTGAAAAAAATCAAATTATATTTACGACATACATAAAATAGGCCACTGCGTACACGTATACATATATATCTTCACTTTATAGCCGCTGAAACGATTTTTGGCGGAGCTTCTCCTTTGGTTTGTGGTATGCATCTTGCCTTGATATTGATTTTTTCCACCAAACTGGACTTATAGTTTATTCTAAGTAGCCTACGAACGAAACGTCTTACATGGCTTTAAGAAAAAAAGATTTTTATTAAACACAACTGACAAGTATTTTTCAATTTTCCCTTTGGAAATAGAAATGGATAAGCATCAAAGGAAGTTATGTCATCCTCCCTTTGTCGTGAGATTTTTTTAAAACAATTTTTATATTTTGTCGAGATTTTTTGTCTGGATTGTGTTTTGTCTGGATTACGTTGTGTAGGAATTACATCGCATCTGGAATATATCTGTTCTGATTTTTGTGGTGTCTGGATTTAATATTCCGGAATTTTGTATTTCGGGATTCTGGTAGTCGGGTTTTCCTTATATAGCTCATCGAAACATACGAATTCGTCGTGGTATCATGACTTAACCTCATTATAGGTAAGGTCAATTGGAAAGTCTCCGGCCTCGCACATACATGGTGCTACTAGAATTAAATCTGTTTATGATTTAGACCTTACCCTTACCTTGTGAAACTACCTTGGTTATTGTGGTAAAAATGGATAAAAGAAAGTTTCGGGTGTTAACAAACTATTGTCGTTTGAAGAGAAAAAAATACAGTCGAAGCAAAAACTTGGCTTGATGATGAGTTTCTGGACACTTACCCAGGAAAATCAATCACCAAGGATTGTCAAGCTATGTTAAGACGTGGTGAAATGAGCCCCGAAGACGGTGAACTCAACGGACGCCCAAAAGAGGTTGTTACCTAAGAAAATATCAAGAAAGTCCATAAAATGATTTTGAACGACCGTAAATTGAAATTGAATGAAATAGCAAAGTACTTTAAAGATATCAATTTAACTTTTAAATATTATCATGAATATTTTGGTATGAGAAAGCTCTAAGTAAAATGGGTGCCACGCGAGCTCACTTCTGACCAAAAACAAGGACGAGTTGATTAATTATAGCAATGTTTGGAGGTGTTCAAGCGCAATAAAGAAGAATTTTTGCATCGATGTGTTACAATGGAAGAAACATTGCTTCATCGTTGCACTCCGAAGTCCAATCGACAGTCATACTAGTGAGCTGCAGACGATGAACGAAAAAACGATGCGAAAAAACGCAACAGTCGGATGTCAAGGTTATGACGTCTGTATTTTGGGATGCGCATGAAATAGTTTTCGTTGACCACTTTGACAAAAGAAGGACCATCAACAGCGACTATTACATAACGTTCGTTTGAGGGATGAAATCTCCGAAAAGCGGCCGCATTTAAAGAAAATGAAAGTGCTCTTTCACTAAAACAATGCACTGTGTCACGAGTCAGTGGAATCAATGGCAAAAATCTATGAATTTGGCATCGAATTGCTTCCACATCCACCGTATTCTTGGGATCTGGCGCCCAGCGACTATCTCCTGTTCTCTGATCTCAAAAGAATGCACGCTGGGAAGAAGTTTTAGTCGAATGAAGAGGTGATCGCCGAAACTGAGTGCTATACTGAAGCAAAGGACAAATCGAAAGTATGTTGAATAAAAAAAAATAGTTTTGCCAAAAAAATATGTTTTACAATGGTAGGCCGGAGACTTTTCACTTGTCTTTAGATATCCGTACTGTTAAAAAAAAAATTTTATTTAATTTTATTTTTCCAACCAACCACCCATAAGCCGTTCAAACCACCTAAATGTGTATCTCCACAGTTGGTTGAGCTGAGAGCTCTTTTCAACCTTGTTCTTGCGGGTATTCAAAAATTTACCGAAAATAAACTCCCAGCCTTGCTAAATGTTGTCTTATAATGGCCTAGCAAAACTCCTATTACTTAAGGCCTGTGTTACGTTTTGAGAAAGATATCTCGCGTGATATTTTTAGAATCCATTTTATGTTCATATCTAAAAACATATTTAATATTAAACTTTAACCTCCCATTTATTCTGCTCACACACGAAGACAGTCAAACTTTTTATGACGCCTTGGTATGTTGCCAATTTTCACTTGCCGGTTATTTTGATATCAACTACTGCTTCTTGGCTATGTTGCCAATTTTCCTACAAAATTATAATTTTTATCACTTAAAATGTGTCACATTTAATTTTTTTCTGAATTTATATTTTATGAGTAGATTTTTGTGAATATTTTGACCGCAATTGTGAAGCATCGAAGTCGTAATAAAAATATCCGTTATCAAGTTCACTTTCAATAGTCAGCGCTGTGTTGCCATTTTTCCTCATAACCTGATGCTCTAAAAAAATTTATTATCGTTCATAAGTTGATTCTTTTATCTAAATTATTCGCTAAGCTGTTATCCCTCTAAGTTTAACCCTCCAATGTGAAATGGTATTATTTTCCCCATGATGAATTAGAATTATATAATTCCACTTTCTGTTTATAATCCGCATTTTGACGACATTTTATGCTCTCTTATCACTCTCTCTCTCTCTCTCTCTCTCTCTGCCTCGTGTCAGCACAATATTATGACAGCGATATTAACGTGTTACCAAAACGGTGTTGAATGAACAACAAGGTATTTGGTTCATCACTCTCTACTAAGTCAGTCAATTCGGCGGACATTCAATAATTCAGTTATTTAGCTCAATTGTTGTACGTCAAAAGCTGAACGGGCAGTTTTAATTGCCTCAAAATGTTGCAACTATGCCTAGCTATGCAGCCAATGAAACAACCAAACAACCAGCCAACCACCATTCATTCATCCATACATCACTCCATTCAAACATCAAGTAGGCATGTTGCATGCAACAAAGCACATTATTGTATGCAAAATTAATCGAGTCCATTGTCAGATGTATTAGTATATATATATATATATACGTATGTACATATATATGTATATATATAGGTAATGTGTTGGCTCAATAATTATGTTGGCTTTGGGGCTATAATGTGACATTACAAAACACATACCTACATATATATGTATGTACAATGTATTAGCAGAGATGCGCTGGAGTGAATATTTGTAGCTATATGAATATTGTCAAATTCTATGACAGAAATCCATACGCTAGTGTACAAACAATACATACATACATATATATGTATATATGTATATATTGACAACAATTGATGTGGCATATTGTATTGTAGGCGTGTAAATATAATTGTCATAAACACATACATACATACATCTGTGAGTTTGTGTAAGCTATTTTAGCTTGAAATACAGCTGCTTTTGCCATTTGCTGTATGCATTTCAATGTATTTCTATTTGTATTTGTATTTGTATTTGGTTGTATTTGTTTTTAGTCGTAGAATCGTCGGGTAATTGACGCATTTATACAAGCAATTAAAATCCATTGTTGTAATATGCTTAATTAGATCACTTTGCTGAGGTGTAGCAAATGCATATAATTTTCACGCACACCCACGCCCACATACACACACATATATAATCTATAATCTACATAAAGCTTATAGTCGGTTAGATTTTCTTTAAATATTAATATAATTGTCAAGTGGTGGATAGAATTTCAGTGTGAATTTATTATCGTTCACAAAATTCTATTTTTTTTAATTTTTTGTTCTTTTTTAATTAAAAAAAAAAAGTAACCAAAACTTTTCAGATTCTAAGAAGTTGTCTATATGTCTATTGCAATAAGTCTTATATGAATTTTCTGTGTTTTTTCTTCAAAAAAGTCCGGATCCTCGAAATGGATCACCTTTTATATGTTAAAAATCTCGTTTTCGGAATTGTAGAACATTAGCTAGGCATAGTTTTAGGCGCAATATTTCCCATCATGTTGAATGCTTTTGATACTGTGAGCTTGTTGACAAGAAATACTCAATATTTTTTCTACTCTTGGACTCAATAATGTCGACGACATGAAGAAACTCATCAAAATCGTTTTCAAAATCAGATTTAGTGCTTCTTTATTGCTTAATCTCAAAGTGTATGCGATTTTTTTAAAATTTTCGGTTCATATAATCAAAAACCATAATATGGACTGATCTGAAGATTAACAGGAAATACAGAGACAAAAATGAAGATTTTTTTCTCATTGTGCCTTAATGGTGGCATACAGATTGATCGCTAGATCATCTACAGCTTTAAGAGAAGCAAATTGACGAGATGGAGCTTCATAAAGCATGAAAGAAATGGTCCAAGCTCCGTTGAGGTATATACTAGACAAATGCTTGACCAATGCCTAAAATGTGGGAATGACTGTAGAAATTTTGAACTGATGAATTTTCATGGTGAAATTTTTATTTCATATCAGAAAAACAAACTGTATTTTCTTGCAGAGAGTGAACGAAATTTAATTAATTTAATTTTTTTTCCTTTTTCAGAATTCTAGTCTGATAGTCGGCTTTTTCAGGACTAATTCTATTATTTGTAATAAAAATTTTGATATTAGTTAGTCTCAGAGTGTGATTTTTTTCTTTTTTTTTTTCTGTCTGTATAATCAAAAACAATAATCTTAACCCGTCTGAGCATGCTTCAAATTATCAACAGAAAAACACACACACAAAAATTCACCTTATGGCAAATAAATCGATGGAGACATCCACGCTGAGATCACTGAAATGACCCCAACTCTGTTGAGGTATATACTGGAGAAATACTTGACCCAGCTAAGGTAGATATGCTACCTCCATTGAAGGCTCTGCTTTTCATAAGGTGATATTTTTTTCAATATTTTTCAAATAAGAATTTTCTGGTAATTCCAGTTTTTCCATTTCGAAAAAGCTCAAATCGAATCACTATTAAATCAAAAAAGCTAATTTCTCTAATGGAGTACTGGAGCTTTCACGAAGCTTTCATTGAGCTTTTTTTGAACTTTCGAAAATGGGCAGGCTAACTTTATGGAATAAAAGAAAATTGAAGTCACATAATATATCAAATAAATCAGATTTAATTACAACACAACAACAAAGCAAATTGAAGTTTTTGAACAAAGAAAGCTTAGAACAAAACGCTCTATGCAGCAGCTTACTCAGGATACTTTTCAAAATTTCAAACAATTGTTACTCGTTGTTTCTGTGAAATAAATACGATGAGAGAGATGAATAAATATTAAAAGCCTTTCGTGTGGACGAGAGTACTTTTCTGCAGAGTCAATAACCTTTTTCACCGAAAGCCGATTTGCTTAATGAATGCACTTATTTTTCACTAATTGTCTTTCGAAAAACCCCCACAGTTCGACAAAGTTAATTTCACGTATTTTTTCTCTTTTTTTATGCCTTCTTTTTTTTTTTTTGCCATCAATTTTTATTATTTTAACAAGTTTTCTCAATACAATGCGACTCAAAATTTAAACAATTAAATTCAATTGGACAACCCAAAATCTTTTGTGGCCGACTTAAACTAATTGCTATTGACGAGGAGTTTTTTGGTGGGCTTTCTGAGAAAAAGCAAAAAAAATAAAAATAAAAAAAATAAAATTTACTAAAACTTAAAGCAAATAAATGATGCAATGCGACAGTGCCAAAAGCAATTGTGTGAAATAGAAAGAAAACTTGTATAAAAGAGAAGCCCGAAAGATCCTGTGAGCCCGTAGAATGAATGAAGTTGATGAAGATTAAGTCTCAAATAAAGTGTCAATATCAATTAGAGCGCAAAGAACAAATTTTCTTAGCAAATCGTCTTTGTTTTAAATTACCAATACACAGCCATACACATACACATACATATACACACATACATGCAAACATACAGTGAAGCCCATCTTCTACTCATACCACTTTCTTTATTTCATTGTTGATTTTTCTCATTTTTCAAGCGAAGCCGCCATTTGCCATCTTCATTATCCTTTTTACTTAATTAATTTCACCGCACAGTAATTCGACAAGCAAAGTGGATTTAAAAAGTTTCCAGCAACAGCAACAAGCCGTCCAAGCCGGCAATCAACCCACCAACCCACCGATCCAACCAACCAACCGCCGATGGACTTAATTTGCTTGCCAAATTGGCGTAAAGCATTCAAGTCAACTGCGAAAATCCACTCAAGCATTACGTAAGGCGTACACGCAAAATGGTCGTAAAGTTTTTTGGTGTGAATGAAATTAAGTAAAATGAAATAAAATACTGGGAAGCCGACAATTGATATTCGTCTAATGAATTTTCTGTTTACATAAGAGATGAAAAGGTTGGTTCATTGTGAAATGAGTGATAAATTAGCAGGTGGGCAGTAACTTGCTTTCGAAATTTTTTTTTAATGAAATTAATTGGGACAGTGAGCCCACAGCGCAAAAGTGTCAAAATATATTTGAAAGGATTTCGTTGGTAATTAATTTTTATTTTTAATAAAATTACAAAGTAGTAATGAAAGCAGATGAAGAAGGCAAAGTGGACGACTCACAAAAGTCTAGAATGCATAATTTTGCTAGGACTTATACTACCGCGACTCGTTCAATTTGTATTGATGAGCCTTATTTCAGATTAACATATTTTATGCTTACCAAAATTTCATACTAGGATATATTTCGATTTTAAAAGACAGAGTAAAGCTTTTTCAGAATACACAAATGCACTATCTACTGTTGGTATCTACAAGTTCTCACCAAATTATTTCATCCACTCGTATGCCTCCTGATCACAGCCTTTCTAACGGGTGATCCATTTGGAGGTTCCCTACATTTTTAAACAAAAATCATAGAAAATTCAAATTCAATGGGGAATATTTATTATCATTCGAAAGAACATTCTTTTGCATTCATTTTTGAAGATTATTTCTTTCAAAAGTTGGCCGCGGCTACGTCTCAGATGGTCCATCCGTTGGGTCCAATTTTCGATGACTCGTTCGAGCACTTCGACTGGTAACTGGCGATTGACACGCGCGTTTTATTGCTTCAAGGCCTGAATTGAAACGAGATTGTCTGCATAGACGTTAGACTTTACATATCCCCACAGGAAAAAGTCTAACGGTGTGATATCATACGATCTTGGTGGCCAATCGAACGGCCCAAAGCATGAAATTTTCTGCTCACAGAAGTGTTCTCTCAATAAATCCATTGATTGATCCGATGAGAGGGAAGTGGCACCGTCTTGTTGATACCAAATGTTGCGGAGATTACGAGCTTCAATTTCAAGCAGCAAATGGTCGGTTATCATGGCGCGATGACGGTCTCCATTGACGGTTACGTTCTAACCGGCATCACTTTTGAAAAGATATGGACTACAAACCACACCAAACCTCGGCTTTTTCTGGATAAAACTGCAGCTCTTGAATCTCTTCAGGTTGTTCCAAATGTGGCAATTATGCTTGTTTACATACGTATTGAGCCAGAAATTGGCATCATCGCTGAACAAAATTTGGTTCGAAAACGTCGGATCTTCTTTCAAGAGCCCATTCAGGGAAGCGATTTCGATTGGGAGGGTCGAGCTGCTTCAGCTTTTACTCGAGCTGTATTTTGTACGCTTTCAATTTAAGATGGCGTCGTAAAATGCGCCAAGTCGTTCCACACGCCAGTCCGAGTTGCTGCGAACGGCGCCGGATCGACTATTCACGGTCTTCGTGTACACTCTCAGCTACGGCCGCTATAATTTCTTCATTGCCTGCTGCACGTGGTCTATTCGGCCGAATACTATCCAATAATGAATGCTGGGTCTCCAGATGGGTGATGGTGTCGCGAATAGTACGCTCAGTGGGCCGATTATGTTGACCTTAAGTTGAGCAAAGCGCGTGAAACACATTCTTTACAGAACGGGAATTTTCGTATTAAAGTTGAATACATTGTAAACGTTGCTCAGGCGTGAGCAAAAATAACATAACAGATTAACACGACTCACACATGATCTGTCGAAAAAAGAGTATTGAAAAAAGTACCTCCACTTGGATCATTCATTATTATTATTTTTTTAATAATTTTTATTTTTATTTGTTTATTTTATAATTGTATTTTATATTATAATTTTTGTTTGGAATTTTTTGGATAAATTTTTTTTACTATTATTATTTTATTATAATTTACTTTAAATTTAATCTTTTAATTAATTTAACTTAATATTTTTTTTTTAATTAAATTGTTTTATTCCATTTTTTTATTTATTTTTATTTTTTATTTTTTAATTTAGTTTTATTTAACTTTTTTATTTAGTTATTTTATTTTATATAATTTAATATTAATTATTTTTATTTTATTTTATTTTATTTTATATTGATTAATTTTATTTGTCTTTTTTATTATTTTTTTTATGTTTTTATTTTTATTTTTATTTTTCTTTTTCTTTTTTATTATATTTTTATGTTTTTATTTTTATTTATTTTTTTAATTTTTTTTTATTTTTATTTTTTTTTTTTCATTTTAGTTTGTTTTATATATATTTTTTCATGTATATTTACAAATCTTACTCACTTGCTACATTCATATATCGAATTTGCACAGCCCCTCCAACCAAAAACCTCACTCACAATAATTACAAACATATGTCGCGCATATATAAATATATGTATATTTCTCAACACAAAGTGACCCAAAAATTTCACTCTCAATTACAAATTTCCAACTAGTGTTTATTTTGAACAGTAAAAATATTTGTCAGCACAAACCCCCAGCGACCCACAATGACCTCGACAGTACAACCAACACTCCCGATTGTGGTAAATGAAAACATATTGCATGTTGGTAATTTACACTCAATAAAATCTCTTGTAACCTTCTTCTTGCAGGCATAATAAAATGACAGCAAATAATATTTGTAACCATACACACAAGCAAACGCATACGCAAAGACAAACAGCGAGACAGCAAAGGATACTTTAAGAAAGCATTAGTTGGGAGAAAAGAAAACAAAAATTGAGGTTTGGGGTGAACGATGGAGATGGAGCATAATAATTTAAGTATCGCTTGGTTGTAAACACTTGAGTTGATATGTCCCAGGAAATCAAGCGTAGAAAATTATAATCTCACAGGCAGACAAACACAAACACACACACACACACAGAGTCTTACTTTACATGCATGCGCTTATGGTTGGTTATATGTAACACAAGTGGCTGTAGTAGTAATATGTGAATAAATCCTTTTTTGCTTTTATTAATTCAAATCATAAGCGGTTTTGACCCTTTTCCTTGAAGATGTTGAGCTACAGTGCTTGCAAGTTTATATGTAAAAAGTGTGTGTGTGTGTGTGTGTGTCTGTTTGTTTATGTGTTGGCAAATTTTCCACATCATTTAGTATGAACCAAACGTTGCTCAAGCGCATAGAAATTCTGAAGAAAAAATAAATAAAATAAAACAACAACAATTTGTTAGACATAAAACATGCAAAATATATGTAAATATTTTGAAGAATTTAGGCATGAAATGAGCTTAATGAAGCGAATTGTCATAATTTTCCAATGATACATCAAGGAAGTTGAATGAAGAAAAATATGAAAACACAAATATATGAGTAAACGTATATCCTGGCATATCCTTTTAATATAAAATATTAGCATTAATTTATGGTTTCCAGCTTGCATACATACATATTTATATACCATATGTGTGTGTTGGCATGCAAATATGCCTCAAACACACAACATTCACTCTCTCGCCCGCTCTGCTGATTTTATTTGCATATATTTAGGCATTTATTTGCATTATCCTTTGCTTTTGATGTACGATCATAAATATTTAAATCATTAGTCTATACCCTGACATTGACTCGAGAACTTCTTTCATTTGCTTTTCACTTAAATTATTTGCATTTTAGATAAAAGTGAATTAAATGAAGCATTTTGACATGCCAACATCATAAGCATATTTTTTTCAGCAATTTTTTTTTTTCTTCTAAAAATTCATTGCTTTTGACATTACGTGCTTTGCCGCCAAATTAAACATTGCCGCTTTCATCTTGCTGAATTTTTGTGGTTCACATGCACAAACCGTCAAAGTGTGAGCGCGATTATGGTGAATACAAATTTTCTAGTAAAAATTATGTATTTGTATATGTACGAGTAGGATATTTATCTATCTTATCTATCATCTTATTATAATTTAGGGGTTATCAACGAAGTCATCACGGTGGCTGGAACTCGAACTGGTTCATATTTTGAACTATTTAGTTAATATAGCTTGATTCAGCGACTCCAATTGTAGACCAACCCTGTTATAGAAGCAAATTACCGTTATTTCGTTGCACACCACGCAACGCCGTGCACTTCTCATACGATTTATTAAACTGACAATGTAAAGAACTCTATGATAAAGAAATATTTTCGTCGCTCCCTTGGGTTTAGCGGTAGCGCATGCCTTAAGGAATATTTAGCACACTCTGACGCCACTGGTTCACCACCCTAGTCATTATCCCTTTTGTGACCACGAAACTTGCAGCGCAGAAATTTTGAAAAATCTCAACAGTATTCTCAGATCGTGCTACTCTGAAGATTATGAAGAATTTTCTCGTTCTTGTCAAAGTAGTCAACCATCCGCCCTTAGTTAACTGCAGATCCGTTGGTGGGAACAGTACACTAACTGACCTCATCTTTCACCGTCCACTGTTCCACATTAATCACCATCCGTAGTCATTAGTTCATTACCAATTGTCATCAGAAGTTCTACTTTCACTACAGGATGATGAAAACGTCAGGATAACGCGCCTAAAAACAGAAAAAAATTTCGAACAATATGGGCTTTAGTGCTGGAATATGAATTTTACAGCTCTGCGCTATGTGACTTTGAGCAGCTTTTCACACTCTATCAGTAGAAGTACCTTCTGTCCGTCTCAATATCACCGCACAAGTTACTAGGAGTGTCAAAAATGCCAAATGAAAATGGTTAATACGTGATGGAAGATAAGATGGAAAAATAGTTGCCTTTCGTGGAGGTGTAGAAATGCAGTGAACACTACAGTAGCTGAGGTAATTCAGCAGTTAAGATGGAGATGCAGAGTACTAACGACGGACATTCTTAAAGATCAGGTAATTTGCGAAGGTGGTACATGATGAGGGACAAAGCTCTCTAGCTAATAGCGCATACGGCCTTCTGACGAGAGATAATGTCAGGGGAAATATCGGAGGGAGGCATGTGATTTTAATGGTTTAAAATCTCCCATTAGCGGTGCAAAGGTTCTCATAAGGGTTACGAATAGAATTAACCGACGCATTGGGTCCAGAGGGAGTACTCTCTGAACTAGTCGTAGCCATGGAATTAAATGATAATAATATAGACGTAATTTGTCCAAGTGAGTCTACCTAGGGAGTTGACCAGATCAGCACAACTTAACCTAACCTAACCTATGAAAAAAATCCTTGAAAACAGGGTAAATGGGGAGTACGATCTGAACTAGTCGTAGCCATGAACTTACATGGTAATATTATAGACATAATACTGACCAAGTGAGACTACCTAGGGAGTAGTCAAGCTCAACCTAGCTAGCCTAAGCTACGAAAAACGTCCCTCTAAAGTGTTTTAAAAGAGCTCCTTACGTGGAGCCTATCTAAGCAACATTGATTTGGCTAAAGACAGTTCCTTGAAGATTGTAATGATGTGTTTTGGGAGCTACTCAGGTAACCAGTGAAATTCAAATGAAGCCGCGGTTCTATTTCAGTCCTTCTATCACCTAAAAACTGATGCCTCGAAGTGCTAATTAAAGTTTTGTAAAGAGAATAAAGTAGGCCAAAGCCATATTATGTATATACTAAAGCTCCAGGTTTTGCTCAAACATTTTCCAGCAGTGTGAGCATTTGAGCAACGAGCACTGGCATTACTCAAAAATTTTCGACCCAAGCATGAGCATTTTGTGTATTTTGACAAGCACTTCGAGCACTTTTTTCTCAAACTTTTTTTTTTATTAATTTAAAATTTATTTATGCACAGTGTAAAAATCATTTGTACGCCAGAGAAATTTTGACATACAAATTTAAGATTTTTTTTGTTCTGCTGAGCAGTTGAGCAATAAGTGAGTATCGAGCGAGCATCGAGCTGCTCGCAGTACTCGATACGTGGATATCTAGAGTTCTAGTATATACGGCGATTATTCGCCTTTCATTTGTTGACTTTTCGGTCAGACTCATAAAGGATTTAATAGCCCTGTAAAGCGCAGCATTATGCTGATGCAGAATTCTTGAGTTATCTTTCTAAAAATTTGGTTTTTTTCGACGAATTAACTTTCTAAAGCGTCACTCACTGCTCAAATAATATTCTTTACTTCTGACCGTCTGATTTTTTATATATTTAGTTCCACTCTTCACAAATCCTGTATTAGAGTACAGTGTTTTATCTGGCTACTCCCTGAAAATGTGCCTCAAGACTATAAAAGTTTAAAGAAAGGACAACTGCAAAAAATTTCAGATTCAAAATTCGAACTTCCGTTGATAATGGGCGAGAGAGAGATGAGCTCGAAGCTTATTTTTTTAAAGATGAAAACCTTTGTCCAGTATTCTTGCGACAACTGCGGAGGAATCGTGTATGTAATAGATTGGTACCGACAAAAAGCTCTGATTAACATACATATCGATTATAATCTCAAAAAAAAAAATTCTGCATCATTTCATTTCAATTTTCAATGAGAAATTCAAAGAAATTCAGCTTTATTCATTATTCGCCTATAGCGACTTCGTTAGAGATGTGCCAAGTGCTTACATTTCATTTTAATTAATTTATACAAAAATTATGTTTGTTTTTATATACATATGTGTGTATGTGGCGAATGTATCCTTTACGAGCTCAACTGTCTGTAGCAATATAATCAACATAATTAAACAATGTGCAACAATACTTGGCCAGCTAGCCAATGAAATGTTTAAATTAACATTTTCCGATGGACAAGCGAATAGAGGAACACACACACATACACATAGGGTTGCATATGTGCATTAGAAATACACAATTACCATTCTCTTCACTCAATCTCTCTCTACACTATGCCACAGCAAAAGGCCATCAAAGCAATGAGGCAATTTGCTAGTTTGTTGCAAGAACCAAACAGCTGCGTCCACGCAAAGGCATTTTTTTTTCTAAATTTTTTTGTTTCACTGCTGGGTTTGCGTATGCATCGCTGCGGCACAGCAAACGGTGTGGCAGTTGCGGCAGCGCCTTTGCCAATACTCGCTAGCGAGTCACAGTCCGCACTGACGTGGTTACTGCATGTTATTGTAGTTAATGCAGTTGTTATTGCAAATATTTGCAATACACTTTTAATGTGGCTTTTTCTATGCTCCCTTTCCCCCCTCTCTCGCTCTCTTTTAGCATAAACGTACGACTGCTCCTCTGTGATGATTGGTCAGCGTTGCACAGTACGCCGCTTTGGAGCTAATAAGCGAGGCGCATCATTTTATGTGCATGTAAAAAATGTATGTGTGTGTGTGTGTGTGCACTTAATAAACTGTTAATGGCAACATTACTGCAGTAGCAACTGCTTTTTTATGCACGCCAATTGACCGCTCATTGCCGGCACTCTTCTTCCTCACGTTCCACTTGCGTTGCGTATACGCCGTGTAGCACTGATGGGGTTGTGTGTTTCCCTTTTATGCTTTTCTCTTCTTTTCACGTTTAACCATTTACGCGTTTGCTTTGCTTTGCGCTTGCAGTACTTTTGTGTGGTGAGTATGTATGTGCGCGTTCAAGCGCGTAGTTGAGTGTTCATGTCAGCACGCGGTTCACCGTTTGCCAAACACTTGAATTGCAAATTTCCGTTTGATATTCAATGTTGTGCATAGCAAAGCAATTCAATCATATCAATATGTATTATTGCTTCATATGCTGAGGTAATGAGTATGATTTTTTATTTATGCGGGGACTTCAGTGAGCTCAATTGCATGAATATGAAACGTGCGCTTGGGAATGGTATTTAAATTCTGTCTCCATAAAGCTCTACCTGCTCTCTGTATTGCTACAACTGACATGAAAATACTTTTTTTTTGTGTTTCATCCATTGTTTTTTATCTTGTTGCCTAGATTTCAACTTTAGACCAGGACTATGCAGCTCTTACACCATTAAACTCCGAGTACAATTTCCTGGACTGAAACATAGATTGCTGTGCCTCCGAATGACCGATATAAGTTTTGAAGGGTTAGAAATATACGAGTATATTCCTCTGACATTTCTTCCACATGACAGATACAGGCAAAGTCTTTGTTTCCGAAAACCCATACGAGGTGTGTTCAAACGAAAAGGTTAATTTAGAATTTTCATGAATATATATTTTGTTCCCTTCAAAGCAATCCCCCTCGGATGCAATACACTTGTGCCAACGCTTTTTCCAATCCTCGAAGCACTTCTCAAATACGCTTTTAGGTATGACCATCAGCTCTTTCTTCGATTCTGATCTCAGCAATTGTGGCAAAACGCTTTCCTTTCATTGGTTTCTTTAGGTTTGGAAATAGGAAGAAGTCGCAATGAGCCAAATCTGGTAAAAACGGTGGTTGAAGCATGATAACGGTTTTGTTTTTGGCCAAAGGAATTGATGAATAAGCATTGATGTGTCAGCGGGTACATTATCGTGATGCAGAATCCACGATTTGTTTTCCCACAATTCCGGTCGTTTCAGCCGCAGTGCTTCACACAAAAATTGCAGAACTGCCTTGTAGTATTCCTGTATTAACTGTACGATCTTTTGGCAGGAACTCATGATGCACCACAATGTTGTAATCAAAGAAATCAGTGAGAAAAACCTTCACCTTTTTCTTTGAACATACCTAGTATATTTGACGTAAATGTGAGCATTAGACGTGAAGTTTACTGTCAAAGGCATGGCTCTTTTTCTAAAATAGATTAGTCCAGTGGCTATACTTGGAAAACATTAAAGGTAAAGCATCCATAAAGGTCTCTCTCCCTTCCATCCCTTTAGTGAGCTCTAAGTCATATTTGGGACTTATAATCTCTACTCTCAATCGTTTCTCTCATTTTTACTCGAAAATAGGAGAAAAAAGTTTTATAGTTAGCATATGTCTTAGTATGACAGTCGAAATTTGTTCCTCAAAGATTAACATCTCCAAAGTCCACTTGCATTATTCCTCTCTTTTTACTGTTACTCCCTTTCCCTGTACTACTGCACCTCTCCTTCTCTCTTCTTTTGAGAGTACTGATTTAATATCTAAAGCCCACAAAGTATGCAATATAATAATTTCAATTCATTCAATTTTTGTAATTCTCAAAGTATTTATAATTAAATCTTATTATAGTATACGTCGAGATTAGCTCCATGACTTAAATCGTTGTGTTGTGGTTCAGACTCGCTGTTTATTTTTAGTCTATTGATACTCCTCTGAAACGATTTTCGATCCATTTTTTTTTTTTTTTTTTTGTAATTTTTGTTTTTGATATGGCGGAGTTTCGAACCTATGATAATTGCAATGGTAAAACTACTCCAGCAGCCGACAAAATTAAATGAATTTTTTATTCTTTCAATTATACTGCCAGGCAATATACGCTATTGAAGATTTCCAACGCACTACATACAATTTAATGCCTACCAAGCTTGTTAGAAGTTCGATGAACGTAGGAAAACCTCTTCTGATATCGACGGACGTACCCAAAATTCTTCTCTCATGGTTATTCTCCTTGTCATTCATATCAAATCAAAGGCATAAAGTCTGTCAGTTATTTATTAATTTTTTTTTTCTTTTCAAACTAATGACCATAGATAGGTTAAGTTGAATTTAGCGATCCTTCAGAAGTCTAGACGATGTGACGTCCATAGCGTTAACAGATGCACTACATATGACCTAAACTCTATGCCCTTACTCTTTATAGTTTCTTTATTCTTTAAAGAACATTGTTGTTCTCTTAGAAAACTTTACTAGACCCTTTGGTCAATGCTAGTTGTTTGTTTTACAGTATTTTCTCACTAAATGAGGCATTTCCTATGCAATATTTGCGATCAAGGTTGGGAAATATGTTAGAAAACCAAATCTTAATAGTACATCATCGCAACAATATCAAAAAAACTTACTATCTGCTGCTAGGAAACTTATACAAAAGGCCACCACGGACCAAGAAGACAAATAGTCATGAGTCTATCTAAGGCTTAAATATTAAAAATACCTCTTTAAGCGATTTTCATTAAGGAAAAAAGAGGCATATAAGATTAAATAAATCTCAAAACAACACCAGAATAGTATTCTTAAATATCTTCTAAATTAAAAAAAAAATATCCTCAACAAGATCTCTTTTAAATCGTCTTGAACATATGGGTTTTTTCCTTTTTTTTTTTTTTTTTTTGGTTGGTTCATAAAAGCTTTGGTTAGTGTGGGATAAGGCATCACTATGGAGGATTCCGGATCTAGTATAATTCGTAGCAGTAGATGTGGATGTGAGCCAAAGTGGCTATGAAAATCTTTCAAATACTCAAAGATCATGATAGGCTGTAGCCAAACTATCTTTCACTAGTCTTTACCCGTTTAAATGCTAACCAGATAATGTGGAATGGTCAATGGATATACAGTTTGTAGAAATCTTTTTTTTTATAAATTAAGCAAAAAAGTTACAACAAGACTATTATATTTTTAATATGAGTGAGTCGCCTCACTACCCCACTCGTTTTTCTCCACGCAACATTCTCAGTGATCTTCCTTGTCCTTTGACTCTTTAACATTTTGCTACCACTGTAGTGGCTTGAGTGTTGCGCTCCAAATGAAACTGAAAATAAAAATTAATTGAAGTGCAACACAATTGCTGCCACATGCATGTTCAAGCACCCAACACACATGCAACTCAATGCAAATGCAACTCTGCCACATTTCCCCCCCGGTATCTCTTTGCATGCAGCAAAACAGCGATTTTTTTATTGCCAGTTCTTTTAATGTTTTCAATTTAACATTTTGCCACTTGCCACATGCACAAACACACCCAGTAAAGCACACACACACGTATTTGCACATTTAAATGCATACTTCGCGCGTTCGCATACAATTTGCGCAATTTTCTGTTAATTTTTGCAAATGCGGTGCCACATAGCCATGGAGTTGGCTATAGCCATGTTGCCACATTGCCGCCTATAACCGCAACAGTAGCACAGTAACAGTGGCAGCAGCATCATTTGCTATTTGTCGATTTTTTTTCTCAATATTTAACTTTTTTTTCAATTTTTATTCCACGCCCGACCTGTCCACAATTTTCTATTACTGTTTGCTGCCGTTACGTTACGCTGTTTGCCACTTGATAGTGGTTGACTGTTGTTGTTCCACGCATGGACAACGTGGTGGTGGTGGTGGCATCACTGTGCTGTGGCACAAATATTGTTTATCGGCTGTTTGCTGTCACTGTCACTGCTCACTGCTCACCGGCTGGCTGCTCGTTGTGCGAGTGTAACTATGTTTGTGGTTTGTGTTGTGGTCACGTGTGCCGCGTGCGTGCATGTGTGTGTGTGTGTGTTTTGCAATTTTTAGTTATAACATGCGCCTCCTTCGCTCTGTCGAACTCGCACTCGTAAATGGCTTTGCGCTTTTTGTTTGTTAACCTTTTAAAAGTTAACAAAACGTCCGTCCACTGGGCCGTCTATAGAGTGTGCGCGCAATGGTGTGCGGTGTAGTGCGGTGCGTGTGCCACAGCCACACAGCAGTGCGCTTTATTGCAACAGCTGCCATTTAGCACGCCATTACGCTGCGCACCAATATTATGCGGATGTTAGTTGTAGCATAGCCAACTTGTTGTGGCAGTTCCATCTAATTAAAAAGAAATGTGAAAATATTTTTAATAAAAAATTCACACAAATATTGTGCAGGGGAAATGATGTTGCCACAACTGTTCGCGGTGGTACAGTGGAAATGCTACAGTTCTCCTTATGAGTAGGAGAGAAAATGGTTTTATTAATGTCCAGCAGTTGCCGAGATATTGTCTAATGTATCCTGTAGAAGTGAGCCTGAATCGCAGGTCCTTAGGTAATTATATTCGTTTAACCGCGTTAAACGTAGACAAGTGAGATGCTGGTGTAGAGTTTGGGATTGTGATAAATGCTTCCATATCAGATTTATTCTCAGTGAAAGCACTGGCAGAGCTCTACTGTATTTGAAAAGTAAACTAGAATAATCTAGCAGTAGGGAGTCCTGCGGAAATGTATAACATTATGTTATTTTCTTCCTTAACTTTCTCCACAAACGTTTGTTGTACTCAATCAACTTATTCCAAGCGTTAGTGCCAGTCTACTAGGTGATAAATGAGCAACATGTGGAGCGCGAGGAACATAATATTACCTAAAGTAGGATAAAATATGGCATGCAACATCAGAAAAGTTCTCCGAAGCCTGGTCAAACCTAAATATGTACGAAAAAAAAAACCTAAAAACTTCCATAATCAATTTTTTTTTAAGGGAGTGCCTTGTTAGATTAGTTTAACTTACACTGGATGGCCTTACATACAGTTATTGATTCGTTAGAGTTCCGGATGGAGGTTCAATGCAATTTGAGGTCCTTGTTGAGCAGGAAGTGCTGATCACTTTTTGCGAATTTCAAGACCGCTTTGATTGATTTTTTTAATTCTGAGCATTCTGAGCTTGGAAGCCCTTAGAAGCCTAGAATTTATCATAGCAGGTGTTCTACCACCTCATGCGTGTGCTACCCCCTATGTTTCCTGTAAGTATCAATGTTTTTTTTATTATTATTTATAAGTAATGAGCTGTATTCAAAGGCCTATTTTTGTTAAAAAAACATTATTTTTTCATTGAATATTTTGTTATACAAAAAAGAAAAAATGGTAGAAGTGACAGCTGTTTCGGAGATCACCACAACTCTTCATCAGACTTATTTTGCCAGGAATCGAACCGACGTTTTTTTTTTGTTTTTGTTTTTTATATTTCTTTTTATATTATTATTATATTAAGCAATTATTTTATAGTTTCCCTCTAAAAATCTTTAGCTAAAACTCGAGGTGAGATTTTGTGTTTTGCTTCTAAAAGGTATGTTGAAACGTTGAGATTCTACTCTTCCCCTAGGAAGCTTCTGGTGGTGATCTATTCCCTCTTTTTGACACAAAACTAACAAAGATGGAGAAGCGATGCTTAATGTCGCATAAAGAAACACGAAACCTTTGCAATATTTTTTTTTTTTTTTTTTTTTGCTTAAAAAGTGCAAGTATACTATAGAATAGTTGACTGATTCGAAGTGATGACTTCCCTTTTGCGAATCTTATCGCAAGAAGTACTTGCTAGAAGTACTGTGCCTTGATCACTTTCCCTTCATATTTGTATTTTTTGGTCTCCTGTATTTTTTCTGATATTTATTTACTAAGCATCCATATGAAAACCATATGTAGATTCTACCTTCATAGCAATCTTAGAAAAATTACACTTTTCTCATTTGATTTTGAATTTTTTGTACAATTTTGTACAGCGCCGTAAGACATAAGGCAATAGAAGTGTTTATTTAACCCCTTTGATTCTCCTCTCTTCCATTTTTTTTTTTAATTTTTTAAGTAAACTTTTACGGCAATACTTTCCTCTAATATTTTTTAAAATTCACTTACTCTACATAACCCACTGTGCATCACACCAGCCACGTCAGCAGGAGGCGCAATTTAATAGTACCAAAATTCATATTCACGCACGAACGTTTAAGCGAATTTTTGGAACATTTTGAATACAAATAAGTAATTTTCAACAATTTTTTTCTGTTTTATGCTAAATTAACATTTAATTTGTTTGTGGTTGAATGCAAATGCGGCTAAAATATATATTGTAAATTATATAGCAGTTAGAATTAGGAGTATTATTATGTACTCCATATAAAAATTTTAGGCTTTGGCTCTATTGCTCACTGCAATGATGGAAAAATTTACGTTAATTTTTGTAAGAGTGCTAATGATATTCCATATACAAAGGCTGAAAAGGCAATTTATAAAAAAATATTAATGAATTAGCTGTGAGTAACCACATGTAACTACAATATAATCATTTTTACTTACTTTAGAAATAGAACTTCACTCCGTGGAGAACTTATAACACCTCAAGATTCTTACTCTTCGAGAAAAAATATTTTATCAACAGCTCAATTGTAAAGTCCCTGGTCTACCATAGTAAAACACATTTTTTTTCGGCAAAATTTATTTATTTTTTCATTCAACATACCCTTCAAGGGTGATACACTGATTACACCGACCCTCAAATTTTCCGATACCATTTTTGTAGTACGATTTGTCGTTCGCTTCAAAATAGGACTCAGTTTCGACAATCACCATTCATCATTCGACGAAAATTTCAGCGCGCCACTCGCGCATTCCTTTGAGATCAGAGAACAGGAAATTGCCGCTGGGTGTCCGAACTAAAGAATACCGTGCATGCGGAAGCAATTTGAAGCCCAGTTCATGGATTTTTACCATCGATTTCGCTGACCTGTAACACGGTTCATTACCTTGGCGAAACATCACTTTCTTTTTCTTCAAATGCGGTCGTTTTTCGGCGCTTTCGTCCTACATACGGTCCAATAACGCTATCTAATAGTCGCTGTTGATGGTCCTCCCTTTTTCAAAGTTGTCAATGAAAATTATTCGCCAGCCGACAGTTGCGTTTCTCCACGCTTTGAAGAGGATTCATCGTGTGTTCATCGTGTGCAGTCCACTCGGATGACTGCCGACTGAACTTCGGAGTAAAATGGTGGAGCCCTGTTTTATCCATTGCCACATATCGAAGCAAAAAGACGGGTTTATTACGCTTAAGCATCTCCAAAAACTGCTCCGAATCATCAACTAGTCGTTGCTTTTGCTCAAAAGTGGACTAGGACTGTGGCAATAAAGCCTTTTTGTAACCCCTAAAGCGATTCTCAGTAAGGATCGATAAATTTAGTAAGAATTTACTCTTTCATTCCTCCAACAACATTAAGAGACATTTAATGGCGGTGAAGTTATAGTTTTTCTTTGGCAGAGCTTTGATGAGAAGCTATTACCCAACTTTATCAATATTAACTAGAGTCGGTGATGACCCATAACTCCCTCAGAAAATTTTATATTCCACTGCAGAGAAATATTTTGAGATAGAAGGTTTTGGTGAGAATTTGGTGAGGTTTTTTTCTAAATTAGAAGGAGAAGTACTTTAGAAAACCCCGAACGAAGGTGAACGAGTGCTTAATATGAAAACAACAACAAAAACGAACTCCAGTTTATTTTAGTGGAAAACCTGACATCTGTCGACCTGATCCAGCGATATTTCAGAGTTCGCCCCAGCTTACTTACTGACTTTGCTCTAGCGCCAACTCTAGACAGCTAGAGAAGCAAATTGTGGTTTACTTAGCCTACATTCGTTTGAGCTCCCAGCAGTTGCTTTTGCAAAAAAATTTGAGATATGGAAACTCTATGAGGCAGAAAACACTTTGGTTAGAATGAACGAAGCTCTTACTCTGAGCCTGAACTTTCAGTATCTTCTGAGCTGATATACAAAATGAAATAATCAACAGCAAATCCAACAAGTAAAATGGCAGCGATGCATTTAAAAAATCAGCATACTCATATACCTGCTCATATATATGCAAATATGTACATGTATATGTATACATATGTGCTCATATGCGCTCGTTGACTGTCAAAATGTTTTCCATTTTCCACTTAATTGTTTTCAATTAACCAAAAGCACCACTTCAGGTCCATTTGTAAGCCACGCAAAGGGAAATCAAGTGCATACATACGTACAGACATACATACACATATGAGCATATGCAAACAACTAACACACACACACACACACGCGCGCAAACAAACACATGTGAAAGAAGAGTAGAAAAAAAAATGCAGCAAAATGATTGTCTGGATGCTTGAATAACAGACCAGCTGCTGACCAACAGCCATTATGTCCATTCAATTAAATTACAAATGTGGCTTTTAGCACTGTTGTTGTGGCTGGCATGGAGAGTAGTGGTAGAAATGTTCGTGGATACCTACCACACACAACAAATGTGTAGATAAACAGCGATGTAGCATCAAAAAAAAAACAACGTTTTATTCAAAGGACAATGGAAAAGACTTCACGATGAAGCATAAAGTGTAATGTAGCAAGAGCTGAAGGTAGTGGAAGAAAGAGCGGCAATTTTGTCTACCAGCAAGAGAAGGCTTTGAGTGAACGCACTGTTATCATTGTGCAGGAATGCACGAGTGGTATGCAACTCAGAAGATGAGAGTACGAGTCTGAGTGCGTAGTGGAGATGAGACGCTTTCACTTTGCCTGGATGTATGTATGTATGTATACTGCGTTTTTATGCGTTGCCAGTGCGTGGTACTGTTAATTATATTACAAGCACTTTTCAGTATCTGTCAAATGTATGTGTTGCACTTTGACTACTGTCTGCTTGTAGCAGCAGTAACGGCATATCAACAACATGCCACCATCAAAGCCAGCAAAGTAGCAAACAAAATTGTAAAACATTGGAAAACAAAACAAATCAAGTGGAAGCAAGCAGAACATGCATGGCCCGGCCGCCTTTGTTGCCGGCAAGTATTTGGGCAGTCAGCGTTGGCTGGCGGCTCTTCCTGCTTAAAGTCTACTTCTTCACTGTACAGTTAAGATAGCAACAAAGAGGCTTTGAAATAAACAAAGTGAAAGTCAAAGGATTCGTTCTCAAGAGTTACAGGATATGCAAGAGTTAAAGGAAGAGATTTGTTATAGTTTTGAAACAAATTTGCTTAGTCGACTTAGAGCACGAAACGGCTTTTTGGTATTCGTAATGAAAAGGATAAGTTATGGCAAAATAAAAAGATTTAAAAGGCTACTTGAACTTAGAGCTTCTCATGCCGTCAGATCTAGGATCTGGACTAATTTTAGGGTGGCTATAAGAATTTCGTCGATCTTCCGCCATGAAAGCAAAACCCTCGACCAAACATTTCAAGAGATCAGATATTACTCGTAGCGTGGTCAGCTTTGCCAAATATTATTACCGAGGTTTACAAACTAGAAACCTACAAGCCCCAAATCCTATAAGGACGCCGAATGGAGCTGTACTGCAGAGCCCATGCTCCCATCGGGTATGTGAAACTAAACAATACTCACATGTTGCTTCATTTAACCAAGTATTTAAGGGTATCCTGGTAGATGCTGAAGCATGCCTCAGCCCCATGGCAAAAGCCTAAAATGATAGTTCACTTGATGGTCCACTTGCGATTCTCAGGATGGGCCGCCCAATCCCTACTTGGTATATTTATAAACAACCAAACTTTGCTTGCTATGTAGTGGAGACTAATCAAATTAGAGAAGGAATTAAGCCCAAGGAAACTAGTCGCGATGTTTCTAACATGGAAGTCCATAGATGTGGTAGCGCTTACTTGAACGCTCCAAATGTTAAAGGGCTATCAACCTATGGCCACAGCGATAGTTAAAGATTTTCGAAGGAAGATAACACCTCCTCCAAGCCAAACTTTGCGGAAGTTCGGAAAAAAACGTACATGAAAGTGACACTATTTGCTGTGCCGACGCGCTCACATGCCGCATTATCATCTTAACTGTGATTTCGAGCGTAGTAGCCTTCCGATAAAGCTTCACAAGCCTAGTCCAGCTTTTCTTGTCCCTTTCTGTATTTGATATTGAAATAAAAATGCGCTTTTGGTGTGAAGCCGCAAGGTACTGAATGTAATCTGTTTGGGATTATGGCATTTAGGGTGAATATTTTGCAGATTTTTCCGATTGTCCCAAAAAACTTTCTACAAATTTTGTAAAGAATAGATATAAATTGAGGACTGGCATGTAATTGAGGAATGGCAGGAAAAATTTTATTTATTTTTTCATTGGAAATCAAGAAATTTTATCTTTATTGGCTATTGCCAACTGTTGCAGTTCAAAACTCTTTTTAAAAGCGGAAATAGAAAGAGAAATGAGGAAATTAATGTTATAACGCCTAAAAGTATACTTAGTTATTAAGAACAACCTCTGCTATACCAGTTTGAAAGCTATGGTATTATTTGTTTAAGCTTATCATTGCCATTCTTCGTTCTCGCAACGCCTAAAAGTATGCAGCTGAAAGCGAAAAATGCATAGACGAACAAAACAAAAGATTTCATGCCGATATCGCTACAGTGGATGTGAAAACCTTGGAGCGAATTAATGCAATTTACCCTGTCTACCTGTTAAATAAAGCACTAGTGAGTGGCGCACGCGCAGTTCCCCATTTATTATAATTTTTTAAATAAAAATGCAAAATTATATTTCAACAACGAGTATTTCAAAATTGTATTCTTTCTCAACAGCCACTTTTACTACATTTTGAAGAATAAAATTAAATTTAATGCACTTTATTTGCCTTCTCCGGCACTTTGGTTGCAGTATGCGTGGCGGAGGCGCCATGCTGTGGTGTTGCCTGCTGCTGCAACTCTAAATGTGTAACAACTTTGCCATTATCACTGCTGCTGCTGCTGCTGTGTAAGCTGCTATGCGTGCCAGTCTTACTGCTATGCTCCGCCGCGGCCGCTGTGACATCGGCTATGAAATATTCAGCCGGCACCTGGCCGAACACGCTGCGGAAGTGTGCCAAGAGAACTTTATTGATTTCCGCTTCGATTTTCGGTTTGAATATGTCGAAGAAAACACGCCAACTGCCATTGAAGACAGCATTCGTATTATCGTTCAACACTTTGTCCTTAAACAAATTGGCAAAGTGTAAATGTAGATCCTTGATGGTGTCCACATTAAATTGTAATGTCTTCAAATCGAAAAATTTGTGATTTTCCAAAGTGTGCAATCTAACTTTCGTTGTAACGGTGTAGAGGCCCTCAACTGTGGGAGGAAAGTGAATGAAAAGGCAAAGTAAAAATTTCAGATTTAGTAAAAGAGGAGTTGGAAATTATATAAATTATGTATAAAAAATGTTTTATTAAATGTTTTTCTTCTTTTAGTGGAAGTGTGCCGCTCGTGCTAGCATAATTATTTGAAATATATAATTGTTTAATTTTTTTTTTTTTTTTTGTTGCTTACTTATTTCCATAAACATGTCACCAACGGTGTCGATCTTCAGCAGCAACACTTGTCCTTTTGCCGTATATTGACCATTAAGGCGTATTTTTGGCACTAAGTAAGTCATTTTGAAATCATACTCGTTGTCCTTGAAGCTTGCGGGGTGAGAAAAATTAAAAAAATTTATTTTATTTTCACACTTATTCAATGAAATGGCAGAAAATAATATTTTTAAGAATTTATGAAATTTAATTAATAAATAAAAATAATAGTAATAAAAATAAAATTAAAATTAAAATAAAAATAAAAATGTACCCATACTTAAAAGTATATTGAGAAAAGACTTTTATGGCAGAGAAGTTTAAAAAAAAAATTATTTTGATCAATTGTCAATTTAAATAAATTTGTAAATAGAAATTTTTTTTTATTGCAGTTGATAAAGTAATTAAATTAACTATTAAATTATTATAAAAAATAAATATAAAATGAAATAATAATATGAGGAGAGATTTTAAAATCTGCGGGGAGAAGGCGGGGAAAACTGGAAGCTGAGAAATAAATTTCCAAAAAAAAATTAATATATATTAAAAGAAAAAAAATTTATAAAAATTAGAAATAAAAATTATAAAATCAAAGAAAAGGACTAAGGTCTTGTCCGGAAGGTAAATCGCATAATCAACTAAAAAAAAAAGAATTATAGAAACACCGAATTAAATGACAAAATTTATAAAAATTTAAAATATAATAGGAAGAAAAATAGTGCTTGTGGGTGCAAGAAAAAAAACCTGGTGCTCATAAAATTAGAAAAAAGTTAAGAAAAATTTTTATGTAAAATAATGTTTGTGTTGAGAACGAATTTAAAGAGTAATGGAAGCTGAGAAATAGTTTTATTTAAAATAAATTTAAAATAAAAACGAGCTCGAAGCTTGTAAAGCAGGAGGAAAGTGAAGATCAGAAATAATTTTATAAAAATAAATTTTTTTTTTATATTAAAACTAGACCTCCAAATACCCGGGTCGAGCATTGCGAGCATCTCAATGTTCGCTCGATACTCACTCATCGCTCAACTTTTCAGCAGAACAAAAAAAAATTAATTTTGTATGTAAAAATTTCTTTGGCGTTTCAATGATTTTTACACTTTGCATAAATAAATTTAAAATTAATAAAAAAAACAAAGTTTTGAGAAAAACGTCAAAGTACTTGTCAAAATACTCGAAATCTTCAAGCTCGGCTCGAACAGTTTTCGACAAATGAGCAATGAGCAGGTGTGCGAGTGCTCGTTGCTGAAATGCTGGCACTGTTCGAAAATGTATGAGCAAAATCTGGAGCTCTAATTAAAACAAACAAGAAATAATATTTATGAAATAAAATTAATTTGAAAAAGATATGAGAAGATAAATGCCGATTCGGAGGTATGAAATCGGAAACTGAGAAATAATTATAGAAATAGTTTAAAAAATCAGGAATGTTTTAATTAAAAGAAAAAATTAAAAAATACTTTAAAAATAGCGAAAAAGGGAAAGTCGAGGAATAATTTAAGAATCCAAAATATAAAATTTATTTATTAAAATAGAATAAAAGTAATTTAAAAAAATAAATAAAATTAAAATTTAGGAAAAAAGTTAAAAAAGTATATATATAAATATATAAATTATAATACTACAAAAGATTTACAGAAAAGGAAAATTGTAAGGTAAGGAATAATCCTAGAATTAATTTAGAGAGTAATAAAAATTAAAATAGATAAAAAAATGTATATGGAAAGGGAAATCGTGCCGATTTGAAAGGAAAATCGGAAACTGAGAAATTAATTTAGAAATAATAAAAAAAAATAATTAAATTTTTAATTAAAAAAAGTAATATTTATAAAAATTAAAGAAAAAAGTTAACAAATAATACATAAAAAGCGAAATATAGAAGTTGAGGAATAATTTTAAAAACCAAAAATAAAATTTATTTATTAAAATAGATTAAAAATATTTAAAAAAATTATATATTAAATATGATTTTTAAAAAAGTTAAAAAGATATATATTGAAAAAGGAAATAATGCTTGTGGAGAGAAGAAATAGAATTAGAAATAATTCTATCAAAAAAGAAAATTTATTTATTAAAATAGAAAAAAATTTTATACAAATTAAAATAAATTAAGAAAGTTATAGGAAAAGAATATTTGAAATAAAGGAATAATGCTAGAATTAATTTATAAAATAGTAAATAATTGTATAACAAATTAAATAAAATAATATTCATAAAGATTAAAATAGATTTTAAATTTTATATGAAAATAATGCTTGAAACTAGTGAGAAACAGTTTCAGAGATTGATTTTGGAAAAAAAGGTTAACATATTAAAAAAAAATCCTTTTATTAAAAATGAAGTTTATTATCAAATTTAAAAAATTACAAAAATTGATAAAAAAGGTTCGATAAAGACAAAAAATATATAAAATATATTTCTAAAAATTTCAAATGACTTGTGGAAATTTTTCTTTTCTTCATTTTTTAACCTAATTCTAACCTTTTTTTAACGGTTTTGTATCTAACAATTTGAATTAAAGCAAGAAAAATATATATTTAATTCAGTACTTATACAATTATTAGTTAAGTGGTTCATTTATGCCATAATTAATGAATTTTGATTACTCTCAAGCATACATATAATCGATCAAGCATATAATCAACTTATTTTTATGATGCTTGGAATTAATTGAAACAATTTTAATTATATTACGAATACATTTAGTCTAGCAGTTGCATAAAAGTTTTTTATATTTCGCAATATTACTGCGCTCACTCACACTCACTCTCTCACACACCCATGTGTGTAATTACACACATGTGTAATTAATTAAATAATGTAATTACACTTACTTGACACTCTTCACCTTCGCTTCACTCAAACCGGTTACTGTTATATTATTAATTTTCACTGTTAATGGTGTAATATTTTCACGATCTTCGATTACTTCGAATTCGCGTACAAATAACGGATCGATTGGTGCGGAGTGGGGAATGTCGTTGATGCCTGTAGAATATAAAAAAATATAAATTGAGAAAATTAGATATTAAATTAAATATATTTCGAATTTAACTATATATTTAAAAAAAATGACATTACATGCACACAAAAAATTGTCCCATGGAAAACGAGACTGCCCAAAAGTAGCATATTCTTTATTAAATAATCAAAATCAATATTTTACGGTTATTCAATATTGCTATTTGCTCACTTAACATTATATAAATTGAAAAATATTGACTAGAAGCGACTCAGGGAATGTCCCATGAAAAACGAGACTTCATAATAATGATAGATTTTGGTCTAACTATTTCTTTTGAATTTATATCGAGAAGACTCCGCTATAGTTTCTATGAAAATTGTATTTTCGATAAGAAAATAAGTCAGTTAAAAACTTAAATCCTTAAAAAAATCTTCAAAAATTTAAAAACTAATAATTAAAAAAATATTTGAAAATTATTTAAATAACAAATAAATAAATAAATAATTTTTTTTACACACTCTCTCTCTCTCTCTGCCTTACCACTCTTCCATGTAGTGAATATATGTTGATATGCATTGACGATGCATTTATCAAAATCAGCTGATTTGCGTTGACAGGTTTGCAGATCTTTGGCTGTGAGCGAAAGAAAAAAACATCAAAACTCCGTGAGAGAGCAAAGAAAACAAATTAATTAAAACACGTTTTTTTGTTTGTTATTTTTATTTTTCTATTTATATATTTTCTCTAATTTTTTTTTTTTTTTTTTTTTTGAAACAACGACGCAACAACTTACGTTTCTCTTTTAAAAAATGCTCATAGTTGTTGCTACTCTGAACAGCTTCAGTTGTAGAGCTCAATGCACTACTTTTGGCTGTAGTAGTTGTTGCACTACTGCCACTGCTGTCGCTTATTGCGCATGATGTGCCACCGCTGCAGTTGGGCGCGTTTTTATTATCACCAGAAATTGGTAGGAAAACGGCACTTAATATGCTGAGCGCATATAAAATGTTTATGAAATGCATTTTAGTTGCCTAAAAAATTAATTTTTTTTTTCAAAAACTAGTTCAAGTTGATTTTTTGAATTTTTGTTGATATTATTTTGTAATATTATTTTGAAATATCTATTGCTAAATATTTTTTTCTTCGTTTATTGTTTACACTTGCACATTAAATGCCACTCGCGTTATTATTCGCTCGCTATTTAAATTTAATGCTGACTTGTTGTTAGCACAGCGAATTGCAGTTTTAAACTGTTTGAGTGCGCGCATAAAACATTGTTTTTATTGAAAAACATGAAAAACAAATTCACAACTTGGTAATATAAAGTAAAGTTGTTGTGCGACAAGCCTACTACAGTACGCGCATACACAATTCTACTCATGCACATGACTCAATATTTAATTGTTTAATTTAAAACATATAAAATGTTAAGTAACGTAATGCGAGGCGTTGAGTTGAGGTCACCATTTATATACTAGAAGAATAAACATTTGAATTTTATCTATTTATTTTTGGAAATCAATTCCGGTACTCGCTTAACTAACTTTAGTTTTTTTTTAATTTATTTAATTTAATTTGCTTCTTTATTTAATTTAATTTTATTTTATTTTTTAATCTATTTTTTTTTAATAATTTTTTTTTTGTTTTATTTCTTTTTATATAATTTTTTTCTTTTATTTTATTTATTTTTTAATTTTATTTTTATTATATTTTATTTTATTAATTTTTTGTATATTATTCCATTTTAATTTATTTTTATTTATTTTAATTCTACAGTAACAGATGATTTTTAATTTTCTGCTTAACATATTTCTCTATATAAAGGGTGATCCAAGTAGAGGTATTTTTTTTTAATAGCCTTTTTTTGACAGATAACGCATGACACGTGTCCAGCTGTCATGTTATTTTTGTTCAGCATTGCTTGGCATCTCATCATGGAAAGACTTACAAACCATTCAGCTTTATTACGGAAATTTACGTTCTATAAAGAATGTATTTCGCGGGCTTCGCTCAACTTATGGTCAACATAATCGGCCTACTGAACGTACTATTCGCAACACCATCACCCATCTTGAGACCCAGCAGTCACTACTGCATTATATTCTACCGAATAGACCACATTCAGCACGCAGTGAAGAAAATATAGGCAGCCGTAGCTGAAAATGTACACGAAGACCATGAAAAGTCCATTCGGCGCAGTCTGCAGCAACTCGGACTGACGTACGGAACGACTTGGTGCATTTAACGTCGAGGTCTTGAATTGAAAGCGAAAAAAATTCAACTTGTGCTAGAACTGAAGCCGCTCAACCATCACAAGTGACTTCATTTCGATCTATGGGCTCTTAAAAAGTTCCAAGAATATCCGACGTTTTCGAGCCAAATTTTTTTCAGCGACGAAGTCCATTTCTGGCTCAATGGATATATAAACAGGCAAAATTTCCATACTTGAGACGAAGAGCGACCTAAAGAGATTCAAGAGCTGCCATTTTATCCAAAACCAACGGTTTGGTTTGGTTTGTGGGCCGGTGGAATCATCGGTCCATAGTTCCTTAAAAGTGATGCAGGTGAGAACGTAACCGTCAATGGCGACCGTTATCGCGCCAGGATAACCGACTATTTGATGCCTGAAATAAAAGCTCGTGATCTCCGCGACATCTGGTTTCAACAAGACGGTGTCACTTCCCACATATCGCATCAATCAATGGATTTACTGACAGAACACTTCGCTGAACAGATAATTTCACATTTTGGGCCGGTCGATTGGCCATCAAGATCGGGTGATATCACACTGTTAGAGTTTTTCCTGTAAGGATATGTAAAGTCTAAAGTCTATGCGGACAATCCCGTTTCAATTCAGGCCTTGAAGCAATACATCGCGCGTGTCATTCGCCAATTACTAGTCGAAATGCTCGAACGAGTCATCGAAAATTGCTTTCAACTGATGGACCCTCTAAGATGTAGTCGCGGCCAACATTCGAAATAGATAATCTTCAAATATGAATGAAAAAAATGTTCTTGGGGATGATAATAACCATTCCCCATTAAATTTGAATTTTCTGTGTTTTTTTTTTCTTTAAAGAAGTAGGGAATCTCGAAATGGATCACCCGTTACCTTATCTATTTATTTTTACAAATAAATTCCGGTGCTCGCTTAAACAACTATAGTTTTGTTAATTTATTTAATTTAAGTTTTTTTATTTTACTTTTATTTTATTTTAGCTTATTTTATTTTATTTTATATTTTTTTTTTTGTTTTTTTTTAATTTAAAAAAATTATAATTTTTTTTGATTTTATTTTATTTTAATTTTGTTTAAATTATTTTAAGTTTTTTTATTTTAACATTTATTTTTTATTTCTTTTTTTAATTTTTTCATTTTATATTTTATATTATTTTAATTTTTTTCTTTATATTTGTTTGTTTTGCGCTTTTTGCTTTAACGCATTTCTTTATATGTTTGGGTTCGTGATATTTTTTACTATTTTCGCTCACTTTATGCGTTCTCTCTCTCACCTCTCCTAAGTAATTAGAAAAGTAAAATATTTCATCTGGTGCAACTTTCTGTAAACTAGTTCAACTTGAATATACCTTTTGTTTAATATTCTGTTGCAGCTGGCATAAAAATGTTGTAAAAACTCCAACAGGAAGTGCATGATCAATGCATAGCATGCATATATACGAGTATTCTATTATGTATCAATTAGCTTAATTAGAGCGAATTCGGAAATGAATTTAAATTTGTAAATTTTATAGGCTTTAAGAGGAAGTGAATTTCTTTAAAAAAATTTGCTCTATATTAATTTAATTTTATACAGAAACTAGCTTACTGTACGCAATTGAAGTTATGTAAGCCAAAATCTTAAGAGGTTAATTGTTTAATGATATTTAAGTAGTAAATTCTTCGCTTGGAAGTAATTTATATTTATTTATTTTACTTTTAAATACTTTTATTTCGGTCGCTGCTCATAATTATAATAACACAAGTGACAAGCCCAACATAACCTTAAATATAACCTTAAATTACTTATCTCTGAAATGTTATCCTGCCTCCTTAGGCCTATGCATACTATAGGCTCAAAATGAGTCACCTCAAATATAAGTAAAAAAATATTTAAGGTTAAATGTGTCAAATATAAATGAATAGATTGCTAAAAATCGCAGATAAATCATTCAATTTCCATTTCGTATAAAACTCAACTGTCTAATTTCCGTTGACCAAACTGAAAGGAGGAAATTGATTTTGAGAAATAGCGTAAATGATAATTTTCACTTTGCATTCTGCTAAATGAGCACTTTATACACTAATCTATATAAATATGTGTGCAAGTGAATTTCTGAAGTATCAGAAAATATTTTTTTATATTACAAAGCGGCACAATATTCCTGCGGAAGGGATGAAAAGCTGTAAAAATATTTTTATTTATTTTTTTTAAGCAAAAATCTCTGCTTATCTAGAAATTTTTTTATTCCTGAAATGCTTTAAAATTATGTGAATAAAAATACTTGTACTAACATCATGATTCTAATTAATAATTTCAAATATATTTATAGCCGTTTGTCGGTTTTGTATATATATACATATATATGTACACATATGGGGCATATTATAAAAGACACTTAAAAATATGTACAAAACATGCATAATTTATGCTACATTAATTCAACTCACTAATAAAAGCATATGCACATGTATGCATATATATATATATGGTTATGGTTATGATTATTATTAAATTTGCATTATATTTCGTTGCTAAGCTTTAATTAACGCACCCCTTAAATTAATTACAACACCTATTAGCGCATTAAAGCTTTGATTAAGGGAAATCTCAATTAATTAAATTATAAAATAATAATGAATATATATAGACTAACAAATGTAATTATTCATTGTATGTATGTGAATAAATATATCCGTTTCGTTGGTAAATTTCTCACAAATAGGGTGAAAAAAAGTTTTTAAGAATTTCTAATTTTCACTTACCAATGCAGCCTTTTGATCCTTCATCTCAGAAAAATTCATATTACGCACAAAGGTAATTTCTTTATATTTTTATTAAATATAAATTGGTAAAAAAAAATGTAAATAAAAAGCATATTTTAGTACTAAAGTAAATAAAATATTTTAAAAATATATTTTATATTAAATTTTTTTTTAATCTGATACAAAAAATACTTAGCTTAAAGCATTAGCTTACCAATAGTACCAACATTAACCAATTAAATTGACTATTAGCTAACCCATGATATATTTAATGGAGGAACTTTCGTGTTTTTTTTTTTGTTTTTTTTTTTTTTGATATTCTCAATTTTTGCCACGCCCATTACTTGTACAAGGATAAAAAATATTTCAGCTCGATTTCTGTGAGCTTTTGCAAAAAATCGAGCAATATACCAAGTTTCAGACAAATCGAAGACCATTGAGCAGAAGTCTGTCATGATGATATGAAATTACTATTATTTACGTTAAGAATTTGACTCACAGAAAACGAGACTGATAAAATTTAATGAAACTGATGAAAAAATTATATATATTTGAGTGGTTTAAGCAGTGCTAAATACATAATAGAGCATCAAACAAAAATCTAGGAATGAAGTTTTCAGTGAAGCTCGTAGTCAACTCCGTCAGCCAGTTCTGATGCTTCTCTGATTTGAAACCATCGAAGTTTTCATTCGTTCCTCTCGAGGATTCTTGTGGGAAAGAGACTAGAGAGAGTAGGTTTAGTTCAGCTCTTGCGAAATTTGTGATAAAACTTTTGACATGCCTAATATTTCGGTTCCTTCGAGTAGGGGTTACTTTCAGGCTAGTTACAGCGTGGCAGCTAGTCCTAGGTTTATGGCAGATATTTCTTGAGAAAAATTTCAGTAGAGTTTTGATTACTTTTGTAGGAATATATGGTCAAACACACACTTGGTGGCGCCAAACTCTCTATATAATTTGATCCTGAAAGTTCTATACATATATCCAGGGAACAATATTCTGTTTTAAGTTCCATCTTTGGCCAAAAGTAGCTCTTTCTGTCGTATTTAGGCTCAAGTTAACTTTATTACTATTTTGTTTCCGGATATTAGACCTTTGAAGAAGAAGTGATCCATATATTTTTTTAGTGGCAACATTTCAAAATCTAGCGGCTTTTATCTGCTATTGAAGTCTACCACTTCGGTTTGAGCTGAGCTGACATTTTACCTGCTGTCCCTGCAGTAGTCAGTTTGATACCATGAACGGGGCATTTTGAAATAGATCACTTGGAAAGTGAGGACATTTTCCTTTAGCAGTGAGACAAATGGCAGTACTTCTCAATACCCGATATAGCGTTTTTCTTTGCAAGATACCGCAAAAGCGTCAACAGAAGCCCTTCTTGAGGCTTGCCTCATTGTAGTATATCTTTTGGTCGAAAATGATTCGCAAGAAATTATTCTAGGTTAGTTTTTGTCGAATGTAGATGTTGAGCAGCCTCTCAAAAGTATTTAAAGGAACGAAGTGAAGCTGATTGGACTTCTGGACTTCCACGATTGGTCGTATCTCTTCCTGAATCCTCATGCCTTATACCGCAAATGGGAAACATAAACTTGACGCAGAGTAGATATCGCACAGCGATGGGAATAAGATTATTTAGCTTTAAAAACATTGCAGCGATATACGGCCGAACTCATAATCCAATTTGTGGTGAGCGCTTTGATATTTTCCAACAAATAGAGGAATTTACAGTTTTTCAAAGCCTTTTTCGAACGCCTGGTGGATTTTTATGAGGAGAACTTGGAGGGGTGGCTCCACTTAACGAGACGTGATCGAAATTGTATGTTCGTCTGCGAAAATTCGAATACATGATCCTCTGTTTGGTAGTATGCACTGCTGATCCCCCGGTTACTGAAGCTGAAAGCTTTAATTAGCCAACTACAGTTCAAAGAGGTAAATAATATCCATAATAACTTTTAGGAAATTTTTTTGGGACCAACTACATTACTGATGTCATATGTACCGATCTATTCTTAGTAGAAATGTTTTCAGAACACCCTGGAAAGTAAGTAGATGGAGTGATATTCAAAGCTCTGATACAAAGTATGGTCTATTTACCATGATTCTGAATAAAATTTATAATGACAGAAGTGTTCTTGGAGAGATTAAACACTGAAAATCAACAGAAATCTCAGTTCAAGCCATGAAAATTATAAAACCTCAATATTGAGCCATCTACTGATAATCATCAACCAAACTACCGTCCAACCAACATGTGTCTCACTCTTTTGCCACAATTGTCTTTACCTATCGCCTATGAGTCCAACTTGGCAAAGCACACAGCCATACAAGTGTACCTACATACGCGTAGGTACATCCACTCACGTGCCTAAGTGCTACCAATTTAAATGGTGCTTGTGATAATGAAATGCGCCACATTTCACTTGGCTTGACAATTTAATAAAAACACATACGCCTGTGCCCATTCAGCGACCAGCTGCCTTTGGCATTTCCATAAAGCACCATTATCAATTGAAGCCACAGACAGTTGCGAGGCGTGGCGCACAAGTGCATCGAAGAACTGGAAGAAAACGAGAGAGAAGAAATGCAGAAGTAACAATTTGGTCTTGTACCTCAACGCTGGTGCTTGTGCTGGTGCTGTCTGCATGGCTGCATCTCGCCTTGGTGTGCGCGGTCAATTGCTATCAACACATTTTCGATTGCGCGAAATGACTCTTCAGATGACACACAACACATCTTCTGCCTCTACGATTTCCTTCAAATAACACTTTCAGCCATTTTCATTGGTGCGCCAACTGAACGGCTACAACAACAACCATTACTATGAGTATGAGAGTACGATGATGGTTGGTGCCACCGTGACAGCATCGTTATCATATCTCTTTTGGTCATTCTGACATATCGAGTTGTCATTGAGTTAATGTCCAATACACTTCAAAAAATTACTTCACTTTGGGTTTGCATTTGCTTGCAATATGGTGGACGCACGGGTGGCTGTAACTTGTGAGGTAGACAGGGGCGCGTTAGGGCGGAGTTGCCAGATTTTATTCTCAACTGGTTGGAAAAACCTCACAGATTCACCCAAACCTTTGCAGTTGTGAGGCCAAGAAAAAGAACGTAGATCCTCTCTACCTGGACCCTCTAAGGAAGTGATGGAGTACCGTCTCCTGTGCTCTTGATGGGGTGGAGAAACATTTAAGTATATACGCTTTGCCTGGTCTATACTAGTGTCGTTGCCGATGTTTTAGAGCTTATACTTTCATCTTCGTTCCGTTGTTCTTGGTTTAACCGCTAATTGGTCTTCGAGTGCTTGTTACTGGATCAACAGTCCATTGCGGGATACAAATTCGTGTCGTTCCGGGATAAAGACCCCAGCGCCACGGAAACTAATGGATTTTAGTCGCCTCTTATGACAAGCATGTCTCCGCTCAGAGGCTTCATCTCTCTCTCATAGCTCTCGAAAACTCTTCAGTCATCTCAGCAGATGTTTATGGCTCGAAAGAGAGTTTTGCTTTTCAGTTACCATTCAGTCGGTATTCCTACTTTTAGAAAAGATTCTTCTCCGTACCAGTTGTTCTTTCGATTTTGTAGAGAATACTGCTGCCGGAAAGGAATTTGAAAATCCGTCCGAAGTTCCTACATTTCGAGTTGCTCACGAGTGCCCGGAAAGAACAGGATAGCATAACGTTCAGAAGCTCGCTTAAACGCCTATAAACTTTGGAGCTTTTCATCATTGAACATTAAATGTGTGTTAGACTGGGGAGTTTCGGTAGTAGATGTTAGACTACGAAGACTCTTCCGCCCCATTCAATATGGTCAAATTGTTTTCCATTCGGCACATTATCTTCAGGTTTGGTCAATTGAAGCGTGAAGAAGGTTCATAGAATGGTTCGCAATGTTCCTTGAAGGAATTATTGGTAACATCGTCCTTCCGTTCCATCGAGGCGTGAGCATAGTAAGTATATACTGAAATATTTGAATATGGTTTGCCGTAGTTACAAAGTGGCTTTTCTAAGACTATCACCAGTACCTGTCCTCCCTGTCTATAGGGTCGAGATATTTTTTGACGTAGTTAATTGGGCTCCCGAGCCACAGGTAACTGCAAATCTGCGAGAGTGGATCCCCTTTCGTCAATATCACCGTCAAGGATATGGAAAAGAATACCTCTGGTCACCTATGACTGGTCTTCTTCCAGGGAAATGAGCTCACAGCACCTTGGAGATTAACGATATGTACATAGTTTCTTTCTAATCAAAGACCGAACCTTCAAATGCATAACCTGAGACCTAAGTAGGCTCTCCGTAAGTTCTTATGATGAATTCATAACCTTGAGGGTTGTTTTAAAAGTAAAGATGTCTTCACTACATCTGCTTTCATTAAATTTTTCCCCACGTCTGGCAACGCTGTGATCCATTTCTTTATCTCGGCGATTCTGCTTTAATTGCTCTCCACTCATGCTTCGTTTGACTTTCAGCAGCATCTGTTAGACTCAAAGCTATGACTAACTTATGGCTAACTCATACACTAACACTTTCTTCTCACTTTTTTCTATTGTATCAAGCCTTCTATAGTAAAGCTCCATCCTCACATCTCACGATATTTTCCACCTAAACAAGGAGAAAAATATTAAAAAAAAACCAAATAAAACTCACAGTTCCACGCCTTAAGATCCAAGGAGTTACCTCGTAATGCCATCGTAAATTGCAATAAAAGTGGCAATTGGCGCGTTGGCGCACAAACAAACGCACGAGCACAAGACAGTTAGCATTCGGACGCAACACCTCAACCGCACTTCAAACTGCCACAGCTACTCTGCCACTAACCATCTACCAACGATATGGGCGGCAATTTCTTCCACTTCAACTCCTCTCACAAGCAGCAGCATACGCAAGGCCAACCAAGTCTTATCCAAGGCAATCGGGAGCTTCAGTCAGGCCGCAATTTAAATATGCCTGTTTGCCTGATTGGCCATTCCGACACCAAGCTGTTGACTGTTTGTTATTGGTTTTACCATTCCGTTGATTGCCATTGCTAAAGTCGACTGCCTGCCTGCCTGCTACCAGCAGCACTGTTGTTGCTCTTGTTTTTATGCCGCTGATGAGCTGCGTGCGTTGGCGTTGACGTGGTTGCCTTTGGTTTTTATGATCTCCACCACATCGTGTTGCTGCTTAAATTATGAAGAAATGCAGGTAGGTAGGAGTGGATGGAAGTGAAGGAGTGGATGGAAGTGAAGGAGGAGAAAGGAGTGTGTCCAAAAGGCAGGAAGAACCAATAACGGTGGAGAGCACAAGCACCAGCACGAGGCAATCACACTCAAACACTTTCACTCCATTTCACTGCTGGCGCCATTAATTGATACGCGCGGCAGGCTGTATATGTGTACGTGTGGTGTGTGTGTGTCTGTATATGCGTGTGCGTAAAAACTTATCAATTGCATTTAATTAAAATCAACTTAAATTGTTATCGCCGCGCGCCTGCAATTTGATGAAGACTTCGTTGACTCACGGAGAGTGAATGCGAAACGGCAAATGGCAAATGGAAGATGTGGTGTATTTCTGATTTGATTTCATTGCTTCTCTTTTTCATTTGCTTCACCTTCTTCTGCTTCCGCTCGCTGGCGTGCGAGTAATATTGTAAAAATTTATGGCATAAAAATTGATACTTCAAGTGTTGAGTGAAAATACGGTTATGAGCGTCATTAATTTTTCTTTAAAGTAGAATCGGTTTTAACCGTTATATTTATACTGAAATATTAAATTCATGCTCAAATGAGTATAAATGTAGCATTTTAATCTTTAAATTGAAAATTAATATTTTAATTTTAATAAAATTTATTTTTTCCTTGGCATAATTTAGCATCTGACAGAGACTTCATGGACTCAAAGGATATTTTGGTAGGAAGACCTTCTCCTCTCGTTCCTTCTCTTCGCTGTATGGTGCCAGCTGGAAACACCAAGTGAAACCTGATCTTCTTAAAGGTGTTGTTGTTATTGTAGCGGCTTTGCCAACTCCGTCTAGAGTTAGATAGGTCTAGCCTTAGACATCGAGGTCATTTAACAGGAGACCCAGGAAACGTACTGTTACGACGAGTTTGGACCAGAGAGAGAGAGGGGTATTAGAAGAATCAGATTAAGAGGGCCTGCAAAGAGGTGGTTAGTGTCGTGCGGGTATACGTTGCATGCATGACATGTGTTGGGTATGTCAGAGTCGAGTCTGGATGAGTGCGACTTAAGCCTGCTACAATATTCATACCTTAATTGTGCCAGGATTACGCGGGTCTCTCGGCGCAGCTACAGCTCTTGTTCTGCTATGGGTGGTGTCTGGACTCTGAGAACACCATTCACGGGAAGAGAGTTCTCAAAGGTGCTAACGGATTCGCGGTGAATGGTGTTTATGGCCTGTCTATATGTCGTACTGTCCAGTATGTCTTGTCTGTATTGCTGTACGAAGTCGCGGTAGTCACGGACTCCCCTCCTGATGTGCCTAGGTGGTGGTTCAGCATCCAATAGTCTCATCGTTTAAGTATGAATGATTCGATGCTCACTCGGCCAAAAATATTGCTTACACAGCATAATATTATTCTCCTTAACTGGCATAGATGTTTCACTGTGTAAGTTCTCGTTACGGTGCGAAGGAAGGTGTCCTGATATGTTTGAAGCTTCTTCAACCACGTCTCGCTAGTCCCCCTGCGTCCAAATCAGTACATCATAGCTTACGACCGACCGGCCAATTGGTTCGTATGTTGCCAACAGCGTTTCTTTGTATTTTTTCTGGTGCTGCTGGCTAGCGATTTGAGGATTTTGTTGCGGCTCTGTACTCTGGTGGCAATTGCAGTCATATGCTGAGTGAAGGAGTGCAGGCTGGAAAATGTGACTCCCACTAACTTTGGGTTGTTCATGGTCGGATTTTTTACATCATCGACCTCAACACTGAGTTCTGGCGGGTACTCCTTCGTCTAACTGGTGAAAAAAGTGGCAGAGAACTTCGCTGATTGTAGGTGAAGGTGTCGTACAATGAAGAAGTTGGAAAAGTCTGTGAGATAGGAGTTCACTTTGGCTATCTATATCCTGGCCAGACGCTCTCACGACAGCCAGTTCTACGTACCAGAGTTGCTCCGGATTTCATCGACTCTTTTGGCAACCTAATCCCGTTTAGGTCATCAGGTAATCACTTCACTTGATCCTTCTAAACGGTGTGGGATCTTCCTCTTCCTCTACTTTCACCAGCTGTTCCTGCATCGAATAGCTTCAAAGCCTGCCATTATAAAAAGAGGAAATTCAATGCTCCAAAGCTTTATTTAAAGCTGACCTCACCGGGAGTATGCTCAAAGTTACTTACCATATCGAATTCGAGAGGAGTTTTCTCTATCAAAGAAGCAATAATTGAGAACTGCACGATTTCTAATTAGGAATGGTAGTTATCTCTCTATCATCCTCTCTATCTCTCTCTCTCTCTCCCCCTTTCTTTCGAAACTTGGCTGAAAGATCGGCGTGTGAATCTTCTGTGTAAAGTTATCCAAGAGCATACCTTCAAGACCAAATACAGTGATTTTTAGCGGCAGACCCACAGCTTCGGAGGATGATTTCTGTGAGACAAGCAGATAGCCCATCGGCTATGACGAATTGCTTAAGAATGACAACCATCTGAATACAGGGTCAAGCCCAAGTAGTGGGGTATTAATCGAATGATGAGCTTGTACGTGTGAGCACCAGCTATTGCAGAAAAAAAGCATGAATAGGTGCTCCTCCATCAACATGTGATCTGCCGCTGATCAAGTGGGCTTTAATCTAACTCTGTCCACATACCTGATTGTGAGATCCTTCTGACTCTAAATAGATCGCGGAAGGTCAAGGAAGCTCCTTTTCAGCACAAGATGAAGACTCTCTCACAAAGAGGAAGTACTGATTGGAACTTATAAGCTTAAGCTCGGGATTTCGCCGCACATTTGCTGTCGTAGTTGCCAGAAAGAGGAGATGGAATGATTTGCGCATTTTCTCTGAGCCGTCATGTCCTGTCATACCGAGACTGAACATTTTTAGGGCGAGCATTTGCGACAGCCACTAAGCGTTTGCCTGAAATGAAGAGTGGTTGGCGTTCAGAAAGAATTTTTTTTCAATTTTTTTTTTTTGCTTAACAAAGGACACGACCTGCAAGGGCTATGCTCTTTCTTTTTTTGTTTTAGAAATATGTCTCCAAGCATCTCTCTATAGCTTTAAAGTGGGGACAAGCGAAATATATTTTGTCGTCTTCGTCGTTCATCCAATATTGTCTAAGCGATCGAGTGCATGGTTCTCGAACACAAAAAATGGCATGCTGACCACACTTTCGTCCAATAGAGGGCGCTGCACTAGAGATACTGCTATGATCTACATATATTTACCGTCAGACAGAGATCAAATATTGAAATTTTCTCGCATAAATGGCGCTACTATTATTCCTTAAGTATTCTTTTCAATATTCAATTAACAACTGAGTAATAATACGATAAATCATGTTGAAAAATCATAAAATTAATCATTTGCCCAAAAGCACAAATCGTCATTAATTAATGTGCCCAACCAAAAACGAATCAATCAGTCAATTGAGCTGAGAGGCAATACGAAAAACGAAACAAAATTTATGCAAATGAAAGTATCACATTGACTATAGTAGATCGGTGAGAAGGAGGGGGTATGAGAACGATGTAATTAGTGATATAAATCTCGTTGACTACGCACTTAAACAGTGATGAGTGAAGCACTCTTATAGCTAACACTCAGTATACAAGCAAATATTTACCAATCATAACTACGATTAAAGAACGAAGTGTTCGAGAGCGAGAGAGAGAGAGAGAAGTGAGTGGGTAAGTGCGAACTGTAATTAACAACAATAATATTGCAAGGCACATAAATACGTCTAAATGAGGAGTAGTTGCGTGAAGGAATATGACTAATAAAGTGAGGTGAGTGCGTATGATACTTTAGCGCCAACGCCATACTTCTACTCCTCCTCCTCTTCGACTTATTCGCACTAATGAAGTCATTCAGCAAATCAGCAAATTCAAACGTAAATTCATCAACAGTCAACTGAATGATTTTCGGCGCTACTTTCACCAGTGGCAAGCAAATAGGAAGTAAGATATGATGTATGAGTATGAGTGTATCAGTTTCGTTGAGGTGTAGAGAGACTCTGTAAGCCGTACGAGCAATCACGACAGCGTTGATAAGATTGTCTCAGCGGGAAAGGAAATATGCGGCGCAGGATGAGATGGTCACAGCCACAGGCAAACGCAATTGTCGACGGCAACCGCAGCAAAAGTGCACAGACGCAGGCAAATGTGAGAGTTAAAACAAAGTTAATAGGGAGAGTGAGGCGGAGCGGCCTGGTGCTACGAGGAGAGACTGAAATGTACGAAAGTAAACTAAGGCTAATAGAAATTAGAGCACTAAGCTAAGAGAAAGTGCTTCACTCTTTGGACGAAGTGGAAAACAATCGGTCTGGAAGTCACTGGGCACCCGCAGCATCATATATCATGGACACTATTAACAAACTTGCTGTGGGCGATGCTTGCCCAGGGAAGAGATCCTGTTATTGGGTGAGTTTTAGTGTCAGCTAACATCAATTGGCGAATCCAGCCTGGTCGTTTGGGTGTGAGGACAGTCAGTGCAAGCCTGGTACTCAGATTTCTCACTCCACCTCAAACCTATCAGAGCTTGAATGTATTAATTTTCGAAACGAGCCAAAGAAGAGCTCGTAAGTTGAGCGTTGTCACTTTGCAATAGTTTTAAGCCAAGAGAAGAAGAGGAGAGAAGCAAGATGCATTTCCATACAGAAAAAGAGGCCAATAAACCAAGGAGAGAACGGCTCTACAGCCTGCTGATTGTTAGGGAAGGTGCCACGCACGGAACTCGAATCCTGGAACGCTGATAATAGAAAGAACGAACCCTCCGTCGAACAGAGAATAAGCTGTAAAAGTCGCTCGTAATTCCCGTCTTGCTGTACGCGGCAATAGCGTGGACGAAGATCATACGATGAGCTAAAATTAGTAGTATTTGAAAGAGTTGCGAGAGAGCTGTATGGAAATCAGCGAATTAGGAGACAGCGGTTGCGTCGGCTAGGCCATGTCGTCTGAATGGATGAAAATACTCCAGCTTTGAAAGTTTTCAATACTGTAACTGCTGGTGAAATAAAGTAAGAGGAATATCTGCACTCCGGTGGAAGGATCTAGTGGAAAGTGACTTGGCTTTGTTCAGTATTTCCGTCGAAAAAGAAAAAAAGAAAAATAAATGACTGATGTTGGATTGCTGACGTACTTTTCCAACTCCACTCGTATGTATGCAAGTACATTCAGAAGTCCAGAGAGTCGCAATGACATTTTGAAAAACGAGCTTGGGAATTTTCTACAACAAACAACAAAACACAACAAAACATTTCAGTGCAATTGGTGTACCTGACGTAGATGGATGACCAGGTGGACGACACAAACGAATGAATGCATGTTTGGACATAAAGGCACTCAGGTATGTATGCACCTTCATATGCATGCATGTTGTTGTATTCAAACAAACAGACACATATCACACACCGCAAGTATGTTTGAATTTTTGATTGTTGCCCTGGCAAAGTGCGTGACATAACTATAGCAAACTAGCAGGCCAGTGACAGGTGGTGCCAGTATACAACAGTCAGCACAGTTGGAGCCATCACTCAGCCCCCGCCCGTCCGCACACTTACTCCTCTGCTGTCGCTGTAGCCACTGCTTGATCCAACCTGGTCTGCAATTAATAATCCAATAAAAGTCACAATTTGCTCGCGTATACAAATCAAAAATGTTGCATGTTTCGCACAAATGTTGCAACAAGCATGAATTTTTTGTTGTACACGAACTCACTCACAACTGGTTTCATGTTTGTTTTCGTTTCGTTTGTTTGTTTGTTAATTTCACGGCGCGTCTACTTGTCGTTGATCATCAATTATCTTTTGCAACGATTAGCTGAAATTCTACCTGTGTTCCCCCCCCCGTATCGCAGTTAGCTCCAACTTTGCGTCTGTTCTTTCGTGTAATTGACGCTTTAACTGTGTGTCTGTGTGTGTGCTCTTAGAGTTTACGCCCATAAATGTCAACGCAGTTCCTACGTTTTGCATGAAATTGCAACTCAAGCATTTCTAGTGCACTAAATGAGTGCAAATATTTGTTAAACAAGGATAATGAAAGTTTGTGATTAAGAGATGTTGGATAGCAGCATATATGATTTCAGGAGACTGTGGAAAACATGATATTAAGCTTCAAGTAGAAATAGATAACAGTACTACACGAGTTGTATCAGATATTAATGGATCAGTACAGGTCAGAGAGCTTATGACTTCTACATGGCAAAGAGCCACACTAGAACTCTCTTGTCGGCTAATGCATAATACGGATTACACAAAAATTAAGCAACACTAAGCAGAATGAGTTGCATACTTCTAGGCGTCTTTTTTTGTTAGTGCATAAGCTTGATAACTGCACCGCTAGATGTCGCAACTGTAGTTTAAAAGTCACATTAACATTATGATGTGTGGATAGTATTTTCATATAACTTTCGTTCAGCGCTGTAATTCTCAAATGACTCTTATACTTGAACGAATATGAGTTAGGTAACTAAAATTAGCTCGGGCGGTGCAGAGTAGTATGGTGTGGTATGAAAGTACGCACTGCTAAAAACTCGGCTATTGCGGTCGCCGTTAAAAAAATTTGTAAAAATTTTAATTTTTCCTCAACGAACTACTCAGAGCAGAACAGACAAGAAGAGACGTACGAGGTATGTTCAAAGGAAAAGGTGAAGGTCACTGTTTTCTTTGATTATACGGCCGTACGGTTAATAAGGACTACTACTAGGAAGCTATACAAAGTTTGCGGGAAGTATTGCGGCTCAAACGATCGGAATTGTGGAAAAACAAATCGTGAATTCTGCATTACGATAATGCACAACAGCTTACACATCAATGCTTATTCGTGATTTTTTGGCCAAAAACATAACCGCAATTATGCCTCAACTACCGTATTCAACAGATTTGGTCGCCCTGCGAATTTTTTCTATTCCCAAAACTAAGGAAACCAAAGGAAGGAAGGTGGTTTGCCACAATTGGTGAGATCAAGTCAGAATCGAAGAAAGAGCTGACGGCCATACCAAAAAGCGCATTTCAGGAGTTCTTCGAGGATTGGAAAAAGGAAATTGGAAATTGGAAAGGAAAATTGAAAAGGAAAATATAGATTCTGATGAATAAATAAATACTTTCCAAAGAAATTCAAAATCCAAAAAGTTTTCCAAAAATATGTCGAAGATGGCAATTTGAAGCTGCGTCGGATTCGCCTTGGTCTCACTTCCGATTGAAGATATTTTTCTGTATTGGGCAGAGGCTTGCTTTTTGAATTTCTGGTATATATGGCTTGATAACTTCATGGGTGTAGACGCCACCTAAGCGACAAATGATGCCAGATCATTCTCCATTAGTGGACGTTCCTCTCTTCTCCTGTTTGTCCCGGCTGAAGCCTTTTCTTACTGGTATACGATCTAAGAAATTACGCCTACGCCTTACCTTAGTGTGTCACCTTAAATCCAATAGCGTTCAGTGATGACCTATCTGTTAACCACTAGGGGAAATGACTGAGTATGCAGAGACGTGAATTTGACTTAAATCATTCACTGTTTCTTGCCTCCGATGCTACTGTGCCTTCTTTACTGGGCTCTCTTTTATTTATAGGAATTCAAAGCTGCTTCTGTGTAAACCTTTTCCTCCGCTTATGCTATGAATTTATTTTATCTCATCATTTTAAATTAAAATAAAACTTAGTGTTCTGATAAACTACATTTTCTGAAACTCATCCTTTCAGAATTCCAAGCTAGAAAAAAACCATTTAAGCCGCCCACAAGTTGAGCAATTTTCATTACGACCGCCCATAATGGTTTGACACTTCCTGCGAATGAAACATCAATTTCCGAGAAAAAAATAAATTGCGAGCAAAAAAAAAAAAGAAAAATAGAAATAAATAAATAAAAATGTAAAGCAAAAAGAGACCAAGAACTTGCATGCCAAACACAACTACATATTTGCAGTGAGAGTTGCGACTCCAAAGAAAATTACTCTCTTCAACGCCTAAGTGTATGCATTTCAGCACTTAAAGCGACTGAAGTATGGAAATTGAAAAATTGACATAATTTATAACCCAACACAGCAGAGAAGCAGTAGCTAACCGAAAGGGGAGCTAGAAGGGAGAGAGAGAGGGAGAGAGAGAGAGAGGGAGAGAGGGAGACAGAGTTAAATGTGTAGTGTTGGTTGATAGTGAAAATAAATAGGAAGAAGATGTTACTTAGAATTTATATAGGTATGTAGTGCAGTGACTTAGTAATGGGATTAAGCTTATTGCTGAGGGTATTTATTTATGGCTCATAAAGCACATATATAAGCATAAATATGTGTAAATGAGATACACTTCATTTTTATTTTCTAATTTTTTTTTACTTTCCACATTTCTGCGCTCCTCTTACACTAATAATATTGGCTATTAAGTGCCTTGTTGCATGCAACACGTCAAAAGTCATAAACGGTTTAGGGTCAACTAGGAAATTGAATATGAAATTAAATATGGTAGATTGACGACACAAATGTACTGCATTGGCTGACAGTATATGCGCGAAATTACGCTCTTAAAGCGTGGGACTGAGAGCAGGAAGGATGAACTCTTCAGTGTGAGATATAAAAATGTTACAACACGAGTAGTAATTATTTTATTAGTATTTTGTGTTGCATGTTGGTTGTCCGAGAGTTATTTTCTTTTATCTTTTTTTATCGAAATTACAATATTATTGTGGCAAACAAATTATTTACATACATCTAATTGCGTTATCTACTTTTAGGCGCATATGGCGGGTACTGATTGTGGGACATGTGGTTGGTCTGTTGGGATTTTTTTTTTTTTTCATTAAATAGACGTTAATGACGCATGGAAGTTTCGTGGAATAACCCAGTGGTGATTACTTGACTTTAAAAAAAAATTAAAAAAACGTATAACAAATTTTGGAAAAAAAAACATACTAAGAGTACGTTTATTTAAATAGCAGCCAAGAAAATATCATACAGCACTGGAAATTGCTTAAAACCCCCGTACAGAGGTTGAGCACTCTTACTTTAATTTCAGAAAAATTAAGGGGACAACGCCAGTGCCGTCGAAACAGATTTAAACTAAAGAACTATCATAATTGCTTAAGTTACGATCTTCACTAAAAGTCATGAGTAATTATTTTCCCTGTGACTATAATTTGCCTGAAATTGAAGCCCGTGATCTTCGCGACATTTGGTTCCAACAAGACGGCGCCACTTCCCACAAATCGTATCAATCAATGGATTTATTGAGAGAACACTTCGGTGAGCAGATATTATCACGTTTTGGTCCGGTCGTTTGCCACCAAGATCGTGTGATATCTCACCGTTAAACTTTTTCCTGTAGGGATATGTAAAGTCTAATGTCTATGCGCACAATCCCGCTTCGATTCTGGCTATGGAGCAAAACATCAGGAGTGCCATTCGCAAGTTACCAGTCGAAATGCTCGAACGAGTCATGGAAAATTAGACTCATCGAATGGAGGGAAGGCTGCACCGGACGATAACGTAAAAATTCCTATTTTAAGTAACCCAATGTTACTGTAAGCTGTATAACCATTAACTGCTACCACAGAGATTGTCCTTACAGACATCGGATTGAAGCTGAATACCTTACAGGACATCACGAAAAGGGAATTTGACTTTACGAACGCCATTCAGCTTCATATCACAGAAAAGCTCAAACAGAAGGAGCTACCAATAGGCATTAATAACTATTCATAGAGAGTCTGCCTACTATCACGTTAACACTCTTCCCGTGAATGACGTAATCGGAATCCAATAAGCATCCATAGCAGACGAAGTGCGTCAAGATGTCTCGCAAGACCCAAGTATTACTGGCAGAATTAAGGTCTGAACACTCTACCCCGACAAACTTAACGTACTATGTTCTGACGTACTATGTTCTGAATGCAATGAGTTCTCGCTCGACATTAATATCCTCTTTGCATGCCCAATAAAAGGGGAGTTAATGAAGGTGTTACCAACAACTAGAACAACAGCGGCTACGCTGAGTGGCTCATGTTATCGGGATCATTTCGTTGGAAAGATTAAGCGGGAAATGACCTGTTATTGTTGTAGTAAACATAAAAATTTCACAAAATTTGGTTTTGGAAAATATTTTGGGAGTGACAGTACTTGGCCGGAAAAAACCCCGAGTCTTTCAGGTATAAAGATCCGACTGTCACGCGAACTAGAGGGTTTTAGTCACCTCTTACGATAGGCATGCCCTACCGCTGGTAAATTTTTGAAACCCTAACACGCAGTGTTATGGAAAAGGACTTACTCTCATTCGGAGCCACCTGGAGACGTTGAACTGCAAAGAGAAGAAATGATGTGTTATTGATGACTCGGCTATAATTTCCCAAGCGCTGCCTCCACCAATTAAGAAGAAGAAGAAATAGATATTTCATTCCTCACATTTGCCAACAAGTGAATTTTGAGAGAAATATATATGTTAGAGATAAGTCATAGTATTGCAACTAGTTGTGATGAAAAAAACCGACTAGTCCAAAACTAGTAACATTTATGGAAAAAATTCATACAAATACCCAACGCCCACCAATCAGATATTTTATGGAATTATTGTGTACAAATTATGTGCTAATTTTTCTTATGCATTGCTTTCGCTCTTCACTCTCTCGCTCCTTTTCCTTCCTTCCATCATTTCATAGCAGTTGCGTGCCCATAATTTACTACATGTCCACAGTGGCATATAATTTTATCAATTGAATGGGTAAGAATATGACCATAAAGTGATTAAAATATAATAGGCAAACAGATCTAATTACAGAACAACAGAAATAGTAAAAAAAAGGCATAAATACAAAACACACAAGGGGAAAGGAATAACATTTGTTTTTAGTCCTCTTTTCTTCTTTGTTACTTTTTATGTATTCTACTTTCAACACTAACACACACACAGTTAGTATTGTTTGCTTTATTAACTCATTTGCCAATTGTTACACGCAGGTCATTAAGTTTCATATATTCCTCTAGTCCCTCTTCGATACTAGTTAACTAAGTCATTTACGCTAATCTACTTTAATATACATTACATTTTGAGATATTGCTATTTTTACATATGTATGTATATGTATAAGAGTGTGCCACACTTTTCGCTTCCTGTGGGTGTTTTATTTTATGCCAGTTTGATAAGCGCTCTTTAATAGCTACTTTTCACTGAGAGCAGCAAACGTTTGCTCATATGTGTGTTGATATGCATAGTTGTGGTAGTGTAGTGTTATGACTAATTATTATGGTAATAAACACTTAGTTATTTTTATACATTTTATCATAAAGTGTTTGTTAGTAACTCGCCTTAAATGTCCACCTAAAGGTTAATGACTCTCGTGCATAATAGAAGAGATAGACTTGTCATATATGTGAGTGTTGTGTTGGTAATTAAGTAATTAATTAAATTCAGAGTATATTAATTATCAACACTACAGTAGTTAAAAAGGGTATGCAAGAGGACTACGAGGTTATACTGTTTTTAATTTGCATTTTCAGAATTTTTTTGTTCTAAAACATGTAAGTCAACAGATTTTTCTTCCTTCTTCCTCCGTAACCTTCAAAAATACTTCACTTCATTTTGTTCTTTCATGCAATTGTTTTTAATGCACGTTCTTTCGATATCTCAATCAGAGTAAGCACGCTGCTCAGAAAATTTTGTTGAATTTTCAACACTCGACAAACACTTAAAGCACCATTGTGAGTATTCTAGTAATGATTAAAACAACTCCAAAAAAAAATTGCTGAATATATATACTTTGAGGTAAATTTTCTGCGTGTTTTCTAGGTCAAAAAACGTTTACTACTTCTTTGTAATTTTTTGATATATAGCAACAACGTTTGAGCCACCTTTCACGCCAGATTTGGTCCCGTGCAACATTTTCCTGTCTCCGAAATTGAAGAGACCCATGGTGGCATTTTGTGGAAATGGAGTAGCTAAAAAGTGAAGCGCTAAAGGAGCTCAGAGACTTATAATAAATTACAAATCAGCACTATTTCACAGCTTGAAAATAAAAATCGTTGTTGAAGTGTTTTAAATCATCATCTTATTCTTTCGTTTTATATCATAGAAAGAAATTTTTTGCCCTATCGATAAACGAGTTTATTATAATATAGTCTATAAGCGAGGGACGCAATAGAGATCGTGGCTCTTTCTAAATTACTAAAGTCTTCAGAAACTTCAATTCATAGCTTCTATTGGGAGAATAACTTGGATTAGTACTGAGCGCAGAAAGATACTGAAACTATATCACATTACCGAAGACACAAACTTAGAATTTGTCAAAATGCTAGGAAAGTGTGATCATTTCGAGGTTCCCTATTTTTTTTAAATAAAAAACACAGAAAATACAAATTTATTGAAGAATGTTTATTATCATTCAAAAGAACATTCTTTGGCATTTATTTTTTTGAAGATTATCTTCTTCAAATATTCGTCGCGGCTACTTCTCAGATGGTCTATCCGTTGTGTCCAGTTTTCGATGACTCGTTCGAGCATTTCGACTCGTAGCTGGCGAACGGTATGCGCGATGTTTTACTCCAAAGGCCTGAATCGAAGCGTGATTGTCTGCAGAGACTTTAGACTTTACATATAACCATAGAAAAAAGGCTAACGGTGTGATACCACACGATCTTGGTGTCCAATCGACCGGCCCCAACCCGGCTTCAATTCCTGCAAAAGTCGTATTTTGTACGCTTTCAATTTAAGATCTCGACGTAGAATCCGCCAAGTTGTTCCATACGTCAGTCTGAGTTGCTGCGAACGGCGCCGAATCGACTCTCCACGGTCTTCGTGTACACTCTCAGCTACGGCCGCTGTATTTTCTTCACTGCGTGTTGGATGTGGTCTATTCAGTCGAATATTATTCAATAATGAATGCTGGATCTCTTGGCTGGGTGATGGTGTTGCAAATAATACGCTCAGTAGGCCGATTGTGTTGATCATAAGTTGAGCGAAGCGCATGATGTTCTGGCGTAAGACTTTCCATGACAAAATGTCACACAATACTGAACAAAAATAACATGACAGTCTGCCAAAAATAGGCTATTGAAAAAAGTACATCTATATACTGGGATCACTCAAGGTTTGGTCAGTTAATAGTTTCAGAAAAATTTCGAATTTCCTGAGCTCCGTAAATTTTTTCGTTGCTATTTTATTTTTATTTAGTTTTTTAGTGATTTGAGTAAAAAAATGTAACTAAGTACTCAGCAAGACTTGAAATATTCACAGTGATATAGGCTGTGTATCTTCTGAATAAAAAAAAACTATTTTCAAGTCAAACAAACTTGTGTCAGAAGTTCAAGAAAACATAAATGATGACGTTTATCTTGGATGCCACAAAAAATTATCTTGGATGCCAAAAACCAAAATCAGATGAAAATGTCAATAGAAAGCGAAGATGATTGCTACGAAATCATCCATGGAAAAGTTGCTGAAGATATCGTTTGACTCACGCCATGTGCTTTGAGAGTTCAGGAGCTGGCGATATAATAGAAATTGATGAACAAACTAATTAATAAGTAAAAATTTTTTACAAAAAAAAAATTATAATAGTAATAATTTTAAACTGTTTTATTGAACAGATCTGGTTTACTGCTCTATAATCAATTATTTCTCAGCGTTAAGTAGTCATATGCTCCAGGCTCATCATCTCACTGTTGCTGTCTCACTGACTTTCTATTCTCATTTTTAATTGAGACTATGTCTATTTCCCTCCAACTTTTAATTTATCAACAACACAAGCGGAGTTACCATCTCTCAGCCTCCTTTTTCAGTACTTTTACAATGTGAAAGCCTTTATTCCAAAAAAGCATAGAAAATTTTAAAATCAATTTCACTTTCTGAATTAATATTTAATAAATCAAATACTTTTACACAGAAACTGTAAATTTATATTTTATATTAATGAAAAAAACACACAGACAACTACTACTATTACTACTATTTAATTAAAATCCAGAGTATTAAAATACTCTTGTAAGTACTATATATGTACATATGTATGTATTTCATCAAATATTTGATATTTCAACATTTTTATTATTTAGCTCAGATTTAGATTGTGAACAATGAGGTGTGCAATGATTGAAATGATTTACTCACTGCAAATATTTACCCCGCAAACAAGGCGAGTACTCCATGCACGCGTGAAAAATCGTATACACCACGCGGATAATGGAGTAATCCAAAATCAAACCACAATCCATACAAAAAATTTCATCCCATTAACACTGTGATGTTCTAGAACTGGACCATATAATCCATCTCTGCATAAACTGCATTTTCCATACCAGCAGAGCTCAACAGCGAAACGAAACTGACTCAATCTCATTTCCACACATTTTCGGTAAACGAGTATAGAACTTATTGCGAAACTGTAACTTCGTGTAATGATTGAGCTCGGTATAACACGAAGCATTCTTCGTAATGCCATACTAAGTGCGTGTAAAAACATGAGTTGTGCCAATAATTCATACAGAGGAGCATATTTGTAGGTACTCCAATGGACCATTTGTGTACCACAAATATTTGCCGGGTACATGCTCACATCAACATACCCGAGTATATAAGGGTGTTATGCATGTACCTTGCATGTATGTTTAATAAAGCAAATATACTATTTATTAACTGACCTAAACGATTGTTTGCTGCAACTAAAAACTAAAAAAAAAAAAAATACAAACAAAAACCAAAAAAAAAATATATAAAAAATATATTTATAAACAAATAAAAATTAAATAAAAATAGATTAATTAAATATTAATTAGAATAAAATATTTATTAGAGAGGCATCAATTACATGCTATAAAAAGTTTTTAATTTAATTTGGAGCATATTTAAAGAGTTGGCAGAGCTACTTTAAAATTTATTTTAAATTAAAAAAAAAAGCTTAACTGATAAGCAATTCAACACACAATTGAACACAACTACCAAACAAATGCGTTGTTTCAACACAAATGACAAATGAGCTGTGAAATTTATTGATTTTAAATTAAATTTATGTCAAAAGCATAAAGAAAAAAAAAACCAGAAAATCAAAAAAAAATTTCAAACGAAAAGCCAAAAAAAAAATACAGAAAACAGAAAACAAAAATAATTACAAATGTGCAAACAAGCAAATGAGCACACAACAAATAACGGTATAATTGAAAGATGCCCGAATAAATTAACGAATCGAACGAATGATTGAACGTTATGTGAGTTCAATGAGCAGCAGTGCCTACAAAGCGCGAGATCATTGAGTTTACTGAGGGATATTAGCTCGCGCACGAGCTAAAGGATGTGAGCGAGCACTTGTGTGTGTGTGTGCGTGTGTGTGTGAGTGCTCGCTCGATTGTGTTAATTTTAATAAACATTTAACATATATTTTTCAAAAATTATTGCATATAAATAGCAGAATCACCAACAAAGCATAGCCAAACGACTGTGTTGATTGCCAACGTCTGATTAAATCCAATTAAATTTAATATATATGTAGGTATGTACATATGTATGCAACAAATAGGCGATGAATGAGCAGAAGAAATATATTGAGCGACTGACAAAGTAAACAGAGAGGTATTATTGTAGTTGTAAATTAGTGTTGCCTAAAGAAACTCCAGGCGAAACGCAATAAAACATTTTACAGAATCGCACGATTTTGTTGAAATTTGCATACAATACGTTTTCTAAAGGCCAAAAGCTTAATAGAAAAAAATTCTGAATTATTTATACCGGTTTTTTATTGCATATATGTGAATAAATAAAAAAATTTCACCACCCCGCTAACCTTTGGTGGTGCGAGAAAGTGTTCAATCTCACGCGTAGCTCATTAAATGTAAAAAATTTATTTAATTAACGCCTATAATGTTAAGTGCATAGCGGTTTAAGTAAATTTATATGTGCAAATATGCATTTTTATATACATATATATGCATGAGTATTAACTGAATACCATATATTTTCCGGTAAAAAAACACAATTTTAAATAAATACTGCAAAATATAAGTAAATATATAGGCATATGTATGCATGAAAAAACAATTTTTTATGCATTTTTCATAGCAACGGTATCTTTTTGATTTAAATTACCATTTTAATTTGGTTATCAGTGCACTTCGGTGGCACTGTATTAACGCAAAATTGTAATCAACAGCAACTCATGACAATAATCAATTCCACAGGGTAGATCAGCTGATGCGAGTCAGTTGATGGCATTTATATGTATATATGCATGTACACACACAGACTTTATATGTACATATGTGCATATACCCGGCAAATATTTTTGGTCCACAAATGGTTCATTGGAGTACCTACAAATATACTCCTCTGTGTGAACTATTGGACCAACTTATGTTTTTACGCGAACTTAGTGTGACATTACGAAGAATGCTTCGTGTTATACCGAGCGCAATCACTACATGAAGTTACATGAAGTATACTCGTATACCGAAAATGTGTGGAAATGAAAAGGCGCGCAGAATTTATTATCAATGAAAATACGTAGAACAAATACGCACAATATTAGATGTTATAAATTTATTAACAATAAATTATTAATTTTAATATAAATTTATATATATATTATATTTTACTAACAAAGCATATGGTATTCGAAACTAAAGCGGATGTTCGAATGTAATTTTTCGCATATACTCCAAAATATAATCTCCTGCGATTACTCCATGGAATACTCGGCTGTTATGCAGAGATGGATTATATGGTTCAGCCCTAGGACATCACAATGTTAATTGAACCATATTTTTTGTATGGATTGTTGTAGGGTTTAGATTACTCTATTGTCCGCGTGGTGTATATATTTCAAGCGTACATCGAGTACTCGCATTGTTTGCTGGGTACGGGCACATTTAAAAGTTTTTGTGCGTTTACAGAAAAATAACTCTGCATGTAAACCAGTATAAATTTTGATATTCACATATGTACATATATATATTTTATATGCTTATGATAAAAAAATGTGCAAAAATGTGTAAAAATCCATACAAATATTTAATTTATTTAATGCAGCTTTTATACAAAAGGAAATGTAATGAAAAATTAATGATTAAAAATGTAATGGCACTGAATAATTCGCTACATGCATACATACATACATACATACATTTCCGTGTACAAATTTCAATCGGTCTGTAGAGTGTAGCCAGCATGCACTTTGGCTAATTGAGTAAATATCAATGACCTGTGTTGTTGAAATAAAAAATAAAAAAATTTTAAAAACCTTTTCTTTTTAATTTCAAAAATTAAGAAAAAAATATCAAAAATTTTCCAAAATATATACAAGCAGAAAATTCATGAGCAAAACATTATGATTATTTAATTAATATTAAACAAAAATATTAGTTTTCTGTTTGTTTGAGCAACTCGCAAAAGAAAGCTTAGTCACTATTTTTCAAGAATTAAAAAAAACACTTAATTTTTATCATCACTTTTTATATTTTTTTATATTAAATTTAATAAAATTAACTACCTTTTTTGTAGGCTAAATGTAATGAACTTAAAATAAAATGCTAAAATTCGTAGTAACTTTCCTCTGGCATACTTTTAGGCGCCTCAGTAGCTTAACTTAGCATGCAAAATATTTCCTCATGCAATGGAAGTAGCCTGAAATTCTCATATAACTAATAAATTTTCGTTTATATTAATCTCATTGCTCATAAACTGTCAGAACTTGTGCGCTGTGCTCTTAAAAGTTTGCAATAATAATTTCGAAACCTCACAATTGTCAAATCTCTCACTAACTGTCGCAAAACGCCGTGCTTTACTGGTCCTAAGCAACCTGGGGATTAGGAAAAAGCCGCAGAGGGACACAACTGGTGTCAGAGCCGTGATGGCGTTGTTGTTTTCCACAAGAAAATTCCAATTAGCAAAGTTCTGTAAGTTTTTAAAACCTCCTAGCTCTCAGAGACTTTTTTTTTTTTTGGCTAAAACTGCGTTAAATATGAGAAGTAAGAAGTTCGGTTAAAAGCTTAAAAGGATCTTTATTCCTCTTAAAAAAATATTTTTATTTTACAAGCATCAACTCCTATTTTCTACCCCTCATAGCCGACTTTACGTCATTGTTTTCCGAATCTCCTTTTCTAACTCGACGACAGTTCTGGGCTTTTCCATTGAAAGCAGTGGGTTCACGTTTCGTTGTTATAACCATGTATATCCACGATTCGTCACCAGTTACTAATCTTTTAGGCAAATCAGTATTATTATTTATTTCATTCAACCGTTTGGCAGCGATGCTCATGTAACGCTTTCTCTTTTTCCAAAATTCTTGAATTTCAAAACTAACTTTGCTGCCCATACGCTTTATGTTCAAACTTTCCCAGCCGTCGACCTCATAAAGTTGTGTGATAGTGTTTCAAAAATTCTACACTAGAAATCTCTCCACTTTTTCAGCAGTTTTATCGGGCTTGCTCTCTTGAAACATGCAGAGTAAGCGTCGTTCTCCAAACTTTTTGGAATTGCTGTACAAAGCTTGGAGAAAAAAGTGTCTTTTGAGATCTACGTGCGCTGCATCAAGAAGTTGGTCAATTAATGTATTTATGCTAGGACAGATTCTAATTTTTCTTACCAAAACCCTCGGTTACATTGAGTTTAAATACCAAAAGCTCTTAAGAATGAGCTTTTATCAAAATATGTCAAATCGCTTATCAAATCTTCCAAGCATGATGAAAATACCACAAAAAACTGTTCATACCCATTAAGGACAGTAGGGAGATGATTGCAATTTCGAAATTAGTTATGGAATAATTTGGTTGCTTGAAAGAAAGTACGAGTACAGTAGATAAATATGAAAGCAGGAAAAAAAGCTCACTAAAAATGTAAAAGCTCTCCGCCAGTGACCACTTAGCAACAACAGTGAACAATGCGCTCATCACCCACAGTTAGTCAGGCACTTTGTCAAAAAAAAAAATATATATTAAAAATTAAAAAAAAAATTATGAAGTCTTGGAAAATTTGTAAAGAATAATATAGTAATTTATTCTCAACAAAATAATATCAAATTACATGCATAATGAAGCGATAACTCTTCAACCACATAATAAAAAAATAATAATAATTAATAAATCAGAGAAAATAAAAAGTGAAAATGACGGAAGAAATTATAAATCGACACCCACAAAAACAAAAAAAAAACAAAAAAAAAACAATTTTTTATTATTATAAGTGCTAACAACGGTAATATATTAGAAGTATTGTGCATGCAACACAGCGCAGCTAATAACAAATGGACTGCCAAATGTCATATATGTATATTTTCTTCTAAAATATATTCTTTTCATAAAAATACAATTTTTTTTTTCATTAAAATTTTATTAATTTATTGCTTCTATGGCCAGTTTAGGCACTTGGCTGAACGAAAAGAATGGAAGCTGGGTGCAGCATGAGCGCTTTTCAGATTCAGCATTTCACTTACACACATTTATATGTTATCTACTCTCAGTTTGTATGTTTGTATGTTTGTCATGCATGACAAATACGTAGATTTGTAAGTGCATCACTTTGTTGTCAGCTCGAATTTCACGCGTGTTCTTCATTAGGTTTTCGAGTGCTTTATTTTGTCAGCTCAAACTAATGTTGTTGCTCTTTTGCTTTCAATGCGTTTGTTTGTTGTTATTTATTTTTTTTTTTTCAATTTTCATTTACAATTTTCATGGGCTACACTACCCAACTGTTTTTTTTTCTCAATTTTTTCTGTTGTTGTTGCTCTGTTGCTGTTATTATTATTATTGTTATTGCTGTCAGTTGTCATTTGTTTACATTTTGATTAGTTGCAGTTGTGCCGCCGTGCTGCAGACAGCATCAATTTCCAATTCCCCCCACGCAGATGTATTGTATGTACGGTTATGTGCTTCTTCGTATGGCATGCAACATGCATGCGTCTGCAATTTGTTAAATAATTTCTCAAAACATAGTTGTGGGCACATTTAAACTAAAAAAAAAAGCCATGTGAAGCATAAAGAAAATTCGAAATTCGAAAATACATCTCACAAAAAAGTGTCAATGAATCGGCGCTTCCCCGCCCTACGCTCATGCATTGACTATTGCTGGGGAGATGGGGCTTGTCAACTGCATTCTTGTTGCATTGTTTGTTTGTTTGTTGTTGTTGTTGGTTTTCTCTGGTACTTTCTTCTTTTTCTTCCACTTTCATCTCATGTTGATCCGTGTCGCCACACAGATTAATGAGCTCTAATTTCATTACCCACAAACATCCGGCGGCAAGAATGGGAATGAAGAACACTTTTTATACCCTTCAGAGAAAATTAAAAATTAAAAAAATATGTATGTATACCAGACATTTGGTAACCAACCAGAAGAAGATCGTGAAATGAAAATGAGAAAACGTCTCTCCCAGTTGTTTTTCTTATTTTTGAAACGTTTACAGCTGAATCCGCTTTGGAGCGACAAACTGGTTCGAGTTTAGCGATTTGGTAATTGTTGTTGTTGTTGTAACCGAAAAAATAATCTGCAAACTGGGTTTCGGGGAATATTGCGGGAGTAATACTCTTTGGATGGATGAAAATCCGAGTCGTTCCGATATAAAGACTCGACAGTCGCGAGAACTATTGGATTTCATTCGTCTCTTACGACAGGCATGCCTTATCGCGGGTACATTCTCAAAATACCTAACCCTCAGATCTGCTTGGTAATAACAGGAGCCTGCTTTCCTACTTCTACGTCATTATTTATTCGAAATCTTCCACGATCATTCGACGAAGTTAAGCATCTGCAGTTCTTTTCGGACGGTTTCATCGCAGAATTTGAATTTCGTGTTGAGATTCAATTCTTGGGACATTGATACCCAGTGACACGAGTCTAACTTGCATTTTCTTTCCTTCAAGGGTGTGTTCTTTGTTCAAATAGTTTTTTCATGTTTTTCTGTCATTTGATTTCCGAGATGGTATAGATTTCAGCTTTCGATCAGCTAGACAATTCATTCTTAAAGGAAATGCGTGCTTCATGTAGATCATAATTCCCTTCTATCGGAGCTCTGCTTTTATATGATGAGCCTCTGTCCGAGTTAGACTAGGGAAAGGTATTGTAGTTTTCTTTTCAGTACGTTCAAAGCTTTATGTACTCATTCGTTCGCCAAGGGTTTTTCTACTAAAAGTTTTGTATAGCACGCATGTTGTTTCAAGATCGACTTATAGTATCGCAGATACTTCGGTGACCTTTTGATCCATACATAGCGGAATAAAGCCCTCTCTCTTTCTGCTGCGATCAGCTGTAACAACTCGCGAATGATTTTTGAATGTTGCGAGTGCCTTAAATGCCGAAGTAAGGATAAGAAAAGTAAAGGAAAAGGATCCTGGAGGGGTTTGGTTCATCTCATGGATTCATGAGTTAAAAAATGTACAACTAAAGTATATCGGATTCTATAATTTTGGAAATATCTCTTCCTGAAGTGTACTCCAGTTAAAATTCATCTAGATCGAAGCTGTGAAAGCTCTCTCTTTGACTTTGAGTTTTCTGAACAGTTAGGAATCTGTGTTCGAGAAAGTCATACAACTTCTTGCGCCATCTTAGCTCCGTCCGCCCTTTTATTCTTCGCATTATAACATATTTTCAATGTCACGCTAAAGGATGATTACGAGAGAAAAACTAAAAAAAAAACAATTAAGAAAAATCAAGCTTTGAAAATCAACAACAGAACTCAAAATTAAAAACAAAAAATTTAGTGAAAACAAGAAAAAAATTAATTTAAAAACAAAAAACAACAACTGAAACTTGCAACCAATAAAGTTGCAAGTTCCACGCGGCCGTCTGTTCACTTACCGTGCACTTACTGCGTGTTGCATACACGTCAAAGCGTTGACAAAGTGTTTGCTTTAATGTCAACTGACAACGAATGATGTTGCCTCATACGTTTGAAGCGGGTCGCGGTGAGTGGCGGTGTGCGTCGGTCTTGGGACGCGTCGTCCCCCAGCTCAACAAAGTACGCCCTCGCTTGTGCGCACACACTTTCAATGCAGCTTCATTTGCCACATCTTTTACTGCTGATTGCCTGCGCGTCTGTTGCACGCTAGTCAGCTTGTCTGTCCGTTTGTTTATTTATTTATTTATTTGTTTGTTTGTAGTTTTTGTCTTTCACACTCGTTGGCTTTGTACGCAACGTTTTATGCGCCTCATCATTTCTTCATTTATGCTAACGCCGGCATATTGTATGATGAGTACAAATAAACAAGAGAAAACAGATTTCTCTCAGCGCACATAGTATCTCCCCTGCATCCTAATAACTCCTTCACCTCAAAAAAAAAAAAAAAAAAAAAAATATATATAAAAAAAGAAAGCAAAAATCTAGAGAATTGTAATATGGTTCGCAGGCATTAGCCTATGGCTCAAGTACATTTGTGGCATGAAGGGATGTAGTATATCCTAAGTCAATACCAAAGATGTATTGGTCGCTTCATGAAATCCGCCGCAATCATTACCGCGTCCTGCTCCACACACACATATGTACATACTCATTTGCAATAACGCTTAGGAAATTGCCCTCCAACACCCAGGATTGTAGCTGGTGGTGCAGTTGTGGCAGCGACAATTGTCAATGAAATTTTCGTCATAAATTTTCCGTCTTTCAAATGTCGCGCAAAGAGGCTTTGATATGTCTTGTTATTTCGTATGGATTACTTGGTTTGTTGTTCTTGTTATTTGGTTGTTGCTACACTAACTGTGTCGACTGATCTCGTATTTTACGCTTGTTTTTTTTTTCTATTTCTTCTCTTTTGCTTTTGTTGTTGTTTGTTTGAAATGTTTGTGATTATAAATCGTCGTACTTTTCACGCTTTCTTGCATTTCACAGCACAAGTACACAGTCACGTCTACTTCACCACCGCACACCTCACCACACACACCAGCCAACTCTACATCCAGCGCTGCTCTGCTGTTTTATTGTTGTTTATTTTTTTCCGTTTCTCATTTGTTGCAGTGTAGCATGCGTTGCAAGTACGTTGTTGTTGTTGTTGTTGTTGTTGTTGTTGTTGTTGTTGCTTTTGTCTTCCTTCAAGTTAACTACAGGAAAGGCAATGACATAAATGTCACATTTTTTGGCTTATTAATTTCATCCATAAATGAGTGGCAAAGTAAATTTTTGATATAATTCTAAATGATGCGGTGCCGCCACTGAAAGGGCACACGGTACCCAAAAGGAAGAATTCGTAAAGAATTTCTTCTTTTTTTTGTACGAGTATTGGTGAACTGAGTACTGTGGGCTTTAGTGAACCAAAAAACAGTCAAATTTCAATCAAAATCTCGTGTCTGAAAATCATCCGATTTCTATTAGGAAAAATCTAAGTCCTTTAAGTGGTATTCTTGAAAATGTTCAGTATTTTCGAGATATTCAAGGACCTTAATCGTGTCCACTATAATACTTTGACCTTTCTGTTTTTTCCACAAATTTTCTGCAAGAGTAGGCATTGATATTCACTTCATTTTTCTGAGTTAATACCGCTATCCAGTGTTAGGGGGTCCAAAATACTGTTTTCTGATTTTTGTTTATTTATTTTTTATTTTTTTTTTGGTAAATATATGCCTGTATAGTAATCTCAAGGCTTGATTTGTTTAAACATCCGCTACATATCAAATTCTATTCAAGTTGTACAATAAACATTGATTTTATTAATAAATTCGACCCCTGCGCCATCTAGCGGCTTAAAATTTAGCCTATAATACGGCTTAAGTGTTAAGGATTATAGTGCCCAAATTTAGGTTAGATTAGGCTGGATATCGAATACAGAATACACTTTGATCAAAGTAGGTCCATTCTGCTATTTCGAAGTAGACCAGACCAATAATCTACGTTATTAATTCACCTCGATTTCTTCATAATTTCGAAAAATTAATTCACTTTGAAGTCGGCTATCCTAGACAAGTCATCGAGGAATGAAGATCCTAAATATCGAAGCGTAGTTCTGCCCAAGGCAAAGCAGTCACGTAAGGCATATAAGACCACCATTCTAGCATTTCTTCCTCCTCATCGTTCGTGCAGCTACTGCAACATCTTCTAAAAGGACATCCCAGCCTCGCCGCATATTGTTCTATCAAGCAGTGGGCTGTAAGGATTTTTATAACTTTCAGAGACTACGTTTTGCGTGACTTGTTCCGATTGCATTTCGGTCAGGTGATTCCATCTTGATTTGGTCTGCTCATAACAAAAAGTCTTTGAGTAGCAATTTGCATGTAGCAAAATGCATAGCAATGTGTTTTTTGTCGGGAAAAATCTCTTTGGTTGCGTCTCGCCTAGCAAGTTCGTCTGTCCTAAAATTTTCCACTATGCCTCTGTGGTCGGGAATCCATTAAGGGATTTGTTAATATTTTATATTTGGCCAGCTCCTGTACGGATCGTGTGAAGATGAAAATTTTGGAGTTTATTGTAAGTGAGCCAAGCGGAGTCTGGCTGTCGCTTAAAAAATATGTCCTTGTTCTTGAACTCGGCGCAAATTTAATCTGCTTCTTTTTCTTCTTTTTCTTTGGCGTAGGTACCGCTTACACGATTATAGCCGCATCAACAATAGTGCGACACTCGTTTCTTCTTTTTCTGCTTGGCGCCACTTTGAAGTACCAAGTGAAACCAGTTTGCTCTTCAATTAATCCTTTCAACGGAGTATGTGGAGTCTTCCTTTTCCTTTGCTTGCACCAGCTGATACTTCATAGAATACTTCCATGGTGAAGCGCCTTCTTCCATTCGGACGACATGTCTTTGCCGTCCTAGCCGCTGACTCTTTACTCGCTGAACTATGTCAATTTCTACATATAGCTCGTACAGCTCATCATAACATCGTCTGCGGTATTCGCTGTTGCCAGCGCGCAAAGAACCATAAATTTTGGGGAAAAAATTTCTCTCGAAAACTTCTAAAGCATCGACATCGTCCAGGCTTCTACACCATATGTCAGGACGGGAATGATGAGTGACTTGTAGAGTTTGGTGTTGGTTCGTCGAGAGAAGACTTCACTTTTCAATTATCTACTCAGTCCAGTTTGGCACCTTTTGGCAAACGTGATTTTACGTTGGATTTCAAGGCTGACATTGTTGGTGTTATTAAAGCTGATTCCTAAATAGAAGAAATTATCTAGGACTGCGAAGTTATGACTGTCAACAGTCACGTGGGAGCCAAGTCGCGAATGCGATTAATGTTTTTTTGATGACTGGAGATACTTTGTCTTGTAATCTGTGCTACATCTCAAAATATACTGCAAGGATCCGGTAACTTGAAATTTTTTTGAGGAACGGCCAACTCTTCCGTCGAGTTTCGCTCCATCCGTATATATCTGAATACTGCCGACATAAGTATCGAATTTATTGCTTCTTCCTTTTTCATTCCATAAAGGTTTCATTCATAATGGTTACTAGTAACAGAAGTTAGCCAACAGCGATCTGTGCTGCATGGCATGAAGTGTTACCTTTCAAGTTTTGAGCTGAATATAAAAATAGCTATGGCTCTTTGATACAGAATTTTTCTGATTTTTTAATCTTTTCTGTCCGGGATTGTTGTGGAAAAAGGTTTACTACAACTCACCCGGAGATCTTCTGGAAATCTTGCGAGAAATTATATTTGACCCAACTCTATACTGCTTTTTCGTCCAAGTTTGAGTAGCATTCCAACTAATATGGTGCAGTTCACTGGAATTTTTCCGAACTGGTGTGCGGGAAAGAAGTTAGGAGAGTTTTCAGTGGTTTTGAGAGAATCGATGGTATAGCTCCCGTTTTAAAAACAGCTTCACCCTTTTTTCTTTTTGAAAATGATTTTTTCGATTATCGTGTTAACAATACTTGTTTTTCAAAATCCCGAAGAAATGTCGAAGTTAGTAGTAGTAGTATTGACTATGAATTCAACTAAACACGTCACACACTTTAAATGAGGGAGAAGCCTGCGGTAAAAGTTTTGGTAGAACATACAAGTGAAAAAAATATTTTTTTTTTCAAAATTCTAGTAGTGCAGCAACCTTTACATAGAAGAAAATACATTCCTCAGAGTTGAAATATTATTTTTAGCAAGTATAATGCTTTCAGCACCGCTTAAACCCACAGTGCCGCTCAAAATTTCCCATTCAATTACGCCAGAGCAGATTTCGTTCAACCCGCGACAGGCGTCTGTGATGGTCTTGTCATTCATCTGTGCAAATCAAAGTGAAATTATGTAAATTTCTGCACTGGAAATCAGAAAAATAAATAAAAAGAATATAGAAATGGGTGATGAAGGAAGTGCAACACGAAGGAGGAGAAGACAAATGTGGTGTATGTGAACTCGCATGTCGCCGCGTAATGAGATGTTTTGCGTTTGTATTTTTTATTTTATTTCGATTTTTATTATTTCTTTTTACTATAATTTTTCTCATAGATTTTGATGTCATTTCATTTTTCCCCAATTACGAGTTCAAGTGCGCTTGCCGGTAAATGATGTGCAGTGAAGTGGAGCGCAGAAAAAAGCGCAAGGTTAAGGCGAACGAAGCATGGAAGGGCAAGAGAGAACGGAGGACGGCAAGGAAGGCGAAGAGAAAATGACACTATATACACAACACAAACATATGGCAGAATATAAATGATAGATACCAAGTGTGGCAAGTGCAAGCATAAGCTCCGGTCGCAGTAACGCTTGAAGCATGTAAAACGGCAATTACATATAAATCATTTGCGTTGGAGCACAAAACGAGGAGCAATGAGTGGTGAATGAAAATAAAATAAATAAAAGGAAAAAAAATCAAAATCAAAAAAGGAGCAACATAAAGCAAGCGTAATCAGCGGGGCGAGTGACGCAGCGCACATCAACACTTCAGAGCAAACACGCTCAGTGTCGGTGACTCAGTTGGAGGAGTGTGCGTAAAATGTGCGGGATGCTGTAGCTATTTTTGACACAATTGTCTGCGCCAGCGAGCTAGTGGGCCAGTCGCTATATCTATAATGAGAATAAAGAACAACAAAAAATCAAAAACAACAACAATTTCGCGCCACTGCAACACCCAACAGCCCAACAGCAGCTCCCCGACACTCATTTCATGCTTGACAAATTCGACAAGAAATCCTTTGAATTTATCACAGCCGCAACACAAGCGTAGTTGGCGCAAAAGCCATGCGTAATAGTGGAGACAGGAGCAACAGCAACAACAGTAACAACAACAACACAGTGTCGGCATATGCCTTGTGGCTTTTGTTGTGTTGTTTTCTTGTTTTTTGTTTTTACCAGCCAAAGAGGCAACGAATCATACAGACAATCAGCCTTTCAACTCTACAATTTCACGTTTATGTCGGTATGTCTGCATGTTTGCATGTCTGTCTCTCTGTGTTGTGTAGCGCATATGGAAATCATTTGATGTGCAACAGAAAGCAGCAGCAGCAGAGCCGGCAGTCATTGCGTTGACAGATCTACCAAATATGCGGTTATTTCGGGTTCGATGATAAGAAAAGTGATAGAGAGTGAGAGGGAGAGGGTGAGAGGGAGAAAGTGAGAGAGAGAGAGAGAAAGAGAGAAAATTGCTGCAGACAGAGTGTGGAGTAGGAGCTGTGTATACGGCAGCCGCAGCGACAGCCGCCCGCATCTTCACACGCTTCGCGGATCATAGAAATATCAACGGAAGCCAAGCGCGTTGTGGACACGTATAGACTTACATATAAGTAGACATACGTATATGTATGTATATTTCAACTCATAGCAGGAACCAGCATTTCAACTAAACCATCTATAGTCTATAAGACTGACTATGCGGGTTTGTCTGCATCCTCGTGGGTATCTATGCATGGATATGTGTGTTTGTGCTGTTATTGTGGCGCGACGTGCACATTTGGTAGCTAATTTAGGGTCGCGATGCGTAATTATAATTGGGGTTGATTCATTATACCGTCAGACTCCATATATTTGTAGACAGAATGACACACACCGGCATACATACATACATACATGCATAAATACAGTTACATGTATGTATATTTATTTCTATTAAATTGAATATATATGTACGTTTGTATATTTGTAAATTTTGCCTTATGCTCCAATTGACTGCCTCCATAAATCCCTCCGAGCTATTTGTGGCATGTTTCCCTCTCACTTCCTTCTGCAGGGATATAGTTCAACCTTAACCCGCTTGATTTGAAAATTTCTCCTTTTGTCACTATTAAATTTGGTATTTTTATTGAAAAACTAATTGTTAACGATTTACATGCGCTTGGGATTGGGAGTTTGTGTTGATGTGGCTGATGTTGGGCTTAAAAGACTCGGAAAAGGATTTAGTTAAAACTTTTGTTATGTAGTTTTTGTGGTTAAATGCTGTGTGACTAATTATGGGGGCATGTGAAAAATGCTTCAAAATTAATTAGTACTTTCTTGATGTTTCTTTTTTATCATTTTCTTTTCAGTTTTTAATGTTGGAAGTTATTAAAAAAAATGCAGGCATTATGTGCTAAGAATAGCTTAAGGGTTCCCGTGGGAATTTATTCAGCTAAAAAAAATTATTTCCCTAAATTTCGTGGCTCTTTTAAATATTAAAGGATTCAATTTCAAACATTTGTCAATTTTTATTTCATGTTATCCAGCGCCTTGATAAATTCTAGAAGAATTGTGAAAATTTCGACAAGAAAAGTTCTATAAAAATAGAACGTAGAGAATTCAGCTTCAAAATGCAAGCCTGAGGTGAGAAAGGAATATATTCTTTGGAGTTTAACAATATAATCGGATTGAAAATGCTCCAAGCGCCTAAAATATCCAACTTTTATCTCTAGCTGAACAATATAAAAATATATTTCAATGACTCTTTAAGTCTTGTTCGAGAATTTTTAACCTTAGCATACTTCCACTTTCCCTCACAGACAATCTACTGTAGCAGTCACACAAGATTCGAGGCCTCAATGCGTGAGTTCAAGTAGTTCAAGTACAATCCTCTCTGTACGTGGGATTTATAACTTCAAAAGCTCCCTAAGATCTCCCTACTTCGCACATAGAACAACCCATACAGCGTTGCAGTTGGAGAAAATCCAGTTGAGAGTTGGTGTTCGCATTATTGTATCAAAGCCACGCATCAGATATCTAGGCGTCATCATTGACCACCGCCTACGCTTCGGTGACCACCTTGAAAACGCAAATGCGAAAGCCGTAGCATCCACAACTGCCTTAACTAGAATAATGGTAAACGTCAGCCGACCGCGGCAACAAAGCAGGCAGCTTCTCGCAGGAGTAGTGAAACCCATCATCCTTTATGGCTCTACGATTTGGTTTTCGGCGTTGGAATCCTACGCCCGTGGCGTTAGATCTTCTTACCGTCAGTGCGCCCTTCGTGTTTGCACTGCTCTCTGCAAGGTATCAGAGGAAGCAGAGTTAGTTATTTCTGAGCAAAGAACGGAACAGCAGAAGATAGAATGACAGCGCTAAAGGACGTTGGATTCTTCGTCTCATACCTGATCTACTGGTATGGCTAGGCAGGAAGCATGGTCCTGTGGACTTCTATTTAACGCAAGTCCTCAATGACCACGGATGTTTTAAAAGCTATCTTCACCACTTTGGCCATGAACCGGACCCATACTCTGAACTTTGTGGTCCAGAAGTCGTAGAAGACGCCAATCACTTAATTTTCGTCTAAAAGAAAAACCTCAATAAAATATTATCAAAGCCTATTTCCATTTTTTTCGCTTAGAATATGCCTTAAGCCAAAATAACTTGATTTCGCGAGAGGATGCTCGGAATTCAGGCAAAATCAGCGCATATTGGGACAAACCTAAAACAAAACAAACAAACTAACATTAAAGTCCATGGTACATATGCGGAATGCCAACGATTCTCAGGCCTTTCGATAAGGATAACTCCGAAGACGAAATGTATGTATAAGACGATCTCGATCCGATCAAGACAGACTTCTTGATCCATCTCGCCGAACTAATCATATTAGTCACTGCGACTAAAATGAGAGGCTTAGTGATAACCGAGTAAGACTAGATCAATCTCAGTTGTTTCTCTCGGACCGAATGGAACTTGATTCGTGCCGTCGGCCAACCCAAACCAGGTAAGACGCTGTCGAAGTGCCTATTGTGGATTCAATGTACTAGTTATAATCGTGGGGAACCAGTCTTTTAATACTGCGGTGAAGAAGGCCGGGATTGAAATTTTCGCCTCAGGGATTACCATGATGCTCAGGAAGATCTTTTCGTATAAGCGAAAATGTCTATGCGAATTACGTCATCCTCCACGGCTGGAATACTTTAAATGCTTAAAAAAAGTTGCTCCTTGCTGGCCCCACTTCTACAAGGTAACACAAGCGCGAGTAATTATCGACTCTCCATTTTTTTTCTGGTAAGGGTTACTTTCAGTGGCTCAACACTGCGGCCTTCCAGCAGCCAAAGAGATTCTGAGAGTTGGATATATTGAAAGTCTTATGAGGTTTTACATATGAATTAGATTTCTCAGGCCGAGCCGATAGTCGAGGTGTCAGTTATACAAAGAACAGGTCACTCCCCGGCATAAGATTCCTTGTGCAACAAAGAAAATTCTGCTTTTTCGCCATGCTCGTCTCTACTCATTAACTCTTAATGGTAAGATATAATTTTCATATGTTAAACATTTGGCATGCCAACTCATTAAGCCAAGGTGGCGCGCTGCTTGCAACATCCGCTCAAAATGGACAAAAACTGCAAAAACGGGAGCGTGAGGTGAGGAGACGTAGATGTGAATGGCCGATTTGGTGACGGTTTGCGATGTGCGGTGGGCAGTGTGGCAAAAAAGTCAAGGTTCCAAAACATTTAGCACATAAATTTCATTCAAATGACAACAATTGCGGACAGCAACAAGCAACAGCACTCAAGCGGCAACAAATTTAGCAGTCAGCAGCCGCAGCAATTCATTGTTGTTAGTGACCGCAACGTAAGCGATTCGCTACAGGTGTGGTGTGGTGTAGTGTGGTTTGATTTGGCTGCTACAAAGAGAGGTGTGACGCGAACGCCAACGCGGCCCAACGTCGGCTAACCAAGCGTGACCGCAACTGAGTGAATTGCGGCTGCAACTGTGGTACTCAAGTACCAACCTGCGACAACAATCCGCTACGTTTTAGCAATGGCAATGAGTTGCTGGCCGCCGCCAGGTCATATTCGCCGTTCAGTTAGTTGAGTAACGCCCGCTGTTGAGCAGCGTGACAAATACGACGTGAACTGCGCGCGCTGTGGCAATGGCAACGGTAGCCAGTGGGTGTTCTCGCTGCACGCTTAATTCCGCGCTTAGTTGCCAGAGCGCTTGGTTGGCTGTTGGACTGCCGTCCTCCACCCTGGCCACGCGTCGCACCGCATAACTGTTTGGCGTGGTTTGACAGTTGCGGACAAACGATCTAGTTGCGCGCATGCGGCAACGTCTGCAGCGATAGCGACTGCTACTCATTGTTGAACAAAATTATTCATAAGCACATAAATTTTTCGCAACAAAGTGAAACGACAATGTCAGCGAAGCGTAAAAGGGCTGCACAGCACTACCAAGCAGCTAAGTGGAACTTGTTTGTTCGCTAGTTGGCTGCTTGACTGGCTTAGAGGTAAGGGCGAAGGAGTCGGCATTTGCATGGCATCCGCTTCTACATGCGCCTGCGCACACATGCCCCTGATTCACAAAGCCAACAGCGTCAAGCTCACATAAATGTGCCAGAGCACGTCTCCTACTAAAAATTTATATGGTAAAATTCTCATTAAGCGTTAAAGAAGTTTGAAAGTGTACCTTGAGGACAGACGTCGGTAAACAGTGCGTGAAATGTCACAAAAAGTGAAAAATAGTTGAAGGCGTGAGCTGAGGTCGGATGGTCACAAGGAATAAACAAATACACTGCGAGAAATTAATGACGATATGAAAAATCACCCTGTATGGGCTTCTTGCTTCGGGGTTAAGGGTTTCACAGTCGCATTGGCTCAGTACATTCCCTTCATTTAAAAAGTCCACGGTTTTCTTTGAACTCATACATTTGGAAACGAGCTCTCTCAACGGATTTGAAACCAAGGGAGAGGAAATTAAAACTGGTACGTTTAAGGTGGAAGACAGAGGATACGTAATTAATTATACGCTTTTATTCTCTTAGACATCGAGACCTAAACTGTACAGAGCTACCCGGCTCTCACGAGACAGCTCAACACTTGGTCAGAAATGCACCACGATACTTGGACTTCCATTGTATCACTTCAGCTGAACTGGTTTCTTCGCGCTTAAAGTAGGTAAGACATTTCGGCCAGGGGTTGCCCAGTATAGTGGTGGTTCGAGCCAGCGTAATACTGGATATCTATTCTGCCTAAAGTACTATCTGCAGAAATTTGGAGCTATAGAGCTCAAAGATCATTTGAACCTATGACAGATTTCGTAAGTTTCAAAAAAATTTTTATAGTTGCTCTGAGCTCAGTTAAGAGAAGAAGTTAGATAGCCGCTGGTACTGCTATCATTTCGCCTTAAAATTTTGGTGGAGAACGTCGTTTGACTTAACCGAACGGTTAGCAATGCACACTACTACGCGAAGGATCATGGGTTTGAGCCAAACCTTCGTCAAGAAAAAGCTTATTCCAATTGAAGTTGCCTCTCTGAACGAACTGTAGCTAACATCCGAGAACCGTCGCCAGTGTATACATATTTTTGAGCTCGTTATCAAGAGCAGTCGTCTGAGCCGAGATATTGATATCCTCAAATCTCTCACAGTGCATATATATTTTATGTTCAAATTTTTTTTTTAACCCACTGTCAACCTATTTTGCATCCCAGCAGCACAAGCACTAAGTATGAGATCGAAGCGTAGCCAACCAACGAAACGACGAGACTCCATCACAGCGACATTTGTGTAAGTTTTATTAATCACAATTTATGTGCGTATAAATTATAAATGAAATCGTTTTCATACGAACGCAACAACAACAACAACAACAAACAGGCGATACGAAGTGCAACCGTAGAATATAGTTATATGACAAAAACAGCAAAAAGTGAGTTAAAAGTGAAAAAAAATCCGCGAAGGCAAATGTGTAACGACTGCGCGCAGCAGTGGCCAACAATATTTTCGACGCTACTGTAGCGTGTTGATGTTGCCGCGCCGAGTAAAGGATAGTGGCGGCTGCCGTTTATGCGCTTTTGAGTTGAGTTTTTTTTTTGCCTTGTTACCCCCCATCGTCTTAAATTAACACAAATGGATTGGCGGCGGCGGTGGCGGCAGACGACGATGGTGGTTATGGTGGAAGTGGCTCTTGGCTACAGCTTAAGCTCGCCCCCATGGCTAATTTGCAATGGCGTAGCAGCATCCTTTCATTTTCGAGCATCAGCTACGTGCGGCTGGCAAATTATTTCACTCATTTGTAAGTAAGCAAGTTCTCAGGCATAGATAGGTATATTTGTTTGTGTGTATTGGACTATAACTTGGTAACTCATTAGTGCAGTGTACTAATTGAGCGCAGATTTGTGTGAATTATAAATTATAGCAAATGAAAAAATTAATAAAAAAAAATTAAAAAAAATAAAATAAGATAAAATAAAAAAAAAATTTAAAAATAAAAATAAAAAAAATTAAATAAAATAAAATAAAATTATAAAATAAAATAAAATAAAATAAAAAAAATTTTAAAAAATATTAAAATAAAAAATAAAAAATAAAAATAAATTTAAAAAATTTAAATTAATTCAAATATAATAAAAAAAAATTAATTAAATTAACTAAAATAAAAATAAAATAAAATAAAACGAAAAAAAAAAATAAAATGAAAAAAAAAATAAAATAAAAAATTAAATTAAATAAAATGAAATAAATAAAAATAAAAAAATAAAATTATATTAAACAAAATAAAATAAAATAAAATAAAAAAACATACAATAAAATAAAATATAATAAAATAAATAAAAATAAAAAAATTAAAAAAAAAATGAAATGAAATAAAAAAAATAAACTAAACTAAAATAAAATAATATAAAATAAAATAAAATAATATTGTGGCGAAAATGCGAAGCGAATGACAAAAATAGAACAAAAAGAAGGTAAAATAAAAAATAAAAAAAATAAAAACAAAAAAACAAAAATAAGAAAACAAAAAATTTAAAAATCTTAAATATTAAAAAAAAAAATTAAATTAAATTAATTTATTAAATAAAATATAATAATAATATATTATATCAAATTAATAATATATATCAAATTAATTTATTAATATATATATATATTTTATCAAATTAATTTAATATAATAGTATTATGTCAAATTAAGTTAATATAAATAAGAACAAAAAAATAAAAAATAAAAATAAAAAAATAAAATAAAAATAAAAAATATATAAAACATAAAATAAGATAATATAAAACAAAAAATAGAATAAAATAAAAGAATGAAATAAAATAAAATAAATTAACATTAAAAATAATAAAGAAAAAGAATTAAAAGAATATAAAATAAATTTAATAAAAAATATAATAAAATAAATATAAATAAAAAAATTAAAAAAATTAAAAATAATATAAAATAAAATAAAATAATAAAATAAAAATAAATAAAAAATATATAAAATTAAATAAAAAATAAATAAAGTTAATTAAATTAATAAAAAAAAAAAATTAAAAAATAAAAATAAAAATAAAAATTTAATAAAAAATAATAATAAAATTCAACAAAAAAATTAAAAAAAAAATTTAAAAAGAAAAATTAAAATAATTAAATAAAAAAATAAATAAATTTAGGTAAAATAAAATAAAATAATATAAAATAAAAATAAATTAGAATATATGAATTGAAAAGCTTTGCTAACCTGAAAAAATTTCCTTTAGTATATTCCTCACCCGCATCCGCAAGTATTTGCTTGCCACACATGTAACGTGTTACGTGTTGCAAGCAATTACCGCTTAAATTATGTGCGACAATAACAATTTTTTCTATGATTTTTTTCTAATACTCTTTTTTTCTCCTATATTGTTGATGTGAAAATCTCGCTGGCGGTTATTGTTATATAAGCCATGTTGCATCATCAGCGTTAGAATGTGTTGCGCATTTGGCAAATACACTCGCACAAAATATTTCTACGCCATCCTCGACAGTCTCTATATGCAGCAATACTTTGGCGGCTGCGCCTGCGCATTGCATTATGTTGTTGTCATTTTTATTGTATTATTGTTGGTGTTCTTCTTGTTTTTTTTTTTCGTTTTATTTAATGGTGGAGTTAACGAGAAAATTTTTCCAAGTTATGCGCGTTGCATGTAAGCCATAAATTGAGTCATAGTTGGTGTTGGGTAGGAGAGAATGGCAATCATTAGGGCCCGGGCATATAATAGATCTAAAAATTTGTAGATGAAATTGTAGAGAATTTGCGCAGATTAGCTAACGTTAGGGCTAAGCAATTTTTTCTTAGCTGGTGTGGGGATGAGCACACCAAGATTCACCAAGCAGCTTAGGCAAACACTTCCTATCCATTTTAAAAATGAATGAATAATCTTAGAATTTTTGAATCCTTGGCTTCCAATGTTGTTTAATTTTTCTAAATCATATCCGAAGCAAACCTCCATACCTTCAGACTTCACCAATGAAATTATATCTCTAACCAGCACCTTATGCTCCTCAAATGGTCTTTCAAGTATAGTAAATAACCTATCAATGGCCACCACTTATTTACCAAATTTATTTGCTGAATTTCAACGCCAACTCATTGGTGAAATGTCCATACACATGGCTCATACAAACATTTATACAAATTTAACGAAAATCGCTTACATAACCTCCAATACCGCCAATAGGTGACCAGCCAAGTGAGTGTAACGAAATGGAAATAATTTTCCAGTGTTAAGAATTCATTTCGTTTGTAATCAAAAATTTAAGTGTGGACGCTTGTAACGCCTATGGGCACCAACAAATAACTGCGGGGGCGTCGTTCATATGTTTTCAGTTTTTTTTTTCTTTTTTTTCGAAAAGCACCAAGAGCCGAGTCTAATAATCAAATCGGCGGTGATGCAATACTTAAGGAGGTGAACACAGTGTCAGCATGGCAATGTGCATACATATGTATGTATGTATATATGCAAGGCAAAGCAAGTTAGCAAAGCAATTGGTTTGGGGCGCCTACAAGTGTTTGTCATGTTGCAAGGCTAACGAGTTGCAAGGTTGAGAATTCACAGCAAGTTGAAGATTTACAAGCAAATGCAATTCCAATTGTTTATGAGCATCTGTAGAAATGTGTATGTGTTAGGGGTCTAAATGAAATATGTCATTGACAATTAATTGGTGAATCGAAAATTGGAAAATATCTCGATGGTGCGGAAAAGTTACACACGTATTTAGCCAAGAAGCTCGATAGAATTATTGATACTTTTTTGGCTATATGATTAAGGTGAGGAAAGTGAGTGGAAGTGTCTTTCTAAGTATTAGCAAGCTTCGAGAAAATTAAATGTATTTTGCTGATGCTAAAGCCTCTTTTCATCAATCTTATCTGTTCTATGAAAACATTTTTCTGGTCAGAATAAGGGAGACTAACTGGAACTAATTCGACAGTGCTGGCCTAGGGCCCGTCCGCAATAGTTTATAAATTTCTAGACTCTTACAGGCTACGAAGTTAATATTTTTTTCTGCATTTATCATATTAATCCTAATTGAATCGGGATCTGTGATACAAGTGACTCTAGGCTAGTGACCACAGCTCTATGCTGACTGACCGCTTTGCTATTGTATCGGTTCCTCTCTCTCTTCTAATATAAACCTTAGTCCACACATATTCTTATATCGAGAAACAAATTCAAAAACTATTTGATTTTATTCCACATTTGAGTTTGTTAACTGAAACACAAGGATTTCTGACTGTATTATTTTTATTTTTATTTTTATTTTTATTTTTATTTTTATTTTTATTTTTAGTTTTATTTTTTTATTAATTTTTTATTTTTTTTTATTTTTATTTTTTTTATTGTTTTTCGTTATAGCAATTAAATGGGAATCCATGATCTAGGTGACTACCTTCTACTCTCAGCTCTCATTGAGCTACTGCTTGTGGGGAAATCGGCGCTGCACTACTCTTTACCCCGTCGCTCACTCATACATATATTTTTGCAGGCAATATTATACCAAGCTTACGATCAGGTTTACGGGATCAGTGTAAATTGTAGTTAAATCCACTAGGTAAGACTTATTAGTGCTAGAATCACAGACCGCTGTGCTATTTCTATCTTTTCTCTCTTCTAAAACGGTATTCAGTTCCCATATATGTTTATGTCCAGAAACTTGTTCCAAAAAATATACTCCCTTGATTTTATTCCACATCTGAATCTGAGTTACAGATTTTATTGGCTTAAGAATTCATGTGAACTTCAAAGCTAGAAACTTTCTGCATCTGCTAACAGGCCACTACTGGTGCAAATAACCAATATTTTGTTACCACCTCTGAGCGTAACTGATACTGAGATCAGGATACCAGATAGCTGGCTTTCAGAGTAAAATTCTCTCTCACAAAAGTATTGCTGGAGAATGATAGACCTTCCAGTCAGTTCAAACGAAAACATAGTTTTATTTTATAAAACCACTAGAACGCAAGTTTAATTTGGTTTAATTAAATTTCAAAATCCAAAACCGCTACTCACCAATTGTAATAATAAATAGCACCGTAACGTTTCTCCACATCCAACGCACGAGGTCAATTTTACTTAGATAATAGAAATTTTATTTTGATAACGAAAATTACTCGTGAAATTAGCTGCAACACGTAAACGCCTTCAAGGCATGCCATACGCTCACCAAAAACCAAAAAAAAAATATAAATAAATAAACACAACAACAATAGAAATGTTGCTTGCTCTCAGTTCTATCTCTAATTACACGCGTACGTTGTACAATTTTCAAATCAGCTCTTTAATAATGGACTGCTGGTACCCATTGGTTGCGTTCGCTGAGCTGGCCGTATGTGTGACACGTTTCAAACGAAATGAAGATACCTATTTGTTGCTTGCTATTTTGGCAAAATGGATAATACAAAAAGAAAACAAAAAAACCTTCAGTGAAATAGTGCTGTTGGTGTAAGCGTAAGGAGAAAGGTCTGTAGGAAAAGCGAAAATCTAAATTTATGAGATATAGTAAAATAGAGAATTCTTCGAAAGTTAAAGATGAGGCATAGCTAAGGCAAATATTTTGAAAAACACTAAGGGAATGAAAGTAAAGGGCGATCCAAGTAGAGGTCCTTTTTTCTATAGCCTTTTTTTGACAGATCACGCGTGAGTCATGTCAAGCTGTCATGTTATTTTTTTCAATACTGTTTGAGCTCTTGAAAAGTTCCAAGAAGATCCGACATTTTCGAGGCAAATTTTGTTCAGCCTTGAGGCCCATTTCTGGCTCAATAGGTACGTGAACAAGCAAAAGTATCGCATTTGGGACAAAAAGCAAACTGAAGAGATTCAGGAGCTGCTATTTCATCCGGAAAAAACAACAATTTGGTGTGGTGTGTGGTCATCGGTCCATATTTCTTCAAAAATGGTGCCGGTGAGAACGTAACCGTGATCGTTATCGCGCCATGATAACCGACTATTTGATGCCTAAAATTGAAGCTCGTGATCTCCGCGACATTTGGTTTCAACAAGACGGCGCTACTTCCCACACATCGCATCAAGCAATGGATTTATTGAGAGAACACTTCGGAGAGAAGATATTTTAACGTTTTGAGCCGGTCGATTGGCCACCAAGATTGTGCGATGTCAAATCGTTAGAGTTTTTCCTGTGGGGTTATGTAAAGTCTAAAGTCTATGCGGACAATCCCACTTTGAATCAGGCTTTGGATCAAATCATCACGCGTGTCATTCGGCAGTTACCAGTCGATATGCTCGAAGTAGTCATCGAAAATTGGACTCAACGAATGGACCCTCTGAGACGTAACCGCGGCCACCATTTGAAAGAGATAATCTTAAAAAAAAATGCCAAAGAACGTTCTTTCGAATGATAATAAACATTCCCCATTAAATTAGAATTTTCTGTGTATTTTTTTTTTTTTCAAAGAAGTGGGAAACCTCCAAATGTAACACCCGAAAGTGTTACTACATTTTTCCTGCGCGGTTGCCACCGAATTAGACTCATTCTATTTTACTTACGTAGGTTTTATATAACTTTAGTGCCTCTCTCTCTCTCGCTTTCAACTCACAATGCTGCGCGTTACTTGACGCGTAATTTGAGTGCACGGAAATGCTGCGTAATTAACTGTTATAGCCTGAGGCTACTACTCCTTGTTGCCTTCTCTCAAATTGAGCACATTGCAATTACATAATAACACACATACATATGTATGTACATATCTACTGAATGTAACTGTATAACAATTTAGTTTTGTTCTGCCCCTCGATCAGCATTGTCCGCTGACCAATTTTTTGTTTGTTTGTGTATATTTGGAATTAGCTCATCCGCTTGTCACGTGCGCTACCCAATTATATTCGGATACAAGCGACAATTGACAGGATACTCTTTACTGCATACGAATGTTGGCAATAAAAGAACTAACCCTAAAGCGAAATAAGGAATAACGAAATTGGGTTATGAGAGTAAAATGTAAGTGGAGAGCATGTGAGAATGTGGAAAATTGTTAGTTTCGCTGATGAAATTTAGAATTTTTCCATTTTTTCTTTGTGAGTCATTTCTAAATTTATGGTTTCAGCACACGTTGTATGACTTTTAAACGAAGATTCACTCTTTCTAAGTATCTATGATAAATGAATCTCTCCAAAACGCCGACTTTTGAAGTCCAGAAGTAAAAAACAATAATTTCTCTGTGGATTCTGATATAGGTAGAGGCCTGAAACCTCGTTTTACTCGCTGTAGAAAATATCATATTGACACTCCGACTGTATTTACAGAGGTTTAAGCTCATACTGATCGAATGTGAGAAGCCTTTGCTCTCAATTTCTCTTTTTTTTCCTTTTTTTTTAATAATTTAAATATAAAATTTATTTCTTCCACTTCTCTCTCTATCCAACAGCAAATTGCTTCAATACTCATTTATACGCCAACTGTCATTGTGGCATTTACATACATTCGCTTACTGTCACAAACACACACATGCACATTTCGCTTAAGCATTAAATTTATGAACTTTTGCATAAAATTCACATTTCTCATTTGGCTGGCGAAAAATGGTTTTACATTGTAATTCACATTTAACACCTGAACATAATTCACTTGATTCCAATATGAGAATTATGAGCTTTAACGGATAAGTGAGGAGCCAATTGTGAATTCCTTTTCATGATTGCTACCTAAAAATGGAATTTACACAAGCATACATACATACACAAGTACATATGTGTTTAAAATCAGCAGGTGAAAGGGCAAACAAATGATTTGGGTTTACGGTTTTATTGCGCACAGTGGGTTGGAAAAAAGCTAATGTGAAAGCTTATTCGATTTTGAGAAAAATTGCTTCTATTTACTTAATAAAAGCTTTACCAGTATAGCTTACTGTTCCAAAATACTTTAGAAACACAATATTCCTGAAAATAAGATTTTTTGCTCCACAGAAAGTTTCACAAAAAAATATTAAATTTGTGAAAGCTCAGCGAAAGCTCTCTTCTTTGGAAAAAACTTTCATTATAGCTTTGGGAAGTATGAAACAAGATAAATTCTTAAAAAAATTTGTTTTACATTTGAAAATTTTTAACGAAAATATTATGAAAGCTTGAGAAAAGCTTTCATTTTAGGGAATTAAAAATTGTATGGATACGAGATGTTGGTGCTATTTGTTGTAGAAGACGAAATATATGTATGTATTATAGCGACTAAAGAAAGATTTCAGATCCCACTTAGTCAATTTTATTACCTTTACCTTAAGTTGCTACTTTTAGCCGTTTCCAAGTGGCCTAGTTTTTACCTTGAACTTAGTTCTAATGGTAAATTCGTGTAAATGTCATATTTAGGTGCCAAACGGCTTATCTGGGTTACAAAAGATATGACAGCGAGCTTGATTGGGCCTTATTCTCGCGAAGTCAAGACAAAAATAACGCCCTGATGCATCTTGACTCTCATATCTTTAACGCTGATGCGTAATCCCGTATCGTGTGTTATCTTTCTCCTTGACACCTTCCTGGAGTTGCTATATATGGCTAAAATTCGACTTTCAAACTGAGTTCATGTATACCAATCGGATAGTGACCAGTCAGATGCGCTCTCAAAAGCAATAGGTGTGGCTTGGAGAGAAGGAGCCTCGATTTTCTGCGATCCACTTCAGGCTAGAAGGTTCTTGCGATCGCAAAAGACTACAGATAAGCAAGCCCAACTACTTTGTAGGTACGAGCGATTCCAATTCGACTCGGCGAAATCAGCCGTAACGAAAAAAAGCTCGGTGGTTCGGAATCGGTGATCAGTCAGTTTTTAGCAAGGCTTGAGTGCATAAGTGCATATGAAGCCAAATAAAGAATTACGCCACCTCAGATTCGGTTGTGATTTCTGACAGAAAATTTCTGGTTGTGAGTTTCTGACAGAAAATTCCACCATCGACCTCTCTACTTGTGTTCGAAACATTCGTGAAGAAGCTCAATAGGGGAAAAAATTGTGCTTCTAGCCAATCTCTTTCAGCCTTAATTTAGTTTTCAGAGATTTTGGCCCTTAGGACTGAGTTCACAATGCCAATTTTGTAATTCGTGTATTACATGCAGTTTTAACTCCATTAGCCATTTGAGAAGTGTACAAATACTATGGCGCCGAAAAGTATGCTTTGAAAAAACGGCATTAACACAATCTAAACGGGAAAGTTAATCAAAACTTATTTTAACCTAATATTGCAAAGATGTGATGTTGTCTTAGGTTACATAAAATTTTTATAAAAAGGAAAGTTTTAAATAAATATTTTCAAAATAATGTTTTTCCATTAATATGTTTTATTAATCTTTTTCGTTTTTTATATTTGTTTAATAAATACTTTTTGTTAAAAATTTTTGTATTTTTTTTTTATCTTCAAATTCCTTAAAAAATTGTTTTTATTAAAAAATTTTGAGCTCATTTTTTTCTTGCTTTTATTTTCATTTCCACCCACTGTTTCACGCTGCATATCAGGGAAATAGTTTCAAAAATTCGCCAGCATCATTCGTCGTTGTCGGAATTAAAGGATTAACCTCGAAATTTATTAGCCTCTATATACAAGCGCATAGAGGTTGGAACAAATAAAACAGAAACAAACAAAAAAACAACAAAAAATAAACTGTTGAATTAAAAGAATGACATACACAATTTTGGATTAAGCAAAAGAGCAAAAATGATTTTGTAAAAAAATATATAGGTTAGTATGTATGTAAGGATGAGTGTAAAAATTATTTAAATTTATGAATACAAGTTTATATATCTTTCTGGGCGATTTTAATAAAGCGCAGTTGTATGAGAAGTAGAAAATGTTAAAGCAGTTATGCAATATGAAGGGTTACCCTTATTACGGTGGAGTGAGGACGAGCGTTTCCTTATATTTTTGAAGCAACTCTTGAAGGCGCAATTCCTGCCCTGACACTAAGCATTTGTCAAAAGCTTTTGCAGCTTACGCTAAGAAATCTTCCCCTACAAAAGCTCTACTTGTATATGCATAAAATATGCTTTCAATTACCAAAGGACATGAATGGGAGTCGACAAACACTTTGCGAAAGGATATTGAAGTGCGACTGCTTGCTAAGTGCGAAATAGATACCGTTAAAATTGGCTATGCAAATATATAGCTTATCATCTTTGATGTCTTGCGACTGTGGGCACTCAATTTGCCAGAGGGCTCACCAATTGATTGCTTACTGCTGGACTCCGTGCCGTGCCATTTTCCTGCCTCAATCAAGGCTCAGGCTCAACTGACTTTGGGGGCACACCAAAAGTCAAATAAAATTTACAATTATTCAACGCGCATAAATTTTGTAAAGGAAGAAAGCATAAGCACGCACACATACGCAGATACAAACATACAATAAATATAGGGAAGCCCTGAGGCTGCCTGCTTTAAAGCAAAAGAAGAAGCTGTGCGGCAGCTAAAGTAAAAAAGTAAAAGGCCAAACGGAAATGTCAAATTGGCTAAATGATTTACTAGCGTTGGCGATGGTGTGTGCATGTGGTGGTGTTGGTGAAGGTGTACAGCAAAGGTAAGCAACTAAAGCTTCACACAAAAATCAGTATAAATATTTGAAGTTGCATTTGTAGTTGTACAGCAAAGGCAAAAGGGTCTCATGCATTTGCTTATACATACATATTCGTGCATACATACATCACACAGCTGCCTTTCAGGCATACTTCACTGTATTAATATTTTATACGAATTTAAGGTCTTAGCATTTGTAATCCTCTATTTAAAATGCTTACTGCCAAGCGTTGACAAAGTGCGTGTGCAAATGTGTATGTGTGTATGTACATGTCCACCCAGTCATTGGTGGCAAGAAGGCACAGAGATACAGCTGTAAGTGACTGGTAGGGTATGAAGAAGAGAAAAATTTCATTAACCTGTGAACTTTTCAACATTTTTCTTGCGCCAACTACGCTGCGATCGGCATGCAGAATGCTACAACGCTGATTCTTGCTTGCTCAGGTCCTCCGCATGCCGCGTGGACATTCAATTTTAATGTGGCACGTTTGCGTACCGTAAGCATTACAATTGCTTTTGTTCTTTATTTCTTTTTTTTTTTTTGTTCAGATTTTATTAATTTTTCTTTGTGTTTTCTTTTATTTTTATTTTTTATATTCCTCATTCCCTACTCTCTTTGCTGTCATAAAACTGTAGTTTGTTGTTAGTTTTGTACTTAAATTCTTGTTTTGTTTTTATTTTTATTTTTATTTTTCTATTCTTTTACCCTCATTTTGTTTTTCCAACCGTTATTTCCGCAACGGAAACGGATATAATGGCAACACGTTGCAACATTATGTTTGAAATTACATTTTAATTATTTTATATGTTTCTATGTATGTATGTATGCAGGTGCTACATTGCTGTTGTCAAGGATAATGGTAACTATGGAAAAAAAAACAAATCGTAGCGCTTTCGAAAGTACAATGGCGTTACAACTGCTCAAACAGACCGACTTTCATTTGTAATTACAGTCGGATAAATATCTTTTATGCGCTTTGAAATGTTTTTGAATAGTTGTTGATTTTGTTTTTGTACTGCGTGATATTGCTTGAACGCTTCGTCATACTTACTTACATACTGTTGCATAGCTGGATTATTGCGTTTCTTTCTGTTTTCAATTTTTACTATACTAATTTCGTTTAGTTTTTATTTTCTCTATAAAGAGAGCGCACGTTTAGTGGTAATAAAGTTTTCATATTGAGTGTCTGATTTTCTATTTGAAGAAATTTTTCGAAAACATACTTTATAATTCGTTTATGTAGAGATGAACGTGCTTTCGTACAGAAAGCTCGACGTTTTTTTTTTTTTTGTTTAAATAGTACCCTGAAAGCTCTTGTTCCATTTTTAAAAAATAAATTTTTTTTTGGTACAAAGCTGTACATGCATTTGTTAACTCGAATTCCAAAGAAATTAACAATTTGGTGATTTTTAAAGCTCTGAAAAAGCTCACTCACGCAAAATAATCGTACCACCTCAGAGGCAACGAAACCAAAGATTTTTTGAAAGTATGAATTTTCTATGTGAAAGTTTGAAAGCTTTGCGCGCAAAATAAGAGTTAGAAAGGAGATTTTTTTATTGTATATGAAACTAAAAATATCGAAATGGTAACCATTTTTAAGCACATGAAAAATACTCGCATATATATATATATATAATTATATATATATAACTGAGATATTTTAATCAACATTAAAAGCTACATGAAGCTGTAAAAAAATTCCTGTAAGTTAGAGCTTGACAGTACAAAAAGTTTAAACATTTTTTTTTTTTAATTGAACCAAAAAATATATAAATTTTTTACTTGCTGAATGGATAATTTTTTTTCGGAAGTCAATTTTTCATAGAAAAACTTTCTTTTTTTTCACAGGAAAAGCTGTGTAGTACTAATTGAAAAGCTTAAGAGTGCTTTCCACTATTTAAAGCTTTGAAAAGTTCAATACCTATTATTTTGAAAAACCAAAAGGGGTCGAAAAGAGCTTTTACTTAGATTATTTTTCAAGCTCACGAAGAAAAGCTCAAAATTCTGTGATCTTTAAAATAATTTATATGCCAAAGCTATGGTAAAAATTTTAAATTTTTAATTAAAGCTTCCTGTTATAACAATTTAAAAAAAATATTTTTTGGAAATATCCATATTGTTAGGCTTTTAAAATTACTAATCTTACTGTTTCAGTTAAAAAAAAATAATAATATTACGTAAAATACGTAAAATATATCCTGAAACTATTTTTGGACATGTAAAAATTCCGATTAAAGCTTCTGTAAAAATTTTTATCCAAAAGTGAAACTTTCAATGAATGCTGAACAAAAAGTTTTCAAAGCTTAAACTTTTTGCCTTCAAAACCCTGTAAAATACAAAATGGTATGAAAGCTATCTGCTGTCAAAAGCTTGTGGAATGAAAAATAATTTATTTCACAAATATGAAAAAGTTATCGTATATTTTTGCTGAAATTGATCTATTTTCAGCTGGTTAGTGTGTAAATTATATTGTTTTTCAGTAAATTTTTGGTTAAATTTTCTTTCGTTTTACAAGTTTTCTCAAAGCTTTTCTTTTGAATGAAAGCTTTTGCAAGCTTAAAAAAAGAAAATGTTTCGTGTAGTTTTAAGAGAAATCTGAAAATAATGATTACATATTGCAAGAATAAACTTTTATGAGATCATTCGTATTGATTTCGTTAACTTCAAAAAACTTCAGTTTTAGTAAAAGCTTCAGTTTTAGTGAAAGCTCTATTCATAACAAAAATATTTCGTGAAATTTTAAGAGAAATCTATAAAGATGATTACATTGCAAGAATAAGCTTTTCTGAGATCTTACCTATTGGAAACGTTAACTTTATAACGAAAGCTTCAGTTTTAGTGAAAGTTTATTCATTCAAAAAAAGAGCGAAAGCTTGAGCTTACCTTATTACCCGTACTATGTGGGTTCCTCGGGCTTACCTTTCATATTAAAGCTTAATTATTTCCTGTAAATGTTGTGAAAGCTCAATAAAATATTTCACACAAAGTTAAGAGCACTCAACAATAAAGATACTATATTTAGCATTTATCTCTTTATAATAAAAACTCTCTCTATTGAGAAAAACTTATTTTTTACCGCTTTTCTATCACATCAAAGCTTCATTCTTTTTGTAAGCATTGTGAAAGCTATACGAAAGCTCAAAAAATAATAATATTCTTAAAAAAATTATTTTTTAATAAAAAAAATAAACTAAAAAAAATTGGCAAAAAAATTTATTAATTATATTGTAAGTGTATGTATGTATTTATATGTATATTCATTTATTTTCCATTATTTTTACCATTTTTGTTCCGTATTTATTTTCCGCAGCCGATTGCCTTAAATCTTCATTTAATTGGTTATTAATCTTGCAATTTACCACCTTTAGTGTCAACACGACGCCCTATCTCGGACTTTGCAGTCCTCCTCAATCAGCGACGACAGAAAAAAATTGCAAAAAAGCAGCAGCAGAGAATGTGAACGGCGAGGCTGGTCCCTTATAAATACGCTTACAAATTAGCGCTGCATGTTGCACTCACAAACAATTAATTACAATATTTCTCTTCAATGCAAGGGGTACACAGTTCACATGAACTTTACTACCGCCAGCAAGCTTCTGAGCGCAATAAATGCACAAATACATATGCACATAGAAGCGCATACATGCAAAGATACTTGCCCATGCAAAGGAGATGCACACAACACATGCGCTCGCAATGAAACCGTGGCGTGGCATGGCGTGGCTTGGTTTGGCAATTTAAAAGCAAAATTCAATAGTGCTGCCAAACATTGACACTTGTATGTTTTTTATTTGATTGCATGCCATAAATTATGGTCACATTTAATGACATGGCATTGGCGTAGTGAAGCTGAAAGCGAAATACAAATATATTGAGTGAAAGGAGTGGGGAAGGGATGTTCTGGAGACTGGTGAGGAAGAGGAAACTTGCAAGCAAACACTCACAGCTCTTCAAACATACATACAAACATATATAGTTACATATATACTCAAGTACATATGTATGTATGTGCCTTGACTCGCTTGTGAGTCCTTCATGCTTTGAGGTAGATCGGCTTTTGCTCTTTGGCTTGCCATGGTCAACGGTGAAATTATTGCTTTCCAACCAATATACATATGTGTCTATGTATGTATGTATATGTGCTCGTGAAATATCTATATTTATGCGTTTGCCATAATGAAATCAACCGGCAACAACACGAATTTCACATTCGCCCAAATGTCAGTTGACAGTCGCGAGAATTTACTTTTCAATTTGTTGTTGGCGGTTTATCACACACTAGTGAGTGGTGTTGTTGTAGTTGCTGTTGTTGTTACTCTTGTTTCTGCTGCTGCTGCTGCTTTTTGGCGAGCTGTTCGCAGCTTGTTTGCATATGCCGCTGTTGTTGTTGTTGTGGTTGTTGTTGTTGTTGTTGTTGTTGTTGTTGTTGTTGTTGTTTTTGTTGTTGTTATATTGCACCATCACAAATATTAGACTGAGTTGTTGTTAGTTATGTTGTTGTTTTCACATTTGTTGTTGTTGTTGTTCTGTACGTACCGCTGTCATTTGCCAACCTCTGCATTTTGCACATTTTCTGTCCAAAAAAAAAAAAAATTCAAATTAAGAAGAAAACTCATTGCGGATTTTGGTTTGTTGTGTGTGAATTTATCGCTGCGATTAAATTGAGTCGCGCGCATGCGCAAATGTTCAATATTCGCCGGCTCGCCTTATGTGCATGCGTACATCCTAAGTATGTGGGGTATCGTTGAGTGTGCGCTTGGTCGCGGGTGCCAAACGAAATGAAGTGAAATGAAATGAATTTGAAGGTGTCGTGCCCGAATCCTTGTTTGCTCATAAATATCTGACCGTTTTCGCCAGTCTGTCTCCTTTTTGTGTACCTCGAAGTCTCGAAACCTTCACTGCTACGTTTTCACACCAACGCACACAAACTATGGCTACATTTGTGGCGGCGGTAGAAGCAGCAGCAACAGAGGCAACAAAAGTCATCACACAAAAACTGGCATGTGGAGACACTCATTGCGGCAGACACATTGCGGTTGAAAACACACACATATATGTATGCAGACATACCTACATACATAGATGCAAAGATTTCAAACTAAAAAGTCAACGAAATGAAACAAGTCAATAGCCTACGGCTGTACATCTTTCTTCAACTTGGTTTTATTACAAGTCCAGCATTTGCAAGTTATTTTATGTTGCATGCAACAGAGAGTCCATATACATATATTTGGCTGAACCCAAATAAGTTTTTTTTGGCTACATTGAACAACTAACATATTGTATGTCATGTGTGTGGGAGGTTAACAAGCTGTGGCGCATGTGCGCTGCCACTCAGTCTCATTGGATGGACAGACAAATGGACAGACATTTCGTTAGATGGACAAATATGCCAGTGTGCTTACCAAATGTACCAATTCCAGGAAGTAGGGAGAGTGACAAAGTGTAGTGGATGGTGGAAAGTCGATAGACTAGTTAGATAGATTTACCTCTGGTGCTGGTTTTACGACACCGCAAAAGTGGCTGATTCAACAACCAAAAGCTTGATGGGGTTAGTAAAGGTATGCCAACAAGGAAAGTGTATCAGTCTGTCAAACATCAACGAAATACTAAAAAAAATTATTTCCTTAAACACTCGAATGTTGTGTTTTCAGCTATGATAACAAAGGCTCATTGAAAGAACTGTAATTTGATAGATTTCATTACGAAAAGTCCAGCCTCGTTTCAGTAGATGAACTAGCCTTCTCCTGCCAGTTTGGTTTGTACCCATTGCAGCAAACAGGCAATCTAATCACCTTAGAGTTGTGTTTTGACTACGTTTTTAAGCGAATCATGAAGAAATTAATGCAAGACTGGCAGTGATCTGAAATCAGAACCATATAATGTAATAGCTCAGCTCTCAGACTACGCCGCCATCAATATTTACCATATTTGTGGTCTTCGCCGTGAAAAAACATTATCTTTTCCTCTAGAAACTATAAATAATTTGTTAAGAATGATAGCTACCCTCATTCAGTGTCTCTTCTGCAGAATAACATAGTCCTTTCAATAGTTTTGCTTCGTCCCTTTTTAGTACTTCCTTGATAGAAAAGATTTTACAAGAAACTACTTTATTATATTATTAATTTATTTTCAAACTTTGAAATTCGAATTTCCAAAATGCCCAAAAAGCTTGTTTTAGGCTGAAAAAAATATTTTTTATATATTTCATTAATGTATAATTTTTTCGTCAGTAAAAGATTCTATGAAAGCTTCGTGAAAGCTCTGTAAAATAGTTTTTTTAATCCTACAAAAACTTATTGCTGTTAAAAGCTTGTGACACTTAAGCGTAATATAGTTTTCATTTTTGAATTTAATACTTATATTATTGCAATAAATTTTTATTTTATTTTTAAATTTAAATTTCAAATTTTTAATTTTCAAATTCACTAATTTTTAAATTACATTTTTAGTAGTACGGTTATCATTTTATTTTATTTTCATATCTGAAGTCTTAAGTTTTAACTTTTTCTTACAATTTCACGAAATTTTTTTATTGAGCTTTCACAAAGCTTTCACGAAGCCATTAAGGTTTCATGTGTTATAAAAAAAAGTTTAAATGATTTTCAAACCAAATAATCATTCTCAAATATTTTTCATACACGAAAATTTAATGATTTTATGAAAGCTTCGTGAAAGCTCAAAAAATATTTTGTAAAGTATTTGAGGAAAAATTAAAAAATATTAATAACAGAATAAAATAAATAAATAAATACCCTAAGAGCGTAATACCAACTCATTCCATGGAAATGAAGGAGCAGATTGTCCCATCTTCCAAGAGCTCATGCGAAATGGAAATTTTTGTAGAAAGTCTTATAACTTTTTTCATCAAATACTGCATTCAAAAAGCTCGTGCTGTATTTATCAGAATTCAATTTTCCAGCTAATATCTTATAGAATTATTTTTCTTCCCCTATAAGAAACGTTTCTGAATCCACCCCCGCGGAAAGTATCTGTGCAGCATTAGAAATTTACTTCTAACTGGCTTAATCCACAGTTTCCACCTGCAGTACTTCACTCAATAAAACTGATCTAACTGTCGAAGAGAGGCAGGCAATGTCAAGCCCTCCAGGTGTATTTCTGACATGAAATGAAAGCTCATCATAAAATTCCATCGGCCTTTTAGAGACGGCTTAGTATAAACTGAAAACACTCCACCTATATTTGTTGGTAAAAATATCAAGACACAAAGCTACAAATTGATGGAGGAGCTCGGCCGAAAATCGCTTCAGCGCCAAATAATTATACATATATATATAGAGGAACTCTCTCGGATTCCTTCAGGTTAGCCCATGATAAATTTATTTTCGCTTGCTCAATTCACCATTACGCTTGGTTTATTGAAGTTTGAGCTTGTAAATTGTGGCAAGCGCCTACAGATATAGGAAAATATTCCTTTGCATTAGTAGTCGGCTTCTGAAATACGCTTTGAGTCCAGAGCCATGGTCCAAAATCCGTATGCTATGAGGCTGTGCGAAGCTTGTCCCAAGCTTATCCACCTTCTAAACTTGCTTTAGTCTTCTCAAAAACGAGTCACCTACATTTCTAAGGCAAGCTCTAGATACAGCCGGGCAGAACAGATAAGGCCTTCTGGCGTCTTACTTATGCCTCCCTTCCTCGCATTCCTACATGTGTCACTGTTACTAATCTGGTCACGAATTATGTGAGTAGGTTGTCGCCGGTCATTTATAAGGCCTACAACTATCCTACAGTCATTTCGAGATCGCAAGCTTTCCATCACATTTAAATAAATTTTTTTCTGAAGATCTTCAGGAGTTTGATGGGGTTTTTTCAGCCAAAGGATTATCCAACTACTTTATGCCACCTTCGAGCTGCCAAAATTTTTTTACTATTTTACCAAGCACAATATTCCGCAGCAACTGGGGCAACGAGCTTCTCTAATAAGGCAAAACCTTCAAACTTGAAAATCCCGAAAGTCGGTTCAGGCATGCCTCCTCACAAATACCGATTATTTTAAATGAGAGCAATGAAAGGAGCCTGAAGGAAGGTAAAAGACAGCACAAATAAATATGCCCTAAATCTTCGCCATCAAATAAAAGTACTTAATTTCCTATCAATGTCAACGAAACGCTACAACAACGAGGAAAAGCAAGCACCTAGAGAATTTATAGACAATAATTTGACAAGCAAAGGCAAAGGAGGTTTGCAATTCTCCTTAGATGCGAGCAAAGTGTGAATGAAAAGTAGTCTTTAGTCATCTCTCACATCGAGAAAATTGTGCTGCCCAGATAAAATGGCAAAGCACGCACACATGCAATTCATTTTCCAACTTGACGTCACAAGGCAATTTTAACGCTGTTTTTGAGTACATCGTCGCATTTAAAAATACATAAATATTTATATATGCATGTGAGTGTATGCCAACTGTAGTAATTTCGTAGTTAGCAACGTCACAATAAAATTGAATGAAATTGAGGGAAGTTATCGCGATTGAAAAATCTGAAATCTTCAATCTACGCATAGAAGAAGCCAAGCGAAAGCACTAACTCTGCTAAGGCAAAAGGCATAAGTGAGTAAAATAAAATTGAAAAAAAAAATGTGAATAGACAAAGCAAAGGCAATCATAGTAGCAACAGCATCAATGTCGCTGATTTTTGACTGTCTGTCTGTCTATCTGTCAACCTATAACTGAGCCATTCAGTCACTTGGCGCTGGCAAGCAACCAAGCAACCGCTCATTCAGTCAAACTGCTAACACCCAAGGCTTGCACAAAAAAAAAAACGTTAAATTGTTGCCGTTAACTGTTTCTCTATAAAATCAAAGCACACAACAACTGTGTTGAAATAAAATAAAATACAACAACAATGTTTGCATATTTGTTGCCTCAGCTGTGCTACCTGCGTACAGAGTGCAATTTAACTGTCACCAATCACAGCCGCGAGCATTGAACTGCGTATTGCCAAATGCCAAGTGCCAAGTGGCAACATAAAATGAATATATTCTACATATGAATGTGTGAGTGCATTTGTGTATGTGTGTATTTGTGCGTGTATGTCAGAGGTGTTTGCTGAAGCTTATATTGTCAGCGCTAGCGGGCATTGCTGTGCCATATACTACTGCCACTGCAAAGGCGCTTTAGTAAACCAATTTGCTGTCGCCTTGCGTTCAAACGTTGCCGGTGTCAACGCAACGCAACAACGCAACGTGTTGGCAGGTTATAAATTCATTTTAGTACAAATGCTTCAGCACACGCTCACACAAACTCTCATATATTCACATACACACTCAAGTGTACAACTCAGCCCATTCAACTCACTTACCTACGAAGTTGATGACTTGGTTGCCTTGCCAGCCGCTTGGCATAATATTTTTTTTTTTCTTCTTTCCTCTTCGAGATCTCCTCTACATGTTTTTAGGCTCCAACTTAGCTTAGTAAAATGCCTGCAGTCCCTTCGACGCGTCTGTTGCTTACAGTTACCAAAATTGCCCTCTTCCGTCGTTCGAATTGTTGCTGATTTTTTTTTTTTTGCTTTGGCGTTGGAAGTGATTTTTTTTATATTTATTTCTTGTTGTTGTTGTTGCTGTTTTTATTATTGTGTCATTTGTAGCTCAATAAATCTTTAAGGAAATTAAACTTGAGTGACATTCTTCGATTCACTTGTGAAACGAATCGATTTGTAATCGTTGATAATGAAGAATGCACGAATTTGCAGGGAAATGAATGAATGAATAAAAGTGTATTGAGAAAACAAAAACAAACGAATATACTGGCTGACATATATTGCCTTACAGGTAAAATATTTTAGAATATTTTTTATAGAGGCGGGCTGGTATCCAAGACTTCTCTTGAATAATGGAACACCTTTCTATATCAATTAAAATCAGATCTTTCATCGATATTTGCGCCATCTGGTGGAACTATATACAGCAAATCGCTTAGATATCAAAAATTGTGCCAAAATATAGATTTTCTCTACTGTAATTTATCAAGAAGTTCTCTAAATGCTTCAAACCAATAGCTATCTGTGGACTCTTTGAAATCTACTTTTATAGCCGTATTTGAGTTATCCTGGTCCGATCTGTATCCAATTCATTGAAAAACCAAATTTAATTAATATTTCACATCTCGTTCGCTGTTCGGCAGGCAATGTCAACCCCCTCGAGCGTATCTTTTGACATTTGGTAGCCTGGAATATAGACAGACCAACTTTAGTTTGTGGTAAGTAAGCAAGAAATGACTTAGTCTTATTTTGGGTCAATTGAAGAGGCCAATACTATAGAAATATTATCTTTACAAGCTAGGTAAGAGGAAGATTAGGAAACCCTGGTACAGTACTCTTGCGGCTGCGCCGCCTTCAACCGATTTATTAATATAGTCAGGCAGGAATGAAATTTCAGTGACCTATAAGAAGGTCTGTCGACTACAATAGCCTAGTAATTAGCCTAGTATTATCGATATTTGCGCCATCTGGTGGAATTATATACAGAAAACCAGTTGAGTATTAAAAATGTTTCCCAAATACAGATTCTCTCAGACACTGATTCATCGAAATTTTCTCTAAAGACTTCAATCAATTGAAGAATGGGAACAATCCTTAAACTCATTGGTATCTATATTCATAGCCGTAATTAAATTATCCTGGTCGGACCGAGATCTAATTAATTAAAAAACCAAATTAAGTTAATTTTTATAATTCAAGTCGCTTCTTGGCAGGCAATGTCAACCCCTTCGAGTGAATCTTTGACAGACTAAAGTGTTCATTGCGTTAAACAAAAACAGACTTGGCCTTATTTTGGATCAATTGTCGAAACCAGTACCCCAGAGATATCACCTCCACAAGCGAGGTCAGTATTTTTGTACCTGACTCAACTTTTCAGAGATGGACATGCATGGCGGGATGGTGGGGTTTTAAAATCGAGCTCCTACAGTTGATATACCCGGGGAAGCAAAACGAGTCTACCCATCCTCTCCTTGCAACCAACCAACCAAAGCATTTGGACTGGAAGCAGGATTGTCCGCATAGACTTAAGACTTTACATGTCCTTACAGGTGTGATATCACACGATTTTGGTGGCCAATTGACTGGCCCAAAACGTGAAATTATCTACTCACCGAAGTGTTCTCTCAATAAATCCATTGATTGATGCGATGTGCGGGAAGTGGCGCTGTCTTGTTGAAACCAAATGTCGCGGAGATCACGAGCTTCAATTTCAGGCATCAAATGGTCCGTTATCATGGCGCGATAACGGTCGCCATTAACGGTTCCGTTCTCACCGGAATCATTTTTGAAGGAATATAGACCGACGATCCCACCAGCCCACAAACCAAACCAAACCGTTGTCTTTTCTGGATGAAATGTCAGCTCTTGAATCTCTTCAAATTTCTCTTCGTCCCAAATGCGGAAATTTTACCTCTTTACCAGGCCAGAAATTGGCCTCATCGCTGAACAAAATTTGACTCGAAAACCCAAGAGCCCATAGAGCGAAGCGATACCGCTTGGGAAGGTCGAGCGCTTTCAGTTCTTGTACGTAAATGTGCCAAATCGTTCCATACCTAAGTCCGAGTTGCTGCGAACAGCGCTGAATCGACTATCCAAGGTCTTCATGTAACTCTCAGCTACGGCCGCTATATTTTCTTCACTACGTGCTGAATGTGGTCTATTCGGTCGAATATTATCCAGTAATGAATACTGTGTCTCAAGATGGGTGATGGTATTGCGAGTAGTACGCTCAGTAGGCCGATTATGTTAACCAATGACTTGAGCGAAGCGCGCGAAGCACAATCTTTACAGAAAGTGAATTTTCGTAATAAAGTTGAATGATTTGTAAACGTTGTTCAGGCGTAAGTCTTTCCATGATGCAATGTCAAACAATACTGAACAAAAATAACATGACAGCTTGACATGACTCACTTGTGGTATGTAAAAAAAAGAAGTACCTCTACTTGGATCACTGGATCACCCTTTACATTATCTGCTAAGGAAGTTCAAGATGTTATACGTTCGAACAGACACCTTCTCGGTTCTTTTTTTTATGGATCTTTTCCAAAATTTGGCGCGCCGTGAATTCCAAGTCTAAAGCTCCCCTGATATGGTCCGATCAGTTTTTTGAGGGGGTTGAGCTTTAGTCCTTCACACAGTACGTTTGCTAGGCCTTTACGTGCTATATTGAAAAGAATTATCCCACGGTAATTGGCGCAGACTGTGGATTGTGCAGAGCGCACCTGGGAAGTTTTCTCTTCCGTCGCACTTTTGTGAACGTGCTATTCAGCGAAAATGTTTAATTTTTTTCCAAACTCTATGGTAAGGTTAGAGTTCCTAAACGGCAAAAGATTTATCGATATTTGAAAATTTCTCTCATTCAATTAAAAGTAAACAAATTCAAAATTGAACTACAAAAATGTAATATATTCCCAGAATCAAAGTTCACTCGCTTGCTTGCTTGCTGCTGCAATGAAGTGTCGATTGCTAGTCGGTCGTTGAGTGTGGCACAGTCGCATAGACGCACAGTTGAGTGGCCAGCGCGCGCTAGGTGAGTGATAAACCGCATGTAGTGAACACTCGTCCAAGTGTCGCACTAATTAATTCAATGCTAATTTTACACGTTGAATGTCGCATTGTATTTGCATACGCACAAATAGACAGACATACACACGTATGTACGTAGAAAAAGTGTCCGTAAGAAGATCCTTGTATGTGTGTGCGTTTACAAGTGGACAATAATTTCTTTTTCGCATCAACCATACCAGCCAAGTAATGAGGAGAGGCGGTAGTTATTGACAACCAGACGCGGCGTCGTGTGAATTTGCGCCGGTCAAGGGAGTTTGTGGTCGAGTTTAGGCAGCGAGCTGGAAGTTAAGCGTTGCTTAGACTATGCCGCTCAGCTTTGCAGTTACCAACATGTTTGCCTATTAATCGTTCCGACTTAGTTAGTTGTATACCCACATGAATTTTCGCGCCAATATCTGCTGCCACTCCACCCCGCCGCATGCATACCATTCCAAATCCATTCCAGCTCAGCAGACGACAACAACATTGCTGGTGACGACGTTGATGCCCCAACGACGGAACGATGGGTGTCTTTGTCACTTCTTTATTATGCAGGCATATGTTTCCGCACGTCAGACTGCATCTGTCTCCGGCGCACACGTACAATTGTGCAGAGACATATGAATTTGCATTGCTCTGCTTACGTCCAACGACATTTGCCGTGGTACAATTGTAGGTATGTCGTCACATGTACGCGTATGTTCACGCATTTGTTGCCACGGTCATAGTCCATCTCGTCCGGTTCGTACTCATTTGTCGCACCGCACACATGTCCGAGCATATTTATTAATCGTTCGCAACAGTTCTCGTTGCTACACACATAGTTTTGTTGTTCAACTGTGCACGGCTCGGCTGGGAGTTGAAATGGTAGAGCAGCAGTTGTTGTCTCCGCCTCAGGCGTTGTTCCCTGCCAGCGCGAGCTGTGATGGTGACAAGCGGGATCGTGATTGTGGCATCATGTAACGCGCGTTCACGCGCACTCATTCAAACCGCCAACCGCATGCCGTCATCACTAAGCCGTCGCACACCTCTCAAGCTTTTACGCTTCACTGAGGCTCGCCGCCATTTTCATTGAAATTGTCGTCGTCGCCGTCGTCGTTGTCGTTATTGAAGCGCTTGTGATCATAAATTTTCCTCAACTACATGTTCGATATTTTCTCTTCGATTTGCCGCGCATTGCCGGGCACAGGAACTACAACAACAACAACAACAAGAGCAACTTAGTTCAAGCCAAGTCCATGACAAACAAGCGTAGAGCCAGACGCGTACGTGTCACCATAAAAGGTTCACATGCATACATTAGGATGGGTCGCCGTTTTCGATCATTGCTACAAGCTCGGGTGTTCTGCATGAGTTTCTAAGAAGAAAAGAGTCGACTAAAGTTTTTTTCTGAAAGCTACGGAAATAAAATTTCAATGACAATGTAGAGATTTCGTCAATTAAAGGACAAATCATAGAAATAGAAGTTCGGTAGCAGTATATTTTACTAAAATATAGAAGAAAAGAAGGAGATAAGTGAGCAGAAGATGATGCTTTCAGGATGTGTTAACTTGAAAAGCTCATTCTATCAATCTGAAAAATAGTTCAGAAGGACCTGAGAGACGTTCGTTGGTTTGTATTCGTCACATGAGACCGCAACACACTGAAAAGATGATCCATTTCGAAAATTATCTCTTTCAAATGTTTGCCGCGGCTACGTCTCAGATGGTCCATCCGTTGAGTCCAATTTTCGATGACTCGTTCGAGCATTTCGATTAGTAACTGGCGAATGACAAGCGTTAGTTTTCTCTCTAACGCCTGAATCGAATTGCTATTGGCCACATAGACTTTAGTCTTTACATGTCCCACAGGAAAAGTCTAACGGTGTGGTATCATACGATCTTGGTGGAAAATCGACCGGCCTAAAACGTTAAATTATCTGTGCGCCGAAGTCTTCTCTCAATAAATCATTGATTGATGCGACATGTGGGAACTGGCGCCGTCTTGTTGAAACCAAATGCCGCGGAGATCACGAGCTTCAACTTCAGACATCAAATGGTCGGTTATCATGGCGCGATAACGGTCGCCATTCATGATTACGTTCTCACCGGCATTATTTTTGCAGAAATATGGACCGATGATTCCACCGGTCTACAAACCACACCAAACCGTGATGGCAGCTTTTGATTCTCTTCAGGCAGGTCTTCGTCCCAAATTCGGCAATTTTACTTATTTACATACCCATTGAGCCAGAAATTAACCTCATCGCTGAACAAAATTTGTTTCAAAAACGTCGGATATTCTTGGAACTCTTCAAGAGCCCATAGAGCGAACCGATGTCGCAACCGTCAGTGCGAGTTGCTGCGAACGGCGCCGTATCGACTCTACACGGTCTTCGTGTGCACTCTCAGGTACGGCCGTTATGTTTTCTTCAATGCGTGCTGGACGTGGTTTATTCGGATGAATATTATCCAGTTATGAATGCTGGGACTCCGTGAGAAATTTTCACAGTAAAAGCGAACCATCCTAACATACATATTTACATAATAATAATCTAGCCGTCCACATGTGTGTCCTTCACTATTCGCCCAGTTCACAGTCCCCGCGGTACACGAACATTTGAAAAATTGTCACATTTGCGCGTGGCCGCTTGACGTTGTTGACGCTGCTGCTGCAACACATATTACCGCTGCTGTAGCGACAATATTGCAAACATAGTCGGCCATTAGTGAACGTAAAGCCATAGCCATAGCCACTTATGCAAACATTGGTCGATCTAATGCAGAGAGCTTTGCTGGTTAGATTTGTCTTGCATGTTAACAGTGTTCGCGTTGTATCCAGTATATTGGCTATACTTGTATTGATGTTGTTGTTGCTATTGCACTTGTACACGTAGCAAGCAGTACACAACAGTGCAACAGTTTGCCGCTGTCCATCTCCATTTACATTTACCCTGGTGGGTGGTTGCTCATAAATAAATTTATTACAACTTTTTCACGCTTCTCGAAACTTGAACGCCGCGTCGTCGTGTTCTTGCAACAAGCAACACATGCGCCAAACCAGCGCTTCCTGCGCCTCACTTAGGCCAGCTCATTTGGTTTGTGTTCTTGGCCTTACAGAGTTGTAAATTTATTTGTCTAATTGCCTGCCGGAAAGTCTGGTTAGTTCATATGGGTTTCTTGTTATTAGAAACCTGCTGCACGACCCACTGTGGGTGGTTGCAAGTGGTAGATGGGACTCTTACTGGTGTTTGTTGCTTAGTTGTGGTTCCTTTGTTGTTGTAGTTTTAAATGGTATAGCATCTTCACACGTAATTAGGCTGAAGGACCAAATAACCAAATAACCAAATTAGATTTCGTGTGAACTCACAAAACAAGCTTAAATATTTGCTGCAACTACTTTTCATGGATTACTGTAACTCTGAAGTAAGAGGAAGATGGAGACGCCTTTGGCTATTTTCGAATGCTCGACTAATGCTAGATTTCTTAGATTGTTAAGAACTTCTCATTCTACATACAATGTGATAAAATTACGGTAATTTTTCTGTCAGATCAATGCCGAACAAATCCAGTAAACCTTAAAAGCCTATCTGACACCTATTGGAATGGCTTTTTTGAGGACCATGAACTCACGGTTCGTTATTATCTTCTGTTGTAGTTTTAAACCCTTAATTAGTTCAGGGAAATGTTGCGGATAAAGACTGACTGACCTTGAAAAACTTGGACAATAATCGCCTCTGTAAGCAGGTTTTTCATCACCTTCTTCTTTATTGAGGTAGGCAGTGCTAACGCGATTACAACGATAGCACGCCAAACGTTTTTTTTTTCTTTTCGCCGCTCGTCGCGAAGTGGAGAACCAAGCGAAATCAAGTCTTTCTCCACCTGATCTTGCCAGCGGGGTGGAGATCTTCTCCTTACTCGTCTTCCATTATCGGATACTGCAATGAATTCGCAACACCATCACCCATCTTGAGACCCAGCATTCATTATCGAATAATATCCGAACGAATAGACTACGTCCAGCCCGCAGTGAAGAAAAGACAGCTGGCGAAGCTGATGGTGTACACAAAGACCATGGAGAGTCGATTCAGAGCCGATTCGGCGCCGTTCGCAACAAACCGAACTGACGCATGGAACCACTTGGCGCATTTTATGTAGACATCTTGAATTGAAAGCATACAAAATACAGCTTGTGCAGGAACTGAAGCCGCTCGGCCTACCAAAGCAACATTCCTTCGCTCTATGGGCTCTTGAAAAATTCCAAGAAGATCCGACGTTTTCGAACCAAAATTTGTTCACCGATTAGGCCCATTGCCGCATTTGAGACGAAGAGCAAACTGAAGAGATTCAAGAGCTGCCATTTCATCCACAAAAACCAATGGTTTGGTGTGTTTTGTTGGCCGGTGGGATCATCGGTCCATATATCGTCAAAACTGATGCCGGTGAGAACGTAACCGTAAATAGCTACTGTTATCGCGCCATGATATCTGACTATTTGATACCTGAAATTGAAGCCCGTGATCTCCGCGACATTTGTCTTCAACAAGACGGCGCCACTTCCTACACATCACATCAATCAATGGAGATATTGAGAGAACACTTAGGTGAGCAGATAGTTTCACTAAGATCGTGTGATATCACACCTGTAGACTTTTCCTGTAGGGTTATGTAAATTCCCGCTTCGATTGAGGCCTTGGAACAAAACATCACGCGTGTCGTTCGCCAGTTAACAAGTGAAACGCTATAACGAGTCATCGAAAATTGGACTCAACGGATGGACCATCTGAGACGTAGCCGCGGCCAACATTTGAAAGAGATAATCTTCAAAAAATTAATGGCTAAGAATGTTCTTTCGAATGATAATAAACAGCCCCCTTTAAATTTGAATTTTCTGTTTTTTTTTTTTTTTTTAAAGTAGGGAACCTGGAAGTGGATAACCGTTAGATAACAAATCCTTATTTAATTTAACAAAATCCAATTCTAACCTAGCTTGCCTATTAGGCATACTTTTCATTAATAATTTCAAACAATTTCAGTCTCGAAGCTGATATGGAACTGGTCGGATTTATTCTAAAATAGTTGCTAGATGAAATACCTTCAATTTCAATTTTTTCAGAGGTCATCCCAGCAAGATTGAGCTGTGGAAATATTTAGTAATATTTATCAATGAAACTTTCAATTACCAAACGGAAACAAATATTTTTTTCAACTCGAATAATATTTCAAAAACAATTATTGAATTAATTGGTATGTTGAAATTGAAGAATTAAAAGAGAATTCTTAATTTAAGTATTTCCGAGTGGCAAATAAGTGGGTCGTTGCTTCCAAATCCACTGCGGGCGCTTCTATTGATTAGTTCATAGCTGTAGTGTCTCAAAAACATTCAGCCTTCGCTAAGCAGTGTTGATGATGCATCCATCATTTTGATGTGACACCAACACATCTCAATTAGTCAACCCAAAATTATTTAATTAACCGTTTGTGTCACTTACTCACAGCCAGCCCCTTCGCTATACTCATACAAAACGCCCAAAAATTTGAGCCGTGGGCATAACTACAATTACACAGTGATGTAAAAAAAGCACAGGCAGCACATGCAACATTTTGTTGCACGCTGCTTTGTCAAACCATGGAATTTCATAAGCGAATTGAGTATGCGCGAAGGCAGCGAGGCTACAAGCAACGAGCTTGAGCTCGTATGCCTTCATTTATCCATTTCATTCGCCAGCGTACGCATGCGTAGCTTCACTGTTAATTCTCTATGCAGTAAATGTTGTTGCAAGCATCTACTGTTGTATTGTGTGCCCGGCAACAATGCGTTGACGGCTTAATGAGCGAATCAGTCAAAATGTCAGTCAGTTAGACATTTAGTTGAGTTGATGCGAAGAAGTAGGATTTTCTTTCCATTTTTTCATTATTATTCTTTTTTTTCCTTATTTTTCCTCTACTTCACAAAGCGACATTAATATTTATGCAATATTTTTCGTATATTTATATAGTTGAATCGAGTTGTGTGTGTAAGTTAGAATGTTAGAGGGGTTTAACGGTAATGATTGATTGCTCTGCATTGCAACTGCATTCAATGAAGTCGCTTTGCTATACTCAAATGACAGTTGATGTGTTGTGACATATGAAGCGACACATTCCAACAAATAATATCGCCTAAGCTCGGTGCTTGGTTGATAGCACGCAAGATGAGGAAAAGATGGTGTAGAGTAGTTCGATCTTGAGATTGCATGATCACTCAAACTGTAGCTCACCCGATTTTCGAACTGGAAAAACATGTGCCTTAGCAATTTGTCTTAACACTTTGTCAAGCCAAAACGAGGTCCCCCTAGGAGCTATAATACTAAAATGTGCTTGCGCTTGCGGTTAATCCTCGCTTTACTAAATACCAATGTACAAGTTATGGTTGGAAGACTCTTCTTCCTTTCCTTGCGGTCTCAGTACGGTGAACCCTACGCTTACTGAAAAAATATTTTCAAAGATTACTTACTCGTACGAGGTTGGTATGTGCTTTACGGTCAGAATGATATTTCTGTCATATCTTAGCCATGTGAGAGCAGAGTACGCAGGAATTGTGGTGCTAACGAGTTTGTTGCATTAGATTTTGTTCGTTGGGGTTCCGAGACCCTACCTTTTACTTGGATTTGGCTCCATGTTTACAGAACGAACGTGACTGACAAATACTTGCCCGTGTGATGACGCAATATACTTTTCGTTCGTGATCAGTTCTGGATGTTTATGAAACCTTCCTACCTGCAAGTACCGTGCTGACCTATTACTGGTTTTAGATGAATGCTCTGGGAATGCATTGACACGAGTCGATCTTGCTTTGGCGATTTCGGCTTCCAACAAAAAAATTTTCCTTATTCTCTTGGCTAAGTTAATAAAATCGGTTGAGTATACCGAAATCTAAAATCACTTCTCTTAGTATGGAAGCTCTTCGACAGAGCATATCAACCCACAACCCGTAGCTGAGCGGGTAAACGAACACCGTGGAATGTCGATTCGGCGCTGTTCGCAGCAACTCGAACTAAGGTATGGAACGACTTGGCGCATTTTATGTCGAGATTTCAAATTGAAAATAAATCTTGTGCAAGAGCTGAAGCCGCTCCACCTTCCGAGGCGACATCGCTTTGTTCAGCTATGAGACCCATTTCCGTCTCAATGTGGATGTAATCAAGCAAAATTGCCCCATTTGAGACGAAAAGCAACCTGAAGAGCTTCAAGAGCTGCGATTTCATCCAGAAAGAACAACGGTTTGGTGTGATTTGTGGGCCGGTGGAATCATCGTTCCATATTTCCGTTATCGCGAATTGATAACCGACTATTTGATGGATGAAATTGAAGCCCGTGATCTTTGCCATATTTTGTTTCAACAAGACGGCGCGACTTCCCACACAACGCATCAATCAATAGATTTATTGAGAGAACACTTCGGTGATCAGATAATTTTACGTGTTGGGCCGGTCGATTGACCACCAAGATCATATGATATCACACCGTTAGATTTTTACCTGTAGGAATGCTATGCTGCTTCGATTCATGCGTGTCATTCGCCAGTTACCAGTCGAAACGCTCGAACTAGTCATCGAAAATTGGACTCAACGGATGGACCATCTGAGACCTAGCCGCGGTCCACATTTGAAAGAGATAACCTTAAAAAATAAATGCAAAACAATGTTCTTTCGAATGATAATAAACATTCTTCATTGAATTTGAATTTTATGTATTTTTTTTCTTTAAAAAAGTAAGGAACCTCGAAATGGATCACATATTGTGGGAAAAAGAACTGTGGTTCACGATCGCTGGAGAGTCTTGGCCCAAAATCACTAATTTCCTTCATATTAAAGCATAACTATTAGAACAAAGCTGCTCTCATTAGAGGTTTGTATTCTCTTTTCATTCCGGGAGGACTTTTCCCTGATTCTTACCTTAAGTTCTATAACTTAAAATAGCTCATCTTAAAGCCCATTCCTGAAAATGTTCTCATTCTAAGGAAAAATGATTTTAAATGTCAATTTTCACACGAATAACGGCAAAAAAAAACCTTTCACCACACATTCATGAGCATTTCTTCACCCGACCATGCTCTCCCTCCTGCGATGAAAAATTATTATGAGCGAAAAAAACAAGAAAGAAAGGAAAACATTGTATCATTGTCTCTACAGCCACCATCCAAGGAAAGTAAGTAAGAGTCGTGTCGTGCCCATGCAAACCACTGAGCACCGCCAGCTCAATACGCAATCGCCGATTTGCAATTTAATTCATTAGGCTCAACAACGGGGAATGTAAAAAAAAGCAACACAAATTTGTGAAAAAAAACCTCAAAGTGGAGTAAACAATGGACACAGCCAAAGTAACAAAAACGCTTCCGTCTTTCCTTGCCAATGCATTGAACAATTGGCTACTGCATTACGGAGTTGGTATTTTTGTATTTATTTTTTTTTTGTTGCTGCTGCTTTTTAGAGCTTGTAACAGGACAATAAAGGTAGAAAGCTAAGGCAAGTTGTTGGGCGAAAGAAAAAAATTTGTAGACTAAATACATGCATACACACATGTATGTATGAGAATTTTGTAAACAAAGAGGCGCTTTGTCAGCACCAGACATTGAGCGCTTGCTTGCAGGGTAAGAGTGCGAATGCGAGCAAAGTAAGCGGGCGGCACCAGTCAATTGCTGCTGAAAAATATGCAGTGCAGGCGGATAAGTGAATTTTTTCGGCTACGAAATCGGCGTTTGTGTGTTTGTTTGTGTATTTTATTAGGTTTGTTACCATTAAGGTATGCATGTATGTATGTATGAGTGTTTCCCCCATCTTTTAAACGCATTTACTTTAACTACTGCGCATTGTTGCATGCTACATGCTGCATACATATGTACCTCGTATATTTATAATGTTTGCCAAAAAAAATGCGGTTTGGTGCGTGAAATACCCCAAAAAGATATGTATGATGAGAATATGTACTTACATATGGATGTGTGGGTACACGACTGGCCAAAGCAGCAAGCAATCAGCCAAGGAGTAGCCAATTGCTAACCAGTGTTGCATAAAGAAATTATAAAAACAAGAAGGAAAAGTAAGCAAGAGCTAATTTCGAATTGAATCGAACATTATACACCCGTTATGTTAGGCTTTTTGCTAGGTTCGACTACCTTGAAGAAGGTAAATAAAAATATATATTGATTTGAAGCTCGAATCTTGATTAAACTGATCTAAGCTCCATTAAAATACAAAATTTAAACAAAACAAAATTTTTGAATGAATAAAATATAATAATAAGGGAGAAAAAATAAAAAATTGAAAGCTCGTCTCTTTATTTCTAGCTTATAATGCATCTTTCCTGATTAAATACATGTTATGACATACGGTCGCGCTTATGGCTGTGAGTGAGCAATCTCGGCATCCTTCGCGCGGATAGATTTTTCATGTCCAAATATCCATGTAAAATGTGTTGTACCCGCTCAGTTGAGATGCCTACAGCCTCAGCCACCTCATGCCTTTATATTCTCCGATCATCCAATGTCATTCCATGGTTCTTTTTCGACGATTTTTGGCACGTCACTTGCACTGGTACAACTTCAACGGAACTTAGTCTTCTTAGAACTTCTTAACCATGGAAATTGATATTGCAGAGGCCCCACAGTATTTATCAAATCTTTCCTTGGTTTCGGTGATGATTATTTTAACCAAAAAATAATGCTTAATCAGCACACGAAGCTCAGTTTTTCCATTTTCGTTAAAATTCACGAGCTTGTCTGCTTTTAATGGCTATCAGATACAAACTAAATGGCAAACTTGTTCAAAATTATAGAGCAACTTATTAATCGATAACAGGTGAAGTAATCCATCCACCTTTTCGATACAATTTTTGTCCTTTGCTTTAATTTCAGCGATCACCTCTTCATTTGACGAAAATTTCTTCCCATCGAGCATTCTTTTGAGATCTGAGAACAGGAAATAGTCACCAGGGGTCAGATCTGAAGAATACCGTGGATGTAAAAGTAATTTGGAGCCCAATTCATGGGTTTTGTCATCGATTTCATTGGCTTGTGACACGTTGCATTGTTTTGGTGAAACACCACTTTCCTTTTCTTCATATGTGACCATCTTTCGACAATTTCGTCCTTCAAACAGTCCAGTTACGCTGTTGATGGTCCATCCTTTTCCTCGGTAGCCAAAGAAAATTATTCCCCGCGCATCACAAATTACAGACGCCCTAACCTTGCCGGCCGACTGCTGCGTTTTTCGACACTTTGGAGCGGATTCATCGTGTGCAGTCTCCTCGCATGACTGTCGATTGGACTTCGGAGTGAAATGGTGGAGCCACATTTCATCCATTGTCACATACCGATGCAAAAACTCGGGTTTATTATGCTTGAACATCTCCAAACACAGCTCCGATTCGTCAACTCGTCATTGTGTTTGGTCCAAAGTGAGCTCACGTGGCATCCACTTTACACAGAGTTTTCTCATACCCAAATATTCTTGAATGATATGGAGTACACGCTCAGTTGATATGTTTGAAGTGCCTGTTGATTCATTCAATTTCAATTTACGGTCATTAAAAATCATTTCGTAGATTTTTAGTTTTTTTTTTTTTTGGTCGCTAACAACCTGTTTTGGGCATTCACTGCATTCATCGTCTTCGGTGCTCATTTCACCACGTCTAAATTTGCCACACAAATCTTTGTTGGTTGATTTTCCTCGGACAGTGTTCGAAAACTCATCACCGCTGCCAAGTTTTTCCTTCAACTGTTTTATTTTTATTTTCAAAAAGAATTATTTAACAACGCGCGAAATTCCTTTTTATCAATTTTTTTCACAATAACAAAAGTTGCTACACTTGTTGTTGCTGTTGTTGCAGCGGCAATACGCTAGCCCTGTCTAGGGTCATGCAGGTTTAGTTTCAGTTATTGAGGTCATCTAACGGGAGGTTCAGGAAACGTGCTGTTTCGACGGGTTCGGATCTTAATTGTGCCAGGGTTACGCGGGTCTCACGAGGCAGTTCGAGGCCTTGTTCTGCTATGGGTGGTGATTGGACTCCCAGAACACCATTCACGGGTAGAGAGTTTACGAAGGTGTTAACGGACGCTCGGTGAATGGTGTTGATGGCCTGTCTCTACGCCGCCCTGTATAGTGGGTATTGTATTGCTTTACGTCATCCCGGTAGTTAAGTACTCCCTTCCTGATGTTCCCTGCTTCCCTTAAAATGCTATAATTCACAAACTAATAATCCGACGGATGTAAAATTTATGCACACGTCTTTTGAAGCTTGGGACTAACTAAAAATCATAAGGATTTAATTCTAGTAGCGCCATCTATATGTCAAGTCGGGTACAATCCAATTGACCTGTTATTTTACTCTCAATAAGTCAGACGCTGCTTGTTTCATTGCATTTCGTCCTTTAGCGATCGATTTCAGCGCCAAGTCAGCTCCAACTGGTCGCTGATTTTAAGCCATCGGTCTGTTGAATTTTCCCATTTTCAGCCAGTTGAGCTGAAGTCATAATAAAAATGTGATTTTCAGTAACTAATAGACCATTTTTCCAGAGTTTTCTGGCATTTCTTTGCTTCGTACTAAAATTCTAATATTATTTGAACTTCAAGAGAGGCATAAGAAATGGCTGCATGAAAAGGAAATGCCAAAAAAAGCTTTTACAGCAAGTGAAACTCTTCTAATATATGAAGTACATAGGTAAAAAGCTTTGCATATGTTCATATGTATGAGTGTTATGAGCCCGCATTGTTGTTCGTGAATGTGGTTGGTTGGCCGTGTGCATGCATACATATTATTTGTGTATGTACATATGAATGTATGCATGTATGTATGCATGGTAAACAATTGCAACAATTGTTGCAGCACAGCACAGACAATTACATTATACTAGTGAGCTTACGTGCGGCTTATGTAACAATAGACATCATCCTTATCCTTAAATGGACTTGAAGGCAAAAATTCCTTTTGTATTACCGACTGACTGAATAATAGCAACAAAAACTTTTGTTATTGGCATAAGCAGAAGAGTGTGTGGTGTAAATATATCTTACATATATGTATGTATGTATTTATATATGGAAGATATGCTGTGTAGTGGCAGATATTTGACTTTACTTGCTCCTATTGTTGTAGCGATTTTTGTTTATAGTCTACTGCTTGCGACGAACGGTGTATAATAGGTTTGTTCAAATAACGGTTATTTCTAACTGCTTAAATAATGGACTAAATTATGTAACAGGCGATCCATTTCGAGGTGCCCTACTTTTTAAGGAAAAAAACGGAAAATTCGAATTTCATAGGGAATGTCCTTTGGCATTTATTTTTTGAAGATTATCTCTTTCAAATGTTGGCCGTGGCTACGTTTCAGATGGTCCATCCATTGAGTCCAATTTTCGATGACTCTTTCGAGCATTTCGTCTAGTAACTGGCGAATGACACGCGTGATGCTTTGCTCCAAGGCCTGAATCGAAGCAGGATTGTGCGCACAGATTTTAGAATTTATATATCCCCACAGACAGGAAAAAGTCTAACCGTGTGATATCACACGATCTTGGTGGCCAATTGACCGACACAAAACGTGATATTATCCGCTCACCGAAATGTTCACTCAATAAATCTATTGATCTATCTATTGATGTGTTGTGCGGTAAGTCGTGTGGGCGCCGTCTTATTGAAACCAAATGTCACGGAGATCACGAGCTTCAATTTCAGGCATCAAATAGGCGGTTATCATGACGCGATAACGGTCGCCATTGACGGTTACGTTCTCATCGGCATCATTTTTGAAGAAATATGGTCCGATGATTCCACTGGCCCACAAACCACACCAAACCGTTGTTTTTCTGGATGAAATGACAGCTCATAAGTCTCTCCGGGTTACTCTTCGTCCCAAATTCGACAATTTTGCTTGTTTACATATCCGTTGAGCCAGAAATGGGTCTCATCGGTGAACAAAATTTGGCTCGAAAACGTCAGATTTTCTTGGAACTTTTCAAGAGCCCGTAGAGCGAAACAATGTCGCTTTGAAAGGTCGAGCGGCTTCAGTTCTTGCACAAGCCGTATTTTGTACGCTTTCAGTTTAAGATCTTGTCGTAAAATGCGCCAAGTCGGCCCATACGTCAGTCCGAGTTGTGGCGAACGGCACCGAATCGACTCTGAATCGACTCTCCACGGTCTTCGTGTACACTCTCAGCTACGGCCGCTATATTTTCTTCACTGCGTGCTGGACGTGGCCTATTCGATCGAATATTATCCAATAATGAATGCTGGGTCTCAAGATGGGTAGCGGTAATTTAAAAACATTTGTATTGGGAGCAAAATTTTTAAGCTAGAAAATGCTTGAGTGGGCGTGTCAGCACTGATTTTTTGCTTCGAAGAATTTTTTGTAACAAAAGCAGTGTATGAATTGTTCGATTCCACTCGCATTTCATCTTTCTTTCTTGTTTTTTGTTGTTTTTATTAACTAAGTCATCCAGCCACGTGTATATTTCAACCGAAACGAGCAATTTTGGCTATTGAACTATTGAAATAGTTCGCTATTGAGGCTTCCGTATGAACACTTATTTTTTTTGGTTTTGTTATAACAACTTCTCGCTAGCCCAACTTGGCTCTAACTATCCCTGCACACCCAACAGAATTTCTTCCTCCCCTCACCACCATTTCGGTGCAACTCGTAGTGCCTGCTATGCGCTAACGGGCATACCATTCAACTCTCAATGAACCCACTAGGCGACGACCCTACACATGCCATGTCGACATATGTGTTTACAATAAGTATATGTATGTATGTGTGAGGTATAATTTTCTTTGGTATGCCCAGAGCGCCTTTTTAGTCCTCATAGCAACCAAAAAAAAAAATGTTGCACACACACACACACCTTAAATGCTGCAACTTTAGCTCCTTTGTCATTTTATGTCTCAACAACTTCGACACAAGTTCAACGCTAATAAATCAATTAAGCGAATACATGTGAGTGTATATGTGTGCGATAGTGTGAGTGTGTGTGTGTGTTGAGGTAAGATAATTTAAATAAATGCCACCACAAAACAACAACAAATGCTAACACTAAGGCCAATGAAGCGCATATTAACAACTTTATATGCACAAACATACACACATACATACATGCTCACGTAAATGAGTATATACACATGTAGCAACAACTAGACAGCTATTGTGTTGCTAAATACCTTACAATAATTTTGTCTTTTGTTTTGTTGTTGCTATTGTTGCACTTGCCCTCAACAATACAACTTCATTAAAATTTGCTGCTGCAATGTATGGGGTGAGTGAGTGGCTATGGGTGGCGCTGAAAGGGGTACTCGTATGTATGTATGTATGTATTTTAGCCAATCTAACTCAAAGAAGCTACGCGTGGGCGGCCAACTCCAGCGAATATGCGAATATGCCATATATGTGTGTGTATGTATGTATGTATGAACATATGATTATATGTATGTGCGATAGATACATTTAAGGTAAACACTAACACATGCAGATCATCGTTGCATGTTTATGCAAATACAAGCTTAGCGCTTAGCCAGACACATGTACATACACATACACTCACCTTCGCGCATACACAGGTTACGAGCGTTTTCATATACATACGTACATACATATACATATAACATAGCTCACTTGTGCTGTGCATCTAATGCGCTTGCTGCATGCATAATGAATTTATTAGAGTCCAACAGTCAGCCAAACCCTTTTTAGTTAAATTGAATTGTGTTTGGCTTGGCGTGCTTGTCATAAATACAATATAATTTTCCATATTTACATATGAGTACATACGAATCGTTGTACTTTGTGCACTAATTTTTATAGTTTTTTTTTTTGTCTCTGCTTGCACATTAAAAGAATTTAGAATCGATTGTGCACTCATTTGTGTGTAATTTTAGGCGGAAGCACTTTTGAAAGGAATTATGAACGAATCTATACAGTTAACTGTCATATTTCTGTATGTGGAAGAATATAAGGAGAGAGAGAGGGGTGGTACTGAAGCTAATCTATATACTCTCCAGAATGTCATTGAAGTCAAAAGAAGTAATACAATCTAAAGCGCGATTGGCCAAAATTTCTCTTCTTGTAATCTGTAAAGCTAGGTTAGGGTTAAACTGGTTTTCTGGAACACCTTGCATAGATCTATTGATCCTTTCTAGTAACAGTTGAAGAAGATTTAATTTAATTCGCTGTTAAGTAAGCGTCACATAGGCCGTTAATGATTTTTACAAAGTTTAAGAGCCTCTTGAGATCCAGTTTTGAGTCTTCTTCTGTACAGTGCTATAAGCCACGAAGCTCCTAGATGTCTAAGTTGTGTCTTAAATAAGACCAGACGTTTGTTCTAATGCTTGCCTTCCTATACATTCTGCTTGTATACTGGCATTTTTTAAATGAGTGAGACCAGTAGCTTCTGACCTGTCATTCTTTTCACTACTGTACTGCAGATAATTCGAGGCTACGTGTGAAAAAAAATTCGTTACATATTTATTGTCTACCTTTGCACACGCTCTTGACAATCTTACACTCCATTAATGTTATTCCATCTTGGCCTCATCTATCTTTCAATTCCCTCGATAATTTCCTTGTAAAGTGTCTTTTGCATTTTTCGTATTTCGGCCTCATACTCATTCGGCCGTCAGATGTCTGACACTTTTGGCAATCTCATAAACTTTTTCGTCCTCCACAAAGCATTTGTGGTCTAGAATCCAGCAGATAGTCAGCTTCTTCACTGTAGACACCTTATTCGCTGCTTCTCTACTTCGATAACCTTATGTACTACCCGAATGCTTCCTGTCATTTTTTACTTTGCGTTCTGGCATATAACGTTCAGGTTGCCCAAAAGAAGGACCTCACGCCAAAAATGGTTGGCGTCTCAACTGACATTTTACATAAATATTTTACATGAATATTTGGATATGAAAAAGCTATCCGCTTTAGCTAAAGAGAAATTCAAACCAATTTTTGGTACGCTTCATTACTGTAGAAGAAGCATGGATCCAACACACCACTCCAGAGACCAAAGAAGAATCAAGACAGTAAGTTTCTCCAGGTGAACGTGAACCACATAAGGCCAAGGTGGATCTGCCGGCCAACAAGGTCAGGACCACAGTTTTTCACATCGATTTTCTTTGAAAAGGGTAAAACAATCACGAGCAAATATTTTTCAGAGCTTTTGAACAGACTCGATATTGATTTCAAGCAGAAACGATTGCATTTGGCGAGAAAAGTACTGTTCCATCGGTACAATGGACTACCTTATCCAGCATATTCTATGATTGAGCCTCCTGCGACTATTTCTTGATTCGAAATTTTAAAATATGGCAGGGCATCAAGAGATTCGGGTCGAATTAAGATGTGAAGATAGAAACAAACACCGATTTAGAGAGCCTGGAAACCCCCTTTTATTTGGAAGAAATACAAAAATCGTAAAAACGCTCCACTAAATTTGTAAAAGTCAGGTAAAAGTCTAACGGTGTGATATCACATGATCTTGGTGGCCAATCGACCCAGTCATGGGGAAATGGCGCCATCTTGTTGAAACCAAATGTCGCGGAGATCACGAGCTTCAATGCCAGGCATCAAGTGGTCGGTAATCAGTGCGCGATAACGGTCACCATTGACAGTTACGTTTTCACCGGTATCATTTTTGAAGAAATATGAACCGATGATTCCACCGGCCCACAAACCACACCAAACCATTGTTTTGCTAGCTGAAATGGCAGCTCTTGAATTTATTCAGGTTGCTCTTCGTCCCAAATGCGGCAATTTTGCTTGTTCTCATACCCCTTGAGCCAGAAATGGGTCTCATCGCGGAACAAAATTTGGCTCGAAAACCTCGGATCTCCTTGGAACCTTTCATGCGCCCACAGAACGAAGCGTTGTCGCTTGGAAAGGTCGAGCGGCTTCAGTTCTTGCACAAGCTGTATTTTTTCGCTTTAAATTTAAGATCTCGACGTAAAATGCGCCAAGTCGTTCCATAGTTGCTACGAACGGCGCCGAATCAACTCTCCTCGGTCTTCGTGTACACTCCCAGCTACTGCCGCTATATTTTCCGCATTGCATGCTAGACGTGGTCTATTCGGTCGAATGTTATCCAATAATGAATGCTCCGTCTCAAGAGGGGTGTTGCGAATAGTACGTTCAGTAGGCTGATTATACTGACCATAAGTTGAGCGAAGCGCGCGAAACATATTCTTTGCAGAACGTGAATTTTTGTAATAAAGTTGAATGATTTGAAAACGTTATTCAGGCGTAAGTCTTTCCATGATGAATTGCCAAACAATACTGAACAAAAATAACATGACAGCTTGACACGGCTCACGCATGATCTGTCAAAAAAAGGCTATTGAAAAAAGTACCTCTACTTGGATCACCCTTTATTTTTAGTTTTTTGATTAAATTTCGCAAATACCCTTTTTTATTAACGTAAATATTCAAAACATAGCGATTAATGACATAACACAAAATAAAATGTATTTCTATTTACTGTTTTAAATTTTATTTCTCTCTTTTTTTTTTACAAAATTCTTGTCACTCATAGTTCCTCAAATATTTGTCACGCAGTAGAAAGAACTACACTTCCATATGCCTAAAAAGGATTATCACACTACTGCCGGAATGAGTAATGGTATGTGTGAGAATTTCGCTCTGATTACAACAAATATTCCTTCCAATAAATTTTATTTAGTAAATAATTAGTCTGTATAAATAACACAGTAATTGCTTATAAATATTCATCGGACGTAGATTTTACACATTTTTATATGCAAGTATATTCATGAGCATGTCTATGTGTCAGTTGCGCCAACCAATTATCAACATTTCAAAAACAAAATTCCCACAACTAACCATATGCACTTATTCCACCAATTACTAACCGCCAACTGTGTCTAGTATCCTTTACAAAATATATTCACCACTTCAAGCGCACAAACGCCGACACGTACTTATGACAAACGCGCCCGCAGTGTAGACAAGTGCTTACGTGCCGCAATGTATGTGGCAGGAATATAATTATGGATTATTAATAAAGCTATGCAAGTGTTGGAGTTAATGTGAGTGCGAGCAGCCGACGAAAGGAGTTGGTGTAAACTGCGCTTGATTACGGCTGCAAGACTTTCGGTGGTCAAGGCGGAAAAAATAGAAGAAAAATAAAATTTAAATAAAAAGAAAAAATATTTATGCCGAGACTACAGCATGCTTCATCACTGTTGTACCACGCCATATCGCTGGACATGCATCTACTACGCAACTATTTATTACATACATATAAATAAAATAGTAGTCGTGCCGGAGTCGGAGCAGCAGCAACAGCAGCAAGTGGCAATCTTCACGTACAGTAAGTAGTACGCTGGTGGCGGCAGCAGTGATGGCAAGTGCGACAAGTGTTGGCGCATGTTTTTGATGGTGATGGTGACTAAAAGAGTAGCAGCCGCCGCCGCCAACAATAAAGGCACAAAATATTCATGGTATCATCCGCCTGTGGATTAGACCAACAAGCTGGCATACCATCAGTGCGCGTTAAAACGTTTGCTTAGCCAGTTAGCAAATGAAGGCCACTAAACACACTCATTCACGCAAGTCTAATTTCAGCCTTTTTTTTCTCTCAACATTTTTTTGCAGCTTTTCTCTTTGAAGACAAGCCTCCGGTTGTTCGTGTATTCATCTGAGGCGCAATTTACACGTCTACAGCTTACTACAGACGGTCCGTCGGTCGGTCGGTCGAGCAAGTGCATAGACATTTTGAATTCGGTAGACATACTTGTATGGTGAGCGTGTTCAGGATATGCTTAGCCTCAATGCATTGCTTGTCATCGCATGTTGTAAGTTTCAAAGTTGGCTGAGGCACTGTGTGCCGGGGTTTGTGCCTGTTTGAAGAAGGCAAGAGGATTCATAGGTGTGTTACAGCAATATATGTGTAGTTGTTGTTATTATTATTATAATTTTTTGTTTGTTTGTTTGTCTGTTGGCCACAGAAATTAACAAAAGTTGAAAATTTTCTAAATGAGCTCATCCTACATACATCATGTAAAGCAGTGAACGCCTTTGAATGACCGGCTCCACACTTTCTACTTGGACTGAGTGCTCATTTACTGGTTGTTTGCAAGCGTATATACTTTAGTAAAAATGTTTTCGTAAACACTTATTATTTAATATATTTATTTTACTGGCTATACTTGTCCATGTGTCTGCGCTTGCAGTTTTTAGGGAAGTTTCACACTCACAAGTACTCACTTTTCTAATTAATTACTTAATTTAATTAAAAGTTTAAACATTTTTGTGTTTATGAGCGCGATAGTTGGGGGTAAAAATTTAAAAATTATACCCATTTAGGGCTTTGGAGCGTCATTTTGACAAATGACCTCAGCATTCTCTCACTGGTAATTACAAAACAGTTTGGCTTACGAGATTGAGCTTGATTTGATACATGTTTACATGGCTCTGGTCACTTCGTTACGCTAAATCTATACTAGAAGGCGAGCGTTCTCGAGAGAGTGTTGTTGTTATTGTTGTTACCGAGAAAACATTATTAAAATTAGTTTTTCTCGACCGTTTTGGGAGCGACAGTTCTTGGCTGGATAAAAATTCGACTTTTGCATGAACTGTTGGACTTTCGTCGAGAAGCCTGCCTAACCGCGGGAAAGTTGTTGAAATCCTTACTCTCAATGGACGCGAGACTAAGCCACTTTATTTTCATATTTCTAAAAACCTAAGTGAAAAATCCTCTAGACCGCTTTGCAGTTTTGTAATTGGCTTCGTTCTATGTGGAAGTAGTTTATCTCGAAAATCCTAAAGCTTGGTGTAAATTTGCGTAACATTTATGCTGTCTCAATCGAAAAAACGGTGGATGTTTCAGCATCTTAAGTGTTGCCCTAGACTTCACTGTTTCTTATCTTAGTTGAAGATTTTAAAAGATCAGGGTAAAAGTAACCATTTTTTCGGGTATTTATCACCCTCAGTAATACTCGCATCTCGAACCATGTACCTTGAGTAACTTTTGCTCAGAAGTAAACTGCTATCTCTCCAATATTTCCACTTCTTTACTGCATGGTACTAACAATTACTGCATTGGACCGTTTGCACTGCTTCAATCCGCATACGACTCGGATTAGCTTCAAAGTGCAGTGCCGTATCGGAATCCTCTAGTGCAACATCAATTTGGGCACCTGGAACTACTAAAACACAGATGCAAAAACTACGAGTCTCTCAAAACACAACTTTGAGGACCATAACAGTCGAATTCAGACTCCACTCATAGCAGACGAACACCGCCTTGAGAACCACATCGACCTATTCTACTCTGATAGTAATCGAGCTGCATATATTGACAGGTGGTAGCCTCATTCGGCTTTTCCGCTAAAAAAATTAAAATTAGTTTTGGAACAGGCATGTTCTGGGTGGTTCAGAGACTGAAGTCTTTTCCAACTCGGCAATATCCTCAAGCTGGGAGATTTCCCCTCCTCGAGAAAGGAGCTGGCTTTCTCCCTTCTGTCACTCCTTTTGGCTAGCGGAGATGCTAGAATTCTATATATAACCAGGGAAATCCCAAAGAAATTTTCATCATTCATAATTCTTCATCCTACTCTTCCTTTCCTTCTCCAATTAATTGCTAATTAGTATTTAATAATTTTCAAAAATTCCCAAAATAAACTTCCTTAAAATTGCTTACAGCCGTCCAAACGCTGCAATTCAACTGCATTCACACACTGCCGATGGTTGTGCAACAAATTTGGCTTTTTAATTGACACTCAGCTGCCAGCTGTTGAGGCCATTTAGGCGACAACGCCATGTAGTAGTCAGTTGGTTTTTGTCAATTATCAACGATTTATTGCCATAAAATATCTAATTAGACAAAAAATGTTATTTGTAAATTTATTTATTTGCAATTTGCATACTTACTCACATACACACATATAAGTATATTCACAAATTACCTCAGTGTGTACGTATATGAGTATTTTAAAGCGTATTTTGTGTGGCAAATGCTTGCAGGTTGAAAGGAAAGTCGCGTAGAGTTAGAAAGTTGCAAGGTATGCTGCGCTATTGCACACACATATGCATGTATATTTAATTATATGTATGTAGGCAAGTACACTTGATTTATTGGCACCACCATTTTTGGTGTGGATTGTGAGAAATGCATTTCATTATTGGCGCACATTAGGTTTGAAAACTTTTGTAAATGGTATTTAAAAGAAAGGAAGACACCGCCTGACACTGTCATGTACAGAAATATGTATCCACATAACATACAGCCATGTATGAGGTGTACACATGTAAAATGTGGGAACAAATATTTTGGTTGGCTAAAGTGACAGGCGGAAGGAATCGTTGTTTGTATCATATTGAGGAATTTAGATCCAAATTGTTGAAATGAAAAATTAATACTTATATAAAAGAGATAAAAATAAAATATATTAAATAGAATAGAATAAAATAAATTAAAATAAATAATATTAAAACCAAAAAAAAACTTAAACAAAAATTATACAATAAAAAAATTAATTAAAAAAATTAAATAGAATAAAAAATAAATAAACAAAAAAAAAAAAATAGAAAAATATAAGAATAATATAATAATTATATCAAAATAAAATAAGTAAAAAAATTAATTTAAAAAAATTGAATAAAATAAAATAAAATTAAATAAAATTAAAATAATGTAAAGTTAACCAAAATTTAATATAAAATATATATAAATAAATATATAAACATTTATTTTTAAAACTGAAATAAAATTAATTAAAAAATAATAATAAATTAAATAAAAATAACATAAAATAAAAATAGATAAAATAAATTTAAAGCAGTTGAAATAAAAAAATTAGAAATAAAAAATAAAAATAATATAACTTTAATTTAAATTAAAATAAATTAAATTAAATTAAATAAAAAATTATTAAAAAAAAAATAATTAATATATAAAAATTAAATTAAATTCCTAAAATAATTATAAAAAATAATAAATATAAAACTAGACTAAATTATTACGAAAATTCACGTTCTGTAAAGAATGTATTTCGCACGATTCGCTCAATTTCCTATTCGCAACACCACTACCCATCTTGAGGCACAGCATTCATTATTAGATAATATTCGACCGAATAGACAACGTCTAGCACGCAGTGAAGAAAGAATAGCGGTCGTAGCTGAGAGTGTACACGAAGACCGTGGAGAGTCGATTCAGAGTCGATTCGGCGCCGTTCGCAGCAACTCGGACTGACGTATGGAACGAATTGGCGCATTTTACGTCGAGATCTTAACTTGAAAGCGTAAAAACTACAGTTTGTGCAAGAACTGAAGCCGCTCGACCTTCCCAAGCGACAACGCTTCGCTCTATGGGCTCTTGAAAAGTTCCAAAAAAAAACTTCAACGTTTTCGAGCTAAATTTTGTTCAGCGAAGAGGCTAATTTCTGGTTCACTGGGTATGTAAACAAGCATAGTTGCCGCATTTGCGACGAAGAGCAGCCTGAAGAGATTAAAGAGCTGCCACTTCATCCAGAAAAAACAACGGTTTGGTGTGGTTTGTAGGCCGATGGAATCATCGGTCCATATTTCTTCAAAAATTATGCTGGTGAGAACGTTACCGTCAATAGCGATCGTTATCGCGAATTGCTAACCGAATATTTGATGCCTGAAATTGAAGCTTGTGATCTCCGCGACATTCAGTTTAAACAAGACGGCGACACTTCACACACATCACACCAATCAATGATTTATTAAGAGAACGCTTCGGTGAGCAGATAATTTCACGGTCGTTCGACTGGCCACAAAGATAGTGTGATATCACCCCGTTAGCCTTTTTCTCCGTGGAAATACGTAAGATCTGAAGTCTATGCAGACAATCTCGTTGCGACTCAGGCCATGGAGCAAAACATCACGCTTGTCATTCGCCAGTTACCAGTCGAAATGCTCGAACGAGTCATCGAAAATTGAACTCAACGGATGGACCATATGAGACGTAGCCGCGGCCAAAATTTGAAAGAGATAATCTTCAAAAAATAAATGCAAAAGAATGTTCTTTAGAATGATAATAAAAATTCCCCATTAAATTTAAAAATTTTTTTTTTTTTCTTTAAAAAAGTAGGGAAGCTCGAAATGGATTACCCCATTCTAATTCACCAAATTTCACGTTCCTAGGTACTTCATTGACGGATTTATGACTCAAAGTATCAAATCTGAAAAATTGGTCGTATATACATGTATGCTAAAGTGGTCCGATTCGGGTGGTTCCGACCACCTATCGTTTAAAGTTGTAGGTGCATCTTCCTACCAAATTTGGACATCACTAAATCAATACAACTTGTTATTCTAATATAATCGTTATAGATTTCAGTTGGTCTGTCTCTTCTCCTTCGGGTACTTACATACTTTGGACCTAAGTTAATATTACCATTTCATATATGAAATGAAATTTTATCCTTTGCTTTTTAAGCATATTTTACTCACGGTATTTTCCGTCTTACACCGCTTAGGGCACACCGCACCACAATCAAACCGATATGGTGTCAATATTTGATTATCAACTAAAAATGCAACCGCAAACGTGTAAACGAAAAAAAATTCGTAAAAATAATACACTAAAGTGAGAAGCAATAATAAAATCGATTAACGAAAAAATTTCGATGCCAAAAAATCTGCACAAAAAGGTGTCGACAGAGAAGGCCAATTTGTTGGTTAACACTACAAGCCACCTTCGCCAACTAGCCAACCAACCAACCAACCAACCAGCCAACCAACCAACCAACCAACTAAGCAACCGATGATGTTGCGGCAATAATGAAGATTGCAGACAGACGAATAGCCGCAACAAATTTGCATGAGATGCCAAAAGGTGCAACGCTAAGGCCTAGCAGCAGCATAGCAACAACTTCCACACAACCACCACATATGCCAAACAACAACAATGGACTACCGCAGATGCTAAAGCCAAGGCGACAACTGCCAACAAACAACGCAAGCACAAAAAAAAAGAAAAAGAGCAAAGCATAAAAAGAGGTGAAAAATGGTTGCAAGTTAATTGAGAAAAATTTTTTATACAATAAAAAATCAAAAATAAAAATATTCAATTCAATGTGCAATAAAGAATGAAAAAGGGAAAAACGAAAAAGTAACGGCGAAGGTACGACTACTGCCTGCCTGAATGTCTAAACCGAAACGTAGTAATCATAAAACGAAAATTAACTACGCGCAGGGAGCACGGTGCAGAGCGCGCCTATGGTAGCTTACAAAAATTTTACATTTACATACTGAACGAAATGTGCTTGCAATGTGTTTGTTTTTGTATTTGTATTTGAATTTTTATTTTTAATTTTTTGTTTTTGTGGCGTTGCATCAAGTGTGGCATATTTCTTCTTTAATTTAAAATGATATAAAGCAAAAGGTCAATACTGTGCGAATTAAATTTTATGTGATGAGCAAAATGAGAAAAAAAATTCAAAAGCAAAAAACACCAACAAAACTCATTCCATCGAGCAATCGATAATAAAAAATTCCGAAAAATCTGCGATTTTCAGCAATCAGTGGCCTGCAGCAGCGCGAATTGCCTTCCAGCCGTAATGACAGCATTGTGGTTTTTGTATGCACACAGCTCAGGCCGAATATCCAATAAAGCTGCAAATATTACAGCAAAAAAAAATTAAAGTAAATACCATAACGGCAAAAGCTAAAGATACAACAGTACAGCATTGGTAGTGGTGGTAAGAAATTACAAAAATTAAAAAATTCGATTTTTTCACACCACAACGTTGAGAGATCTCATTTCAACGGCGCGCCAAGCAAACGAGCTGCGTTTAAATAGCGAAACGAGTGATTTCGGGTGGACAACCCGCGTGAATGGCTGAGCTTGATATGTGTGAGATATAGCCATATTATAATTTGTTGCAAGTATTCTATGCTATCGGACAATTGAGGACCAATTGCGGCCAGCGCCACTTATCGATTTGAGAACTGCTTCACAGATTTTATATAGCTGTTCGTGAAAAAATGCCTTTTTACTTATCACTATCAATCCCAAACTTTTCTTTCGTCTGGTGGCTCTATTAGCTTCTTTTTTGTGGAGCATCAATGCCGTTTTTTGAGCTGAGCCTAGTATTGACTTGACATATTTCCTTAACGTACTTCCTGCTTGACTATATAGTTTTTTAATTTCACTCTGAGCCAATGGTTTTGACATACCGTTATCTGAGTATACAGAAATGGCTTTTAAACTACTGTCATGACTGTCTCCGTTCCGTTAAAACACCCTGACTGGCCAATCTCGTTGTCATTAAACTGATGGTTTACGTATAGTTGAGATCACTTGTGTTGATTGCACTTGATCTGGGGGGTTCTGTGCACCTATCGCATGGGATACACATACGATTGAAAACAGTGTCTAGGAGCTAAGACCCCTTCTGCATGACGAAACCAAAAACTGTACACAAAAAACCTTTTTCCACACCCAAACGTGGTTTCAGTGTCATGCTGGAGAACCCTACTGGAAAACCCTACTGGAGAACCCTGTAGACCCCTACAAAACACCAGTTAATTCCAGTACAACGTAAAGTTTGGAAATTGTGGTTAAATCTCAATCAGATACGAAGCAAAGGCGTACCCGTTACGCTAGCGGAGCCTATTGCTATTTGGAATGAACCTTTCACTACCCATAAAAAAAGTTTAGGAACATTATGGTGGAAGTGGAGGGATCAAAATGGTAAGTGGTTCTATCCTACAGTAAGGTAAAAAAAATTCTTGTGCGATGATATTATCCGGACGAAATACTGAGGAGTACTGAGGAGGACCTCGAGACTACCGAGCAGTAGCCGAAGATCTCTGGCGCTAGCAGCAACACGATCTCACAGCCAAACTTTACAAAAATGTTTACGAGAATAATGTAAGGACAACTCAAATATATTTTTCCAGCATCTCATACACTTCATCTTCCGTAACCGTGAAAAAGTCTCATAAGCGGAACAGGTTCTTTTAACTCAATTTGCCGACACCTCGTTAACGTTTATAACTAACTGTATTTATGTTTGTGCATATGCGCTTGTTTGGCTATAAAAATAATTGAGGTCAACTATATTTACAATAAATATCGCGCTTTACAAACAGACCAGACCGCAGAATGTCTCGACCGGCGATTGCCAGCCAAAACTGATAAAGATATAATAAATGCCAATGGTAATGTTCGATTTAATAGTTTACAGCAACAACAACAAAAGGAAAAAAAATCTTTTTTTTTTGCATGAATGACAGCTGCAGCAAGACCAAAAAGCAGCAAGAAAAAAGACACTGAGAGCGTTAAACGGGTAACCGCACCCACCCACAACAGCAGCAGCAGCGACGCGAGAAGAAGAATAAAAATGAATGAATGCAAAATAAAAACAAAACAAAAATAACGATAACAGGCATTCATGCTGAAATAGATACTGGCAAAAATATGCAGAATTTCGTTGGTATACACATGCATACACATATCCATGTATACATATAAACATATACAGTAACTCACCCACAAATCGCCACCAAAGTGGCAGTGGCGTTGCCAGCAAATAGAGAAATAAAAATTTATATTTAAATTTATATACGTACGTCTGTCTGTATGTATGTGCAAATCTTGGTGTTGTTAACCACAAAACTGCACAAGAATTAGCCTTGAAGTCAACACCTAGCTACACGCTTTGCGGTTAGCTGGTCGGTTGGTCGGTTCGTCGTGGCTTTGGTGACGTTTTTTCTGTCTTTTTCTTACACTGGTAATTGTTTGTGTAATTTTTATTGCACACTGGTGACACATAAAGTTGTAAATATGCAATGGAATACTATAGAGGGAGATTTTTTTTGTATTTTTTTTTTTTTTTTTTTTTTTTTTTTTTTTTTTTTTTTTTTTTTTTGTTAAACTTATTTGCTTCGGAATTTTTTGTCGAAAATGTCATTCAAAGGTGTTAAAGCATAATAAAAGACACACGAAGTGTTCTTCTATTTATTTATTAAAAATATTAATAAGCTGGCAACTCCTTCCAAAAATATTTTCAACTATAAGCCCTCAGTTTCCCACTCCTACTTTACTGCTTTTAAATTTTTATGAAGGCAACATTTTGAAAAAGGTGGCAACCTTTTACGTTATTACTCAAAATTATGAAAAAAAAATTATTAAAAACTAATTAATTTAAGTTAGTTTATGTTGAAGATATTGCACCATCTCAGTCAAGCCATCAAACGAGCACATTGTGATACCACTTAGGATCCCTAGAGCTTCCATTCGCCACTGAAATCAAGGTTTTCAGTTTGAAAAGTCGAACAAACTACTTGTCTTTTCTCCCTCTATTTAACTCAAGCTTCAAAAATAGTCTTAAAAGCATTACTAAGAGGAGAAGGCAATTTTAAGATTTCAGATTCTTACCTCTCTCTGGCACGACGGTAAAAATATTCTGATGACCCAGTCTTGTAGCGTGACTGTCTAATGAGAGTTTTGCTACAAGAATATTGAGAATTGTAGAATTCTTCATTTTTATAGAGATAAGCTCTGGTGATCCTCTCTTACCTAATGTCGGCCACATTATCCTTTTTTTAACTTGAGACTGGTCCAACTTGAGTTCGATCTGTTAGAAATACTTTTCGTATACTAAAAATAAAGGTATATTTGAACTTTCCATGATGGCGAAAGTGGCAGAAATGTGCTCTTAAACCTACAAGCTAATCCGCCATACCGCTACCAATTATGTCACTTTGACCCGCCCCTAGCATTAAAATTGGAACCTTGTCTTAGGCCAGACCTATAGGCAGTGACCGCCAGTTCCTTTACTCTACGGTAAGCCAATAGGCGAAAGTGCTTGCTTTTAGCGGGCTAGTTTGAGCAAATCCCTGCATCCGTTGTCTAACTTTGAGTCATCCATCTAAAGCTAAATGAAGTCTGCATACCTTGGTATCATCCTATTCTCTTGGTTCGTCGTTCACGGGTTCTGCGTGTTAAGGGTTCAAGAATTTACCCGCGGTTAGCTGTCGTAAGACGTGACTAAAATCCAATAGTTCCCTGCGACAGTCGAATTTTTATTTCAGAACGATCTGAGTTTTTATCCAACCAAGGACTGTCACTCCTGCAATATTCACCAAAAACTAATTTGGGAAATATTTTTACAGTTACTTCAGCAACAACAATAACATTGGTTCGTCGTTCTTAATCCGCTATATCTGGTCGACGAAATCTTTTTAAAATATTACTAAAGCAGTGGTAATCTATCAGTTTCCCGAAGGTTTCTTTCCGTAGTCTTATTGCCACCACACTACTACTCCATATTGATAATGCCGCACACGCACGCCTGTAATTTAAAGCGAACTTGTTATTATAGGGGACATTCCCCGCTTTCGGTCAAACGTGATTCTACAAATGCCTACCGCATACGCTACTTCGAGTTCTAGAATCAGCTTAATTTTTGTCTTAAATTAATCCCAGATCTTTTACGAATTCGGTATAAGTAACTCCATCATGAAAGGACCGAAGTTTTCAACTAAGTCCGCATCCGTTCTCTCGAGTTTCGCAACTAGGTTAAGCGTTTGCCTGAAATCTTAGATAGTTTACAAACTATTACAGTGATATGTAGGCTCGGTTTTGAGAGCATCTGTCTTTTTAGCTTGGTGCTTTGTGAAAATTTAAGAATTATTGCCTTTTTGTATACATCTGGAACTAACTGTAGCTATTTCTGTAATTTTTCTAGTTTTCATTTCTTGGTGACATCGGCGTATCTCAGCGTAGGCTCCGTAGTTCTAGAGGATAGTCTTTTTAACGATTTTTGACGAATGTTTTTCAAGTTTATCGATAGAAATGACCAGAAGAAATTTACTACGTCGCGCCTAAACTCTTCTGGCCAACTTTTGATGTCGAAACCGGCTAATTACTCTACTTTATGCAGCTCAGGCATTATCCTTGGTATCAAAGTTAGACTGAATTCGTAAATCCGAAACAGAATTTTTAAATTTTAAAGGAATCCGAAGGGTCTTTCATACCGTCGAATGTTCACTTTCTCGCTCGGTCAATAGCCATCGCATGAGCCGGCTCGGTATAGTTTGATAGAGAATCGTGGAAGTAGACTACTGAAGTAACAGGAAGTTGCTGTTGCTCAAATGGGCGAGCTTCTACACCGTAGTTTAGGACCAGGAAACGGCAAGGATCTTCTATATATATTTTGTAGATATAAAATCATGCCTTTAGACAAGGCTAGAAAAGTCATGGTGTGGGATTCCTGGCCCGTCTTTACGAAAAATAAGTGTTATGGGATAGCATAGACATACTCCTCTACCTTTAAGGCCCCTTACGAAGTCGAACAAGGACAACTAATGAATACTACCAATTATTTTTTTAACATCCACTGCACTCTTCAAGTGCCTAAATCAAATAAAACCCCAGAGTTATTGCACAGATCTCAAAATCTTCTTATGTATCTATTAATTATGCATCTTAAGCTTGCGAGAGCCTCCTTATTTCACCTCAAATCCTTCGAAAAATCGTAATGAAAAATTATGCGGTGCTGCTAATACATGCTCAGCTTGTCAATTGAACTAATTTCTCTTTCATTAGCAATAACCAAGGCAGGCAACAGATACCAGCATAACAGGCCAGTTATTACCTAGGAAATCCTTGAAAGCCACCATTTTACACAATAATGGCAACAAAGAAGCAGAGCGGAAAAATAAACCAAACACGAAAAAACCAATTGAATCGCACTAAAAATCCTTTTAAAGCCACAAAAAAAAATCCCCTTTTATTGTCGACCAACTCATGAAAAGCCTAACGCAAAGTCCAAAAACTGCCCAACTGCGCGGCTAAACAAAAGAGCGCCACACAGGAATAGTAGTTATAAAGCTTGATGATTGAATGAGTGAGTAATTCAACCAATGCCAACAACCCACTTATATGCGAACGCTGCACACCGAAGACCGGAGACTTATGGTAAATAAATTTAATTTACTTTCATTTAATACTCGCCCAAAATAAAAGGGAATAAAGCGGAAATGGGGTAGAGCACGCGCAAGAGGACACTCAAAATATGATGTCGGCGGCAGAAAGACGATCAGGCCAGGCGGTTATTATTCAAGCGCGCAAGAAGTTAACTGAAAAAAATGGCAAGAGCAACATAATTGAGTACAAACAGGAAAGATGCGAAAAACAACTAAAAAAAATATGGAAAATAAGGAGGATAAAATTAAAAAAAAAAATTAAATAAAACAGAATAAAGAAGAGAAAAGAAGAAAACAAAAAAGCCGGCATACAAATGAATCATGATTTTGCATAAAAAGCTTAGCGCGGCGAATTTTACGGTTTTATCTTTTTATGGCACTTTTGAAGGATTTTATGGCGCTGGCGCCCTCTCAAAAAGTCTATATTGCTTTGCGCACGCCACGCAAAGCGCACAAAATTTTTACTAATTTTCTATACGAGTATATGTGACATAAAAAAGTGATAAAGAAGTGTAGCATTTTTACTACGAATATTAAAATAAAATAAACTAAAATAAAATGAAAAAAAATAAAATAAAATAAAAAAAAATTAAATGAAAAAAAAAATAAATAAAAAATTAAATCGTAATAAAAATAATAATAAAATTAGAAAAAATGGCGAAATTAAAAATTCTTAGTTTTCGCTTTTTCACTACAAATTTTTTATTTTTTCCTATTTTTTTTTACTACCCAACAAGTACTTGTGCAACCTCTGTCACCTCGCCTATCCTTTGCGCCGCATATCCTTAGCAACGGCTGCGGGCACTCAGCACTTGCGTAAATTTTTTTGAGCGCTTCTTTTACACTTTTATTATTTGCATTATTTTGTTGCAACATTTCTTTATGTTTTTATGCATATTTTTTATTTTTTTAATATTTTTTTATATATTTTTTTCTCTGTTGCATACTTACTTATTTAAGCATCAATTAAAATGGCTATAAAATAAAATAATTTTTAGTTTTCATTTCATTGCAATTAAATGAGAAAATTCGCCATTTTTATTGCGACAGCCACCGCCGCATGTTGCAAGCTGCGTTGTTGCTGTTATGTTGATATGCGCTTTGCTATTGCTGTTGCTGTTGCAGCAGTGGTTTTCTAGCCGGTCAGTTTGGGCGTCCCCCCGTGCCGGTCCATAACCGCAGGCTCGGCCGGAAACCTCATTTAAATTAATTAGTTTTCCTGGTTAACCAAGTGTTTTTTTTTTCGCTTTCCATGGTCATTGTGCTACTGCGGCTTTTTCAACTTTGATTTTTTGCATTCACCATACTCTTTGCTTCCTGCCACTCTCTGTTGGCCGCCGTTTTGTTTATTGCAAAGTATCTGATTTTTTTTCTGGTACATTTTTTTATTTTTTATTTGCCACAAATCTTTATAATCCCCATGAATGAATTCATTCAGCGAGCGCTCAGCATTGGTTTAATTATTTTTAGAAATATTTTTCAATTTTTTTCTCTCTTCCTCTCTGTCTCTCTCTCTTAATTTTAGTTAGAGTTGATACTAACAAATTAATTAAAGCATCAATAAAATGCAGGAAATGCGCATAATTATAAGTGAAATAAAGAATTTAAGCTTGGCTGGTGTACGTGCGGTAGATTGTAAGCTGTGTATGAATTTCTGCTTTAAGGATTTGTGAAATATTTTTAGGTTAGAGTGTCCTTGTTGAATGCAAATCATTAAAAACTGCAACTGGGGCAATTTTGTGTAAAGATACTGCCATAAAGCGTTCACACAGGAGTAAATTGACTGATTCTTCTTCTTATTAAAAACTTCTAAAAATGATCTCTTAGTCTGCGGTAACCCTCTTTTGATCGAACACTGGTCTCTTCCATAAATATGTCGATCAAAAGATCCGAAGATAAAAGATAAATTCATATTTACCAAGTACCAGGGTATATGAGCTTCGTAGGCAATTAGTTAATGTCGATGAACTGACTTGACTACTTTCAAAACAGAACGTAATTTTACGTCTGTTCCTTTCAGTATCTATTGAACCAATGTTGTATGAACAACGGTGACAGAAAGAGAAGCCAATCGACTGGTAGTAGAGGCCGCCGGGCTTGAGTTATCAGAAGGTTTTCTGTTAGCATATCTAGCGAAAGATAATTAGTATTGGTATGAAATTAGTATACATATGGGGAATCTCTCTTTACATTCTTCAGAGTCGAGGAGTTTACTATCTCAATGGTGACTAAAATTTCAGGATATTTTCAAAGTGGAATGCAAAAAACAGCTAGCTCGGAAGCTTTTTGGAGACCGACGATTTGACTTTAAATATCTACAATTTTCCTCTCCAGGTCCGCGGCCAATGGCTGTTATCCAATGAAGTGTGAGCAGGAGTTCTCTGTGACAAATTCAGTATCTCTCTCTCTCTTTCCCTCTACCATATTAGGAATGTGCTCTCCAAGGGGATGCACTAAACTTAGAAAACGGTATGATAAAAACACTGAAGGATATAGGAATCACACATTTACTCACAGAAAGAGTCAGTATATGCCATCTTTTCAACATCTGTTATAAATTCAAATAAGACCAGTGGTTGGTAAGCCCTTTAGGCGGGCAACTTGTTAACTCTATTCTCTGTATATGTATTTATTTTATTGTACAATGAAAGAAACATAAAAGTGGTCAAAGCTGAAGGATTTATTGATAAATCGAAGGAGAAAATAATCACGAGGGATCTTGATGTGAAGGCGAATAAATTTTCTCTCCCAACTGAAAGATAACCAAGCAGGGTTGGGGATTCGATATTATACAATCATGCCTGGGATAACTTTGGACTGAAATCTTATGGATCCCTCAACAGTCGGGTCTTTATACGAAAACGACTAGGATTTTTATCAGCCAAGTATTGTCACAATTCCCAAAAACCAATTCAGGATTTTGAGGTTACAACAACAACGTCGTGGAAATCGCCTTACAAAAGATACCTTCCACTCTGGGATTAAATTTGTCAAGCACTACATCGATTAAAATTTGATTGGTGAGAGCAGAGCGTACGCTCCAAGCGGATGTAAGAGAATTCTCACATCGTTATATTCTTTTGTCAAGACATGAGCGGAAATCAGCGATTCGTGAGGAGAAATTCGTTCACCAGGGTAAATGATAGTACCTGAAAAGGGAGTCTCTCTTCCAAATTGGAGAAGGAACTCAGCCAAAATTGTGCTAATTATCTCTAAAAATATTACAATTCTTCCGTTGTACCATCCATCACATTACCCGGATGGCGTTGAGGTCGGCCTTACTTTTTGTCAGGATATCAACTACTTGAGCAACTACACCGTACCAATTAATAGACCGCAGACTTTAGGTTCAGGTCTCAAAGGATGGTCCTTGTACTCATCAACAATTGGAAGCTTTCATTCGAGGAATATTGCTTTTTTCATTAGAACTGTTTTTTACGAGACGGCATCAAACCGAGAGCAAGAGCTCTATGCATGAGGGAAGACATTGGTATTAATTGGAACTCATTTAAACAGAGATAGTATGTTGCCTGGAGATAGAATTTTCGAGAGAAGCTTGTTTCATCTTAACGATGTCTGTTTCAGTACGATGGAATCTTTAGCCCAGTGAGACTTGATGCATTATCAACTGAGAATACTCACTGCATTAACGTAAGAAAAGTAAGAATCCAACACTCAGAAAGAGCTGAATGTTACAAGGAATCACCCGCCACTTGCATAGGCAGAAACCTAAGAACCTCCAGAATGCACACTCTGCTCTGCTTAGCAACTTTCTTTAAGTAATTTGAGCTGAATTTCGATCAAACTTTTTCACAACTTCCAACAATAACTGTAAATATATGTACCACTCGCTTGCCACCCATGTCATCATCAAATTGCTGCCATTGTTGCTTGCAACACACATTCTTGGTAATTTAATTTTCAGCCTGATAGCTTTCGTTAGCCAAATACTATGGAAATTGCTGCAAAGCGCACCACTTTATGTGAACTCCATTTACTTGTTGCAACAACAACAACAACAACAACAACAACAGCTACAAATACAAATACAACGAAATTTTAATAGCTGAATCAACAACTGTGCCCAAATAAATGCACAGTTCGTGTCAATATGCCAGTGTGGGTGTGTGTGCCGTGCATTGTTGCAACAGAGTGCATTAACAATTTGTTGCCACAATGCTGTCACTGCTGTAAGCAATACACTGATGCGTCGAGGGCGTTACAGGCGTTGCCAAAGTGGCGTAAAAATTTTATTACTTGCGACAGTCCAAACATTGTTGCCACCAAATAGTGACAGTAACACAGTCACACACACACACACACACAGCGGCAGCTAGTTGCAGCAAACAATATTGTAAGGCGAGATGAAATTGCAACGCAATACGGAAATCAATGCGAAATAAATAAAATAACAGCAAATGGAGGAGTGAGTCCACGTGGGAGTGTGAGAAAAAGCGGTAGAGGAAGGTTGGAGCAAAAGAGCAGTGGAGAGTGGTGCAACATCAGCGCCACAACTCTCAATAGACAACGACGAATGTCGAATGGCATTTGAGGCTGCCCAACACTGCTGCATGTGTTGTTGCCACATGCCACGTACGCGGATGCGCACGCAAATTGCACAAATGTGAGTTGAGGTTCAGAAAACAACAATCGCGCAGGCTTACATACACGGACAACAACATGCATACACACCAATGCATATGTTTACATGCTGAAACTTACATATATACATAGACAGTATAGTCTGTGGCAGCAATAGCCGCCTGCGACATTTTATGGCTTTTTGTGGCAACTTGCATGCCACACCACGTTTGCCTTGGAGAAATACTCACTAAATGTGTTAGTAATAATAACAAGTATATGCGTATGTATGTGAAGATTAGTGTAGCTTTCACTTCTAGGTGCAAAAAAGAGCAACAACAACAGCAACAACAACAACAGCAATAATAATGAAAACAATAATAATAACTGCCACCGAAATGAAATTGGTATTTTCGTCTTGTTGCTGGTGTGGCACATTTGGCGTACGTGATTTCATTACATCACATGCACAGATAGTTGAGTGTTTCGAATAATACATACATGATGTGGTCAAGAGCAACATATCATTATCTCTCTTAGTAAGAGTCGAGATTGCTTTCACCGCTGCAGAGTAAAAAGAAGAAAGAGCTCGGCAAGTCAAACTCAAGAAGAACCCACTATGTGTTGCATATACTCAAGATGATTGTAGAATTCTTCTTCCGTGTGGGTCTCACACACACTTTGTATTTATAAAGTGAACTTCAATGAGTTATGGTCCGAATACACGTGAGATAAGACACCCATCTTCCGTTGACGTTGACAATCCCAGCGAGTAAAAGTGATCCTGTATTCATTCGGCAGATCCTGCCCTATCGGTTAGTTCTCCAGAGAATTGATACTAATATCGCTAACATCGGAAAGCTGGCACGAACAGGACAAAGATCGAAGAAGATTAGCTCTTTGGAACATTTATTCGTACGACCGAAATAAAGCGAATTCGCCCTTGGAGATGGTAGATATTATAGCTGTAACACACTTCAGTCGGCCTGACGAATATCTTCGTTTCCTCAAATATAATTTCGTCCATATGGCCTTGAAGAGATGAACACATCAAGAAGGATTTTTTCTAAAAAAAAATATGAACCCAGTAATATAGCTTGAGGCATACCATCAGCAAACCAATAGAATCCTATATGATTTTTTCTTCTTCTTCTTCTTTTCTTCGTAGTTAGTGTAGGCAAAGCTTGTGCGACTATAGCCACGTCCATTAAGCTACGCGAGTTTGTTCTCATACTAGCTTTTTGGCATCAATTCGACACAGCGGGTGAAGCCAGATATCTCTCCACTTGATTTTACCGACGTAGTGCAGATCTTCCTCTCTCACTTTGCTTCGACCAACAAATACTGCATGGGAAACTTTCAGAGCTGAAGTTTATTCGTCCAACCGGATATTTTGACTTAGCTAGCACAGCTGGAAGCTCTTACTTGGATGATATTATGAGGCCGTACAGTTAATTTCTCTATCAAAAACTCTTAATATCGACTCGTCGGATGTTTTCATCGTTCAAACTTCAGCTTTCTCAGTGGGCAAATATTTTTACGTGGACATTCCCAAGCCCATTTTATGAGGTCGCCCCGTAAGGGCCTCATAAAGTCTAACAAACAATTCTTCTTTACCTCCCTCGACGAATAAACAGCACCACTAGCCGAGCTTAGTTAAATAAAAGAACACACTTGAATTCAGACTTCCGTTTCCTTCAAATAAGACGAGGAACTCAAGTTTCATTTAAACAGAGGTTGCCTTATAGAGGTTGCTATGAGAGTTATAAAAACCGGAGAGAAACTGAAAATGCTGTACCGAATCAATAAAAGCACGCCAGTCCTTGTAGTCCACCTCGCATCTTTTCATAACTTTTCATAACCATCGCACTTTTCATAACTGAAATCGTGAGCTGGTGCTTTGCAATGGCCGAGGGCAGCTTCGATTTCGATGGTAGCACAAGAATTTTGCCTCTATTGATTATAACAGACTTGAGGCTAAGCAGTCTTGCAGATTAGAGCTCGAGATTTCGCTCAAACATTTTCGAGCAGTTCGAGCATTTGATCAACGAGCACTCGCACAACTGCTCATTGCTCATTACTCGAAAATTTTCGAACCGAGCACGAGCATTTCGAGCACATTGACAAACACTTTGACTTTTTTCTCACAAATTTTTTATTATTTTTAAATTTATTTATGCAAAGTGTAAAACTGATTGAAACGCCAAGGAAATTTTAGACAAACAGAATTGTTCTGTTGAGCAGTTGAGCAATGAGCGAGTATCAAGCGAGTATCGAGCTGCTCGCACTGCTTGATACCCGGCTATCTAGAACTCTATTGCAAACAGAGGGTCCCCCATCGTGATTTAGTTTTATGAGGATCTGAGTAGATTTAGTACAAACAACTGTACAGAAGGAGAAAAAATTTTCAAATTTTTTGATACTGGTCTCAGTCAGCCGGTGATTTTGGTAACATTTATTAATATTCTTGCCTGATTTATAGCTTATCTCTAACTTTAGTCCCCAAGTATGGCTACCAGATCAAGTTAAACACCTCCAAGGACCAATCTCTCCTCTCTCACGCCTTCTTATTCTCCCACTTATATCGACAATTTCAATTCTAAAAAAATTAATGCTGACCAAAAGTCAAGTGCCAATTAAGTGTGGCATAAAACCGAGCCCCACCACACATGCAGCAACAAACAAAAACAATAAACAAATTTACAGTTTCATTTTAAAATTCATGCATTCACTGCCAATGAATTCAAATTCAAGACAATTCTTTTAATGATCGAAACGTAAATAAATAGTTAACCGTAAGTGGCTGCCAAAGCGCTGGTAATAGGTATGCGCGCCGACGCCAAAGCAAATGTTGTAACAGTAGCAGCAGCAACTAACTACTTTACATGCAAAGCAACGGCAGAGAAGCAACTCGAAAAGCAAAGCGGCGACGAAGCTGTGGCAGCAATGCAAACAAGTTCGCTAATGACATTGGCAGTGGCAGTGAGACGGCAGGCAGGCAGGCAGGCAGGCAGGCAGTCAGCCAGCAATGACAGTTAGAGGAGATGCCTTCACCTTCACAGACATTGACTGCAACTTGTTGCAAGCATTCACAAACATACACGCATACATAGGTGTATTAATGTTGCATGCATGTTTCATGTATTTTGCTTCCACATGTATATACGTACTTGCAACTTGTTGCTCGCTGCCGCTATTTACGATCGACTGTCGATCGTTGTTGACTGCTTTGGCATTAAATAAATCACAGATATGCATCTGGAATCATTGTAGCGACAAGATTGCTGTCAACTGATATAGAATATTGTTGCAAACGCCGATTGCCCGATTGACGACGAAAGCATAAGCGGAGATGGGTAGCATAGTGAAGTGTATGTACACAGAGGTGAAGATGAGTGCTGTGCAAGCGTTTGCAATAAGCGAGCCATCGATTGTTAGCGGGTAATAATGATCAGCGCAGAGACAAAAAGTGGCAACCCAGTTAACCAGTGGAGTTAGGAAGATTCAAAATTAAACTCTCTAGGGGCTGAAAACCCTAAAGAGACTCGAGTAAATGATTATCGTTAAAAAAAAGGTCAACTCAGGACGCTCGCATCACTTGAATGACCCCATAGTCCTACAGAGTTCACTCTGTGAAAAGGACTCCTTCAGACATCTGCATGCGAACTAGAAAGCGTCTTCTGCTTCAGTACGATCCCCATTTGGTGGTCTTTTGGATCTTACATTAATTTTGAAGCGATTGTGTATGTTCCCTGCTAAAAACGCAATCTAACAATAATTTTTTTGTGTTAAAAAAAACGTTCAATAGATGGCGCTAAGAACGGACTACTTCTTAAGGCCCCAATTACGACCTGATTTTGTTAAAATTCTGGCAGATTTTATATCGGTTGCAAAGGTTTTAGTTTAAAAAAAATAGTCCGATAGAAGGCGCTAAAGTCAGAAATTTCCAAAAACTGGTTTCACAGCCCGATTTGGTACAACTTCGGGGGAGGTTTGCTTTTCTCAATATTTTTTCAAAAATTGGTGTCACAGTATTTTAAAGCACTCAACATATTCACAGTTTGAGTAAACTTTTGTTTTGAAAATTAGACCGCTACATGGGGGCGGTGTCGAGATTTTTCGAAAAATCCCTTGCACAACCGTATTCGACTCAAATTCCAAATAGTTTTTATCATTCGAAAACTTTACTTTGAAATTGTGTCCGTTTGGTTTGAAGATCACACCGATAGGTGGCTCTATGGTCAAGAGTCTTCGAAAACTGCATTCACAGTGCAATTTTATTCATTTCACAGAGCCATAGGCGGCGTCAGGATTGATATATTCTTAAAAATCGTAGGTAAAATCTGTTTTGACTTAAATTCAAACTTATTCGGCTTGAAAATTTAGCCTATAGCCAGCGCCGTGGTCATAAGATTATTAAAAATCCCAGTTGCAGCCTGATTTTATTCAAATTCTACAAATTTATTTACCACTTGCATAGGCTTCGGCTTGAAAATCGGTCCGATAGGTGGTACTTTGGTCAAAATTTTTCCAAAACTCCGTTTACAGTCTTAAATTATACAAATACAAGGCGCAAATTCAAATGCTGAACTTTTCAATTGAAGATTTTTATTTTGAAAACTAGACCGATATTTTTAAAAACCAATTTTCAGCTCCATTTGCTTCAAATTCAATACCGTTGGTTTGCCATTAGAAGATATTTTAAATAAAATTGGTACCGGTAGGTGGCGCTGTTGGCGAAGTTTTTTCAAAAAACCGCTGTAAGAGCCTGGTTTTAATCAATTTTATATAATATTTTTTCACATCTGCATAGTTTTGTTTTAAAAATCGCATCAGTAGCTGGCACTAGGGTTTCTATAGCTTTGAAAGTGACACAGATAGAGGACGCTGTTGCTGAGGGATTTTAAAAAGCTTGCAATTTCTATTTATTCAAATTCACAACAGTATGAGTAGCCAATGTGGGTTCCTGGTATTCTATAGTCGTCAGTCTGGAACTTCATTTCCATTCTTCCCGTGAGGCATACCGCTTTAGGCTGACTGGGCGGCCGGTAAGTGTGCAGAAAAAAAAAACAAATTCCAATTTTCAATATTTGTACATACATATGTTCAAACGATTATGCACCTCCCATTAACGCTTTTAATATGATATTCCTAGCTACCAACAGTCAGTGCCACCATTCACCCTCGAAGATTTCCTGCCATTTGCCGCGCCTCCACACATGCGCCCGCTGTCTGCAAGTACATACAGTGTCGCGGTTGATAATATTGGGTATTCGTTGTGACGATAACGATGGCGTTGACGATGGCGTTGAAGTTGTTGCTGCTGTCGCCGATTGCGCATCTGCTTGGCTTTTGCAGCACTTACTTGTACCTGTTGCTGCCACTCGTACCCTTTTTCTTTGCATTTATTCTCTATTTAACACGATCGTTGTCTTTCAGTGATGCAATCGCTCAGCATTGATCGTTTAAAGGTTGCACTATCGATCTCCCTCTCTCTCTCTCTCTCTCTCTTTGAGTGTGTTTTGTTTTTGCAGGTAGTTATGTATTTATAGATGTATCACTTTGCTAACAGCTTCAAGTTCAACAATTGCTCAACCCAAAGCGATATATACATCATCAACTCCATCATCGTCATCACCATCACCATTATCAACATCAGCGTTGCATTCATCTTCACTGTCGTCGTCTTCGGTGTCGTCATTCTTCGCTGCATTGCAGTAGCACTTGTTCTACGATCAATTTTTGTGTTGTTGCTACACATATTTGCGGTCGTTAGTCGGTTATAGTTGAATGGTTGGCTGGCTGACTGAGGTGTAGTTGGTGTACTTGGTATCTATGTTTTGTTGACATTGCATGTGATTTGCGAAACCTGTAGTTATTTGCAAACATGACTAACATCTTCAACTTGGCGCGACAAGTTTATTCAACCCTGAAGTGTTGATCGGCAAACACACAAAACCAAACATAGTTGTTAGTGTAGCGTTTTCTTGTTGTTGTTGTTGCTGTATATTAGTTGCAGATTTTGATATTTGAAGAGCGTTAATTGATAGAAAGAGTAACTAGTTAGTTTGAGCGATGAGGAAGTGTATGAGGAGTATGAAAAAGTTATTAACATAAGTACTGGCGGAGTGTGAAGGCTTCGTTTTGAGATTATCAGGAAAGTGTTTTGTCAACAATGCAACTAAGTTTTAATAATATAAATTATAATACATAGACAATTTTATTACTATTTAAGTAGCAGCTCACGCTCAGACCTATATAATGAGATAGGGGATAATATCTTCGAATAATGTCCTCAACTGAATTCTCTGTGCGTTCACTTGACCCAGGCAATAAAACAGTGGGGAAACTTTGCAGACAAATGTATTAATGAATCCTTTTATAGTCTAGGATCCATCTTTTTACAGGTTGAGAACAGCTTTAGTAGGAGAAGTGTAGCTATAAGCTCTTCAGTCCGCTATCGACTAAAAACCGAGCTGTTGATATTCTATTTGTGATAGTAAAAACTAAACCCTTTAACACTGGTGTCCAAGTTCGCAACTATCGAAGCTATGGACACCATTGTCGTTTGTGTAAAACTCCCCTTATTGGAGTCGGCATACCATCTATCCCGCCTAACACAGATCAACAATCCATGATATTTCGATTCCAGCTGAGTCTCACGTACCAATCCTCTTTCATACTGTTTGTAAGGGGGGTCATTCAAAATGTACAAAAGTCTACTAAACTTGCCGTGACTAACTGAGGCCGAGAATAGCCTCAGAAAATTTTACATTGATGGGCTCGTACGGAGTTCGAGGTGTTGGAACAAGCACATTTAATAAAAGGCGTGTTAGAATGATTTCAATAAGGCTTACGGTTTTAAATCGGCCATGAAACACTGGGGGCCGCTTAACACGGAGTAAAACTCGGTATGCGGAGAGCTATTGTGGAACTGGGTTAGAAAAAAAATTGAAGAAACAATGAGGGTATAATTTTTTGAGAGGTAGGATGGCTTTTCTTTACTTAAAGCACATATTTTTGTCTATCGGATCACTGTAGATATTTTTCAGGTGGAACTGGACTGAGGCTGCTAGTTATCTAAGTTTAAGGGTACTCTCAGTAAATTGTATCTATGTATATATTTTAGAATAGACTGGCAGCACTAAACGCCCAGAAATCTGTAACAGTAACAACAGTAGTGTTAGATAATTGTCGCAGACTCCGTTAAATGCCAGCTAATGAGATGTTGGACGAGTTTGCAAAGAGTGGTACTTCCCTTTCACTTTTAGCCCTTCATGCTCAAGCTTATTATAAGAGAGATATTTGTCGCAGATACTAACTCGAGATGGAAAAGTATCCATAGTTCCAATTTGAGCAATCGAATAGTGTCCGACGTGGGATAAAAAAAGGTCACGAGAATTTTCCTCGCTAAAAAGAAAGAAGATAGCTACAATTGAATATCAGAGCGTACCATCAAATGAGTGAGGAAGAACCAGAAGGACATGAAACCTTAAGACACTCCCTCTCAGAATACCATGCACTTTGGAGTAGTAGATCTCTAGGAGTTTATAAGGGGGACAATTTTTAGAGACTTGAGCATATTAGCTGGGGTAAATATGCGTTGATTTCTCAACTTTTTCAACTCCCAGCTCGGGTGGGTGCTCTAGAGAACCTCAGTAGTAGCACAATGTGTCTACTTAATCCATCCTACGTAAGGTGAAGCCGAGTGGACGGAAGTGCATGCCTGAGGGTTATGAGTACTGGCCAGACAAGCATTTCTTCTAGTTTTTTTGCCCTCGGCAGGCGTTAGCAACATCTTCGAATGCTTTTCTGTAATGAAATAGCAGCTCAGTAAAATATTCATCAGCCACTTGGAAGGGATTTACAATTATAAGTTTATTATTGTTAGGAAATTTTCAAAACTATAAGAAGAGATTGGATCAAAAATCGCCACCGGAAGGGTTCCTTATTAAGGGTGTTTTTTATAGAGGTATAGAACTTTAAGTTGCAATAAATTATTCGATTGACATGAATTTTATTTATCCGAAAGGTGATCTTGTGGTATTACATTTTAAATATGATTTCTAGCATATGACCGCCACGGCTGGCGCGGATGTAGTCCAACCTGGACGTCCAATTTTCGATGACTTTTTCCAACATTTGTGGCCGTATAACGGCAATAACACGGCGAATGTGTCTTCCAAATGGTCAAGCGTTTGTGGCTTATCCGCATAGACCAATGACTTTACATAGCCCCACAGAAAGTAGTCTAGCGGTGTTAAATCACAAGATCTCGGAGGCCAGTTCACAGGTCCAAAACGTGAAATTAGGCGGTCACCAGACGTTTCTTTCAATAAATCTATTGTGGCACGAGCTGTGTGACATGTTGCGCCGTCTTGTTGAAACCACATCTCCTGGACATCATGGTTATTCAATTCAGGAATGAAAAAGTTAGTAATCATGGCTCTATACCGATCGCCATTGACTGTAACGTTCTGGCCACCATCGTTTTTGAAAAAGTACGGACCAATGATTCCACCAGCCCATAAAGCGCACCAAACAGTCAGTTTTTCTGGATGTAACGGTGTTTCAACATACACTTGAGGATTACCTTCACTCCAAATGCGGCAGTTTTGTTTGTTGACGTAACCATTCAAGCAGAAGTGCGCTTCATCGCTAAACAAAATTCGCTTTTGAAAATCGGGAACAACGGTAATCTCACATTTGCACTATTTCAAGCATTGTTCAGGCGTGAGTCTATTCATGGTGAATTGCCAAACCAAACTGAGAATAAATCACTTGACAGCTGTTAAATCGGTCGCCATTTTGAAAAGTAATACCAACTTAGAGTTCTATACCTCTATAAAAAAACACCCTTATATACGTCTTAATTATCAGCATTTTCACTTAACTTCTCTCGCAGAGGTACGCATTTGCAGAATAAAAGAAATATCCTATAGATATCAATTGAGGAAAGCAGGTATAAATTTACTCATCATGCTCATGGGTTCGTATCGAACCAATAAAATATTTTTTTAATTGCGGTCGCTCCTTGACAGGGAATGTGTGAAATAAACTGTTGGTATTTGCAGGAGGAGCTCGGCCGACAATCACTTCAGCGGTTACAAGCCACAAATTGTATATAAGTATGAGTGGGATATTGATGTTTCCTCTCAGCAAATTTATTAAACTTAAGATCCAGAGCGACTCTCTACAGCTGGCGGCCGCGATGGCCGACTGGTTAGCATTGCGTACTGCCATTCGGAATGCCTGGGTTCGAGCTCAAATTCGAGCAACATCCAAAAATTAAAGAAAATAAATTTTTCTAATTGCGGTCGCCCATCGGCAGGGAATGTCAAGCCCTAATATACTTATATATATATATATATATATATATATATACATATTTGGCGCTTTGTAACCGCTGAAGCGATTTTTGGCCGAGCTCCTCCTCCAATTTGTGGTTTTGCGTCTTGATGTTTACACCAACAAATGGAGGGACCTACAGTTTATTCTAAGCCGCCTCCAAACGGCTGATGGATTTTTATGAGAAGCTTTTATTTACATGTCAGAAATACACTCGGAGGGCTCAACGTTCACTACCGAGGGGCGATCGCAGTTAGTAAATTTTATTTTATATAATTTTGTATGTTGCCCGAACCTGGACACGAACCCTGGTCTTCCTGAATTGTAGTACGCAATGGTAACCACTCGGCTATCGCGGCTGGAACCACAGGCAAGTAAGTATATATTGAACGGTGCTCATTAAGAGGGAGATGTTTACTCTCTTACTCTAATCGCAGTGAACACTGATTCAGAAAAATCGAATCGAAATAAGAAGTTTTTTCTTTGTTTTTGTTTTTTTTTTACTCTTTCAACGATACAAAACTTGCCGAAAACCATGGAAAAATTCTTTTTTTTTTTTTTTTTTAATTTCGATAACCTAATGACAGTTATATTTCTAACTGTCAATTACGCAAATGGAGAGCTTGAATATTTAAATCTGACGTCGATGAAAAATCAACCATTTCCCTCCACTGAAAGAGGATTTTATCTACAATACAATTCATTAATTGATAAATGAATGCAACGGCCTGTGAAGGAGCTCTGGAAAATAATTAAAAAAAAAATAAAAATCTACCTTACAATACATACACTTGTTTTTAACTATTTTAACGGAAAGTTATTCAAGATTATGCCTTCAACGGCATATGCCACACACATAGCAGAATTTCTGTGAATGCCACCAGCAAATACAAATGTTTGCACTACCAAATGCAGTCTTACAAATTTTCTTATTTATTTATTTATTTATATATGGTCATACATATGTATGTATGTATGTATGCGAGCCTGTACGCCTTTGTATGGCATAACATATTGACAAGGAATTGATTTTGCATAAAATTATATGCCGAGAGTTAGGCCAGGCGTTATATATGTGTTACCAAGTGAAGGATGGCAGAAAAAAGTGTAGAAAAATCACAAACAACAGAAGCAGCATTGGGGCAGCTGCAGAAAAACAAGAGTAGTAGAAAATGTGGCAAGTGTAGCATTTCGCAGGCGACGAAGGCTCATCAATATGCGTAACTGCTACTGTGTTGATTGTTGGCTTGCCCTGCTTTGCTTTGCTTTGCTTTGCCTTGCCTTGCTTTGCTTTGGTTTTATCAGTCATTTTGAGTGCTGTTGTTGTTGTTGTTGTTACTGTTGCTGCTATTGTAATCGTTACAATGGCTTGAGCAATGCTTGTTGGCAGCAATTAGCAGCAATGTTAACTTTCATGTTAACGAACCAATTTGAAATTTAAATACATACATATGTATGATTAACTAAATGCATGCATATGTGTGTGTGTGTGTGTGTGCGGTCAAACAGGAAGATAAAAAACAAAGGCACACATGCATACCCACATACATAAATACAAATCAACATTTGCACATACGACGCTGCATGCAACGAACTGTGTGGTGGCATACATACGTCACTGCCAACCGAAAGCCAAAGTGCCAAAGCAAAGCAAGTTGTTGCCGTTTGTTGTTGTTGTTGTTGTTACTCCAGCTGTCAAAGCTTCAAAGGCTGCAGAGCCAAAAAAAAGCTGCTTTGAATGCACGGGGCGACGTGGCAAAGCTGCCTGGGCAGCACTGGTAAGCAGTGAAATGTCCAAAGCAACAGACTGGCAGAGACAGAGAGACAGGCTGATGGACTTCAAGGCTCGTTGCTCAACGAGCGCCCCAAAAACATTCAGCCTATAATGGCAGCCAAGCAGGCAGGTAGGCTATACAAGTAATGTTTGGTCGACGCCGTCGCTGCGCTGCGCTGTGTTGCGTAGCACAGTAACAACAGCAACACATTTGGCCAATGCCAAGGCCAGCTTGGTAGCAATCGATAGACTGAGCGGCTGGCTTGGTCACTTTGAAGTTTTTTTTTGTTAGTTTTTTTTTCGTTGTTGTTGCATTTTCTGTGTGCGATTTCCTTTTGGTGTTGTTGTTGCTTGCTTTTAGCTTCTGATTTGGTCTGACATTTAGCACACCGGTTGGTTGGTCGGAAACAATAACAGTTCGTTAAAAGCATCTTCATGTTTCTTAATGCCGTGTTGTTGTTTTTTGTTTTTTTTGCAATCCTTAGATGCGTGCTCTTCTTTAAAAAAAACTCCGTTTTTTTGTATGGCTAAAACACTGTGCCGATCTTTTTTGACAAGAAAGAAGTTTCACAGTGAAGGAAAATAAAATCGAAAAAATAAAAAAATTACAAAAAAAATAAGTAAAAATTCCAGCAAAAATACGTCATCCATACTGAGTTTGGATTTTAAATCCATAAAAATCTAGAAAAATCCTGTTTAACACAGAGAAAGATTCAACTCACAAAATTTGTCACATACTGCCGGGAGAGGTCGCTCTCTTGTGAATTTGCCACAGCATTAAGTTTTCAATAGCCCGCCAGACTCTGGACCACTCTCCTAGTCAACCATCTATTAATGCTTCGATTGTCTTCCTTAGGAAAGACTCTGGAATGACTTCAAAGTTTAATGCTGAATTCTAATCTATCAGAACCGGCTGGAGACTTGAGCTCACCTCCGAATGAAATGCACGGCTTTACTGTTTTTTTTTTAATTTTTTTTAAATTTTTTTTTTTGGAGATACCGGATCGCACTTTCTTGTTTAAGTCACCCGATTGTCTCTTTGGTTTCTAGAGATGCTTCCTGCGATCTTAAAACCTTCAATTCCAATTTATATCTTTGTTCGTTTTTTTTTTTTTTGGTTCCTACAGTAGTATGCTGCAGTATTAATACCTCCAGTTCTTAACTTTGCTCACTGGTTCGCTTCTTTGGTATGATCTGGTCTTGAAACCTTCAGCAAGTCACCACATCTTCTTCTTTTAGTATCAGCTAAGCTTTTGAAGCTCTTCTCATAGATTGTACAGGATATCGGTGTATATCTTGTTCTATCTGCGAATACGTCCTATCTTGACTTGAAATAGCATGCGCTGCATCCGATCCCATATAAGCTTTTATCTTACGTTCAGCTATAAAAATAGTTTTCTTCCGATATTTAAATCCATCAGAGGTCTATGGCCCGTTACCAGCACCACGTACTTAACTTGAAATGCTTTAACACTGCTTTCCTACAATGAGGCTTTGAAGAGTACATTCAGAGAGTAAGTGTCAGTTGAAAAACAATTGGTTCTGTGGTGGAAAATTTTGCTTCGCTACACAAAGACGGCTGCTTGTATTGATTGAAAAGAGAGTGAGTAGAGAGTCTTCCCAGCTTCCATGATTTGCTTTGGCTGATTCTAGTATTCTCCGAAATTGTATACAACCATATAGTAGGGCAGGTCAGAGGTAGACTAGCCTCAACCAATTTGCAAAATTTTCATTGTGGAATCTGAATTTTTGTTCCAAAGTCAAGTGAAAAAAGTAAATAATCCGCGAGAGTTAAAAAAATTTCGATACTAATGCGATCCAGATGAAAAACAGGCGTAAGTCGTGTTATATTAAAGGAGATAGCTGTGTCACAAGACTCGAAGTCAGCGTCTCGCCTACCACAAAGTTATAATGGTATCCTCATAGAAATTGGAATTTCACATCAGGACCTTTTGCTATGAAATGTTTTGTGGAAACATAAATATAGGGGTTTTAGGCAAAGGTTGTATTTTGACATCTGTGAAACTTAACGGTCAAACTAAACATGTTTTATTTTAGTTAAAAGACAGGCATTTATGAAACTGGATCGCTTAACAACTGCACAATGCGTTAAAATTGCTGAAATCTACTACAATAACGGTGATTCAAACGTGACCACGTTTCGCGCTTTAAGAGAGATCATGGTTATCGTCCAACTACTCAAGGAATTGTTAAAATTTTAAGGAAATTTGAAGAGACTGGATCGTTTACAGATTTTGTGGGGCCTGTGCATCATCGTTTTGCTCGTTCCAAGTAAAAGTGTAGCCAAAGACTCGAATGTATCTATTTCTTGACGTCCTCAAGAACTGGGATTTCTGACGGCGCATTATGGCGTATTTTCCACTGGAACTTACACCTACGTCCATATAAAGTCATCCAGCTCGCATAACAACAGAAGCCAGCTGATCTTTCACAACGTCGTAGTTACGTCGATTTGGTGCGTTCAAGCAAAAGCAGTGGACCGTGATTTTTTCAACAAAGTTTTCTTTAGCGACGGGGACATTTCTCAATCGGTGCATAAGTAAATCAACAAAATTGGCGCATTTCTGCCTGCGAGAATACTCAAATAAATGATGATAGGGCAGTACACCAAAAAAAAAAAAAAAAAATCTGCTGTCTGGTGCGTTCTTTGGTCCGGAGATTGAATTGAACCTTATTTTTTTGAAAGCGATAACGGCGAGACTGCCACTATCAATTTGGAGCGTTATGGTCGTATGGAATGCGTCATTTTTTGGCTAGCAATTGAAGATCACGACTTGGACAATAAGTGGTTCCACCTAGAAGGTACCACATGCCGACCGCGTAGTCTCTCGTATTGGCGATGTCAATTGGCCACCGAGATCGTGCGATTTAACACCGTTTGATTTATTTTTGTGAACGACCGCATATTCCTAACTGTACATTGATCGAATTTTATACCTCCACCATACACACTTCTCACAGTGTACATAACTTATTCCCTCACAGCTGTCTAGCTGCAAGTTTCAGCTATGACGAGTTGCAAATAGTCCCAAAGAAATGTTAAAATTTGGGGAAAAAAAGTTCAAAATCCTATAAAAAGCGGAAAGAAAGCGGTAAAGTGAAGAGACAAGAAAAAAATATGCAAAAATCTCTAAAAGCAGCAACCGAATTAATTTCGTGCCAAAGCGGCAAATAGAGGCCTACAGCAGCGTCCAACAGCCAGGCGCACAGAGAATTGGCAGCAATTGATGCTGCTGCTGCTGCTTGATGCCTGCTACCAGCTACTCTTGCAGCTCACTCTATACGTGCAATCGTCACACAGTCAAATGCTGCCAATTTCGCTATTGCTATTGCACTTAATAGTGTTGCCAGCAATTTTTTTTTTCTTTTTTTTTTTTGGTACTTTTGTCACTCCTCTTACACTCTTACAGTCTGCTTCTGCTTTTACCATTTCGTCTTTTGTATTGTCTTGTTGTTGTGCTCTTTTTTTTTTGGTTTTTTTTTTCCTTTGGCTTTACTGTCTGTCGATTACCGTGAAATGGGAAATAATGTTGGCCAATGGCAGCTACTATACAATTGTTTGCAACAAAATTGCCAGCAATATGCAAGTAGCAATGCTATATATTGACAGCTAACACAAGAACAACAATAAATACATGTATACATATGTACGAGTATGTAAGTATGTGCAAACAAAAACTGGTAAACTCATAGAAAATTGCCTACAACATGGGCCGAACTGTGACTGGGCGTTTGGGTGTGAAGTGAAGTGTGGCAAGCAAAGCAAACGAAGAAAGAAAAAAAATGCAAAATAAATCCATATTTGAGCGCTAGTAGCAGACGAAATGAACAACATTTGCATTTGCATTCCAATGCATTGTTGGCTAGTCGGGTTTTATTGACTGCAACAAAAAAAAAATTACAAAAAAGCCATGAATATATTGTAGCTTATGAGCGTAGAAGGAGCAGCAAACATGTGGCAACTATGTAAATGCACTTGTGCAAATTTTGTAGCAAATAAAGTTGCACATTTATTTGCAACATTTGCTTCAAAGTACAACAAATAAATATTATTACTGTGACATTGATTGTTGTGGGGGGCGCTTGCGGCCAATTGCATACCTCAACAGTTCTTACTGAGCGTTGGGTGTGGTCTTTATAGCTGCTAGTTGTAGGTGTTATTTACCTGCTCGAACCAAATTGAGATTGACAGTGATTGTTGCAGAGACAAACAATGTGCAATCAATTTATTGAATATATATATATATATATATTTCTTTGCATATGAACTGGAAATATACATATATAAACTACACTGAAAACACTAGTTTTCCTCATCTCGCGTCATAAATTGGCTAGGTTTGTCACCACCGAGTTATGGCAGCTGTTCTGACAATTGTCATTCACTGTTAACTGTTCGCGCTACCTTTGCTCTTACCCTTACCCTTGATAGCCATCAACTGAGCTACACTAGAGGGAAGGCTTTCTGAAATATTTGGTTATAAGTTTGGCTTTCCCAAAAAACTAACTCATTTAAAAAAAATCCTTAAAAAAGCACCATACTAGTGAAGTACTAGTTCATTTAACAAAATAGAAAAATCTCTATGGCGTAATAAAGGGTTATCTTTTCTAGGTCCCCTACTTTTTTAAAGAAAAAACACAGAAAATTAAAATTTAATGGGAAATGTTTATTGTCATTCGAGAGAACATTCTTTTGAATATTATCTCCAATAAATGTTGGCCACGGCTCCGTCTCAGATGGTCCATCCGTTGAGTTCAATTTGCGATGACTCGTTCGAGCATTTCGACTGGTAATTGGCGAATGAAAAGCGTGCTGTTTTGCTCCATGGCCTGAATCGTAGCGGGATTGCCCGCGTAGACTTTAAACTTTACATATCCCCACAGTAAAAACTCTATGGGTGTGATATCACACGATTTTGGTGGCCAATCGACTAGCCCAAAAGGTGAAATTATCTGCTCACTGAAGTGCTATCAACAAATCTATTGATTGATGCGATGTGTGGTAAGTGGCGCCGTCTGGTTGAAACCAAATGTCGCGGAGATCACGAGCTTCAATTCCAGGCATCAAATAGTCGGTTATTATGGCCCGAAAACGGTCGCCATTGACGGATGAAATGGCAGCTCTTGAATCTCTTCAGGTTGCTCTTCATACCAAATGCGAACTTTTCAAGAGCCCAAAGATCGAAGCGATGTCTCTTGGGAAGGTCGAGCGGTTTCAGTTCTTGCATAGGCTGTATTTTGTACGTTTTAAATTGAAGATCTCGACGTAAAATGCGCCAAGTCATTCCATGCGTCACTCCGAGTTACTGCGAACGGCGCCGATTCGACTCTCCACGGTGGTCTTCGTGTACATTCTCAGCTGCGGCCGATATATTTTCTTCACTGCGTGCTGGACGTGGTATATTCGTTCGAATATTATCCAGTTGGCGGTCATAGTTTTATAGTCTTAGATAAAATAATTTTGTCTATGTAAGGACCAGAATCAAAAGCATCAGCCTCGAAATTCTTCGTAGAATCATCTAGCCAGCAGATGTTATGTTAGACTGAGTAATTAAAGCCTCTCTCCACGAATAAGTCTAAGTTTAGTGATTTTTTTTTCCTCTTCAACACTAGATGGCGCTTTTAACAGTCTTACGATAGATCTAGTGATCTTGGTACTTCAGTAATTAGAGATTTTAGTGGTGGGCTTGTGGCAGAAAGGTGAGAGTCAGAGATTTCGGTTAATTCGATCAATTTCAATTCAATTGTGGATTTCTTGTTCTAAATTTTTCTTTTTTTTTTTTTTCTATTTTAAATCCATGTAAGTTCACTGGATGTTAAAGTAGGCAAAAAAAAATGTTGACATTCACAAGAAGTTTGATAGAGATTTTTCCTCTTTTTAGGAGGAAGTGCGGTGCAATCATAGAAACATCGAACTGACTCATTTTGGCTTTTGTCTCTTTCCAAAGGCTTGGACTGAACACTTTTATTTATACAAGGACGCATCCCATTGGTTATGCAAGGGTGTTCTTTGGGAGAGAAAAAAATTGAATGCATTTTGGTGCAATATTTTGATGAAACACGGCGAATCAGACAAATTGACTATAAAGCTGACAAGATGTCACAGGCTCATGGCTAAATTGAGATACGATGCATGCAAATATCCAGCTCGGAGCAAGTTTTGGATACCAAACATTTTATTCTTCCTTTGAAATTCCTGGGTTCAAAATTTAAATGCATAAATATAATTGAAAAATGTCTTCAAAATCGGCAGAACAGAACCAGTGGGTTCAACCAAACACATTTTTTCCGCTCAACTTAGAAATATAAGTCTGTGAAAAAATACCCTTCAAATCAGGAAGGATCTCAATATTTCCTTTTCTAAATAAATATATATGTATGTATGTTTTTGCATACTAAAATAGCAAATTTTTTTTTATTATTTGCCATTTCTTAACCTGTAAACTGATGCCGAAGCAGCTAATAAACCAACAATGTTCATTAGCGTACCATGTTGCATGCAACAAATAGCTAACCTGTACGAGTACACATCGTTTTTTTTTAATTTTTTTTCAAATGATTACCAAACAATTTTTTTTTACTCTTTTATTCGCTGCTACTTTAGTTTTATTAGCCATTCATTTGAAAATTGAAAATCTAATTCATTTTAATGATGTACAATTTGTTGCATTGTGCGCAATGCGTGTTGCATGGCCTTGAGTGGAAATTAGCTGCAAATGTTGCTTTGAATGGCACGAATTGCTGTTGTTGCTTCACCTTCCCCAGTTGCTGTTCCATTGACGTGTTTAGTAAAGATTTCTGTGAAGAAGAACACTGGCTGCGCGATGACTGTATGCCTGTGTGTAGGTATGTAGTATGCATGTACATGCGTCTTGTCTGTTGCAAGCTAGTGGTTGCAAGCAATAAACGCATCCACACACGCACACGCACACAGTTTTATAGGCGCTAATTTTGCTTGGCTGCACAACTGACAAGTGGCAATTGACCATTATTACTCTTGCTTGGCAACTGTTGTGCATCTAAATATGTATGTATGTATGTGTGTGCGTATGTATGTGTTTTATCGGACATCCTTGCACACGCCACGTAATTGCATTGCGCTACTCCATGTTGTTCGTTTTATTTCTCATTTGATTGTTTGCGTACTAAAAGTTGATAATTGCTTGCAATTGACTTTCAAATTATTTTGTTTATTAGCGCGAAAAGCGCGAAGAAAAGAGGATGACATTGTGTCAACTGTGCTAATTATGCATGTAACATACGTATGTGTATGTGTCTCGCTTAGCCATTATTGAAACCAAGACGATGGAAGATCTTTTAACACTAGATGAAGAACTTGTCTAAAGGGGCGATGCTAGAGTCGCCTATGGCTCTACTGGTGCTGAGAGATCAAGAAAGCTATTTATATTCTTTAGTATACAGAAATTAAGAAAGTGGAAGAGAGCGAGAGAGTGTGAGATAAGTTTAATGTATTTATAGCTCATTAAAATGGTCCGTAGTGACATTTTCGCTCTCTGGGAAAGTTCAGCTCATGCTGGGTACGTCTAACTTATGGAAGAACTTCTCAAAACTTCGGTATTTCTCAAATTTCTGGTCACAAACATTATTTGAGTAAGATTTAATGAGGAAATACAGACCCGGGTTTGCAATACACTGAACTGAAGGAATTATATTTAAACAAAATTTTATGGAAAATAATTTTAGAGAAAACCTAAGGTATTTGTTTTTGATGCTTTTTTAGGTTACTCTTCAATAACATGAATTAAATTTTTTGAGTTGCATCAGACCATATATTGTTTTTGGGAAAAATGTAAAAAAAAAAAATGCAACAACAGTCTGAGCGGTAGAAGTTACAGCTATTTCGGAAATCCCAACGTTTCCTCATCATCAGACTACTTTCCAGAGACCTTTGTCCGAATATTCACATTTAGCAAAAACAAAATATGATCTGATACACCTCGAAAAACTAATTAAGCTCTGTTTCATTTCTGCAAGTATCAACAATTTAAAAAAAAGCATATGAAATATGAATGGCAATGGCTATGCAATGTATTTAAGGGCTGGCCCAGTTTCTATGAGGCCATGAAATATTTTAAAATAGCTCACAAAAAAAAAATAAAAGTTAAATTTCTACGCCTCACAGATTACAGGCAATCAACTCAAAATCATTCATATGGAAAATTGAAAATTTGTAAACTAATAATAATTAAAAGTGTCCACAAAAGACACAAAGTGACAATAAACATAATGACTTTTTTTTGGGAAAAAAATATAAGTTAAATTTTTTATTATTATTGAGAAATTAAAAAGCAAATGTGTCAATAGTAAAATGTTTATTGTCAGCTAAAGTATGTTGACAATAAAAAATTTAACACAGAGATGTAAGTCCATAAGGTTATGTATATAAAAACTTCTGTTACGAAGCATTATTTCTAACATGAAATTATGCCAGTTGGCAAAATTATAAGTTCATTTAATACGCCATTTTCATATTTGGTCATAAAGTTCACTTCTCAAATTTCGATGCAAAAAAAATTCCTTTTTTTTTAAATTTTATTTTTCTTTCTAATTCATATAAAAAATTTAATTTTCTTTACTTTAATTAAATTTAATTTAATTTTATTTTATTTTATTTTGTTTATACCTTTCTTGCACATGAAATGGTATATTAACTTTGGTTTGGAAGAAGGAATATACCCCCCCAAAATTTTTACCGATCGTATCAGAATGAAGAGCTGAAGTGATTTAGCCCTGTTCGTCTGTTCGTCTGCCCGTCTGTCCGCCTGCCTATTCGAACGTAAACTATTCACTCAGTTCTTGAGATACTTGATAGGCAGATGCAGGTATACGTTCTAACGATCATTTGTTTGAACCGGCCAGATTGGATTACTATAGCATATATACGACCACTTTTTCAGATTTGAAATTTTTGGGTCATAAATCCCTCAAAAAAAGTATTTAAGAACACGAAATTTGGCATATACAAACCTAATGAATGACATATTAGTTCTGAAAATCATCCAAATCGAACGAATATAACACATAAGGGTGATCCAAGTAGAGATACTTTTTTCAATAGCGTTTTTTGACAGATCACGTGTGTGTCTTGTCAAGCTGTCTTGTCTTGTCAAGCTGTATTTTTGTTCAGTGTTGTGAGGCATTTCATCATGGAAAGACTTACGCCTAAATAATGTTTACAAATCATTGAACTTTATTACGAAACCACGTTCTGTAAAGAATGAAAAGGCGCTTCAGTAAGATTTTAGTGAATACTTAATATTCGGTTGGGCTTCACTAAAACTCTCTCTCTCTCTCTCACTTTTTCGCGATCCAAGAGGGTAGATTTTAAGGAAAAGAGAGCGTGAATATTTAGGCCGCTAAGTTAGTTCTAGCTTCATAGGTGATAGCTGGTAATATCAGAGGAGGAGAGAGCCGACTACTACCCCTCAGGAAATCAAGTCATGTAAGAATTAGTGCGTGGATTTGATTTCCAAAAATGATTGGGTGTTGCCTTCATCAATGACGGAGATAAATATTTTAAATAATTTTAGTTTACTAATTTTTTTTTTTTTTTTTTTTTTTTTTTGAATTTTTATGACATCTTCGTAGCTAGTGTGTGGTCTTTTGCAACCCACTGATTTCATGTAAGGAACAAAACATGTACATAAGTGTTCTCAATGCATATTTTATTGATTTTATTTGATAAGCTTGTCTAATTGAGATTTGTAGTCGCTTCATAATTAGCAAACCAAATTTGCTGGCTCCCTCATTCAGCAATGAGCACGCCCACCAGATTTCAGCGAGTTTTGCAGCAATACAAAAGGCACAAAAAATATGAGAAGACACAACAAAAAAATCAAAAAATGAAAAAAATTTAAAAAATATATGAAAAAAAATTTCAAATCAAATAAAGCAATAAAGCGCTACTAAAGAGCAGAGAAAATATGCAAGAAATTAAACCAAAAATGAGTAGTTAAGTGGCAATAAATTTGAACGTCAATGAGATTTGTAGAAAAAATTATTTTAAAATATGCATATGTACACACGTAAGTATGTATGATTACCATGGGAAGTGGAAAATAAAATATAAAAAACATGAATATTAAGTCACTGATTGGTCAATTGGCAGCGGCTGAGAGTGAGAAAAAAGCGGAGAAGTAGCGCATAAAGCACAGCAAGAATTATTTTCTCACACAGCTCAGAGATTGTTTGGTCTTTTGAGGTGAAGATAATTTTTTTGTTTAGCTTATTATTAAGTATTATTAAAGATGTCTTTTGTATAGGTAATTTGGAGTCTTTATATTTTTTTATTGTTTATTTTTCATATTTTCTTTTATTTTGGTTTTTTTTTTTTTTAATTTTTAAACTTTTTTAAATTTTTTGTTTTTTAATTTTTTTTCTCCCATATGCCACAATCTCTAAGCTATTATTTGTCTACTACTCAAGAGTGAGTGTATTATTTTTTATTTCAGAATTTATTATCTAAAATATTTACACCTTTGCATTGTTCGCCGCTTGTAGTTCGAAAATTAATCCAAATAAATTGGACAGTTGCCTTTTGAAGTCAGCTATTGTGCGCTTGGCCATTAATTTTTTCTACTTTTCTAGTTTTCAAAAATTTTCCAATTTTTTTTATTTTTTTATTTTTTTTTTTTTTTACTTGAAATAAATATTTGTGTGTGCTACACATTATTCTTGAGCTGCAATGCATTTGAATGTGTGTATGTATTTTTTTTTCTTCTCAGCTTAATCCTCCGCGTTGACTGTCAACAACTGTGTGTGCCGCCTGTGACCGCCTCACGGGCCAGTTAATTTGTGTACTCGAAAGTGGAGAAATTGTATAATTAAATAGTTAAACGGCGCAGGTGTGCTGGACACTGTATAGCTCTTTAGTAGCTCCTCAAATACGGCAACGCCTAGAGAAATAGAAAGAAAAAAATGCCTACTTTTTTCTTGTACAATGGTACCTTGGAAGCAAAGAAAAAAGAACCACTCGACGGCTGCCATTCAAATGCAAATGAATGAGTAAAGTTTGGAAATTCTCAGCTCAATGTTGCTATCATCCTTAGGCAACACAGCAGTTGGTTGGACACATTGTTCGTTGGTTGTTTGGTTGCTTGGTTGTTTGGTTGGCTGGTCAAAGGGTTAGCCTAGCTCTGCGTATTCGCGCTTTTCAACTAACCCAGCACCTACCCTCTGCAGCCGCAATGCGTAGCAATTGAAATAGTTCATAAATTAGTTGAGCAGCAAAGCCCCACCAACTTGCCGTCCATAGCCGGGCTCGGGGTGCATAAGTTTCAAGTTGAGTTTTGACTTTTATGCCAACTAAAGCGACCGGCGGCGCAGCGAACTACCTACGCATACCTATGCCACCATTAAATTATAAGAAAAGTAACAACAACAACAACAACTGCATTTACAATAGCAATAAAATAGTGAATGAGAATTACAAAATGTGTATGAGTGTAATAAAAAATGCTGAAAGGGTTAAACCCTTTTTATTTCGCTGCAAGTCGGTCAGTTTATCGCTTTAGACAGTTGTCCAATTTGGTTGTTGTTATTTTACTGTTGTTCTTCTTGTTACTGACTTCACTAAAGCCAAATCGCCACATCGCCCCATCGCCAAGGGTTTTTCAGGTTTTTCAACACATTCCGTAGCAGGCAGGCAGGCAGTCTGAGGCAGGAACTTTGATCTTTTGACGATTTAATTTTGTGCGCAACGCACTCCTCCTGGCAAAACCCGGCCGACCGACGGCCACATAAAGTGTAAAAGGTAGGAAAATGGTTGGTTAAAAAAAAAAATTTAAAAATACAATAAAAAAAATGGAAAATAACTGCAGCAATGGCAATAAGAACGACTAACTCATTAACGGCCGGGTCAGTTTGGTCGCATAGCACACTCAATATGAAGCTTGTACGCCCGGCCGTTGGCCAGTTGAGCTGTTAAATTTGTATAAATAGATCTGTACATCTACTTGTGTTTGTGTGTGTTTGTGCACGCGCATTTGCCTGGAATTTATTTAATTCGAAATGTAAGCTGTCAGGTGTTAATTTATGCCAACGCACACATTTGAATAAATATTTAACGCGCAACACTCATTAAGAATCATCTGGTTTTCACTACATACGAGCCGCATGCACCACTGCTCTGGTCCCATTGTCCCATTCAATTTAATTATTTAGTTTTAGATTTAACATTTGAATTTGAATTTCGGAATTGGCAAAATGGTTAAAAGGGTCTTATATGCCTAAATGTGCCTCGTTTCTGCTATAGGAAGGAAAACTAATTTGAAATTGAATAGTTTTTAATGAAATTTGAAGTGCTTAAACCAGAAAAAAATTTGTTTTGCTCACTAATTAAAATTATAATTTTTGAAGTTTCGAGACTCTTGAGTTCCTTAAAAAATTCAATTCTGTAAAGCTTTCTGATTTAGTATATCATATGGGTTAACTCTTAACCTGCCATTGAAGCTATATATTTTGAATGACTCTTCAGTCAGTATAGATAATTATGGAATTCCCTACTAATGGAAATTAGGAAATTGAGTTATGATGATCTGAATATTGTTTAGAATTTTTTTTTTATTAAAAATATTTTTTCATCTTAATTTTTATTCCCATACTCAATCCTCTCAGAATATGTGTCAGCACCTGAAATTTCACTTAAATTATACCAATTCTCAACCAGTTTAATGTTACGCTATTTGTTACCACTCTTTCGGTGTGCTTTGAAGCGGGTTTAAACTACAGACCGGCTTACCCCTCCTCACACGAGTCTTACGATTTACATGCTCTCCCTCTCCTTTCGTTAAGAAAACTCATTCATTAACGAGAATATTCCAGATTTAAAAACTAAGAACTGTAGTATCAAGTATCTAGCTCAACTTGTCCAGCCATAACAGGCTTATAGAGTCTTGACGACTATCATTAAATTTGGCGTAAATATCAGGAAAAGCTACCCAATACTCTCGATTCCAGGTTTGTGAATCAATGCTTTATAAGTCAGAAGATATCACACTAATCCAACGTTTCTTAAACAACTTATTAAGGGCAGAAAACTTCACATTACAACAAAGCAGATAGTGACTTAGTGCTATTCACTAGGAAAAACAAAAATCAAGTTTGAATCAAATCAAAGCTGGGAGAGAGTATATTTCAGCCAAAGTTTCGGCTTTAAAGGATGTTAGGTTGCACCAAATTTTTTTTTATTTTATTTTTTTTCTTGAGATTGTTGAGATTGTTAAGCGATACACTTTTGGGTTCTAGCTCTGTTTTTTTTTTTTTTTGAGTCCTTTATCCGCAGTCTGGATAAAGTTATTACACCATCAATGGTCAGTATAAGCAGGCTACGCAAAACAACACCATCTGCAAAGCATCATGCGTTTTCGAATATACCAGCAGCGAGACTAATAGTTAAAATGGAGCATTCATAGCTGTCGCATGGCTACAAGTTTCAAGTCAGCTGAATGCCGGGACATACCTAGCATTGTTCAGCGATTGACTTTCGGGAGGTTTTGACAGCTCCAATAAAGATAGATGTTTGGAACAAAGGACTGAGGTTTGCAGAAAAACCTACACATTATTTTGTCCTACCAGGGTTAAGAACGTCCTACAAGTTGCGAAATCATTACAGTGGGTAACGTAGGCAATGAGATAGGCGATACAAGTCCCATTCAGAGAAGTACGGCAAGCAAAAGCAGTGATTTTGTTTCGTTTTGTCTAGCGTGCTATGGGAACTTTCAAAGCAAATATATTACTTGTGAACTTATTAAGATCTTACTCGTGAAAAACTGGGCAGACTCTAGGTAGTTAGTGGAACCTTTAACTAGCCAAAAAGTAGCCAGACTCCAGGTGGCTAGTGGAACCTTTAACGTTAACTTCGTTTGCGTTTAATTTTGGTCTGGTAGAAGATAACAGGAAAGTAGAGGGGACGCGTGGATACACTGGCCGGTATTCAGTAGATAGATATTAATATCACTTGAAGAGGAAAGCTGCAGGACCTTCAATCAGCAATGGATGAAGGGTGAATCCGACCACCTCGACAAAGAAAAGCAATGTTTTTTAAACTGAAGGCAAAATAGGAAGAGTGGCGGTACAGAGTTTATGTTTTGTTTATCCATTTCATTAAGACCTACGTCCCGAAGTCTTTTCTATAAGGAGCTACATTGTATCTTTCTCAAAGAAGTGCTCTAGTAAGTACAAAGATTATCTTGCAGCATCGACGAGTGTCTGAGTTACTTGTGGGTAATAATATTTTTTACGGCTGATTTTTGCTCAGGAAAATCAAATTTTCTCAGACTCAAACCTAGTCCGAGTCTTCAACACGTTCTTAACATTGTTTTCTTGTAATGTAATTTAAATATGTACTTATCTACATACATACATTAGTACATATATACAGAAATCTAATTAACTGCTAATGAGTCTACAAAAGTTCTAATTTGATTAATTGCATTATCGGTCTAACAGAAACATACAAATGCACACATACACATGTACATGCGCCACTGACTGTTGTATTAAACTTGGTATTTGTGGTGGTGGTGGTGCGACACTTTACTGCCAGGACCTCTCAATGGAGATGAATTACAATGTGGTCACTTGTAGTTGTAACATGTAGAAAGTGCCGACATATAAATCATGCGCTGGACAAATTGACAAATTTACGACTTCAACGCTGAGACAGATGTACATACATACATACACATGCAAGTATTATATATTGTTTTCGCAGGCGTAACTACAATTATATAATTAAAATTTATAGATATTTATAATTAATTTTTCAAAAAAAGAACTATTTTTTTTTGTCTCACCAATAAAATATTTCCACCTCACACCGGAAGTGCGTAAATGTGTGTGTGTATGTGTGTGTTGCACATTATTTGTTGATTAAATTTACATTTTGAATGAGTTAATAAATTAAATAAACATTTAAGTGTAAATAAATATGAAAATCATGCGAGCTGTCAGAAAAATTAAAACAAGATACGATATGGAGTGAAAGAAAAAAATTTACAACACACTCATACATATGTAAGACATGTATGTAACGGGTAATTCATTTCGATGTTTCCTACTTTTTTAAAGAAAAAAACACAGAAAGTTCATATTTATTGAAAAATAATTATTATCATTCAAAAGAACATTCTTTAGCATTCATTTTTTGAAGATTCTCTCTTTCGTTGGCCGCGACTACCTCATGGTCCATCCGTTAGGTTCAGTTTTCGATTACTCGTTCGAACATTTCGACTGGTAACTGGCGAATGACACACGTGCTGTTTTGCTCCAAGGCCTGAATCGAAGCGGGATTGTCCGCATAGACTTTAGACTTTACATATCCTCACAGGAAAGAGTCCAACGGTGTGGTATCACATGATCTTGGTGGCCAATCGACCGGCCCAAAACGTGGAATTATCTCCTCGCCGAAGTGTTCTCCCAATAAATCCATTGATTGATGTGATGTGTGGAAAGTGGCACCGTCTTGTTGGAACCAGATATCGCGGAGATCACAAGCTTTAATTTCAGGCATCAAGTAGTCGTTTATCGTGGCGCGATAACGGTCACCATGGACGCTTTCGTCCTCACCGGCATCATTTTTGAATAAATATGGACCGATGATTCCACCGGCCCACAAACCACACCGAACCGCTGGATTAAATGGCAGCTCTTGAATCTCTCCAGGTTGCTTCTTGTTCCAAATGCGGCAATTTCGCTTGTTTACATACCCATTGAGCCAGAAATGGACCTAATTGCTGAACAAAATTTGGTTCGAAAACGCCGGATCTTCTTGGAATTTTTCAAAAGCCCATAGAGCGAAGCGATGTCGCTTGGGAAGGTTAAGCGACTTCAGTTCTTGCAGATGGTGTATTTTGTATGCTTTCAATTTAATATCTCGACATAGTATGCGCCAAGTCGTTCCATACGTCCTTCCGAGTTGCTGCAAACGGCGCCGAATCAACGCTCTACGGTCTTCGTGTACACTCTCAGCTACGGCCGCTATATTTTTCACACTTCGCGCTGAACGTGGTATATTCGGTCGAATATTATCCAATAATGAATGCTGAGTCACAAGATGGGTGATTGTATTGCGAATGGTACGCTCAGTAGGCCGATTATGTTGACCATGAGTTGAGCGAAGCGCGTGATTATGTTGACCATAAGTTGAGCGAAGCGCGTGAAACACATTCTTTACAGAACGTGAATATTCGTAATAAAATCGAATGATTTGTAGAAGTTGTTCGGGCGTAAATCTTTCCATGATGAAATGCCAAACAATACTGAACAGAAATAAGATGACAGCTTGACACGACTCATGCGTGATCTGTCAAAGAAAGGCTATAGAAAAAAGGACCTCTACTTGGTTCACCCTTTATATACGCACTGCAAGTGCCTTTGACAATGAATTATAGAGCACATGCAGCGTTGCAGTTGTAGTTGAAGGTGCATTACACACAAAAACATACATACATACATACGAGTATAAACATATCTATAAATATTCAAAGATACTCGTGTTGCGTGGCTAGTGAGTGAGGGTGGGTGTCCGTGCGGCTTGGTGTGGCCGAGTTGAAAGGTAAATGGATGTGCTGAGCTAATTCAATGTTTAACAGTGCCATTATTATTGTTGTTGTTTTTATTGCTGTTATTGTTATTAATGTTCGGCTATTGTTTGGTGTGTTGTTGTATTTTTTTTTTGTGTGTTTTTTTTAACTATTTTTCTATGGGAAATATTCAAGTATATTTGTGCCTCTTACTATTTTTTTTTTAGTCTTCCCCTCCGGCACATTCAATCAACCACCCGCATTGCTGCATACTCATAATTTACAGGTGAATTTATTAACGCGCATGCGTGCGCACATTTTTCTTAATGTCCGTTTCGTTTTAATGTTGTTGTTGATTTTATTCCTATTTTTATGATTATTTTTTCTTTGTTTTTTTATAATTTGAATTTCCGCATTTGTGCTGTGCTAAGCGAAGAATTCAAAAAAAAAAAGGAAAAAATATTTCAAAAAAAAACATATATATGAAAACTATAAGAAATACTACCAAAAGGGGCGTATTCGCACTCATTCACACATTTTATGCTTCAAAGTGTGTGTGTTTCGTAGTTCGCGTTCCGCCGTGGCTGCCTTGCTATGATCAGCGCGTTAGCAAGCATGCGTTTTAGTCATTCTACATATAATTTGGTGAGATAAGATTGTGCCTGTTCGCTGGTTGGTCGAATTGTTTGTTCACTTCCTTTTTTGTTGGTGGGTTGGCATTAAGTTTGTTGTTGTTGTTATACAGGGTGTTCTGAGTTATTTAGTTGCTTCAAAGTCGTATGAATCGAAAAATTGCAGAGTAGATCCCAGTGCCGTATGTCCTGTCTTCTGCACTTTGGCTTTAAGTCGATAAATAAGTTCAAAAGCTTTCTTAGTTTGGATCTACAACGAATATGTATAAAATCCCACGAACAAATACCCATCACCCCCATCATCTTCATATGTCCATTGTGAGTGCTCACTAAGAAAAACAGGAGAAGAAAGAGAGCGAGAGAAGTAGAGAGAAAGAGGAAGAGTGTGTGAGAGAGAAAAGTCACCGAAGAAAAACAGGGTAGAGAAAAGAGCGAAAAGCGCTATGAGTTGCCAGCTCCTAACGTCACATGTAGGTAGTCGACGCTCATCAGCAACGATCGAGCATTGCGAACGATTTCTTCCATGTGTTTCAAAATCTTCTCAAATTTTTTATATAGGATATTGACCTTTTTGATGTTTCCGGATATACATTGAAGCCAGCTCTTTGAACTGATTTTAATAAATTTTTATTTCCCCCTTTGGTGGAAGCGTCGAAGTTTTTGGTTTCCAATCTCTATAAATAATATAAGTAGCACCATAATCGCCATTCCGAGCGCACGATAGTTGGTATTTCAAAATTGAGTAAGATTAGCTAGAAATAAGATAGTAAAATTTTTATAAGAGAGCGAGAGAGAGTTTTTAAGACATTGAAGTGTAATAAATGGTCCTACCCACTCCTATAGTAATGGATGCTAGCACATCAATATCGGGGCATCAGCACCTTTGGTAGTTAGGGTAATAGACTTTAAGAGCTCTAACAAGCTCCGAAATGTGACTTAATGTAAAGAACATCAATCACTTCTGATATCTTAGTTATGTCTTTATCGGCATTCCAAACGTAGTTAGAATACTTATTCCACCTCATTCTAATCTGTGATATGCATAAAGTAAGCGCCAGCTTCTCCAGCCTCCATCCTCCAGTAAAAATCTGCTGATTTTACATCCTATCAGCATCCATACTTAGTAGGGAGTGCTCTCTGTCTTAATATCTTACTAGTTCTTTCATAATAACGAAACTGTACTACCGAACCTCACAAGCTCTTCATCCAGATAATCAAGTGGCAAGTCTCTTTGGCTCAGCAGAGATGAAAAGTACAAAGAGATATGGAAAGAAGTGATAAAGAAAGAACTGCTCATTATACAAAAGTGATCTAGGGCAATATTCGACAGTTTTCGATAGTAAACGTTAAATTCATTGAAAAATTGGTATAATTCCATGAATGTGTTATTAGACCTCAACTTTGAGTTCAAGCTTACCCTCGGAACAAACGATCTGTAGGTATAAGACATAATTTATACCGCTCTTTGTTATTTATATGAGCCCAGTCTCCCTGTTATTTGGTTTTCTACAGTCTTCATTCATTTTTAAATTGGTTGCAGACATTATCTTAGCATTTATGCTCTTATCCAGTTAGAAATCAATTACTACAGAGAATCAAAATATGATCTGAAGTTACTGCATACTCTCTGTTCTGGAGTTATAGTTTATATCTGTATTTGATGCAAATGATCAAGCAGACAGCATGAGTTCCTTCAACTTCAACTTGGTCTAACTATTAAACTCAAGGCTAAAAAGATATATGTATTTGTATTCTGGAGGCAAAGAAGCAGCCCACACTCGAGGCTTTCAGATCATTTCTATCAAGAGCCACAGTAATAAAACCTGCTACAAAGTGATTTGTAGGCCCGAGCAACCAATTTAGTTCTGATTTGAAATAAAACCTTTGTAAATCCTTTAGTCGCTCGGTTGCGGATTAGATAAAATGTATGTTTCTTTATCTGTTGGAAAATTTTCAGTACGTCTACAACAAATTTCGGCCAAAAATCAATTAAACGATTTATGTATATATGTGAACAGTTACATCAATATACTCTTAGAAATCTGAACTACAGAAACTTATTTCCAGGCGACTTTAATCGATAAAAATGTGGTCTGAAACTACTTTTTCCTTTGTAGTCTCGAAACCCCACAGAACCCTTAAAGCCAGCTAAAAAACTCTAAGAGTAGTGAGAGCTCCAACGTCTCAGACTCAATGGGCTTGCGTTAACTTGGTATTAAAAAACATTCTCGTCCTCCGAAGAGTATACCTAGAAATCGCAAGATTTTGAGATTATTTAGGTATTTATAGCCTTTTTCTTTACTAACTACAAAACACAGTGTATTTCTGGAGGCCTATGAAAGCGAAGTGTGAACTGGTAGCTCTGTTGGTGAAAGAAATATTTTACTCCTCAGAAAAATATACGAGTTGTTGGACTACACTGCAGACTTAGAGCAAGCTTCAACCAAAGACAGAGGCGCACGAATATCATTCCTCCTGCAGGTGAACCCGTGATACTCAATCCGTCAGAAGTGCTGGTGTGCCCTCATGAGAGCGCCTGTTTAGTAATTCGTCACATTCTCAACAATGTGATAGTATAGCAGCACAAGCACCCTATATTTCCTCATATCACAATGGCTAGACACACATAGAGCTTCAGCAAGTGTCAGGAAAGAGTGCGTGCCCGCACACTGCAGCGACAAGTGCAACCATACGTAACATTTTTATTATAATTATTGCCAGTCACACAAACAGAAAAAAAAACAAAAAATAGACAAAAAAATTGAAATGAAAAACATGAAACAATTTCCAAGATGCATTTAATAGATAAAGAAACGCACATTGTTTTGGGCTTTTTTGCGCTTTGCCGCCACACACCACCCGCCTCGCCTCGCTATGCGCACTCATATCAACAAGAGTTGTTTGGTGCATAACATACATATGTACCTTCCTTAGACTTTACCGTATGATTTACATACCAACATGTTAACTGATAAGATGTAGATTGGCTCTGGCTGTGGCTATGGCCAAAAAAGCCCACGCTGTCAGTGCGTCACTATTTTCCGAGGCGGTCATTCATTTGATTTGAGACTAATTAAATTATACATCATCTACCTGCATGTGGAGTATTGGCTGGCCTTTGTTTTTCGGTTGGCTATTGTTATGTTGTTTTTATATTACGATAGTTCTCTGTTATGCTGCGTCTTGCTACTCTGAAGCCCAGAAAAATGGTGACACAGCATTTCTTATTGAAAACTTTTGTATAGTTTTTGAGGAATTTCTTTTCGCGTTCACTTCAGTTTTTTTTTTTTTACCTGAAGCAATGATGAGTTGCTTCCTGTCAGTCATTTTTACCAAAAAAAAAAAAAAAAAAAAAAAGTTGCTCTAGCGGGCGCCTCAAATGCATTCTGCTTTCAAACAACCTCTTGGAATAATTTATTTCATTTGTGTTTTTCTATTATTCCTTTTTGGTTATGCCGCCATTGTCAGCTCGTTGCTTAAACGTTTTCAGAAATAAATTCGTTAAGCGTGGAAAATTAATTAGAAGCACAACAACAAAAACAACAACAAAGTATATACCTTGATACAGGCGACTTATCAAAAAGCCGCACGAAAATGAGCTCAAAGTAAGTGGAAGAAGAAGAAAATATACAAAAAAAGCAGTAATCAAACGCAATAGCAAATTAAATTATTAAAACGTTAATGAGAAAAAGAGTGAAGAGCAAAATTAAAAATCAAAAAAAAAAAAAATATTTCGAAGTGGCAGCGCCGTAAAAATGAGGGCGGTTACAGCAGCTCAAATGCCAACAAGCAGCAAATATTCTAATGCATTCCAGCTACACAGAAAATGTGTAAGTAAAATCATACAGAAAATAGACAAAAACAAAAACAACAACCAAAAAAATAAAAAAAAAAATTGAAAAACGAAGAAATATAAAAATAAATTTAAAAAAATAAAAAATATAAAAAAGGAAAAAAGGAAAAAAAATTGAAAAAAAATTCTAGTGGCGCTGCAAGTGGCCTTGCTTTGCTTTTGCTGCCTTTGATTAAAGTGTAGCGCCTCCAAAACAAAAGAAATGCTGAATCATTAGTAGAAGAGACGGGCGCACAAGCAAGCAAGCAGAAAAAAGGCTCGCATGCACGGCATTCTAAATACATATAAGAAAAATTATTAATTAAAATTTCAAAAACAAGTATATTTCTATGCGGAAAAAAATGTGCCCGAAAAATATTCAATTATGCGCGCATTCAAGGTGGTCATCATGCCACTTAACATTTGCTACACGGACTCACTCGTACATATTCTAAACGTTTTTTGGTTTGGTGAGAACAATTTTTCAAAACTGTCTAAAATATTTATAGATACACCTTCAAATTCTTAGAAAGCTGCTATGCGGTTCTTCGGAATTCTACTCCACTAACTGAAATTATGATTTTTTTTTTTAAACTTATTTTTTTCTTACGCTTTTGACAGTGAATTAATGAGCAAAAGCGATTTTCGTATGGATTAATTTGAGTGGGTAAATAGCTCGATTTTATGATTCACCACAGATATTCACCACTTCGCATTAGTGCATAATTATTAAGAAGTAAATATGTATTTGAATATTTAAATATGCTGCAAGTAACAGCTGACATGATAGAGAATATTTCATGGCAAAATTAAAGTTTGGCATTCGCAGAATGACTTCGAGAGCAATGAAGTTAGATAACTCACTCATCTGGAGAAAAAAATCATTCCATTGTTTATATTAACGATTTCTGGCGAGACGACCTCTTTTAGGCAACCTGAACGTTCGGCGTCATTTCTACTGGTACGACCACAGCGGTGCTCAGTAAACTACATCTTAACCATTATGAAAACTGTTATCATCAGCTACACGGCTTTAGAGAACTGTGCAACGGCTTTTCAACATTCTGTGCGGCTATACCGCCAACAAAACTATTATTTTTTTACAAGATCAAATAATGGGTTTGTTCATTAAGAATTTTCGTACCCTAGTGGAGAGATAAATACTGCCTATCACGCATCCTCTGAGACGAGAGTTAAAGAAGAAGTTTTCCAGACAATAGCATGTGCCATAACCGAGCTTACAACGGATGAGGATGGAACAGAGGTTCCAACAAATGGCTATAATGAAGCCACGAACAGCAATTAACCGCCTAAAGAAGAACAAAGAGGCGGAAAGCGATTATCCACCGTTTGAGTTCTTCGAATATGGTTACAAATAACAATACAAACAATTTGGTCAGATAAGTGTATGCCTGACGATTGACACTTAAATGTACCCTGTGCGCCAGTTATTGTGGGATGAGTCTTCTCAGTATCCTATAAAAGGTCTCATGGAGCATATTGTGCGAAAAAGGGCTGCACATGGCTGTAACAACCAAAAAAAAAAAAGCCTGGAAAAGCTAAAATGGCAAGTTTTATTGCACACACCATGTTCTTCAGACCTTTTTTCTTCCGACTACTGTATTTTTCGACGTATGCTTGACTATTTAGGGAGTCATCGAGTCACGGAACTTTTGTAGAAATCGAGGACTCATTGCTTAGAGATGATATTCCAAAAATTACCAGCGAGATGGAAAGAAATAGTCGCTTTTGATGAACGGTACTTTGAATGATGTTTTTTTTTACTACTTTTCCAAAAAAAAACCGCTTCTTCGAACACAAAAAAATTGATCGAATTAATCCAATATGCTACGTATTTCTTTACTATCTTAAGAAGTTTTTGCGTTCACACATTTGGAGTTCTCTTTCTTCTTTACAAAAGAAAGACGAAACATGGACCTACGATACCACACCAGACATCTATCAAGAATAATCAAGACAGCGGTTTTTTCGGGGTGAACGTGTACCAAAACAGAGCAAGGTCATCCAACAAGGTCATGGCCACAGTTTTTTTAGATGCACGGATGTCAATTACATCGGTTGCCCTGAAAAGGGTTAAAAGATTACCGGGGAATATTATTCAGAGCTTAAAGACATATTCCATATTGATTTGAAGCAGCAACGACTGCATTTAACAAAAGCAAAGTGCGGTTCCATCAAGACAATGTACGGGTGCCCACGTGTGTAGTCATTGTGATGAAGGTTCGTTAATTGTGGTACAAACTGCTACACCAACCAGCATATTCTCCAGCTTTAACCCTCTTCGACTATTTCTGATTTCAAACCTCAAGAAATGGCTAAAGAAAAGATTCGGGTCGAATTAAGAGGTCATCACAGAGGCAAACGCCTATTTGAAAGGCCTTAAAAAATCTATTATTTGGAAGGAATACAAAGAATGGAAAAACGTTGCACCAAAAGTATAAAGCTGAAAGGAGACTATGTTGAGAAATAAAACGTTTAATTGTCGAAAACAATATAGTTTATTCAAAAAGTTACGAGTTCTGCTACACGCTGAAACGGATTATGCCCAGCTACTTTTCGAATTACATCAAAATTCATGAATTTTAAGCCTTTGATTTGAAAGCGGCCTTAAGCTTAATAATTTATGACATACAAATTCAAAAACAATTGTCGTAAATGCGCTGAGAATTGCAGGTCAATTTCATTTATGAAAGAAATACATACTACAGTTATGTTGGACAAATGAATTTCCTAATGACATTTAAAATACTGCACAGCATACTCTCACAAAGCCGTAAATTGAGTGAATGATAGGTGAATAGTTGAAATAATAGCTCTCCACATTGCTAAATCGCCCTCTCTCTCTCTCACACACAGCGCTTAGAGTAAAATTTTAATTTCGCAACACAGACGATGCAGACATGCCGTTACGGACGAAAAAAAAGTAGAATTAAATTCAATTAATTGCATAAAACATTGAAAACGCGTGTTAATTGAAAACTCAAAACAATTAACCATTGAGCGCGCGCAGCTGATGAAATTTCAATTATGCAGTAATCAGCTGTAAATGCCACAAAACAATTGAGAATTTATTAGATTGTGGTGGCACATGTGGCAGCGCTAACACAAGCGCTTTCATAAACTACACACACACAAACACACAAGTAAAGGGTTTTTCAATAGGGATGATACGATTTCTAAGTGTCGTTTTGGCCATTTTTAATATGTCATGATCTGTCTTTTTTTTTTCATTTTATTCAGTAATGTCTACAATTTGATCCATGGACCACCTTAAACATCGTGAATTTGCTGATTTTGCCTTGGAACAACTTGAAACGATAACGATTGTTTTAAGAAAATCATCTTCCCCGATGAAAGTCACTTTCATTTGAGTGATGCGGTAAATAAAAATAAAACTGTCAATTCTGGTGCGAAGAAAATCCACAAATTATTCATGAACAACCATTGCATTCAACTAAATTGACAGTTTGGAGTGGTTTTTGGTCTGGAGGAATCATCGGTACGTATTTCTTTCGACATGAAGCTGGTAGCACCGTTACTATCAATGGAGAGCAGTATAGATCGATGGTAACCAACTTTTTATGGCCACAATTGGAAGAAGTTAATCTTAACAACACCTGGTTCCAACAAGAATGGAACACAGTACGTGCAACAACCGAATTATTGAGAGAAAGGTTTGAAGTTTCGATTATTTGAAGAAATTGTGACACTGAATGGCCTCCAAAAGCATATGATTGAACACCATTAGACTACCTCTTGTGGGATTATTTGAAGTAATTGGTCTTCAGCACTAAACTAGACTCTCTTCAAGCTTTAGAAGTCAATATTGAACGTGCTCTTCATGACATACGATTTGATTTTGTGGAAAGTGCTTCAAAATTGGGTGCATCGAACTCGTTTCTGCAACAAAAAAAAGTCGTGTAGGCCATTTGAATGAAACATTTGAATTCCCTTAAATTATTATTATTATTTTTTTTTTTTTTTTGAAAAAAAATCATATCGCTCTTATTGGAAAACCCTATATTTATACAAAAATTCCTAACAAATGTGGTTAAGGAAAAAAAAATGGCATAATGTCCACATGCTGCCACACACACATCCTTTGAGCTTTAAGTTGCCACTCACCGAGAGCTGGCAGGGACGCGCCCCCACTTTTTTTTTTGCTTTTTGGCTTTGTCTATAAATTGCCAAATTCCGCATAAATTTACGTATATATAATTTCCTAAAATACTATTTTATTATTGTGTGCAATTGTTGTTGCACACTCGTTTTATGTGTGTTTGTATTATTTCACGCTTTTTTGGCCAAATACTCGTACGTGCTGGCATTTAACGGTTTTTACACTTGATTGATAAGCATCAAATAATGCCAACCGCATTAATTTAATGCGAAATTCACTGTGGGATTTTTTTTTTGGTTGTATAAATAAATTTATTTAGCTATTGAATAGTCGATGCAAATTATACAAATTACAAATGGCACATAATTAGTTTTCGGCCAATGCCGAATAGGCTTTGGCTGCAAGAGTATTTTTAATTGCATGTTGCATGCCATGCTAAAATGCCAACTGACATGACATCGTTTTTGTGTTTTGTGTTGCTATTTATGGCTCAGCAGGATCTATTGCAATTAAATTTGAGACTTTTTTCGCGCGCGCACACACACGCACACAATGCATTTTTCTCTTTTTTATTTGATATTTTAATTTTCCCACTAGCCAAGTACGGCGTGTGTTGCTTTTGTTTGACTTTTATGTGGCATTTTTATGTTGCATGCAACATTTGTTGGTGCAGAAGTGTGCCATGCTGCTGAATATATACATAAATATATATATTATATGTATTATTTTCACCAATTCAAGGCAAGTTTTTAATTGAGTTGTTTTTACCAGGCAGACATGCAATAAAATTTTTATGCGCGGGAGGAGTGTAAAACTTTATTGGGAATTTCCATATAAATAAATGCAAATAATACAAGTGTGTTTATGTACAATAACATTAACGGTTATTTGCCATATAATTGCATTGCAATCAGACTTTATTTTTGTTTAATAAAATTTTTATTTTTATTTTTAGTTTCATTTCTCACATAAAAATTTGTAAATTGATTTGTGAACGCCACGACGGATCTGCTCGCCATTTCAAATCGGATGTCCTGAACCATCCCGAGCATTCCCCAAATCTAGCCCTTAAAATTACTAACTCTTTACTTTCCTGAAGCAGCACATCATTGGAAAAAGGGTTTCAACGGACAAGGAAATAAAAGAGGAGGTGGAGAAGTGGACGAAAGGATTTTCAGAAAACTACTTCGAGGAAGGCAACAAAAGGGGGGAAATTTCTGACATTATGTACTAAAGTATTAAGTAGTTTTTTTGTTGAAATAAACATTTTGAAAACCTACAATATTCAGTATATTTACCTTCTGGTTACGCCTCGTAGTATACGAGACTGGTTTGATTAGTTAGTGACTCTTTGAATGAAATATTTTTTTTTTTTTTGGCAAAAAAAGTGTTTTATTCTCAACATGGTCTCCTTTTAGCTCTCTACATTCAGCTCAGCGTTTTTCCAATTTTTGTATCCCTTCCAAATAATAGGTTTTTTTTCGATACCCTCAAAATAGGTTTCTGTTTCTAAGATGACCTCTTAACTCGACCCGAATCTCTTACCGCCCAGCCATTTTTTCAGGCTTGGAAACAAGAAATAGTCGCACGGTATGAGGTAGCCCAATATGAATTTTTGCCATGGTAACTACGCACACCCGTGCATAATTCAGATCGAACAGCATTTTTTCTTCGCCGAATGCGTTCGTTTCTGCTTCAAATCAATATGGAAACTGTCCAAAAGTTATGAATAATGTTCCCCGGTGATCTTTTTACCATGTTCAAGGTAACCGATGGGAATGACATCCCGTGTATCTCAAAAAACTGTGGCCATGACCTTGTTGGACGACAAACTCACCTTGATCCGATTTGGTGCTCGTTCACTAGGAGCTACCCACTTATTATCTTGATTATTATTTGATCTCTGGTGCAGTGTGGTGGATGCATGTTTCGTCTATGGTTACGAAGCATCACCAAACACTTCTTTGAAATGGTTGCGCTTATGGTCTGGTGTGAGCAATCGCGTCATCCATCGCGCGATCTGATATCGACAGTGAGTAAGAGCGAGTGATCAAGAAAATTTGGAGTCGCTCAAAGAAAAAAATTGGGATTTCTGTAAAATAAATTAGTCACAGACCTCAAGTACGTATTCAAACAGGATAATAGTGGCATTTGGTTCCCCCAGAACTTCAAGTAAGCGTCTCAGCAGTAAGAGAATGACAGAATTTATTATATATCCCCTTCAGCCGTTGGTAAATAGATTATATTTCAAATCTGACAACATGACTGAAGATTCTAACGTAGTATATAGCCTAAGCAGTAGGTGCCGCAGGAGAAAATTCACTCGCAGTTTCGGCTACGGCTACTAATTCTGGAAGTCCAAACACCGTGTACAGATTAACCAATCTAATCAAATATAATCCACAGGTGGGTGAACCCTTACGGGTAAGCTGGATACTGGCAGCTGGAACTAGCCAAGAAGCGAAAACAGCTAACTATCCTTTAGTCCCTTGAGACTTGAAAATAACTCCGAACTCCTAGGGAGGCTAAAGCGACAAAAAGGCAGAAAACCCCTTTGTCCCGCAATAGCCTAAGTGCAAATGACACCGATGTATCAGCAGCGTTAGAAAACAATGAGAGATGAATGGCTTCCTGCAGCACAGTGAGGAACCGCAGGTCATACACAGAGGCGACCCTTTAAGCTGTGGCGAGAGGAAGGTCGTAAAGCTTGGGTAATCAACTCAAGCATTAGATAAAAATTTTGAAAATTAAAAATATAAAATATTTTTGTTTCAAGAATTAAATGGATAAAAATTGGTTAAATAGCCTGATTTAAAAAAGTATTTTTCCTGAAGCAATATAAAATCCTTTCGAAGAGTAGATTATTTTTCCTCTCTCTCTCTTTCTCTCTCTCTCTCTCTCTCTCTACCTACCTCTCTGCATCTCTCCTTACATCTACCTTAAAAAAATGCTGATTATTTTTCCCATATTTTTTTTTTCTATCTACCTTAAATATTCTTTCTATCTTCCTTCGAAAAATGGTATATTCCTTGTTCTTTGAGTAATCAGTTATTCTTTGAGTAACCAGTACTTCACTAAATGAAATATACTAGTTTATGGCTACCCCTTTAGTGGATTATTAATGCTTTTAAGAAAATTATATATGAATATTTATATATTCCAACTCTAGCTCCGCAATTTTACTCTGATTGAATTGTTATCTCCAGCCTAAAAATGAAAAGCAATTTCGCATAAATTCAATTCAAAATCTGAGTAATACATTAGGGCTTTTTGTCACCCCATAGACACTGTCAGCTCGACTGTCTCGGGCGATGATTCATATTTCACGCGTTACGCGTCAACCATTGTACTCATAGGTCATATATATAGTCAAACAGGACATACATACGAGTATAGTACATACAAAGGCAACCAAAAAATAAATAAAATCATAATAAAGAAAACTACAACATTTTGACAATTGTTAAATCTCTTGCCGTGGCAGGCAAATAACAGCAGTTTTTTCTTCCTTTTCTGTTTTATTTTGGGTGTTGTTGGCCACAACAAAACACTGCTAATGGAATTATTTTTGGTGTTAATGGCGGTTGCGGCTGTGGCTGCGGCTGCGACTGTGTCTCCTTTGTTATTTGACTTCCCTTTGGGTTTTGTGTTCAACTTCATTCACTGTCGTTTTATAATGAAATTTATTTATTTACATAAATATTTTTATATTATATGCATATGTTTGTATGTGTATGCACTCGTGTGTATGTGTTGTGTGTGGGTGTATCAATTGGCTACTACCAAAGTCGCTGTCGTCATCGTGCTCTGCGAGCCCAAAATGTCACTTTGATTAACACAACAATTCGCCATTTCTGACACTTTTTGGACATACACATGAGTGGCAAGCGACAAAAGGCAGGCAGCACATGAACTGGTATTACGAAAGAGTCTTGATGATATGGCAGAAACACAATTGAATATTTTTATTTATGTTACATATGTACATATATATATATATATATATGTGTATATGGCAGAGTGTGTACATTTGAATATGCTTATGAGGTTTTTGCGAATTATTATTCACACTTTTGCATATCTCTAACACTTCGCGAACTGATTGTGTCTCCCTCCATACATATGTACATACATCTAATGGGTTGTGGCCTGTCACTACAACGTTGGCGGCAAAGCGAAGGAGGTGAGTGCCTGCTGTGTAGTGTAGAGCACATGATTTTATTAAATTTTGTGGCAGATTATTTATGATTGTTGCGAGTAATAACATAGTAATAAATGACAATAGGGTTCGACATGACATATGAGTGACTGAGTGCGCGTACTTGTACTGACTAGGGCTTTACTGCGGAGCATATTATTCGGATGACTGTGTGGTCCAGTGTGAGTGATTTACCTATAGTTGACAAAGATATGAAAGACTTGCAAAAACCACTATTTGATACGACTTTATGCCAAGCTTTACTTGCTTTTGCAGGAGATTAAGAATTTTTGGAGCAAATTCTTATGGAGAGGGAGCTGGGACCATTAAATATCACGAAAAGCATCTGAAAAACTTGACTCTGAAATTGAACACACAATGTAAAGTCGAATGATTTGTAAACGTTGTTCAGGCGTAAGTCTTTCTATGAAGAAATGCCATACAATACTGAACAAAAATTACATCACAGCTTGACACGACTCACGCGTGATCTGTCAAAGAAAAAGGCTATTGAAAAAAGTACCTCTACTTGGATCGCCCTTTAAATGAACGATCTTATAATCTCCCTAGGTTATGGTCCAGTATACGAGGCAGCGTTCATAAAGCAACTCTCTCTTCGTTGTTATTGATCTTGAATTGCTTTGGCGGGTAAGAGTTCTCAGCAGACTTTTGGAACTCTTACATTTCATCTACATATTGCGAGACTCGGCCTACCGCCACTTGTGTTTCGCAAACTCACATATATTTTAACCGCATTCCGGCTTCTTAATAAGATTTTAAGTTCAACTTTTAATTGCTTACCGTTTGTTGCACTTCGCTCAGCGACTGCACACTATTAACGCTTAGACAACCTTACTGACCCTCTTTTTTCACTGCAGTTGCATATACATATAAGATATTTTATTACACCAAAACTCTTTCGTCGTTGCGCGCTATGCGTCATTAAACAACGCGTTCAGGTTATACTGTCCGTCACATCTGCCATGGCTGAGAAACACTGCTCATCTGCACTCATTTCATGGCTATTAAAAATACATACACGCACACATCTTCACACATATGTACATATGTATATTCGAAGGCGACTCAAAGGCTACAGTGCTGCGCCTGTAAGTCTTGTAAGTCCCGAGGCGCTCCGTTTTTCTTTTTCTTTTTTTTTTGTGCTTGAGCAATGTTATTTCATTTTACAACTACTAGTAGACATTTTTGTTGTAATTGTCGTTTTTTTTTGTCTGACATTTTTAAGGGTCAAAATTTTTAATGCACACACACATACATATATAAATATTCATAGACTGAATTTATAACATTTTATTGTCATAGGCGCAGTGCCTGTGATGCCACACTGACTACGACGCGCTTGGCCCAACGACATCCGCTTGGACAAAGGTAGAACGAAAAAAACAATCGAAAAACAAATAAACAAATGTAATAAAATGCACAAAGAATACTATGAAGGCGAAGTAGCAGACTAAATGAGAGAGAGAGAGAGCGAAAGAAAGAAAAAAAAGCATTTAATGATGTCACAGTTGAAATAAAAATGCAATAAAATGTCAAAAGTTATTGAATTTACGTTAGGACAACAGGTCCATGTAGGTACTAGTTGGCCTTTCTTACTGCCAACTCTTCCCCTACACCGGCGCATAACCCTTTCGCCTTACTTTCACATACACACACGTGTATTGTACTAGTATATGCAGCAAAGTAGTGGTTCGAGTAGTGCGGGTCGTGGACAAGTTCCTCCGGCCACGTAAATTTATTGAAAGCGTTTAGAAGTTCAACACGCCGCTCAACGCTCATAAAATGCATCAAGATATGCTTTAATTAAATTTCCGTCTTTTACATCCTTTCCGCTCTCCAAGCAAGGCCAAGCAACATTTTCACCCCAGCCGTTGTGCGTGTGTCGCGTCGTTGTCATTAGTAATAAACTGTTTTATTTGGCAGGATTCCGCAAAAAAAAAAAACAAAAAAACTTGCACAGAAGGCGCTTTGTAGAGCCCCGCGCTATAAGTCGTAGGGACACGGCGAAGAAGGTAAAGTAAAATAAACTAGAAAAAAAATACGAAAGAAAAAGGACAAAATGTTGTTATGAAATTAATTTTATGCAAATATTTTTCATTCCAACGACCATAAAAATGTTATACTTATCTTCATTAAGTGTTTTTGAGCTTATTTTATGGAGAGACTCATTTGGACTATTTTTAAATCTCTTCGGAGATTAATTAAAACCGAAGAAAAAGGATTAAGAATTGAGTGGATACTTCATTTTGCTGTATTCTAGTAGTTGGGGCGACGGCGAGCTTTCATAATTTAACACAAAAAAATCTGAAGATTATTAATACTTTCGAAAGGTTGGAAATTAGCTAGGGAACTAAGACATTCTTAGTTAGCTTAATTTCAGAAGATGTGCAATTGTCTCGATGGTCTAACTGTAAATATGCCTTGATACACTCTCCGAACTCCTTAATCAGTATTTAATTGCTCTGAAAAAAGGAGGATTTTAGGGTTCTAGTTAGAGATTCGTTGGAACAAGCTTCAGCCTATTCGGCTGCTGATTTGTAAAACGAAAGAGCGTCACTCATTCATCGCTATTGCAAGAGAATATTCTTTCGAAGGGAGTTATGAGATCAAACTAAGATTATTCTCACTCACTTTGAGAGTGTGAAGTCTTTCACATTATCATCAGAAGTGTTTCAGAAGACAGTCAACTGCAATACACCCGACCAAATGTGGGAGTTGAAGGAAACTCATAATTCGAGACGAGAATATAAAAAATGTTGAAGCGTCCATGGAAGCACAAGATGAGTACCCCTCAGAACTACTAAGTAGACCAGGTGAAGCCAGCTCCTGACGATTTCCTACACAATGCTACAATGCCGAACTCCAGAAATCTTCCGAGATGATACTCGATTAGTTTTCTATGTATGTTGTAGGACCGTAAAACAGACAGAAGATAAAGTCTTTTGATAAGAAAATTATCTATGCTAAGCATTAGTTGTAACTGCTCTGTATAGTTTACCGTTACGATCCGGATAGTTCCGCATAGTTCCGGATAATATCAAAAACTCATTGATTCAATTTCCACCGAACAGTGTCAGATCAAAACACCCACTAGGTTGTAGGGGGTTTGAAATTTGGGATGAAAAGCAGCTTCCCTGACCTTCTACGGTCCTGGTATTCATAGAATTTTAATTCTAACATAAATCAACGTCATAGACATAGACGGCCCAAAGCCGTGATAGCCAATTGGATATCCGAGTAAATGTTAGCCTGCCTTATAGAAGCCGCACTTCGAAGTGTCCACCGTTTCCTTGATTGCAGCTACTTCATTTTGAAAATTACTGTAGTTAACTGCAAGTCTTAACCCTCCGCTGACAGATAATTCTTCCACAAATGTCACCTCTAATTCCGTCAAGCTTCGATCCATCCCTGAAGAAGTTAAGAGCTCCTTTCCTTTAGTGGCTCGGTGCCCTTCGGTCCTCGCGTGAAGAGATTGTGATAGAGAAGCAGCCGCTCGGTGTCAGCTTGTAGACACAATAATAAAAGCGGTGTATGTGCTTGAGCCTCTCAAAAAGTGCGAACTGTTCCACGGTCGAGCCGACCAAAGCTCTCAGTCTCCCCGTGTCGTACAACAACTTTTGCAGTAATAGATCTGCGTATATGACAGTGCTGGCGACTATTTTAAGTTTTCTGGAAATGGAACGTGAGAGAGATTAACAAGATAGAAACTTTCTGTGTCTCGCTTTTACTACGCTTCCGACCAAACAAAAAAAGTAGTAAAATACTCTCGGAGGTATAAAAAATGCTCATTCCGATGTCTCTTTCAATGAAATCTGGCTCGGTTCTGACTCAGAATAGGCTCATTTTCTTGGCATAGAAATATAAGCATGACCCGGTATCGAAAAATCTGTTCTTTCATATGTTTTTACCAGTCCAGCGCGGCTGCCGATAATAGTATTGTAAAATTTGATCACTACTCTCCTGATTCAGTTGCCGTGAAACCTATACCTCCATTCGAACCATATTTAGTTTGAGTGAATACAATTACAGCTAAACATATTTCAAAACTAATACTCAATATCTGACTAAATGCTATACGCCGTCACTATGAAAACTAATTTAAATCTAGCGAATATCATATGGAGACTGTGGCGCTGGCGCTGCTGCGGTGGTGGTGGAGCAAAGTGTGTTGTATTCAATTCGATTATGTGCTGCACACGCAACAAATTGACTTGTGGTCAACAGTGACAAAGCCATGAAGATACAAACAAGTGATTATGCTTAGCATGCACGTGTTGCCATATAATATGTGAGCATACTATGCTCGTATGAACCCTGTAGCCAAATGAACTAGTTGGAGAGTACTGTGAAGTGATATAGCGAAGGGAAAGAAGCTAGTCAGTCAGTCACAAGCATTACTCCTACACAAACAATCAGTATTTTTAAGCATTTTGGCATTCTATGGAATAATAGCAGTCAGATGTCCTTCAAAAATAGTTTAGTCTCCTACTGGTTCAAAATGGATATAAAAATACTAGTTCCGCTAGAGCTAAACTAATTTCTTACCAAATAATTAAAAGTTAATAATTTAATAATAATATTTATAAAAAATTTATAATAATAAAGTGTTTGATATCAATTTGGTCCGCTGCGGACTGGTTGCACTTAAGTATGCACATGCTAGTTGTAAACTAGTTATTTTCATGTTTAGTGTTTGTATTTCACCGCTGGGTATTTTGCATAATACGCAAGTAAATATTATGGTAACCATTGTATTGAATGTTCATTTGCCACAAAACGCTAAGCACAATGAATTTTGCGGATTTGCGGACAACTTGACCACTACCACAGGTCGGCACTAAGAGGGGTAAGGATGGGTGATTACAATTAAATGGCGACTCAATACCACACTTAATGCGTAGATAATTATCAGCATATATATATAAATGAATCGAATCGCACATGCTCATGCCGTAAAATCTAAAACCAGTTATGAAAAGTACTAATTTCCAACTAGACTGAAATTGCACTAGTGCAAAAAATACCAAAATGATATCAATACCAATTGTGGAAGTATCAATTAATGCATTATTAAAAGTAATTAGCATGTTCTTTTATATTTTTTATCATTTTCTGTAATAAATTTTTTAACAAAATAATTATTTTTGGCTCAATATAGAACTAGTTACTTTGTAATATATTTTGGACTAGTATAAGGCCGGTATATTTCTGAACAAAATGTGACAATTGCCATCTAGTGATAAAAATAGCACTTGCTTGACAAAAAATACAGTTTTCTGACAAGTTGACCTACGAGTTTCGGAGTAGTTTGAGACCAGCTCATTTGTCTCGGCACATAGTACTTAGTAACATGCCTTCATGCGAGTATAGAATATAAACTAATGCATATTCAAGGCATTATCTACAGCACGTAACAAAATGTTGTGGCAGAATTTGATTGTGGTGTCCGTTTAATGGCATACAATGCTTCACAACACTCTGTCATCCTCCTCCTATCCTCCCAAAGTCACGCCATCAAATAAGTATCTTAAATGTTCATAATCATATTTGTATGATATTGATTGCATTCGCTTCAACTGTCGCCATTGTTATTTCAGCCTTTAGGCTTTGCAGATGCCGCTGTTGCTATTGTTGCGGTTATGATGGTCTAATGACGCTCGCCACTGTAAGCATGTGCCTTGATAGCCCATTTTCAGCAGCACTTTACTATTTATTCCATTAATTAAATATAATTGTCACCTAAGTTTGTGTTCTCCACTTGGGGGTATTTGTATCCCTGGCTAGTCGCAGAACTCATCAAATCTCCCACAGTCCACTGACGATAAAGATAATTTTGTGCCCTCATATGTCGTGACATAAGCTCAGCAACCAGAGGTGACCAGAGGTATCCCTAGACGATTCCTGCCTTGTTGAGTCGATTTAAGGATGCTGATCCTGGCAGTTTCACACCATTCTAGTTATCAGTGATTCCGTTACGCCTAGGCGCTTTAACCATCTCTTTCGAAAAATAACTCGAGGAACATTAAAAGTTCAGTGACTAGTGTGAGCCCACCATAAGCGCATCTAAAGAGAGCGTACATGCTCAGGTCCTTAATCGAAATGACGCATCGGAGTAAAACGTATTTTTCCTTCTATGACCGAGCCCACTCTGCTGGAATAGCGCTAAACTGGTCCAAAAACCTGAATTCTGAACCGATTTTTTGCTGCCGTTAGATAACCCTCATACCGTCCCTTCATCCATATATCAATTTATTCACTGTTCATGCTCTCCAGGCACTTTGCCCTACCCGATCACTTTTGAAAGGAATGAATCCAGGTTCCGGCTGTGAGCCAATTCAGAGAACCAGGGAACTACATACTCAGCGTGAAGTCAAGACCATGCGGACATCTCGGTAAACAGGTTGTGAGCAGAGCCTTTTTGCTCAGCGGAAAATGTTTTAACAGAATATTGAGTTGGGATACACATTCCAGTTGCTGGAGAATACTAGACCAGACGCAGAAAATCTCATCTATAACATATTAAATCAGAGCCTCACAGTCATAAAGAAACCTACGTCTATCTTTGAGTCAAAATAATGGTTGAGTGGCTGGTTGAAATGGGAGATTGAGACAGACAAATAAAAATATATCGAACTTTGTACGTAATCGAGTACGTAAAGTGCTCTCCCGACAAACAAAGTATCTAAGTGGTGTTCTTCTAGTAGCAGCCATGGTCATGGTAGGCTGTTTTATTCCAAGATACACAGTAGGGTAGACGATGACAACATATGATGGATTCACATTGTTAAGGAGTTCTTAGGTGAAACATATTACGAAAATGTATAGTCCTCGGCGTAAGGGCGAGGGAGAGTTTAATATGTCAAAGCTGCGGCAAATGAGTTCAACTGGATACCATAGACTAGGCAGCGTAACCGCTGTCTCTTTATTACTGGACTAAATCAATGTCGTCGTACATCTCAGCTTGTGTGAAAATATTCAGCTCAAAAAGTGAGGGGCTTGGTGTAATCTATAACCTACATTATTTAAGAAGAAGAAGAAGTTGGGTTGTTCTTACGTGTCCTCATCACATCAAATCCGCTTTACATTGCAAGGAATGGGCGAGAGAACTTTGCAGTTGATTTGCTTAGTCTTTAATTTTTAACGAGAACCGCTTAAAAAATGTGTTGCAATCGCCCGCATACAAGCAAGCTGACTGTCGCAATAACTGTTTCCCACTTTACATGTCCATCCCTCTATGTACTTGTACATACATACATATTTCTTTCATAACAACAGACGCTGAAAAATTCTGTTTCTCACTGTAAGTGAAATTTATGATAGCGGCACTTGCTTGTTGAAATGCTACTATGAGAAGCAACAACAAGAACAACAACAACACGACTTAGGCCATTTACCGTTTGGTGTGGCAGGATTTGACTGTGTCAAAGCTGCTTGTAGCCGCGCGTAATCTCAGCTAACGAAGCAACAAATTTAAGAAGAAAAAAAAATTTATTCGATTTTTTCTAAGCGCAGCTAAGCCCAAAGGCAGCACAACAACAATAACAATCATATTCAAATATAGTAATGCCCACAAATCGACTTAGAATTTCGAACATGCGCTCCAATAAAATCGCCCGTATGACTCGCTTTTACTATTATTATTATTTTTTTAATTTTTTTATTATTATTATTTTTTCTTTTCATTTTAGAGTGCCCAGATTTATTTAATATTGTCCCAGCCGCTCAACGTTGTCCATTGTGCTTGTTGCGCCGACGCGTCGTCGTCGTTGTCCGTTGTCCGTTGTCCGTTCACATTGTCAACGTGATTTGAATCCTGATAAATGGCGCTCGTGTCTGACGCGGGCACTCGCCAAATGCTTAACAAATATAAAATTCACTTCAACCCACATATATATGTACACATGTAAGTATGTACTCGTATGCACTGGCGGAGTACATGAGTATTCGCACCGCACCGCCACTCAAATGGCAGCGCCAACAAATTCGAATTGCCGTCAAACGAAATCTTTTCGCACACCAATCCGCATTAGAGTTGGCCATGCGATGTGTGTGTGCTCAATCGAGTGAAGGCGCAGTTTTGGCGGCTTACAAGCTTCAAGTATGCGTCGCGCCGCCGTCGTCGCCACTGAAGCGCTTGGTGTTTGGTGCTGTTGTTGGCGGAAGCTGTGTAAGCGAATGTCATTGCAGCGCCGAATATGTAAGCCTTTTTTACTCTATATACATGTTTTTTTCGTGTGCTATGTGCTATTGTTGTTGTTGCCTTTGTAGTTTTTGCACTTTTTGTCCACCAGCAATGCTTTAAAATTTTTTTTATTTTTATTGGTTTAACTCCAATATGGCATAGCAGCTCAAAACACTCGCTCTACACTACTAAATGTTACTGCCACTATCGTCACCTTTAAAACGCCATCGCCACCGTTGCGACCGCTGCCACCATCGCTACCACCACCAACACCACCAGCCATACAGAGCTTCGCAAGTCGTGTCAACATAATTAATTCTAACAAATTTCGCACAAAATCTATTGGTCACAGCGCGCTCGTAATTCATGTGAACGCTTTTGTGAGCACACTTCTGCACAGACTCACACTCACACCCGCACACGCGCACATTCTTATTTGCATGCGATATATTTTATGCTTAGTTTGGACTTTTGGACTTCCTCCGGCTGCCACCAACCACTACTACTATTGACCTCGGGCTAATGCCAAAGCCAATAAGCCGGGTTATGTGCGCATGGTTGTACTCCTCACTCACTACCATAGTCGGAGTTAGTTAGTTTAAGTCACTCGATCAGCTTTTGGCGGCTAATACTTCTATTCTTGGCATCGCATGGAGGAAGAGAAATAGAAAAAAAAAAGATTTACTTTATTGCTGCTTTGAGCTTAACCCGCATTTCTTTGAGGACTGAGGTTTGTTAGTTTGATTTTGTTGATTTGGGGCGAAGTGTGAGTTGGCATTTTGGATAGTGGAAAATGTTAACTGAAGATGAGGAATTTCAAAACTTAGCCCCTTCTTGAAAATCTATTAGTATAACCATAGATTTTAAAAAGTATAATATTCTTAAAACACTGAGGGAGAAGGCAAAGTCACTGGCTTTCTTCTTTGTCAAAGTAGGTTAGGAAAGTGGCAGCCGGTGCCGCAAATCAGACACACTTAGATTACAGTAAGCCTATTGTAATACCGCGATGTTTCTACAATCCTCAGTACTATTTCTATATTCCCTTTTACTCTTTAACGATATTTAGTAGCTTCTTTACCTTGACGTCTGCGTCTCGATATAGATCATCAATTAAAACGACTACCAAATTACTACTTACTACGGAAACGAAAAATATGCTGAAAAATAGCGAAAACTTTGCGCAAATGTTTTGAGACCAGAAGCTTTCAAAGCTCTCTCTCGGAAAATTATGGCTGATTAAGGACTACAAATGCAGGAAATGTGGAGAAAAGCTTGAGCTCGTAGTGGATAATCTCACTTGGCAAGGAAAAGGTGTATAACATTCAATTAGCAAAGCATAAAGATCAAGAACGTCTGATTCATCTTTCTAAGGATGGAATGGAATAAAATAGACTAGTTCAACCTAACCTATCATACCGTTTAGTGTACATTAGTTACCTAAAATATGAGAAATCGTCTCCTATTCCTCTTCCTTCCTTCAACTTCTACAAAGTCTTTTGAAAAATGAATTTTTAGTCCAAATAATGTCCTCCGTTGGTAGAGAATATTATTCGAGCGACTTCTTTCGGAATTTTGACAAGATGAGCTGAACCGAGTTTGCTTGCTATTTCTGAAAGTATCCTCTTTAGTATATTTCAAGCACCAACTTCTTTAGGAATATGATAAAATTTCATACAAGAGCTCAAGAAGAAAAAAATTTCAAACCTTCTTGATTTTGCTCCTTGAGTTTTCTTCTAGTCAGCTCCAGAGTCGTTAGCGTTGTAGAAACTCCTACAAACTCCAACCAATGTGGTGGTGTTAAAAGGACATCACGCTCATGGACATACCGGTACAGGTTAAGAGGAAACGAAACACATTAACAGATCGAAAAAGAGAGTGGCGTGAGAATGAAGAGCTTGAAAAAGCTACTGCCAGAAAATTTCATGAGAATTTGCGGCGACTTACCAAAGATCCTAGGACCGGAACATATTCACGTAAGACCCAAGTAGATAATCTGGCTACCGAAGTCTACAGTATACTGAGTTTATGGAAGCTATACTTCTCTAGCCTGCTGAAAAGCAGTGAAAGTGAAATATGCGGAGATAGCGATCCCGATTACCCAATATATAGATGACTAAGGATTGGCAGGACGCTCCATCAGCTAATGAACTTAGAATATTTCATCATCGGCCTGTATAACCGCATCGCTAATTCTGCTTTCTTTACACTGGATAATAAATCCAAGTGAATGGGTCTGGTGCTCAGCGAGGACACCTAACTGATGCGCATATTTGCCTTTAATGTGAGTAAAAAAATACAGACATAGTTATCGATTACTTTATAAAGTACATCTGTATGTATGTATGTATGTATGTATATATGTATAAATAAATCTTTCAATTTCCTTTATCCTCTATTTAATACACATCCAATTTATATTTGTAATTTCAATTGCAGTTATCTACACCTTTCCTCTCGTTTCACGTAGAGATAAGGTTACAAAAGCCCTATGTAGTTGCTTGAGTATGTATGTGTGTAGCTACTTTACCTATTTCCTTTTGGCGTTCTGTTCAAGCGTAAAAACTTAATTTCCATAAACAATAGTGAACGCATATTGATTGCGAAACATAAATTACAAGCAATAAAATAAATTGAGATCTCATTTCAAATAAACACGTACACATACATACACACACACACACATACAAATAAGCATATGCACAACATATAAATGTTTAGTTTGCGCGCAGGTAAACTTCTTTGTGTGTGTGTGTGGTGCAACGTGCACCAAATGAGATAATGAGAGATGTTGCAAAATGGCAAAGGAAACAAAAATAAGCAAAAAAAAAAACAGCTTCAAAGGCTCGCGGAAATCAAATGTTGCATTGGCGTAGCTGGTGAACACATGCCACAGCGCATGGCAACTTCCGTCGACCTTCAATGTGCCGTGAACTTACTATACTCGTATAGTAGGTACCACTGGTAAGTGAGCATGAATATTATTTTGCGAAACTGTTACATACTCGTGCATATATACAATTGTAGATTTCCAATTTGTGCCCTTCCTTTGCTGGCGAGGGAGAGGAAATTGCTCGTTTTTATAGATAAATGCAACACAGCACTGTTCGATGAATTATTTCAATATGTAGGAAGTAATTTATGTTTATTTCAGTGGATTAGGAGTTGAAATTTTTTTTCAAATTATTTTTTTACAAATAAATTATTAGAAACTAAAATTACAATTGAAGAGAACTATACATGCTACAGAGCTAAATGGTGAAAAGGTACAATTTTCGTCTTACAGCCAATATTTACACCTATTAAAATTTTGGCCTCGAAACTCCACGCAGGATCACTCGTTCGACGATCACATATCTCCACATAGCTTCTAAATTCGCATGAAACCATTAATGGGGAACGTTAACGACAACAGCTCATCAATTCTAAACCAGTGATGCCGAAAAACGCCTGGAATTCGCGATCGCCTTACATGCCTTACATTGTCTCTTCTTACGATCATATATTCCGTCCTCAGAACAGAGTAGGAAATTTATCAAAGATCAAACTCTACCAGCCGCTTATACTTTCTCTACCTACAGTTTGGTGTAGAAATTTGTACTTTGACAAGACACGATGACTCGATATTAGGATTTTTTGGTGAGAAAGCTTTTGCCGTAGATTTAATCTCCGTTGACAATACCACATTCCTAACGCGGTTTTTGTTACACCATGATGCTGATACTCTTATTTCGTGCAATTCTGTAAATAGTCATTCGTGCAACAAATTATTTTGATCGGAAAATGAGTGAAATTTCCGGAGAAGTACTTTGGTGTTGGTCTTTGTTTTTATTTTTATTTGATATAGAATATGGTGAAATACATTAGCATAGGTTTTTTACTATAAAAGGTAATATCACTGCTGTGTCGAATAATTTGATAAATAATTCGTTCTGGTCGGCCAAACACACAAAAAGCTAATGAAATTCTGCAACTGATGAAGCCAGGGCAGACATATAAGCTGGTAGATGTTAAATGGTGGATACATTAGGCATCTCTCATTTAACAATTTGGAATCATAAAAAAACCTGGCTACTCAAATAAGCTTCTTCTTTGGTTGTAACATGAATTAACGCCAAAAAAAAATATTGAACAAATTGCTGCCAGTGAAGCGCCACTGAAACACTAGAAAAACGAAGAATTTCTGACACGACTCATCACGAGGCGACGGGCTATGAAAATGGCGTTAAACACGAGAATGCAAAACGGGAAAAACAAAGTCATGGTCAAAAGTCGGTTCCAAAGCCAAACAAGGTTATGCTGAGTGTATGGTAGGATTGGAAACTATGAGTTGCTGCAAGATCAGTAATGATCTCTGCTGTGAATAATTAACCATCTTAAAACTAGCAGTTCAAATAAAAGTTTTGTATTGTCATGACTAAGGCGGACTAGATACATCTCTGATGATCAGGAAAAATTGTACGGTTTTTATGCACTCATCATATAGTCCGAACCTTGCACCATCTAACTAACTTTTCCATCGATCTTTGAAAAATGCTCTTGAAGGTAAAAAATAAAAAATTGGCCACCCAAAAGCCGCTGAAAATCATTTCCCCAAGTTCTTCGCCGATAAACCACAAAATATCTACACTGATGGAATTATGAAGCTACAAGCAAAATGAAAAAATTTCATAGACAATCATGGTAGATGGTGGTTTGATAAGTCAATCATTTTTTGAACAAAAAATATTTTTTTCGGCAACTAAGCGTTTTATTTCTCAACATTATCTTCTTTTAGCTCTTTACATTTATTCGAGTGTTTTTTCAATTTTTGAATTCCTTTCCAGTTATAGAGTCCTTCAAGGCCCCAAAAATAGGCGTTTGTTTCTATGATGACCTCTTCATTCGACCCGAATCTTTTACCGCGCAGCCATTTCTTCAACAGCAATTTTTTTTTGCCGGTAATCTTTTTACCATTTTCAAAGGTAATCGATGTGAATTACAGCATCCCAAAAAAACTGTGGCCATGACCTTGTAGGCCGATAGTCCTACCCTTATTTGGTACACGTTCGCCCCGAGAAGCCCAAAGTCTTGATTGTTCTTTCGTCTCTGGTGTGGTTTGCTGTCAACTGTCAGATTGCAGTTGCATATAGTCGAACACTTCATTGAGGTTGGGTTGCGCTTTTGATCGTTTGTGAGAAATCGCGGCACCCATCGCGCCAATAGCTTTTTCATGTCCAAATATTCATCTACAATGTTTTGTACCCGCTCAGTTGAGATACCTACAGCCTCAACCACCGCACGTATCTTTATTCTCAGCTCTTCCAATATCATTACCTGGATTTTATCGACGATTTTGCGCGACATGAACGTTCGGCGTCACTTGTACTGCGACCTCTCCGAAACTCAGTTAACCACTTCTTAACCATTGAAATTGATGCTGCAGAACCCCCTAGTCTTTATTAAGTCTTTTCTAGGCTTCGGTGTGGTATTTTTACGCAAAAAAAAATAATAATTCTTAAGCAGTGCACGAAATTCACTTTTTTCCATTTTCGTTACAATTCACGAGCGGGTCTGCTTTCAATGGCTGTCAAACTGAAATTAAATAGCGCAGCTTGCTAAAAATTTTACAGCAACCTACTAATCGATAACAGTTGATTTTCTTAAAAATTATCGATGTATTTGACACAGATCTTTACAGAGGAAGTCTGAAAAACGCATGGTTATAATCACTTAAGTTTTCCCCACACCAATTAAGAAAGCCAAGCTCACCTATTTATGTATTTATAGCTTTATGTACATATACCGACTGAGAACTCGTAAGCTAAGTGGTAATCGAATGAAATCTTTTAAAACGTTTCAGCATATTTGCGTATCCCAGAAAAAAAATTCTTATAATTCCCGCACAGCATAGGCTATAAAAATCTTATTTACGTTCATAGAGAAAATCGCACCATTTCGTCTAAGCCTCAATTGGTTAGTTTAAGCATTTAGGTTAGGTGCGTATTAACGGTACATAAAAATCTAAAAACACCTCAAATCAAAGGCATAAAAATCTCCGAAGGCAGCAGGGGTTTGATGCCACCAGAAGCATTTCTTAAAAGCTACTAAAAAGATGAAAATCAAGAAAAAAAAATATTTTAATTGAAGAAAAACACAAAAATTCAATCGAAACATATGCCACGACAACAACAACAACAATTGATCGCGTAACAACAACACCAACTACAGCAGCGCAATTATCGACTTTGGCGAGGCAAAACAACATGTGGTAAAGCGACAAATATAAATTTTTCCCTCATTCCCTGTGCGCACGTGTGCGTGTGTGTGTATGTGTGTGTGCCTTTGGTCACCCAAAGCTATCAACACCACACTCATATCGTCAAGAGATAAGGATCTGACGATGAAGTATCGAAACGACAATATTAAAAAGATGGGTCAATGCGTGGATGCGGTTCAATTGATTAGAGACGTGCGGTGCGGTGCGTGTTGTGTGTGTGTTGCTTGCACAACGAGTACAGAAACAAAAACAAAAACAAGAAAATAAAAAAATTTGATGCGAGAAAAAAGTGGCAATAAACCTGCAACACTTTTGGTGGTCCAATGTGGCGTTGGTGGTGCTGGTGTGCACGGCTGCAGAGGCGGCAAGCGACTTTGCCACTTCACATTTGAGTGTCACCGAGGCGCTGGTGTGTAGTTGTTGCATGCTCTCGCCTGCACAGTTGGGTCGCATTTTAATTGAATTCAAATTGACTATATTTCGAGTGTAAAAACTGCCGCAAGGAATAAAAGGAAATCAATGCAAAGCAGTGAACGAGCGCGACAAATAAACCGACAGGCAGGCGACAGACAGCGAGCGAGCGAAGGAAAAAAAGCACATTTCATGGAATTTATGTGGAATTTTAAAAGCCTGACATAGTAAAATGTCAAATGGTATGGCGTATGTGGGCAGGCTCACATACCTCACATGCCAAAAGGGTGCGTCCGCCGCTACGTACATACATATTCCTATATATTCCACATATGAGTATTTTTATGTCTGTCTGTCACGGCCGGTAGAGGGTTAAAAACAAATCCACATATTGGAGAAAAAAAAAAAATTTAATTTAAAGCACAACAACAAGTCAATATGTTTTCCAATACGCGACACATTCAGACAGTATGTCGTCCATACGAGTACATATACACCGATACCAACATTCTACTTCAAAATCAACATATCCACCGACTTTGTTGTGTATATAAATAGCTCTTTTATGCGCTCTTTACTTTACGCTTGTGCGTCTGCGCAGACCACTTGGAGTCGCATACGCTGACGCAGTCTGCTGCTCTATCTATGGATTATCCTTTATGCGCTACAATTCCACCATTAAGATTTAGATAACGCCGTCGTATTGAAGCACTATTGGCCTATACGTACATATAGATGGCTCGTTGCCACATTACACTAAATTATAGTGCGCATAAATTCAGTTTCTTTACCTATTTGGTCAACAAATACTAGTTGGATTAGTTTCGTCGATATTTATGCGTAAGTTGAATGGGAAAGTGTGCAGTAAACAGTTTAGAAGAAGGAGATAAACTTAAACTAATAATGAGTAAATGAAATTATTTCTAATTAATTCAGAAATATTTATTTTTAGATTTCTTTGGTCCCACTTGTTTATTACATCCCTCAAATTACCAGTGAAAACAGCCACAACTAAAACATATTCTCTCAGAATCAGAAAAAGTCGGAGAGAGCGTTACAATTATCTCTCTCCCTCTCGAATTTCGAGACTGCGTGAGTAAAAAGTATGTGCATTGGTGATCTTCAGTCTCTTTTGCACTCAACTATTTCGTTCCCCATACTGCCCTGAAGCCTAGAACCTACGGCCTCACTGAATTCCTGAGGTGGTACAATGGCCTTCCTTAGCGCAAAAACATTCGCCCAGAAAAAACTGCGCTATTTCAAAGGAGTGATGGATTGACTAAAGTCTTACTTGGGTAAAGACGTTTATGCGCCAATTCCGTCAGCTTTATCTCAGGCGAACCGGCTTTTTGCCTTACAAAGCGCAGGAATTTCTTGATTTGTAAGCTATCGCCGAAGTTTTTGGAAGAACATTCCTCTGAAGCCGTCAATCTCACGGTAGAATTCGCTAAAATATTTCTAGTTGTCAGCGTATCAACATACCTTATGACTTTCTTGGCCACTGCTGCGTGGCTTAAACTTGCAGTTCAGAATTCCTCCGATACCTGCTCATCGCACGCCAATGGTAGATGTTTTCCTGAACCGAGCTTCTCCAGTATGGCGGTGTTCTTGGGTTACCCAAGAATAATAGGAGGGCGCTTGCGCCAAATTGTCTTGTTATCCTCCATCATCCTGTTCCCAAAAAGATGCTGTCTTTTCGAACCTTAGGAAATGATGGTATCCGTATCTTTAATCCTTTGGACTTATTCATGGGGACTCCTGCCGATCCATCCCGCTTCCTAGCAACCTGACGACCATTTCTTGGATCAGATTAAAATTTTTGGAACACAATCTTGGCTCACTCTATTTCCAGCAGGATTTCTTTGACTCAGCGGCTGGAAGAATTTTTGCCTTTTGCTTCTGTAACTCAATCCTTAGAGATGCTGGGGATCCTCAACTCTGGTGAAAGCCATATGATATAGGAGTCATAGCAAGCCAACACTGATACTCGAGACAATAGTCTGCATTCCTGTACCGATTACACCTGTATTTCGAGTATCTTATAAAGATTCTGCTCTTGCTCTAATTAATGCTTGAATTATTGGGTTTCAACGGGCTCGACTTCGTTACTGTCTCAGATTTACAGCTCTCTGATGTTATTCAACGACCTAAGTAAGGACGCTGCCTCGCATTGGTTCTTGAGTTTCTGCTCTTTCGGTTTTCTCTTCAGATTGTCGACTTTCTTGTGCCTTGTTTTTGTTGCTATTATTTTTTGCTTCTGTTGGTCACTCATAGTCCCACGAAAAGTAAAAGAAAGGGTGTATCCACCCGAAGAAGACATGTGAGACCATCAGTTCTGCGTGCTGCAACCTATGCCAAGAGGCTTCCTACGAAAATGGGGTTATTTAAGGTACACAGGATGATCCAACGGCTCGGAAATTTATGACTTACATAGCCAGTTTGGCCTCTAGACCACAAGCAAAAACTTTTCGCATATAGCAGAGCTATTGGAGAGTATGAACACAAAGTACTGATTACTCTACTGGTTACTCTTCCGACAACGTACGGAATTGCTATGAAGTATTCAGTATATGATAATTATCTGTTAGCGCTAACGCGTAGGGCTCAGTCTGCGAATTTTCGCCGACCTAACATCTGAAATAGAAAATTTAAAATTTCAAACACATCCTTTTCAAGAACTATTAATCACAAGTAATATATCCTTTTAGTTTAAAAATTTGACAGAAATTTATTTGATTTCCCACACTATAAATAATCTGATGGCCAGATTGATAGCTGAGAATTTCGAGAAAAAATCATTTAGTTAAATAAATTACATGCAACGCTTGTGATTTATAACATGGTTAGCTGGTGGTTTTAACTCGCTGCAGTTTATATTCAATATTCTTAAGGATACCGAAGGAAATGTATTTATATACCCTTTATGAGGTTCAATGCTATGCAGAGAGCTAAAAGAAAATCTAATTAGAATCCAAAATATCGTCCTTCAAGTAGCTAAATGAGTCTTATATTATTAAAGACAGTAAAAGTCAGACCAAAAGGATCAGAGAGTCAACATATGTTCTCTCTTAGTGCTCTTACCCGATATTACGAGTAACTAACTCTGTATATATTAACTCCACAACTCTTTTCTCATCAAACATTTTCCCAACCGTGATCTTCCACAACCTTACCTATTTCATCTTGCATAATTGATTAGCTCAACTTGCACAAGCAGCACTCGCCGTGTCAGTCGGATATCCTTTTTTAAATTTACGAGCGCATATGTACACGAAACCTTACTCATGCTAAGGTTGTTAGTATGTAAAACGGCACACAGTGAAGATGTCAATTGGTGAAAAATGCAATATGTGAAAGGAAGTGCATACAAAGATACAGACTCAGCAGTCTTTAGGCGCAGATTCCAGGCTGATTCATGCCAGTACTTTTAAAATCATACAGGAGGACTAACAAAAAGGTAACTTCTTACATATATCGCACATAAGAGAATAATAAAAGAAACCACACATGTTGCTCATTCCAGCACACTTGCAACATTGGCATACTTCTCACGTACACAACCGCTCGGCGCTCGTTGTCATTTATTTGCTAACTTAAGATTTGCTTTTAAACAATTTCCTTGTTGCGCGCTACCACAACTCTCATGGTTGCGATTACTTTCAGTGAAAAAAAAATCAATTTTTCTACTTGCACTACTTTACCCTCGCCACTCAGTTCATCTGCACAGCTTAGCTGTATGATCCTGCCACGACGACTAGGTGCTGCATGTGAATTGCTTCTCGTGAATGCTGATAAAAAAAGAAGAAGAAGGAACTTCATCAAAGACATTTTAACATATTTCACCTGCTCGCAATGAGCTGAACGAGCTAGTAAAGTTGTTAACTGATTTTAGAGTTCAAGTTGGAAAAGAGCCGCTTTGCCAATGTGCCTCTTACTAGTTTTATAGAGTTTTTTTTTTATTCGCCAAAATTTGCTAAAGACGGCTTTGCAGCATGCTGTACGTGCTTGTGGTGGCTACAAAAAGTTTACTTTTATTACTCACCTGTCTATGGTAACTGCAAAAGAAATTGAAAATTCGCTCAGGTTGAGAATTTTTTCAACCAACTCTCAAGCTGGCTAAACAGATATATGAAGAGGACATCACATACTCGCATGCAATGCGGGTCAACGTTTATTATCTTATTTTTTATTTATTTTATTTTATTTTTTTTTAATTTTTTTTTTTTTTGCCTAATTTTATTTTATTTAATTTTTTTTTGTCATTTTGCTTTTTTTGTTGTCTTTATTTTATTTTTTTATAAAATTTTATTTTTTTATTTTACTTTATTTTCTTTTTTTCATTTTATTAAACTTTTTCTTCATTTGATTTCATTTTATTTTAATTTTTTATCAATACTTTTTTAGTTTTTTTATTTATTTTTTATTAATTTTTTTTTATTTATTGATATTTTATTATTTTTTTATATTTAAAAAAAAAAAATTTTATTTTATTTTATTTTATTTTGTTTTATTTTGTTTAATATAATTTAATTAATTTTTTTTTCATTTTATTTATTTATTTTTTATTTTATTTATTTTTTTTTTCACTTTATTTATTTTTTTAGGTTTATTTTATTTCATTTCATTTAATTTTATTTTATTTTATTTTATTTTATTTTATTTTATTTTATTTTATTTTATTTCATTTTATTTTATTTTATTTTATTTTATTTTATTTTATTTTTTTATTTTGTTTGATTTTATTTTATTTTATTTTAATTTATATTAATTTTTTTAATTTAATTTTTTTTTTTAATTTTATTTATTTATTTTATTTTTTTTTATTTTAATAAATTTTTTTGTTTGTTTATTTTATTTTACTTTATTTTATTATTTTTTTCTTTCTTATTTTTTTTTTAATTTTTTTTTTGTTATTTATTTATTTTTTTCATTTTTTTTATTTGATATTTTTTTATGTTATTTTACTTTATTTAATTTTTTTAATTTAATTTAATTTTATTTTATTTTATTTTATTTTAATTTATTTTTTTCATTTTATTTAATTTTTATGTTTTGTTTTGGTTTTTTTTTTAATTTTATTTAAGTTAATTTTATTTTATTTTCTTTCATATTATTTTATATTTTTTTATTTTTTCGTTTTATTTTTTTTTTCATTTTATTACATTTATTTTTCTGCAGCGCACCAGAGCATAGATTAATTTGCTCACCTGAATTTTGAGGCAAACTTGTACTACTTTTTAATCGATAAAACTGTCTAATGTAACAGGAAACCCATCACTCTTTCTGAGACTAAGCCACATTAAAGTCAAACGCACTTACATACATACTTGGTTGTATGTCCACATGCCTTTACTAGCCATTTACACTCCACTCACGTAACAACTTTAACCGAATTAAAAATCAGTTAATCGAAAGCAAAAAAGAAAACTGCCAAAGAATAAAAACTTGATTTCAAAAAAATAAGAAAAACCAGAGCTTTTATTTTATTCACAGTTTTATTTTATTTTATTTTATTTTATTTTATTTTATTTATTCACCAAAAAATCCCTCACCTTTTTATAACAACACCACTTTACGCTGGGCAACCAGCTAACCGCTCGAGTGACCGCAATAACCATAAATATTCCGAAGCACTAAAGCATTGACATTCAATCCACTTAGTTGCCACCAAAAAAATGTTATATTCTCATTGTTGTTGTAGTAATGGAAGAAGAACGATCATTAATTGTGCTGGAAACATCATGACTGAGGCGCTTTGAGGGTGTTGAGGTAAGTTCCAAATGCGAAAATGACATAAAAATAAAATCACATCAACATATATAGAGCGGTTCAAGCAAGTACCTATCATATATACGAGTACCTGTATGCATGTTTGTATAAAAATAATTTTTATTTTACATTTATTTTACATTACATTTTATTCAGGCGTCATTTATGTCCGCACTCACGCGTTCTTCTAACTCATTCAGTCACTTAACTTTTTGTACTCTAAATATGCGCATGCAATGCATAAATTCACGAAATTAACCAAAAATCGTGTTGTGCATAAAATAAATGAAACTTGAATGTAAACTTCAACTTAAAAAATATAGTTTAAAAAGCATTATTTTGTGCTGCTAGGCAAATCCATTGTGGCAGTTGTTGGTTGATTGGACGTTTGGTGTTGGTTTTTAAGTTTTAATTAGTGCTCATATAACGGTCATAAATGTTGCAATGCTTTCGTGTTAAATAAAGTAATTTGAAATCAATTTCGAATAGTTTTTTATTTAATTTTAAAGAAATAATTACAGTTTCGGCCTAGTTCATGGAACTTTATTGCGTTAGATATATTGGATTTCATAGCATATAAATTTTGTTTTCTTTGTTTAGTCACTTCTTTGGATTGTTGTTTGAACCAATGGCGGACACCAAGTGAAGACTGCTAGGTGAATCCTTATCAGTTTGAGCCTTTCAATGTAGTAGTGTTCTTCATATTTCTCTGTTTCGTCCATCAATTACTGCTTCAAACGCTTTCATTGAACTTTTTTCGTCTATTCGTCGTTTCATGTTCTCCAATATTTTCCATCACTCTAGGAACACTTAGCTCTCTTCATTTAATGTTGTCATCGACTCCGCTTCTGCAACATTCTTTTGGAATACCAAATTCAGATATTTCGGCATAGAAGCAGCTCAGCTTCGTTGTGTTAAAGTCTACGTTCAGGCCTTGACTTTCACATAAATGAGTTGAAATTACCTCTTCGTTGGTGGGGGAACACAGATTTCCTTTTATACATGATTCTAAATGGTCCGGTCAAATTATAATCAGCAAGGATTGTGAGACTCTTAACTTTTTTGCTCTTTCAGCACTCTATTGCTATGGTGATACCATGATCACAGAGTGATAGGATCTCCATTCTATAATCAACCACAGTTCATTGCTTTTCCCATCCCCAGAAGCTTTGTAAACGGACTGGAGATGTGTTTCCGATATAAGTTATCAGTTCCTTTTCCTGGAACACATAAAAATATATCTCGAATTGGAAATCTTCAGTAAGACGTCATATCTTCTCATAGAATTTTGTCCTGTTTCCTCTATGCTTATCAGTAGTATTTTTAGTGGTACGTTAGGTTAGGTTAGACGATACTACATTGATATCTTACTGGATAACCGACATCTGGACAAAATTATGTTCTGTTTGGTCTTTAGAACTGTTCTCTTTGCAAATAGAAGCAGACGTTTTGGACCTCAATAGATCCATTGATTGAAGCGATGTGTGGGAAATAGCGCCGTATTTGTCGGCTATTATGGCGCGATAACGGTCGCCATTGATGGTTACGTTCTCACCAGCATAATTTTGAAAAACTATGGACCAATGATACCACCGACCTACAAACCACACCAAACCGTTATTTTTTCTGGAATATATGGTAGCTCTTGAATCTCTTCAGGTTGCTCTTTGCCCTAAATGCGGCAATTTTGCTTGTTTGCATACCCATTGAGCCAGAAATGGGCCCATAGCTGAACAAAATTTGGTTCGAAAACGTCAGATCGTCTTGGAACTTTTCACGCACCCATAGAGCGAAACGATGTCGCTTGGAAAGGTCTTATAATTTAAAATCTCGACGTAAAATGTGCCAAGTCGTTCCTTGCGTCAGTCCGAAGTTCTGCGAACGGCGCCGAATCGACTCTCCGGCATCTTCGTGTACACTATTAGCTACGGCCGTTATATTTTCTTCACTGCGACATGGACGTGGTCTATTCGGTCGAATGCTGGGTCTCTAGGTAGCTGATAATAGTACGCTCAATAGGCCGATTATGTTTACCATAAGTTGATACCGAACAAAAAGAGCATGAGAGCTTGGCACGACTCACTTGTGATCTATCAAAAAAGGCTATTAAAAATTTCAATGTTAACTATGCTTTTCTTCTTCGTTAATGTCTTGATTACCTTGATTTTCTTAGTTTTGGTTAAATGCAGACCTCATTCCGCCGTTAGTTTTAGAATGTCATATGTGGTTAAACTGACATCGAAACTCCTTTTTCTTGTAGTTCTATGTTCTTTTCTCCACTGAAGCAAGTTCACATCTGTGCTGAAACAAAGTCGTTTTCCGTGATGTTGTAAATATCATTAAAAGCACTGGAAGGGTAACTTCCCTCCTTCACAGGATGTTAATTGGGATTTTGAGCTTTTCTTGAAAGACTCAGGCGTATAGCTTAAAAAACATTATCATATATGAACCAAATGCTACAGAAAACCATAATTCGAGCCTAGGGAAAGGCGTTCAAGTCTAGTTCATTGGGTTAGATCTCGTTGTGGAGATTGAATTTTTCGTTTGTCGAAACACAGACCCAACCTGTCGTTGACAGTATGCAGTGATAGTGGTTTTTTCTTCTTAACTATAACTCACGTGGATACCGTAGCAGCCTCACATTTTTAAATTTTCCAAGGCATAAAGCAACTAAGGTGTTAGGCCTTCGCCATTAAGGGATGGGAAATTCCTACTGAAATCGTATTTTATGGGAACATTCTTGATCTCTGCTACACTACAAGACCTCTAATATCGCTACTGGTGGCAAGACAAGAGTCTTGTGTACCACATAATCATTTCGGTTCTTGGTCAAACGAAGATTCTCCTAATTTTTTATTAGCAATTTGGAATTCACACTTACCAAGGAATAATGAAATTAAATTTCCGTGCATTTACAATCAGCTACTGCGACAACAAATACAAAAGCAAAAGCGAAGAAATTCCCAAACAAATGGACAATTATCGCCTTCCAATCAAAGGTAATTTGAAACGAACATGGAGTAATTCGCAGAGGGAGAAGGTAGTTTGCGGTGGTCTTAGACCATATCTCTCGCAATCAGCTAACGGTTAAACTTGCACTACACACACTCATTTGTTGGCATTCAGATACTGATACGTACACACACATTTGCATTTGCATTTAAGTATTATCTCAAGTTGCAACGAAAAAATCTCTTCGATTATCATCAACACTTCTAATAGTTGTTAACGTTGTTGTTTTTAATGAAACAACATAGCACATGTAGCATGCAACATTAACGTGCCACCGCTAACCTATTGCCAGGGTGCGAAGAAAACTGCTGCTGCTGCGGACCACGAGTGCAGCAGTGTACGTGTATGTGTGTGTGTGTGTATGAAAATGTTGATGTTGCAACAACGAAATTCCATTTGCATATGCGTTTTTTTTAGGTTTGCCTTGTTGCTGCTACACAACTATTTTTGCTGCTGCTGCTGCTGCTGCTGTTTGTACTGCCGCTATGTAGTCAACGCCGCTGTTGCCACATGCAACAAGCGCACTAAATTACAATCAAATCAGGCAATTCATTGCAATTACCACCTCAGCAACACATTACCACAAATTACTGTATGGCGCTACTTTTTGTTGTTGCTTTTGTTGCTTTTGTGGTGGCTGCCGCTGTAGCATATGCATATGCTGCTCTTGGCGACTGGCGGCGTTCGCCATAGAAGTTGCTGCTGATGGTTGAGTAAGATAAGCGCTGTTGTTGGCAATTTTTGTTTATTTGCAAACACACACACACACACATACATAGTATGTATGTATGTTTTTTGTTGAGTATTGATTAAATATATTGTTTTTGTTTGCAGCAACAGCATGTGTTGCGCATGTGTTGCACGTTAAACAGTAACATCATTAGATAGTGTCTGCTATGCAACATAGCAATAGCAATAGAAACAACAACAACAACAACAACAACAACAACAACAACAACAACAATAACAACAACAACAACAACACAAACAATAATAAAAGCAACAACAACAACAAAAACAACAACAACAACAACAACAACAACAACAACAACAACAACAACAACAACAACAACAACAACAACAACAACAACAACAACAAACACAACAACAACACCAACAATACCAACAATAACAACAACAATATCGTGGCTGCATTGCTACTAAGTCAATAACATTGCATTTGCACCTACACACACACATACATACATATGAATTTCTTATGCTTACTGTTATTTCATTTTAATGTTATTTTTTTGTTCTTCTTCTTACTGGTCGCGCCATTGCTGCTATGCATGCGGCAAAAGAAAACGATGCGATTGCGATTATGCCGAGACGATAAAGCGACAACGCAACAGCGAGGTGTTATCATTCAACGGGCATCGGACGCATGTATTTGTGGCACACAAAGAGATAAAAAGCATGTGCGCATATACGAGTACATGGAGCACTACAGTAAAACATTGAACCGATACGAAAAAGTACTAGTTCGTAACTAGAATTTTCTGACTGATATATATCTAGTCCGAAAAGAACCACCTAGGTATTAGACTAATTATAAAACATAATATTTTAGGTAACGCGGTTTAAGAACAGGCAAAGTCGATCAAAAGGGAAAAGGGAGGCTCAAGAAACGACCTGTTTCGACGGGCTCGGGTCAGAGGGACAACGGTGTTAGATGAATCGGTTGTAAAGGACATAAAAAAGGATGATTAGTGACGTTTGGGAACTCACAGCCGACGAAAAAGTTGTGCTTGTATAGCATACTAGTTTCGAATTAGTTCAAAACTGATATAATCTCACCATAGTTGAAACTATTAGATATGTTTGTAAGCACGCAGAAACGAAAAGGTCGAGAACACTCAGCAATGCTGCGCAACTCAGTGAAGTCGCTAGCTTCTTTCACCGCTACTTGGCTCATAAGTATACAGGTACATGCATTTTAATATGTATTTATGTGCATAATACTCTTTTATTTATATTTAAATTTGTTTTTATTTGATTGGAGTTTACAAGTGTAAATTTGTTTTTATTATATGAATACAACAGGCATTTATTTATTTATATAAAGAGTATTTATTTATACTATATAGGTATGTACCTAGTGTGGCAAGTTCAAAAGTTGCGCACACGCGTAAGCGTACAAGATGCAGTGTCACTGATAAGCGGTTATCTTGATAAAAGGCAAGGCAAAAGAACAAGTTTGAAGAAGAATACATACATAGGTGAAACATAAACCAAAATCAGCAGTTTAATATGTACATTAAAGCACTAAGAAGTGCTGTTAAACAAATTAATGTGCTATAAAGAAGAATAAATTAAAATAATATCAGATAAAATAAAATTAATCCCAAAAAGAAAAACAAACAAAAATTAAATAAAATAAAGTGAAATAAAATAAAATAAAATAAAATAAAAAAATAAAATAAAAAATTTTAAAAAATTAAATTAAAGTAAAATTTAAAAAATAACAACCTAAAATAAAATAAAATAAAATAAAAAAATAAAATAAAATAAATAAAAAAATTTACAAAAATTAAAAAACAATAAAAAAAAATAATATTAATAAAAAAAAATTAAAAAAATGAAATAAAAATAAAATTAATTAATATGAAAACAAAAAAAAAAATAAAAAATTAAATAAATTAAAATGAAAATAAAATAAAATAATATAATATAAAATAAAATAAAATAAAATAAAATGAAAATAAAAAAATAAAATAAATAAAATATAATAAAAAAAATATAATAAAGTAAAATAAAATAAATAAAATAAAATAAAATAAAATAAAATAAAATGAAATAAAATAAAATAATATAAAATAAAATAAAACAAAACAAAGTAAAATAAAAAAAAGGAAATTAAAAAAATTAAAATATAAAATATAATAAAAAAAATTATATTAACCAAAATAAAATAAAATATAATATATATAGAATAATAAAAAAAAACAAAAAAAATAAACTAAAAAAAATAAAAAAATTAAATTAAATTAAAAAAATTGAATTAAATAAATTTTCAAAAACTAAAAAAAAATAAAAAAAAAATAAATAATATAAAAATTAAAAATAAAAATTTTATAATAATTTAAATAAAAATAAAATAAAAATATAAATAAAAATAAAAATGAAAATTAAAACTAAATTAAAATTAAAATTAAGCTTAAAATGAAATATAAATTATATTAAAATAAAAATTAAAATAAACTAAAATGGAATAAAATAAAATAACATAAAATCAAATAGAATAAAAATAACATTAAATGAAAAATTAAAATAAAATAAAAATAAAATAAAATAAAATAAAATTGAAGTAAAATAAAAAAAAAATTAAATTAATTTTATTAAATAAAATTAAGTAAAATAAAAAAAATATTTAAAAAAAAATTATTTAAATAAATAATAAATAATAATTAAATAGGGTAAAATAAAATTAAATTAAAATAAATAAAATAGTATTACAAAATATTAAATTAGAAATTTATGTATTAAAAGAAGCATATAATTCTTCTAAAAGGTAAATTTTTCGTCATATTATATCTATAAAAAAATCGCAGAAAATAATTTTCACACTAATGAGCGAAAAATTGCCATGCTAACTCTGTACGCAAATGCCATAATGTGCCATAAAAGCATTTACATATGTACATAGACGCGTGACAGCAACACCAAGTATGAATATAGGAACGTTGCTGAATTTTTTTTTCGCAACAGAATCATATTACCGAATGCACACTCGCCCCATACTTTTACATACACACACACACCTTTACACTCTACACTCCACATATTGCGTTGACTTGTACAACACTTTCTACAGACGACCCAAAGTGCTGTGACAGTGGCACGTTACGGTGTAGTTGAGACTTTTAAACATGGGAATTTTAGCCAGCTACTTGTAGCTGCAACATCGTCAAGTCCATCACTGTGCGAGTCAGTCAATGTCTTTTGCTGCGTTTGACATTAGCATAAGCATTCTTCGTTGCATTTTGTTGTTGGAATTGTTGTTGTCATTTTTGTTGTTATTGTTGTTTTTGGTATTGTTGTAACTGGCCGCTTGTTGCACGCTTTGTTGTTTTATGGCAACAGCAACAATTGCGTTATGCATGTCATGCTGCATGATTGCTGTGGCAATGCAACAACCTAACTTCTTGTTGTTGTTGTTGTTGTTGTTGTATTAAGTATATGTGCAATTTTGCATATGAATTTGCAGTTTATGCGTTGGTGTAACTTGTTATTATTGTGCAACGTGTTTTTACATGCACGTATCATACAAAAAAAAAAACAATGCTTGTGTCGTGCGTGGCATGCAACAACTACTGTCTAACAAGTGTTAAGCAAAATGTGTTTGAATAACTGTGGGGGGAGAAAAAGGAGAAGAAACTAACATATACATGTGTGTGCAGTTGAATTGTACCGCTGGAAATTAATTTGTTTGATTTTGCATGAAAATGGAATGAATTTGAATTTTAAATTAATTTGGAATTTTTAAATAATTAACTTTTACATATTTGAATTTACCACAAAGACCGCAATTAAAAAAATTAATTTTTATTCTTTAAATAAATTTTCTATAATTTTCATATAATATATAGGTAAACCACTCGGTTACCATTACCCATGGTACATGGTATAAGTATTCAATCCGTTAGGTGGCGCTGAAAACGAAATTTACTTAAAAGCTCTATTTCTTAACCAAATTGGATGAAATCAGAAAGATATAAGTCACTAAATGTTATATTTTAATATATTAATGGTCCCAAAGAGAGAAACAATAGAGAGCTATTACTCCATCAACTTTTGCTCACAGCTTTCGTAATTGAATTGGCAAGATTTTTCAAGTTATGTTCCAAAATCACCCAAAAATTAAAAATTTTAGTCATTAAACACTTTAAAGCGAGATAAGGCTCCGACATAATGACGCTTTACATGTGAAATATTCGTTCAGTTGTGTTAAATCAGGTGCCAACTAACAATGCTATTCATCGCATGGTGTCGACTTTCGTTGAGCTCGTCAACAGAGAGAGATAGAGAGAGAGTTGTTCAGCACCCCCAAGAGTCGTATCATTATCGCGCTCAGCATTCTAGCGTTAGAAGAACCACTTATCAGCTCATTTTGCAGGATTTGTTCAATTTGTTTCCATATAAGTCCAGTTCATATGAAATATGGTGGAACAATCACTGGAATGGTTGGCACCGTGCCAGATTTTCAGAATGATGGCCAAAGAGGCCCATTTGATATTGATCGATGACGATTATAAGCAAAATTGTCACATTTGGAGGACAAAGAATCCATTCGAGAACCACGAAACACATTTGCAAAATGTAATTGCTTGGTCCGGCCTTTGCGCCAAAGCCTCCATTGAACCAATTTTTTGTTATAGACCACAATAAAGTGTCATAAACCGTGAGACGGATCAGACTCTTGATCGGCTGTTGAAAAGAGAACTTTGATGGGTTGTTACTCTAACAAAATCTGTCGCAGCTGCTGGGACATACATAGTTGAGGAGCAATGAGTAGAACATTTTCTCTGTCACTGCTCAGCCTTCAATTCGATCCGTCATCGTGTTTTAGGTGGTTCGTATCTTCGATCCTCGAAGCACTTGCATCTGGTTTGAACAACTAAAAAGATGATAGTAATTTTTTTCGAAGGCCCACCATAGGTACCAAAACAATCCAACAGGCCTAAATGCACTTAGTTCAAGGTTCCATGGTACCTAATTAACTAACTAATAGTTGATGATCGGCGGCTGCAGTAGCCGAGTGGTTAGCATTGCACACTGCCATTCGGAAGGCCTGGGTTCGAGCCCAGTTTCGACCGACATTCAAAACTATAGGAAATAAATTTTTCTTATTCCGATTGTATTTCTGATAAGAAAAAGCTCCTCATAAAAATCCATCGGTCGTTCGGAGGCGAAGATCCCCTGACTTCTTTTTAAAATTTTTAATATATATACTCTCTTATTGAAGTTCGACTGTTTCCTTCGTCATTTCAAGCCCTTTTCAATTTTATTTATTAATTTTTTTTTTATGAACAATTGTCACAGACCGAGTTTCTGGTGTTTCTTCTTCTATTTCTAGTTATTCTCTACGGTTCCATGCAGCCCATTAACTTTGGGAGTTGGCAAGTTGAGAATTTTGTATTTATAAGGATTTTTTTTTAATTTTTTAATAAAAAAAACAATTTTGACAGTTTTTTTTTAGCTATTTCTCCCGTCACTTTACATTTTTGCATGAATTAATTTTTTATCAATCCACTTTTTTTACACCATCAAATCGTGCCTTACGTGTCCTCAAGTACACGTGCCCACTACTGTGTTGTGTTTTTTTTCTACTGAACTTCTTTTTGTTCTTAGCTGACCTTCTTCTGCTACCAATCAACTCTGCAAGTCAGCACAGTCGCCCCAACCAAACCGAAGTCCACTCAAAAACCGTTCAACATGTTAATGCGCTTGCGCGTGCTCCCGTTCATTGGCAAGAAATTTATTGCAATTGCGACAAGCCAGCCACTAATAAGAACCGCTATGTGCCAACATAATGGTGATTCAGGCAGACATTCTGTTTTTTTTTAAAATTTTTTTTTTCGTTCGCAAAATTAAAAAATTTGAAATGCCTAAAAATAAAGGACAGAAAAACTAAGAAAACGTTATATATGTATGTATATATGTTTGAAATTGCCAATCATTTTAGTTATTTTCTCTCTTTTTATTTCCTCAATTGCCCAGCGCATGTCCGCTGACAATGAGATTTCATCGTTCGACCCGAAATAATCCAAAATGTAAGTCAAAATGACATGCCGCCATTTGCTGACAGTTTATAGGGCGTACAACCGATGCAACGGACGGCATCTGCACACGAACACCGAGTGCGCGTAGCACCCTTTTCATCATTACTGCGCCAGCGTCTGCGCTGTGCAACTTCACTGTGCTTCATACAAACAGCGCGCTGCAGATTTATGCCTAACGTCAATATTACTGGCGTGCAACTGTCATGTCATTCCGGCGAGTGGGTGTCCATTTGGCGGAGCGGCCTTTTGCGCTTTGATTTTTTCTGCGCCATGCCGCTCAAGCACAAAATTTGTCAATCACAAATTCATATTTGTTTTATGAGTCCTTCCTTTGTTACCATTTCTTCAACCATCTGACCGCCGTATTACTCATAATTGCGTGGGATTTGACTGCGTTAAGATTTATTTCTCTCTCTTTCTCTCTCTCTCTCATGTTATCTGCTAAAATATCAATGAAAGTCTAGTCGTTAAATTCTCAGTTTTGAACTCATCTTCGTGGCTAGTCGTAAACAATTTTTTTTTTTTTTGTGAAATCGTAAAGTCATGTGGCGTTAATTTACAACAATAAATTCTTTACTCAGCAAATGCCACAAATCAATTCAACTGTGTTGTTGTCAGACAGTGAAGACAGTAAACAAATAACCCGAAGCTCAAACGGCGGATCATACTAATGCGTTAAGTTATAACGACCAACGTAATTACGCTACACTTTACTGCTCAAGCTCTAGGTTTGCTCGCATAGTAGCATAGAGTAGCTCGGGCATTTGAGCTGAGCGTATTCCCACATCACTTCGTTGCTCATTGCACGAAATTTTACGAGAACGAGCTCTAACATTTCGTACTTTTTCAGCTAAAAAATATTTAAAAATTTGAACAGATTGATCACACTCATTAACAATCCTAGCGATGCCTAAAATAAGAGTCACTTGAAGACCTGCAAAATTTCTGATCTCAATGAATAACGATCTTATAGGATACAACTTATAGGATAGGATTTTTATAGGATACATCTAGAGCCTCAAGATGCTTTTCTTGCTGGCATTTTGGTAGCATCTTGCTGCCGCTATTGCCGAGCTAGCTAAATTAATTTTTCTAATTGCAGTCACCCTTCGGCAGAGTATGTCAGCCCCTCTGACGGTATTTCTGACATAAAATAAAAAGCTTCTCATAGAAATCCATCAGTCGTTCGGCGGCGGTTTAGTATGAGCTCTGGGTTCCTTCGTTTGTTTAGAAAAACATCAAGACTGCGTCATCACAGATTGGAGGAGGAGCTCGGCTGAAAATCATTTCAGCGGTGGTCGACCATTACCAAAATATCGAGTCTCCTACGAGTTAAGTGCTGAAAAATTTATCCGCTATAAGAAATTACTGTCGTCAGGCCAGTAAAATCCAATAGTTACTGCAACAGTCGGATCTTTATAGTAGTAAGGCCCGGATTTTCCTTCACTAAAACCCAGTCGGTAAATATTTGTGTGCTTGAACTAAGACTAAAACACCAAAATATCGATTTAAAGTATACAATCTTTGAAAAATGGAAGAGAGGATCCCTCATGATGGTGCCCTTTGCCAGCTACTGTTTTATTTTCCCTATATCTGCTATATCTCTTCAAAGCGGTTGAAGAAACCTCAGGCTTACCCACAGAATGAGTAAGGATTTCGTAAGAGCCCCACGCGTTCTATATCTCTGCTCCTCTAGGAGCCACTTATGTTTTGTCGGGCATACCTTTTGGACGTAATAACAAAGATTCAGGTCTTAAGAACTCTGCCGCCTTATTCCTAACGATGACGGAATCAACTTAGTGGTATTCGCAAACTATAGCTGCTTCACAAGACCTGAGTAAAGCTCAGTAATAAATGTTTGGGTAGTTAAGTATGTTAAACTCCTTCCCTACGGATCGGGTACGCCACTCTCAAGGTAAGTCGTGATACAATGAGTTCCAACCTTGCTTAATTGCTCGATTCTACTTACCCCATAGCCATCCCCAATGCCGAAACGAAGAAGCAGGGATCAAGAAATTGTTAAAACTAGAATGTAATTAAGGAAACTTACTAAGTCTTACTACTCGCAAAGCGTTAGACTTCCAGGGTTGTTAAGAGGATGGTACACGAAGAACCTAGGATCATGGAACTGTTAATGTTAGAACGTAACTAACGAAACTTACTAAGTTCGTACTATTCACAAAGAGTTAGACTCCGAAATGCCTTCAGGGTTGTTAACAGGGTGGTAGACGAAGAACCTAGGTTCATGGAATTATTTATATTAAGATGTAACTAAGGAAACTTCCTAAGTTCTTACTACCCACAAAGAGTTAGACTTCGGGGTGCCTTCAGGGTTGTTAACAGTGTGATAGAGAGCAATGTTTTTTAAACTAGAGACATGACGACAAGTACAGCAATACAAAGCTTTAGCCGTACCTAGTGTAAGGACGTAATACGGTTCATCTGAGAGCTCCCAGAGTCAAGCAGTGCAACCTAACCTAAGATTTTGTTATTAAAATTGGTATAAAAATCACATGTCCGACGTGAGCGCCCCGAGCGATGTGAATATATCGAACAGAAAGTGAAGAACACCTAAGAAAGAGATGGAGAATACATTTATTCATGGGCACCAGCTATCAGTGGAGCTGAAAGGATAGCATGTAGCTCCGGACCGGACCACATAAAATGGAATACTAAAATTTACAATTAGCGCTCAATTTAAGAAATTCCAAAATCATAAAAAACTCCACGTCAATTTCAACATTGATACACATACCTTTGCTCAATTACCAAAAACGTACAAAAAAACACATAAAACCCCCATAACGAGGCTCGTAGAATACTTGTACGTATATATGTACATATGTATGTTTATATGCACTCACATGTCTTTATTAATAAAACGTTTACCTTTGCTCGAACCATTAATAATCACGGATGTCGTGCATTCCCATGCTTAAATACATTGAGGCAAGTATGTAGGAGACTGTGTATGTATGTATGTATGTATGCATGTAAGTTCCTCGTTGTGCCTACATAATTCATTTATGGTTATAACATATAAATATACACTTTCCTCGCTGCTTGCGTGTACATGTGTGTGTGTGTGTGTGCGTGTGTTAGCGACTTTCGAGAGGCTGTTGAAACCAGCAATTTCCTGCCAGCCCGCCTGCCTGACTGCGTTCATACATTCTGGTGTACGAGTGGCGGCGTGGCATGGTGTATAGACGTCTAGAATGCAGGAACGCCTGACTGCCAAACCAAGCACCGTCGCACTCACTTGGCTATTGAGCACCCAGTCTCCATCTGCCCACTACCACTCGCTTCACTACCTTCACTTCACTTTACTTGACTGTTGGCTGTCTGGAACGCACGTTGCCTTCGGTTGACTGCTGCTCCGCCGGTTGAATGCCTGGCTGGCTGCAATCAATCAATTATCGACGGCGTCCAGCCATTTGTTCACCAGTTTCAAACGTCCGTTCGTGTTTCGTATTGCGCTTGTCCGCCCGCTTGTACGCCCTACAACTAAGCAAATAGACTGTGAGCCAGCCAAGCAGCCGAACAGCCAATGGAGCGCGCTGACTAACCAACTCAGTCGGAGTTTGGTTGAGATTGCTTGCATGTCTATTGCGCATGCGCCACTGTCGCTCCAAATTGTTTGTCGAGCCACCACATGTGTGTACGTATTCTCATACATACATACTCTCATATGTACATGTTTTATTGACGCTGCTGTATTATTAGCGGCTTGTTACGTAAATTTGGATCGTTTGTTTGATTGCTGCTGGCTGTTGACTGTGCTCGCCACAAGCTCGATATACTGTTTGTAGCGGCGCAGCGACGGTGGAGGTGGTATCCATGCGTTGTTAGCATACACGGTATGTGTATGTATGTATATATATAATGGCTTCTTGCTCGCTTGGCTGTTAGCTGCAGCGGACGTGATTATTTTTCTTGGAGCCGCCCCAAAGTGGTCCATAATTTTCAAATATTCAACGCAGAAATCATAACCCAAGTCCAAATTGCCATAAGATGAATTGTTACTGAATGATTATAATTTTTTTTTTTTTTTTTTTTTTTTGGTGTTGTTGTTTTCATATTTCGGCGGCCACACAGAGTTTTGCTAGACCGCGCATATTTACTTTACCATTTTTTTTACTTGTATGTATGTATGTATTTTATTATTCAATTAAATGTGTAGATTTGTTGGTAGTTGAGCTGTCTGTTGAGCTCGCCAAGCATTTTACGCCGTTAATTGCTTCCTGACAAAGTTGTTGCAGCTGCCACAAGCTGTGCAGCTTTCGGCAATGGTGCTGTCGTATGTTTTAGGCGCTGACTATTTGAATATTTTTTAAAGAGTGATCCACTTCGAGGTTCCCTACGTTTTTAAAGAAAAAACACAGAAACTTCATATTTAATGCGGAATAGTTATTATTTTTTGAAGATTATCTATTTCAAATGTTGGCCGCGGACACGTCTCAGACGGTCCATCCATTGAGTCCAATTTTCGATGACTCGTTCGAACATTTCGATTGGTAACTGGCGAATGCCACGCGCGATGTGTCGCTCCAAGGCCTGAATCGAAGCGGGATTGTTCGCATAGACTTTAGACTTTACATATTCCCACAGGAAAAAGTCTAGCGGTGTGATATCACACGATCTTGGCGGCCAATCGACCGGCCCCAAACGTGAAATTATCTGCTAGCCGAAGAGTTCTCTCAATAAATCCATTGATCGATGTGACGTGTGGGAAGTGGCGCCGTCTTATTGAAACCAAATGTCGCGGAGAACACGAGCTTCAATTTTAGGCATCAAATAGTTAGTTATAAATAGTTATTATGGCGCGATTGAAGGCTACGTTCACAACTGCATCATTTCTGAAGAAATATGGACCGATGATTCCACCGGCCCAGAAACCACACCAAACTGTCGTTTTTACTAGACGAAGTGGCAGCTCTTGAACCTTTTCAGGTTGCCCTTCGTCTCAAATACGGCAAACTTGCTTGTTCACATACCCATTGAGCCAGAAATGGGCCTCAACGCTGAAAAAATTGGCTCGAAAACGCCGGATATTCCTGTAACTTTTCAAGAGCCCATAGAGCGAAGCAATGTCGCTTGGGAAGGTCGAGCGGCTTCAGTTCTTGCACAAGCTGTAGTTCGTAAGCTTTCAATTTAAGGTCTCGACGTAAAATTCGTCAAGTCGTTCCATACTCCATTCCGAGTTGCTGCGAACGGCGCCGAATCGACTCTCCACGATCTTCTTGTACACTCTCAGCTACGGCCGCTATATTTTCTTCACTGCGTGCTGGACGTGGTCTATTCGATCGAATATTATCCAATAATCAATGCTGGGTGTCAAGATGGGTGATGGTGTTGCGAATAGTGTGCCCAGCAGGCCGATTATGTTGACCATTAGCGAAGCGCGCGAAACACATTCTTTAGAGAACGTGAATTTTCGTAATAAAGTTGAATGATTTGTAAACGTTGTTCAAGCATAGGTCTTCCCAAGATGAAATGCCAAACAGTACTGAGCCAAAATAACATGACAGCTTGACACGACTCACGCTTGATCTGTCAAAACAAGGTTATTGAAAAAAGTTACTCTACTTGGATCACCCCTTACATACATATGTATGATTTAGTGAAACGTTACACCCAAAGTAAAATTATCCGCGAGGGGGTTATTCATCCATTTCATTCATTTTATTTTATTTTATTTTATTTTATTTTAGTTTATTTTAGTTTTTTTCCTTTTATTTTTCTTTTATTTTATTTTATTTTATATTATTTTATTTCACTTCATTTTATTTTATTTTATTTTATTTTATTTTATCTTTTTTATTTTTTTATTTTTTATTTTAGACTATAGTATTTAAATTTATATTTATTTTTTATTTAATTTTTTTATATCATATAATTCCAAATTCACTAACATTTTTCTTAGTGCAAACTTGAAATAAACACATACATATCTACACTCAAACCTCTGCATGCGACTATATTTTGTTCACAATAATTTCACGCAATTTGATTGCCCCAATAATTGCTGACAACAACTCACAATTCAGTTAACAACTTTGTCCGTCCACTTTACCAAGTACACTTATGCCTAAGTGCAGTTGCATGTAAGCAAGCTTGCGCTTAGGTACTTAAGGCTATGTGTTTACCCCACAGTTGGTCATAAGTGCTTGAACTGTAGCATTTTCTTTTATCATTATTTTTTATTATTGAAATTACTGCTAATTTTTGTTGTTGAAATTTTTTTAGATTCTTAACAAATTAATTCGATTCGTAATTTAGCCACTGTGCATGCATGCAATAAAATTCATTCGAAATAATTTGTGTTCTCGGTGTTTTGGTTTGCAATGTCCAAGTAGTTAGTAATTAATCGATTAGTAATTAACCATTTGTGCTGCATGAAAGGATTTTCTGCATTTATTGCCTTGTTGAATGCATTAATAGAGCTCTCGAGCTTATTATTGACTATTAATTGCATAATTGGAAAATTAAATAACAGTTTCAGATTATCGCATAAGTTTTAATTGTATTATGATTACTTTTGAATTTAATACCATTTTTAAAATTTAATAAAACCTCTTTTATAACGAAGCACTAACGAATTACTTAGTTACCGATTTAGGACTCCATTTGCTCACATTACACAATTTTTCTTCCTACTTGGTTTGAGAACTAATATTAATCCTTTAAAAAATCAAAATTTCGTTTTTTACTTTTAAGTTAGGTTAGATTGGAGAGACTATTTTTGAAAGGAGACTGGTTTTAGGTTTCTCTATATATATCAATTTTGGTTCTCTGATGATCTGTAAGAGCAGTCACATAATTAATGAGTGATCTCCCATGTCGAGCTTCCAGGTCTTCTTCACATAGCTTACTATGTAGCTGATGTGGGGCGAATCAACGGGGTCGCTCGTCGCTTATGGGCTCAGGAGCGTACCTAGGGCTACGACCGAATTCCCTGACATCCCACACAGCAGCTGTATTAACATCTCCTAATCAGTGGATTCACAGAAATACTATTACCCTGATACTAAGATCGTTTAAATTTCTACGCAGACGTTAAGTGACACCTCTAAGGCGGATAAAAGTTCTTTGTCAAGAGAAATTTCCTTGAACACCCCTTGTCTAGTAGCTTCGTCAGCCTTATATGTTACCTCGACGTAACTACGATCAGAATATTTGACCTTTTCCTGCATAGATCGGCGACAGCCCTACCAAATTTTGGAGTTTATTGTAGCCGCCTCTATGATAGTAAAAATATCCGCATGAAAAGCGCTACAATAATTTGGTAGACTGAATGGCAGTTCTTTGGAAGAATTTCGTATGAAAACTCCCCCACTAACTTTTCTGTCACTCTTCGATCAGTCTTCGGAGTAAGCCTCCATCTGTTTTTTCTTTTATATGTGGAAAGGCTGGTTGAAACATTCTCGTAGGAAGTTCCGCAAGAGTCGAATTAAAAATTCCCGAGGAAACAATGACGAGCCGTACTGGAGGCTGTGCCATAGCAGAGATAACCTTTTACTGATTCCTCCCCATCTATGTCCCTTCAGCTGCAATAGAAGTCAATAGAAAGGTAATTCCTCATTCTACTATGAGTATCCATTCAACAAATGTTTTCCTTAAGGTCCTGTTTAGAATGGGCAGAGACTTTTTTCTCCACTCTTCGATCAATGGCCACATCTGTCTGGTTGTATGGGATTTTTCCACGTCATCTGCTATTGGTCCTACCGGTGAAGGTCGATATTATCACATGGCTTGCCTTGGAATAAGTTATACTCAATTTTTGTGCAGACTTTTGCGTGGTCATGCCTGTCCGCCTTCTAGCTAGCTCGTTCGTCCAGGTTAGAGGAACAAGTAAATTAAAACTTATAGTTTGATTGCCGAATTATGTCATTTTTCGTAAGAGAGTGATTTGGCACGGGCCCCACAAAAACTAGATTCAATTCGATAATCTTCGAAGAGTTGTTCCCTGCACTCAATCTCATAGTGTTTGTGGGAGCTTGCCCCCTACACAACAGGACAATGTCATCTAGGTAGATATTGAGTTTACTACCTTCCCAAGGCCTTCCTGTTGGCAGAGAGTTAACGCCAAAGTTCCAGTATAATGAAGAGAGAACTTCGTGCTGAAGTATGTCTCCACTTACTTATCCGGATACTTAACACTCCGCCATTTTTGCTGTTACTATTGTACTCCAGAGCAGCTGAGTAATAAAATCCACTAAGAGAACTCCTAATCTAAGTTATCCAAACTAGTTTTGTTAACTATTTTTGAAAGCTCCTCTTATGTCCAAAAAACGGAACTGGGCATACTTCTTTTCAGTTGAGATTTCTGTTAATGAATGAAGTTTTATAAGAGTTACCTTGTTGGCAAAATTCGAGTAGATTGTCTGTTTATTTGATGAGACATTTAATCCTGTACTCTTGAGCTATCAGAACTATTATCTCCGTTTCTCTTCATCTTCGATTCTATAGAGTGAAGCTTTTATGAACAAAATTTCTGTGTAAGTGAGACTGGGAGAGAGCAGAGACTTGTACTCTCAATATATACTTGCTCCCTTAGTATGCTATTACTGTTGGACCTTGTAGTTTTCCAGATTTTTTTCGCATGATCTCTACTTTTAAATGTTTATACTTTCATTTCTTCCTTTTTTTTTCGAAATTTCAACAATAATTCTCTGCGACTTAATACAAGGCTTGCAACAATCTATTAAACATCTCAATATCATGCTATGCCAACGAAAATAAGAAGAATAACACTCTTCAGCATAATAGATACTCTGGTGGGGTAATCTATATAAAGGAAATTTCCACCTGCCAACAATAAATCGTTCAATTTTAGTAAACGTTCGCTGGTTCGAAGCAGCAACAGCAGTTGAAGCAGCAACATTCACCCATTTAAACATTCACTTGTGCATTCATTGATTCATTCACATTCAACAAACAACAACAACAACACACATAAACATACATACATACAGACACACTTGCACACATAACTATACGCTTACAACCTGTCGACGAGTATGGCAGGCAATGTTACGCTCAATGATTACAAATGTATTGTAATAATCCAATTTTAAACAACAACAACAACAACAACAACAATGTAAAGTATTACAAGAGAAAATTGCAGCAAGCAGTAAGAAGACAAATTGCAACAACGCGCAAAAATGTATTACATAAACGAAACAGACACACAAACAAAAAAAGGTTAAACAATAAAATTAATATTAAGTGAAGAATTTGCAGCAGCGGCAGAGCAGGCAGGCAAGCAGGCAAGCGACAATGGTCTTTTGAAATACTCATGCGGCGGGGAGATGAGCTCTTAAGCAGCTGAAAATAAAATGTTGAAGGAGAGGCGAGCGAATTATCAACAGCGCGCGCAACAAATAAGGAAATATTGCTAGTGTGTAAGCGTGTGCAACAAAAGATAACGACAACAACAACAACAACAACAACAACAACAATGAAATAATAAGAAGAGCAATAATAAGTGAGAGGTGGATTATCGCAGCGGCTGCGGTTGAAAATGATTACCAATAAGAATGCAAAAATAAAATAAAATAATTTACAACAACAACAACAACAAATGAAGCCAACACAGAATTGCATAAGAGAAAAATTCTTTTGTAATAATAAGCTCAATCATAGAGAAAGAATTCCATGAAGTCAGCTGGATCAAACCATATTCCATATTCCTCTTATAGAATAAGCTCTGGCTTCCTCGAGCAAAAAGATTTGGAGAACTCAGGCTCCCAACATTAAGCATGCTTTCGCCTAAATATACCACGCATTGATGGAGATAAATACAAATTATCTGTGCGAAGTCATATTTGAGTAGCTCAGTGGGTATAACGTCCTGTCTCATCCCCTTATTGATTTTATTTTACCTTCGCTGCCTCTTCTCATAGAATTTTTGAGATTTTATGCTAGAAGCTAACTTCTGACGCTTGTCGTCGTCATGCAATTCGATCTCTTTTCTCTCTCTCTCTTCCTTCTGCAACCCATCCGCTGCATAGTCTCATCAAGTTGCTAATAAATAGTCTCAGAGAGCCGGACTAATAGCACAATAGAGAAATGCTCAGCTGGCTTTTGAGTCTTACTCTCGTATGTATGTAGAGAGGTCTGTTCTATACCGCACGGATGTGAACGCATATCTTAGCTGCAACGAGATAGAGAACTATATCAATGGTCAGATCTCGAAGAGCACTATTATCTTAAACTATCTAGTCAGATATTCAGTCTATCACAACATGTAAAAATCGCTTTTCCGTTTTTCGGTGCCTAAGTAGGAAAGTTATTTGAAAAGTGTGCCACACATATTCTCATTTCGGATTACGACCATGTGGAGTAGCTACAACAACACACTTGAGGTAGTCTCGTTTTGCCAGTGCTCAGCTAAAGATTCTTAACCAGGCGTTGAAGTCGCCTAGCATAATTCCTAGTAAGTTCTAAACTAAGTTCTTAAGCCGTCTTTTTCTTCCATCGGGACGTAGATTTACTGTCATCAAGGTTTGGTACGTTATGCGTTCTAGAGTGTTCTATGACGAATTCGTGAGAGAATTGGATACCTACAGAGAAAATGGATAACTATTTCTTTATAAGTATTCCCTTCTTGTGCGTAGCTGCGTCTATGTCTACCCTTCCTAAGCTCACTAAATAGTTTCGTCGTGCATGTGCTATTATACTTGGGTCGAATCTACCTCGTTATCCAATTGTGAATAGGAATTTACATCTATTTTGAGATATTCATTCAAGTTGTAAATTGTAGTAGAAACCTTTTGATGATCGTTCTATGCGGGCTTGGCATTAACTCCACTTCGAATTCGTCAAGAGATGCTCCCAACTTGGGTAACTTGTTAGATGTATTCCTATTTCAGATCAATACAGACTAAAAAGATTTTGAGTTCACCTACCAACGAGAACCTTTCTACAATTGTTGACATCGCTGGCATTTACCATTGGAAATAATATGCTCAGCAATGTCCAGCCAGGCTCACCGAGTATATGGTTGCTTCCTATATCCCTTAGTAATTATTCGCTAGAACAATGCCTTGTAGTTCGCTTGGAAGGTTAGTCAGATGAGTTTGGTAGTCGTAAAGGGCGGGAGATGTTAAGATCGTGGGTCCGCAGGCTCACAGAGACTTTATTTAATATTGTGGCAAGACGCCTATCCACCGTAGTGAGTACTAAGCTCGACAATCTCTCTCTGTCTCTCTCTATCTCTCTATCTCTCTCTTATCATAAAACTAGCACTACATTTTCTCCACTTACCAACCTATTTGCTCTTTTTTCCTGATTAAGTTTGGTGAGCAAAGAGAGAGCATTTTTTAGGTTGAAACTAGGAGAAATGATCGGAAATTGGATCACTACTTAGGTTTTTGGTAGGTATTGCTAAGTTGAATTTATTTATCGAGCCTATGCTTCTTGGAGCGCATAAGGGTGTAAGATTCATGTGGACTATTGGTATTTATTAGTGTGAACTGACCAGGCCTTTTACGCACTTGCAATTACGATTATAGTGGATTGAGCTCTGTGTGTGAGTTCCTCGACGTGGTGTGGATCGTTAAAAAGGTGGAACTCGGCGGTGAACTGAAGCTGATTTTCATGAGATAACCTTACACTACTTAGTAATTTAGGATTTAGCCTTTCTCGATGTTAGTACAAGCAGATAGAAGAGAGTCACAAATAATATTCACTGGTAAGGGGGTGTTTGCCTTGCCTCACTAGTATGTTGGTATGAGCAATAAATTACTAAAAACACATATACATATATGTAAGCGATGCTTTTTCCTTCATATAAAGTGATCTCAACACTATTTGTTTTTAATTTCCGTCTTCTATTTTTCAAAAGCAAAAAATCGCATTTTATCACAAAACTAATTAATGCAAATACACGAGTCAGCTTCATGTGGCTAACAGAGCGTCAAATTCAACATAAAATAATTTATCACAAGTGTACATATAAAAATATGTATGTATATATATACATTTGTTCTATGATATTGTAAACACATCAGCCACCTGACCATTAATGGCTTTAATAATAGCTAATATGACCATTTTCAATGTGATTATCTCTGGCGGCAAATCTCTAAGCCAAGCGAAACTACATACAAAAAGAGTTTGAAAAAAACATAGGGGGAAAAAAATAAAAACAAAGAAAATCTAAAAAAAAAGTAAAAAGCTCTAAACTGAAGTAAAAAATTAAAAGTGCGATGAAAAAATCGAACAAAGAAATGAAAATCAAATAGGCAGATCGAGGAATCGTTCATGAACTTACCAACATACATACGAGTACCTGTTTTTTGCTAATAAACAGTGCCAAAAAAGTGGCAGCTTTTGGAAAATCATGCTTGTAATTTCATATTATGCGACTCACAGATAGGCCTTATGCTTGATGGCTCTTTTAAGATTCGTACGAAATAATAGACTACGAAATGAGTGATGTCTGGCTGGCATTTTGGATGAACTTTTACTTTTTCGGTCTTTTTAGGCTTTTTATATAGCAAAAAATTTGAATCTACTCCCTTTTTTTTAGTGAGTGAAATGCACGCATGTGCACACTTGCTGGCGCTTTCCTTTTCTCATTTCCCTTTGTGTGTCAAACTATAGATAATTGATTTCCCACTGTTTGTGATTGCGGCTGTGCGTTAACATTTGTTTACACCCTATTAAAATTTTAGCCAAATTGGCAATACGAATTAGTTGCGGTTGTCTGGTTAGCCCGTCGACGTCAACGTAAGCGTCAGCAACGCCCGCCGCTGCTTCTGCGTTAGCCAAAAGCAACACAACAGTGGTGTAGTTGCCGACCCTCATCAGCTGTCGTCGCTGCTGACACACCTCTTTTGTTGCGGCTCGTTGAATAAATTTTTTCCACTTTGCAGATTTTGGGTTTGCGATTTCAATTTTGGTTTTATACCTTTATTCATTTTTTTCATTTATAATTTTAGCTTTTTATTGTTTGGATATTTTAATTAAAAATATGGCAAATTGTTTGCAGCAACTAAGTATTTGGAATTTTTTTTCGGCTAAAATTCGTGAGAAACACAACATTTCGTCTACGTTTTTGGCGCCTTGCAAACGTCCCTCGACGATTGAAAAAAAAAAACATCTTCAAAAGTTGTTTATTTGACCATTCGCAGTAAAAAGCTTTTAAAGTTTTTGAAATCTTTGCTTTCCGTACTAACTTTGATTTCACTAACGTCTTCCATGCGTCAGTCTTTTTGCAAAACTTTATTACGCTGTGCCGAAAAAGTCTTTGTTTTTATTGCTGTTTGATTGAAAGTGCTTTAGGGTGGTCTAAAAAAATTATTAAAAATTTTTTACCGAAATTTCTTTTTATTTTTATTTTTAATTTTAATTCCTTTTTTTTAATAAAGGGTGATTCAAGTAGAGGTACTTTTTTCAGTAACCTTTTTTTTGACAGGTCATGTATGAGCTGTGCCAAGCTGTCATGTTATTTTTGTTCAGTATTGTTTGGCATTTCATCATGGAAAGACTTACGCCTGAACAACGTTTACAAATCAAATAAATAGTGTGCTTCGTGCGCGCTTCGCTCAACTTATGTTCACAATAATCGGCCTACTGAGCGTACTATTCGCAGCGCCATCACCCATCTTCAGACCAAGCATTCATTATTGGATAATATTCGACCGAATTAATCACGTCCAGCATGTAGTGAAGAAAATATAATGGCCGTAGCTGAGAGTGTACACGAAGACCGTGGAGAATCGATTCGGCGCCGTTCGCCGCAACTCGGGCAGACGTATGGAACGACTTGGTGGATTTTATGTCGAGATCTTAAATTGAAAGCGTACTAAATACAGATTGTGCAAGAACTGAAGCCACTCGACTTTCCCAGGCGATATCGCTTCGCTCTATGGGCTCTTGAAAGATTCGAAGAAGATCCGACGTTTCCGAGCCAAATTTTGTTCAGCGATGAGACCCATTTCTGGTTCAATGGATATGTAAACAAGCAAAATTATCGCATTTGGAACGAAGAGCAACCTGAAGAGATTCAAGAGCTGACACTTTAACCAGAAAAAACCACGGTTTGGTATGATTTGTGGGGGTAGGGGTAGGATTATCGGTCCATATTTCTTCAAAAATGATGCCGGTGAGAAGGTAACCGTCAATGGCGACCGCTACCACACCATGATAACCGACTATTTGACTCTAAAATTGAAGCTCGTGATCTCCGCGACATTTGGTTTAAAAAAGACGGCGCCACTTCCCACACATCGCATCAATCAATGGATTTATTGAGAGAACACTCTGGTGATCAGATAATTTCACGTTTTGGGCTGGTCGATGGGTCAACAAGATCGTGTGATATAACACCGTTAGACTTTTACCTGTGGGGTTATGTTAAGTCTAAAGTCTATGCGGACAATCCCGCTGCGATTCAGGCCTTGGAGCAAAACATCGCGCGTGTCATTCGCCAGTTACCAGTTGAAATGATCGAACAAGTCAGCGAAAATTGCACTCAACGGATGGACCATCTGAGACGTAGCCACGGCTAATGTTTGACAGACAAAATCATCAAAAAATAAATACCAAAGAATGTTCCTTCGAATGATAATAAACATTCCCCATTAAATTTAAATTTTTTTTTGTTTTTTTTTTAATCTTTAAAAAGGAGGGAACCTCGAAGGGGATCACTCTTTATTTAAGCCTACTTTACACTTAGTTTTTTTTTTAATATTTCACTTCGATTTAATTTATTAAAATATTTTTTATTTATTTTACTCTTTGTTAGGTGATTTATTTTATTTAAGTTTAACTATTTTAAGGTATTTTAAATTCTTAGTTTACTTTATCTTATTTTATTTTTTTTTATTCTATTTTACTTTTTTTAAATTTAGTTTTGTTTTATTTTATTTTATATTATTTGATCTAATTGAATTTAATTTAATTTATTTTGATTTAATATAATTTATTTTATTTTAATTTAATTTATTTATTTTTGTTGCTTTATTTTATTTTTTTTTTTTTTTTTTTTACACCCTAATACATATATATTTATATGTAGGAAAATAATTTATATATTTCTATACTTAGACATTATATATCTAAGTATCATCATTTCCTCTATATAATTTTTTTTCGCAAAATCAACACTATTTTACCACACACTCGCATACACTGACACACTTTTAAGTGTCGTCATAGTTTTTGCGTTTGGTAATAAAACTGCGGCATTTTTATTAGGTTTCGTACAATTTTAATTTGTTTGTCCACCTCTGCAGAAAAAAGCTAGAAAAAATGCAGAAAATATCTATAAAAAAATTGCTACAAAAAAGTCACATAAACACATACATATACAGTCAGTACACATAAGTACATAGTACAGATGTACATACACAATGATTTACACATAAATTCCGCGCGTTTGTCACCATTTATGGTTGCCTCAGGCGCCCATTTATGGTGTGGCCAAGCAATAAATGCAACAGCTGGTTGGGTTGTGCGAGATTTTAATGCGCCTCAGCGGCGTATTGCAACATCCGAGTTGGTTTGTGATTTGAAATAGTATACAAGCACAATAATATGTTAGTATAAAGGTTTTTTTTTTTTCTAGTTTATGTGATAGTCTTGGGAAATCATTATATTAAGCTTCCTTTGTGTGCGAACTGACTTTGGCAATAATAATAAGTTTTAATTACTTTTGTTAATATATCGACGAATGAAGTGATCAACAGTTGGAGTTATTAGTTTGATAAATTGATTTTTCACAAATATGAGAACATGTTGCGTTAGAATATATTTAGTAAAGAAAAGCGTAAAAGTAAGCTGGAGTTTATGCAAAAAGTTGCTCCTAAATAGATTTAAAACTTTTCAAAGGAAATAATTAGTATTGGGCTCTTTTCCTAATTTCTTACTCATTCCCTCTCTCTCTATCTCTCCCTCTCTCTCTCTCTCTCTCTCTTTCACTCTTAGTATATCTTTAAATTTTTAGATTAGTTTGACCTAACGTGCCAATTATTTACTATTCTCTCATGCTCATTAATAAATATTTTAAATACGAGCAAAATCGGTCCATAAATACGGTTTTTAATAATAATGCGACTCATGCGCCATCTAGGAGCTAAAATTTAACGAACTGTTCTCTACCCTTCACCATTTAGGTCGTGCAGTCTCATATCATATCAAAAAGATCCGTGTAGCAAAAATAATATCGAAATTAACGCAGGATTGTTCATTGGCACACCTCTTTTGGTAGAAGCTTCTATTGGAACTACGTTTTAGAAGCCAAATCTTCATAAAGTTACTTGTATCTTAACTCAGGACGCTCTGGAAGGAAAAGGAAGCCCAAACTTCAATAATTATCCTTCATCTTGTTTAAGATACTACGAGAGCACTGGATACTGTTGCTAGAAGACTCTCTGAAACTATAATAAGGTTCCAGCTTTCTAGCTTATAAGATAGAATATAATTTAATAATTGTCTTTGTATTGCTTTTTTTAGAGAGTCAAACGAAGTCCAAGCGAAGCCGGGTCGATTTCAATGTGATCCATCCAATAAAGTAAAAATGTTCTTCTTATCCTACATGCACCAGTGAGTAATTCTTTCAAATCTGAAGTGTTTTCATATACAGACGATAAAACCTGGCCTGTGGAGCCGCTACTTCATAATTCTCTCAATATGTCAATGTACTCGCAAATCTCATAGAGGGTATCGTTTCATAGCCTTGCAAACTTCCAGTGGATCGACTTTTAGAGCGTTCTTCGTCAAAATAGGAATCTTATTTCCACTGCTGTTGGTGTTAACGCTGGTTTAAAAATAGACAAAAATCCAAGACGTGTCTTTTTCGAATCTTTCCTATGTTTGTACACGGCTGTCTTTCGCATCGAGAGGCTAGTGATCCGTGTTGATGCTATGTCCTCGAACATTTGACATTCATTTGACATGACGTATGACTTCTGTTTATTACAAACTGGTCGATTTGGTTTCGAGATTTTCGATACGATGACAGCCATGCAGCTTGCAGAATTTTTTATGCCAAAACCAGGTACTACAAGTAACAATATTTACGGCCCCGGGAAAGTCGATCAAGTCATTTTTATGGAGGATGATTTTTTTTTTGGCTGTTGCCTTCCTTTCCTTCTCAAGCCTGGCGCTAACTCTTCAAGCGCAATTTTGACATCGTGGCATCTTTGGTAATATTGTCTTTCTCTTTCGTCGGAACGTGGGTAAGACGAGACGTGTGCGAGACTTTTAACCATCGAGGTAAATGCCACACCTCGACGAAAGAGTTTTTCTTCCACCACGAATCCGAAATCAAGATTGTGTTCGTTTAAATCGATATTTCATATATCGAATACCTTGTTCAATGGTTTTGTCAGCTTTAATTTTAGAAGAAAGTGAACCAGCTAAAGAACCACGCGTTCCCAAGCATGAAGCCTTCACATCCAGATCCTTATAGCGTTTGCAGTGATCAGTTTATTTTCATTAGATCAGATTTTTCGTGTAGTGGATCGCCAAACCCTATCCACAACTACAAGGGGGTTAGTTTCTTACTCTAGCTCGTCTCAAAGTAAAAGAAAAAACCTTGCGAATCTCTATACCAGGTCCTAGTACACCGCTTCTCACACATAAATTTAGTTTTCTGCACAATAAATTATGATTATGTGGAAATCGGGAAGACCATGTGAAAATTATTTGGTTTTTATAAAAAAAATTAAAATAAAGCTGAATTAAAGAACGGCTTATGCAGTCTTCAGTTGGAAGCTTGAAGCAATTGAAGGTTAACTGTTTATCTGAGTTGATTGGTTGTGTGGCAAATCCCAAAGAATGCAGAAAAAATGTATAAATAAATTTAAATTAAATTAAAATGTAGAAGGAAAAAATAAACTGTAAATTGTCATGCTTTAATGCACCTGCCATAATAACGGTCAATGTGACAACAACAAGCAACAAGCCAACCGAAGGTGACGAAGACGATCATTGTGTACAGTAGCAAAACGTCGCAAATGATAACATAACCGTTAAACTTGACTACACAGAGAAAAGGCTTTGAGCGCATTTAAGGAGAAGATGATGAGATTGTTACGCTTAAGAGCGCAAAAACGTAAATAATGATATTTATATCTAAAAATATTTATTATCGAATTAATGGCTAAACAAGCGGGTGTGTCCAACAACAACTCACATTGACCGCAGCAATGCAGCGCACGGCAAGAAGCCTTCGTTGCATGGTCATAAAATCAAATAAACATAAAAACTTGTAAGCAACACTTTTAAGCGGTGAGTGAGTGAGTGTTGGACGCAGTACGTTAAATAAAGTATTTGCTTTTTTCTTCTTCTTCTTCTTCTTCCCTTTAGCTGTTTAAAATGAGACGCAATGTAAATACTCATTCGTAAGTCGGTAATTGTTTGCGGTATTTAGTGGTTAGAAGTAAGTAATAATAATAAAAATTTAAGAAAAAAAATATTTGAAAAAAATTTGAAAAAAATTAAAATTGTAAAAAGTGAAAAATTATAATAATTGAAATGCAAGACGTGTTCTTTTGTGGCAACAATAAAGGAAAGAAAGCCGGAGCTCAACGAGTGGCTAACGCACGCTGTGGCAAGGCATTGCTTATACAAGTGCTCACTGCAACACCAGCGCCGTGACCTTCCTTTTTCTGGACAATTTAATGCGTCAATTTAAATGCATTTCAAATGATATGATTCTTTGATGCTTTGGGAAAATAGTAATTTTTAAAGGAATTTATGTAATTTTTTCTCAGCCAAACTGCTAAGCGCTAACCTCCGTAAGTACACACGTTGCATGTTGTGCGCATGTGTGTGCCTTGAGTTACTTAAAAAAATTGTCCAAGTTATGTAAGTAGTTTATAAAATCGTCATAAAATTAAATATTAAATGCCTGCGACGAGGGCGAACAACAGTGTGGCAGTGTAGGAGTTTTACGATTCTACATAAGTGCGTACCTACATATGTACATATATACTATATATATGTCTGTACGTGTGTTGTGTGTGAATTTTGTGAATTTTCATAGCTTCTGCTTTTCCGAATGCCTGCAGATTAATGACCGTTTAACTGAATTAAATTCTAAGCGTTGCTTGCGGCAGGTTGATCGTAAGGAGGGATAATTTTTTTTTTTTTTTTTTTTTTTTTTGAAAATTCCCATTAGTGACTGAGCAGCTGTCATTCCATTAGCTACATTTTTTTTAATTTTTAATACTTTTCTTTTAATTAAAATGACATAAATTTAAATGGCTTTATTTTCAATCAAAGTTCAGTGGAAATGACTTTGTAAACTGTAGCTTTGGCGCTTTTGCTTTACAGGCAGAGAATTTCTAAGATTCGAGAATAACAAAAACTTTTGAATAAGGTAAGTAGTTCCTGCCCCATTTTTTTCAGGATCTTAACCTTCAATTCGGGTTAATGCCTTTTGGTTGTTTTAAATGAGCATAGTTTAGTAGTCGGTCTCCACTCCTATTACAGGAGCGCTGCTTTCAACTCCTACAAAAGTCCCTGAAGTTGGGCTTAATTTTCTCCCGGCAGGCTTTTATGGAAAAACTTTATGCGACCAGCAATGTCATCAATGCCATAAGACTTTGTGCAACCATGAAGAAATCGCACAGGACACGCCGAATTACTAAATTCTACACCATTCCCGACAGAAGTGTATTACATCACTTTTGTTTTCTATTTTCTCCAGCGAGGAATAAAATTGAAAATATAAGAGTTATGGAACAAAGATCAGTAGACATCGTCACCGACTACTCAAAACTTGATGGCAAAGTGGTTAATGGAATTTTCTCTGAATCTTTTGTCTTGCAGTCGGCATTAGCGAATGACTTCCCGACCACCGCAAAGTCTTTCCAGCGGAACTAATCGCAATAATGGCAGCCGCCTCGTGGTTACTTAACTCTGATAACTTATAATCGGACAGTCAAGTATCTATGGAGTTTCATGCAGGGAAATTTTGAATAAATATTCGATTGCATGCAAAAAATGATATTTTGAGCCCCTGGGCATAGGGAAATTCCAGGGAACAGCTAGGCTAGACGGGGAAGGTTCTAAACGAAGGTAAAGTCTTCACATGACGTGAGCATGCCGCTTTCCTCGGCAAAGTAACTAAGACTGACCTTCACCAGAAGAGCCAACAGCAGATGGAAGAGTGAAACTATTTGTAATGGCAGCAGACAAGTCTGGCCATTGATCGAAGTGAAGAGAACTAAGTCTTTTATTCCTTCTGAACAGGACCTCCGTAGGCAGAACAATCGGCATAATAACTGAACACTGTACTATGGGGACTTTTGCAATATGGACGGACTACTTCTCTAACGATTTCTGGCGCAGCAGCAGGGGTATAGATAAGGAGAAATATACCTCTGCTACATTCTGGGTAAATTTAACGCCGTTTTCCTAGCTAAACTTGCATCTATAGGCATCAATAATCTCCTGAACTTTATGAAAAACACCTATTGGTTGGAACATCGGGAAAGGAGAGAGGGATCTGCTTCACAAGCCTAATATAGGTATCACGATGAGCGAGCAGACCTAAGTGAACTTGATCAGTCTTCCTTGATCGAGCAACCACTGACTAACCAACTAGAATAATGAAGATGGAGAGATTTTCCTTCCAAAGGTGTAATACTTTTTGAATGTCTGGAGCCTTCAGTAAGTCACTCAATTTTTGTAATTTTTTTGTTTTTGACCAACTATAAATCCTTTCCCTCTCACTCTTTCTGCCGAAAAATATCTCTTGCTTACCTCTTGAACGCTCAGTATCGCTTCAACTAAGGTTTGCACTCATCCTTACACAACATTTCTTCCAGTTCGGTAACACTCCCGTGTGCTCTTCAGCGTCGGTATTCAGAGAACAGAGTTATTATCCGTTCTATATTGAGCATAGAAGTTTTATTATTTGGTTACATAATATCTACGTCATCCGCATGCGCTGTGTAATGACGTCTGTTCCAATAGTTTTTTGCCTTTGGCTAGCAGCATCAGCCTTTGTAGCTTCCCCTTTTCTGAAAAAAAAACCGTCTTCGTAGATTTTCAGGTTTAACTCGCTAAAACATTCTGAATTTTTCTTTATAAGTTCCTAAAGGTCTCATGCTTATCTTTCTAATTCGCTACCGATTTCTATGAGCTTTTATGTCATATCAGAAATACACCCAGATGGGTTGACATTCTCTGCTGAGGGTCGTCCATAATCAGAATTTTGAGCGGTATCAGGTAAAACTTACCACTCGACTGATGTGGCGCCAGTATGCTCCTACCTAAATTTGCCAGAATTCTTAGAGTCTCCAACTTTATTCCTAAGCGCACGTACGCCAGTGCTCTCTGAGTTGGCTCTTCACAGACACTTTGCTGTGCATATAATTTAACACCGGAACTGGAGGGATTCTATGAAGGAGGAGATAAGAGCAGAGCAGTTAACTTCTTCTCGTATGGAAAATGGATGAGAAATTTTTTGGTCATTCTGATACTAGGCAGGTGAGTCGCTTGGGTGCTCTCAAATTTAGTTTAAGAGTATCTCAACTCCCTCCAATCTCGATTAGATTATTTTGAGTCCAGCGAAATCGGCGGAAATTGCAATTGAATTTGCTAGAGTAAATACAAACGGAGGCGGCTGCTGACCCAAGATCCACCCAGATTTAATCTTAGTCAGACCAACAACCAAAATTATAGATAAAAATCTTTGAGGGTTGAGTGGTGTGTTTCTGAAATATAAAGCTCCTCTTAAGAATTCGTTAACTGAACGGTGCTCAGGTAACAAACAGCTATTCAACCTCAAGACAACTCGACAGGTCGCTATAGACTAAAGTCTTTGTTCCGAGCTCAGTTTAGTTCACACTTCCCTCAGCTCTTCGGAAACACAGAAGCTTTATTTCGGAAATTGGTAATATAGTCTACGAATTTGGTTTGCCGCCGGTGAGGCGTGTTCTATGGGAATATACTCACCGGAGTCTACGTAGACTGTTAACCTTTCTTTGGTTTACATAAAAACATATTACCGCTATATGTGGAATACCTCAATGCTGTCGTCAAAACTTCTGCGCCAACCAAGTTTCATTGTCTGTTTGCCTCTGTCTGCTTGCTTGCCAACCTACTACCAAATCGTCGTGAGTTCGTGCGTGCGTGCGTGCGTGCCCAGCTTGAAAAACGCGCGCTTACAGCCTTTTGTCATTCGCTAAACTGTCAATTGCTTGGCGTTGACATGCTTGGGCGCTCCAAATAACCTTATTAGGAGCGACGTAGCTCTTTAAATTGTTTTTTTTCTGCAAATTTTTTTTTTTCATTTCTCATTTTCATACGCCTGCCTTCCTTGCGCCTTGACTGACTTTGAACGCATGAGCTTACCCAAAATGCTTTCCCGTCAATTTCTCAATTTCTCAATTTCACAATTACAATTGACATGTGGCGCGGTCAACGGTAACGCATTAAATGCATTGATTTTTACCAATTTTGGATTTTATTGAAGGTAAAAGCAACAACAACAATAGCAACAGCAGCAACAATGCTGATTAAAGTACAAAGGAAGAGAAGAGTTGAAAAACGAAGGAGGAGGAAAAAGCAATAAAAATTAGTGTAATGAAAAAGGCGCATAAACTCAGCTACACATACATACATATGTACCCGTATGTGTGTAAGCAACTTTGTACATTTTATATAAAAAAGTGGAAAAAAATTAAAGAAAAGCAAAAAACGCTGCACAAATGAAAGGCGGCGAAAAATGCAAAAATGCATTCTTCCGTATTTCGTGCTTTGAGGCTGCTCTCCGCCTGCCACGCTATTGCATGCCCGCGTTCGCTGTGCTGGTATGTATGTATGTATGTATGTTGGTTTGTTTGCTCGCTCGTTTGAGTAAACACGATGAGTATGCGCCTCCCAAAAACGCGAAATGTCAAACGGTAAAAGCTTGACGTAAACATGTGCGCATGCGCGTGCATACATACATACATACGAGTACGCGTTGCAAGCTTGCGTGGTCAGCCAAGCGGTTTGATGGTGACCAGCGGCCGGCGGCAGGATATACAGCACCAATACACAGCTACAATAACAACAACAACAACAATAATAACGAAAAGAAGCATGCAAGCATAGGAATTTCGTTGTTTGTGTGTACAATTGTTTGCGGCATCCTGCCAGCAGCGACTACTCGAACACACACACACACACACATGCATTCAAATACAAACACAAATAAAAATGAATTCGCTGTAAAAAATCCAGCTAAGCGGCAATATTTGCTGACAGAATTTGTACGTCGTGGTTGTTGTTGTCGCTGCTGTTGTTGTTGTTGTCGCTGCTGTTACTGTTACTCTTGCGCTGACAATGCTGTTGCTGCGGTAAACAAGCAGAGAAACCGTTAATGCCGCACAATTGATGGCTATGTGACACGCACTGACCACAATGTTGCCACAAAATCCCAGCCACAATAATAACAATAACAAAAAAGGAAAATAAATTGAAATAAATATGAAAAAAAAAATTTATAAAAATTAAACTAAAATTAAAATCACAACTTTTTCCCGCCGCATTTACTGCATGAACGTGCAACAACAAAATCAACCTACAAACATCATTCAACTGCCGAAGGGCAAAATGCAAATGAAAAATTCAAGTTGAAAAGCAGTACACTTTGGCGGCTCATAAAATTTATAACTACCAAGGCAATGGACAGTCGGTCGGTCGATGGGGCGTTGGCTAAAATCTATACAAATGTGTGTATGTATGTGTTTGCATGTGCACGTTTGTGTATGCCAGCAAATGATGTTTGACGATTCGGCAGCACATATTTGCTTACCACACCAATTTGCACACACACACATACACACTTACACACACATGATCATGCAAGTAAAAATTTTCCCCACCACTTCAGCACGATAGGCCAGCGCTGGCTGTTGTTGGTGGTGACATGCAAGCAATAAATAGATATCGACTAGTTGCAGCAACATCGCTGGGGCTAAGCGGTGCGGCGTGGCGACAAAAACATAGAAGATTGTGGGGCAACATCTTCAGTTAGTTGTCTTGCTCAGCTTATTACAGTTATGAAATTCAGGCTGTAAAACACACTATTATTTTTATTTTCTGTTTTATTTTATTTTACTTTTAATTATAATTTTTTTAACTTTTTTTTTAATTTTTTTAATTTTTTACTTTTTTTATATTTTTTTTTACTTTATTTTATATCGGCAACCGCAATAGCCGACTGGTTAGCATTGCGTTCTACCATTCGGAAGGTCTGGGTTCGGGTTCAGGTTCGAGTAACATCCAAAATTATGGAATTTGCGGTTGCCCCTCGGCAGGGAATGTCAAGCCCTCCGAGTGTACTTCTGGCATGAAATAGAAGCTCCTCATAAAATCCATCGGCCGCTCGGAAGCGGGTAAGAATAAGCTGAAGGTGGTAAAAACATCAAGACGCTAAAACCACAAATTGGAGGAGAAGCTTGGCCAAAAATCGCTTCAGCGGTTACCCAGAGCCAAATATATAAAGGTTGATCCAAGTAGAGGTACTTTTTTTAATAGCCTTTTTTGACAGATTATGCGGGAGTCGTGTCAAGCTGTCATGTTATTGTTGTTCACTAATGCTTGGCAATTCTTCATGGAAAGACTTACGCCTGAACAACATTTACAAATCGTTCAACTTTATTACGAAATTTCACGTTCTGTAAACAATGTGTTTCGCGGGCTTCGCTCAACTTATGGTCAGCATAATCGGCCTACTGAGCGTACTATTCACGACACCATCACCCATCTTCAGACCCAACATTCAATATTGGATAATTTTCGATCGAGTAGACCATGCCCAGTACGCAGAAGAAAATATGAGTGTACATGAAGACCGTGGAGGGTCGATTCGGCGCCGTTCGCAGCAACTTGGACTGACGCATGGAACGACTTTGCGCATACTATGTCGAGATATTAATTTGAAAGCGTACAAAATACAGCTTGTGCAAGAACTGAAGCCGCTCGACCTTCCCACAAGCGACATCGATTCGATATATAGGCTCTTGAAAAGTTACAAGAAGATCCGACGTGTTCGAGCCAAATTTTGTTCAGCGATGAGGCCCATTTCTGGCTCAATGGGTATGAAAACAAGCAAAATTTCCGCATTTGTGACGAAGGGCAACCTGAAGATATTCAAGAGCTGCCATTTCATCCAGAAGAAACTACCGTTTGGTGTGGTTTTCGGGCCGGTGGTGTCATCGGTCCATATTTCTTTAAAAATGATGCTGATGAGAACGTAACCGTCAATGGCGACCGTTATCGCGCCATGATAACCCACTAGTTGATGCCTGAAATTGAAGCTCGTGATCTCCGCGACATTTGGTTTCAACAAGACGGCGTCACATCGCCACACACCACATCACTCAATGGACTTATTGAGAGAACACTTCGGTTAGCAGATAATTTCACGATATCACACCGTTAGACTTTTTCCTGTGGGGATATGTAAAGTCTAAAGTCTATGCGGACAATCCCGCTTCAATTCATGCCTTGGAGCGAATCATCACGCGTGTCATTCGCCAGTTACCAGACGAAATGCTCGAACGAGTCATCGAAAAATGGACTCAATGGATGGAAGTTCTGCAACGTAGCCGCGGCAAACATTTGAAAGAGATAATCTTCAAAAAATAAGAGCCAAAGCGATTAAAATTGAATTTTCCGTGTTCTTATTCTTTTAAAAAGTAGGTAACCTCGAAATGGATCACCCTTTATATACATATTTTATTATGTTTTTTATTATCAGTTTTTATTTTTTTGAATTTTTTGGAATTTTTTAAACTAAATTTTTTATGTAATTTAATTTTTTTTTTAATTGAATTTCTTTTATCTTTTACTTTGTTTTTATTTTTATTTTTTTAAATTAATTTTTATTTTATTTTATTTTTTTTATTTTATTTTTTTTTTATTTTTTATTTTTTACTTTTTTACTACTTTTTTATTTTAATTGAATATTTTTTTTTTTTTTGCATTGGCTAGACTAAAAATTTTATCACAAACACACTCGTAGAGATCACTTCCCCCTTTAATCTTCCTCTGGCTTTCCATAAAGGGGTCTCCCTGAAAAAAATGTATAAATAATCGTGAGATACTCGATATTATTCTGTGAATTTTCATTTTAAGTCAATAAAATATTCGAATTTTCTTAGCCTAAAAACCTACAAAAAAGTAACGAAAAACCAAATCGAATCATCATTTTTTTAGCATTTTCGATTTTTCTTCTGCACCCAAAAAAAAAAACATAAAAAATTTACAAAACAATATTGATTACATCAATATTTTTTCACCGCTATTCAATCGTTTCTAGTTTTGTGCAAAATAAATTACAGTAATTTGTTTTTGGCTGTCGTGTCGCTTGTAGAGTGATTTTTCTTCATTTTTCCCCTCTGCCATTGTATGGAGGAAAATTGGAAAAATTGCATTGACGCGATCACAGCTTGCCGCCGCTGCCCGCGCACACAATTTCCTTGCCACTGCTGCCTAAGTAACCGTCAAGCGCCGAACCGCCAACTGCCTGTTGTAGTCTGCTGAGTGGCTACTATAAATTTTATTGATATCCGCCAGCGGGCTACTCGATCGATTAGAGTTAGTCGTCCATTTATTGGATCGTTCGATCGCTGCTTTAGTTACGTTGGTTGGTTGCTTGCGCGTTGCTTGTTGAGTTTGAAAGCGCTGAGTGTTGCATCATCGCCGATTTTGCCGTCACCAACGCCACCGTCATCGGCATTGTCTTCGAAGTCGTCGTCGTCGTACGCTTCGTTGTCGTCGTTGTCGTTGGCGCAGCGGCGTTACTGAGACATAAAATTAATCTCGCACTACTCCTCGCTCCATTGACCCCGAGGGCAAGTTGTTCTTACTGGGTGCCAGTTGTTTTTTGGTGCTGATGATGATTGTGTTTGTGGGCGGACAGCGGGGTTGGCGTGATTATGTGCGAAATTACACAGCGCCGCAAAACGCATTTATTTACAGCGATTTTATTTACAATTTGGGTTGGCATGCACGTCGGGAAGTGTTTAGTGAAAATGGTGATTAAAGCTTTTTTGTTTTTGCAATATAAGCTTTTAGGGTATTGTTGTTATGCAAGATAGCCGCTGACTAAATCATGTGCGTGTTTAAATTGGGATTTACCCAATCTCTGCTTGGCGTGAGATGAATATCTAAATTTGTTGGTTATGAATACACTCAGCGAAGCTCTTTGTGAGTAATAAATGTGCCGTTATGATTCTCATAGAGGGATATGGTAAGGAGAAAAAAAATTTATTTACTTCTTGGAAGTCCTCCGATCTCCCAAATACATAACTCTCATTAATTATTCTCAATTTGATCCTCTCCAAGCAGAAAATTCGCTCTGGGTTCTCTTCGGGTCTACGTTCGAGCATAGTGTAATGATATCTAAACTGTCGGAAAATTACTAAAACAGACATAGTATGGGAAAAAACTGTCTTTAATATGGGTCAAGCGACGTCTTCTCATTTTCTTCTTCTTCTCCTTGTGCACAGGCACCTTTTAGGGGATTATAGCCTCGTCAACAATAGCGCGCCACTCGTTTCTTCTCTTTGCTGTTTGGTGCCAGTTAGAAATACCAAGTGATACCAGGTCGCTCTCCACCTGATCCTTCCAACGGAGTGCAGGTCTTCCTTTCCCTCTGCTTCCGCCAGCGGGTACTACTTCGAATACTTCGGCTGGGAACTGTGGGTCCCTCAATTGGGAACACTTTCAAGCCTTCTGAGATAATGAATCAGGGAATTCGTCTATCTTCTTAGCAACGCCTTTCACTCAGATGACTTTGCCAATATCACTGTCCACGCTACACGCCGTCGCCCATACACAGAGGATCATAAACCTCTTGGAAGCCCCTGAAACCGACTCATCGGATTATTTCAACGTCCACGCTTCCAGAGAGCTCCGTCGGTAGTGTGCTGATTGTTTTTAGTCCTCAGCTACTACCAAATCCATTCGCTTTGCTTATTTCTCCAGTCTGGAAAGAGCAAGGTTATTGAGATCTATCATATAAATGTTATCGGCACTTCTCGGCCTTCTCTATGAAAGGTCGTTTAGTATCACAAAGCTCCTTCCCAATTCTGACGAAGCTCATCCAAGGCTTTTGTGATATTTTCATTGGAGTTTCATGTTATAGGGTATAGCGAGCCGTTCATTTCGAACCCCATTCCCCTTCGCCGCCGAAGTCCGGCTGAACAGACGCTGCAAATGGACCTCAGCGTAGTCTTATACCAAATATTTCGCTGTGGCTTCACTGAAGCTTCCACTCGTATAGCTGGACCCAAGCGCCTGTACCGTGTAGGAATTGAGTATAGACCAGCGGCTATACCCAAAAGTAGATCTACATCCCATTCCAGTCTTGAAAATAACCGGTAAATTCAATAAAATTACAATAAAAGTATAAAAAAGTGTGCAATAGTCAACCAGACTTGCACTGCACTGCTGTGTCTGAAAAGTAACTGAAAAAATCGAAGAAAAAAATCAAAAAGTAATTTAGCGAAGTAAATTTTCCCGTTAAACCAAGAAGGGAGAGAAGAGTGAACAGTCAGAAGAAAATCATATTTCTTATTTACTCAACAGTTATTTTCAAGGCGTTTTTATTTAAATTAAAATAGACACATTCGCGCCTGCGCAACGACACCAACAGCCAACGATGAGGACGACACACACCAATCAACGAATCGACCGATCAGCCAGCCAGCCAACCAGCCAACCAACCAACCAACCAACCAGTCAACCAGTCAACAAATCAACTAACCAAATAGGTATTCAACCACACAAAAAATGTGAAAATAATCAAAAAGGAGCTAAGAAAATAATAATAAAATCAGCAATAAAGTAAAACAAACGGAAAGCAATCTGCAAACAACAGCACAATGCCAGTGGCAAAATGCAATGAAAGATGAACATATTGGCTGTGGGGTCGTGTGGGCCAAACAACAACACAATTACATGCCACATGCATGCGTATTCGTACTATGATGCGTTGTGCTAACAACTTGGCGACGAGTCGTGCGCGCTGACGCCTTAAACGTCATGACGACGCGCCTTGTTGCTCCTGCTGTAGTAGTTTAGCAATTGGCAGTCCGGCAGTCCAGCAGGCCAGCAAGCGACAAGCTATGTACGTCTCAACGCTTGCAGTGTTCTATTCAATCGATATTTTAGTGGATTGAGTGCCTAGTTGGCGACTGCAATTTTGAATATTCAACTTCTCGAGGTTGTATATGCGTCAGAGTGAGTGTGTGCATCGCAAGCACTGGCACTTAACAAACCAAACACGAGCCTATAGTCTCGGCTCATATGTGGGCTCTGCAAGTGTTAAGTGGGGCATATGGACACGCACACGCAGTCTCTGCAAGTAAGTACAGTGCATGGGAGATGTGGAAAATTGGAAAAAAGAATTTCTCGAAGAGCCCCAGAACATAACCCGTGACTGACTGCGGTATCTCCCTTACAAAAATATATTCTGAGAATCACAATGATACGTACACTCAATGAGACTTCGTCTCTCTTGTAAGAAATTTTTCTCCCTAAGAAGATCGAAAACAATTTCCTCGAGAAGTCTTTAACAAAACTATCTATATATTGCTTGGAAGATCCAACCACCGGGCTTGCTAAAATACTATGGAAGCTAGAACTTAAGTAAGTAGAGATCACTGTTCCGACCAAAATTACCTTCTTTCTTCATAGAGTAAACGTTTTGCGGCGGATCTCCGGCTTTCCTTTTGAGCGAGTCTTCGAAATTTATCATCGACTGGTTGTCCCTTAAGACGAGTATATCAATTTCTACGGATTGATGCCAAGATCTATCTATACAGCTGCAGTTCCTGTTAGTCTCGAAATCAGCACCAGTTCATCTTTGCCCGGCGGTAGATGGTGATATCATTATAAGGACCTATACCATCGTCCTTTTCTCCTCAAAGTATCGAATGTTTTTTATATACTGCTGCAGAGACAACATTGAAAGGATATAAGCTTAACTTGTTTTACGGAGTTTCCTTTTGGAGAAAGTCGCAGGAAGGAATTTTACTTCCTAGGTCGCTGGAAACCGGGTCACTTGCATCATATACATCATAGTGCTGCTAGAGTTGCGATTAAACTAACAGAGTCTGGATCCTTCGTCGGATCGAGCAATGGGACTTAGCCGTTCTCAAAAGCCTCGGCCTTAACCCCAGCTGCATTCAACAATACATCTTTCAAATGGTAATGAAATATTTTCGAGGGAAGACTGTAGGAGACGGAGCCACATAAGGCAATTGCATCCCAACTTCTTCAGAAAGAGTAGACGCTTGATGAAAAGGTCATCGGGGAGAAGATTATTTTGCTGTAAACTATCCTTCTTTAGGCTTCCAGATCATTGAGACGGAATATTGTATCTTCAGAGATATGCCGCGAAACAGGTGAGCGAGGGCTAGATTCGCACTTCTCCGGCCACTTCAGCTTCTCACACTAACAAGGTTAAAACTCAGAAAACACGTTGAGAGTTTGACATCGTCTGAAGGTTGGCAACCTAATCGCAAACCCAACCTAAGATACATTTCGAAAACTCATTCAGCTAAGCCCAGACACTGTGCTTCCTATACACACTTTTGGCTACATGTCAACGCCAAAGTCGTCATTCTCATCGAGGTACTATTTCTACAAAAATTACAATTTCATTACTTTTGTGGCAACCAAAAAAAAAAAAAAAGGCAAAATGAAAGCTAGCAAAATTCCACAAGTTTCTGGAGGTATTTTTCACAACATATTTCCAACCATTGAGCAGGTCTGGGTGTGTATAATTAAAACTTCATCAAAACGATTTTAATTTCAAGTACAAATATACATACAAATATATGTGCATATGCTGATGCGCATATTTCATTACTCATGCCTCATACCAACCAACCAACCAATCAACCAACCAACCAACCATACTATTGGTCCATCACTTCGCCTGCGCCTATTCTAACTAAGCAACCAGCCGACCGTAGAGCCGCGTAGAGCTGCTGTCACCAATATTTGATTTAAACAACGAAACGTCGCCAACGCTGTCAATGACGGACAATAGCCCACAGCGGTGAGTAAGATTTGTGTGAATGCGAAAGCGAACGCGAATAAATAGTTACAACGCGCAACACGCAACGGCCACGCATGATGCCAATAAAAGTGTGAAATGTGCGAGAATGAGATTTGTATTATTGACACACACGCTGCTATACCGCGCACCGACAACACTGACTAGGTCTAGCTGGCAGTTCCTAAAAATGAAGAGGAAAAATATTATTTGTCAGCTTTTTAAACGTGTTTGTTGAGGAGGAGGGAGCAACGTGGCGAAGAGCTAGCAATGAAATTAAATTTTAAATAAAGTAGAAAAAAAAGTAAGAAAAAATTATTATAAAGCGCCTCTTCAACGCATCGACAGTCGTTCAATCGTTGTTGCGCGCTGCTCAACTCCTTAGCAGGTCACCGCTGGCGCTTTGCGCTTGGGAGAAATGCGCGTGCGCGCGCGCACCTTTTTTAAATCCAATTTATTTTGCAATTTATTGTTAAATTCATTTTTTATTAAACTCTGCGCGCACCGTGCAGCTGTTCTTTAAACAGACAAGCATAAATATATTTGAATACTTACGAAGGTATGCATTTTTGTCCGATATTTATTGTTTTTTTTTATATTAATTTTTTTTTTTTTTTTTTTTTTTTTTTTTGAAAATTTTGCTTATTCATTCTCTTGCTGATTTCACATTTATTGCCGCCTGCCAACATTCATACAGTTCTTCATTTAACCCTGGACTAAAGTAGAATTTAAGTGAATGCAAATGTGGAGTATTTCCTCATCAGTGGAGAAAAAAAATGGCAAACAATAAAAAATTGCGCAAACAAACCGTTAAAAAAACCCTCAACTTATAGGAATGTATTTCGAAAATAATAAATCATGCTGCAGACAATAAACAAATAAAATCCCATTTCATTTATTGGTAGCACCATGAGATAACGTTATTTATATTTGCTAAAGTACATATTAGGGTGGCACGTTAGTTGCTAAAAAAAAACATTTCTTAGAACTTCATAGGACAATGAATGTATCTTTGTATAGAAAACTTGGTAATAGTAGCAAAACTCGAAAATCTTGAAAAATCCATGAAAAATCGCTGAGGGTAAGCAAATATCATATGGTCCACCAAGGAGCTGATCGAGGCTGCCAAAAATGTAACGATCGAGAAGGTGCTGAGTTATATATATACATAGTGTCTATATATATATTTGTATATTTGAGAACGCAGCTCACATTTGATGAAAAGGATCTGCCCATTGGAAAAAACAGTAAAGGTTAATAAATCCATGAGGGAATACAATTTCCATGCACTACATCTTCTCAGGTCCAGTAAGGTGTTGAATGAGGCTCCCAGAAACTAGGCAATCTGTAAAGTTAGCGAGTTTCACCTCTACACAATTCCTATAGTAAACGTGAGGTAAAATTTTCAAACATACCTTTGAATTTGGGAGCACCAGAAGATCGATCGATCTTCCATAATCCACACAGAGTCAGAAGGAACTACCCATATATCTCTAGTATTATACTGCAAGTGTTCAGAGGCTCTCTTTCTCTACCAATAATATTGGTTGAAGCTGAGCCTAAAGTTTCTACTGAAAAACTCAACCGAATCAAACGACAAATGCGCGAAGATAATAAATTTTCATGCACTACATCCAATCAAGTCTAGCTAGATGCCAGCTGAGGCTCCTAACAAAAATAAGGCCGGTTTTTCAATCATAACTGTGACTCAACGAACGAGATTACAGCAATGACAATCCAACCAGAACGACCTACCAAATGTGAGACACGTATAGGGGCTCTTCCGGACCCCGCCCCCTTCGGAAGCAATGTAAATCTTAAATTCGAATCTACTTTTGCATTTTATTCGTGTCGGATGTCTCCAAAAAAATTGAATATATTTTGGGACCCCCCTTCTAGAAATTCTGAATCGTGATGTCGAATGTGATCAATTTTGAAAGACCTCAGTATTCAAGTGAGTCTGGAAGACTTGAAAGATTCCTGAGAAGCTTCAAAGGACACAGGTGAACAAAAAGCAATAATATAGGCAGGGACTAAGAAAGTAGCGGCATCATCTTGACTCCCGGGTGCTACTAACAGCCATAACCTCACTAAAATGTGCTACATTAAACTGAGTTTTCATTTGAAAAGTGAAGTACTCCCTAAAAGAGCGAAAACCAGGTTCTAGATGTCGCTCATTTCATTCCTGTTCTACTAAATGTTTCGAAGCCGTGGACGTTGACTCCATTCCATGGACTCGGCGGTTCTAAGCGTTTTCGAGGGTCGAGATTTTCCAGAAGGATTATTGATCTCTGCGTATCAGCGCCCCTCGACAGGGACGTAATCCAGCGAATCAAGCGACTGTAGCCAAACAGCCAAACTGGCTAAGTCATTTCCTTTGGCTGTATCGAAACACTCCAACTTTGAAAGTATGTATTCAACACAGTATCCATTAGTGGAAGCAGAAGAAGGGGAAAACTTCCACTTCGTTGGAAAAATTTTATTGTTCACCCGCTTATAATTGCTTAAGGCTACGCCAATTAAGAAGAAGAAGCAGAAATAAGAGATTTTCATATGTGGGCTCGAGTAGACTAACCTAAACGAGGACAGTTTTAGCAAAAGACCTAAAGTAGGTATCGCATGACCGATGGCACCAAAAGCATGGGTATACAAAGATCAGAACTTTAGTTCTGTCTAAAGTCCCTCAATGGTCGCCTAGTCAAAAATACTATACTCACAAGAACCAATTGAAATAACGGAGAGCACGTAATCCAACTAAAGGTAGCAAGAGTTGAGGTAGCAAAATTTAGTTGATTGGTTTTATCAGTTGTGCTTTGAGAATACATATCTTTAGATGGAAAATGTGAAAGGCAAACGGAGAGCAGAATATCCTGCTTTCTGCGTTTTCACATATTTAGAAAACATTTATCTCGAAAAATATTCCATCTTGTGAAGAACCTCCCTATGATCAACATATTTTTTTCAATGCCTTCTAAAGCAATTATTTCCCACCTTCTACACTTCATAAAATCGAACGCGTACTTAAACCCTTTTATTCTTACCTTTACACCTCCTCTGTCTTTCCCTTTTCCCCTCTCTCACTCCCTCTCTTTCACTCATTCTTCTACACGCCAAACTTTTCAACGCTATTGCTCTTTGTTGTTTGCTTTTTACGCCAATAAAATAAAATTTATTGGCACATTTGTGACCAACAAAAAAAAAACATAATAAATAAATTCACTGAATTCGCCGAAAAATGCTAGCGGTTAGGGAAAAAAAGCAAAAAAGCTTTAGAACAAAACAACACACGCACGCACACAACGAATGTCGATTGGTGGGGCGAAATATTAAGAAGCCAATTGAAAGAAAAAAATACGCAAAAAAACTTTGCAATCTAGTTATGCTATTCAAATTCGCACGTCGCGTCTTGCGGTGATAAAGTACCTTCATATCGTTGGGCGCGCGAATTGCTCAATTGTATCGCGACGCTGTGGATATCGTGGATTGGCGCGATGTTATCTGCCGAACTGTGAAATCTTCGCATTTATCATGCTAAGCATGCTTAGCACAGAAGCGCGCCTCACGTCGTTGTTGTTTACCGTTCGTTGGTTGATGCTGCGCGATGTATGATTTTTGGCCCGCTTTTTTTTTGAAGCAAAAGCTAGAGAGTTCTTCTTAGAAGCGAATAAAATAAGTACGAAATTGGTTGACAAGGGTCTATGTCGCGGTGATATATGACTTTGATGAAAATAACACTAAAAGTCGGTGATTAAAATGAATTCCTTTTGGGCGACAAAGTTATATCATTAATTTGTGTTAATCGTTGAAAAATAAGCGATTAAAAATTTTGAAAGAGTTAATTCCCTGTACGAGTATCTAGCATAAGTCTAAATGGGTTGGCCAAGGCAAAGCGATATTGGTTGAATCACAGAGAGAACTATAGGAGTGTGGCTGCTTTGGTTTCATTATTGAATAAACCAAATGATCCTTAACCTCCATATGAAATGACCTAAAAGGTTGTTTTTTGGCTACATTTTCTTTTGAGATTCATAAATATTTATTCTCTTCTCAGATGGACATCAATTGGCGACACCTAATAAGCTTACGTCCTCTACCCACTTCCAGTACTTTGAAAGTTGAAAAATGTATGTCCATCCTAACGATATGGCCTCACTTAGCCGAAATCTCTCTTAATTTGCTAAACTATTTCAGCGACCGTTCTCTCGAAAACTCCTAAAGCTTTCATCAGATGCCTCGGATTTCCAGACTGAATGGTATTTGATGCTGGCTTCCTGATTGAAGAAGTTGGCTACAACTTGGGTCTTTTCCAAGATATGGTGTGTGGTGACGGTGGGTTATAATATTTTACACAAAACGCCAGTCAGATCTTAGACACGATATACGTCCTCCATCTCGTTGTCTGGATGATGAAAAGTCCATACCATTCTCATCGATCGATCCTCCATGAATTTAGTATGCGCTGAACATCGGGCACCACATCACCTTTCTCGTTCCTGCATGAAGATTTCTTGAAACTTTCTGAAAGTTGCCGTATCTTCTTCATAGAATTTTCGAACATAATTTCTGTACAACAACTGTTTAAGCTCTTCGTTCCCACCTTCAATCTCTTTCCTGTCTATCTCCAAATGCGTGTCGCCGCTTTCTTCAAATCATAGTAGAAGATGTTTGCTTTGCGGTAGATCGCCAAGTTTCAGGATAGACTGGCTCTTTTTGCCCATTGAAAAGCGTCACTCCTCGTCGTACCAGCTCTTTCTTCTGGGTTTCCTAAAACCAATAGTTTCATTGGCGGCTGTACGTGAGGAACTTGGAGAGCCAAGTTATTGGTGCGTGCCCTCAAATAACAGGGGAGTAAGTCTAGGAAAAAATTACTTGGCTACCTACTGTGATTGTAGCTTTTCAACGTCGAACTTTCTTTGTACTTGTTGACACGCGGAAAGCACTCATAGCTGAAATGCTGTGAATTTGTCTTCCATCTATCCCATTCCGATCGATTTCGCTTCGTGTCCATCGATCCGGTGAAAGTCATGTAGCCTCATATATTTCTTATGCTGGAATTATAGATAACTATATTTCGGACTATGGCAAAGCTGATTATGCTGAGTTCATTTAAAGAAATTTCATTGCCGAGTCTGCTTTTTTCGGGTGTTTCACCAAAGACATTATACCTGTCGCATCTTCTTTCCCGTCCCTCAGAGCTAGGTCCAAAATAATAGAAATGTAGAAAAATCTGGCATTAATTCGGATTGGGGCGAGACAATCGTCCTCGGGAAATCCAACAATCCAAAATTCAGCTTCTTTTTATGCCCAATATAAGAAATTTTAAAATGTTGTCCCTTCCATCTCCTGCCCGGGGTCTTTATATTTTAATGACCCTTTAATTTCCGAAGACATCAATTAAGGGAATGGACATTCCAAATGCATTCCCTTAAACTTTACTTCGTACTACATTTGCTCTGCTAATCAATAAAATTATAAGTTCTCCTGCGAGGCTTTTTTCTCTTGTTTTTGACGTGGTAGATCTCAAAACGAGCTAACAACTTCGCTTACTGTTGCTGAGCCTCATTATAACACGATTTAAAAATTACTGAGATCTTTTTCTAGTGAGGATCTGCTATGAAATTTCTTGAGCAATGGGATTCAAGAAAGCGTAGCATGCAACGTGCTCCATAAAACTACTGAAGCTTTTTGTAGCGGGTTAATTGAACCGTTTTCAGGAAACCAATCACAAAAAGGCGAACACTTGCTTTAGAGGCTTCTTCCGACTAGGTGAAGGAATCTCTTGAAAGATCCTACTTAAATATCATTAAACTTTTCATATGGACTAAGGCTGTTGGACTCTTGTACTTAAAGGACTATTTTTAATAAATGAAATGAGTTTTTTCACTACCAGAAACTACAACTCTAACGAGTAACACAGAAAAATTCAAAGTTTCGCATTTTTCTTTATTATTTCGTTTTCGATTTTTGACAAAATCAAACAGAAATTTCCCTTTAAAATTTCAACAATTTTTATTTATTTTCGATTCAATCTATTTTTTCAATTATTTACCGATTTTCACACAAACAAATTAATACATTGAAATATGGAAGTTCCGCGACAGTCCGAGAAGCGGCGCAGGAAGCAGCTGGAGGATTATAAAAAAATGATTTTGGCCGTTAAACCTCGTGTGGATGATATATCGCCAAAACTCAACGTGAGCGATATGCTGCGTGCAACGAAATTACGCGATGACTGTAACGCCTTCGATCGCATACGACGCATGAATAACGAGCTCTTACGCAATGTCAATATCATATCACGTATTGGTGGAAAATTGGATACATTTCGTGAGCGCAAAATTAGCATGGCGAGATCACGCATCCCCATAATATTGCTGCAAAATCGCTACATCGAAAGGGATAATATCAAATTTGGTCAATATCTGAAGACGGTTGGCCCTACATTGGACACACATGTGGCGCCGCATCTGTTGCGACATGTGCGTAAGGATTCGGTGGAATTTGTGATACCCGCACAGATTTTGGCTAAATATCATCAAATTGAAATGCCACCCTACCCACAGTTGCGCCGCTTACTGCGCCCCGTTATCTATTTCGATTTCTATGTGAAGGGCCTGCGACCGGCCGGACGTATTACCATACAACTGTATACGGAGGCGTGCCCGCAAGTGGTATTGGCTTTTGTGCGCGCCTGTCGTAATGGTGATAAAAATAAAATTTTCGTAAATCGTCTCTTTCCCGGTCTATGGTTGGATTGCTGCCTGCTCTTGCCGGCGCAAACGCATAAAATCAAACCTAAACATATTGAATACGATATGCGTGCGTTGGATCATAATCGTGCGGGCACCTTGGCCTTTACGCTGGATCAACAGGACGCTCTGCATAAGGATGCTTTGAAGTTCACTTTAAGCCTAAAGCCGTTGCAGGTGTTGAATGGCAAGCGTGTGGCCTTCGGTGTGGCGAGCAGTGGCACGAAAATACTCGACTCCATGCAAGTGTTTGGCATGAAGAAGAGTGGAAAGCTGACGAAGAGCATTATTATTAGTGATATGGGGCTGTTGGTTTGATGTGGGGAGGTAGAAAAAAATTTAAAAAAAAATATAAAAAATTAAAATAAATAAAAATAACAAATAACAGCAAATAAAAAAAATATATAAAAAAAATTAAATTTATGTGCACAATGCTCCGCTAATAAAGAGTAAATAAAAATTTTCTTGCAGTTTTTCGTTGCTACTCGACAAATGGATAGCTTCCGAGAAACTTCGAGCTGGATTTGATGCCGTTTGAGTTTCATTCGAGAACCATTTTTCTTAGAAATTCAGTAATTTTTAGTATAAATTTAGAAAATTCTAGCAAAAGAGTGTATGACGTCATTAAAAAGGTTCTAAAATTCTTCGTTCTATCTCTTAAACTTTCTTCACCAAAAAGCTTAAGATCCAAAGCCCTCTCGCCAAACCTTTTTATCCAATACCTCTACATAGGCATCCCAAGTTCGTTTTGCTCTTGAAGTTACCCTCATTTTCTCTGCAACAGAGTAAGCAAAAAAATTTCAAAATTCTCACAGTGCAGCAGCACGATTTAAATAACTGTATATATATTTATATGTTCTTTAAATTGTATGTTTGTATGTGTGTAAATATGTTTGTACTTTTTTTTTGCATTTGCGCCGCCTTGCAAATTCGCTATTGTCTTAATCAATAAATCCGTTTGCTGGCAATTGTGCTCATAAATTATCGAACGTAAAAAGTCAAATATTCATTACCGTTGCCAATTGGCCAACTAGCTGCTGATGGACGTTTTTGTATTTTTTTTTTTTTTTTTTTTTTTTTTTTTGTTGCTTCGTTTATAAAGCCTGCCAATATTACTCTGTGACATTTTAGAAGCAGTTAAATGGTAATTGCCAATTTTGCATATGGAAATGGCAAACCAATTGAATGCACTGTGGGCTGTTTTTATAAAAAAATATGTGGAAATTTTTGAAGTGAAGAACAACTAAAGCACAAGAAATAAGACACTGATATCGGCGAAGGAGAGACAGTTCCGTCTGGATGGAAGTATTTCAGTTTAGACTCTCTTCATTGCCCCTGTTATTGCTCAAAATGGTGTTTAGACCTTTTCTTTGGGATATAGATTAGAAGAGCTCTCATTTGAGTATATTTCGCGTCAACAATCAAATTAAAATATTTATCAATGCGCTAGTTTTGTGAACATAATTTATGCCTTTTATCAGAAGATATGGTACCCTAGTCACTACTCGTCTTGAAAAGTTGCTTATGACCATCGTTCTAATCAGTTTCGAATCATCGTTTTCACTGTTGTTTGCTCGCTTTAAATTTTTACAGTTAAATAACATTTTGAACATACATTGAAATAATTTGTATCAAAATTGGTCTCTCAATGGTGAAAGGGTCCACTCCACTCCATTAGGACTTAAAGCTTCCAAATTATATATAGACATCCAGACATCCAGGCATCAAGCACTGCGCAGTTCAATGCTCGCTCGATACACGCACATTGCTCATCTGGCCAGCAAAATAGAAAATTTTTTATTTTGTTTTTCAAAATTTCTTTGGCGTTTCAATGATTTTTACACTTTGCATAAATATATTTCAAATTAAAAAAAAAGTTTTGATTAAGAAATCAAAGTGTTTGTCGAAATGCTCGTGCTCGACTCGAATTTTTTCGAGTAATGAGCAATGAGCAGGTGTGCGAGCGCTCGTTGCTCAAATGCTCGGACTGCTTGGAAATGTTTGAGCGAAATCTGGTGTTCTAGTATAAAGTATATAAATTATTTTATAAGCCGATTGAAAATAATTTATTCATTAGTTTGGGAGTTTAGTCATTAATTCTCCTATTTCTAATTTTTACTGTGTCCATTAAAAGTTTTCTCGCTGATTTTTCACAAGAATGATGATCATAATAGTGTCACAATGGACCAAATAGGAACAAGTATACTGGACACGAGCCATTTATGTGTAAACCCAATCGTTTCTTCATTGAAGTAACCAATTGAAAGGTTAAAAATTAAATTATTTTATGATTATTTCAGGCCTTTTTCTAAATCGAAGGATATATCGTCCTTTTAAAATCAAAAGTATACAAAAAAGGCGGCTTCTAAAAATTTTAATACAGAACAAAAATCAAAACTGGACTAACTTGGACTCCATTCAGTTTTTGTTGTGATGGCAATGCATGTATTTTTACCACATGCGAAGGTGAGATCCAATATAGAGATACCATATTAGTCCCTGAAAAACTATAAAATGTTAGATTAGATTAGGTTCCATGAAACATTAAGTATGAACCCAGAACCTTTTAAACCATTCGTTAGGAGCGGTCTACTAGTCCATTTACGCCTAAAACGAATGGAGAAAGGCCCTCACCCTCATATAAAGATAAAGATATCTAACTAGCTGTAATTCTGTCCAGTTAAGCTTCATTATAGTCTTGTCAATGTCAACAGGAACTACATTTAGCATGCATTGAGCATCTTTATTACGGTGTCTAACAATGACCTACTGATACTGATGAGAGCTGCCCACTCTACACACGTTCTCTGGGCCAGGATTGCGTTGTTTTTCCTCAGCATTCCCCAGTAGACAAATATGCAATGGGGCATGAGAGCTTTAACTATCATTTCATAGAGTCATTATAATGAATTAGATGATAAGCCTCACCTCTTTTCGATGGCAACTCTACTGCAAATGGCTTTTTATTGCTCGTTTCAATTGTCGGTCGCTAAGACAGTTTCCTGTCGAGCATAGACACTAACTATCTTAGTGAAAGGAGGTTCCTCCACACAATTTTTCCGTCATATTAACAATCTGTCTTCCCCTTCAGTTTCTGAATTATACTAGGAATAAATATTTTTAACACAACATTACTAGGCTCCCTCAGGACTTCAAAATCTTAATACATTAATTTTGTATTTCCATTAATTTTATCAAATAAAAATTCAAACGGATGGCAATACTCCTCAACTTCATTATAATGCTCATAAAGATTTGATTAAGAAATAAATTTGTGGCAACAATGTCAGCCTTGAAATCCAACGCAGAATCAACACTTGTCAACAGGTGCCACTTAGGACGGAGTAGGCAATAGAAAAGTAAAGTCCTCTCTCGACAAACCAAAACCAAACTCTACAAGTCGTTCATCATTCGCGTCCTGACATATGATGCAGAAGCCTGGACGATGTCGACAGCTGATGAATCGGCTTTACAAGCTTTCGAGATAAAAATTTTGCGGAATATTTATTTATGGTCCTTTGCGCGTCAACAAGGGCGAATAACGCAGGTGATGAGGACGATGAGCTGTACGAGCTATACGATGGCATTGGCATAGTTCAGCGAATCGAGAGACAGCGGCTACGCTGGCTAGTCCATGTCGTCCGAATGGAAGAAGGCGCTTCACCTCTGAAAGTATTTGATGGAGTACCTGCTGGTGTAAACAGAGGTAAAGGAAGACCTTCACTACGATGGAAGGATCAGGTGAAAAGGAATCTGGTTTCACTTGTTATTTCTAACTGGCGCCAAACAGCAAAGAGAAGAAACCAGTGGCGCGCTATTGTTGATGCATCTATAATCGCGTTAGCGGTGCCTACGGTAGAAGAAGAAGAAGAAAAAGAAATACATTTCTGTTTTCCTAAAAATAATTCTTATAAAAAAGCTTCCTTTAAGAAAAGCCAACCCAACAGTAAAATTGATAATAAAATACATTTTTTTTTCTAGAAATATTCACACAAATGGCAAATGGCTAGGCCTATTAAATTTAATTTTTTTTTTTTTTGCAAAAAAAATTTCCCTGAAGAAACGCCAAAATCAGACCACAGTCCATTAAATAGACGATTACTCACCTATTTTCGGCTACATGCTACATCTTAGCACTTGCAATGCAAAAATTAATATGTATGGCATGAATATACACACACACATGTACACATAAATACACTGTTGATAGGTTATGTGAATATCCTTGACAATTCCACTTTGGTAAATACCGATAAATCTGCAATAGTTTTTTGCTTTCATAGTGTGTTTGTATATATATGTATGCATATGTATATACTTATATGGGTATATGTTTATATATGAATATTTGCATAAGCTTTCTGCTGTGCCATTACTCATGCACATTGCAACAATAAATCAAAGCGACGTGTTTGCAATAATTTCATTCATTCATTCATTCATTCCTTCCTTCATTCGATCGTCTCGTTCAACGTTCAGCCAGCGAGCAAGCAAATTCAGTGCAACGTAACGTAAACGTAAAATGCAATTTAACTGCTGCCACTTAAGTCAATTGTTGTACATATATTTGTATTTATTTGTATGTATTTTTGTTGGTTAATATTTTTATTCTTCTTATTCTTCTGCTTGTCAACCAAGCGGCAAACAATACCAGCAAAGTGATTTTTTTATGAAAAAAAAAATTATAAAAAAATTAAAGCAAATTGCGCACAGTGGCGGCGGAAGCCATAATAAAATCACTACGAAATATTTGTATAAACAGTAATCGCTTCAGAGTAACGTGAAATAGAATTAAATCTGTGACAAAAACAAAAATCGTGTTGACGCAGCTGCGCTTCCCACTTGTCAACAGTCGAAGGAAAAAATCTAAATTATACCAGCAGCGGTTCTAATTTATTGGTTCGCCATTTCAACGCTTAGCGAACCATGAATTAGTTCGAAAGAACAGTAAGGTTATATCATTCTAAGAAGCAATCAGAGACTTCAAAAACAATGTAATTCGGTCGGAATGGCACAGAAATCTAACAAACGAGAAAAGGAAAAAAATGGTCTAAAAAGACTCTTCCATCCAGCTTAAGGTTTTTACTCTCGAAGAAAAGGAGTGAAATTATACTTCAAATTGAGCTGTAAAATCAATATTGAGAAAAATGTTTGGTTAGGTTTTAGATAGCTGATCCTTTACTAGGTCACAACTAGATAATTTTTTCGCTTTTTTCCTTGTGAGATGCCACATTTACCAGTGCCTGAACGGCAGAGTGATTATTAACCTACTACCTGCGAAAGCGTCAATCACAAATTCGAGAAGATGGAACGTTCTGGTACCTAAAGGCTCATATGTGTTTCTTACAGATATGAGAGCCAAATCGTTTGAGCCCTAGTCCTGCGAAGGCTAAGCAGTTATGGTGCAAATGTTCTAATAATGCCACCTCGCTCCTGTTAAGGGAAAAGTGATCAGTCAGTGACCATAAGCGATTAGTGAGACTTGGTGCGTCTTAGAAGATAATTCATTTTTCCGGGATCTACCGGTCTAGTTATCGCACATGTTTTAGTATAATTCCAGCATTCTTGACTGCACCATAAGTGCATTCAATACCCATCGCTGTGCCAGATAAAAAAAAAAACACACTCTTGACGGAAATAACACTCCGGAGTAAAATTTTTCCTTGATTACTGTTATTTCCGTTTGAAAGATGATGCCCTGATCAAGAAGCTTGAATACACACCAGATTGCGTGTTTCGTCTAGATCCACCGGTGAATAACTTCCCAACCTCTGACTTCCAGATGCCTTGTACAGCCTTATGACCTCTCGAGCGAATACAGAAGCTTCTTGAAAACTATTTCAGAGGCGTAGTGATGAGGTGTAGGAAATTTTTCCCACCCCGAGTTAGTGACTTCCACAGCGATAATAGAAAACGAAAGAGTCGACGAGGTGATCGAAATGAAAGTCTTTCTGGATGAATCAACAGATATTTTTCCCCTTTATCTAATTGAAAGGAATAATTTCCCCAACCGTTTATATATCCGATTAATACCAGTTTTAGAAGACTAGAAAAACACCAGAGAAGCAATTCCTTTTTGTATAGTCGAAGATGTATTTGTAGTTAGGAGAGCAAGTTTGGTTAGACTCGTTTCCATTGGATGTTTGCAAAGGTCTAAGAATATAGTGTGGTGATCATATTTGTATCACAGATTCGAATTCTATTAATCATCCACGAGTGCTTTTTTTTCTTAATGTGAATTCTCTGTGATTGTCAGCCATCAGATGATTTTCTGTTTCCCTTAGATCTTAGGTTCTCAGAATTTTTAGTAGGCTGCCAAATCCTCTCATAGAAGAACTACTCAGGTTCACTCAACTAGCATTTTAAGGTCTTCTACATTACGAATTATGGTCTCTCTCTTTACTTAAATGCAAATTCGTTAGAATTTTCTCTTTATATGTTGTGCTCTTGACTGTATTGAAACAGTTCTAGACGTACCAACTAATCAACAATACTATAAAGTTGTTGATGAGTACTCTCCAAGAATAGGAGTGAAAGTTAAATTAATTTATTTTAGCTTAAAGCAGAGTTTACAACAGAAGACTTTTTTTGCAAATCTCTCAGCTGAGTTGATTATCTCTTCCGTCTCCATTGTCGTCCTCTCTCGTCGCCTCATTTGGTTTTTAGGGCAGAGGACAAGAGTCGCCCGGTGTAAACTCAGTATAGGTTGGCCAAGTGAAGTAGTCTAGAAGAAACTCAATTTTCCTTTACAGATCCAGAAGGAAAGTCTCTTAGGCAGGTTAAAAAATTATTTATGTTATTTTTTATAGACCAAAACTCTGAGCAGTATGTTCTAAGAGAATGTATTAAACTGATAATAATTTACGAATTTTTCTACGTGATATAGCCGAGCTGACTTATTGAATTAATTAATTTTAATTTTTTTAATTTTTTTTTTTTTTTTGTTCTGAGAAAAAAGACACACCTCAGTTCGTCACTCATACATAATTCTCATTAGTTTATTAACACGTTTATGACTACGAACAGCACTAGCGATGCACAATGTAGATTATGGCGTATTTCAGCGAATTTTTATGCAACAAATGAATAGTAAAAAGTACATAAATATTTGACGAGAAGTAAAATAAATCACAAAACACACGCTGACCAAACGCTGAAACGCAAATGAGCGAGCGCGTGAGTGTGTGCCATGAAGTATGAATGTCAAAGCGTGGGCTGGGCTGAGCTTAAAAAACTAAGCTGGCAATATGCAATGAAATATTTGCAACAATTGAGGTGATAAAAAAATAAAGAATTTAATGAGAAAAAAATTTAAAAAAAAATTCATAAAAAATGTGTCAACTACAAAAGAATCATTAAACAAATTTACAAGAAAAAAACACAATTAAAATATGAATAAAAGCGGAAAATCCGAAAAATTATATCACCTTGTGACAACCGTGTGCATTATGTGCATAATAATAGTTTTCAAAGAACATTCGCATATTAAATCTACATATGCGTATGCAGCAGACACTTCGGCTCTTTGGTTTGAAATCCTCCTTCATATTGATATCAAAATAACCGTCACATTAATTTTACCTGACTGACTAATGGTGCCGCTTTGCCGCTATTTTAAGCTTTCGAATTGCCTTGTTCTTGCTCTGTTGGGTGTTGCTCCCATTTTTCTGTCATCTTATTTGTATGCTACAAAGTCGTGTGAATGTCAAGCAAGCGGTAGCCACAGTGGCAACAGTGAAATTTATATTTCTTACCCACCGATGCAATAAAAAATGTTAGAATTTTTTGTTACATAACATTGTCTGTCAAAATTACATCTTTTGGACCATAGAGAGAATATTGCTCTTCAGAAGGAAACACAGAGAAAGAGTAAAACAAATTTTCTGAGATTTTTTATTGAATCCGAGCCTCAATGACTTTGAGTATGATAACACATTGAGATTTTTTACCTTTTCAGTCATAAATACAAAACGAATGAAAGTAACAGTTGAATTTCGAGCGGGTCCAGTATCTACTGATCGATGATACTACAAAGTGCTCTCCGCGAGAGAATGCTATTTTTACTGTAAACAGTCAATCGAGTGTATCACAAATAAGCTGTAAGTATACTTTTGGTTATGAAAAACTACCCTAACCACGATTTTTCAACCTCCATAAGAGAGATTCGTGGAAGCATTTTTGTTCGGAGTTGTGAGGCCTAAGGACCTCTCACTATCAATTAGCGTAGATCACTATTTTCTCCATGTACTTGGATTACAACTAGTTTTGACCTTTTTCGCTAATATTGTGGGATGACTGGTCTGAAATCAGTCGAGGATATTATTGTAAATAGCTGAGAGAAGATGCTACCTTCACCAATTTCTGTCCCAATAGCTAAAGTTTTGCCCCGAAATAGACCTCAATGGATGTCGAAATTATTCAGTTCCATATAGCACAACAAATTCGTTTAATGCAACTCATATTCGAGCCTCATATTGATTTCATAACTCTTCAAAGATTTTCTAAGGTAGCTTTTTAATTTTGGTCCCTCATAGCCAAGAGCAGACAGCAACAAAATTTTTGGTTTCAATAAACACCGAAGTAAAACTCACCAGTCTATATTAGTTTCAGCAAAGGCTTAAGCAGCTTGAGATAGTCTATGAAAAACAGTTGATAGGATGATGCTATCCGAAAGATATCTGGTAAAATTGACACCAAGAACGCCGTTTTGACGACCTATAATTTAACCTCAGCATTCCCCTTAACAAGGTCCTTCACTGCGTTCAATTCATTTGTCCTTTTCGATTAAGTTTATAACATTTTGATAAAGTTTCTATATCTTCCGAAATGTTTTTGTTGCATAGCCACTCAAGGTTTGGTAACTGGTGACCTGGTGAAAGTCCCCTTTGTCAAATTTCTAAGGGAGCTGCGCACTCGCAAAGAAAAATCGATGTCTGTTTCCTAATTCACATCAATTTTGCAGCTATGACAGCGGCTAGTAAAGAGGAGGTCCATTTACGATGTGAGATCCCCAAATAATCAAAGTCATGGTAATAATTGTTAAGATCTTTGTTCCTGTACTGTCATATTTGGAATAATTCTGCTTTATTGTCTCGCAGTTGGAGGTGGATTTACATCTGTACCGAGCTTTTCGTTCAAATTTTAAGGGGACTTCTCTCCCGATAGTTCCTAACGGGTAATGTTTAATCTTTGTTTGAGATATTTCAAGATTTTACCCTCTTCTTGACGATTTCAACACCTTTTTTTGAAGTATAGTATATTGCTATGAGCCGAACCCTCTGTACTATCTGGAGCGAACTTATTACGCTGGCTGAATTTTTCTGAAAGTAATGTCACTATAAAGACTATAGACCTTTGTAAAAAAAATTAAATCCACAAAAAATACGTCAGCAACATCTACCGAAAAAAAGAAGCTTATTTGAAGAGAGATGGAGGAAGCTCATAGATTTATTCAGGTATTAAGCTATGCGAAGGGAGACTTTGGTAGAAAATTTGTATACTCTTTTCTCAAGATATTTAAGACAGATCAAACCTCGATTCCTGATATTTACGACCGAGGTGCTTTATATTAGTTCAAAAGTCGATAATAATAAACGTTGAAGCTTGTCTCGTGCTGCGTCTCTGTTGTTCCATTTCAAGTGCTTGCCGATTTGGATTTATTTAATTATTTTCCTGTATAATTCGACTTAAGTATCACGTTTTCAATGTAATTTTAGTATCAAGTTAAGTGTAATATTTTCACGCGTTTTTCTTTCGCTTTCGCTCTCTCCCAAAATAATCTAAATGGACGTTCATAAAACGTGAATATAAAATGTAATGTCACTTCAATTCATTTTATTGTGCACATTGAATTCATTCAAAAAAATTTACTGAAAAGTGCACATAAAAGATAAGAGCCTGGATGAGCATGATTTCAATAAAAAAAACAAAGGACAGAAAGTGCTACTGTGCTACAGGTTTCAAGGGAAAAACGAAAAAAAATATATTAAAAAAATAAAAATAAATAAAAAACTCAAAATTAATAAAAATATATAAAGAAAAAAATGCAAAAAATAAATGTGGAAAAAATGCGAAAAAGGAAAAAATAAAGCAAGCAAATTAAACAAAATTAAAAATCTCCAACCAGCCATACACACAAACATATAAAAGCGCACGCATAAAAACGTGCAATCAGTCCGCGGCATTAAGGCATCATTTATTTGTTGTTGTTTTTTTGTGTGGATGTATTTATATACTTATATATGTACATATTTGCATGTGCCCTTTGCCCTACGCCTTTACTTAGCACCTGCTTTCAATTTACGCTCCAAATAATTCGCGACATTTACCTTTTTTTCGGCTCATCGTTCTCCACAAACCAAACACAACAGGGGTTGCCATTGACGCTGGGAGCGATTGCACGACGGTCGCTTATAAAGGGTGATCCAAGTAGGGTTACTATTTTCAATACACTTTTTTTGACAGATCACGCTTGGGTCGTGTCAAGCTGTCATGTCATTTTTGTTCAGTATTGTTAGGCAATTCATCATGGAAAGACTTGCGGCTGAACAACGTTTACAAATCTTTCAAATTTACTACGAAAATTCACGTTCTGTAAAGAATGTATTGCGCGCGCTTCGCTCAACTTATCCTCAACATAATCGGCCTACTGAGCGTACTCCATCGTAACACCATCACCCATCTTGAGATCCAGCATTCATTATTGGATAATATTCGACCGAGTAGACCACGTCCAGCACGCAGTGAAGAAAATATAGCGACCAAAGCTGAGAGTGTACAAGAAGATCGTGGAGAGTCGACACGACGCCATTCGCAGCAACTCGGACTGACGTATGGAACGACTTGACGCATACGAAATACAGCTTGTGCAAGAACTGAAGCCGCTCGACTTTCCCAAGCGACATAGCTTCATCTATGGGCTCTTGAAATTTTCCCAGAAGATTCAGCGTTCTCGAGCGAAATATTCTTCAGCGATGAGGCCCATTTCTGGCTCAATGGGTATGTAAACAAACAAAATTGCCACATTTGGGACGAAGATCACGCTGAAGAGATTCAAGAGCTGCCATTTTAACCAGAAAAAACAACAGTTTGGTGTTGTTTGTGGGCCGGTGGAATCAGTTAATAAACATTCCCCATTCAATTGGAAGTTTCTGTGTTTTCTTTCTTTGGATAAGTAGGATAACTCGAAATGGATCACCCGTTACAACACCTTCTCGGGACGCTCTAGCGAGCTGAGCGTTGTATTGCTCCCGCTAATGTTTTATGCTGCTTCATTAAGTCGAGTCGAATACGTTTTGCATGTGTACGCACGCACTCGATGGCTGGTAGGTGATTGGTAGGTGAGTGGTAGCAGCAGAGCTGTGTCTTGCTGTCTCCTACTCTCGAAGCCGCTGCTTACACATTTACGTTTCATTTGTTGCAAATGCAACGTGTTAAATATTTGATTAAGCATTTTTTCATTACCTCAAACTGACGCATCGTCCGCAAAGCTGACTGCCGTGTGACGTTGTCGCGCTAGCTTGTGGCGCGTTGCTAAAAAGGGGCTGCTTGCGTTTGAAATGTTTGCACTGTATGTAGCTCATTGTTATTGTTCTTTTTTTCCACTTTGTAGCAAATTTTTTTACCTGGCCATTATTTTGAATTTTTTATTTTTTTGTGTGACTTTTTCTACGCTTTTTTCACTCCTCTTTTTCTTCTTCTTCTTCTTTTTGTTCTACCTCTTGCGCTAGTCACTTTGGTGCGTGGAATTTTAATGAGCTTGCAAATGCTTTTTGACAAAATTCTTTATTCCACGTCGCAGTGTTGGATTATGCGCACTCAAACATACATACAACCAGGTATACGCAATTGCCGTTGATCGTTTTGTTGCTGTGAATTTGGCGATGTGAAGACTTTGCATTTCCATTTTTCTTTCTTTTTTTCAGTTGATTTTGGGCGCGTTAAAAGCAAATACTCGTATAAACGCATAAATATTTATATGTTTGTTGGTTTATTTATTTGCTTTTGTATCTGTCTGGGTGTGTGTGTGTGTGTTTGTGTGAATTCTGTTGCCAACAGATATGCAAACCCAAGGTTAATTTATATATTTGCCTGTTTGTTCCTGCATGATGTTACTTTTTTCACCTCTGCCTTGTTGGCCTGTTGACTGTGCCGCTCATATTAAGCATGTATGAATGTGCGTATGTGTGCATGTGTGCAAGTGTGTGCGTTTGTATCTTTTTTTACACTTTTGTCACATTGTTGAAATCGCATTTGTTTAGTTGAACACCTGATTTCAATGTTAAATATATGTTTTCGCACCGCAAGCGCGAAAATCTGCTCACACATACTCCCATACATACTCGTATATAATTACTTACTCGTATATTTACATATGTACATACATACAATTGCTTACTGGCAAACGAACCGCATACTTTGCATTCCCCAAACCCCTGAATGCGCATTTATAATGAGCAAAGAAATGCTAAATGTGCATTGTTATATAAAATAATTAAATATTTACATACTCATACATACATACACATGTATATAGAATATATTCTGCTGTGAAATGCTGTATGCCTGCCTGCATTATCATTAAGAATCTTCAACATACCGAAATACACAATTACAAATATTTCTTTTGTAAATTAATTAAACCGAGTTCGACTGTCCTTTTAAAGACACTGACAGGGAGAGAGAGGGATGATAAATATAAAAAAAATAAAGAAGTCGAAAACAGAAATATGCAAAAAAAAATATTTAAAAATCCAAAATTAATCTTAATTACTTTATTAGTTACCCAATATTTATAAAATTCCATTAAATTTGTTCTTCTTTTTCTTCTTATAAGTCGGCGGAGGCACCGCTTACGTGACTATAGCCGAATTAACAATAGTTTCCCAGTCGTTTCTTCTTCGACGACAATCGGAGCCACCAAATGAAGCCAGATCGCTCTTCAACTGATCTTCAAAATGGCATGGAGATCTTCCTATCTTTACTCGGAATCCACCAGCGGATACTGCGTCGAACACTGCCAGATCTGAAATATTTTCATTCATCCGGACGACATGATGAAGTCAACACAGTTATTTTATCTTAATCCGCTGAACTACATAAATGCCGTCCTATAACCCGTAAAGCGTTCTATCGCCTATGGTATTCGTCGACGTCCATTTGAAGATGGCCATAAAACTTTTATCTTACAGCATGGGGATGATGAGGTTTCTTCAAGTTTCGTCTTTGTTCGTCGAGAGAGGATTGAGAGAGATTTCGAGAGTAAAGTGATTACAAATGCTAACGCAGTCCAAAGAAACTACTGTTCGCCAGAGTGATTCTGCGTTAGATTTCAAGGCTGGCATTATTGTCGGTGTTTAAGTTTGTTCCCAGTTAGATGGAATTATCTACAATTTTATAATTGAGATCGCATTCACTGGCGGTTGGTTGGATTGAAAGATCTTTTCTTGTTCTCTTTCACTACATGGTACATTCGGAGCAGTTATTAATGCTATGATGTCAATCTCATCGGCATCCGCAGTTATGTATTTTTACATAAGAATGTAAGTCGCCGATAAAATAAAATTTTCGAGGAATACACCTGTCAGTCAGCTTTTCACACTTTTCATAGTCCAGTATTTCGGCACGTTTCTTTTTCTGTCCACAAATACGTCTGGCTTCCCTCATCAACTGTTGGTATCGCTTCCGTTGAGCGCCGCACAACATTGCGTAGTGGACAGTCTGTTTACTCTCTACCGAAGTAGGGCAATTTTCCAGTACCAGCTGTTCTTTAGACTTTGTCCACAGTTCACTTATACAGACTTCTTGCTCTCAGAAATCAGCAGTGCAGGATTAGTAGAAACCCATTTGGTTGTTTGTTGTGAATCCAGCTTTTTTAGAATTTGAACCTTCCTTTTGTTTGTTGACGGCATTTCCAACTACACGAGCTCAGTTGCGTATTTTTGGTGCCATCAGTTTGTGCTCCGAGTCGATGTGTCTTCTTCGGAGCCTATACTCACCAAGAAGACCGTCCTTTATCACAATATGGTCAATTTGATTGCGATCTGTCCAGCCGCAAATAAATAGCTCGATAAGTATTCTTGTGCTAGAATCTAGCACTACGGACACCCATATTTCGGAGCACGGAGAAGTCAATCAGCCTCAGCCCATTTGTGGGTAGTTTCTGACTGTTTTGCCGAAGATACCATCTTTGGCAAACTGGTGGTAAAGTCGCCAAGTATAAGACATCGTTTCGAAGAGAAAGCTTATAAGTAAACTCGAGGCGCTTAGAAATTGTATCTTTGGCCACAACGCCCGTCTCTACCATTGGGGCGTGGCGAGGGCGTTTATCAGCGCTATGAGAAATTCATTCACAAGAGTGAGCTCGGCGACTGAGTGTATCTCTCACCATTAATCCATCACCAAATGTACATGTGACAAGAATCTAGCCCTTAATATCTTTATTACGTTTATAGCATCTTTTGGATAGCGTGTATATCACCCTTAATAATAACGAGGCCAATAACCAGCTGTGCAGTAAGATCTTCCTGGTTGATGAATCCGACCTTCCTTGATTCAAAGTTTTCTCTTTTCGTGGCCACACAAAGTTTGGAGTATCTCACCCAAGGCTGGTTGTAAGCCTACCACACGTTCCCTTTGAGTCTTCTGTGGTAAACAGACGCTGCAAGAAGACTTCAATGAACCCTTTAAGTCGAATATATTGAAGTAGCTCCACAAAAGCTCTCTCTTCACAGAATCTGCTGGTCTAAATTCAATTGAGGTTCCATTCTTACCGGGGGCATGAAAAGCGTTAGGTCTAAAGAAGAAGAACATTTTTGAAATTTTGTTTATGGATTATATGTCCTCCGCCTCAAACTGACTAGCAAATAAAAATATTAAGCCCTCAAAACCAACTTTTATTTCCCATTCCTCACTACGCCTAACCTTTCGTTGAGATACGCGAAAAAAATTTCAAAACATCGAGCTGCGATGTCAAGGAAACTACAACAACATATGGAAAAGAAGGCGGCAAAATTCACACACGAGAGGGATTAGCTAGAGCGGAGTGGAGGTAGAAACAACACACTTAGAACATCAAATCCAGAGGCAAGGCACACCGTGGAAAAGTAAGGAAAAAATGTTGGCGAAAAAGTGAAAAATCGCACACAAAGCAGACTACGGCATGCAGCAGCGCTGCTTACTACTTACATGCATATGTTGCATGCAGTTTTGCACGTTGCAGGTTACGAGGCTCAGTGTTGCAACAACACAGTAAAGCAAGATTTCTTCACTAACAATTACCACTGAGTGAAAATGCAAGTGAAGAGTAGAAGTAGCAGAAGAAGAAGCAGAATCAGTAGCAGAGAGGAGGCAAGAATATGACTGAAAGAGGAAATGCTAGAAATCACATTAAAAATTCCGGCGATGTAGTGTTGTAGCAACAGCTTGCCAACGACGAAGGTAATGTGCGAAGCTTAAGTTCGGAGGTAGCTTGCAGGTAGACAGGCAAGAAGGTTGCTTAAGCAGGCACTTAAAACAGGAAGGAAGAACTTAGAAGAAGACAACTGTCCAATGGAATTCAGCGCCAATAAATTAAGAAGCTAAACTTTGAACCTACTACCAAACAACAACGAGCAATGTGCAACATGAACCTGCAGGGCACATGTCAGTTCACATCAGGCACACAGATGCTACACGCATACATGCATCCTTCTGGCGTAATGTAAGATTAGGAAAAAGGGATTTTCTCACAATCCGCAACGGCGATAAAGAGAGGAGAAGAAGATTTGGTACGAGCCACCGCCGCTGCCACCATCACCGCTGCAGCAAGAGGTGCGACATTGAGTGACAATTCCATTGTCATTGTCATTGCCACCAGTGAACGCATGCCTACCACCTGTGCGACGCCAACAGCACAATTCAGATGATGTTGCTGATGAGGCAAATGGCGAGTGATTAGTGTAAGGGAGCTGGCGGCTAAGTAGAACGCCTGATTGCTGAAATTACCGCCGCTGCTGCCAACGTTTGAGTGCTACCAGCAAGCGCGCAAGCAAGACGAGAAAAAAAACACAATGACACAGCGCGCTTGGCAGTGAAATTCCAATTTCAATTTCGTCTGCGGTATTTCGCCGTTTTTTCTTCGCTTCCCCTTCTTCTTCTTCCAAGAAGTTCAACTTGCAACACGCGCGCTTATCTCATTGCCACCGAAGCACCACAGCGGTCTTTTGTCATCCGTCGTCATTGTCGCTTTATGTTCAATGATTTTCGAAGAATTTCGATTTCGTTGATGCTTGACTTGCGATTTCACACGCCGGCTTGCGACCTCGACGCACAATTGCCTTTTGCTTTTACCTCTCAGTGCTATTAACTTGGTCTGCAGCGGTTTTTTGCACCACTTGTACATTCGTAGGTCCAGGTAGCGGTCGTGTAGCGCTAGCTTTGAACGCGTTTTTATGTTGGCAATTTTCTGTTCTGCTGGCACTTATATTGGACCATTGTTCTTCCGCACTGGCATTTGCCGTACATGCAACGAATTCTTGCCACATGGCGCGTTACGTGAATTTTTGTGGCACACACAGAGAGTGGTGTGCAAACCCATGTACATATGTGTCCACACTAATTCGTTGCGTCGCGCCAATGCAATAATTGTGTCTAGATGCTGGGAATTTTTGCCACAGACACCGGAGTATTTCCATCATTGGTCGCTTATCGCGTAAAGCATTTTGTAAATGGTCGTATTTTATTTAGAAATTTTATCATAACACATATACATATATATATACATATATATACACGAAGTAAGGACAAATAGACTTTCGAGCTAGAAGACTACTAGTAGACTAGTTGAAAAAGTTTTCAGAGCTTCAAAAAAGTAAATTGCATGCAGCAGCCTCAGACTACTTAGGATAGAGTGGAAATTTAATAGCAATGCCTTTTTCAGAAATATATCTCCTCTCTCCCAGTGATCATCCTGAAGGTTATGAAGAGAACCAAACCAAGATAATGTTCCTTGGTCTAATCGATTAGCCCACCACCTTCTGATTTTCTTTACATTTTTTATATGTAGAAGGTCTGAATGGAAATTTATTGAAGACAACATTGACCGTAGACGATTCATCAAGGAAGATGACTGTGGTTATCTGCAATATTATTTAAAAATTCCTAAATTTCCTCAAAAAGGAGCACAAAGACACAGATCTTTACGAAAAAAGAAACAAACCCTTCTCATATTTAACTTCAGATAATGTACGAGTCCTTTCAGTGTCTTAAAAGAATATAGCAACCGCAACTCAAGGGTAACACAGCGACAGTTTACTCAATCAGAGTCACAGTCTCAGTACAAGAACAACAATTCGAGTGGCATGGCATTTCTTTAGAGAGGATAGAGAGATAGAGAGAACCAGAGAGACAGAGATAGAGAGAGAGACGACTCATCAAGCTAGGGTTTTAATTATAAGTACATTACCTCACCCAGTTTGTTGGTCCAAACATTTACTAAGGTTCTCACGTACTCAACGCTCACTTGATAAATCTTAAAAAAAGGAGACAAAGTGAAGCCACAGGTCTAACTGCTGGCGTCTCAATTGGCAAAGAGAGTAACAAAAGCTTCATTAGGAAAAAAAAAACAGAAGCAGTCGCAGCCCAAAAGAAATAAACCCCTTAGAATGAATACTATAAAAGGAGCTGCTCCTCACAAGAAACATGATGAGACCTAGTAGGCAACTACAGCACGCCGTTTCAATGATGGTCATGGATAGTTTACACGTGGCAGTGGCAGATGTCAACTCAGCATGTCGTGCTTAGTGTTAAGCTACATACACGACATATTTCACAAACCCAGCCGGAGTTTGACCTTCTGAAGTCCCTTGTAGTACGTAAGGGTCTTCAAGTGCGTTTACCGGACCTCATTTGGTTTCTTTAGGCTAAGCGCCTTATGCTTTCACCGGCATCAAGCTGCATTATATCTACAAAGGTTAACGCAATGAGAGCACTGAACATTTAGCAACCAACTTTTAAAGACCCCCACGAGAGATACATACTGCAGCAGAACAAAGCAATATCTGACATCGATGACGAGCAACTAACATAGGAGGAGAAGCCTCATAACGAGGAATTCCAAGAGACTGATAACAAAATCAAGTTTCGCCATGAGCTGAGCACAATATTTTCTAGAACACTCTAGTTGCCACTTGCAAGGAATCCATAGAGACTTAAACCAATGACTAGCAAATGGAGAGTCCAGCAGTTTATTCTAAGTCGGTTTTGAACGAATGACTGGTTTTTATGAGGAACTATTATTTCATATATTCGAAGTGGTTGACATTTCCTACCGAGCGGGCGAGCGAAATTAGATTAAAAAAATTTGAAATTAATTTTTTAATGATTTCTCTACAATTTCGATGTTGGTCCGGAAAAAATCAAACCCGTGATTATCCGTATGATAGTACGGGGAACAGATCACTCCGCTAACGTGGCCGCCATCGATGGATGGTAACTCATAAAAGAGAAGAAGCTCGTTGGCCTATTCTAGTTATTATATTAGAGGAGACCAGAGTATCTTTGAAGAGTCTCTCGAACACTGTTAACAAAATCAAGGCTCTGCTTAAGCTGAGAACTGCAACCTACCCACGCATTTCGTAATTTTCAGAGTAAGGGCTCCATAGAAATACCATTTTAAAGATAACAAGTCAATTGATAAGTCTCCGGCCCACCATCGTAAAACACATTTATGTTTTGGCTAAATTCATTTTTTTTTATTCAACGTAGTTCCCTTCAAAGGTGATAAATTGATTATGGTGACCCTCGAACTTTTCGATACCACTTTGTAAGACGATTTGTTCTTTGCCTCAAATCAAGCCTCAGTTTCGGCGATCACCTCTTCATTCGACGAAAATTTCTTCCCAGTGAACATTCTTTTGAGATCTGAGAACAGGAAATACTCACTGTGGGTCAGATGTGTAGAACACGGTGGATGCGGAAGCAATTCGAAGCCCAATTCATGGATTTTAGCCAACGATTTCATTGACTTTTTACACGGTGCATTTTCTCGGTGAAACGGTACTTTCTTTTCCTTCAAATGCGGCTGCTTTTCGGCGATTTCGTCCTTCAAACGATCCAGTAACGCTGTGTAATCACTAGTCCTTTCTTTTTCCATGCGTATACCAAAATACAGATGCCATAACCTTGCCAGCCGACTGTGGTATTTTTCCACGCTTTGGAGCGGGTTCATCGTGTGCAGTCCATTCGGATGACTGTCCATTGGACTTCGGAGTGAAATGATGGCATCATGTTTCATCCATTGTCACATATCGATGCAAAAACTTGGGTTTCAAGTTACGGTCATTTCAAACACATTTTATGGGTTGTGACAGCCTCTCTTGGGCGTCCACTGTGTTCACCGTTTTTGGTGCTCATTTCACCACGTCTAAACTTAGCATAACAATCCTTGGTGGTTGATTTTTGTGGAACAGTGCCCGGAAACTCGTCAGCAAGCCAAGTTTTTGCTTCAACTGTATTTTTTCCCCTTCAAAAAGCAATATTTTATCAACACGCCAAATTCCTTTTTATACATTTTTTTTACAACAACAAAAGTTGCTTCGCTCAAAATGCTATAATTCACAAACTAATGATCCGACGGCTGTCAAATTTATACAAGCGTCTTTTGCAGGTTAGGGCTAACTAAAAATCATTAATTAATTAATTCTAGTAGCGCCATCTATGTGTCAGGCAGGGGACTTTTCAATTGAGCTGTTAAGAGCACAGCCTTTATGTTTCTACAATTTGTAAGTTTCGCTAAACATAATTTGAAGAAAAGGCTGAAAAAACTAACCTAACCTAATTTCCTCTGCTCTCTTTCTTACTTCTAATTTTGAAAATATTGCTTTAAAATCCTTTCATCGCCGGAAGCTACGCTTACATATTCAAAATTTCAATGAATTAATTAATTTCTAATAGACTGTGTGTCACCGCCGAGCGCAGGTCACAGCCCAACAACAGCGAAAATAAACGCCACTAAGGCGTTCAGTAAGGCACTGATAGCACTCGCATCCGGTGCAGAGAAACTGTGACCTTTTCGAAAAGTATATTTCCTGCTTTTTACACACACACTCAGACATATTCACCACTTCTAATTGGTTTAATATTATAAGAGAATAAAATTTCTACAAGAAAACCAATAAAATTCAAATAACTGATATCGAAAAATATTCAATTCTTTCTTGCACCAGTTTCACCTTCATTTTTTGGCTCTGATAAAACTGACAGCGTGGAAAGCGTGTAGCTGGCGGCAAAACGCTTAAGAGTTAAATCACGTAAGAAATATTGAACGCAAGGAAGGTGAGGAAATTAGGTGACAGGCGGTGAATGACGTGCAGCGCTCTAATGAAATGCGCACAAATATTTATTTTTGAATGTAGGTGCGTGTGTATGTATGTATGGGTGATAGCTATGTAAATGAGCACTTTGTTGTTGACAGCATTAATAAAATGCATTTAATTGATTCTAATAGCAAGCGGAATAACAAAATAAAGAATTTTCAAACAATTCTGATTCCAAAACCTATGGGCTTTTTTGAGCACAGACAATAGGACGACAGTATGTTTTGTATGTTGCACGTTGCATGTGGTATGCTATACTCTACAGTCAACGGCGAATTAGCATTTTTAGTGTATTTAAATGAATTCGCTGCGCACTACGCTGTGGTGAGAATGCATTAGATAAGATTTTGTGTGTAAATATAGATATATATATATATATATATATAAATATATTTGTATGCTTTCAACTTGATTTGTACGTGCCAGATAATAAATCGCTCCATTTCGCTGACGCATTTGCTTTGCGCTACTCATTTCGGTTACATATATGCGTTTTAATGCAACTCTTTTTGGTATTTCAAACACATAATTCACCACTAAAAAAACGCTTACTTTATTACACACAGTTATACACTTAGAAATGTACATATATATGTACATAATGCATTGTTGTCAGCAAATTAGTTCAAAAGCCAAAAAAGCCGCCAACCACTTGCTGCCATAAATGCTCGTAAAATATACATATCCGCATACATGCCCAAATACATATCCATATATACATGTAAGTACTCAACCTTCGCGCCACCTTATTCTCTTCAATCAACCAAACATTTTTTATTGTATTTGTAATAAAATTCATGTCATGTTCACATTACAAATTGTACACTCGTCGTAATCGTGTTAATCGCAACAGGATCAAGGCAGTTGAAAACAAACTATGCTACTGTAAAGAGTACCACAACAAAAACAATGGAGTGTTATATTCAAACAGCAAGTGCTTGATTGCTTTAGTAAAGTAAAAAATTTCAACAAAATTCTACAATTTGGTAGAAAACTTTGCATTGAAGACTTTTTCGTTGTAAAGGTTGATCCAAGTAGAGGTGCTTTATTCAATAGCCTTTTTTGACAGTTCACGCGTCAGTCCTATCAATCTGTCATGTTATTTTTGTTCAGTATTGCTTGGCATTTCATCATGGAAAGACCCTGACGCCTGAACAACGTTTACAAATCATTCAACTTTATTACGAAAATTCACGTTCTGTAAAGAATGAGTTTCGTGCACTTCGCTCACCTTACGGTCAATATAATCGGCCTACGTAGCTGAGAGTGTACACGAAGACCGTGGAACGACTTGGCGCATTTTACGTCGAAATCTTATATTGAAAGCGCACAAAATACAGCTTGTGTAAGAAGTGAAGCCGCTCGACATCTGAAGAGATTCAAGCGCTGCCATTTCATCCAAAAAAAAAAAAAAAACAATGGTTTGGTGTGGTTTGTGGGCCTGTGGAATCATCGGTCCATATATCTTCAAAAATGATGCCGGTAAGAACGTAATCGTAAATGGCGACTGTTTGATACCTAAAATTGAAACTCGTTATCTCCGCGATATTTGGTTTCAACAAGACGGCGTCACTTCCCACATATCGCCACCAAGGTCGTGGCGATAAAGAGTCACGCTGTCTAAAATCTTGTTTGGTACCGAACGGTTCGAAGAAGTGTTTCCTAATTCTGACTGCGCTTCTGTTATTATCCAGGACTAGTTAACACAGCCGTCGTTTGGAACGTCCATTCCAGCAATATCGATTGTAAATTCAGGTTCAACATCTTGCACTTTCACTATCCTTCAGGAGGTTGGAGAATAAGTGTGATCTGGTCTTCGGTTAGAAGATCACTTTCCTGGCATCGCATCTTTTAATAGAATTTTCAAGCATTATCCCTTCTCAAGCTCTTCATGCTAACGTATTTTGACTTCTTTCTGTTTTTTGGCTCTTTTCTCTTTAGCTCATGACATCTATTCCGTCCCTCACGCGGTGTGATCGCAAAATTTCCAGATAGGCAGTCTATTTTTTCTCTCTACAGTGGCATAGTGCTGTCGAAACCCAATTTCTCCTTTGACAGCGATATGTAAAAATTTTGAAATGACGTCTCGCAAAGCTCTTATACCGGTTTCGGGATGAGTGCTTTCAGAGAACAGGAGTTGAAGTCGAATAAAAAACTGTTTGGCTGTCTGCTGTACGTCGAACCTTCCAAATGTTTTATTGCACAGGGCAGCGAGTGGGTATTTTTGCTGCGTCACGATAGCGCTCCGAGTCGACGTTAGGGCCTCGTAGAGTACGGGCATCTTAAACACCGCAGACTAGTCTTCCGTTTAGCATATGATCGATTTGGTTTCGTATCTTACGATCTGATGGCAGCCAAATAGTTTTTATATTTTTATATGGGAATTTAGTGTTACTGATGACCATAACTCAGGTCCCGCTGAATTCGATCAGCTTCAGACCAGGTTTCATTGTGGAAGCTAATTCTTTTTACTCATACGACGAAAACAGGTTCTTGACTACCCTGGTGTTGGAATTATCGAGGGATTAGGTCTCAAAAGTACTTTCCAATGCTCCCAGAAGACGTTTTTAGTTACATCGTACTTTTCTTCATTCATTTTAGGTATTCTGTAAGTGTTGGTCTTCCACCTATTCTTTTGTTGTAAATTTATCCAACCCTCTCTTTCAAGTCTTATATCGCCTTTTCCATAATAATGGCTGTCGCTGTGATGCCAATTGTTTTCCTGGACTCTCTGGATCTCGCAATATCCATCATGCAGTTCTGAAATACTTGAACTTGTTTGTAAGTTAAGCAAAAAAAGAGTGCTGAAGTAGCAACTGCACCTTTCAACGCCACAAATTTTGCTAATGAATTGAATTTTCACATGTTTAGAATTGTTAGAAATAAAAAAGTATTTAGTACGATGAGGGCAAGTGTTGAAAGGCTGTACCTGCGCAAATCAGCAGCTGTAAATGAGGTAACATTTTTGGGAACATGTAGGTGGCAACATCACACCTTTTTTTCTGAAAACTGCACATGTGCGATTTCCGTATTATGTAATTTTGAGTTAATTTTCAAAAAATTGTGCTGTTCAGTGCACTGCAGTAGCAAATGCTTGTGTGTATGAGCTCACATACATACACAATAGTATATAAATATAAATATGCGAGTGTATATATGTATATATTGAAAACCAGCATTTGCAACAACTATGGCGTGGCCAGCTAACAAATTTCATCACGTCCTTACAAGGTGGCGGCTGCTGACAGCCATCACACAATCTGAAACACTGCAATGGAAAAGAGTAGAAAAAAACAGAGGAAAATGAAAGAAAATAAAAAAAATCACCGATATCTATGTTGCCAACGTCTCATCATAGATGTGTTAATTTGTGAAGTGCCTCATAGCAGTAGCCTGCAACAGCACGCATATCACTACATGCAGCAGTTTGTGGCATGAACTCTATGTGCTCGCTCGTGTGTATGCCTCAATTGCAACACGTTCGCGCGTTGTGGCTAATAAAATAAATGCAACTCTTTGCTGGCGGCTATTTTTGTTTTATGTACGAACCTTTTGGCCTTTTTCGCCGATTTTTATGCATTTTTCTTCTTCACCCTTTTTTCAAATTTTCTTACTAAATTCATTTGGTTTTTTTTTTCATTTAGCTATAATTGGAAAATTTTCTTTAATTATAGCAGAGGTCACATTTTGAACTTTTTCCATTAAATGATTGCCACAGGAAATCAAAATCTTAGTGCAGCCTGTTAACGGCCTGTGGTCGGTGGTTTCACTTGGTGGCAGCAACTCACTTCAAATCTTCGTACTTACGTACCTAAAGCGTTCATCGGTTCGCCGAGTGTTGTGGCCACTTATCTACTACAAGTATATAGTTGTATCTAGGCATAGTTGTTGCATTTTATACCTCTAAATTGTACACCTGTTGCCACTAAATATCTACAAGAGACAGCTGTATCATGTTACACCAAGCATTGCTGCATCATAACAAGCACACACAAAGCAGCGGCGAGTAATCCATTCTTAGTTAATGACTTAGTTGTACTGCTAATTAGGTGGAAATGTTTGAATGTTTGCCGACAAGTGGCAGAGGTAGGCAAAAGGAGGAACAAGAAGATGCTGCAATGTGTCCAAAAAATATTTAAAATCAGAGATTCTTATGAAAATCTTCAGAGTTAAATTAAAAAAAGTACTACAGTGCCTTAGCCATTACTCAGAACTTAGGCGCTTAAAAAAAAACTACTAAAATATTTTAGACTAGCTAAGTGAGATACTCATTTATCTATAATCTTTTCTCGGGTCTATTGAGCTCTCAGGACATTAAGGAAGATACAATTGCAGTATAAGTGATAGTCAGGCAGAATAAAAGCCCTAAACTCGAGCAAAATAAACTCTGAGCTAATGCTAGACTCTCGCTGATTCTAATCAGTAGATGCCTGAACAGAAAAAACTCAAAATCCCATGGCTATTGTTGCTGTAGTGACTTCTTAACCCTCTTATGAGCACGAAAAGTTAGTCATCTAGCGGAAGTCCTATGAAATTGTCTGTTTCGAGAGCACAAATCAGTGAGAGAGAGACGGCTGTTAGATGCTTGGATAACAAAATCGGTCCCTTGTTCGAGTTTTGGTCACTGAGATAGAAGAGTGGAACTGCGTATCAAACGAACTTGCTGAGCAAAGTAGTATGATAAAGCTAATTCTACCGGTATAAATGGCTCATTGGTATGCCTCTTCCCCCATTAAAACTGCTACTAAAAAATTTTGTCTAAAGGCAGACCCCACTAATGTGGCGCTAAATTCGCCCTGCCTCAAGTCGAAGCAAATTTGGATGATATTTGAACGGATAAGGTCGTATGTGGCATATACTCTCTGAGAAAGAGCGATATATGAAAGCATTTGGGCACTTTGGTGGCTCATTGTCTTTTAGTACGGCTAGAGGCCCTTCACAGATGAGTTACAGAAATGACGAGGAAGAGAAGATGACTTTGCGTCTCTTATGCAATTGCACTGGTCTAAGAGAAAGTAGAATTCGACAAATTGCAGTCGCTTTCACATTTAGCCTTTTCCGTGCGACAGGAACTAAAGTAATCCACCGAGTAAAAATGCTCCATGTAGATGGAACACGAGCCGTTGAATCTCTGCTGATTTTGTGGTCTCACAATTCTACCTACTTACCCAACAATTTAGCCTGTCCAAGAGATCTCTGGCAGAATTACAAATATATTTTTGCATAAAACTTTCACTGGAAACTCTACTTCTTCGAAAACTCTTATTTTTAATTGGCGTTACACGATTATAGCCCAGTCAAAAGTCGTCAGTCAGTCGTTTTTTTTTTTTTTTTTTGTATGCGGCACCAAGTAAAGTTAAGTTCTTCTCCACCTCATCTTTCCGATGGAGTAGAGGTGTTCTTCTTCACCAGCTTCGAATAATCGATACTGTATCGAACATCTATCTATCTATCCGGTTCACAAGTCAGCAAAGCCGCTGGCTCTTAATTCAATATACAACGTCGATATCTCATCGCCCATCGTCTTGCTCATATGTCGAAAACTATTAATGTCTTGATAATCCCTCTCCAAACTCGGAAACTCCTAGAACCAACTCATCGGATGTTGTCAATGTTCACACTTAGCGAAGTGTAGAGTTTAGCATTTATTTGTCGTGAGAGAACATCACTTCTCAATTATGTACTCAGTCCAAACCACCATCTGTTGGAATGATATTGTTTTTCGTATTGATGTTGCTTGCTTGATAGACGATATTATCTGCAGCTTGATAGTTATAAGCTAAGATGAAGATTGAACAGAGTTCATCACCCGGCGACCTAGAAAAATTAAAAAATCTCATAAAATTCCCGAAGAGACAAGAGACTGATTTGGCATTGGAAATAACACTTTGGGAAACGACTCAGTGTATGCTCTCTCTCTCTCTTTCTCTCTCTTATCTCTTTCTCTGCGTGGAGCTCAAAACGAGATCAGGATGGTTTGTGGTTATGTTATTCACAGTTGAAGTACTAAAAAATTAGCTTCACGAGAGACGCTTATTCAAAAAAAAATTTTATACTCTTCGAAGAAAGGTTTTCCTCCTCTATTTTTAAGCGTGACTTCAACGACCCTGTGGTATCTTGCGAGATGTGGTATAAATGAGCAACATTTTGGAGTTGTTTTCGAAGTACATGCTTATTATCTGATTTATGATGAAATTAAGAACCTATAAAAGAGTTGGGATTATGAATTTGATATTAAAGAAAAAGCAATCTGTGAAACTTACCCTCTCTCTCAATCTTTCTCTTTCTCTCAGTCTATAAACTTAGGAGCTAACATCCCTGGCAAACACTATGTGTCAAAAGAGGGGCTACTATGACACAATTTTCTGCTCGTGGGAGCGAGATAACTTTTCTGAGAGGTGGTGCAAGTTTCGAGTGGGACTATTGTTTCTAACTTCGCAAAAGCTAACAGTTGAGTGATAAAATCTGCAGATAAACTTAAAAAATACATGGGGTTATAAACGCAGGTAGTTTTAAATCCAGAAATCATCGGCTAGAAACCGCAGCAATTTCAGAAACCATAAAGTGCAAGATATGAACTAAACCCGTAAACCCCTAAACATAATTAAAAACACACGAAAACTTATTACTATCGGAATGAGTAGTTCGAATATGCGGTAAAAACGCAATAATACGTAAAAAGAGTGTAACGAAAGTGACTAATGAAGCGATAGTAATAAAATAGTGGTAGTAGACAGACACGGATAGACGGTTGAAGGGCAAAAAAAATTTAGCAGTTAAAGGCACAAATACTTATAAATATCTGTATTCCACATACATATACTCGCAGTCCTACGAAACACATATTTATGACGTGCAAATGGAAGACACTAAATTTCGCTGAGGATCAATCAACACGGCCTAACTTAACATGATGACCTTGGCCCATCAGCAACAGCGCTCAGCAACAAGTAATAATGCTATGCAGTTGTGTATTTATGTATGTATGTATATGTTCGGTAGGAGTGACATCAATCACACAAGTGAGATGATGACGCATATTGCCATTAAATGCGACTTACATGCTGGTGTTAATTGCGCACAGGCGCACAGGGTAAACGTTGAAGACAAAGCAAAGGCAAAGGGTACTCGTTCGCACAAAAACTTATCAGTTAAGATTACGCAGAAGTGGCAGCAGCGCGTCATTATGCAACCAAAAATTGTATACAAACATAACAGATATATGCATAAATATGTATGTAGAGAAGAGTTGTGATTGGGAAGATTTTCACAAGTCTTTGATAGCAGTGAAGCGCAGTTATACTAGTACAAACATTTACATATAAACATATACGTATATGTATAGGTGTATGATGTACGTGTTTACATCAACTTTTACGGAAATAACCAACACAATCAGCGCATAGCGAGTTCTTAGGAAGTCTCAGTTCGGACACTAGTGCTTGCCTAGATAAAAGAAGGCTACCGCGCATTCGCTAAACCATTAATTGCAGCTACTGTAGGCTTGGAGATTGTTGAGCGCTCAATTGCTGTTGAAGCACATAAGTATTTTTTTTTTGCTGTCTCAATCTACAATTGAGTCGTAAAAATATTTTATGACACCCACACTAACCTATAAACAAACACAAATGCACTCAACCTCGTGAAAAAAAAATTGAGAAAAAAATCCTTGTGAAATTAGGCGTACATCCAGTCCTTCGTTAACTGCATTTATTATTTTATTATTGTGTTAGCAGGCGGCTTACCAACGAACGAACGGTAATAAAATCTCACAAACTCATGTGACCAAAAACCCAAATTAGAGCGTCCGTTGAGTGCGTGAGTGATAAGGCAACAGGCATTACAGGCAGCTGACGAATTACGTGTATATCCACCACTTGGTATTTCCTTGAATTTTTTTTTTTGAAGGATGAGCATTTTTATGACATATGAATTTTAGTATTTGCATGTGATCACATTAAATGCAGCGTTGAAGGGCTAAAGACAATAAAAATGGCTCTCACAAATTGCTTGAGTATTATTTATAACACAATGGAAGAGAAATGGAGAGATATAAATTTTATACTTTGTTTGTGATCCTTTTTGGATATGAGAAATATATATACATATGTACGTTGTCAGATTTAGCGGTGAGATATGTTTTTAAGCGCTAAATGGAAAAAAATGTAAAGAAAATTACTTCTCTGAAAACCAAAAAATTTAAGAATTTTTTTTTGTAAATGAAATCCGAAAAAATCCTTGGAAGTTATGCCGCAAGGAGTGAGGGTTATTAAAGAGTTTCTCGAACTCGAGCATAATAAAAGTTGTTGGCATGTCTATACTAGATTTTTTTGCAGGAAAATAAACAAGTTTTGACTTAACCAGATTTTTTTCACCTTAATTTGGTAGACAAAAACCTATTTAACCGCATCATTTTTATGTGGCATTCATTTAAAATCGTGCAACCCTAATGAGAATTATTAATTTACAACAGCCTCTGGCAGTAAAAACCTCCCAAGATCTTTAATCTCACTTTAGCCGAGTGTGTGGCGGTGTATAGTAACAGATTATCTAACCGCTCAGACTGATAGCCAAAAAAACTGTTCAAAATTACTGGAAATGACAAAACCTCTGAGTTTAGTCCCCTGTGGATAAGAGGTTCAAGTGTTTAATCATCGTAAGAGTGGTCTTAAGATCAGTAGTTCGTGTGAGAGTAGAGTTTTTATATCGGAAAACCCTGGATTTAGGTGCAGGCAAGGACTATCACTCCTAGAACATTTCATAAACGCCAACTAAGAGACTGCTTTCACCCTTGTAACAAAAACAACAACAAAAAACACTTCCGAGTGTATTTCCGACAGACAAGTTATAGTCAAAACTTCGGAAAGATTACATAAATCGTTAAGACTGTAGGCCTGTGTTTTCAGATTCTATAACTGATATTTTAACCACGTCCCTGGCGGTAACAGGTGCTGCTCAATGGCAAGCACACCAAAAATGTTTCGTTAGTCAACGCAATGCACGCCTACAGTTAAAATTTTCAGAATGTTGTTATCGTAAACCGTTGAGGCTATTACTGAACGACGTTAGATGGCGCGCTAGTAGTTTTTAGAGTAAGGCATCGCTCTTTCATTCTAGTGCCGTACAAACGGAGTAAACCGAAACACATTTAATGCATTCATATAAAGCGATTTCGGTAGCATACCCCGTTCGTAACGGCAACTTAGAATAATTTGACTTGAGACCCGATTCTCACCGAAGATTCGTCGTTGTAACGATGTACCTTCGTTTGTGCATTCGATGTAATTTCGCTGTTGGATATAGTCTCATATGACTCTGATGTGGATGAAACAATTACAGAGACGGTGACAAATTTAAATGATTTCTACCCTCTTATTCTTCCCACGGAACAACCCAAAAGAGATTCTTTTTTTGCTCCTTCAAACAATTTCGAGAGTAGCAGTCTGGAAAGCCCTTTAAGTCTCACGAAATGGAATCCAACCAGATAAGAGTCCCTAGCTTTGTAAGAATTTTTATATTTCTAATGAAACAAGCTCTCCAGATCTTCGATTATTTTCGAACCACAATATCTCAAAACCTCACACATGAATTTGTGGCACTGTCAGAGAATTTTTGACAACGTCATACGAGAGTTGGAATAATCACATGATTATTCGATTTCTAACGAAATTCCTACTGCCGAGAGACTCTAATCTGAAGTATGTGCTGAATTCAGGACCAGGAGTGCTACAGAGAGAGAGAGATAGAGAGAGAGAAAGAGAGAGAGAGAGATTGCATAGTCTTACTGAGCAGAGCGAATTAGGATGCAGGTCAGCTTGGGTTAACGTACCAAGAGCCTTCCAATACAAAACAGATGCAGAGGAAAATTTTTCCGTGTCGCCATAATAATATTTTATTATAAAGGAGTTGACGAGATCTGTAACCACCTGCAGAACATTTTGATTGTTTAACTCGGCTCTCCTTATCTCACAGGTTCCCGGGAAAATTTTATTGAATGGATAACTACATTTTTTAAAATTACTGAAATTTTTTTGAGGGACTAACGTGCGTACTGGAAACCAAAAAGTATCCGCGTTGATCCATTTAGAGAGAGTAGCCGAGCTCGATTATATACAATCTGGCTTTCCTCACCATGTTTCATCCTCAGGTACTGCAGGCTTATTACTCGTACCATCGTAATTATATTATTCTGAAGGAATCTACCTCCTGCAACCGTTTTGTTTGCCAGCTACAGCTCCCCAATACATTATATTAACTTCTTTACTACACTCTGGCAAAGCGTCATCCAGAAGTAGCGATACCCAATGAGTCTTACTACACCACAACTCCCTGATTGATGTTGACCAGTGTCTTGGTATGCCCGAACCGGAAGCATTTATATTCAGCACACGCAAACAGCTTCCTACAACCGCAAATTTCAGCAAACACACGTATCTCCCTCTTCAGCCTTCACTGCAATAAACATACATTCCTCTCTAACTCCCCTCTCGAGGAATTCCTCAATCCAAGCACCAAATATGTGAGGCTGATCCACAAGCCAAGCGGATCAACAAATGTAGCGCTAAACGCAGCAGCCAATCGATCACTGATTGCCGATCTTGTTGACACAAATTATGCGACAATTTCGATGCCATAAATCGTAAATCGCTTTTGCGGCTTAAGAATTGGTAACAACAAGGTGGCACGGCAATAGCATTTGTGGAATTATGTACAAAATGCAAGGCGAACACTTCACTGCTGCGGAGAAGTCAGAGTAGCAAGAGCAACAACAACAGGCAAGGTAGTGGCAAGAACAGCAGCGACTAAAGCGGCAACAGCAGCAACGGGTGTTGTTGGGATGAGAGCCGAATGTTGTAAAAAACGCGAATGCAAGTTGTAAAGTCTGTATGTATGTTGATATATGCGCTGCTGATTGCGGCACGGAATGGGGCGCTCGCTCGTTGCCACAGCTACGCATTGCAACATAATTTGTCCCTGGAGGATGCAGGCGCGAAAATGATAGAGGAAGAAAGCCACTGAGCGATTGAACGTATCGCAAAGAGGTGCTACTGCTGCTGCTGCTTGCTATTGTTACGGCAGGCAGGGCAAGAACGGAAAAACTTATGTTGGTCGTTGATAGAAGGCGAGAGTGTGGCACATAAAGACGATGGACGATTTAACGTTACGTTGATGGCAGCAAGAATGCACCTGTGCAACAGAGATGTAGGCTTGAACGAATTGTTGGTATTGTTGTTGTTATGATTATTTTCTTGCTGCCTCATAACTTACAGTGCCAACAAGTGTACATATGTTTTTCCGTTGTCGTTGTTGCTGCTGTTCATATTTATTTCTTTTATGCTTCCACAATGAGCGACGCTGCTTTTTTTGTGGCATACAACGGCGTTGTCGCAAATTGTTGCTGCACAAGGTTAAAGCGTTAATTTTGTTTTTGTTCAGCCTATAAACAACAACATCAGCAGCAACAACAGCAACACACGTCCGCACCTCATTCGCACAGCAGCTCAGCTCGACTCTGTCGGCTTTATTGCTCTCGCTTACAGCGCGATGATCGTTCAGGCGCTGATCGTGCGTTCGTCTCTTTGTCTGTTCGTCTGTTCGCTGGCGATCGCGCCTCATAATTGCAATCAATTTCTGTTGCTTCATAATAATGCACGAACAGCAATCGCCATTCGCCATTCGCCATTCGCAAACGCTGCCCAACATCATTATCGTTATCATCATCATTATCACATTAACGCGCCATCGCTATCGCCTGCCGTTGCCATTGCTGATCACCACCGATCGTGTACGTGGCAAACCTGATCAATCTTGTAGATTCCAGCTTTTTTATGCTATATTTTCTTCGAGTTCACCACACCTTGCCTTCTTTATCGCTTTGGCCAGAAGTCGGCATCAGGATGTGAAAATTGCATTTATTGCTGTTGCTGTTGCTGTTGCTGCTGTTGCTTCATCACTCGTCAGTTAAAGTTACTCATTCCCCTATTGATATATGTACGTTGCTACCTTATTTAGTAAGCGAATTGAACAACAATACAGATGTAAATACGAGTATGTAAGTATGTACGATTATGTATAATGATTGGTGAGAAGAAGAAGAGCGAAAACAAGTAACGACGAGTAGCGCAATTGCAGTGGCGGCAAATATTGGCTACAATAAAACGCAAGTACTTGATGACAGGCAACAACCGACCGACCAGTTGATGTAATAAAAGTGGCAAGAGCAGGAGTAAATAAGGGAGAGCAGAGAGTAGATGTTTTAGTTAAATAAAATTCAATAAAAATATGAATTTGCATGCTGGAATGTTGATACTCAACGCACGCAATTTTTTTATTTTTTATTTTAAGAAATAAAATAATAAAAATATTCTAAGGATCAAAAACTGTTACAGAGAAGCTAGCTTTTATTCAACATTTTTGATTGAGTAAACAAAATAAAGTATTCACAGATTCAGGCCGCACCTTCTGCAGTGATCTTATGAACGGCTTGAAAGGAAAGAATTAATTTTATGGAAATTTACTTTCATTAAATTTCAAAAATTATGGGTTTAAGTGTATAAGTCCATTCTACTGTTGTAGAAACATCGTTTCTTGATGCGTAAAAGCAGCTCAAAATCTCTAATCTGGTCTAGATCAAACTACCGCGTATTTTAAGTCACCTCCAAATGGCCGATAAATTTTTATGAGAAGTTTTTTCATGTCAGAAATACACTCAGAGAGACTGATATTTTCTGCCAAATGGAGAGCACAATAAGAGAAATTAACTTAATTTTCTATTTAAATTAATTTTCTATAATCTTGAATGTTTTTTCCGATCAGTACTTGAATCCACTGCTAACCACACGGCTATTGCGGCCACCAAAAATAATATTTTTATTTAGAAAACTACTAGCTTGCACTTTTTCCCCAATTAGTTCATATCCGTTCATTTTTAACACGACAATGCAATAAAAAATATCAATTATTCGACTTTGCATCAGCTTCATACTAGTTATATACTAGTTTATTTGTCTACAGCGAGATTCCTCTTACCACTCAGCTTTTTTGACTGTTTTTTATACCTTTTATGAACATGAAATGTTTTATTAACTTTGGTCTGAAGTATGTAAGTACAAGAAGAAATTTATACTGAATTGATCAGAACGTTGACTGAGTTGATTTAGCTAAGTTCATCTGTCCACCTATCTGCTTTCAGTCTCTCTGTCTGTTTGATCACTTCTTTATAGGTTATTTTTTTTAATATGCACTCGAAATAACTCCCAGAACTGAATGTGTACCTATGCCACAGTAGCCGCCTGATAAAAGTAGTTAATAACAGAGCGCTGGTCAGATCAACAATAATTTCTTCATTTTTTTTATTTGGGACTCCTTCTGCTGAGGTCTTCCAAGTCCATGTCTTGTATAAAGATTGTAGTTTCCCATAAAAAAATCATCGGCCACAAAAAATAAAAGAAAATATCTGAACATACACCGAAGACCAGAGGAGAAGCGTTGTAAATAGAGAGAGCTAAGACCACCCTTGAAATCATGCAAGATATTATGAAAAGAAGAGAAAATTTGGTGCAGTAGAGGTCGTCAGTTCAGTATTATCACCCATGCGGTGAATTAATTTTCAAACAGAATCATCGTCACCGTTAGATTTTTACCATATTGCTAATAAGAGTCTTCATTTCGGTGGAATTCAATGCCAATTTGTTTAAGCAAGTAAGAGATATTTGGCATAATGAACGAGAAATTCTGCCTTCACGACGAAACCTCCTCAAATGGGCTGAGATTGTTCAAATTCACTGTGACCCGGCATGGAGTTGTCTATAGTATCAGATTTGAAAAGAAAACCGTAGGGTTCTTTCAATAGGTCCTACCATTGTATTTTCATAATTAAGCTGTGTGTGGTGGGAGACCAGCACAAGACACTTCATTTCACTTTATTTATTGCGTAAATGACTAATTGAGCCTTATAGACTGGCTTCTGGTTACCCGTAACAAATATCATAAACAATTAAAACTAAAATAATTATGAAAAGATAGATTAGTGTATGGAGGCAAAACGAGTTCTCCGGAACGAAAAATCAATATCAAAGGCTCCTTTAGACTCTATTAAATTGAGAGAGTTCTCTAGAAATAGTATCATAACTGTGCATCTATATAGAATGGTAAAGGAGAGCGCATGGTAAGAGAGCAGAACATTAAAGCCGATTAGCGCAAGAAGCTCTGAGTAATCCACTAGGCTAAATGAATAACAATGACTGAATAGATCGTAGTCATGACGATAGATTGGGCGTTCCATCATCAAATTCGGGCAGCGTTAAATGCAATTCCCGTCTAAAGAACAGCAAATTAGCGCTACCGAATGTCAACTAGCTGAGCACTCCCAATATTTCGGTGGAGAACTGAAATGAAGCATGCGCCAACTCCATTCAGAAGAGGTCTCAAGGCGGTTCCCTCTGATATTACTTCATTAGTTTTTGAATCTAACCTAGATATGTATGTGTTGTCGATCTGAGCTAGTCAGATGGCGAGTTCTACAAGTTTAAGATCACATCCTTAGTTCTGCCTTCTCCGAAATGGATGAGGAAATGTGGTGAAGACAACAAAGTAAGCGAGAATAGGCTAAAATGTCTGTTTTCATTTAATAAATGTTCAGTACACTCTTGCCTTGGACTCCACGGTCTTTTTTGAAACTCGTAATATTGAAATTATAGAAAAATCTCCTCTGTCTTGGAACCTACATCATTATAAAACGCCGGCCTTGTGATGAAGCATTGAACAATCCAACATGTGGAACTTTCCACAGAGTAGATTTATATGATTGGAGCCAGATCGATTTTTTCTATAACCCAAATTTATCTAAAATGCTGAGATTTATCTCAAGACTTGCTTAAACTCCCTTTAGTTTTTTTTTTTTGCAAAAAAAAAATGAGACCCCAATCTACTTATATATTCTCTAACTGAAGATTAAAGAACAACCTCACGCGAAATTGCTCTAAAATTAGGTTTTCCGCATACTGCGACTCAAGCACCACCTAGCGGATAAATTTTGGTGATGGTGTTTATCACCAAATTCGCATTATTCATGCAGACTTTAACCTGATATGAGCTGTCCCTTTTGAGATTGTTTAGCATTGGAGTGATAGATCCCTTCAAAGTAAAGGTGACCAATGGTTATGGGAGTGATCACTACCTCACCTCATGCGAATGAATTCTAATACAGCATTCGAGCATTTTTAAAAGTTTTTTTAAAGCCTTAGCGTCATTACTAACCATTAAGACCATTAATGTGCCAGTAAATTTTAACTACATCTTAACCATCCACATTTAGTATTCAGTCAGGAAAAATCTATGTCAACAAATTAATTTTCCACGCCTGCGTTAATAAAAATCCGCCTACAAAAAGTGTTGAGTTTTGAATTACACAAAAAATTAGTTACACACGATACACAAAAGGTGAGAATGTCAACAAACGAGTAGACGAAGGAACGAAAAATAAAACAACGAACAAAAAATATGGAAAGAATTTGCGCGAGTATTGAATTTCAGCAGAGCAAAAGAATACATTTACTTGTACTTGCAATAGGAGATCACAAAAGAAAAAAAGAAAATAAAAGAAAAAAAAAATTTTTAAATAAAAATAAAAAACATTAAAAAAAAATTAAAAAAAAATAAAAAAATTTAAAAAAAATCTAAAACATTAAGAAAAATGTATAGCAATAATTTGTCTTCATTTGTCAAAAGACCGTACGGCGAGGCGGCGACTGTCACAAAAACTTGACAAAATAAGTAAATGAGCTTGTGTTAAAATATACATACGTAAGTACATATGAATACGTGTTGATAATTCATCTAAGTTCTTTTTTTTTTTTTTTTGAGAAATTGTTTGGAGCTCCAAAAAATTTAGAGTAGAAAAAAAATATTTTTTCGAAAAAATATTACAAAAATGTGTAAATAATTTTTAACATCGTACAGATTTACAAGTATGGAATCCGCCATTTTTTTTGTTTACATTCGAAAACAGCTGAGATCACCTGATTTTTAAGACTTTGCTATTCTCTTATTACCCACCCAATTCGCATTTTGAATTTCTCTAATTCCATCTTGACTCGCATTGTCAAATTCTTTGCTCTGCTTTTGGTGCGACATTCTGTTATTTGTTAATTCTTTCATTGCCTCCATATTTATTGGTCAAATTTTTCATTCCATCGATGTCCGCATCGTCGAGTTTGCCTGTCAACTTGCGGGCAGCCATTATGATTTTCTATTTGACAGTCAAACCCCGAGATTGACAGGTAAATGCGAGTTTGACATTTTCCTGTAAAATACACAAGATTCCATACTTGTAAATCTCTACGATGATTTTTAATGAGTAGGAAGATGCGTCTATAGAGGTTTGAAGCAATAATTGATAGCTGTAGAAAACGTGTGCCTCAAACTCACACATATTGTCAAGGCATCAATGGGTTTATGGACTATGCGTGAACTTGCGTATAAACAAATATTTTCCAAAAAAAAAAAATTTAAATAAAAAAAATATTTTTAATAAATTTAAATTATTGCTTGAGGAAATAACAAACAAAAAATATTTCTATATTAGAACTACATATGTTTTTTAAACCTACTCAACCATGTAAATGCGCCTGCGCACCAATGTCACTAAAACGTTTTGCGTTCGTTTCAAAAACAAACTTCAAACAAAGTAAAAAAATTTGAAAAAAACACGGAAAAAAACACAGTAAAGTGTAAGCTATGACCGAAAACACAAAATTAATTAACTTCAATTTTTTGTTGTTATTGTTGTACATTATGCATTACAATTTGTTGTTGTCAGCAAAAGAGTTAAACATGTGCACATGTCTTGTTGACAACAAACTTGCGAACAAGTAAATGCCAACGAAAGGGTTGACTTGCGCATGAAAAATGTGGAAAAAGTACAAAGCAAAAGTAACAACAACAAAAATTAACAAAAAAATGAAAAAAAATCTACCAACACGCAATGCCGCCTACGCTGCCTAAACGACAACACAGCGTGACAGTATTTCGCTGAAAAGAAAAACCAACAAAAAAAAATAGAAAAAAAATGTTCAAATTGACAGTTGTTGTCATAAACTGCGCTTTTAGGCAATTATTGTGTCGTTTCTCTTTTACAAACATATTTTTCTCACACGCCTTACGCTGTTTTTTTAGGGGTCAGCCCTTCCGTGCCGTCTGTTAAGCTGCTGATGATGACATTTACAACACGTTATTATTAATCAATTTTACAATTTCCGTTTTGGGCAACCCTTTTGTGAGTGCGTACAATAGCAATAAATTGTAAAAAAAAAAATTTTGTTAGAAAATAATTGGAACTTTTTTTCTGTAAGCGCGTGTTAGAAAGCTATTTACCCGCTGACAGGTTGTTACAACCCCCAGCAGTGACACATGTAATTATATGGTGTTTATGGGTGTAGGCAACATTTTACTTACCTGAGTGCAAAAAAAAAAAATAATTTTGAAAAAATATATATTTAAAACGAAATTATTTAAATAAAAAAGTATATTAAAAGTATTATTTAAAAAAATTAATTTAAAAAATAAATCAGTTTAAACACCACAAAATTAATTTGAAATTAATATAAAAAAAATTATTTATTTAAAAAAAACCATTTTGAAAAGATAAAAATTAAAAAAATATAAATTTTTAGGGGAAAAAATTATAAAAATATATTTCAATATAATAAAAAAATTAAAACAATAAAAAAAATAATATAAAAAAAAATCTCAAATATAGAAGCATAAAAAAAGTATTTAAAAAATTACACATAAAAATTAATTAAAGGCAAAAAAAATAAAAAAATATAGTTTACAAAAAAGAATTTAAAAGAATTTTAATTATCCAATGTATATTATTTCAAATGAATTAGGAAATATCAGAATTTTTAATACAAAAAAAAATTATTTTGAAAAAATTATAATATCAAAATAATTTTAAAAAAATAAAAAATTTATTAAAGGAATAATAATTTAAAAAATTATGAGATATTAATAATAAATTATTTATATAAAATATACTAATTTAAAAATTATAAAAACATATTTTTGAAATTATTAAAAAAAATTATTTAAAAAAGTAAAATTTTATAATGATATCTGAAACTTAATTACAAATTTTTTAAATAAAATCACAAAGAAATAAGTACAGAAAGGGAAATTGAAAAAATAAATATTTAAATATCATAAAAACAAATTTTCGAAATAATTTAAAAAAATTAAAATTTAAAAATTATATCAGAAACTTAATTACAAATTATTTAAATAAAATCACTAAAATTAAATACAAAATTCTCTAAGAAAAAATTTTCAAACAAAAAATTAATTACAGCAATTTTGCAAAAACAAAATTATTTAAAAAAGTATTTTAATAATTAATAACATAAAATAAGGAACAAATAAAAATTTTTTTTCAAAAAAATTTATGTATCATACATTTGTAAAAACATATTAAAAACTAGTATTCAAAAATTTTCAACAAAAAATGTAAAAAAAAATTTTATTTACTTTAAAATAATTCCAGATTTTTTTTTTAATTTTAATCAAATATAATTTTTTTCCAAAAATGTATTAATTATCAACATTTTTTCACAAAATTTAATTTATATATTAAAAAAAAATATATACAAGATTTAAAATTAAAATATATAGATAAGTTAATAATATTAAAACTATATTTGCTTAAAATATTCAAAAATAAGAAAAAAATGGCAAAGGAAAATAATAATTTGAAAGATTGCAAATTAATTTTAAGAAAGTTCGAAACTCTAAAAAATGTATAACAAATTTCAATATAATTGAAAAATTAATATTAAAAAAATTGCACACAGATTAAAATAACCACAATAAAGATTCAAATAAACGTACTTCGAAACATAAAAAAATAAATCAGAAAATTTCTATATCCATAGATAAAAATACAAAAGAATTCCAAAATTTTTGTATGACTCATTTTCTACCAAAAAACAAGTCAATCAATCAATTTTCCCTAACAGTTTGATATTTTTCTTCTTTTTTCTTCCTTTTTTCAAAGTAAACGTTTTGTATAACATGTAATTATACTCTGTATACAACCAAAGCACCCCCTAATGTTTCATTCATTGTTGGCGGCCGCCGAAAATTTTTTCTAAACAATAGCTAAAAAATTAGAATTAAAAAATTCCAACCAAAAAAAAAATTAAAAAGCGCAATTACAAGTGTGCATTACCCTTTCAGTGTTTTTTTTTTTTTTTTTAAACAATGGATAAATGCATAATTTCTTGTTTAAAAAAACCTTTCTCTTACGAATCCTTCTATACCTTGGTAGCGCACACTCACCAGCACATTCGAAAAATTTTACTACAACAATTATTTGTTGCTCAACTGACATACTGATCATGTGCGCTGTGAACCTCCAACCATATTCAAAGTTAAGCCATATACGAGTACACTCACTCATCCTGTGTTCATGGACATAAATTTGCCCTCTCGAGTGCGCGCGACCGTGGAAACACATTTCGTTTTTCCAATTCATTGAAGCGCGTTCTATTGTACACATTTTACTTCTAAATTGACCTTTATTATAAGAATTTATTTATTTTTTGATTGTTTTGTTTTTCCAGTTTCATTTTTTTCTTTTTTTTTCTTTCAACTCATTGTATTATAACACAAAACGAAATTAAATGTTTTCAATTGCATTGGTTACGTCATGCATGTCATTACTACATCATATATACATATAAATAATTTTTAATATTTATTATTATTATTTTTTTCATGTTGCAACTGACATGCAATCAGTCAGCAGAACAGTCTACTCATCTACGAGCCTTTTTGTGCTGCACATGCGTGCGGTATGCCTGCTGTGTTTGCCCTCTCCCATGCACTTTTTTACTTTTATGCTCTCAGCTGTAGGTTATTGACCATTCGCTTGGTGGTATTTTGAATTTTTTTATTTTTTTACACCCTCTTACACTTGACAATGACCCTGATGTTGCATGTTTAATCGATTTTTAAATGTAGAATACCAGAAATATTTAAATTTTTACGCAGGGTTTGGTTCCAGTATTTGGATATTTTTTGACGAAGCAAACGCGAAGTAAGACTACGTTTTTTTTTCGAAAATTATATATTTTAAATATATAACATGCACCAAAATTGATACAGTAACGAGCTAATTGCAAAGAAAAAAAATTAAATTCTTTTTTTGGTTGCGTGTTTTTCAAATTTTTCGGAATGATTTTTTCCCCCCTCTGAACCAGGTTGTCAAAAAGTAACAATTGTATGAGATTAATGCTTTTTTTTCAACGAAAATATTTTTTTTCCAAGCTGTATCTAGTCCCTTTGGGGCTAGTCTATTTGAAGGTCTCCAGCACGAACTTTCATGGATGGATTGACTAACTTTTGCAGAATTTATAAGCTTCTTTCTAAGGGAGAAGCATAAGCCGCCCAAAAAAATAACAAAAAGAGCGAAAATCTGCTCTCAGGGAAAAGTTTCTCCGAAGAGAAAGTAAATTGGTCTACCAAATTCCCAAACGAAATTAGAGAAAATCTATTTGAGAAGCTTTTAGGACCGTTAAAAGTGTCGAGAAAAAGTTGGATAAACTTTATGAGGAAGTAAAAGTTGATTCGTCAGATTCTCGCTTAGTTAAGTTAGGTTAGGTAAAAGTGGCTGATTTCAAGAAGATTCCTCATATACACAAAACATTCGTCTGTTGTGATGCCACAAATGTACAAATGTGCCTAATATCAATGTCTCTTAACTCCTCCGAGTAGGAAAGCATATGGGAACCAATAATTTTTTGTCTACTGAATTCCCGCTGTGTGTGACACAAGCTACTTCACTTCCCCTTTGAAGTGATTATGGTGGAGAAGAATCCTACTTGAGACCAGCTCAGAGGCGCATTAATCTATGTAGCTGCGGATGAAGTCAAGCGCCTCAAGAACAGTGAAATGTCCCACACACGAGCTGATTAAGGAATAAGACTTCCTGATACTAACAACGGTGTTTGCATTAATACTATACCACACATGACGTTAAGCGGCAGAGCTAAATTTGTTCGTAATGCATTACAGGAGGTGATGAGAGTCGCACGGTCTAAAATTCCAAGCCAATTTTGTTGTTGTTGTTGTTGTTGGACCAGACTGTCGCGACAACTCGTACGACAGGCATGCCTTACCGTGGATAAATTCTTGAACCCCTAACCCGCAGGGGGTTCAAGCCAATTTTGCCTGCTCACGGTTTTTTGCAAATATTTTATTTTCTCGGACGAAATTAAGACAAATTCCTCATATCGATGGAGTAACCGATTCGGAGCTTCTATATTTGCTGATCAATAAGACAAGTACTGTCTTACTGGGATTTACGATAGGGACAGTTTTGCCCGCGAAACTTTTTCCCACATTTACCTGCCCGTAGATGAGTTAATATAGAGAACTTAAGAATTTACCGCTGATACCTAAAGTTACATCAGCTGGGCAGAGCATCCAGATGTCCAGATGAAGAGAAAACATAAAACATATCTCTCTTCTCTCTCTTTGAGTTATCTGTGCTTCAGGAACCAATGCCAAAGTTCTTGAGAATTTGCATTTTTTGGAGAAGTTCAAATATATACAGAGAGAGAGAGGGAGAGAGATGCAAACTTTTGAATGAGGAAGCCGTTCCTTGCTCGCACAACGGTGACAACTCGTTAACTTATGGAAATTTATCATACCTGGCTGGCGCTTCAATCGCCAATCATTCATTCGTCATTCTCTTCTTGGAATTCTCAATGGGTTATTGCATTTCTAGTGATAATATACAGATATGTATAAGCATGGAATGGCTGGTGTATATGATAATTAAGGCTTCTGTTTTTAACTTCTCGCACTGTAATCTTTGAAATATTGAACATAAATTCTGGAAAATAAAATTTATAAAATATGAATTACCAGCGATACATATCAAGTTTTGTGCTTTATGACTAAAAATAAAATAAAAATTCTCTATTTAGTCGCATAACTAGATTTTACCGAGAGAAAAAAGATGGTGAAATGTGCGAAGCACGTACAGATGTAATAACCTCTATGAATAATCATGATGAGCGCCTGCACTCAACTATTCAAGCAACTAAACGAGCAATCAACGACAAGGCAATCATATGAACGCAAGCAATCAGCAAGTCATCATATTGACGGCTCTAAACGAACTATCTACCTTTGTACGTATGTATGTATGTATGTGTATCGATCACAGCTCCCAGTGTTGCACTTCGTTATAGCTCTACTAGGCTCTACTTCCTAGCCCAACAATGCAACAGCACAATCTACTTAAGGAAATCTATTAAACGACGAAAATATTATTGCATGTTTGTGGAAGAAACAGTAAAAAAGGAAGAAGAAAGAAGAAGAAGAAGAAAATTAAAGCAAAAACGCAAAAACAACAGCGACGCTTGGAATTTCTGTTGTTTTGTGAGCCAACAGTAGTACTCCGTATACGTTCTGCAGTCATCCAAGAACGACCAAAGCAACTCTAACTGTGTTTGTATAGCATTGCAGCAGCACGAATGCTATTTATTGCATGCAACAAAAATATATACTCGAACAACTGCAGTCGGCGCAGAAATAACGCTTTTATAGCCAATCAAACGTACCGACCGCATAACGTTCGCGCAACAAGCAATTCGATGTTCAACAGATAGAGCGACCACTCGGCCGACTGAGTGGCTAAACGACGGACTGACTCGTTCGCTGACTGACTGAGTGATCATGCCCGTCAATGATATTTCTATGCATTCGTACACGAATTGCAGTTAAGTATTTTGTCATCGCCAACAGTATGAACAGATTGATGATGTGAAAGCCAAGCGATGCCAAACGGTGCTGCCATGAAGACGGAGACATTTGATGATTGTCGATCGATGCGATCGAGGAGCCAAGCAGCTAGTAAAGCAACCAACAATGATTGTCTATCTGCGCGCAGCTCCACTACGATTGACTGAGAAAGCATCCATTTTAATGTCAAATGGCATACTAACTATGTACATAACTATGTACATATGTACATATACATAGATAGATAATAATGTAGTAGGTGCAGCGTTGACAGTGCAGGCCATAAGAAGCCAGCGTTGAGGCGACAAATGTAGAAATTGCTGGCAATTGTGATTTGATGAATTAATTGGAAAATGCAGTGCCATTAAATACAGATACCGCCTTACATAACTATTAGCTAGTATATGTATATATGTATATGCGAGGCTATATTTGGCGAACTGTATAATTATATATGTATATTGATTAGTGAAAAAAATGTAGAAAACAAATTATTAAAGTAAGCGACCTCAAGCCTAAACACTTTAAAAATATTGCCGGAAAACTTTCCGTTTGCAACAAAAGGCGAGAGAATAATCTTTTCTTTAAATTTCTTAAATTTCACTTCATCTTTTACAGCAAATATATGAAATTTTTTAAACTTTTTAAACAAACAAAAATATTTTTCTTTAATTAAAAATATTTTTAATTCTTTTTAATTTTAAATTTTTTTCTTCTCACTTTTCTAAGAATTTTATATCAAGCACCTTAACTCCTCCAATGTTACATTCAAATGATATATATAGACACTTGCGCGATAAATTATTGTATGACAATCGCATGGGAGAAACTTGGTCTAACACTGAAAAAAAAAATTAAATAAATAATAAAACACACTGAAATGAAATAAAATAAAAAAAATTTATAAAACAAAAAATTTACAAAATTAAATTAAATAATAAATAAAAAAAATAAATAACTTGAAAAAATAGAAAAAAAAATTAAATAAATTGTAATTAAAAAAAAAATTAAATAAAAAAATTAAATTAAATAAAACAAAACACAGTAAAATGAAATAAAAAAAAAAAATTTTAATATAAAAAAATAAAAAAGAATAAAAAATAAATAATATAATTAAAGTAAATTAAAAAAAAAAATAAAAAATATATATATATAAAAATATAAAAAGTAAAAAAATAATAATTTAAAATAAAATAAAATAAATAAAATAAAAAAATAAAAAAATAAAAAAAATAAAAAAATAAATAAATAAACTAAAAATTAAAAAATAAAATAAAGTAGAAGTAAAAAACGTAACGAAAAGCTGAATTGAAAATTCCCCGGCCTGACACAAAAATGGCGCTACTAAAATTAATTAATTAATGATTTTTAGTTAGCCCAAACTTTCAAAAGACGTGTGTATAAATGTGACAGCTGTCATTATAGCATTTTCAGTGAAGGAACTTTTTTTATTGTGAAAAAAGTATAAAAAGCAAAAACTTGACTTGATAACGAGTTTCCAGGCACTTCCCTAGAAAAACAACTATCCAGGATTTGTGTGGCAAGTTAGTCGTGGTGAAATCAGCACCGAAGACGGTGAACGCAGTGGACGTCCTATAGTTGTTGTTACCGAAGAAACGGTCAAAAAAAACAAGAAAATGATTTTGCAGGACCGTAAGTTGAAATCTTATGAAACAACAGGCACTCTAAAGATATCAACTGAATGTGTAAATCATATCATTCACGAATATTTGGGTATGAGAAAGCTCTGTGCAAAGTGGATGCCGTGCGAGCTTACTTTTGACCAAAAACGATGACGAGTTTATGATTCGAAGCAGTGTTTGGAGATGTGCAAGCGTAATAAACTCGAGTTTTTGCGTCGATATGTGACAATGGATAAAAAATAGCTTCATCATTTCACTCTGGAAAAATGCAACAGTCGGCTGGCAAGGTTATGGCGTCTGTATTTTGGAATGTGCATGGAATAATTTTCATTGACTACCTCGAAAAAGGAAGGACTATCAACTCTGGTTACTATATAGCATTATTGCAAGCTCGAGATCGCCAAGGAAAGACCGTATTTGAAGAAGAGGGAAGTATTTCAATGCACCGTGTTACACGTCACTGGAACAGATGGCAAAAATCCATAAATTGAGCTTCAAATTGCTGCCGCATTCACCGTATGTATTCTCCAGATCTGGCCCCCGTGACCAATTCCTGTTCTCAGATCCCAAAAGGATGTTCGCTGCGAAGAAATTTTCATCGAATGTAGAGTTGATCGTCGAAGCTGAGGTCTATTTTGAAGCAAAGGGCAAATCGTACTCTAAAAATGGTACCGAAAAGTTGGATAGTCGCTTTAAACAGTGTATAAGCCTTGAAAGGAACTATGTTGAATGAAAAACAGAATTTTGCCAAAACATAAATGTGTTTTACTATGGTCGGCCGGTGACTTTTCAATTGACCTGTTAAAAATATAAATAAAACTGGAAAAATTAACAAAAATGAAATAAAATAAAATGAAATAAAATAAAAACGAGACAATAAAAGTCAAAAAAAAATAAAAATAACAAAAAGCAAGACAAAAAACAATATAAAAAAATCAATTTGTATTAAACAAACTAAAATAAAAATTAACTAAAAATTAAAGAAAAATATATACGAAAATTTAAATACTGAATTAATCAAAAATTAATTTAAAAAAAATTAAATAAAAGGAAATAAAATTATATTAATTTTTTATTAATTTTTTCTCTCAGTGCCTGCCTGTGCGCATTCCAATGTCATCTTTTCATCAGCACACATCATTTCATAAAGAGACAGAATGCGCAACAAATTCCAGTCAACGCAACGCAACGCAATACAATGCCAAGAGCAGCCGCAACACATGGTTGATACACATAAGTGTGTTGCAACAAGCACCACAGTAGCAATGAGGCTGCAACACATTTTCAATTATTTAACGTTTATAAAATATTTCTGTGCGCAATTCCATTCAATTAAAAGCGAAGTAGCCGCTAAAAGGGCAAAAACACACACAGAAAACAAATGAAAAAAAAATAAAAATAAATAAAAAATACAAAAATAACAACAATTAGTGTAGCAAAAAAAGTAAGCGATAAATTGTTTCAGCAGCAATAAATGTGTAGAAAAAAGGCAGCAGAAACGGCATTCAAACGAAAACTGCGAAGATGTGACATAATTGCGGCGACCAAGTAACAACAACAACAACAATGCTATATGGGTACACATGTGCATGCTGTTGACCATAGTTTAATTTGGAATTTCGTTGATGCAGCATTTGCGGCAGCAGCAGCTGATAGCCTTAAATGCGCGCGCATTACACATTTTTTCGTTAGCAATGAAATGCAATACCCAAATTAATAACGAAATGAAATGGCGGCGACAAAAATTATGAAAATTATGGTGTTGATGTTGAATGTGGATGGCTGGCAACAACGCAAAGTGGATGCTGAAAAGCGATTTGAAATTCATTTGAGAAAAAATATGAATTCACCGCCAGCCAACTGATGAAAGGCAAAAAAGTGTTAAAGCGAAATAAATATGTGTTTAAATGTGTGGCATGACGAGCGGCAAATGGCGGGCAATGAAGCTTTGAAGTGTAGCCGCGGCAATGGCAATGGCTGTTGCTGCTGATGCTGCTGCTGCTTATACTGCTGATGCTGCAGGTTGAGTGTGATGTTATGCTGTTGAGATGTAGAAAAATGTTAACGAATAATAATAAAAATAAATGAATTAACGAAATTCGGTATAAAAAAGGCGTTAATGAAGTATTTTAATGAATTGTTTTTATCGCCAGATAGTGTTCGTCTCCTCACGCTACCAACAAAATAAAAGACTTATGCTCATTTTATCCGCCTCAGCATGGATTGCTTGAGTTTACTTATGAATTTTGTTCTATTTAAATTTAAAAAAAAAATTTTAATTTTTTATTTTTTATTAGAAAAAAAATTCAGAAAATTAAGTTTTCCTATTGCAACATACCAAATTATGCATACAGAATTAATACACAGAATGTTGAAAAATGAACTAAAATGTGAATACTAACGAACCTACCAACCAGCGCAGTGTCCCCCACTGCGCATGCGTACATTCGATTGCGCTATAAATGCGCTTATCATTGCCACAATCTGAACGAAGCGCATATGCGGCGCATGATTTTCATATTTTTAATTTTTTTAATTTTTTTAAAGTCGGCAACACATAGCTGTATCACCGCAACAGTGGCCAATTGAGCTTCTTCATATTCATATTTCTTACCACTTTTCCACACAGCTTTAATAATTACTCCTCCCTTTTACGCCGAGCTGCACTTCATTTTCAATGCAAGCGACTCCCCGTTGACATTGTAAGATTTTTAAGTGCGCTTCATAAAACACCAGTTGTTGATCGCCTGATCTCTTTCTTCTCCTTCTCCTTCGCCTTCATCTTCACCTTCACCACTATTGTACATCGCTTGATTATCGGCTGGCTGCAGCGCATTGATTAACGCAGAATTATGCGTATAAATTTACTAATCGATGCCCATTATTATTCAAAAAAAAAAATCAAATTACAACAACAGCAACAAATACATACCACAAATATAACTGTGCTTCGAAAATATATGTTTGTTATTTTTACTGATCTAATCTCACGCTTCCAAGTTGCTGCTATCTGCTGTGCGTAGCTTCGGCTAAGCACTTGCAGTGGCGGCTATTTAAAGCCATTTGGAGTGAATTTTTTTCACTCCTCCTCATCGAAAATTCATAAATATATTATTTAATGTAGTTTTGCAGCCAAATTCATATTTACCGTGATCTGTGGGAGTTCATTTTTTAGTAAAAGACGCTTAATTAATGCATTCCTATTCATATTTTCTCTATCATTTGCTACAAATTGTTGTACAAATTTGTTGTTGTGTTGTTTAATTTGTTTATTTGTTATCAAAGGAATTATTTTATTTTTGTATTTAGCAGATACACAGCAGATGTTTATCTATGAAATTAACAGCTACTTGTGGGTGTCGACAAGGGCGATAGATGAGTTTAGATGAAAAGATAAGTGAGTTTGTTGCTTAAGTCTTTTGTTTGAATTGAAGGTTATGTAAAGTGAAGCGCAAATATTCGGTACGATATAACACTACCTAAATTTTTTTCGAAACAATATACAATTAATAGAGTGTTCAGTGATATCACAATAAAGGGTTACCCATTTTGGGTTTTAAAAAACAAAAAGTAAATAAAATGCATTAAAATTTTTTTTTTTTTTCATGAAATTCCTTTTTTATTATAACGCTTGAACCTTTGTATTGTATATGAAACACTAAGTCCTTCGAATTACCGTGAATTTTTACAAACTTAGATCAGTTTGAGGTAATTTTAACCACTTTTTGTCACTAATCGGGCGGTATTTCAGCCATAACTTGATAAATGTTGGTTTTAAAGTGCTCAAAAGCTCAAGGTTTATTCGCATAAACACGGTCTTTTGCGTAGCACCACAAAAAAAGTCCAACGGTGTGAAATCGAACGATCGCGGTGGCCAATTGACTACGCCAAGACGAGATTACGCGACCGAGAAATTTCTCTCGTAATAAAGCCAGAGTTATGTGGCATATGGCACCATCTTGTTAGAACCACATATTGTCCAAGTCGTGTTCTTCAATTGCAAACAAAAAAAAGTCGGTTATTTTACAACCATTAGGCACCGAAGTGAAAGTGACAGCCTGGCCGTTAACATTTTCAAAGAAGTAATGTCCGATCACAACGCCGGACCAAAGATCGTAAAAGGCAGTAAGTTTTTTGAGTTTTATGGTCTCTCAATTTATGGTCAATGAATTATTCGACGACTCTCAGAGCCCCAAATGTGAAAATTTTGCTTATTTACGCATCCACGGAGTGGAAAATATGCCTCGTCCCTGAAGAAAGAAAAATCGCGGTCCACGGGTTGTTGTTTAAGCACCCAATTGTTATAACTGGATCGTTGTGAATGGTCAGCTGGCTTCAGTTGTTGTATGAGCTGAACAGTATATGTATGTAAGTTAAAGTCCGAGTGCAAAATACGCCAAAGAGTGCAGTAAGGAAGTCCCAGCTCTTGAGATGTTCGAGAAAAAGACATTTTCGGGTCTTCAAGTACACTTTCACTCACAGCGACGATACTTGAGATGGAACGAGCAGAACGATGATACACAGGCCTTTAATTATATTTCATTTATTTTATTTTAGTTTTTTAGTTTATTGTATTTTATTATTTATTTTATATTATATTATTTTATTTTATTTTTATTTTATTTCTTTATTTTTTTTTTTTTTTATTTAAATTAATTTTATTTTATATTATTTTATTTATATTTTATTACATTTTATTTTATTTTATTTTATTTTTATTTTATTTTATTTTATTTTTTATTTTTTTTTCAATTTTTTTTTATTTTATTTGATTTTATTTCATTTTAATTTTATTTATTTTATTTTATTTTTATTTTTTTTATTCATTTTATTTTGTTCTTAATTGTTTTTATTCGCTTCAGTTTACTTACAAAGTATGGTTTCGCCATAATTACTTTTGATGTTTAATGATTTATTTCTCCACCATAGCTACCAACGCCCAACTTGTGATTAAGTGTAATCCCTTAGCACGCAGACTTTTTTTGCGCTAAATTTTATAGACTATTTTATATACCTGCATACCTGCCACGAACCACCAATCGCCTCTTGCGCATCATTGTCGTGCGTACGCGTTTCGCATAAAATACCGGCCATAGATCGACCCGATGTAAGAACAAGAATTATGCTGGAAATATAAGTTAGAGTTGAGTTAGATGAAGATAAAATAGATTGGAATAAGCGAAAAAAGAGACGGCGCACAGCAAGCGAGCGTACGGATATATGCGCATGCGCATGCGACGCATACAAAGTGGCGACAATAGCGTGCGGCGGCGACTGTCACATTTGGTTTGTGTAGCCAACATATGATGATTTGCGGTAAGCAAAAAATTATAGAAGTAAAAACATGAAAAAAAAAAAATGCGGCAAAAGAAAGCTGAAAGAAGACCACAAAAGAAATCATAAGCGCTCGAAACTGTGAGGCTAAAACTGATGATCTGCCGCTGTGCGCGCGCGATCTACAGGAATCTACTTCAGACAGATTTGTGTTGATCATAATGATTATCGGTGCTGAGATCATCATAACGAGCACACAATTTTTTGCACTCATTTAGCTGTAACTCCTGCCTGCGACATCATAAACAATTTGACGTTCGATCAAAAAACGATCGAAACAAAAAATGGAAATGCAATCCAATGCCAGCGATCAGTGAATACGGCCGACCGTTCATACAAATAATATCAATGTTCATGATCGTGTTGTTGACCGATCAACGCGTTGAGTGATCACTAGCCAAACTGCAGTGCGTTTATCTTGTTGTTGTTGCCGCTAGCGATTGCGGCTGCCGTTATTGCTGATTGCTTTTATGTTGTCGCTGTTGTACTGTTTCTTGCTTGCTCTTGTCTACTTGCTGCTCATGTACGCGCACTGCTGGTTGTGTTTGTTGTGGCTTAAATGTACTTTTAATGCGGCTCCCTATGGAATATCTTCGCTGTTGACATTGTGATCAGTGATCGTTGCATTGATAGCCAAAGAGCAGCATCCAAGCAGCAGCAGCAGCAAGTAGTCGCAAGCGGTAGACAGCAACAAAGTTGCTGAATACGTCATGCACTTGTTGTTGTTACATTTTCTCATATAAAAGAAAATCGCTCAAGTCTTGGGTGATCGACTGTGAGTGACTGCTTGGCTGCCGGACGGGCTGACTGACTGAGGCGGGTCGCTTGAACGCTGAACGCCTTTTTCAGCGCAGATGTCAGTGTGGCGTTGTTATTGTACTTGCTGGCTGTTGTCTCTACTATTGCCGAGTTGTTCAGTATGGCAACATGACATTTGTTGCATGCAACATAATGCTGCGGTCAAGTTGAAAGTTAAATGGCAATTAAAAAACGAAGACAAAAGGCGACGCGCGGCGCTTTTTATTTTGCTAGCGTTGTTGGCCGACGGCTCAGCAATAACAGCAGCATTGACAACACACACAACAAACAACAAAAACCAACGCTGTCACCAGCAACAGCGCCACCACCATTAGCAGCGTTGCCCCGGCGCATTGTTCACCGCTGCAACCAGCATTCAATTGCAGTGCGAAACGAAAAAATCAGTCAATCGCTGTTTGTACATACATATATTGAGGAAACTGTAGAATTGCTAAAACAATGACAATAAAAGTTTGATTATCTGCCTACAACATGTTGTTGTCATTGCTCTTTTATTACATTGCCTTGTATTGCGATGTGGCCAACGCACCAAACGCACTGACAATCCACGCATACAACACGACCAATTGTCAACCGGCAACGGTAACACCGTCAACCTCACCCTCGTCAAATTTGCCGTTTTTTTTTGTTCTGTACTCCTTAACTTACTTGCAACGCGCCTGGCGCTCAATGGCGTCTAAGTGCCGTTGCTCCTTTGGTTATTTCGTTTTTTCCCTCCAACAATTGTACGTTTTTACGCACGCCAGCTCTACCTGCAACAGCATGTTGTGTCAGTCTGCGCGGCGTGTGTTTTTTTTTCGCTTGTTCGCCTTCGCATTTGTGTGTTTCGCAACTTGCAACATAACTGCATTGCATTGTGCGTTGGACGTGTTTTTTCTTCTTCGCCATCACCATCGCCGTCGTCGTCGCCGCTTTCGTCGCATATGTAATTGTCAATTGACAACTTCAAAAACTGTCTAATTAAAAAAGTTTATTGGCATTCCAGACACATACATATCCATATATAAGATATATAAATAAGTACATATACCCGGATTGGGGCGCATGCGCGGGTAGACAAGGTAAATATGAGTACGTGCGTACATGGATATTCATGTTTGTGGGATTTCTCCGGTGGGAAAACATTTAATTTGGTGGTAAAAAGAAGAAATCAATAAATAAAAATTGCAATTTAGAAACGCATTCCATTCTATTTTTCGGTAGTTAGAATGTGGTTTGACAAAATTTCAAACAACTTTTTAATTAGGCTGATATTTCTTGAACCGAGGTTATACCATTATTGCATATTACTAGGATGACCAAAGAAAATTCGAAAAGTTTAATAGGTTCGGCCTCCTACTCATTACATACGCTCACTCATCCGCTTCCGGCTCCACTCGTCTCAATCAATCGTCACTTCGAAAATCCCCAATACATGAACGTTTTAGTTTGAAGACAGAGGTTCAATAAAAGGTTTAGAAGTAGGGAGTGGACCAACTATTCGTGTTCATATGTGTGTTCGTATTCAATTCGTATTCGCATAGAAATTCGAATTCGAATTCGCATTCGTTTTCGTATAATGATTCGTGTTTGTATTTAAATTCGTTTTCGTATATGAATTTTTATTCGAATTCGCATTCAAATTCGTATTCGTACTGGAATTCGTATTCAAAATCGTATTCATATTCAAATTCGTATTCGTATTCGTATGGGTATTAGAATTCACATTCGTATTCGTATTCATATTCTTATTGGTATTCGAATTCGCATTCATATTCGTATTGATACTCGCATTCGTATTCGTATTCATATTCAAATTTTTATTTGTATTCTTATTCGAATTGGCATTTAAATTCGTATTAAAATTCGTATTCGTATTCGTATTCAAGTTCGTATTCGTATTAATATTCCCATTCGTATTCGTATTCTTTTTCGAATTCGCAATCAAATTATTTTTCAAATTCGTATGCGTACTGGAATTCGTATTCGAAACCGTATTCGTATTCGTATTCGAGTTCGTATTCGTCTTAATATTCCCATTCGTATTTGAATTGTCATTCGCACTAGTATTCGTTTTCACATTCGTACTACAATTCGTATTCGTATTCGTATTCTCATTTCTTTTTGCGCTCGTACTCTTATTCGTATTCGTATTCGAAGCAAGTTTGCTAATTAAAAGCTACGTTATGCCTGTTCAGCAGAAAGCGGATACCTCGAAGCAAATCTCCTCTTCTTCAATTTCGAAGGCAATTTCGAAGATCATGTTGGCTGTTGTTTTCGGACTATAAAACATCATAGTTGAATATTTATTCTTGTGGGATCCATCCCCCATTCGAGTCTTAAACTCATAATGCGAAAACTCCAATGGGTATAGGGTAGCCAGAAAATTCATGGAAGTCGAGATTTTTGTAGGTTCACGCACTAAACACTTTTGAAGGATTTATAATTCTGACACCACATCTACAAAAAGAGCTTACTGCATCTCAGTATTAGTTCTAAAAATCAGTACCCTTAAAAAATGTACATTTGGACATTTGGGAGGTAAGAGAGGTAAGATAATTTGAAAACTCGACAGTGAGTACTGGATTTTTCGCTCAGTAGTCTCTATATATTTTTCTATTAGCATTTTTAAGGACATCAAATCAGGAGATCTTGGTAATGAAAAGTTCGTATGTTTGCTGAAATATGAGCACGAGGCTCAATTTCGCTACATAACACCCCAGAGCCTCATATACTCATAGTCAACATTTGTGGCTCTCGAAAGATTCACTATCAGCAAGACGCTACTATGGTCTAAGGTGGAAATTCTGTCTACTCGAGACATAATTGATTCTATTTTCAAATCATAGATATCTGCTTCTTCTTAATTGGACAGCAGCTTGTTCTTGCCGCCGCTAGGCACCAACCGGAGGCACCAATTAAAGCCGGGACCTTCCCATGGAAAAGGTTGAGGTATGAGTTCTACTCTGCTTCCACAAGTGGGTACAGCCTTGATTTCTTTCTGTAGCTGAAGTGTTTTAATTCGTGCATCCCGTCGAGTTTAATATTGTCCTTCGAGAGAGTACTTCACTTAACAATTTCCTACTCAGAACAAAGCAGCAACTTGTTAACAATAGTGATTCTACGTTGGATTTCAGAATGAACTTGCTGTTGGTGTTGACACTAGTTCCTAGTTAGCTGAAATTATCTACAACTTCAATGTTATGAACTGTAAACAGTGATGTGGAATGGCCAAGACGCGAGCACGATGACTGTTTTTTTGATTACAGGAGATCTTTCGTCTTGTTCTCTCTCTTTATTAGACCCTTACACTTCATTTCCTGAACCAGTATGGAGAAATCAACACTAATGGGGCGATTGTTGAGACCGACGATCTCAATATCATATAGTTGTACGCTCTGCAAGAAGAGCGTACCTTCTCTGTTTTGCTCTGCAGCTCGTATTATTTGCTCCAGGTTCTTTCAGATCCTCACGGAACCTTTGGTGTTGTTCCGTGTAAGTTTACCAACCCGTTTTGGTTTCGCAGGGATACCAAATTCAGACATAATGGACGCATAGGGGTCTTTTTCAAGATTTGGTGCAGAGATTTAGTGGTTTTGGCAGATCTGAAGCCAGCTTCAACCAGTTTGCTCACGTTGGGATTTAATCTTTCAGACAATGCGAACGATATGACCTCATGTGCGATATTGTGAAGGTTTGCTAAACGATAATAGGCGCATATTATTGTTTGGATATAGCACACAGCTGACACATGCGCCTTGCCAGTACTTCGCAGTCATGCAAGCATAGCTCAACTGGTAAGCTAACGACTTCCGCCGCTTCGGTGCTCTTCCAAAAAAAAAAATATATTCACTATTTTTGCCTAATTAAAATCAATATAAGAGACTTGGATCTCATGATAACAATCATTATAGACATATTTTATGCAGCTATTAGTCACGCAACGCCTGCGCACTCACCCACAGCCAGGCTCAGCACAATCAATGTGTAATCAAGAGCGCCATTAGTTTGGAATAAATATGAAACAGGCGAAAAAACAACAAACAATAAAGAGTGACTAAAACATAAAAACAATAAAATCAAATATTAAATGAGCTGATTAAAAAAATATTCGAAAACAAAACATACATACATATACTCGTAGTGTGATGTGTGCCCAATTTAGGTAAATACAAGCACATAAAATTCATTAAATTTTGCCAAAAACCACATATGAACATATATGTATAAATACACTATATATATATATATATATATATTTATACCACTACCAACCATTCAGCTGCCAATAGCTTGGCCATTAATCGTCCAACATAATTATCAATTTAAAATTTGATTAATGTTTGATTTATCGCATTCGTTCCACAGCATAGCACAACATTGAAGCATGTGGCATGTGAATAAAATATTTTTTTTAATATATATAGTATCGTGCATACCTACTGTATGTGTGTGGCAAAATTGTAGAGCAGTCGAGCGTAAGCTTGCCACGCACCATCATACAAAATATCGACGCGTTGCCTCGCTGTCGGCTATTAAATCAATTGAAAATGCAACGTTCACAGGTTTTTTGTTTTTTGTTTCAAGTTTTGATGAATGGAAAAAGTGAAAGGACGCAGGCATGCCAAATCGCACGCTAAAGCAGTACCAAGAGCGTCGTGGTGGTCTTGAAAAAGAATTGCTCAAAGGCCACTTTACTGTATATATGGAATATAATACCTTTTCTCAAAAACGTAGTATTCGAAACTCAGTCATATCAACAATATTGTGCTTAATATCGCTCAATAATTTTCAAATTTTTCGTAAACTCTTTTCACCTAAAAATCAATAAAAAATTTATTATTTTTTTCCTTCATGTCAGCTAGAGATAAATTTGTTCAAAAATTTCCCAAATACTTATATGGAATACAAAAATTACCTCAATTGCATTACATGCACATTTCAACATAAATTTATATACATACATACTTACAAAACTATCGCCCGTGCTTTGAAAAGTGTACTGACCAAAAAAATAATTGACATCGAAATGAAATGTGTTGTTGTGTGAAAAGTTGTACTAATAAAATCGAAATGCCAATTTCCAAAATGGAAATATTTGGAATATTATTATACGCTTTCATGCAATTGTCTGCACTTTAGCAATACAGTTATATTTAAAATAAAAACAATTGGGATTGTAAAAAAAAAAATACCCAAAAAATCGTTGAACAGTTCAAGTTGTAGGCAAACAACGCAATAAATTTCGTACTAACGCGGTCAGTGGTGGGATATATGGAGCTGTGGTAGAGTTGGCACAGTGGAGCAATTAACAAAAATTGTACAAAAAATTCCAAACAAATATCTAAATCGTTTTTACTAAGTTTCTTCGACAGCATAATCTTATTTTTTATCACTTTCTCAGCCACAAATACCTTTTTAAAGAATTGTGATGCTTTTCTTGTGTTTTCAGTGCCCTTCGCCTTGATTGGACTTCAACTACTTAAACGAAGCTGAACACCTCATCCGCTCTCAATTTGTTGCGAAATATAGACTATATTGATAATGTTAGCAAAGAAAACATTGAAATCTTTCAAGTAAGCCAGACTTACACTCTGTTTAAGGTCAGGACACGCTTGAATCCAGCAATATCTCGATTTTATTCCTGACTATGCGGTTCAGACTTCGCGATTCTCATGCATATAAAAATGACTAGATAGAACGAGGTAACTAGAGTAGAAATAGTGCAGCAGTAGACATAGTCATAGATGAATAAGTGTCAAGGGAATGGACGGTGGGGTGAGTTTTCTACCAGAGACTCGAATTCAAATCAAAGTTTAAGAAGAAAAGTCCTGCAGATCTGTTGATGGTATCAACAACTTAAGTATCAAAACTTTTCTTTCTAAATTCTGGACACAGAAACGAAGTGAATTGGTCTGGTAATGAACGCGGAGTCCTGGCATCAAACATTCCCGTGTTGGCTTCCACGTCACTGTTGACAGTTATGAATTTCGTCGCTCTAGAAACCAGCTTTACTACCAACAACAATGTCAAACTTGGAATCCAACGCAGAATCACACTTGCCCACAGCTGTTGCTTTGACCTGATGAGTAGATTGAGAAAGAATGTGCTCAATGAGTGAACTAAGACCAAATTCTTCAAGTCGTTCATCGTACCGGTCCTTCGGTATATTATAAAAGTGTGGACGATGACGGCAACCGATGAGTCGGCTTTATGAGTTTTCGAGAGAAAATTTCGCGGAAAATTTATGGTCTTTTTCGTGCTGGGAACAGCGAATACCTTAGACGAGATGGAACGATGAGCTATACAAAATATACGAAGACAAAAGCCATAGCTCAGCGAATTAAGGAACAGGATGTACGCTGACTAGGTCATGTTGCCCAGATGAATGAAAATACTCTAACTTTGACAATTTTCGACTTAGTACTCTTCAGTAAGAACAGACGAAGATCTCCACTCCGTTGTAAATATGAGTTGGAAAAGGACCTGGGACTTGATGTCTCCAATTGGTGTAAATGTCTCATAGGACATCCAGCGGTTTAGTTATTTCTCATTGTGAACTTTTCATGTGGCTGAACACAGCAGATATGCAAGGAACTGATGAGTTCTTAAGAATGGACTTCCTTAATTTAATATCACGCTCGACAGATTACTCATTCACAAATGGATCTTATCTCAACTCGAGGTTGTTGAAATGGGTTTCAAGGCAATCTCACATTTTTCCTTTCACTGCATTGCTTCTCTCATTTTCTTAGCAAAATTAAAGATTTTGTCAATTGGAAGGCTTGTACTTACCAAGAACGCAACTTACTGAGTAAGCCACCGGAGGTAAACTATAATTGGCGTACTCTATGTGAGAGAGAGAGAGAAAGAGAGTCGAAGGCCGATATGAGAACTCCAACAGTACTCAGTGCGTCTATTTCAGTGAGGGCAAGAAAGAATTTACATTTTCAGCAAAAATCAAAGCTCTCATTTTTTCAGTCAAACCCAGCGACATCTCACACACTGTGCAACCGCAGCCGCAGCAAGCCACAAAGTCAATTCAATCGTTTTGCGCATGCGCGAATGTGTTAAATAAATGAAATACCATGGCGCATGCGCAGAAAATTGCAAACTCTACACACACACACACACATGTCCATAATAGCAACAACAACAACTACAACGACAACACATTGTAACACCGCAAGAGGAATAATAATCGAATTTGTAATCGAATTTCGAGCGCGGTAAGTGCTGCCAACCGCTGTTGCTGTTGCTGCGGCTGCTGCTTGTTTGCGGCTTTTACAGCAATGATGGCAGCAGTAACAACAACAATAACAACAACAACAACCACAATCTACATATGAACACTCACGTTATTTTCCCTCAACAGCTTGTGTGCTTTCGCATTTCGAATTTATTTTCGTCATAATTTTTTTCAAATCGCCAAATTGGCGCACAGTGAAAGAATTTCTTGGCATTGTTGTTGTTGTAATTGTTTATGCACTAACCACTAACTTTTTGCCAATTTGAAAATGTTTTTTTTTGTTTTTTTCTTCTTCCAATGCTTGGGCCTTTATTTGCACTACGCAAGCCGCAAGTGCGCATTGTTATATTAGATGTGTGTGTGTGTGTGTTTGTATGTGCATACACATACATACGAGTATGTGCGACTAAGTCTATTTGCACTTTTCAACGGATTTATGCATAAAATATAATTGAACCGCGCCCCGTGTGAACTCGCAGTGAAAATTGTTTGCAACCAAATTGTTGTTGCTACTCTGCTGGGTCTGCTATTTTGGTGTTGGTGAAAATTATATAGAAATCAATTTGAAGCATAAATATGCAAAAAAAAAACAACAAGAAAAATTAACTGCTGCAGTTGCAAGTGAAAAACACACGCCTAAGTATGCGCTTAGTTATTGCCACGCCATTTTGTTGCAAATTTATTTTAACGGAAATTTATGATTACTGAACTTTTAAGTACTTGCAACCAACACATTTGCTGTTTAGTGGAATTTAAGAGTCTCACTCTACGTATGTAATTTCAGTCAATTTACTATTAACCACAAATCAACCAAATCGGTGAGCAGAGTTTATTTCTGGTAAATATGGTTGGGTGGGGTCTGATAATGTTAATCGTTGGCTGATTTTCACTATGCAACACATGAGTTCTTCGACATAAAGGATCAGTGTATGCATACCGAGGTCTGACCATCTATTGGAAAAAATAATTAATAATTCATTCAAGAATACTTAGCCCAACAGCTCGAATGATGTCAGTGAGAATGGCTTTTTTTTTTTAACTCCTTAGAAAACTAACGGGTGATCCATTTCAAGATTCCCTTCTTTTTTAAAGAAAAAAAAAACACGGAAAATTTAAATTCAATGGGGAAAGTAAATTATCATTCTAAAGAACATTCTTTCGCATATATTTTTTGAAGATTATCTCATTCACGTGTTGGCCGCGGTTGATGATCCATCCCTTGAGTCCAATTTTCGATGACTCTTTCAAGCATTTCGACTGTTCGAACGAAGTTTTGCACCAAGGCCTGAATCGAAGCGGTATTGTCCGCATAGACTTTAGACTCTACATATCCCCACAGGAAAATGTCTACCAGTGTGATATCACACGATCATGGTGGCCAAAAAAAAGACCTGCACAAAACGTGAAATTATCTGCTCACCGAAGTCTTCGCTCAATAAATCCATTGATTGATGCGATGTGTGTGTGAAGTGACGCCTTCTTGTTGAAAGCAAATGTCGCGGAGATCACAAGCTTCAATTTCAGGCATCAAATATTCGGTTATCATGGCGCGATAGCGGTCGCAATTGATGGTTACGTTCTCACCGGCATCATTTTTGAAGAAATATGGATCGGTGATTCCACCGCCACAAACCATACCGGACCGTATTTTGTTCTGGATAAAATGGCAGAATTCAAGGTTCTTTACAGGCTGAAGGCAGTAAGTTGAGGCATTTTGGAGGATACGTGATCTCAACTGGCTGGAGACCGGACACTCGCAAACGTAATAATTCAAAATTTTTCCTCCACTGTACATGCCTCACAATGGCATCTACTTCTGAAGTGCCTCTGCGATGTTATACCCCCTTTAGATCCATTCTCAGTTCCCAGTGCTGTTTGGTCAGCATTGTTTCTTCATGAGTTTGGGAAAATTATCGTTACGAGCAAGTTGTAGCTTAGTGTTATCTCATAGCACCGGGGAGTTTTTTCAACAATGACTCCATCACTCATTATTGAAAATACTTCCTCCGGTACACTCGACTTAGTCAATGACTAAAGACATTTCGTTTGAAAGCCCATCTCTTTCTAAAAATCGGCCTGTATTACGATGACGTTAGGATGTAACCCAAAAGACAGTCAGCAAACACCATCTCTAGCAAGCAACTTTCGAAACTCACTGCGTCAATAACTACGTAATTAAAGGCATTGGATCTTGAGAGAGCTGGTTCATAACTAAACTTCATACCTGGTCGCTTGTCGGAGAAGTATATTTCCTGTTTTTTATTGGCTTTAGCCATTCCAGTACTCTGGAACATCTGACAGTTTTGGCTGGTTGGAACTGCCCATACTAGCAGCTTATAAGTAACGAGACTAGCGGACGAGAACCTTTTGACAAAACTCGCCCCTCTCCTCTCTGAGTTGGATTTGTCGAAGCTTTAGAGAGATTTAAAGTTGTTTGGGTACCTCCTGGTGTATGTATATCTAACGTTTTTATCGTCCCTTTTTTTATCATCCCTGGGGACTGAAATTGTCGGATAACATTCAGCACAAACTACGTCAGAGGACAACAATGGCAGTTCTGAAGACAGTTGTGTCAAATTAGCAGCAAAAAGAATTTGGACAAGCTGTTTAAGACATTTTAAATAATCAATTAATTGAATTTTTTTGGTAGACTTTTTTGGTAGACTCTTTTTACTACCCGAAACGTTTACTAGTAGCCTACCGAAGCAAAGTTTTATATAAACTTCCTTGTGGTAAAAAATCTTAATTGATTAAGGAAGTAATTGAGTAAGCTAGCTGCCTGAGCTTTTACTTAAAGATCATAGAATCGAGGGGATGAATATTTTAGAGAAGTTTTCCGCAGAGCATGTAGCTGCTATGCAACTGCTACCATAATCAATCCGACCAGGTTGTCTTATTGCTGTTTTGAAGGCAAATGTAGAAATAAAATGCTTTGGAAAAATTATAATAGAGTTTGAAATAGATTCAAAATTATTTTTTTCTAATTTTAAAAACTATAATTCGGCGTGTTCAGCAAATGTCTTGGAATTTCCTTCAATCAATTTTTAAAAGCGATAACATTTTAACTACTTTAAGTCAAAAGTCAAACACAAGCATTTAGATATAAACATGTGGGAATAAATATTAATCTTTTGTAAAGAAAAATAATAATCCTTAAACTTAGACACATGCAGAGTATCAATATTTAGTCTTGTTGACTTATATTTAATCACAAAAGAAATATTTATATGTTGTTTTCGAACAAAATGTGCAAGATATTCGTATAAAAAAAGTCATATTTTGCAAATATTTACTCACAAACATTTGCAGCACATATGTAATGAGTTAAGCCAAGGATTATATATATAAACCACTCGTACGATAAAGGACAATCTGTCATATATTGGATTTCTCACACGCTCAAGTTTCACATAAGCGTTAGCGATATCAGCAGTACGAGTGTATGCGCATGTGTGTGCGTGTTGGTAATAAAATGCAAGTATTGCAATATTTGCAGTGGGAACTCAATGCAAATTTTACCTGCAAAGGATTAACAGCAGGTTTACAGCTGTTAAACATCTTTATGGCTTTAGAATTTAAGCAGTGGAGTTTTATAGGGTTGGTAGAGGTGAGTGAATAATATGAACTATGTGGCGGTCAGACATATATATGTGTGGGAAAATTGCTTGTGGCATGGCTATGAAGACGGGAAAAAGTGTGTACAAAAAAAAATCTACAAACTCATAATAAATATTCAGAGTTTCTTTCGAAAAAAGGTCTTTATGGCACGCGTTCTCTATTGATCTTCGACGACTTTAACTTCTGCAGAAAATTCAACTGAAAAATCATTTGCTTTTCAGCTTCATATCCTACATACTTCGTATTTTTTGGAAAATTTCCCACACACATATGCCTGAAATTCTTTTGATTCCCCTTGATTTATACCATCTAATACTAACTAACTATAAAAATTACAATTTTATAATGATTCGCTTTAATTGGAGCCATCAAAAATGCAATTCAATACCAGAGAGTTGAAAATTTCCCTATAAATGGAGCAAATTCAAACTAAAATCGCTGTTTAAAAATGAATTTAATTTCATTTTTTACTAAAAAACAATTCAAAATTCCAGCTAGAAGCTATACCCCAAAAGGACTGGACGAAGGCAAAAGATAAACGTTAACTAAATCTAAAATCTCAAATTTCCGAAAAACACCCATAAGAAAATAGAAAAAATAACGCTAAAAAACCAAAAAAAAAAAAAAAAAAAAAACAAAATAAAATGTAATAAAAAAACTATAAAAAAAAACAAAAAATTTATAAAAAATTAAAAAAAAAATATTCAAAAAATTGTAAAAAATCGTATAAGCCTGGTAATTAACAGCAGTTAGTGGAAGGCCACGACACAATTTTCCAGTTAAATATCAACTACAACGTTCATTTCCATTGACAGCGCATATAAATAAGATTTCTCTACTACGCTCCGTTCGTTGCAACAGCAGCAGCAGCAGCAGCAGCAAGATTGAGCGCCACAAAATCTCCCTCACAAGAATTTTTTTGAGTTTATTTCTTTTTCATGCTTATCATCTTCGTATTTGCTTGTTAATAACACGCTTATTGTTCTTTTATTATATCTATTTTTTTCTTTCATTCTGTGTTATTGTTGATTCGTTTGCATGTATTCTTTTTTCCTTTTTTGAATTGTTGTTGCTATTGACCATATTATCAGCATCAAGGTGAGCATCATTAAATTGAAGTTTTATTTTTCAAACAGATTAAACTATCGACGCGCAATAGTTAGCTCTAGCCACATACATACATATAAAGACCGCCCAAAAAAAATGTTTGTTAAATTGAAGAAGTTGCACTGTGGTCGAAAATTGGAGAAAAATGAATTAAAAAATCGGAGTTATTAAAAAAACTATAGAAAAATATATTTGAGCCTCAAAATTGATTTTTTATAGCTTATTTAAAACTTAATCAATTCAATAAAAAAAAATATCTTCCTAACCTATAAGCCGCAAATAAATTTCTGCTAATTTTTTTTTAAATATAAATTAATATAATTTCGATTTATTTAGAGGTGAAGAAGTCATAAGAGAGGACGTCAACCCTTTTTTGCGAAGTTTAAGAAGGCATTTATATCCAGTTTTGATTGTTTCTTGATACCCTGTGGCGTGACGTGGATATTGATTTCGTAACTACCATTACACCTGATCGTGCCGATCTTACAGTCTGTTAAGCCATCCCACTTAACCTCGAATGATTTAACTGCTTTCTCGTAATTTCCATTTTAATGTGAGTGTCTTACGTATTTGAAGTAATGGTTCGGCTAGCAGTTGAAAGACACTGTTGGATCTCTTATCAGCTATTAAATTTTTCAGCTCTTATGGTCTAAAATTTAGTAGACATGCCCATTGCTTCCCTATAGCCACCTTAATCACTTCTTGCCAGCGTTTTGTGGTGTGAAACGATCTGATATAATTGTTTTGATGTCCTTAATGTGTTTTAATTCTTATTATTATAGCGGCTTTCTCAACCCCATTTACATATAAGCAGACAAAATTAGTCTACATCGTCAATGCCATTTAACGGCAGACCCAGTAAATGAGCTGTTTCGACGTGCGTGGATAAGGCGGTTTTAGATGGGTGGTGTTTAAAGAGCATGTAAAGGGGTGGTAAGTATCTTAGGAGACTTCATTGCATGTAGGGCAAATGTTTAGTAAGTTCGGGTCGAGTTTGGATAGGTCAGAGCTGAATCTGCTACAATAATCGGATCTCTCGACACAGTTCAGAGCTGAGTCTGCTACAATAATCGGATCTCTTGACACAGTTCAAGCTTCGAATCATGACAAAGAGAGTTAACAGAAGCATTGATTGACTCTCTGGGAATGACGTTTAGAGCCTAATTTTAACGCGAATACTTCCTTTCATATTTCAGAAACCTGAAAGATAGTCTGAGTTCTAACCCAACAAAATAGATTCCGGCATTCGAGTGCAGCCATTTTAGTGGTCCATATCGCTCCTGCTATATGGTGTACACTGAGCAGCTTTATTTACTGTAATGATTTTCGTTATTTCATAACGGTCCACAACACCAAGAGACAATAGAAAAATTATACGAGGTGTGTTCAAAGGTGAATTTTTTTTTTAAGTACTGACTTATTTATTAATATTTATTTTGTACCCTTCAAAGTAATCTCTCTCTGATATAATACACTTTTTCTAATGCTTTTTCCAATCCTCGATCGTTTGAGTCGTATTGCTTCACACAAACGCTGCATAACTTCCTTGTAGTGTTCCTTATTAACTATACGATCTTTTGGCAGTAACTCATTATAATCAAAGAAAACAGTAAGCAATACCTTCACCTTTTCCTTTAACTCGTATATAAAAAAAAATTTATTATTTTTTAAAATTTCTTTTTGAGTTCCCCAAAACAACTTACCTCAAGGAACACTATTTTCCATTTTCAAATTTACTATTTTAACGGTTCATCAGTCAAGGTTGTAGTTTAAGAAAACTCTTAACCCTCAATAAAAAGAAAAGAAAAAAATGCATATACAAATTACATCGCCCAAAATATTCCATTTCTACTAAAGCTTTGCTGAAGCTCAGCATAAATTTATTGCATACATATTTATTAAGCTCATTCTATCATTGCGCCAAAATGTAGGCAAAGTTTTTTCCTATCTTATTATAAAGTTCTCAACCGATTAATCATTATTGCTGCTGAAATAAAAATAAAAATCTAAATATTTTCTAACACAAAACCACAGTGCTCCAGTTTTCTTATTCCGCCCAGCATCACATGTGTTCTTTCTACAACTCATGCCAAAAAAAAAAATATAGTTTACTCTTTAAACCTTTTTTGAATGATTTTTTATTTAATTTTTTTTTTGTAGTTTCTTTACGAATTTCTTGGAAATTGTATGAGTCGGCACCGAAATCTACCTTGTACGTGATGAAATGTATTGTGCAACATAGGTGCATATAAACTTTACTACAGCAAACAATGCAACTCACTGGCAGTGCAACAACAATGCCACATACTTGCTTGTGTTATTAACTTTGATTTTATTCTTTTTCGATTTTTTTTTTAATTTTTTTTAATTTTTTATTTTTATTTTTATTTTTATTTTTTTTTTCTTTGCTTTAATTTTGGTTCTTATACTTTTAGTAACAATATCTTCTATTGTTGTTGTTGTTGCTCCCTCAAGTCACTTCTAATTTATTTGAGTCATTGTTATTGTATGTATTTTTTATCGTTAAATATACGCTTTATGTAGATTATCGCTTGTTTGGGCTGTTGCAAGTATCAATACTACATAACATACATATATACATACAAAATCCATATTATTCTTTCTCCACGCACTCTCTACCTTTTGTACCTTTCTTCTGTTAATTTTTTTAGTGTTGTTATTGTATTTGTTTTATTTATTTATTTATCTATTTGATTTGAAGTGGTTTTAATAGAGGGAAATCTTCGAGTTTTATTACTCTTCGAACTACGACGTTTATATGTATCTTTAAAATCCAATTTAAAATCAAAATACGCATGAAAATAGGCAGATAAGATGCTGTGTTTTGGGGAAGAGAAAGAAACAGAAAAGGTGATGGCAAGGCAAAAAAAAAATGCTGCTCAATAGAAAAATTAAAACCATAATTCAAGCGACCAGAACCAAATAGGTCGCGCGCATAAAGCGCACAGAGGTGTGGAGGGTAAATATGTTGCAACAAAGTCGTAAATTAAATGCGTTGGCAAGTGTACACAACTGCAACGTATGTGACAAAATGAGATTTGTATTGAGAAAAAATAAATAAATAAAATACACAATAAACTCATGCAACAAAATACCAAATCGAACAAGTGCAACGCCGTTTTTTTTTTTTTTTTTTTTTTTACTTTCCTTCTTTCTCTTCCCTTGCTAGCCACCCTCACGCCATGAATTATGGCTTTGTAATGCGCTGATTAACTGTTTTAAGTAAAAGTAAATATCGAAATTCGAATTTTTCTCTCTCCTTAATTAGCGAGAATTTTGTGCTCTTTTACGGTCAAGTGTTTATTGCTTACCTCAAAAGGTCAGGCTTAACTTTGTACAAGCATGATATTTTCATGGCTAGATAAAAGGTTTATTGGTTTAATGCTCGAAAAAAAGGACATTTCAACCCAGCTTATCTGCGATCTGTATGAACAAGGATTTTTTCTCGACTTATTTTGTAATTGTAATTTAGAGGTGTGTTGGCGTTGATAAGTCAGCACTTTTTTTATTTTTTTCCTTTTTTTGTATGTACTTTAATTGATTTTTGTACATATAGTTGATTCTTTGTATGTCCTTTCGGTGGATTCATTAAGTTGACTAGATTGCACGTGAGTGGAGCGCAAGGTTATCTGATTTTGTTGGTGGTTATTCTACATACTAAACCTGCTATAAATAATACTGATTGTTAAAGCCTTTTAAAATGGATGAAGTTACTAATGGTTGATCCTTCGAGCTTTCATAAATTTTAACAGAACACTTTCACCACACTTTAAAGTTATACGAATGCACATGTATGGCATCGAGTGTTAAGAAAAATAAAATAAAAATATTTTGGCAAAAAGGAACACACCACATTCTCCCAATTTTCGAAAGCAAACAACAACAATTTATCTTCTGCAGTATTTAAAATTTTACTGGTATATGGAATATGGCGACCCTAAAAGTATGCAATAATATACAATAAAAAAACAATATAGATTGAAACCCTTAACCAGCAATTCTCAGTTGGTTACTGGAATGCTACTACCAAAATGCAATTTCTAACAAGTAAAGTGTTATCCATTAAGTGGTTTCGAAAGTACACGGCTGTATTTTGACATCTGTCAAACCAAATATGTTATGTCCAGCTCACTGGACCCAGCTGCTGACCATTCACAACGCCGTTGTTACGTCAATTGGGTGCTTGAACAAAAAGTGATTTTTCCAACAAAATTTTCTTTGGATTAATTTTCGTTCTTTTCGTTGGATACGTAAATAAGCAAAATTTTCGCATTTGGGGCTCCGAGAATTCTCAAATAATTGAAAGGAGGCTATTACACCAAGAAAAAAAAACATACTAAATGGTGCGATTTTCGGTACGGAGGTGTGATTATACCTTACTTCTTTGGAAGCGATAACGGTGAGATGGCCACTGTCAATTCGGAGTGTTATGGTCGTATGACAACCGATTTTTTGGGCCAGCAATTCAAACCATGACTTGGAATATATTAGGTTCCAGCAAGATGGTGCCAAATGTCACACAACACTAGCGAATATGGCCTTATTGCGAGAGAACCCTCCCGGCCGCGTAATCTCTCGCCTTGGCGTTGTCTATTAGCTACCGAAATCCTTCGAAGGATGTGAGGTATCAGTTAAATAATCTGACAAAAAATTCGGTTATATATATAATACGGCAAAAACTTTCAGGTTATAACGGGTGATCCATTTCGAGGTTGCCTAATGTTTTTTATCATCTGCACAGAACATTCTTTGGCATTTCACATATTGGCTGCCGATACGTCTCAGATGGTCCATCCGTTGAGTCCAATTTTCAATGACATGTTCGAGCATTTAGACTGATAACTGGTGAATAACATGCGTGATGTTTTGCTCCAAGGCCTGAATGTAGGCGGGATTGTCCGCTTAGATTTCAGACTTTACATATCCCTACAGGAGAAAAGTCTAACGGTGTGATATCACACGATCTTGTTGGGCAATCGACCGGCCAAAAACGTGAAATTATCTGCTCACCGAAGTGTTCTCTCAATAAACCCATTGATTGATGCGATGGGTGGGAAGTGGCGCCGTCTTATTGAAATCAAATGTCGCGGAGGTCACGAGCATCACGAGCTTCAATTTTAGGCATCAAATAGTCGGTTATCATGGCGCGATAACGTTCACCATTGACGGTTGCGTTCTGACCGGCATCATTTTTGAAGAAATATGAATCGATGATTCCACCAACCAAGTGTTTTATAGTTGAAATGACAGCTCTTGAATCTCTTCGGGTTGCTCTTCGCCCCAAATGCGGCGATTTTTTTTGTTTACATACCCATTGAGAGACTCGTGGGGTTTTGGAGTATCATGTGTTTGATATGTGACTCGTTTTTAGGTTCAATTTAAGATATGCAAAAAATTATTTTTACTGGCATTATCCTAAGCAGCTGTATGCCATTCTATAATTCTCTTATATCGAAGGGTTGATGAGTAGTCTGTGAGAGCACAAGTGTGAGCTCAGTAGAACCTTTACCCTTCATTTGATGGGTCTTTGAGTGGTCTCTGAGAGCGGAAGTGTGAGCTCAGTAGAACCTTTACCCTTCTTTTGATCTTAAAACTTTTTTTCTACTCGGAGTTGATACCTTTTTTGCTGGTTTTACTCTGAGTAAAAGATTAGAGAGAATTATCCTTTCCTGTAGAGTAATAACTGTCTCACTTGAAGAGCTTACAAGTGGAAACTATAATGCCATCTTCATGGAATTTTTCGACACATACCAATACACTCATTCATTTGTTTATACATACCATTACTTATACCACTGTGAAATTCCAAAACCATTAACAACAACTGGTTGTGAGAAAATTTTCACATTTTTCATAAACTAACAAGATTCATTAAAAACTCACTTACTTTCATACGGTTAATCAGTCAAAATCGTTTTAATTAACTCAATTACAACTTCAATTCATTACTGAAACATAACTTGTAGACACACATACACACACACACACACACATGCTACACACACAGAGTGGAAGCAGCAACAAATAGTCGCTTACTTGTCTACGATTGCTTACCAAATCAATTGAATTTGAAGTGAAGTGCAGAATGAGAGTATCAATAAAAAATTGAAAAAAAAAATAAAAATAAATAAATTAAAGAAATGAAAAAAAAACCAACTCGCATTTTATATGCCTGCTTGAGTTTTTAATAAATTACCAGAAATTTGCCGTCAAACGAGTTGAAATTGGCACCCCATTACGCGAGTAATGCGTCGAGATTTATCTGCAATTTTGTACACTGCTAAGACACACTGAGCGCACACAGTAATAGCAAGACAGTACAAGTTGTGCACACGCACACTTACATACATACATACATACATACATATATATATACGAGTATAATTTCAAGTATCGATGATATGAGTACGGTAAAAAAAAGTGGTTGTCGAAAAAATCGTTTTTCAATCGAAGATAAACTCAATTAATCAAAGCAGCAAAACGGTGCAACAATTACAACAACAAATGGAAAATGAAAAAAAGTAAATTACAACAACTACACACAGTGTGTTGCCGCTAGTTAGTGTAGTGTGTAGTTGTTGGTAGACATTTAAGAGCAACATATCCACCAAACTAAATTGCAATTAATCATTTTAGTTCAGGAATATTTTTTTTTTTTTTTTTTGGAATTTCAACTTCTTTGCCGCCTTCCACCACCACTCGACTGTCAATTGTGTTGTGCTAATGTTGCACCAACAGCACTTTAATGTTGCTGCTGCATCACTTGTAGTTCAAGTATATGTGGACATATGTAAGTGCATCAAATTGACTAGTTGCAACATGCAACTTAATACACTACGTGTGGTGTTGTTGTTGCCGATGACCATGACAGCAATATGGGTACAACAAAGAATTTATTTTGACGCATGCAAACTCATTAAATTGAATTAAATTTTTTTTTACAAAAATTTCACATTTATGCAGTATATTAAGCATAAATATGTTTGTAAATATATATGTATATATATATATATATATATATTAAATCTGTAAGTAGATTTCCTCGCCACCACGAACTCAACCATTAAACGACAAAGGATCTGCGCAACACTTGAGTTTCCACTTTAGGCACACCCGCACCCACACCCTCTCCCCCCGTAACTTAGAGTTCGGCTCCTCATTAGTGCGGAGGTTCACTGAGTGTGTGTTTTTTCGGGCATTGATTTTCCTTTGCCGCTGTCGCTGTCTTTCACTTTTGCAATGCATCACTGCATTTCGGCTATTTCCTCAAGCAAGCACAGCTGCTGTTGTTGCCACAACTTCTGCTTGCTTTGCTTGGCTTATGAGTATGTTAGGTAGGAAGTGATCTCTACCTCTCTCTCTCTCTCTCTCTCCTTCTGTTCTACATACATATGTATGTACGTGCTTCTTACTCGCTCCAAATACTCATTTCACTGCACGTAAGCAGGCACTGCGCTACAGTGCGCAGACACAATGACATTGCCGAATTCTTTTGCCTTCCATGGAATTGCTCATTTTTCATTTTAAGTTGCGCTCGCATTGAAGCAAAACTGAAGAAATATATTACTTTTATTCTGCCTGACATATGCATAATGATGATTTTGAGACCTCAAATGCCTACACGTGCCTCGTTGCGTTGCCGAGAATAAGGTGGAGGTTTGAGATTTGAGTGTTTTGGAGTGTTTTCTCTAGGATTTTTGGAGAAAAAAGGGAAAATTTATTAAAAATTTGCAACTTCAAACCCAAAGTGCCGAAAGCACCTATAAATGTGAATTCCGTATAGAATTAGAAACACCCTTATTCATAACTCGGGCGCCGCCTAATGAGAAACACTCTGATCTAATGTAAGATCACTGACAATAGCATTGCGTACGACAATTCGAAAGGCCTGAGTTCGAGTTCATGCTTATAGAAATTTAATTTTTATAATTGTGATCGCTTTTTGGCAGGGAATGTCAAGTCCTTCTGACATGAAAAAGCTTCTCAACAACAGTCCAACGTAATTTTAGAATTTATCGAGAGCGAGCTTCTACCTGGTCGACACTGATATGATACACGTCGTCCATTTTGCGGTGGCCTTCGACCGCCTCGTGAATTTTAGCAAACTTCAATCCGTTTGAGGAAATTTTCGACCATTTCGTAGCACATGTTGGGCGGTATCTCAGTAATACCCTGACGAAAGCGGATTTTCAAAGACTCTAGAGTTAAATGTTTATTCGAATAATCACGGTATTTCGCGTAGTAGCACAAAAAAGCTCAACGGTGTCAAATCGCACTACCTCGGTAGCCAATTGACATCGCCAAGACGAGAGATTAAGCGGCCGGGAAATTTCTCTCGCAATAAAGCCATATTCGCTCGTGTTATGCTTGATGTAGCATCCCATATTGTTCAAGCCACACATTGTCCAAGTCGTACTCTTCAATTTCAAGCCAAAAAAAGTGGTTATCATACGACCATAACGCTCCGAATTGACACTGACAGTCTCGCCGTAATCGTTTCCAAAAGAGAAAGATCCAATCACAACTCTGGACCAAAAGCGCACCAGAAAATAAGTTCAGATTTTTTGGTGTAACGGCCTCTCTTCAATTATTTTAGGATTCACGGAGCTCCAAATGTGACAATTTAGATTATTTAGATATCCACCGAGTGAGATATGTGCCTCGTCGCTGTAGAAAATTTTGTTGGAAAAATCGACGTCCACTGTTTGTTGTTCAAGCACCCAATCGACGTAACTAGGACATTGTGAATGATCAGCTGGCTTCAGTTGTTGGGCGAGCTGGACTTTTTATGGATGTTGGTGTATGTCCAAGTTCAAAATACTCCATAGTGTGTCGTAAGAAAGTCCCAGCTCTTTCTAGGAAGGAGCAAAACAATGTTGCACAGGCCTTAAAATATCTGTAACCGATCCAGTCTCTTCAGATTTCTTTAAAATTTTATCAATTTCTTATGTAGTTGGCCGATTATGTGCACTATAATCTCCTCCCGAGGTGCGAAACGTGGCCACATTTGAATCACCATTTCTAGTAGGTTTCAACAGGTTTAACGTGTTGTTCGGTTGCCTGACTTTTAACTTAAACAAAACAAGTTAAGTTTGACAGTTAAGTTTGACAGATGTCAAAATACAGCCCAACACTTTCGAAAATAATAAATGGATAACCCTTTATATATCAACATATTTCGAGGTGTCATGTGTAATGCGGAAATCTTTTCGTGAAGCATACTGCAGTGATGAAGCTGAAGATGAGAGTACCTTGGGTGTAGGTCGGTGATGAAGCATCCCGAATGAGAATGTCTTAGGCCGACGTCGCTAGAAAACCCTACAACTCACTTTTCTCTCAAGCTTTAACACTTCTATGTAGAGTTGCTGCAGTGGCTGACTCACTCTTCACAGCTGTGTGTCCTTAATTTTGGTTATTCCATTGTTCTGACATATGTTTTTTTTTAGAAAAAGGGATCTCATACTTGTCTCTCTTTCAGTAATTATTATAGATTAAATGGCTAAAATGTTTTTTTTTTCTTCTTCTATAGGTCTCGACTGGTATTTGAGAATGATTTCCAATATTCCAGATCTACATTTGGCCAATATTCTGAAAGAAAATCTCATGAGAAAATCGAAAGCTTTTGACTTTTGTGAATTCTTCAGAACATTACCCTCGTAACGCCTAAAATCGAGCATTCACTGTGGCCAATCTAACTCAGAAAGGCATAGCGGTAACACGATTAAGAGCATTCTACCCGCAATATGATTTGAAGTACTTTTTCTGTCTTAAGGATTTTAAAGAAAAGGAGGTTCGTACCGCTAAATGGTCGTTTCTTTTAATCGAGAATCGACGAAAGGAGGTTTAAAGAGAAGGTGATTCGATTAGCAAAAAAAAATTTAATTCACACAATTGGTGTCTATGACGTCATATGTGAGGCGAATGAGTCAATGCGTGGGTAATATTTTATTATAAAGAATTGTTTTTATCTTTATTAAATTTTTTTTTTTTTTTTTTTTGTTGCCCACTTCTCAAGTTACATATCTATTTACTGTTACAACAAACAGCTGCGGTGACTACAAATACAATTTATTTACAAAACGGATTAAATGGATTTATCACAATGCTAATTAAAGTAATAAAAAGTAAGGAATTTAAAAGTAAATAATATCAAATTAAATATCGATTTGAAGCAATAAAAGCAAGCAAGCAACAACAACAACAACGTCAAAGTGATAAATAACGCTTGTTTATCACACTTTCAACTGTTCTAAGCACAAATTCTGCTTTCAGTCTCAATTGCTTCAAACTGTATTTACATTACATACCCACATACATGCACACACTCTCACACACTATGCATTTTCTAGTGCAGCTTAATGTACATATGTATGGTAGTATTGGTAAAGTGCATGCATGTGGCGGGGGTGCGTGCCTTTGCCGTGTACTTGGTTTAGATAAGTGAAAATTGAAACTTTTCATTTTATTGCATGAAATAAATGGAGGCAATATTTAGATATGCTTGAGTGTAAATAACTATTTTAATTCTTCTTCTTCTTCTCTTCTCTTACGTGCAGTGTTGTAAATAGGGTAACGGCAAACTGCACTTAAATCATCTAATTAAATAGGGAGATAAGCGTGGTGTATGAAATTGAAAAAAAATTCATTACAAGAGCGATTCACAAGTAGAATCGCTATCAAATTTTTGGCTAAATTTCGAAAATTATCTGAGAGTTTCTAATAAAATAATTCACAGAAGGGATCCCCCCACTCACAAAATGTACATAATTTAACGAAGTTTTTTGTATTAGTTCATTTGCTCTGATTAAGTGAGTCACTGAACTCTATTTTACTGCGGAATTAAGTTCAAATTTTTTGTAGAAAATATTTTTCCCGAACAATTTTCTGTAGAAAATATTTTGTTTTTGTACTCAAAAATCTGGTTTTTTGCCTTTACAGGGCATTTCTTTGCCAATGCTGATCTTCTTACTTCATTTTATTTCAATTATTGATAAAATTGCATTTTCATACAATTTTGCATTGCACCATAATTTAGATTTTTTTTAGCAAAAATTTTTATTTATATTTATTTTTTATTTTTTATTTTTTTACTTATTATTATTATAATTATTTATTTTTTTAATTTTTATAATAATTTTTTTTTTTTTTTTGTAATTTGCTATGCAATAATTTTTCATTTCTCTCTACGCGAATTAGCTTTAATTGATTGCTTGTCAAATCTACAACATGCAATGTCAAAGTTATTTTTGTTTGTGTATACATATGTATAAGTGTACTCGTATACCCGTATCTCTGAGCTTATTTTACAGTTTTTTGTATTTTTGCGACAGCATTTTCCAGTTAATCGCAAGGCAACAATCTTTGGTCTCATTTTTATTTCTATTTTATTGCATTATTATTGCCATTCATAGAACTGACGACATTACGGTAAACAAAGGGAAACAAACTCCGTTTCGAATTGCTATTGTTTAATTGTGGTGAGTGAAAAGTGCACTGAAAGAAAAAAAATATATATATATGTGAAAATTAAAAAAAAATATTAAAAAAAATTAAATTCAAAAAACAATAATAATAAATTAAAATAAAATTAAATTAAAAAAATTAAATATATAAAATAAAATTTAAATAATAAAAATAAAATTGAAAAAAATAAATTAAAATATAAAATAAAAATAAAATAAAATAAAACGAATAAAAAAATAACATAATAAAAAAAATAAATTAAAATAAAATAATATAAAATGAAATAAAATAATATTAAAAAAAATTAAATAAAATAAAATTAAAATAAATAAAATAAAATAAAATGAAATAAAAAAATAAAATAAAATAACATAAAAAAAAAAAAAAATAAAAATAAAAAAAATATAAAATTAAAATTAAAAAAAAAAAAATTAAGTAAAATTAACTAAAATTAAAAAAAAAATAAAAAGAAATAAAATATAAATTAAATTCACTTTAATTAAATTCCTTTATAAAGAGTCAGACATTTAAGAAAATTGACAGCCTGACAATCGCACAACGCTTTAAAATTGTTGAAACCCACTAAAAAATGGTGATTCAAACCTGGCTACGTTTCGTGCTTTAAGAGGATATTTTGGTGCACGTAATCGTCAAACTACTCAAATATCGGTGCTGTAAGTGGAAGTGTAGCCAAAGACCCGAATGTCTCTGTATCTTGACGTTCCCAAGAGCTGGGAGTTTCTTACGGCACATTCATATAATCCATATAAAGTCCAACTCATACCACAACTGAAGCCAGCTGACCATTTAAAACGCCGTAGATACGCCGATTGGGTGCTTGAATAACAAACAATGGATCATGATTTTTCCACCAAATTTTTCTTTAGGGATGAGACACATTTCTCACTCGGTGGATACGTAACTAAGCAACATTGTCGTATTTGGGGCTCCACAGATCCTCAAATAAGTGAATAATGGCCATTGGAAGTGTGATTGGATCTTACTTCATTTAAAACGGTACCGGCGAGACTGTCACTGTCAATTCGGAGCATTACAGTCGCTCAACCCGAGCGAATATGGTTTTATTGCGAGAGAAAATGCCTGGATGCGTAATCTCTCGTCTTGGCGATGTCACCTGAAAGGCCGTGAGTGAATAAACCTTTAACATTTAAGCATTTTAAAACCAAAATTACCTCAAAAAAATCACGAATCGGTTATTTAAATGATCAAGGACCAATCTTTATAATAAAAAATGAGTTTCATAAAAAAAATTATTTTAAATGCATTTTTTTTACGTTTATTTTGGAAACCGAAAAATTGATTAGCCTGTATATTTACAAATATTTACTTTTTGTATAATATAAAGAAAACATTTTTTCCCCCAGTGTATTATCAAAAGTGCAATTCTTTATCACACACACACAACAAAAAAAAAAAAGAAAAAAGAAAGAGCAAAACCCCACATAAAATGTCATGACATTAAGACGAAGAATAGTGTAAAGAAAAACACTTGTTAATTTCCATTAAATTGCAACAACTTGACGATGACGACGGGCGGTCATTGTCATTTCAATTGTATGCCAATATGTACACACACTTATATACATACACATACAATGCATATTTACATGCATTTATGTTCATCAGAAAATTTCAAATGCGATTGTCATTGACGTAGTAAGCATCTATGTATGTATACATAAGAGTATATGATGAGCAACCAGCAGTTGGGCTGGATGACAGCCGCTTGTCTTGTCTTGTCTAAAACATCTGACGAAATGACTAACTTAACTGACAAAAGCTTTGTGATTGTTCAGTTGAACTGTTTGTAATTGTAGTATTGCATTTTTGTAGTTGCATACATATGTACATTTGGCATGCAACATGAATCACCTTAGAAAATGAAAAATATAACAATAATAAATGTACAATAGTGCTGTATGTAAGTACGATTGTATTAATGAGAAATTATGCAAGAAAAAAAATGCAAATAGCAAAAATTACAACAACAAAAAAATACAAATATGAAATGTTGCAGCAAAAAGGTAGAAGAACCGAGAAGAAATTAAAAAAATCTAAATTGTTATCAACTTATGGAACCGCATACGAGTAACATATGCATGAAGTACCCTCTAGGAAAAAATCAAACACACTACGTGAACAGAAAAAAACGAACAGAAATTTTTCAAAAGAACCGTTCAAAGCTCCAGTTGGTAACCAAAGAAATAACATTTGCCCTGGGAGCATTCCAATACAACAGAAATAACCGATTTATAGACAATTTACAATCAAAAATCGCTACCAACTGAGGCGCTGTATCAAAAACTCTTGTTGAAGACTGTCCTGTTGGATTCTAGGCTATGCAATGCATTGTTGAGTCGTAATAGACTTTAAACAAAAATTAGCTAGACTTAAATACATAGAAGAAGCTTACATAAAATCGAAATGAAAAAAAAAAACTTATGGAGAGAACTGAATACAGACTTCAAAGGAATTTTTAGGAAAAAGATACTCTTATATAGGAAAAACTTTAAAGATTAAAGCTACACTCCAAAATAAGAAACATCAGCCATTACTAGGAAGCATCAGACAGAGAAGATATCGATATAAGGATACTGATCCAAGCAAGTATCATAAAAATATATAAATATTTTTTTTTTTTTTTTTGGTAATGAAACAATCGATGAAAAGTACCAGAAATGCATTTAAAATCAAATTCGGTTACTCGACACAGAGGAAGACTCCAAAAGGTATGAAATTTCAATCACTACAAGTATCATGGCAAGGTCTGCTATTACTTGAGATACAGCGTTCTCCATAGAATGTCTCCATTTTTTCAGGAACCACGGCCGGACACACAGTTCCTGTACTTTTTTCATTTTAATAAGTTGTAAATAGCAATAACTACAGAAGTACGTAGGTTTTTTTCTAAAGGAAAAAGTAACAATTTGGCCTAAAAAATTATGAAATATTTTTCAATAAAAAAAAACTATGCTAGATAAAAAAAATCCTACATACTTCTGTAAATTATGTTTTTCAGAAGATGTTGTTAAAATTTCAAGTGAATCGGTTGTAAATTGTTTGAGTTATGTTTCTGGCCAACTTGAAAAAAGCAGTTTTGAGACAAATGCGTTTAAATTTTTGAGTATGCCTTACTGAATGAAACAGACGCTTCAACTAGAGAACAAAAATGTGGCATTTAGAAATTTTTATCTGTCATAATCTTTCGGGATAACATTTTTGAGACCATAAAGTAGCATTTGAAAGAAAGAAACATTCATTTTCCGAAAATGCTAGAGTGGCCTCACCCCTTAAACGACTTTCAATGAATCAACAAGAGATATCGATTTATAACTTAGAACAATATCAGGATCTATATAAACCCTAAAAAGTACGTTGAAATATGAAAGAGCCAACGAAGCTGGAGCGCTAACCCCATCTTATGAACAATAAACTCACACACTGATATCAGAAATCCGCTTAAGTATTGATTTAGCACTTCTCATGTGCTTAACTTCTACTTAATGACTGCTTTAGGAGCTTTTCTTTTACAGTGTAGCTTTAAATATGACAAAACTGAGGCAATTTGACCAGATTCGTAGTCCATGAAATTGCGCTGTATGAAAAACTAATAAGATGTTATCAGTTTTATGGAAAAAATACTAGGTGTGGAAGTTTTTTGGTAGTGAATTTGAAAGTTCTATATTCTTTTCATCAGCAAACGCCTAAGCATGTTGACCAAGTAGTTCGCACATAAATTTTTTTTTTTCAGAAAAACCAATTTTGGACGAAATGAAGAACACTTTAATCGTATCAGATTAATTTTTCATTTTTAAGATCTTGAAATTCTGATTTTCGGTCGAGCACTCGGAGAGGTTCACATTTGCTGCCGAGAGGGGTTCACATGTGGCAAAATATCTTTATATATTTCAGACCGCGTAGGTTACTAGCACTTTCAAATTCCTACGGGGTTTTACCTTTTGTATTTCTCATCACATACTCATTTATGCTCAATTAAAAGCAACCAAGTTACGCTTATTTCGCCTTCACTCTCTCATAAGCACAAAAGACGTCATCAAGGGCGAATTATGAAATTTGAGTATTTTCATTTTAAATTTGTATTTTTTTTTCTACGCTCGCAAATTTTTCTTTCACATTGCAAATGTTATTTTTTGCAATTTTTTGCTTATAAAATCTCTCTTTTTTTGCATTCATGCGGTTCTTTGCTTGGGCTATGTAATTCCCATTCCACACATGTCACGTTTGGTTTCATCTTTTTTTTCATGGTTATATTCTCAAGCAATTTATGAAGACAATAGTAGTAGAAAACGCTCGAGAAAAAAAGAAGCAACGCTGGAGCTCAGAAAAATCCGTTATGCATTAAGAATTAATTATAAATTGCACTAAATCAGCAGGTATTATATAGTAAGGAAAGTGTATTTAACGGTGAAATTGAAAGGAGATTAGGAAGAAGAATGAGAATAGAAAGAAGAAAAAGAAGAAAAGAAGAAAAAAGAAGGAGAAGATAAATAATTATTTTGCACATAACCATAACATAACACATAATCTAACCTTCATACCACTGCCTGAGTTGCTGCCCTTTTAGCTGTTACAATTCTTTTCTCTCTTTATTTCTTTCTACTTCAAATTCAAATACGGAAGTGTGGGCGTAGCGCACATGCTCCGACCATGCCCACTTACTGATTTACGCCGATAAAGTGCGCTACACAACCCAACAGTTTCGCACAGCTTAAGCTATGAAGTTAAATGAAATTGTATCTTATCCAATCAGGAGCGACAAAAAAAAAATTTTTTTTATACATACAACATACAAACATATGTATGTTGCATAGAACAAAGGCAGGAATGTGTTGAAATAGTAGAAGTAGCAATTTGAGTGGCATCATTTAGCTATTCTAAGCAAATTTCCCAGCTAAAATTGCAACAAAAGCCGGCAGGCGTACTTGCTTATAGAAATTTCTAAAGATTTTTATTATTCTTCTACTTCTTATTCTCATTTTTGTATTCTTTTTTTTTTTTTGTTGCTTTTATTGTGTCTTCTTAATTGCTATTGCATTCACATTCATATTCGCATTGTTAGGCATTATGCCATCGGAGTAGATTTGACATGTGGGTTGAAACGCCTAATGCTGACTGTCGGTGGAGCGGAGTAGAGGAGTAGAGTGTACAAAGCTACTTCCTGTTGCATAGAAAATTGAATGAGTAAAAGAACAATAAAAAAATTTGAAGGAAATCAAAAATTATTTTTTTTATTTTTATAATTTTTTTTTAATTCGAAAACAAGCAAACAAACACCGAATGTTACAAAATATGTATTTGTAGTTGAAGTTGCAACAAATCTAAACAAAACTTTTTTATGTAGTAATTGAAGATGAAAAGATGAACACACACACACACTTATACCATTTATTCTATGCATCGTATGTATGTATGTAGAGCTGCCACTGCTGTTACGTATTTTTTGATGGATTACTTTGAGGGATAAGATTAGAAATTGAAAAAGTCGAGTATAAAGAAAAGCAGAAAGGCATTCAAAATGCAAAGCATCACACGTATGCAGCGACGCAAGCACTAATATATATGCACATACATGCGTACGTGTGAGTGTATGTAATGCAATTGTACGCATTTTATAGCCAAAATTGGAAGTAATCCACACACCATTCAAAGGCTGTTAGGAAATCGGGGAAAATACAAAAGTAATAAGGAAGTGTCTGAATTCGTTTGGAGCCGAGTATTCAATAATTATTTCATTTTACTGTTCAATCTTCAGCTTCAGCAAGGTAAAGAGATAATAATCAAAATCAAATTATATCTTCATGGAGCTTGCAGTGCCTCAAAAACTCTTGACGGGGCTCCATTCGATTCAATTTGTATTGGTCTGTCAATTGTTTTCGGACCTATCTCGCGGATAGTTTACGAAATTCTGTTCACCGTGAAATTATCTGTTAATTCCATTGATTGATGCGATGTGTGGGAAGTGGCGAATTCTTGTTGAAACCAATGTCGCGGAGATCACGAGCTTCAATTCCAGGCATCAAATAGTCGGTTATCATGGCGCGATAACGGTCGACATTGACGGTAACGTTTTCACCATCATTTTTAAAAAAATATGTACCGGCCCACAAACCACACCAAACCGTTGTTTTTTCTCAATGAAATGACAGCTCTTGAATATCATCAGGTTGCTCTTGGAAACGTCGAATCTTCTTGGAACATTTCAAGAGCCTATGGATCGAAGAAATGTCGCTTGGGAAGGTCGAGCGGCTTCAGTTCTTTCACAAGCTGTATTTTGTACACTTTCAATTTAAGATCTCGACGTAAAATGCGCCAAGTCGTCCAATACGTCAGTCCCAGTTTCTGAGAACAGCGCTATATTTTCTTCACTTCTATTCGGTCGAATATTATCCAATAATGAATGCTGGGTCTCAAGATGGGTGATGGTGTTGCGAATAGTACGCTCATTAGGCCGATTATGTTGACCATAAGCTTGACATGACTCACGCGTGATCTGTCAGAAAAAGGCTATCGATAAAAGTACATCTACTTGGATCACCCTTTATAAACATTCAGTCGCTGAACAATATTCATATACCCTGTGTAACATGCTGCGCTGGGTTGTAGCAAACTCTATTTAAGCAAGTAATCTTTGGCAAACTCTACAAAAGCCAATTTCGAATGAATATACGCAATGAAATCACACACACAAACGCATACTCGAAGAAAAAATACCTGCTTAAGGTAGAGCCTAATACTTTGCAAAAAGAAAAAAATTCAAAATGAAACATTTAAGATTTCTTTACATTTGCTCAATATTTACAAAAACTGCTGCTTTAGCAATGTATTCACACATACACATCTATGTAGGTGCTTGTATATGTAGGTGTAAGCATTTGTCTTTGCATGTAACTACTTTTTTTGTATTTTTATCAATTTCATCTTTACTTTCTCTTGCTCTGGTTACAATTGGCCTTTTTAGACCATTTTTAGAAAGGTAGAACACATGTTGCTGTAACTCACAGTTGTTGTTGGTTGTTGTTGTTTCTTTAAACGCTTTGTATTGCAAGATTTCATTGTATGTATGTATGTATGTATGTTCTGCAATCGTTTGGTATTGATATTTTCTTCGGCAGCACCTGTCAACAAATGCATTTGAGCTGCCTGCCTACCTGCATTTTACATACATACATACATTCATACATACATACGTATACATGCGTGTGCAACTGGCACTAGCAGATTGCATTCGCTCATACATATCTACATAGTTGCATATTGCCACTTTTTGCAGGTTGTATGCGTGCAGCTTATCATTCGGCTTATTGGGTAACAAATTAGTTCATCGAAATCGAATACTCGCACTTATATACATACACACTTAGTGATGTTTGAATTTGCCTGCGTCGCATCGCCCTCACGTGTAATGCGAGATTTTGCAAGGCAGTTGAAATTAGTAATGAATTTTTTTATATTGAATGAATTTGCAATTTCTCAGGTTTTTCTTTTCTTACATTTTGAAATGGCATAGCGTGTCTTGAACATGACAAAAGTTGTTATGAGAATCTTCGCAAGCGCATCCTGTCTGCGTTCATTTACCAAAATTCAAAGAAAATATTTGTAGAATTCAATTTTCGAATGAAATAGTTAAAGTCCAAGAGTTATCTACTAGAAAAAGTGATTAACTAAGCTATGTATGTCTATGTGATTGGCAGCTAGAGGTCTTTGCTGTTGTTAAAATAGCACAAAAACCCAACAGAAGTAGCCTAAATCGGTGTGAAGACTCTGCCAAGGTCCTTTTAGAAATGAAAGAAAATTTCTGACGCTTGTGAACTTGGAAATATGTCGTCGAACGTCGAGCTCAAGAATTTTGATTGAGACAAATTCATGACAATATGAAGATTTCCTGGTCTGGAAAGACCTATTTTTCAACTGAATAGCTCAACATTTTATTAGGAAATACGTTATCTGTCTTTTTTTTTTTCTTTTCTTTTTGTGCGGGTCTCTGCCGCAGAGATACTTGTATTACGAGAACCTGCTGATGAAATATCTCTTTTTAATATCAATTGCAGGCCTTCAGAGGATCTGGATTGAAAGAATATTCTTTAAAAAAAAATATTATTTTAAAAATACTTATTATAAACAAAAATAAATTAGCATACCAAAGTAAAATAAAATAAAAGTATACTAAGTCAAACTAAATTAGATTAAATAAAAAAGTTAACTAAAATAATATAAAATCAAAAATAAATCAAATAAAAATAAAAAAAATTAATAAAAAAAATAAAGTAAAATAAAAAAAAAAAAAAAAAATTAAAATATAAAATAAATAAATCTATTAAAAAAATAAATAAAAATGAAATAGAATAAAATAAAATAAACTAAATTAAATTTTTTTTTTAATTTAAAACTAAAATCAAAATTTAATAAATAATAAAAAAATAAATTGAAATAATATAAATAAAAATAAAAAAAATTAAATCAAACTGATTAATATAAAATAAATAAAAAATTAAACCATATTAAATAAATAGTTGGAATAAAATAAAATGATGAAATGTAAAGGAAATTAATGTAAATTTATAAAAAATGTGAATAAAACAAAATGAAGTAAAATAAAAAATAAATTAAATAAAGAAACAACTAAAACTAAAAAAATAAAATAAGTAAAATATATAAAAAAAAAAATTATAAAATAAGATAAAATACTATAAAGTAAAACAAAATAAACAGAAAAGAAGAATTCAAAAATATAAAAAAAAAATTAAATATAATGAAAAAAATCATATAAATAAAATATTTAAATCAAATATAATAAAATTAAAAATATAAATATAAATAAGTAAGAAATAACAATAAAATTAAATAAATTAAAAATAAAAATCAAATAAAATAAAAATAAAATAAAATAAAACTACATTAAATTAAAATTAAAATTAAGAAAAAAATTACATCAAAAAATTATATTAAATAAAAAAATTACTATAAAATAAAAAAAAATTACAAATCTCTTCTCACTAATTTTCTCGATCAACTTCGCGAAGATTTACTCTTGAAAAAAGCAACTAACTAAAATTATCTTCGAAATCAAAAGGTTTATCTGAGCTCTCGCTGAATACAATAACAGAGAGAGAGAGATCACCCTTTGAGTTGCTCGGTGAATTAAACTGAGTAAGTGAGAAAATTTTAATTTGAAAATCTATTTCCACTCAAAACGTATCTAGAAAAATTACTACTATATTCTTTAGCTACGCATAAAACAAAGCGGATTTTAGTAAGCAGTACAACTTCGACAGAGTGAAAGGTATGGTATTTTTAGATGTATTGAATTTCAAAACTTTTTTTTTTTTTTTGAAATTTACGTAATTTTTCAGCACCAAGCATAACTTATTTATGTTAGCTCTTTCAATTTAATTTCACTACAAAAATATTTTCTACAGTTTTATACAGTAAAAAAAAATCAATAAGAATTCATTAAAAAGAATAAAAAATAATTTACCAGATTAGATAATAAAAAACTATAACAATTTCACTACAAAAAATGCCACTCGGCATTCAATTTTATTTTTCTGAATATAAATTTTTCTGAATTCCAAATCGATGTTCTCAAATATTTTACTGAAATTATTTCGCCGCTCATAAATCAATTTAATGTTTATTTGAAAGTTTTATCGCTTACAGAATGTCGAAATTGAATTTATGCAGCAATTAAAAATATACATATATTCGAAATTACCGTAGGCGGTGAATAAAAATCATTTTTTGGCGTAGTTCGCAATATGCAAACACCATTAGTGTGTATTGATATCTAAATGCATATGCAGTTATGTACATATGTATGTATTTCATTACACATTTCCTTCCGCAAACTAAAATCAAATTATCAATCAATCAAATTCACTCGCTGTAAAATGTTAAATCAACAAAAATTTTATTGACTAAACTTTAATTGGGTCAGAATTCGATAGCATTAAAAATTAGGACTATATTTCAAAATCGTACATTTTTACAATCGAATTTGTTTATTTACGAAAAATACCGACTAACAGCAGCAAATCAAAATGTTTACCCGTACAAAAAATGAGTATATAAAAAGGAAAAAATAAAAAAGTAATTATAAACAAATAAAATTGTGCGAGATAAACACTCGTAATACGTGGAGGTGGAAGGAATTGCTTCCTGCACCAAAATTTGCTACGAAAAAACAGCTGTGTGAACACAGTCACTCACAGCGAGTCATAGATCTTTGTTTCTCTTCAGAGTAAGAAGATAAAAATCAGAGCCTACAGATAAATTAGATTGATGTGCTAGGAAAATTTTGAACTGAGCAGGGAGAGCTCCATGATTTATCTAACTAATTTGATTGAGTTCAATGGCTAATATATTTACGAGCAACAAAATATATTTATTTACTGAAATTTAAAGCTTTTTTTTGACAGAAAAAAATACTGGAAATTGATCTGCTTTTGTTCAATTTTTATTTTTATAATTTTTTTTTCTGAAAAATATGTATTTCTTAAATATCTATTTTCTAAATATATTTTTTTTAATTTCAATTCCTTTAAATTATCTGCTTTGAGATACTTTTTTTGACATTAGCTTAGATGAGCGCGTATATTCAAAACCATTTCACTCCTTTAGCTCACTCTAGAAACAGCTCAACTCCTAAATGCTCCACTCATTATCCACTCTGAGCGCAAATGACTTATCTCATTATATGAGCGAAAAATTTTAAAAAATATGCAGTGTATCTAGATACTTTTTCAAAAACCATCTAACGATAATCCAAGCTAACTAGTAACTCATTTATCTACTTCACACACCAACAACTCAAATTATATCTTGCTTGATTAGAAAACTCTTCACTCGGCCTCTGAAAAAAGAGCTACCCACTCTCTTTCTCTCTCATTCCCTTCTGCATTGCAATTTGTGTTGGAGAAAGACAAAACTGAACCCATAAAAAAAACTCGTCCAACCGGTAGGACTTGTGTCAATGCCTTCTATCGCCGACTGCATTTCGCTGCACTGCACATCAATATTGCTCTATTGCTGTTGTTGTAGACGCCGCAGCCTTCTGCCGCGCCGCTTGTTAAGGCATGCTTGATGATGTTTTCTTGTGATTTTCTAATTTCTTTGCTTTTTTTTATTTTCATTTAAATTTTGTTACTTTTCTTGGCATTAGAATTGCTGGCGGCGCTGCTGCTGACTGGTATTTGAAGATCGCTCATTTCCGTTGAGCGCAGGAGGGAGATGCGCTCATGGCGTTCTCAATTTTAGTTGGAAAACTGTTAAGGCATATTATTGCTCAGAGGAGAGCGTGTTGGCGGAAGGTTTATTACTAAAATACCTAATTTAACTTAAATTTTTTGTTTATTGCTGGTGATTTTCGTATGGATTAAAGAGAGATTAAAAAAAAAACAAATGATAAATAAAAAAAATTTAAATAAATAAAATTTTAGGTTGAGTATGCTTTGGAATTTTTGATATGGTTTTGAACTGGCATTACCTCTAGATCCAGGATCATTTAGGTCATACTTGCTTCTAAGACATTTAACTTCATTAAATTTTCAATTTAAATGTAGCCGTAGAAAAAAATCTTTGGATCCTTCGTATGAATTTTCGAAAATTCCTCATGAAAAAATCCTTGAATCCTTAGTATTGAGTTATGAATATTTGAAATTTCCCTAGGAAAAATTTTTCCCATCCATATTTGAAAATTCCTCAATTCATACCCACAAAACAAAAGACCAAACGTCAGATTTTCGATTTCATTCTGGTGTAAAGGATCTAAAACTGGTCTAAAGTCTCATTTATTTTCTGAAGAACACCAAAAATGGCCTTAAACCAGTCTAAATCATCATAAATTTTTTTTTTTAAGGATGGTGAGTGTTTTTTTTCTCAGCTTGCGAAATGTCTGCTTTTTCTGAACTGAAATGAAATGTTGGTCTTCAAAAAATAGAAAAATTCATTAAATTATTAGCTCCAGTCTGCACAAATTCACATGAGCATATGAAATTTTGAAGAAGCCTCTACCTGAACCATCAACCTGAGCACCATAAAAATTCGTTAGTAACTCGATTAACTCTTGATTAACTCTCAAATTCATAAAGAGCGCACAACAGACAAACCTCGAAACAGGTTTTGAGCGCTTCAACGTTAACTCAAAGCCAAAGCTAAAGACGTTTGTTGTTGAAGTTAATGTGAGAGGAGTTGCTCGATAGTTGAAGGAAACTATAGCGTGCAATGGTTAACTCAATAAGCGAACTATAAACAATGATCAACCACCAAATGAGGGAATGAACGTAACGTGCTCACGCACGCTCTGCAGCACTCACCACACAAGCAAGACTGGTAAGCTGCAGCGTTCTTTTGCTCAAATTCGAAGCAAGCAGACGACTACCTTACGGACTCTTGGGGTAGCTCTCGTTCGCTTGCCGGTATTGTTAGCCATGAGCGAGTAGCACTCACTCCATTTAACAATGCATTTTATTAGTTGAAAAATTTCTCAGCCGCGCTCTAGCTACTCTATTCCGGCTAAGAATTTGGCCTTTGTACTTTTTAGTAGTTAATCGGCTGCATGCGCTTTGAGTAATCAGTTTGTGAGTAGAGTTCGTGAAGATCGCATGTGGTTGAGGTGTATGTCGGATGAATTTTTAATATCTGAATAAAATAGTACATACATAATTATGTACCTATATATATATGCATACATACATACATATAGTTAAGTGCAGTCATTGAAAAAAATCAAAATAAAATAAATTAAAGAATTAAAAAAAATTTCAAGTGTGCAGTGTTGAACGCATAGGCTCTACTCAATGCTAAAAGAAGAAGAAGAAGGTGAATTAAAAAAAGAATTGTTGAAAATTAAAATTGAACAACTCAACGAATTTACTTAAACACTTACAAGTTCGTTTCGCACGCCACAGACACCATTTGGATTACGGGTTTCCGGTTGCGCGACACGCTGAATAAACAATTTTTAAATAAATCTAAAATAATTTTAGTTGAAAGCCCAAGAAAACGAAAATAAAAACAACAACAATAATGCAGAGAACAGTGCAAGTTGTTGAAGTGGCACAAATTTAGTGCAAAAAAAAATTTAAAAAAATTAAAAAATATTTTTTTTTTCAAAAAATAAACGCATAATTCTGCCTAAAATGCGCAAATTAAAGAAATAACGCTTTTGAAAAATCAAAAAAAAAAAAAAATCAGCAACACCTTGCTGAGTGTGCATTATTTTTGGTTAATGTGTGTGTGTGCTTGTGTTTTGTGCAATTGTTGCAAGAAATCACAAAAAAAAATTTGAAATTAACGCACAAACCAAAATTGAAAAATAAAAATTCCAAAAATCATATGAATCGAAATTCGTAAACCAAACGAAATTTCATCACCAACAACACAATGTCCACCAAAATGACACTCATTTCCAAAACAATATTCTCCGTCCTCATCACCGTCATCATACCGGTGCTCGGTGCGGCGCTTAGCAAAACAGTGCTCTATCAAGCGCCTGATGAGTGTCGCTGGTCGGGCACCAGCGAAACGGACATAACGCTCGTCTGTCATCTGCGCACCATCAACTCGGAGCTGGAGAATACCAATTTCAGTGTCATACAACCACAGAATACGATACGTCTGCGTCTCGAGTGCAATGATGCACTCTTCTTCCAGAGCAGTCTCAGTCCGGATTCATTTCGTTCACTCGTCGAGTTGCGCGCACTCACCATTGAATATTGCAAATTGGGCAATATCACTGAGGGCTCATTTCGTGGTCTACAAGATTTGCGTAATCTCACAATACGCACACATAACGGTGATTGGTCGACAATGTCGCTGGATATAGCGAGTAGTAGTTTTAGCGAATTTCGTCAACTCGATCGTTTAGATTTGAGTTTGAACAACATTTGGCTAATACCCGATGGCATGGTGTGTCCACTGAAGGTGTTAACACACCTCAATATCTCACATAATGAGATACAGGATATTGGTAATTTTCATTTTAGCGCTGCGCTTAGCTCACGCAAATCACGCATTTGCGGCTCATCGCTAACGCACATCGATTTGAGCGCGAACAAAATAGCAAATCTGCCTTCGGCGATCTTTTCCGGCTTGGGTCGTTTGAGCAATTTGAATTTGGCGCGTAATGGCATGAATTTCATAGCAGATCGCGCATTCGAAGGTTTGGTCTCGCTTGCCGCTGTGAATCTCTCCGGCAATCGTTTGACTTCACTGCCACCCGAACTTTTCGCGGAGGCGAAGTATGTGAAGGAGATCTATTTAAAGAATAACAGTATTAATGTGCTTGCGCCTGGTTTATTTAGTGATCTTGCCGATCTCTTGGTGTTGGATTTGTCTGCGAATGAACTGAACTCACAGTGGGTGAATGCGGCGACTTTTGTTGGCTTGAAACGTTTGGTGTTGCTCGATTTGTCATCGAATAAGATTAGCAAACTAGAAGCGAGCATCTTCCGTTCACTTAGCTCCTTGCAGATACTCAAACTCGAGGAGAACTACATCGATCACATACCAGATGGCGCATTCGCCGATCTAGCCAACTTACATACGCTCATATTGTCAAACAATCGCATTTCAATGCTTGGACCGCACACATTGCGCGGTCTCTACGGCATACTTGTGCTCAGTCTCGACTACAATCGCATTGCCAAGATAGACACGCAAGCTTTGCGCAATTGCTCCAGCATACAAGATTTACATTTGAATGGCAATCAGCTGCAGACCATACCAGATGCTTTAAGTGCTGTACCACTGCTGAAGACACTCGATATTGGCGAGAATTTAATTAAGAACTTTGAAAATACCAGCGTTTCGGCAATGTCCAACTTGTATGGTTTGCGTCTAACGGAGAATGCAATTGAGTTTATACGACGCGGTGTGTTCGATCGCATGACATCGCTGCAGATACTAAATTTGTCTGGCAATAAAATCAAAGGCATCGAAGCTGGCGCGTTGCATCGCAACACACAACTGCAGGCGATACGTTTGGATGGTAATCACTTGAAGAGCATCGACGGCCTATTCACCGAATTACCAAATTTGGTGTGGCTTAACATTTCGGATAATCGTTTGGAGAAGTTCGACTACTCGCACATACCGACCGGTTTGCAGTGGCTAGACGTGCGTGCCAACCGCATTACACAGCTGGGAAATTATTTCGAAATTGAAAATGAGCTAAGCTTGAGCACATTCGATGCGAGCTCAAATATGTTAAGTGAGATTACGGCGAGTTCGATACCGAATAGCGTGGAAGTTTTATATTTGAACGATAACATGATCAGCAAAATACAACCGTACACATTCTTCAAGAAACCCAATCTTACGCGCGTCGACCTCATACGCAATCGCCTTACAACGTTGGAGCCAAATGCATTGCGTCTCTCGCCCATACCCGACGACAAGGACATACCCGAATTCTACATTGGCCACAATCCATTCCAGTGTGATTGCAATCTAGATTGGCTGCAGAAGGTCAACAGCGAGTCACGCACGCAACCGCAACTCATGGATCTTGATCAGATCTATTGTAAGTTGTCGTATGCGCGCGGTAAGACGCACGTGCCGCTAATAGAGGCTAAATCGAATGAGTTCCTCTGCAAGTACGAGGCACACTGTTTCGCTTTGTGCCACTGCTGTGACTTCTATGCGTGCGATTGTAAAATGGAGTGTCCCGATCGTTGTGCCTGCTATCACGATCAATCGTGGACATCGAATGTGGTGGATTGCTCGCGTTCCGCCTACGATCGTACGCTGCCTTCGCATATACCCATGGATGCTACGCAATTGTATTTGGATGGTAACAACTTCCGTGAACTATCTAGCCACGCATTTATTGGACGCAAGCGTCTAAAGGTTTTGCATTTGAATCATTCACGTATTGAAATTGTGCATAATCGTACTTTTTACGGACTGCTGGAGCTGGAAGTGTTGCAGTTGAATCACAATAATTTGCGTCAACTGAATGGTAATGAATTCCAGGGTTTGGATAATCTGCAGGAATTGTATTTACAACATAACGGCATTGCGACCATCGACACGCTCACCTTCACACATCTCTACCATCTGAAAATACTGCGGCTCGACCATAATGCCATTACTGAGTTTGCCGTTTGGAATTTCCTGCCGTCCTACTTGAATGAACTCCGTCTTGCGGGCAATCCGTGGTCTTGCCATTGTGACTTTATAGATAAGCTGCGCGATTACGTCAATCGCCATGAGTCTGTGCAGGACAAAGTGAAGTTGCGTTGTTCCTTACTCGCCGGCAGCAATGCCACTACAGCAGGTAACAACAACAGCGCATTGAGCGCGCAACCGAGTGAGCAATTGGCTATCTACCTCAGCGGCGATCCACTGCTCGATGCACAGACTCATTTTGTGGCATGCAATGGCGGTTTGCAAGCGCCACAACATCAGACGCCGTTAGGTGCTGGTCAGTACAATGGTGCTGTGGACCCGAATGATAATGTGATCATCAACGGCAATATGACCTCGACGAAGATGATACTCTCACAACCGCCAATGCACGAATATGTGCCGATACTTGTCGCGATATTGACCAGCTTTGTCTTCGTGATCATCTGCACGCTGTTGGTGTTTATCTTCCGCCAAGAAATGCGCGTTTGGTGTCACTCACGTTTCGGCATACGACTCTTCTGCAATGCAAATCGCGATGTTGACAAGAATGAACGTGAGAAGCTCTTCGATGCCTTCATTTCGTACAGCTCCAAAGATGAAGCTTTTGTATGTGAAGATCTTGCGCCTATGTTGGAGCAGGGCGATACACGCTACAAACTCTGCTTACACCACCGCGATTTCCCAGTGGGTGGCTATATGGCCGACGCCATTGTGCAAGCTATCGACACCTCACGCCGCACCATCATGGTACTTTCCGAGAATTTCATCAAATCTGAGTGGTGCCGCTTCGAATTCAAATCAGCGCATCAATCAGTGCTGCGCGATCGACGCCGCCGCCTCATACTCATCGTGCTCGGTGAAGTGCCGCAAAAAGATATCGATCCCGAGCTGCGTCTCTATCTGAAAACCAACACATACCTGCAATGGGGTGACAAATTGTTCTGGGAAAAACTACGCTTCGCACTTCCCGATGTGCCGAACAATCAACGACGCATGCGCAACGCAGGGCAAGGCAGCTGTACCGGTGTCGGCGTACACATGCCCATCGCACAACTGCCACCCACACATCATCACCATCCGCATCATATGCTGTCAGCAGGCGCCGGATCCGCTGGTCCCGGCAGCAACATGGGTCCCAACACACATCACATGCATCATATGCATCCGCAAGCCTCGCTGCAACATCATCAGCTACAACATGCCAGCTTCCGTTCGCAAATGCATCACAACATCAACGGCAGCCGTCAGAATCACAATCGAAATAATTCAGCGGCGGCGGCGGCAGCGGCTGCTGCAGCGCAACAACAACAACAACAGCAACATCAGCAAGCTGCAATGCTAATGGGTGCGCCCATGCAATGCGCCCAGCTGCCGCTACCGCCACAACAGTCACAACAATTGCTGCCGACAGCGTCAAGTGCGAGCGGGCAGCCAAGCAGTATACAACAGCAACAATTGCCACCACCACCATGTCCCAGTCCGCGCAGCATTACAACACAATCCTCGGCGGCGGGTGGCAGCTCACAGAGTTCCGGTCGGACGATGGGTGTGCACATCTGAGAGATGTTGCAGCAACAGCGGCAGCTGTAGTAGTGGTAGCAATAGTATGTAAAGTGTAAGTGTGTGAAATGTGTGTGTGTGTGTGCCGTTGTGTGTGTGCTAAATAGCTGTTGGTGTGGCAGGGTGAAGACTGTGAGGAGGAGGAAGAGTGTATGCGAAAATTGTGAAGCGCTAAGGCGTCTAAAAGCAGTGTCTCGCCTCTAGTTAAAGTACCGCCAAGTGGCGTTAGCGTGCTTTTAAGCTCTGAAAGTTCATAGACACACTTAGAATTTTTATTATTTTATTTTTATCTCGGTTAACTTGGCATCAAGTGCAAAGCTTAGTGATTTCCTTTCATATCATTATGTGCTATGCACACTTACATTAGCTACAGACAGACAGTGCTACGAGTATTGTGCTGAAATTTTTCGGTTTTTTGTGCTTTTTGTTTCTTCTACTAAGTTCATTTGCCTATAGCATGTACTTAATGGCATTTGTATGTAGCTATGTGTGTATGTATGTGAGTTTTTAGCGCACATCTCCATATATTTATACATTATTTTTTGTGTGCCTTCATTTGTTGCCACATTTTTGCCTTTCACATTTTGAATTTTCCATTCAATAACGATTTGCCCAACATTTCCCAACAAATTCAGGTCAAGTAAACCTCAGCAGCAAAAGTAGCAAAATACTAGACATACAAATATGCATTGAAAGGTAGCATGTTTTAACAACAGCAAAAAAAATTAAATAAATTAAAAAACAAAGAAAACTGCAGACATACAAGCGATCTTATATTTGCCTAATCGCAAAAGTACAAAATTTTTGAATTTTTTTTATTTTAAATAAAGAAAAAAAATTACACAAAAAGCAACGATCGTCAATAGTCGATTTTCGATTTGGCATTGAACATTTACTTCGTGCAACATGACAATTGGCAACGTGTTGCTGTTATTTTTTGAGCACAGTGCAGCTTATTTTTTTTTTTTTTTTGTATTTTGTACTATTTTGAACTTTTTTATTATTTGAATTTTTTTTAAATTAATTTTTTTTAATTTTTTTTATTTTTTATTTATTGTTTTAATTTTTTTTCATTAATATTTTTATAATTTTTTTTATATTTTTTGATCCTTCTGAATTTCTTCCAATTTTTTTAATTTTTATTTAATTTCTACTTAATTAATTTTAATTATTTTTTTTTTTTGGTTTTTTTTTTTTTGAATATGTTCCGTAATACTTGTTAGTTTGAGTTAATTTTTTTAAATTTCTTTCTCTTTTTTTTTGGTAAGGAAAGCCTACAGCCCTAATTGCAGCTTGTTATCTGATCATTTTCATAAAGTTAATTTTTATTTAATACTTTTCAATTAATTTTTTTCTGTTCAATAATTTTTTGATTATTTTCTTGTTCAATTATTTATCATTTCATCATTTCTTTTTTTCATTTAACTTTTTTTTAGTTAGCTATTTTTTTAAAATAATTTTTTCATATAATTTAATTAAATTATTTTTTTCTGTAATTTTTTTAAATTATTATTTTTATTATTAATATTTTTTGTATAATAATTTTTTATTTAACCTTTTTTTATTTAATAATTTTTTATTTCAATGTTTTTTTTAACTCTTTTTTTTTTTTTTAATATATATATATTTTTTTTTGGTTTCATAATATTAAAATCAATATGAAGGTCAAAAAAATGCAAATACTGAATTTAGTCCTCCCTCTGCGGGTTGGTGGTTCAAGAATTTACCCTCAGTAAGGCATGCCTGTCATAAGTGGCGACTAAAATCCAATAGTTCTCTGCGACAGTCACATCTTTATACCGGAACGACGATTTTACACCGACGATTTTTTTTAATTTTTTATTTTTTGAAAATTTTCTCGCCTAATTGAAACATCCTGCCTTGCGTTTACCAATCAAAAAAGAAAAATATTACAAATTTATTGGCGCACATTTCATATATTTTCTTTTACCAAACTAAAAAAGTGCAACAGTTGCAAGTTACAAACAAACAAACAAACAAGAAAATACAACAAAAAAAAACAATTTTTATGCAAAAAAAAAAAATCGAAAAAAATTTATTCAAGCAAGTGAGCGAAAAACCAAAAACAAATTCAAAACAAAACCGAAATACACAACATAAAACCGAAACGCTTACAAAAATGTGCATATATTTTGCAAGACAACAATAATAACAACAACAACAAAAAAGCCTTGCAAACAACTAACCACATTAAAATTATGTTGGCCATGGCAATGCTGCTGCTGGCTGCTGACTGCTACCAAGCAAGCAAGCCAAGTCGCAAACAAGTTGCACAGTGCACAGGCAAACCCCTGAACTCTGCGCCAGCGCGATAGGTAATGCGATGATTGGGAATTTTACTTATGCATGCTGCTTGCTGCCAGAAGTATTGGTGTTGTTGTTGTTGTTGCTTCGTTGATTACTATGCACGTTTTACATGGCAAAGCAGAGTGCTTTTTGTAGTAGTAGCTCAGTGGTGTTGTTGTTATAATTATTGTTGTTGTTGCTGTTGTTGTTGTTTTATATCAAGTTGCTTTTTCTTGCTCACTGCCCATTATGAGTTTCCTGTGCGCCGTAGCGATACAGAAAATTGATGTTGCATGCAACAATCATAAAAATAGTGGTAAAAAAGAATTAATGCAAAGAGAGAGAGAGGAGAAAAAACAAAAAACAACACCAACAACAAAAACTTAACAGCAAACAGCAAACAGAAAAGTTCAATGCAAAATTGTAACTAAAAAGAAAAGCAAAAAAAAACCATAGAAGAAGAAATATGAGAGAAAAGGCAAGAAGACTAAGAAATTAAGTAGAGGCAAAAACCAAAGTTGACCGGAGGAAAGGGACAAAAAAAAACACAAAAATTAACAGAAAAAACGACAGACAACCACTTGGCCGGTTACAACAAAAAACGGCATAATATAGTTAACAACAACAGCAACAACAAAAAACGGTAACAAAACAAGCGAACGGCAAAACAGAAACAAAATGAAAAAAATTACAAACAGACAACAAACGTGATAAATTGCTGAATGTTGTAAAGGTAGACCAGTTAGTAGAGCTAAAAAGTAGGAGACTAAAGGTAGAGCAGGAATAAGAGACGGGGCTCACAAACGAGCAGTCGTCAGTCGCTTAGTCTCTCAGCCAGCTAGCCAGCCAACCAGCCAGCCAGCTGCAGACAAGCGATGACGTACCAAAAATTGTGCACAGCGTTGTTTCGGTCGTAAAGAAGTCAGGCCAAGTGGATCGCCAGACAGACAGTGCCTGTAGTTCAGCGATCGATGATGGCGTCCAACAGACACCACTGAGTTATAGCACTTATGTATGTATGCATGCAAGTACGAGTGTATCTACAGCAGATTGGCAGATCAGTCAATGATGTGTGGTGGTAGACGCAAAAGAAATTTGTTGAGAAACATGTTAAAGCAAAGGAGCGGAGAAGCGAACAAAGGTTGTGAAGAAGGCGAAAGTAGGTGCTGCAGGGCAGCAGATGAACTGGCAACAACAACAAATGGGAGACCGAACCGAAACAGACAGACAAGAAAACAATATAAACTGTGTGTATAGGAACGTACAAAAGTTAGCAAAAAGCAAAAAGTTAGAAAAATATAAAAGACAAAGAACAAGAGAGCAATAAGACGTACGTGGAAACTACGACTAACTGACGATCAGCCAGCAAACGATCGATGCTTTGTAGGCAGACTACAGCAGCAGCGCTGAAAATAAATGTGTGACTGACATATATCGGTTATTGGCTCACTGACTCGCTTACACATGGAGCTGATGAAGTAAGTGCACCGAATGACTGCCTGCCTACCTGCCTGAGAGCTGAATGTCTAACTGACTGGCTGACTGAATGTCTAACTGAGAGACTTACTGACTGAGTGACGGCAAGACGACTGCCTGACTGAGAGACTGCCTGACTGAAAGACTGAACTAAACACATTGTTTCGCTGTATGTGTATGCAGTTTGTTTTTCCTTTGTTGCATGATTATAATATAATTTTATTTTATACCATCTCTTTTTCCCACACCGCTCGTAGTGTGCTCAGCGTGTTAAGTCAACATGCATGCAACTGCGGCACGAAACGACATGAAAGCGAAACAACTGCAGGGCATTTGACACACAAAAAAAAAATAAATAAAAAATATCGAAAAAAGTAACAGCTTCCAAAGTAATTTAGTTAAAAAGCAGCGTAAGAGGAAAAAAAGTAGCAGAAATAACTGAAATCAGCTGAATATTGCAATCACAAGTAGTGAGGATAGAGAGTGTAGACCGTAAGATTGGCAAATTGAGCTATTTTGGACCAGCATTTGGATTTTACTGCAACGAAAGTTGCTCTAAAAAAATTTTGCGAAAGCTTTTTTGTTTTTTAAAAGCTTTTCTATAGTTGAAAATCAAACTTTTCACCAAAGTTAGTTGGGCATGTTTTCTATAGTTAAAAATCAAAGTTTTCACCAAAGTTAATTGGGTAGATGTTAACTGAAAAAGAAATGTATGAAAGCTCTAAGTTAAAGTAAAAAAGTTTTTTTTAGAACAACATTCATTAATTTCGATATTCTTTATTCTTTCTAGTATTTTTTTTACCTTATAAACACTACTCAGCCAACACTAAGCTTTAGAAAGTGAAAGCTTCTCCGCAAAGCACTTTTAGTTAAAGCTCTAAAATTTTGTGCAAAAGCTTTTTCGTTCTTTAAAAGGTTTTCTATAGTTAAAAATCAAAGTTTTCACCAAAGTTGGTAGGCGCAGGCTCAACTGTAAGGAAAAAAAAGTTGTTGATGAAAGCTCTAAGCTCGTAAAAGAGTTTTTTTTAAAACAAACTTAATTAATTTCGATATTCTTTATTCTTTCTAGTATTTTTGTTTTTACCTTATAAGCACAAATCAGTCAGTATCAAGCTTTAGTAAGTGAAAGCTCCTGCACAAAGCACTTTTAACTACAACAACACTACACTTACACCAGAGATATTATAAAACATTCCAAATTTTTTCTTGGCACTATATAGCTGTTTCACTCACATACATTACAAGTCGCACATTCACCTCCTCAACTCACCAACAGCGTAATGCATTTATTGTAATTAAATAGTTAACTAATTTAATTAATAAATACTATTATTTTATACTATAAATTAGTGTATAGCAACAAAAACATTGTGATATGTATGTAAAAAAATAAAAATCATTAAAAATATATATAAAATAATGAAATTATATATGTTTTAAATTAGGCAAGCAAAGAAACTATAATTACTATTAGTTTTTGTAAGAAAAAAATTAAAAAATATTAGCTTCTAAGCAAACGAAGATACTACGTCCTACCATTTAATTTATGTATATTAATTTTAAAGTAAAAAAAAAATATACTAAAAAAATTTTAATAAAAAATCTACATGAATTTATAAGCACAGAAAAATATAAAAGCGCAAAAGCAATAAAAGTAAAGTTAAAAACTAATATTAAAAAGTCATTGAAAATATAGTAAATAAGCGAAAATCGAAGAATATGCGAAGAAAATATTTACGAACATTTTTTTTTTAATTTTTCATCTACTACTTCAACTGTTTTTATAAACAAAATTCGTAAGCGTACTTAAAGTGGTGAAAGCTTTTCTTTTAAACGAAAGTTTTTACCACAGCCGAAAGCTTTTGCTACAGTCGAAAGCTTTTCCAACAAGTAAAAGCTCATGTTTACTTTTTGTGTATGATTTGTTTTAAAAACTGTTAAACGCTAAAGGCCATATTACATATAATAAAACAATAATGAAATACAGAAAAAAATAGACTGTAAAGTAGCGAGAACAGGAAGTATGCAATAATAAAACATGCAGACAATAAATTTTTTTTAGACAAAACAGAAAAATTATTTCTAAGTAGCAATTCAGTATCAAAAAAGAATCGATAAATTATTTTCCGATAAAAAAAAAAACGAAAATCCGCCGAAACGTATATTAACTGACTGATTACTTTAGTAACTGGCAAGTTTTTGTATTAAAAAATAAATATTAATTCACTAAGATGGCGCTTAACTTTGTAAAAAAAAACTAGGCTGTAATAATTTAAAAACTGAAATAGACCATATAACTGTAAATATGCTAATTTTAAGTTATTTTGAAATATGAAAAATAAAAATTAATTAACAAATTGAAAAAAAAATCGAATTTTCATTGCAACAAAACAAAAATTCCAAAATTTAAATTTTAAAATATAGTTTCTCATTAAAAAAAAATATAATAAAATTTATTTTATTATTTAAAAAATAAATATAATAAAAATTTGTTTTAAATAAAATTAGGCAGAGAACCTCAGAACAATCGATTTATAATTTTCTAAAACTTCTGAAATGAAAAAAAAAATTTACAGGAAATAATTTCCACTAGAATGGGAAATGGTTTATTTCATTTTCCTGATTTTTTTTTGACATATGGTAATATTTTTATCTACTTTTAACTAAAAATGAAATCAGCTGATCGCTCGGAACGATTACTTGATACAGCAAACCAATCAACACTGTTATCGACAGCGTAATAGTCGATAAAACCATTGTCTCTTAGTTTCACGTCTACTCAAATTCACAAGTTAAGCGCTCAAGCAAAAATAATTAATTAAATTAATTAATAAAAGTTAAAGTAAAAATAAAATTAAAAATAAAATAATAGCAAAAATAATGGAGAAAAAATCAATTTAAAAAAAATTGAAATTTTTTTTTTCAATTCACCAATCACCACTAAATTGCCACACACACCTTTTGTAGTTACAAATCTGTGTATTTAAGCATATCTCACTAAGCCAGAAGTTAATTTTTACATTTAAAAAAACGAAAAAAATTACAAAAATAAATAATCACTCCTACCGTTGTGCATACTCTATTATTATTGTAATTATTTAATTTGTTTATAATTTCATGTGTTTTTTTGTTTCAGCCTTAGTTTAGTCTTTGAAATCAAGTGACTATTATTTTTTACATTTAACTGTAAATTATTTATATAATGAAATATCTAGCTAGATAAAATCAACAAAGCCTAAGTCGTTGAACTTGTTGTTTTTTTATAATTTTAAATTTTAGTGTTAGCAAAAGCCAATTGTATTATAAAATAAATAATTATGTGTCGTGTAGATATATAATATATGGAGCGAAAAAGACGAAAACCTAAATATTATTACAAAAATTTTAAAAGAAATAAATAACTTTTTTATTAAAGGAAAAATTAAAAAAAAAAATTTTGGTGTTTTAATTTACTGAGTTTCTGGAATTTTTATATTTTTTTGAGGTTATGTGGATTCGGCGTAAGTACCTACATATGTTCATATGTTATATAGGTTAGCGGCTCAAATTATTTGGATCTTTTTTCAAATTTCCTGGCACTTAAGAGAATATTCAGTGAATTAGAGGTATCCAGTTAGTTCGGAGAAAAGCTTCTTCGTAGGCTAAAACTTAATTATTCTAGAACAGGGCGTGTCAAATAGGCTCTCTTACTTTAGCTTAAGAGCCGCCGCGTTAAACATTTAGCTGGGATAACCGAAGTCCTCTAAATATTTCTACGCAGAGTAATTCCGATAAGCATTCTCTGCTTTTCTATAAATAGTAGGGCCTAACTTCCATATGATTTTTAGCTCATATTCTGCTCTTCTCAATTCGCTTGCTGATCTTATACTATAGCCCATTTAAAAATGACAACAGTTCTCAGTTTCACTCTCCGAAAGAGTGTCATCTCGGAAACGGCATACCATATTAGAGTTTTAACGAGTGATTTATTTCGAGTTTCCCTACTTTTTAAAGAAAAAAGAACAGAAAATTTAAATTTAGTGGCGAATGTTTCTTCTCGTTCGAAAGAACATACTTTTGCATTTGTTCTCTGAAGATCATCTCTTTCAAATATTGGCCACGACTACGTTTCAGATGATCCATCCGTTGAGTTCAATTTTCCATGACTCGTTCGAGCCTTTCGACTGATAAGTGGCGAATGACTCTGGTGATGTTTTGCTGCAAGGCCTGAATCGAAGCGGGATTGTCCACATAGATTTTAGACTTTATATATCCCCACAGGAAAAAGTCTAACGGTGTCATATCACACGATCTTGACCGGCTCAAAACGTGAAATTATCTGCTCAAAGAAGTGTTCTCTCAATAAATCCATTGATTGATGCATTGTGTGGGAAGTGGCGCCGTCTTGTTGAAACCAAATGTTGCGGAGATCACGAGCTTCAATTTCAAGCATTAAATAGTCGGTTATCATGGTGTGATAACGTTTGCCATTAACGGTTACGTTCTCATCGACATTATTTTTAAATAAATACGGAACGATGGTTCCACCGGTCCACAAACCACTCCAAACCGTTGTTTTTTCTGGATGAAATGCAGCTATTGAATCTCTTCGGATGTCTCTTCGTTCCATATGTGGCAGTTTTGTTTGTTTGTATACCCATTGAGCAAGAAATGGGCCTCATCGCTGAACAAAATTCGGCTCGAAAACGTTGGATCCTCTTGGAACTTTTCAAGAGCCCATAGAGCGAAGCGATGTCGTTTGGGAAGGTCGAGTGGCTTCAGTTCTTGCACGAGCTGTATTTTGTACGATTTCAGTTTAAGATCTCGACGTAAAATGTGCCAAGTCGTTCAGTCCAAGTTGCTGCGAACGGCGCCGAATCGACTCTTCACGGTCTCCGTGTACGCTCTCAGCTACGGTCGCTATATCTTCTTCACTGCGTACTGGACGTTGTCTATTCGGTTGAATATTATTCTGTAATGACTTCCGGGTTTGAAGATGGGTGATGGTGTTGGGAATAGTACGCTCGGTAGGCCGATTATGTTGACAATAAGTTGAGCGAAGCACGCGAAACACATTTTTTTCAAAACCTGAATTTCCGTAATAAAGTTGAATGATTTGTGAACGTTGCTCAGGCGTAAGTCTTTCCATGATGAAATGCCAAACAATACTGAACAAAAATAACATGACAACTTGACACGACTCTCGCGTGATCTGTCAAAAAATATTCTATTGAAAAATGGATCACCTTTTATAAGAAGTTCCATATGACTAATCATTCTTTAAGATGCAATGTAGCAGAATGTGGTATTGCGCTCGAGCTAAGAAACCGCGTTTTTACAACAACAAAAAAATCGTGCCAAAAAAGACGTTTATGTTCAAGACGAAAAAAAAGGTTTTTTGAAGGTAAATAAATTCTCAAACCCGTCTTCAAAGCATGCAGACAAGGGTTAGCACCATGGTTGATAATGAGTTTCATAGTGTTGTGGTCCTCCATCTCGTACGCTCTGCCTGAAATGAAGCAAACAAAGAAGATGAAGTTGAGAAATTCAAACTCTATAGTAGAAATTAGATATATTTTCTATTAAAACCAAAAATTATAGAATTTTTTATTTCATTAATTTGTTTATCTATTTGTTAAATTTTATTTTAAAAATCAACCAAAAAGAGCTGACTTGGCAGAAAACTAAGATTCTTCATGAAATTTTCTTACTTTTTTTATTTTGCATATACTCACGAGTCAATAGCTAAGAGCTACTCCTATATATGCATGCATGTACATATCTATATTCGTTACTTAGCAAAAAAATAAAAATAGAAAATCTTTGAAAAATAAAAATCAAACAATTTTCCACATCTACCTTTGGTTCCACTATATGAGCAACTTTTCTATTTCTCTTTGACTTTTCACCCATTTCTCAGTTACCATAACTGAGTGCATTTGTTACGGTCATACGTTAATATATATTTAATAGTATAACTATGTATGGATTTGCAAATACAGGGAATTTGTTAGTGCAATGGACCCGACAAAAAGGCATGAACATGCATATAAATACAAGTACATACATATGTACCTATTTACGAATGGATTTATGCATTGTGCAAGCCAAAACACAAAAAAAAATTATATGAATTTTATACCTTTTTTCTTGTAGTTGGAAAAAAATATTTTCGAAGAAAATTTCAATTTATCTAAAACAAGGCATCAGCATGTGATAAGACGTTTAAATGGTTTGCACTCTCACAGGGGAAACAACACACTCATACACACACACACACATAAGCACGCTAAAGAGTTTAGCTCAATTGGACCCGAAATTGTAGCAGCATTTGAAGTGTTTTTTTTATTTATATATTTGCTTTACACTGCTGGAGGTGCCTTGGCGTTTTTTTTTTATATTCCTCTTAACAACATAGTTGTTGCTTATCTAGCATAAGTCGCTTGTAAGGGATACAAGAAAAAAACTGTTATTTTCACCTGTTTGTTGTTTTGGTGCCATCATAATGCTAAGGCGCTTTATATGCACTTGTTTCTGTGTTTTTTTTTAATGTCTACTCTCTCGTTGAGCATTTAATTTAAGTGCATAACTTCATATCTAACCGAAAATGCAATAAATTTCATTCCAAACATTTTGAAGTGGTATTTGAGCGGTTGCCAGAATTTTTAGTGCAAAAAATAGATATCAACCTATTCCTACTCAATGCTTAAAGAAAGACTAATTAAATCTTAAAATGAAAAGGTGCAGGGTTATCCATTTTGCGGTTTCGAAAAGAAACGTAATAAAAATGCATTTAAAATAATTTTTTTCATGAAATTCCCTTTTTATTATTAAGTTTGAGCCTTTGCATTATAACTATGTGAAACACTACCTAATTCAAATGACCACCTCGTAAATTTTTGGAAACTTCGATCCACTTAAGGCACTTTTCGACCACTTTCTGTCACATATTGGGCGGTATCTCAGTCATAATTTGAGGAATGTTGGTTTTCAAGTGCTCAAGAGCTAAGGGTTTATCCACATGATATTTTGCGTAGCTCTACAAAAAGCGTCAAGCGATGTCAAATCCTACAAACTCGGTGGCCAATTGTCAAATCCTACAAACTCGGTGGCCAATTGACATCGCGGAGCCGAGAGATTATGCAGTCGGGGAATTTCTCTCGCAACAAAGCAATATTCGTTCATGGTGTATGGCTTTTTGGCACCATCTTTTTGGAACCATATATTGTCCAAGTCGTGTTCTACAATTGAAGGCCAAAATAGTAGGTTATCATACAACCATAACGCTCCGAATTGACAGCGATAGCCTCACCTTTATCGTTTTCAAAGAAGTAAATTTCAATCACATCTACGGATCAAGGAGCGCACTAGACAATTAGATTTTTTGGGTGTAATAGCCACTCTTCAATAATTTGAGGATTCCCGGATCACCAAATTCCAAAATTTTGCTTATTCACATATCTACCGAGTGAGAAATGTACCTTGTCGTTGAAGAAATTTGTTTTTGGAAAACTCGAGGTCCACTGCTTGTTGTTCAAGCACCCAATCGATGTAACTACGGCATTGTGAATGGTCAGCTGGCTTCAGTTGTTGTGTGAGCTGGACGGGACGTGGATTTAGGTGTAAATCCAAGTGGAAAATACGCTACAAGAAAGTCCCAGCTCTTGAAGACGTCAAGAAATAGACATTTTCGGGTCTTCGGCTACACTTTCACTTACAGCAGCGATATTCGAGGTGGAACGAGCAAAGCGATGATGCACAGGTCTTCCAAAATATTTGTTACCGATCCAGTCACTTCACATTTCTTTAAAATTTTACCAATTATTTGAGTAGTTGGACGATTATTTGTACCATATCCATCTCCTCTTACAGCACGAAACATGACCATGTTTGAATTATCGTTTTTGTCGTAGGTTTCAATAGTTTTAACGCTTTGGGCGTTTGTTCATCATCTTCTCCGATGAGGCTCACTTTCATCTGAGTGATGCGGTAAATAAACAAAATTGTCGATTCTGGTGCGAAGAAAATTCACAAATTATTCATGAACAACCGTTACATTCACCTAAATTGCCAATTTGGTGTGGTTTTTGGTCTGGTGGAGAGCGGTATAGATCGATGATAACCAACTTTTTATAGCCACAATTGGGAGAAGTTGATTTTAGCAACATCTGGTTCCAACTGGACAGGGCTACGTGTCGCACAGCACATGCAACAACTGCAACAACCGAATTATTGCGTGAAAGTTTTGTAGATTCGATTATTTCCAGAAATCGTGACATTGAATGGCCTCCAAGAAGTTGTAATTTAACACCAATAGACAACTTCTTGTGGGGTTATTTGGTCTTTGGCAACAAACCAGACTCTCTTCAAGCTTTAAATGTCAATATTGAACGTGCTATTCATAACAAACGTCTTGATTTAGTGGAAAAAGTGCCCAAAAATTGGGTTCATCGAATTCGTTCCTGCACAAGAAGTCGTGGAGTCCATTTGAATGATGTTATATTCAGAACTTAATTGAATGGATTCTACTTCACGTTAAATAAGAAAACATTTGAATTTCCTTAACAATTAACGTGTTTCTTTTTTTTTTTTTTAAAAAGATCTCATATCACTTTTATTGGAAAAGCCTATATATCTTTATTTTATTTCATTTTTTTTAATTAATTATTTTTATATGAATTCATTTTATTTATATTTAATTTAATTTAATTTATTTGTATTTTGACTTATTTTTATTTCTTAATTGTACTTTATTTTCTAAATTTTTAAATGATTGAAAATAATTTTGGTTATATTCTATTGTATTTAATATAATTTACCCATTTTTTTACTTTAACTTAATTTATATTTATTTAATTTTATTTAATTTTATTTTGTTTTAATTTGTTCCCTTTTATTTTATTGTTTTTATTTTATTTTATTTATTTTTTTTTTATCTTGTATTTTTCTTTAATTTATTTCATTTTTATTACTTTTCTATTTTTATTTTTATTTTTATTTTATTTTATTTTATTCTATTTTTAAATATTTGATTTAAATGAACAAAAATCAATATTTCTTTGAATTCTGGTTAATTTCCTTTGGAACGGCTTTTCCATTTTCGTCCTTCAATTTTGGTCACCTCAAACTGCCAACTTTTTTCCATAGCATATTCCTCCAAATCCCTGCAATTCTAACCATAAAATCTCGTTAATTGCTGGTTTGTTACATAGAATATTGCACAAAGCGTACAAAAATTTTCTGCGAATTTCTTTTTCTCTTCACCACCTACAATTTTTCCATGCAATTCGTTATGGCTGGCAACGCCAAAACCAAAATTTCACCGCGACCCTTTACGGCAGCGCGCAGGTAACTAGCCTGCCACAACAAAACACAAATTGACCTTCATGTCTTCTTCTTTGACCAACGTTGTCTACTCCCGTCGCTGCTACTTTCTCAATGTGACATTATCAGTGACGGAGCTGATCGAAACACTGATAGAATGAATGAAGGTGTGTGTGTAAGTTTAGTAAGTTGAAGTGTCAGCAGGGTGTTGGGTCGTTAACGCTACATGCGGCATGCCACTACCTGCTGGCGGTGGTACGTTACAGCTGATTTGTAGGTACACTATCTCTACAGTTATCCTGAAATTCTTACTTAATATGAATGAGCATGGAATTTGGAAAAGTGAATGCCTGCGGTGCGTAGGCACACACACAAACACATAAACACCTACGCAGAGAACACTAAGATATATACATATATATGAACAAGTATGTTTTAAAGGTTGCTACATGCTGTTACTAGTTGCCAGTTAGTACGAAGCCTGACATTTATAGCTTGCAACATTGACATTTCTATTGAGCCTCTGGCGTGCTGTGTGTGTACGCTCTTTGCTTGTTTGGGAGCGTATATAATGCGCATTAAAAGTTAATCCTGTGTCAAGGTTACTACTTTTCGTAGCGGTAAATTGTGTGGCAAGCGATTATGTGGTTTTAACTAAAAATTTTGCGGTTGAATTTTTAAATATTTTTTTTCTTCACTAAAATAGCTTTGAGTGCATTTTTCGACACAACCAAAGTGATAATTATGAGCTAGTTGACAGCTAAAATGTAATTATGCATTGACACGGGATCGAAGGTCGCTCAAAGGTCTGTTACTAAATGCCTGTGGCAACAAAGAGAGTGTCACAAAATGATTAAATGCGTTAATGAATAGCGGTAATGATGGGAAAAGAAAAATGTGCAGCGAAGAAAAGTGTCAAATAAAAGAAAAATTAAATATGTTAATATGTCAATAAATTAAAAGCATATTTTTGTCTAACAAAATGTCAGAAGTTCAAAAGAACAACAAAAAATAAAATAAAAAATAAAAATAAACAAATAAAAAAAACCTCCCTGAATACACTTCATTTACCCATGATTTATAGCTAATCACTGTCACTTGGGTCATGAGTGCACAGCTAGTAGCTTTTTTTTCATTTAAATGTGTATGTAGATCCCACAAAACTTGTGACTCTAATATTCATGCTTGAGCATTTTGTCTTCGCATGCTTTTTGACAAACACATCCGCTCCGAATCACATGCTTCCATTTAAATTTCATTCTATTCCATGTAATTATGTAAGCAAGCGCTTTCATTTAAGTAAATATTCGTGTTTTAAGTGCACTGCTTCGGCTCTCTTTCGCTCTCCTTCTCCCTCGCGCTCGCTGCAATGGCGGGTATGCTGTACTGCTAAACGCATTCCCCGTTTGACACAATTTAAATTGTCAACTTGACATTGTGTTGACGTAAGTGCCATCTATTACTTGCATATTTAATGCTTTAAAGCTCATTGATTAGGAGCTTTTATTTACATATATGTACATTTGTGTGAACATAGAATGATATCAAATTGGAAATGCCTGTCGTCTGATAATGTGCTCTTGTGACAGTTAAGCAGGGTTGCCATTTCTGATATGAAGCAGAAGTTTACGAAGAGCTTCAAGCTGAATTCTTTTTTAATCTAAATATATATGTATGTCATTTGTTTCATATTGTATTATCTTGTGACAGAGGACATATGTATATTTGACACGGGAAATCTCAAAACCACAGAGTTTATGCCATTCTTTCTTTGTTTGATATTTCTACTTTGATAGAAGCGTCAGTTTATTAGCATATGATTTTTGGGGCATCATCCTAACTATTATGCACATAACTATCTTTTTTCAAAGAGTAGTCTCAAAAAGAGTGTTTAAAGTCAAGACCAAGTTGATAACTTAGAACAGGAAGCTCTTCATAGTAAGCGCATAAGTCTCAGATTTCCTCTTGCGAATTTCTCGAAGATGTTGACGATAACCCAATACGAGCTTAGAACAATTACAATGAGAGTTCAAAAAGCAGTTAAAGAGACTGCTGCAGAACGAGCAAATGGGTGGCAAGAAAAGTTCCAGAGCTCTGCATCGTGAAAAAAAATCTCCCAAATGCCTTATCTCTTATAGAAGTTTTAATAATATGGTTCAAGTGTGACAAAGCTTTTCGGATTGATTATCTAAAACACCGCATAAAGTGATTTCCAAATATATGCTGGATATTTCGGTGTCCTAAAAAGTTTTCTATGTAGGAACTGTACTACGCAATGCAATTACTTAAACCAAAAAGTCAGTAATGCTCGCGGAGAGTGATAAAAGTGAGCGACAATTCCACGTTTTCGAGCTGAGTACGTAACTTAGTTGAAAGCTCATAGTAAGTACGGTAGGTTGAAGTTCAAGCTGTAACTCGCGACTATCGAAAAAGACTTCCCTGTTACAAAAACTTGTAGAGATGCTTTCATACACAAAATGTAGAGCTTTTGTCGCTGATTATATCAGCCTCAAAAGCTATTTTTGAATTCCATTACTAATAAAATAATTTATGAAACTGCTTTAAAGGACTTTGTAATTCTGAAATCATTCTTAGCACTCATCACAATAGCTCCGACAGCTCTGCATAAAATCATATTAGTAAACCTTCACTAAGTTAATGCTATCAGAGTATAATTACTAGATTTATCCAATGATCGAAAAGCTTTCAATAGACATAACATGAGATCATCTTTAAAGATTTTTGGTCATTGTGTGATCAGCTTAAAGTCATATTAACCATATGGTTCTCATTGTGGTTGTGTTGGAAATCTATTTTCTAAAAACGTAAGCTTTCAAAAGAAAGATCAGATTTGTCGAAAGCTTTCAAAGGGAATTAATAAAGTTTTGCTAGCTTCAAAATTTTTTTTAAGGGGCTCATAGCTTTCAATGTGAAGTGAGTTATCTTTAATGCCTTTTGAACTGAAGAAGCTTTACAAAGGATCACATTTAAAGCACTGTACACAGATTCTCTAATGCTTTGGAAGCTCTAATTTACTATGGTAAAGATCCTATCCCTTTCAAAGTCATCTTTGAAATACCGGAACTTTTAAAGGGCTGAAAGATTTATCAAATTCTTCTAAATTTTTCGAAAAACTGGCCGTAAAGATGCTTTGTTAGTTTTAAAGTTTTTGAAGTTTTTAAAATGCGATAACGACTCTTCAACTGCGAGAGCTTTTCGAAAAATCAAATAAATACCACTGCCCATAGATTGCTTTATTTCTATTTAAGCCTTGGAAGCTTAATTTAGTGTGGTAATAATGTAAAGAAGAGACATACTTTTATAGTGACATTTTATGGAAAAAAACTGGACTTTCATACGGTTGTAAGCTTTATCAATAACATTTAAAGCTTTCGACAATAGCTTGTCAATGAAATATTTTTTTTTAAATAATGAAAAATATTTAAAAACTATGTCCAAAATATTTTGTCTTTATCAAAATTAATAAATTAAAAAAGAGGAAAAAGCTCCTCATTCCAAAACTTTTCAACAAGGGTAAATTTTGTGAAATCTCTACATCTCCTACAGCTTTCATGCAATATCCATCTCCATATGTCTTTCTGAGGAGTAATTATTCTTAAAACAAAAGCGAAAAAGCTCGGCATTACAGTGAAAGCTTCCAAAACTTCTGAGAAAGCTTATCAATTTCTGTTTTTTATTATGTATTATATATAGTAATTTTATATCATAATTTTGAAATTATTGTTTTAAGTTTGATAAATTATCTCAATCTATGTTATTTATTCTAGTAATCTTGCCAGCACTAAAGACCCACTGTACTAGTCTATGACAAGCGCTCTCACTTTTCAATGCTTAAATTGAGCATTTGATTGCACTAATCAGTTGTGTCTAGCCAAGTCTATAGTTATAAGCTGCATGGCCACCCAAAATGCAACCAAAGCAAACTTACAAACATAGAATTTTGTGGTCGCTGAGTCAAGTGTTACTTGATGTGACAGTCATGTGGCGATCAATGGAGCAACTTAATATGATACTGCTGGCTCAATAATCTCCAATTTGGAATTTCTCATTTTTTTTTTTTTTTTGATTTTTTTTTCTGATTTTATGCAGTGCGAGATAAATCTCACAACATCGTTGAAAGCATATATATTTACATATGTGTATGTATATAAGTATGTTCGCTGAGACATCTGGGAATTTCTATATGTATGAATGTGCCCGGAACTCTGTGTTCAACTTGATTGTGCTTATCATCATCAAATTCGATTCAGGCCTGTGTGCAGACGTATATATGTATATATGTATGTATATATGTATGTATGTACGCTTTGTTTTGGTTATGAAGTTCTTCAAAAAATAATAATTAACATTTAAATTACTCATTAAAGTGGCAATAAAAACAGATAAAATACGCTAATTTAAAAATCAAATAAATAAATTGAAGAAAGCTCAAGTCAGCTCAGCTTGAAGCCGAGCTCATTAAGGCAGACTTCATCGCACAATTCGTTCGTTCGTTTTTTGTATTTTTTTTTAGTTTTCTTTCTTTAACTGCTTTTCGTATGATTACACTATTTTCAGTGTTCGCTTGAGAAATTGTTGTATTTTTATAATTTTTTTTTATCAAGCGAGTAAAGACCTATAGAGCCAAGCAACCTCGACGGCATCGTATATGACAGTGCCGATGTTTGTGTTGACGCACCACTTGCTCTAGCAGCTCAATATAAGTTCAGTTTCAAACAAATAGAAATACCAGCCAGTTGATGACGCTGATGCTGTGGTTGATTATCAATCTCGCTGCTGATGACATTGCCGCTGCATAGGAGTGATGACTATCCATAAAAATCTATTTGTGGTCAAGAGGCATTTACAACTGCAGTGAAATGAAGATTTTTCAAATGATTTTCATTTTCTTCAACTCTCTCTCTCTCTCATCTACTGAGTAGCATATCCTTTTCTGCTGCCCTTTTGGTACTAAAGCATGTATTTCCGCTGCTCCAACATTTGGTTTTTGTAACAGGCAAACATTTATGTATATATGTAAGTAGTTGTTGGTAGTTTTGGAAAAATTATTACCAATGTCAGACATCAATTAAACAAATCGCTTTAACAGACATCAGAGCAACAGTCACACTAACCATTTTGTTGTTGTATTTGGGAAAATTTCTTGGTTGTAATAAAAAAACATTTATTTTTCTTGATTCTAAATTGTCTAATAAAATATTTTACTGTGGTAGGAAAGTAATCTTGTTAAAGGGATAGAAAATGTGCATATTCAATGGAATATCTTAACCCTGCAAGGCATGTGAGACACTTCATGTTACATTCGAATTTGACAAGTACAAAATAATAATTTCCAAATTTCTGCTGTTAATTGAGAGCTAAACTAATCGAAAAACTACATTTTGGTTGGAAAAAAGACCTTTCACTATTTTTTAAATTTTTTGAGCTGCCATGAATGGTTAAAGTGTCGAAAAATCAATTAAAGCGCGATTCAAGAATTTCGTACGATGATGAGCTGAGTGTAAGTAGCGTTATAAAGTATATCTACACTAAGTGATAAAAAAGAGCAACCAAGCGCTACAAGAAGCTCCTCAAAACAAAAAGTAGAAATAAAAAAGAGCACGCTAACTTACCATAAAGTAAATTAAATTTAAAACTACTTTCATGGTTAGTTATAAATTTTACAAAATACACATTTTTTTCAATTTAATATTTTTTCCCCTTTCTCTATCCATTATCTTTCTTTGCTACGCATAGTTATCTAAATATGGGCTTAGACTACACTACTGTTTGTGTGTTTTCATGCATCATCAATCGCCTCAGCACTCACATGCCAACAGCGCCATCCAGATAATTGCTAGGAGCCGTGCTATTGAATTATATAGCCTCAGCTGAAACAGTAGCCTCAGCTGAACTTAGACTGGCTACTCACTTCTCTTTTTATTTCTTCTGTCGAATCTTTCTTTATAATTTTTGATTTTATTTTATTTTATTTAATTTTTTCAATTTTTTTTTTAATTTTTTTATATTTTTTTTTTATTTAATTTTTTTATTTTTTTAAATTTTATTAATTTAATTTTTTGAAATTTATTTTAATTAGTATATTTTATTTTATTTTTCATTTTTTATTATTTTGATTTGTTTTCTTTAACTTTGTATTATTTTATTTTTTAAAATTTTTTAAAATTTTCTTAAATTACTTTTCTTTAATTTAATTTATGTTATTTTATGTTATTTTTATTTTTTTCATTTTATTCTTTTATTTTATGTTATTTTATTTCATTTTTTCATTTTATTTTATTTAACTTTAATTTATTTTTTTATTTCAATTTTATTAATTTTTTTCTTATTTTTTATTTAATATAATTTAATTTTTTAAATTTAATTTAATTTAATTAAATTTAAATTTTTTTAAAACTTTTTTTATTGTTTTTTTCGATTTATGTTATTTTATTTTATTTTAGTTTTTTAATTTAATTTGAAATAATTTAATTTAATTTTATATTATTTTAATTTTTTTATTTTTTTTATTTGTTATTATTTTATTTTACTTTATTTTATTTTATTTTAGTTCATTTTATTTTCTTTTATTTTAAGTAAATTAAATTTTTTTATTCAATTTATTTTATTTTAATAATTTTTTTTTCAATTTATTTTTTTTTTATTTAATTTTATTTATTTTCTTTGTTTTATTTTATTTTATTTTATTTTATTTTATTTTATTTTATTTTTTATATATATTTTTATTTTAAATTATTTTTTTAATTTTTTTAATTTTATTTTATTTTAATTTATATTATTTATTTTATTTTATTTTGTTTTGGTTTACTCTTTAAGTGTGTTTTATCTGCGATTAATCTCTTTCTGACTTTTATTCTTTAGTTCGCAGGTACACATGGCCAATGAACTCGGCTGACCCCAGTAATTGCGGAAAGGCTGGGAGGCAAAAGCATTTTGCATATAAAAAAAATATATGTATGTATAAGTGTGCCGTTATTAAGGCCAACTAAAATATTATTAAATCGGGATTCTTTCAAAAAGTATATTTCTGTGTCTATCTCACATGCATATGAGAATTTTGTTTACTACCAGTAGCCGCCTATAATTTGTGAATTCATTCAAAATAAATGTGCGCTTGGAGTGATAAATAAATATGCTCATGTAGATACCTATGTATGTTTGTATGAATATTTCTTTCGACTTCATTTGAGGGAAATGCGCACATCCGCTTTTTCTCTCTGGCTGCCAAATGCAAATAAATATTCGATATTACTATATGTATTATTTCTATATGTATGTATGTACATACGCATGTGTACATTTAGGCATGTCTGCCATTTCGAGCTACCCGCCGCCAATCGCTCATTACACACGCAAATATGTAGGTTTTTGAATTTATTTATTTATTTATGTATTTATTTTACTCATCCAATGGCTACCGTCATTTGATTGACTTCGGCGCTTCGACTCTTGCACACTCCTCTCCGTTTGCGCTCACTTTGCAGCTGTCGAAAAAGCACCTGTGTCCACATACATATAAACACAAACAAGCACTTAAGGGCAAACAAATTTGACTCTCGATGGGTTTGTAAAAAAAAATATATATATATTTAATTTCTTGTAAGCAAATATGTAATTCGATTTTATTTTTGTCTGTTCATACTCGTATATACATATATGTATGTACATTTGTTGCCCTTAGAATGATAATTTTGTTTTTCGGTAGCCGTTTCGTAATTTCAGAACCTTTTTTATTATTTTTTTATTTACTTCAAAAAAATGTTTTTTCTGTCTTACATTCAGACCGCACCTATTTGTATAATAAATAACAAATTAAAAGTCAATAAATCGTACGATGTACACACATATTTACATAAATGCGTTTATAAGATTTTTTTTGTAAATATTTGTTGTAATTGCATTTTATGACTAACAGATTTCAAGGTTTATGTTGGATGATTCTATTGTCCATGAATTGGCTGCAGCAATTTTTTATTTATTTATTTTTTTCTGTTTTTTTTTTTTTTGGTACTAAGACTTTGAGAAATGGTTCAGCTCTAATTGCAATATTAATTGTTGCTATATATGTTTGTATGTATGTATATTTATTTCTATTCCCTTACTGTTAGTTCAAAATCTTTATTGATTTATGGCATGATAGACTTTACAGTACCCATAAAAATAGGTGGATGCGAAATGTGTGGAAGGAAATCAGATTAAAATTTTAATACCAGAGATTTTTACCGTTAAGTGTAGTCAATAAGTTAAACTTCTAGGTCAGAATTCTAGGAACAGTTCACATAGATTTGTAATGCCCGCAAGAAGAGGCTATAGCATTGAAATATTCATTCAGTTATCATCTGTGGTGATATTTCAAAACTGGGCAGCTTTAACCGTACATAATCTTGGTAGGAATATTGGAGGAAAGTAGAAATTGTGAGCTTACTCTCTGCGAAAAAATAAGGCAAGTGAGGTGGGAAATGATAAAAATTATGACGAGCACCGGATCATAGCTGAGGTTCGCTCGCCGGATGACGAGGTTCTACATAAAAAATCCATATAATGGAGTTCTTTTTTGTTTATAATAGACAACCGCCTTTGGACGTGCCTTAAAGGTTACTCCTCTACTTCACACTTTCCTCCTCTACACCTCTAAATAAGAAATTATTCGTAAAGGCAGTGTAGGCCTCACCATGATCTTCCCAAAGGGATAGTTATTCCTCTCCTCCTACAAAAATAGCTCCCCACCTTCCACTTATACCTAAAGTAGCGAGAAGTACCTCATGTGCGGAACAACTTAACAGTCTCCACGGCAGTTCACTTACGACTCCTTGTATTCTTAGTCTGCGGCTGCCTTTTCAAATTCTTTCTTAGCCGCGGACAATTACTTTTGTCCGTTATCAGCTGTGCATCGCTCTACTTCAAACATATCACTTCTCTGCTTCTTCTTTATTGAGGTAGACAGGCTTACGCGACTATAGGCGAGTTAGCAACAGCCCTGCATTCCATCCTTCTTTTCGCTGTTTGGCGTCACTTTTACATTACAAAAAAATAATCAAATGTGCACGTTATAACTGATGTAAATATGCATATAAAGGGTGTTTTTTATGGAGGTATAGAACTTCAAGTTGCAATAAAACAACATACATACTGCTACCCTGGTGTGATGTGATGTTGCCGTGATGTGCTGAAAGGATGTGATGAGTGTGAGGAATGTGCTAAGTTGTGACTTGGCTGCTCCAAGGAGGGATTTACAATGTTTTCTTAGCGACCTGATAGATTTTTGTGTGAGCCAGAAATCCACTCGGAGGGGCGGACTTTCCCTGCCGGAAGGCGACCACACTGAGAAGAATTTTTTTGATAATTTTTAATGTTGAGCTGAGCAAATAATGTGATGAGATGGATAAATATGCATTCTTTTGAAGAAAATGTTGCTTTTCAGATATACTTGGAGGAAATGCTAAGTCCTATTTTGGTAATGATGAATAGATTATTTATCAAAATGTTATGGACTTTAAGTATGAAGTGCCATTATTGAGATGTAGAAACAATTAGTCAAGCTGCGAGATCACTTCTATGCAAAACGCCTGATATGGTTTATTGTACGCTCTCACTGGATATTGGATTGCCATTATTTTCTCTTCTCTTTTTTTCTCACACATTGATTTCTTCATAATTTCTCCTTCAGATATTAACCTTGAACTGTCTCTAGTTCTGAAACTCTAAACCAGCAAGATATATGTAAAGCATCAGCTGAATTTTTTAAATATAAATTGTCAGTTTTGGAGGGATTTTCTCTCCCTGCTCGATTTCTGATCTCACTTGTTTTTAACTTTATCTTGTTAACATTTCTTCATATGTCATTCTGGAGTTCATCACCGCTTCCAATGACTGGCTAGTGTACCTGCCCAATGCTTTTTGTCTTAAAATCCCACTGTCATGACTTCCGTTTATGCTCTCAGTTATGTTATCTATTCGAACAAAGTATTACCGCCCAGTGTACTATCCGGGTTTCTTCCTCTAAGGAAACCTAAATGCCAGACTTTGATTTATGAAAGTTGCGCTTTAATCCTGTACATTCCCACACGTACTTAGTTTCTCCTAAAAACTGTTAATATTATCTATTGTAGGCAAGTTCACTGAGGTCACTCTTTCTAAGGTTTTGTTCTTGATCACTTAAATCAACAATTGACACTTAAAAGTTGTTCTTGGACTTGAGCAACTTAAATAAGTGATTCATTTCACTTTCACCAGCAGCTCAGTGACCTTACTTACGTGTAAATTCTTGGATTTTGATGGTTCTAAACATGTTTTCATTGGGAATGTATGCAGTCTGGTGTCCTTTAATGTAAGAAACATCCCTGTATGATGAGCATTCAAGGCATTTAACTTAATTTAATTGATGTGAAGTGGATTTGTCTACCTGTATTACCGGTTTTGGAGGAAAGTTGTTAGTCTCTGTTGGATAATTTTTAAATAATAAGAACTAGCGAGTATGAAAATTTGTTCATCACAAATAATTATTGATTCTCAGAATGTGTCTTGTCGATTAATTTCTACGGGAAAAGTATGAGTACACACATCTAATCTAGACATTGAATAAGTGAATATGAAATAAGCTCTCAAATGAGTCATTTGAGCGTTTCTCTTCCTTCTCATCTCAAGAATTTTTCAGTAATAGTCGCAAGAGAGCGTACACATTTTTATAGCGAATTTTTTTTTCCTGAGCAAATTCCAAAACACATGTTCCCACGAATTGAGTTCTCCTAAGTTTCGAATACAGCTATTTAAGGATCACCACTTGGGATTACTGAAGAGCCAAAAGCTTTGATCTCCAATAAAATTTATCCTACCAACAAACTTTCGATGAAAATAACTTTGCGTTTTATAGTATTTTACTATTATTATCTAATTAAAATCTTTAAGATTTTGTTGCGATTTAGTGCAAAGCAAAATTGGCTATTTAATATTAATTTAGCGTTTAACTGAAGTTATTAATGAAAATTACCGTTAATTGATTTTTTAATAAATTTATCTTGTATATGTATGTATTTATGTATATACATATATATTTTTCTATATTAAAAATTTTAATGCCCAAATTTCACTTTTTTCCAAAGAAAAAGTATAAAAAAAAATCAATTAAAATAAAATAAATATTTTGCACAAACTTTCTTCGCCCGGAATTTATAGTTTCGGTGCAAAGCCAAATGAAAATAGAATTTTTATGTTTATTTCACGATTTTTTTGCATGTAAATAAATATATGTATATATACATAAATATCTCATTTTTCATATGTTAGTATGTGGTTTTGGCTATAAAATTTTTACGAGTAAATTTTTTCAATCACAAAATTAATTTCACTATTATTAATAAATTTCATCGGCACTTGTTGGCGTCAATAATAAAAATTAGAAAAAAAAGTAAAAAATAAATAAGTAAAAAAAAAATAAAAATAAAAAATAAAAAAAATAAAAAAAATAAAAATAAATATAAAAAAAACATAGTAAATAGCTAATCAAGTGGTCAACAAAAGCGCAGCGGTGCAGCTAAAAGGCGTGGAAGCGAAAGAAAAAGTTAAAAAAAAATACCAAATATAAAAATGTGAAAATAATGAAATATCAAGCAAGCGGGCGTAACTGCTCTACTAACTAACAAAAAAAAAAATGATAAAAATAACAACAACACTAGAGTTTAAACCGTAAAAAGCTACAATAAAACTCTGTCTTGTGTTGTAATAAAAGTTGTAAAAAATTGCTGTTTAAATTAAAAGCATCGTCGGATGTAGTCGGCGCACATAGCGCATGCATAAATACGAGAAGAAAAAAGTTCGAAGGAAGTATAAAAATGCATACAAAAGCTTTAAGGCACACAAACATGCACGAATAACGATCGCAAATGAGTATGAATGCGGCGGATATATATACAACAGCAACAACAACAACAATAAAGCGACATAGTTATTGGCAATGAATACCACTTGTGCGATTTACAAAAACATACACATATATACGTGTATTTGTATTGTTTGTACGTATGTAGCTATGGGTAACAAAGTCGTCGCGCTTGTGTGGCAGTTGCTGCGCCGTAAAGCTCGCAGTCATCAATGCGCCTCCTCGCTGCCTTCCAAGCTACGAATACAATCGCCGAGCTTTGCTCCATGTTGCTTCCCTTGTCTACTGCTTTGTGGCGCGCGATCGTGGGAGAAATAAATTTCGTTATTTTATGCGTTCACGCTTGTGTTGCTTTTCTTCAAAAAAATTTTTTCAATACTTTTTTCTCACTTTTTTGTTTTGCTTTCTATAGCAAACACTTCAGTTAATACTTTTTATTAAAAAAAAAGTATTTTTTTTTTTTGCATATCTTTGTTTGTTATTAAAGCATTTTTTCAGTCACTTTTTTGCTACAAAAGCATTGTATTGGCTCAGCGGTGCACAGCGCACAAACAAACTTTAGCTCCAGCAACAGCAACAACAATATTGAGCAATGGTTATAGTGTAATGAGCTACACTTTTTTACGACCTTAAATCAGCGATTTTAGCAGCGATCTTATTTAGCATATTGACAGTTAAGCGTGTTTTCTTTTTCATTCGTTTGCCCCGTTCGTTCGTTCCTTTGACGTGAAGATGCAACAGCACCATCACGCCATGCTGTTTACAACAAATAAGCTGACTTTCTGTGTTTTTGTATTAAAAACTCATAAAAATATCTCAATCAAGTGTTGGTATGATGGAAATGTCCGTAAAAAATGTATTGAGTTGAGATTAGTTGGGCTTTACGTAAGCTTATTAGAGTTGCATACACAGTGAGAGCAAGCGAGCGCTGCTAATCAAGGCATCACTCAATGCAAGTGTTGATGCAAGTTTTTTTTGTTTTGTTTTTTTCTTTCTATTTATTGTATTTCCATGGTGTGTCTTAAGATTTCAAATATTTGTACGCTTAGTTTTTTGGTAAATAAATTAAGGCGCTCATTAATCAAGTCCTAATAAAGGCAGGCGGTAAAATGATGTAATGTTGCACTTATATAAGTGTTTAAGGTGACTATAAAAATATATATAAAATGTGTACATACATATTTTTTTGTGTTTGAAAATAATTAATTTTTTAATTTAAATTTACTTTATTTGCTCATTAGTAGCAAAGTTGTATACTTAAACGCTCTTAAAATAACACACAAAGGGTGGGAACTACCTACCTACTAATGAATAAGCAATATCTTTTGAAAATGTAATATGTTTTTTTTTAGATAAAAACAAAAATTGAATTTCTTTCTTTAATCTAAAAACATTTTTTGAACTTATTTAATTTTTTTTTTAATTTTAGTAATAACACATCATGAGAAGATATCCATCACATGCTGCAAAATCACACATAGAAGAATAACTATTGCAAATAGTGTATATTTTAGCTATTTTCTGTGGGAATATATTGGCTAAATTTATTTAGAACTGCTGTAATATTTAGTATTAAAAATGTCAAAATAAATAGCTACTTTAATAAAAATAATTCTCTAATAACTTAAGGTCACGTGATCATATATGACATGCCCAAAAATTGTGTGATCACCTGTGAAAAAGTATTAAAAAAGCCTGCAATTTATATGAAAAATATGTATTTTATAAAATATTTGTCGGTTTTTATTAATATTTGCTATTAAGCATCACGTGATATAAGATCAAGTGATTCGATATCACATGATGCAGAAATTGAAATGTAAGTTCAGTATAAAAGCATAAATTATTGCGGCAAATTATTTTATTAAATTATATTATTAAATTAATAAAAACAGTTTCTAAAAAGATATGTAAAAAAAAAATTAAAATAAAAATAGGGTAAAAGTAGCTATTTAAATGATCAAGTTTGGTGAAGTCACGTGATCTTTGTAAGCTAGCTGGACAAATGTTCACAGATATGACTCAAAGGCAAAAAAAAAACTACTTATAAACTACTAAAAAGAAAAATAACTCTGTTTAAATATAAAGTTTTTTTTTAATTTATAAAGATTTTTTTCCAATTATGTGATGACAGATCACGTGATGCATAATCACATGTTACAAATGCAATAGAAATTTTGAATATTTTATGTTATCTCTAGCAATAAAATAATTTAATATATGCGTATACATTTATTTATATAAAGAAAAAAATGTTGCTTTAATATGCAAGTAGTCTAAAGTCACGTGATCTTTTATCATATGACTTAAAATTTCGCTACAGTCTTAATAAAAGAATTTAAACAAACTAAATTTTTAAATAAAAAACAAATTGTGAAAATGTAATATTTAACATTTTAATAAATTTTTATAGTTATTTAAATCTTGTGCTTATATATATAGTACATCACATGATAAAAAATCACATGGTTTAAAAGTCAGCGTTCAAACTATTAATTTTGAGTTTCCTTGCTGTAAAGTAACTAAAGATATATAGTATATCGATTTACTATAATAAAAAAAAAATTATAAAAAAAAACTGCTAGTATGATTAAGTTGTCCAAGGTCACGTGATGTTAAAAAAAAAAAAAAAATTAACAAAAAAATATTAACAAAATAAAATAAAAATGAAAAAATAAATAAAGCTATTAAACAGTCTACAATTTTCTATAAAATATTTGGAAAATGTGAACTTTTCTATTTTAAAGTAAATTTTAAATTTTCCCCCAACTTGATCACATCACATGACATAAAGCCACTAGTTGCAATATAAAGTGCTGCAAAATTTAGAATTGATAGTTAAAAGATTTTAATTTTGTTGTTGTTGTAGAACAACTAAATATATTAAATACTTTATATAAAAAATAAGAAGAAGAAAAAGAAAAAAATTTCAACAGCTTTTGCAATAAATTACTCAAAATCACGTGATTTTATGTCATGTGAGTGATCCGGCTTTTATTGCTATGAAGACAACAGCCAAACTGTGACAGAGGTCAGCTAATTCAGATACATTATTTATTTTAAAATCTTAATAACAAAAAGATTTAAATAACAATAAATAAAAATCTTAAGTCACTTGCCATTTTTACTGTTAGAAGTCGCATTAAAAAATAATAATTTTAATTCAAATTTTTATTACTTTAAATGGCGTAAATTAAGAAAATATTTTTCTTTAAAAAACAATATAAAAATGAAAAATATAAAAACTACCATATTTTTATTCATAAATAATTAAAAAAACTTCAAATAAATACTAATAAAATATAAAAACTATGAAATAAATTAGCTACTGAGCTGACTGACTAACACGCTAAACACCTGAGCCACTAGCTAAACGGTTAGCCGGCAAATAATACTCAACTATACACCCAATATCTAAGAGCATATTTTATGCATAAAAAGCAACAACAACAACAAAAAATTAGTAAAATCCCATTAATATCAGATCAGCTACGGCTACACCGTAAATTAGTAATTTGTTACCTTTGTTTGTTTGTTATTTAACGCATAAAATGGTGTACGTGTAATAATACAGATAATCGTATTTCATAATTTTCTCAACATTTTTTATTTATTTATGCAAGTATGTACGAGAATATATGTTTTTGTGCCATAAAAAAGTCATAAAATACTACTAAGCATATGAATGTGTTTATTGTTTGCAGAGCAGCGGTTTTATGACTATAACAACCGGCATTTTTTTTTTGTTTTTGTTTTGAGAAGTGCAAATATACAAGGGTACATATGTAAATGTAAACTATTTTGAAATCGAAAACGCTATTAAAAAATGCTTGTATTTTATGCTTCTATTTTTTTTTATATTCTTTTCCCTGCCATTTTGCCGTTCGTTTCGGCTTTGTGAGTTAGCAAAGGTCATCACTGATCTATTTGCTCCATATAAGTATTCACGCGAGGAACTTGTTCAAAGTGGGTTAATATTTAAAAATATGCGCATGTGTATACGTATGTGGGGAAGAGGTGTTGGCCACTGGCAATTTCTTTGCTATTAATCATTTTTTTTTTCTGATGGATAGGGCAAGGGATCAATGTTATGCGTGAATGTGGTTAATTGTTTAAATTTATGAAATTTTATGAATGATTTTTGATAATTTTTTTTTTTTGAATTTGTGATCATTAGCACCTGTTGCCAAAAATATATGTATATTTTTTTTCAGAAATTCTATCAATAATTTGGTACACTTAAGGTCCTTGAGCAATTCCAACGCAGGGTACTACTAAATTGTGCTGCAGGCAAACCAAACTCTTGCTGCCACTGAGCGAAAGAGTGCTTAGCATTTTTGAAGGTCCACCCTTGTTATAGGTAAAGCAAAATCAACAAAGTGTAGATCCTGCAAAGAGGTACACGAAACGCTGCAGCATTAGCTTTGACAACAAACCTTTCACGATGCTCCGAGCTCTCGAGTCTAATGGAGTTGAGTGCAAAATGGTGGAGGAAACTAAAAAATGTCATTAAATAGTGCGAACTTTTCACCAAAGCATAAGCACGGGAATGTGAAAACCCCACTCAATGGTGCGGATACCCGCGGCCAGATTCTTAACCTCACCTTTCAAAGTTAGTCTAGAGCATTCAGAATTGTGCTCAGAGTCAAGTTTCTGATTAATTTGTGGAAATTAACAGTGAGTGCGATCTTAAACTTAAACATAGGAATTACTAACTCCAGGTTTACGCAAAGTTTGAGTTCTTTTGGCCTCATTATGCATGAGTTTTCTGAGGAGTGGTAAAACGGATGTTTTTCTCTCCATTAAATATCTGATTTTGTGTGATAGACAGAAATGGTGTCCTTTTGCGATATCTCTAGTCGTGCTACAGTCGTATCTTATTCGGACCAGGACTTCTTATATAAATCTATCTGGTCAATAGATCAGGTTTATCCATCCACATGAAGGTCGTAGCAGCGGGGCACGCAGTAGCCTTCTAGGTTAACAGTATGTGTTACCATTTAGAAGATTATGGGTTCAAATTCTAGTAGACAAATATCCAAAATTATAGAAAAACTTCCAAAAGATTTTAATAAAAAATTGATGTTGTTTATGAGTTCAGTTCTAGAGTCGACCAAGTAGCCTGCTTCCCACAGACAACTAAAGAAAAGAAGAAGTCGCAGCTTGGTAAACACTTGTAACATCAAGTTTCAGTGACTTCAGATGAGTGTCTCGCTAAAATACAAGTACTATCTCATGAAAGCCGAGAAAAAAAGGGACTATTCCTAGTTTGAATTCCTGGTCGCAGAGCCATAGAGGTTCACAGCAGATAGACCAACTTGTCAAGTAAAGTATGACTAAGCAGATTCCTCCGGATAAAAAACGCCGCAATAGCTGAGTGATTAGCATTGCGTACTGCTATTCGGAAGGCCTGGGTGCGAGCCCTGGTTCGACCAACATCCAAAATTATAAAAAAAAAAAATTCTAATTGCGGCCGCCCCTCGGTAGGGAATTTCAAGCCCTCGGAGCGTATTTCTGACATGAAATAAAGCTCCTCATAAAAATCCATCGGCCGTTTGGAGGCGGTTTAGAATAAACTGTGGGTCTGTGTCAATTTGTTGGTAAAAACATTAAGACGCAAAACCACAAATTCGAGGAGGAGCACGGCCAAAAATCGCTTCAGTGGCTACAAAGCGCCAAATATATACATATATGCCTCACGCTGCATGCCAGCTACTGCTTAAGAAGTTAATATACAGGGAGGTTATATTAAGGTGAGAAAAAACTTGTACTGCCCTAAGCTGAGACAAATTTGGCGCCGATTGTGAGCGGAGAAGGTCAGATAGTGCTAATACTATCTGAGGAAGAAGGATATTTCTAAGGTCCCAATTACCTGACGGGAGATTGCCTCACAGAACGACAATTAAGAAGGGACACTTTTCAGTAGAAAATGCTGTAGAAGCTTTTTTTTCAAAATTTTGGTCCTCCTTATGCTCCTAAAAATATTTTTTTTTTTCAAAATTTTGGTCCTCCTTCATATCATACTTCATCCAAAGACAGGTCATAAATTTTTATTGTGTAGCATGTAAGTGTTAGTTAATTAAGATGAAAAACTGAATATTGGCTCTACTAAAACCTGCATTTTATTCACATTAAAATATAAAGTTGATCACTATATCCTCAAAAAAAAATTTATAAATAAAGAACCGATTCAAAAGTAACTCAATTTTATAAAAAGAAAAGTTTAATACATAATAAGAAGCCACGAAAAAATTCATTGCCTCAATTACGAGCAACTTTTCTGCTAAAAAAAAAATTCGCATTCATGAGCAAGTTGCTTTAGCATAAAAACACCTACAATCGCGCATATAAATGAATATATACCAAACAAAAACAAAAAATAGGTATGAAAGTACAAGTATCTAATAGATATATGCGCATATTTAAGGTTCAAATTTCAGCAGAGACTAACGGTGTGCGGCAGCGTTGGCAACTCGAGCTGAAACTGAGCCGCAAGAAAGTGAAGTAGAGTCGAAAAAAATGAGGAAAAAAATAAATAAATAAATATATGTATGTATATGAAAAGGTAGACACGTAAAAAAAAGACATCTGCATAAATGCAAATATGTATGTATGAGCGGAGGAAAGACGAAAATAATGCCGTTGTTTTTACAGACTACAATGTGCAGCCAGAGCATAATGCCGCCTCCGCTAATAGGACGCCGGTCCGTTTGCCATTGCAAACAAAAAAAAACAACAAATTATTCGATACTCAATAAATAGATGGAATATGCATACATATGTACAAATAAATATGAAGTTAAATAAAAACAAAGGTGCGTGTTGTGCGTTTAATAGTGGGCAAGCACTTGAGCGTGGATCAGGCGGATAGGCAGGTCGGGTATTGGCAGAAGCGATGGCAAACGTCAACGGCATGTCAAAAAAATGCCAACTGAACAAGCCCACTTGACACTTGAAGGCACACACACACACACATACGCACTCACTTACTAAAGCCACTAGCAACAACAACAACAATAAAGCTAACAATTGACTGCATGCAACATCAACGACGCAGGCGAGGCGGCGCTGGTCAGGAAGGTGTAGTTATGTATGCTGAAGTCAATCATGATGAACATCTTTTGTGTGTTTGTGTGCGTGTGTGTGGAGATGAAGTGCTTTCTGGCTACGCATGAGTACACAGTAAACACATTAATGGGCATATTTGCGTACGTACGCACACATACAAACATACATTTTTTTTGCTTCGACTTATGAATGGGGCACACACTGATTGGTAGCGTTAGTTGCTAGCTATGAATATCTATGTGATACTAAATACACTACTACTTGCGCCTATACAGTTAACCTAGAGTGGAGTAAATAATAACAACATTAACAACAAAAACAACAAACAATTTATTCATAACTTTCTAGCTTGGGCATTTCGCTGCTGCTGCTGCTGTTGTTGTTGTTGTTGTTCTTGTTGCTCCGCCGTATTTGTAGCATGTAGCATATGATTTCTCCACACAAATTGTTGTTATTGTTGTTGTTGCGGTACTTTTTATTTATTTATTTATTCAATTTTAACCACAATTTTTCTTCAATTTCTTGCCTTTTTTTTGTTGCAAGCAGTGAATGTATGTGTGTTTGTATGCAAGTATCTGTGTCCGCAGATTTCAATACATTATTTGTAGTTCAAAGGAAAACTCAAATATACTCAAGTAAGTAAGCAAACAAATGGGCATATAAACAAGCAACAACAACAATTCATAATAAATATATACGTATGTGCATGTGTGTGTGTGTGTATGTACAAGCGGCATGAAATCGGGGAAACCACTCAACTAAATGAACACGAAAAATTCAAAGCAAATAATAAAGCGTTCAAATGTACACGAAGAAAAGAAGTTCAGAGCAGAACAAAAAAAATTAAAAAAAATATAAAAAAATAATAAAAAAAATGAATAAAAAAATATAAAAACGGAAAATAATATCCGCAGGTTGTAAGTACATTTGTAGTAAGAAATTTGAAATTTATTGGAAAAATTAGTTAAGTGGTTAACAGAAGCAAGGATGTTTGCGCTGCACACACACACGCACACACACATACACACAAGGTCGCTGGATAGCGCAGGAAGCTTGGACTTTGTTAATGTTTGCATGAAAAATTTGTAGGGACAAGCAGAAAATATGTAAATAGAAAATAGAGGGAAAATGATAAAAAAAATTTATAAAAAATAATTAGAAAAATAAAAGAAAAAAAAATTGAAAAAAAAAATTTGTTTTTACTTGTGTTTACGCACTTTACTTTCAGCAGCAGCATAATGTATCAAGTGAGAGAAAGGCTACCGCAGCAGGTGTTTTAAAATTTGGAAACAAAACAAAAACAAATTTAAAAACCAGCTAAAAATCAGTTTATTTAAGTAAAAAAAAGATATATGTAAGTACATATCTTTAAAGGACACTCGAAATAAAAGTGTAGGTTTTCTTACATATATAACTGACTACCATTATTTTCGCTGCATTTCATTCAAGCTGTTCCCCAGTGCAATTGTAGGTTATGATAATCAGAACAGTGACTTTATACGCTGAGCTAATTCTTGGAAAGTTGTGAGCTCTTTACAGTTGCCCCTTATATTTACTTTCAGTAGTTTCCATTATTCTCATATGCTTTTTAATTTCAATTCTCCCATATGCTTTTTAGCACAATATATATAACTAAATGTCCCGTGCGAAAAGAAGGCGAAAAATTCAGAATAAGCAAAATCTAAGGCGAATTTAGAACGATTATTGGGCCCAAATAGGCATTTCTTAAAAAAAAAAACACAATAATTCTTAAGGAAATTCAAATGTTTTTTACTTAATGTGAAGTAAAATCGATACAATTAAGTTCTGAATATAACATCATTCAAATGGCCTCCATGACTTCTTGTGCAGGCACGAATGCGATGAAACCAATTTTTGAGCACTTTTTCCACTAATTCAAATCGTATATCATGTATAGCATGTTCAAAATTGAATTTTAATGCTTGAAGAGAATCTGGTTTATTGCTAAGGACCAATGACTCCAAACAACCCCACAAGAAGTAGTCTAATGGTGTAAAATCACAACTTCTTGGAGGTCATTGAATGTGACAATTTCTTGAAATAATCGCATCTCCAAACCTTTCTCGCAATAATTCGGTTGTTGCACGTGTTGTGTGACAAGTAGCCTCGTCTTGTTGGAACCAGATGTTGCTAAAATCCACTTCTCCCAATTGTGGTCATACAAATTTGGTTATCATCGATCTATATCGCTCTCCATTGACAGTAACGGTACCAGCTTCACTTCGAAAGAAGTACGGACCGATGATTGCACCAGACCAAAAACCACACCAAATTGTCAATTTACGTGAATGTAATGGTTGTTCATGAATAATTTGTAAATTTTCTTCGCACCGGAATCGATAGATTTGTTTATTTACCGCACCACTCAGATGAAAGTGAGCCTCATCGGAGAAGATGTTTTTTTTTTCATAAAAAATAATCATTAGCGTTTTCAAGTTGTTCCAAGTCAAAATCAGCAAATTTTCGACATTTATGGTATGAAATTGTAAACATTACTGATTACAATGAAAAACAGACAGATCATGACATATTAAAAATGGCCGAAATAACAATTAGAAATCATATAATCCCTATTGGGTAACCCTTTAGATGCCCCGTGCGAAATGAAGGCGAAAAATTCTTAATAACTAAAATCTAAGAGGAATTTAGAAAGTTTATTGAGCGCAAATCGGCATTTTCTAAGAATGAAAAATAATAGATATGTTATTACCCTAGAAACCATCTGTTGGTCCCGTGCGACATTGTGTGTACGAAATTAAAAATAATACAAATTATAAATAAAATCAGTAATTCGACATACTTCAACTAATGAAATAATATTAAATTTAGGAAAATATTAAAAAAGTGTATATGCCCCGTGCGACAGTGTGTGAACAAAATTTAAAATCCATAAATCGAAAATTTTCAGAGATTAAAATATTATTAGCTTTAGGAAAAAATACAAAAAAAGTATGTACTTTCTATGTCGCATTGACTGTATGAAATTCGAGAAAAATTTACAAATAATTTTATAATAAGTAGGCTGAGAAATTTTAGATATTAAAATTAGAAAAATTAAGAAAAAATGATTGGTTGCCGTGGATGAAGGTGATTTGAATTAAAAATATTATTATTAGCACATAGAAATACTTTTTTTAATCAATAACTATTCTATGTTTATACGTTTTTGTATTAAAATATTTATTTAGGTTTTACTGAGAATGGCCTTCGAGTAGTCGTTTGTGAAAACCACTTCCTATTTCTGTTCCCTGAAAATATTAAAATTTCCATACTTTTTTTTAAAACTAATATTTGTCAAAAAGTAACCTCAAACCTATTAAAGGGAAAAAGCTATATCTTAGTCATATTGAGAAAATAAATAAAAGTCTCAACGTCTTTAGCCCACACTTAAGAATACTGAGAAAATTTGGAGCACTCAAAAAAAAAAAAAAATTCTTAACCAAAAAGTGTGTGTGATTCACTTGTAAAAACAGAAAAAAAAGTATTTAAGTGCAGTCAAAAATATTGTTTTTACTGTTTGTCAGCGCCTTTAATGCCTTCTTCAAGACACTCTATTGAACACTAACAAGAAATCTTTGGTGTTGAGTGCTGCCGCGAAGGAAGTAAAGTGGCCTTTTCCTGTCATTTTTCAAGAGTCATTTGTGAGTCAAGTACTTTTAATGTTTTGAAATTATTATTAATTTCACTTATCATTTATAATGATGTTCATGATGATTTTGGTGCAGTTTTGTTAAATGTTTCGTGGTGTTTTTTTTTTATATTTTGAAGACTTACAATGTGCTGAGAACTGGTGAGGTTTGGAAAACTGTTCAAATTTATACAGACTTCCATCTATCAAGATTAAATCTGTTGTTAAATATTAGTAATTTAATATTCAGAACCCGATAATAATATGCACCAATATAGGATACCATGTCTGGCTTTATGGTTATCGATTACCGAGATAACCACCTTGGCATAACTGTGGATTCTTTTTGAACCTCCTTCGGTGTCTGTCTCCAACAACAACAATAATAATAATAATAATAATAATAATAATAATAATAATTAAGTGAAAGGATGAAGTACCCGCTGGTGAAAGTAGAGGAAGAATAAGTCCTTCGTTCCATTGGAAGAATCTGGTGGAAAGTGACCTGGTTTCATTTTTTTATTTCCAGCTGAAAATGTTTCCTCTATTTGGATCATTTCATTTTGAGATCAGTACCTGTCGAAATATGTTCATTCTCATTGAGAAACATTCACTTTATTTATAAAGTTCCAGAATTTGAAGTAAAAAGACGTTAGAAAATCTCTCTGACAAAATTCGATCATATTAGGTGCCCTCTTAAAGTAGCATGAAGAAGGTGAATAGATCAAAAATTAGCCGCAACTGTCATTTCCGAGCTCTGCGGTTTCAACATTCTAACGACTTCATTAAAAAATTAAAATGAATCCAAATTTTAAATATTCAAATCATGAAGGCCATTTGGTACAGAAATAAGCCTCCTTGAGATCGTTTTCTGCTTTTTGGATTCGTGAGACTCTGTGTTAGAGGATGTTTTGATCTTGTCCTGTAGTTTCAGCTATATCGTGAAAAGGAATTTATTAGGTGCCCTGAGCTAGGTAGGTAGCTTGGTGACTATGCTGCACAATCGTAAGACCCTATTCAATCCTGCTACCACGTTTCATCACTCTGCTCATATCACTTTGAGTTCTCAATGAAAATACTTATATCCGATATGGCCAGTGTGGAGATCCACAAGGTTAGGTAGCAAATTGGTTTCAAGTGCTCTATGTTGAAAAAGTGAGAGAGCTGGATAATTGCAGAGATTTTTTCTTTATTCTCTTCTGGTTCTTACCTGCAGCAACCACTGTTAGATTCATACTCTCCAAAGCGCTAATGCCCCGTTGCTGTAGCTGTAAGTCCATATATAATCTTACCAGATCTATTTAATATTTAAAACTGCTCTGCTTTCTCACAGTTGGACATGGAATTTCAACGGTTTTGAGCTACCTAACTATTTCTTCAAATTGTGATTAGAAAATTCTCTCTGAGCATTTCATCCGGTTATGGTATTAACTCTATTTCGCTTCGGGTTCGTTACGAGATGCTCCTGACGTGGCGAACTGAAAAGAATTTCTTCACAGCAAGTGCTCTTTTGTATGCGTCGGCACTGGGTAGCTTCCTTAGAAAAATATTGTATTTTATCTAATTAAAGACTGTCGTCTCTCCCTTTTCCTGATTTCGACTCTCATACCTCGCAAAGTCTCTCATTCATCTCTTTCTTTCTCTGATTTTGACTGTCGCAATTGGAGCTTCCGAGCATTTAGGGAGCCTGAGAAAAGAAAAACTTGTGGAATAAACTTTTTTGGATGTTAAGTCTGAGCTTGGTGACGAAGAGAATAGTCATGCCCCTCAAAAATGTATTTTTTTCCCCAAAAATTTTCAAAAATTTCAAAAATTTCCATATTTTGGAATTTTCTCAAATTTTCTAAAGAGATTTCTATGAGTTCCTCAGCAAAAACCTGAGACTAAGTAATATTTTTGTGAAAAAATTTAAAATATTGAAATGTTCTTTGTTTGAGATCACTGCATGAGGCAGAAGGTTAAAGATCCAAAAAGAATTCATATAATTGGCATGTAATAGGTTATCCTAGTAGGCTTTCTCCTAAGCCTCATTCAATACTTGAACCTCAGTTTGAGCATTCTAAGCCTTCTGTTTACTCAAAAGTCACAGCTGGCCTGCCGAAGTAACGTTCTTCTAAGCTCGCATTGAGTTATAAAGAATTCAATAATTGTAAACATTTAAAATCACTGATATATTTATAGGTAATTCCTGAAATTCCCCTCGCGCAATAAGAAATAATGTACAATCAAATGATGCCAGTGTATGTAATTGCGCATACGAGTATTTCGCAACAACTTCCCACTTCAAGTACTTCAAAAACGAGTAAGAAACCTGAACAAAAAACTATATTCCTTTGTATGCTCATTCATTGAAAATAATTTATTTATTTAGTTGTTCAATCATGCGTACATATATACGCTGCGTGTTAGTGTAGTGTTGTTGTTGTTTGTTTTTTTCCAGACAATAGTATAATTGCCCATAATGTTGTTGTATTTATAGCTGCGTTGTTATGCGTGACAAGAAGTGGGCGCGCGATCGTTACAATTTATTCAAGAGAAATATTTGTTTTAACATTTCCATATGCAAGCAAGTAAATAAATTCATTTCAAATATTGCCTCATTTCAATTTCCACCAAACTTCTGCTGCTTCTTCCTCTTCCTCTCCCTCTCCCCCTTCCTCTTCTTCTTCTTAGTGTGCTTCGCTTATACTACGCATCACATTACTTTGGAGTAATTAAGTATTGCATGAATGACTGACTGACTGACTGAATGAATGAATGGGAGTCACACCAGCCAAGCACACACCACAAACAACATTTGAAGTTGTCAGCAACATCTGAAGCCCCAGCGTCTTTCAGCATCTTTTGAAGATACTCGTACATAGTGTGGTGTGTGTGTGTGTGTGCGAGTAAATAAAATTGCAAATTTATACGCGACGTTGATGGTCAGAAGGTGTTTGCCGTTGTGGTTACGCGTCGTACTTAACCAGATATGTTTATTTGCATATGTGTGCGAGTGTTGTGGGGATGAAGCATACATCTTTGGGGAATGTTGTGGCATAAAGACTCTAGAAATGTCAAAGGAATTAATAAAATTAATTAAATTATTTGCACTTGTTGCACAATGGTGTGAGTATATTTACGTACAAATATACGTGTAAATAAATTACGAAACAATTGCCCTCTTTGTGGAACGAATGAGAGGGAGAGAGTGCCAATAAACATGTTTCATGAAGACTTCAATGTTTCCAAGGCAGAAGTGTTAGTGCTGCCAGACCGCAAAAATCACAAAGCTGGCGTTATTTTATACCCGGAGTAACAAATTTTAGTGAAATTGAATGCAATAAAAAATTTTATTTAAATTATTTTTTTATACTGAGTAATAGCTTCGAGAATCAATTTTGATTTTTTATTGTTTTTTTGTAATTTTTTTAAATAATTTAATTTTGAACCTTTAATTTCGTGCGATTGAACTGAAATAAACCAATTTAAGCAAGTAAATTTGCAGATTTTCTCAGTAATGGTACATCAGTAAGAATTGCTGCAATGCAGTGGAACATATGAGGCATTTTAAATATATAATACCACATAAAAATACCCAGTAAGACAGCTGATGCTAGTTCTGCCCTAACCACAAAAACTTTACTATACAGGAATACTGTTTCACATAAAGCATTCAAATATTTTTAACTTACAAAAAAGTTAGCTCTGGCCAGAAAATCCCTACGGAAAATACCTATAAATAAATCTTATTCAGTTTCTTCTGATAGAAAACTGTCTATTGGATCTTTTAATGCTGGGGATGATGTTAAATAAGCGAGTACTCTTTTTTTTAGTGATTAATCAATCTTAAAAATCATCTAAGCTAATTTCATTAGTTCCTTTAGTTTCCTACGGGGAATTTCTACAATTGCTCATAAGCACTTACTATGCGCTCCTTTTTCAAAATTGCAAACCTAAACTGGCACTAATTAAAGGTTATTACATTTCGAGGTGCCCTAATTTTTAAAGAAAAAAACACACAAAATTCAAATTTAATGGGGAATATTTATTATCATTCGAAAGAAAATTCTTTGACATTTATTTTTTTTAAAGATTACCTCCTTCAAATGTTGGCCGCGCCTACGTCTCAGATGGTCCATCCGTTGAGTCCAAAAGACTCAAAGACAAAGAAGGACGCGCGTGCAGCTGTGCTTCAAGGTCCGAATCGAAGCGGCATTGTCCGCATAGACTTCAGACTTTACATATATCCATAGAAAAAATTCTAACGGTATGATATCACACGATCTTGGTGGCCAATCGACTGGCCCAAAACGTTAAATTATCTGCTCACCGAAATGTTCTCTCAATAAATCCATTGCTTGATGCAATGTGTGGGAAATGGCCCCATCTTGGTGAAACCAAATGTCGCCGAGAGTCGCCATTGACGGTTACGTTCTCACCGGCTTCATTTTTAAAGAAATATGGACCGTTGATTCCACCGGAACACAAGCCACATCAAACCGTTGTTTTTTCTAGATGAAATGGCAGTTTTTGAATATCTTCAGGTTGCTCTTTGTGCCAAATGCGGCAATTTTTCTTTTCTACATACCCATTGAGCCAGAAATGGGCCTCATCGCTGAACAAAATATGGTTCGGATCTTCTTAGAATATTTCAGAGCCCACTAGAGTGAAGCGATGTCGCTAGGGAAAATCGACCGACTCAGTTCTTGCACAAGCTGTATTTTGTATGCTTTCTGCTTAAGATCTCGACGTAAAATGCGCCAAATCGTTCCATGCTTCAGTCCGAGTTGCTGCGAATGGCGCCGAATCGACTCTCCACGGTCCTCGTGTACACTCGCAGCTACGTCAGCTATTTTTCACTTCACTTCACTGCGTGCTGGACGTGGTCGATTTGGTCGAGTATTATCCAATAATGAAAGCTGCGAGCTGGGTCTTAAATGGGTGATGGTGTTGCGAGTAGTACGCTCAGTAGGCCGATTATGTTGACCATAAGTTGAGCGAAGTGTTTAATTGTTTTTTTTTTTAATTTAATTTATATTATTTCATTGTATTCTATTTTTATTTATTTATTTTTTACCTTAAAATTGAATATTTTATTTCGTTTATTTTTTATTTTTTTTATTGTTTTTAATTTAATTTTGTTTTAAAATTTTAATTAATTTTCTATTTTGTTTAAGCTTATTAAAAACATTTTAATATATTTGTTTTTAGTTTTACTTTTATCTTTTAATTTTTATTTTTTTTATTTTTTTTTTTTATTTTTTTTTTGTTTTATATAATTTTATTTTATTTTCTTTCCTTTCAGTTTAATTTATTTATGTTGTTTAATTTTTATTATTTTATCTAATTTGTCATGTTTAATTTTATTTTTTTTTTTTAATTTATTTAATTTTTATTTTTATTATATTTTGTTTTATATTAATTTAGTCATGAAAATACATTTTTTTATTGAAAACTATTTATGAATGCATAAATAAAAATAAAGGTCAATGTTGAATTAAACAACGGATAAAATATGCAAGTTTGTCATAGCAATAACTTGCCAATTAAGCATGAAATTATTTATTTAATTTTCACACTACGTATAAACTACATATAAATATACGAATAACTTTGTTGTTGCCATATTTTCAGTGAAGCGTTGAAAAATGATTAAATTAATTGGCAGCTGTTTTAATTAGAATTGTGCGCAGATGATTGGATCTAAGAAAAATGCGAAGACAAGTGGTTTTTTTTATACACATACTTTATCTACTATATATACATGTATATCTCCTTATATATAGATTAGCTCAAATGAAGGGTCATAGCGGAAAAAATCCATTAAAATTGCGAGCCTAATTGAAATTTGCTGGCACAGCAGACACTAACATGGTTTACCAACTATTTACGAACATCATATATGTATGTTCATATGCAAATAGCAATTTTTTCTAATCAGTATTTTTTTGCATTATATTTTTTTTTTACAAATTTCTTGTATTTTTTGCCATCTAAGCATCTTCAAAACAATAACAGCTTAATGAATGTAAAGAAAAAGTAATAATTAGAGAAATTAGAAGCGCAGACTTTGTGTTAATTGAAGACACACTTAAGAATCTTGGGCCACAAATTGGCAAAATGTAGCGCGGGCTTAATTAAAGTGAATACAAATTTGATTTATTGCACTTGTAGATGTCAAAAAGTATGGCGAAGTCCGATTCGAATATATTTTTCTAAGAAATAAATGTAGAAAATTGTTATTTTGCTTATATTTATCAACCCAAGCCATAGTTTTTAGTTCCTATAAAGCACTACTATTGTTCATTACAGTTTAGCTAAGTCGAACGTATAAAGGGTGCCTAAAGAATATAAATATAAATTCCTTTTTTCCGAATTTTTAAGGGGTCCAATATTATTTTTTATGATTTTCTTCTCGATTTATAATGGAACGAATTTCCGTCATTCCTTGTCAATTTTGGTTTTTCGACACATCGGTTTCGGCGTTCCGCCATCTTCAATGCCTAGTTTCGTTCATGAGAACGAAAAACCAAAATTGACAAGGAATGACGGAAAATCGTTCTATTATAAATCAACTTACCACCCTTTCCGAAGATCAGACACAGGAAAATTTTTCATATAAAATTACACAATTTTTACCCCCAATAAGCCATGACTATATATTAAAAATAAACACCTAGATATCACTAAATTGCTGTCGTAAGAGAGAAAATTCCCTGACAACGGTAATAAAATCTTTCCAAAAAAAACAAAAAGGAAACAGAAGATGTGAAGACGTTTACCCGAAACTAAAATGAGTTCTTTTAACAGTCCGTGAGCATGAGTTGCCCTGGTATTGCTGCTGTGGAGCTCTATAAACGAATATTCGGCATAAAAATATTCTGAGCAGAGCTCCTTCTCTAATTGTTGATGTACGCCTTGATGTTTTCCCTCAAAGAGAGAGGGATGTTTTCTAAGCCGCCTCCGAACGTCTGATGGTCTCTTATGATGAACATTTTATTTCATGTCAGAGATGCACTCGGTGAGGTTGACATACCTTGACGAGAAACAACCGCAATTCGTTATTTTTTCTATATTTTTTATGATAATTTGATCAGTATTCGAATCCATGATCCTCGTAGAGTATTGAACACTGCTGATCACTTTGCTCACACAGTTGCCTTAGGAAAGCTTCTGAAAGTCCATAAAAATGACTTTTGAATCTTGAAACTTTATCATTGAAGAGAGATTCACAGAAATCAATGGTGAAAAGTGGAAAATAATCAAATTGAAGATTGGAAATTATCATCAAGAAGTTGATTGCTCATTCTCATACTGATCGTAAAACTGATTCTGGTAATTCTCTGTACACACCATGCACGAAATGAAAGTGAGAGAGCTTAATAGATGCTAAAGAAGTGCTCTCCTAGCATTGTTGCAGCGCTGAAGTCTACAAATGAGTGTTTAGCATAAAAATTCTCTGTTAGAACGAGACCTTTCAGGCATAGACCACTTGACATGTGACGTAAATAGGTATGCATGTTAAGGGTTATCTATTTAATGGTTTTGAAAATGCAACTACTCAAGCTATTGGTAAAATTTTTATGAAAATATAAGAGATTGAATCGGCTAGTGATATTGTAGGGTTTGTGTATCATCGTTTTGCTCGCTAGGCCTCAAATATCGCTGCTGTAAGTGAATGTGTAGCCGAAGACCCGAATGTATCTAATTTGCGACGTTCTCAAGAGCTGCACCTTTCTTGTGGGACATTATGGCGTATTTTGCTCTGGGGCTGACACCTGCACTCATTTAAAGTTTAGCTGAACGTAACAACTGGTGCGCTCTTTAGTTCGGAGATGTCATTGGACATTACTTCTTTGAAAACGAACTGTCAATTCGGAGTGTTCGTATGATAACCGACAGGTTTTGGCCTGCAATTGAAGAACAGGACTCCGACACTAAGTGGTTCGAACAAGATGGTGCCACATGCCACACAACACGCGCGAATATGGCTTTATTGCGAGAGAAGTTCCCGGCCACGTAATCTCTCGTCTTGGCGATGTCAATTGACCATCGAGATCGTGCGATTTGACACATATGGATTTTTTTTTGTTTTGGCTATGCGAAAGATCGTATTTAATCGGATAAACCTTTAACTACTGAGCACTTGAAAATCAACATTCCTCAAATTATGACTGAGATACCGCTCAATATGTGGCAAAAAGTGGTCGAAAATTACCTCAAACGGAACGAAGTTGGCAAAAAGTCAAGTTATTTTTTCACATATAATGCCAAAGGTTCAAGCTTTATAATAAAAAATTTCATGAAAAAAAAAGGAATTTCATGAAAAAAAAAATATTTTAAATACATTTTATTTGATTTTTTTTGGAAATGGATAAACCTGTAGTTATACAGTTAGAGTAAGTTTTTATTTTGGCTAGTCATTGCCTTACATATATTTATTATGAGATGGTGGAAGGTATGCGAAATTTTTTGAAAAAAAAAAAGAAAAATGTTTGACCTCAAAAATAAAATAAAAGGCGAAAGTAATTACACTTAAAGAGCTGCCAATCAAATGACCTCAGCTATATTATTATTAAAAAATTACACTGCAAACATAAAAATTAAAATAGTTTACCCACTCTTTGCACTTCAAGTTCCAACACTTGCTTCGCTTGGCTTCAAGCCTTAAAAATGTATACTTCCATGGGAATATTGAATTTTATATTTTTAAATTTATGTGTAAATTTTATTATTATTATTCTTCTTCCCCAATCATATCATTCACACATTTATTTGATTGTCAGATAATTTTGCATAATTGAGAAATGAATTGTTTATTGAGAGGAAGCGCGTTTTTTCCGCTGTTATAAGCAAATAAAATATACAAAAAATATAAATAATACAAAAAATATATAAAAACATAATAATAACAATAAAATTAACCACTTTAACAATGAATTGGCAATACGATTTTACTCACCAGCAAAAGCACAACACTTTACTTCGTCCCTTGGTTCGGGCGCAGAGCGTGGAACGCCCACATAAGCAGCACGCTCAATGGCTCAATTGCTATAAATTTATTCAGAAATATACATACATTATGCGCATGTATGTGTGCATAACTTCTATTATAACTTATAAATATGCAACACGTTGTTTATGTAAACATATTTTTTTATGTGCAACTACCATCCATTAAACAACCATCCTTGTCAATTTATTTATCGTTTATTTATTTATTCATAGCGCATATTCGCGCGAAAGCATATCCTATTACTCGCGGTTTCAAGGAAATAATGAATGAATGGATTGAAGAGTTATAAACATACATAAATACATTACTATGTGTAAAAGAAAGTGCGTTGATAAGTAAATATGAGAGAGTGTGAGTGGTTCCATTTGCACCATTAAATAAAAATTTCCGCTTGAAGCACTTTCAATTTCAGTCGATAATTTGTTCCGATAATTTTTTATGTAAACAAACACTTGTGGGACCTCTAGGAAAAAATTAATAATTATGTTAAATTTTTTGTAAATATTCTACTAAGAAAATATTCTACAAAGCAATTTTATATATCTTTTCCATTCCTTCAATTTCCGGCAAGCAAGAGTATATCATATGTCTATTCAGCGAACTAGTTGCCTTCCAACAAATATCTAACAAAATGGTTTTATATATTATAATTTTCAAACAGATCGGTCTACTTAACAGAAAGACAAGATCTTAAAGTAAATTGATCATAATTACTTCTTTTGGAATAGGTTGATCTTTGAAGTAATTTTAAATAAATTATTAAATAAATTTTTTCGATCCATTGATGTAATTTTAAATCAGTTGATTTGGTTTTGTTCCGATATAAATCTAATTTTAAATCACTTTTTAGCACATAGTGGACGGTATCTCAGCCTTAACCTGAAGAATTTTGGTTTTAAGAGCTTAAAATTTAAAAGTTTATCCACATAAACATAATTTTTTCTTTTTTCCGTAGCCCCATAAAAAGTAGTCCAACGGTGTCAAATCGTACGATCTCTTGAGCCAATTGACATCACCAAGACGAAAGATTACTCAGCCGTGAAATTTTTTTTTCGTTTTCAAAGAAGTAAGCTTCGGCCACACCTCCGGACCAACGAGCGCGCCAGGCAGTAAGTTTTTTTGGGTGTGTCTCTTCAATTATTTTGGGATTCCTGGAGTACCAAATGCGGCAGTTTTTATTATTTACCTGTACCACCCGGTGAGAAATATACCTGTTGTTTTTGTTGGAGCATCTCGCCGAAAGGGTGACAGCCTTTGGCCGGATAAAATCCGATTCAACTCCGGTGCGTAGAACCAGCTGTCGTGGGAGTTGAGAAATATACCTCGTCTCCGTTGCTGATTTTTTTTTTGCACAACCACGGTCCACTGCACCAAGTCAACGTAGCCACGGCATTGTGAATGGTCAGCTAGTTTCAGATCTTGTGTGTGAGCTGGACGTTATATGGATGTAGATGTAAGTTCAAGTGCAAAATACTCCATAATGTGCCGTAAGAAAGTCCCAGCTCTTGAGAACGTTGAGAAATAGGCACAGTCGGGGCTTCGACTAAACTCTCACTTACAGCAGCGAGTTTTGAGGTGGAACGAGTGAATTGTTGATACACAGGTCCTTCAGTATCTGTAACTAATCCAGTCTCTTCAAATATTCAACCAATTTACCACACCATTTGCTGTTTAGACATGAAAGAAAGTAGGTATGGGGTCTAGTGCTGAGATAGAGCAATAGAAGTCTGGAAATGAGGGATTAGTGGATCAGTGGGATATTTAAGGCCTCTATTTAAACTCTCATGCATTTAGAGAGATGACGAGCCGTCTACAGAAGAAAATTCGCTTGAAAATACCAAATTTATGACGTGTGTCATGTTATAACGAACTGTAAGTAGTCAAGGAGGGAGGTTTTTAAGATGTCGAGTTCTGTATAGAAAAAACAAGGATTTATTTTAGGTTTCATACCTAATGTAACCACCTACTCTTGGTTTTTGTATGACTCCATATAAGAGATGAGGAATAGAACCTCACAAAGTCCTTCTCGGAGTGAAGCTCCTATGGTTGCAGCTTCACTGTGAATGCTCTAACTGCTTAAGTTTGTTTTCAGAGGCGATTGATTGCTAATATCTACAAAAGAGTGATAAGATATTCCTTCGTAAAATAACCCAATAATATTTTCGATATAAGTGTTCGAAAGAGCTATTTTTTGAGTCGTCAAATTATTTCGTTAAGGTTATGATTCATGATTATGGAGTTCGAGGTCCATAATCTGCAACTCCATCTTCTTAGAATCACAAATTGAAACGTAGGCAATGGTTTAACTAACGACTTACATTTGAATGAAGTTTACACTTCGAAACGAGCCTCCTATAAAGCCCACTGTAAATGACCACCCTAATGTGACATTTAATAATATTTTCCCAAACAGTCTTTGAGTGATTTATGTAATCGAGGGCAACTACAAGAAAAAAGCGCAATCCATTGTTGTTGCACTAAATTTTAAGTCGCTAATAAATCGTATTGCCAGCAGTAAACTGCCCACATTAGACGCCACGAAAAATCAAATATTTTTTTGCAACAAAACCATGCTGGCTTTTGGTTATACCAACAAATACTCTCATGAAAGAGTATGTTTATGCAAATGAAATTGAAAACTGCAATCAAATATCATCACAACTACAATGTAATAAAAAATAAAATTATTTACATACGAGTATATGTATGTAGTGTCCCTCAGCATGCACATGCCGCCATTGATGGCTTACACTCAGTGACCAAAAGTCTCATTACAACAATAAACTTTTTTTTTTTTGCTTATTCCACACTTTTCACTGCAAATGCAGTTTGTTGCAGTTAATATATATACTCAGCTACATACTCACATATTTATCGACTTTTGCATATAAAATTACGCATGCGTACCACCCGCTGCATTTTGTTTGCGACTTGAAAATGCGGGCGCGGAAATGATTTGAGATATCAGCGCTTGGAAAAATGTCTGTATGTATGTATGTATGTATGTTATGTATATGAAATTCACTTCAAATTCCCCTCAAGTAGTTGCCATCAACTCAATTCACTAGAAATCGACGATTAGTTTAGACTGCTGCAGTCAAAACTGTGTAAATAAACAAAATCTGAGTCTCAGAAGTGACTGACCGCCTGCAAGTAGAAATGTACAAATAAATTTAACTGTGGCAGTCGTAGATGGGTGAGACTTCGTCATAATTCATATTAAATTACACTTAGAGAAACCGTTAAAATACTTTGACTAGAATTACAATAAAAACTTGGTTTGTTCAAGCAAAACAGACTGAGTGGTAAGATCAATACCTGAAGAGCAGTTTATTGAACTGAGTGTGGCTTTCGTCACATGTTTCGTAAGAAATATCAATACTTACTGTCTTCAGTTGTTGTTTTTTTCAATAAATATTAGAAACCTTCACAATTTTCTCTACATAAAATATTTTTTATAGCGACAAGTCTACGGAAACTATAAGCAAAGAGAGGGAGAGAAAGAGAGAGAGAGGGAAATGCTCAGAAGCTGACCAGAATATTTTCTTGGACTTCAAAAGATGTGTGTTTATATTAGGAAGTCTACTCTACCTCGAATCGGAGGAAGTTCTCGACCGAAAATCATGCCAGAGCCAATAATATATAAGAATAAGAAACAGGAGCTCTTTTTGGGAGAGTCCATGGACGAATACGATATGGATGAGTGTATGCTTGAGAATAATATCCTTGACAAAGCTTTAACCTCTTACAAAAACACCGAAGCACATACTTAAATTCAATTTAATGATGGAACACTCGTCTCGTGCGAACTACGAAAGATCGAAGAATTGAAAACCAGAAAACTATCGCACACAAGAGGGAAATTTTGCGATATTTTGAGAGACATTGCTACCGGTATGAGGTAAGAATGTTTTTTTTTTTTTTTTTTTTGATCAAAGCTGTAACACGGTTCCTTGAGTGATCTATTATTTTTCATCCAAAATGCATTATCGAACCAATTACCAAACTCATACAAATTAGTCAAAATCCAAACTTCAGCTATTTCTAGAAACTAGGCCGATCAATTGTAGTTGCTGTGTCTGGTGGAGTTGGAACCTGTGGGGCGATTTCACGTAGAAGTGGAAATACCATCGTTTAAAAAGTTTTTAAAGTTGACTTGGGACATCCTGAGTACTCAGATGCGTGAGTGCTGTTTGCCACCAAAGATGGCATAAGCTGGTAAAATGTGCCGACGAGTGAACGGTGTTGCTATACAAAAAATCATTTTTCATGGTGGGAGGATTTGGAAAAGAGCCAAACTGGTGGTCGTTAACAGACCAGAACTAAATTTTCGTTCACGGCTTCAAGTCTAGCTGCTTGCTGAATTTTCCTGTACTGCAGAGTTTGAAGCTATAATCAAGTAATGTCGAGTAGCATGTATGATAAGCTTCCAAAATTATTTTTGGACCAATAAGCTACTGAAACAGTAAATCCTCTTCAGCCTTGGGTCGCCAGACGTTGACGAATAGTCCTAAGTACTAGCACTGAGCGGATACCAAATGGAAACGCCCATTGCTGTTACGGACTAAGAGGGAAGCTTAATAATTTATACAATGAGGATTTTGGTTGAAAATACCGTCGGTTTTACGACAATCTCCTGATTTTGATGAGGATACTCGCACCAAGACCATCTTGAGTCAAGGTGTCGAGGTATCTCTGCCAATAGTTGAATGGACAGCTTGTGGTAATTGAGTAGCTGTTTCGCTATGATATTTGGGCGCGATCGGTGGTAATAAAATGCCTTCTCTACGCCTACTAGTTCTGCGGCCGTGTGACCAACCCTTTCCTGTGACTCGTGAGATCAAAAAATTATCAAAATAAAAACCCTAATAATGGATACTGTGAAGACTAATGCAAGAGCAACAGGGACAATGGCTATAACAACGACATGTCGAACTCCAGCATCCAGTTCTGCCAGAAGTAACAGCCATAGCCGTAAATACAGGTGAGACCAGTAGAAGCACCCAAATCCTGTGAGTCAAAGGATCTTCGGTTCATTTCTTATGGGAATTAAGATAAATATTATTATTAAATTTTTTTATCCTTGCACAGAACCAAAGTAAAATTCGAAAAGAATTATGCAAAGGTATATGGATTTTGGCTGTTAATTCTTTTACGTCGGAATATAAGTCACATAATGTAATCCTAAAATCCTTCGTAATGCTGTAGGAACTGTTTAAAGAAAAACTCAACAGTTACTAAAACTAACGGTATCAATTTGCTTTCTTTGAACCAAGTGGTCTCCAATTTACATATGACATTTTTAAAATGTCGATCATTCGAAAATGTATCAGCAGCATACTAGTAAAATACTAGTTCATTAATGTAACACTCTGCTACGTGTCTTAAGAAAAATTGACGGCAAGGAATGCAAGAGGACAGAGCATAATTGGGGGAAAAAGAAAACAAGAATGATGGGATAAAGCAAAGTACTACCCAGCAGGGCAGTTTCTTCAAAGGTCTTCTGTGGAAAGTCAAATAATAAACGTCTTAGAAATCTTTTTCCGGTTTGTTTTTTTTTTCAGGGGAAAGCTCTTATGGGCTAAAATTTCCACCATTTATTACGAATATAGTGGGATGAAGGAATAGAAGAGCACACACATAATTTTCAGAGTTTCTGCCCAAGTTAGCTCAGAAATGGACAAAACGAAGAATATAAAGAGAGAGAAAGAGAGAGAGAGAGAAACGGGGGGAGAGGGAGATAGAGGGAGAGAAAAGGAGGGAGAGAGGGAGAGAGAGTGCAGCTCCCTGTACGAAATTATTATCTCCTTACTTTTTCTGTGATTTCTTATAACGAAGTGTTTTAAGCGATGTGAAAAAATTAAAGCTCTTCTGTTTAGCTTTTTTTTCTAAGTGTAAACATTTATTGTCTATGTAAAGGTATATTTGTTTTGCAATTACTTCAGCTGTACATATTCATTATCCATTAAACAATATCGCTTAAATAATAAGAAAAAATAGCAACAACAACTCAACAAGATTTACTCAACTCAGACAAGCCAAAATGTAATAGCCCACAATTTTTGGTTTGTTATGGCTAAAAAAAATAACCCGAAAAACTGCACACCTTTTCCGCAATTCACGCAGCTTGGAGACGGGTGTGTTGCTGTCTTTTCACTTGTTGCTTGCTTTTATGCAAAAATAAAATTTCGCTTTTCACCCGCAATAAAACTACAAAACGTTTATGATATTTTTTATAATTTGTTATGTGATTTTTTTCTTCTTTGCTGCCTCTGTACTTTTAGCAACGAATGTGAGTTACGAAATTTTTATAACTGACATACAAACACGCAAACAAACACACCAAAATTATGCCACACGCCTCATGTGGCCACTTGCCGCACTAAATTGCCCACTTGACGCAGACGTTTAGTGGGTAAAAGAATGAGTGAAAAAAGAAAAAAAAAAGAAAAAAAAGAAAGAAAAAAGAAAAAAAATATAAAAATAAAATAAAATATAAAAAAATAAAAAATAAAATAAAAGCTCTCATAACAGCGTTTAAAGGTGAGTGTTGCGCGTTCGCTTGCTCGCAGCTGAACTGCGGTGTGTGACGCAAGCGCGCCAAATTTGCATGCAGTAAAATTTTTAAAACAATAATAATAACAACAATCAGCAAACAGCAATCACAACTGATAGGCACTTTGTGTATCCCCCTTCCCCTGGCTTACGTGTGCGCCTGCCTCGCTGACATATATACAAAAGTACCCAGCTTATAGAGGCGGTGTGTGTTTGCGCATGCGCGCAATTGCGCATTGTCTAATCAAGCTAGTAGATCAGCGACATCATCATCGTCATCGCCGTCGTCGTCGTCGCCGTCACAAGCACAACATCAGCTGACAGCATTTACATCAATAGACGTTTTACATGCCCCCCTTAAGCTGTTGGCAAAACAATGAGGTATCTCTCTCTCTCTCTCTCTCTTCTCGATGTGCTGTGTTGAGGGGGGAGGGAGGAGGGCTTTTGGCACTTTTGCTGGTATGTAGGAAGCTTTTTGGTTAGATCTCACAATTCGTTATGCGCTTTTTTTCGTGCAAAACGCTTAAGTTGCGGTCAATTTGTTGGTTGCGGTGTGTTGGTTGCTTCTGCGATGGAAGTGTATGTATGTGTGTGTGTATGTGCGAACGAGCTCGCGCGCCTTTTAGGCATTTTTGTGCGTCTAACAAGATAATTGAGCACTGATATAAACGACGCCGAATGCGCTGGCTGGTTAACTAGTAGTATGGGCGCTTTGTTGTCTAGGGTAAATGTTTGTGCAAGCTTGCAGGTATAAAGATAATAATGCGAAAGATGTATTGCGCATGCGCAATAGCGGTCCAGCAGCAGGTTTTATGTAATAATTTTATTAATGGGTTGGGGTTATTTGGTGTAATAAATTGCCAAAGACTTGTTTTTTGTTGTGAACAAAAATGATTAATTTCGAAAATAAAATATTTTGATAAAAATTGGTCACAATTTTTTTGGTAATTTCAAAAAAAAAATAAAATTATAATAATAATAATAAAATAAAAAATTTAAAAATAACAAAAATGATTAATTTTCAAAAAAAAAATTTATGAATATAGATATTATTCAATTTTTTTTTCTTTAAAATGACAATAAAAAGTAAAAATTTATTAAAATTAAAATATTTTGTATTAATTATTTAATAAATTTCTTTATAAATTCTATAATAATTTTTTTCTAAGGTTTTCTGTTATTAATTTTTATGTATTTTTTTCATATTTTTTTTTTTAATTTTATATGTTACATTCGGGCTTGTTTATATGTATGTCCATATAATAATTATACATACTAATATTTATGCAATAAAAATCAAAAATTTCACATTTTCATTTTTTTAATTAAAATATTTTTTTCTTTTCTTTTCAATATTAAAGTAAAATCAACATTTTCTCTGAAAACCTAAATTGAAATCGAAAATTTTGAATTTAATGTTTGTGGCTAACAATCAACTGCTAATTACTACTTGTCTTAATGGTGATAAAAAATTAGAAATTCGAAAGTACATACCGACATATTCATACAGATAAATATAAACATATGTAGGACGCTTGTATGCTTATTGAAGAAAAATTGTAAAGCACTTTCTTCTATCTAAGACTTTTATATGCACATATGTATGTATGTAAGTATGCATTGTATGTGAGCATTAATATTAACTCTGCTTGCTCACTACCTCACTGTGGCAGTCTCTGTGGCACAACCAAACAATGACGCTTATCAATTTTTATGATTTATTTGTTGATTGTTTTTCATAATTTTTCTTCATTTGTTTATGTTTATTTCTTTTTTTTTCGAATTTCTTAATGCACTGCCTATGGTTTTTATGTTTCAGAAATTTACATATATATTTTTGTCTTTTTTTCTTAAATTGCCTGAAAATTTATTTGAGTCTAGTACAAATTGTTTTTTTGGCTGAAAAAAAAAATAATATAAATTCTTCAACACAACTCGAATAATATAATAATAATAAATTTTCTTCTTTTCAAGATGGCGACCGATTTAACAGCTGTCAAGTGATTTATTCTCAGTTTGGTTTGGCAATTCATCAAACGATCATCAAGTAAGGCGTAGATTCGTCGAATGGACCCAAAGCGAGATTACTGTTGTTCCCGATTTTCATAAGCGAATTTTGTTTAGCGATGAAGCGCACTTCTGGTTGAATGGCTACGTCAAAAAACAAAACTGCCGCATTTGGAGTGAAGGTAATCCTCAAGTGTATGTTGAAACACCGTTACATCCAGAAAAACTGACTGTTTAATGCGCTTTATGGGCTGGTGGAATCATTGGTCCGTACTTTTTCAAAAACGATGGTGGCCAGAACGTTACAGTCAATGGTGATCGGTATAGAGCCATGATTACTAACTTTTTCATTCCTGAATTGAATAACCATGATGTCCAGGAGATGTGGTTTCAACAAGACGGCGCAACATGTCACACAGCTCGTGCCACAATAGATTTATTGAAAGACACGTTTGGTGACCGCCTAATTTCACGTTTTGGACCTGTGAATTCGCCAACAAGATCTTGTGATCTAACACCGCTAGACTACTTTCTGTGGGGCTATGTAAAGTCATTGGTCTATGCGGATAAGCCAGAAACGCTTGACCATTTGGAAGACAACATTCGCCGTGTTATTGCCGATATACGGCCACAAATGTTGGAAAAAGTCTTCGAAAATTGGACATCCAGATTGGACTACATCCGCGCCAGCCGTGGCAGTCATATGCCAGAAATCATATTTAAAATGTAATGCCACAAGATTATCTTTCGGATAAATAAAATTCATGTCAATCGAATAATCCACCGTTGTTCTATTGCAACTTAAAGTTCTATACCTCTATAAAAAACACCCTTTACATGAAATGGTATATAAATTTTGGCGTATATAAGTACCAGAAGAAGAAGAAGAGATACCCATCGAAATTGACACTGAACGTGTCAGAATGACGTGGTAAGTTCCCTTCTGTCTGTCTGCCCATCTGCATGCTTGAACGTTAGCTAGTCCCTCAATTTTTGAGATATTTCAACCAAACTTGTCCGGAAGTTGCACCTATACGTTTAAACGATCATTTGGCGGAACCGGCCGTATTGGACCACTATATTCCACTGATTTTTCAGATTTGATTTGATTTGGGCCACAAATCCGTCAAAAACGTACATAAGAATGTTAAAGTTGGTGTACTATACACATAATGACTTGCGTATTGGTTCTGAAAATCATCGAAATCGGACGACTATAACCTACAATCGATTTGTTCAGTTATGAAGTTTCGGGTAAAAAATCAGCAAAAAAAAGCATCTTGGTATAATGCACACATATTATGTATTGCATATTGGTGGTGAAAATCATCAAAACCGGAAGACTGCACTATATATGGGGACTACAACCGACTTGCTCAGATTTGAGGCGTTGCGAGGGGTTTTCCAATGGCGATGATATGATTTCTAAGTGTCGTTTTGATCATTTTTAATATGTCATGATCTAATATACGCAAGAATAACGATTTTTCCGATTATAGTCTCAAATTATTCATGAACAACCATTACATTCACCTAAATTGACAATTTGGTGTGGTTTTTGTTCTGGTGGAATCATCGGTCCGTACATCTTTCGAAATGAAGCTAGTAGCACCGTTACTGTCAATGGAGAGCGGTATAGATCGATGTTAATGAACTTTTTATGGCCACAATTGGAAGACCGAATTATTGTGAAAAATATTTGGAGATTCGATTATTTGAAGAAACTTTTACATTGAATGGCCTTCAAGAAGTGATGTGATTTAACACCATTAGACTACTTCTTGTGGGGTTATTTGAAGTCATTGGTCTTTAACAATAAACCAGACTCTCTTCAAGCTTTAAAAGTTAATATTGAACGTGCTATTCATGACATACAACTTTATTTAGTGGAAAAAGTGCTAAAAAAAATGGGTTCATCGAATACGTTCCTGCAAAAGAAGTCGTTAAGGACATTTGAAGGATGTTATATTCAGAACTTAATTGTATCGATTGTACTTCAAATTAAATAAAAAACATTTGAATTTCCTTAACAACTAATTTGTCTGTGTGTATTTTTTAAGAAATCATATCACTATTATTGGAAAACCCTATAAAAAGACATGGCCAAAGACAGCCGTTCTATCTTGTTTTTGATTTTATTTAAGGGGGGGCTAGGGTTTTAAAGGCGAGAAAAACGCATATTTTTATGATTTTTTTTCGGCGACATCAATAATATAATATTATCAAATTTTATTACATATTATTGCACAACTTTTGAAGTATGTCACAAAAAATTTACAAAGAAAAATATTAATAAATAAGCCGGTGACGGTGAATCTGCAGAGGTGTCTTGAAAAAAAGTGATTTTGCGGTGTACATTATAATTATAACTCGTTACCGGATTATCTGAAATAAAAAAATTGAAATGCATTTTAAAGGTAATGTATTTCTCGAGGTAATCAGCAAGAATTTTTTTTTTCTATTTTTTACAGCACTTCGAAGTGAAAAACGCGATTTTAGCTAAAAAATCGCGGTTAATTTGTTATTAAAATATAGAAAAAATGAAAAAAAAATTTTTTTATATATACAAAAAAAAAATAAATGTGAAGTAGTAATGTTCAAATTTTCAAAGGGATCGGTTCAGTACATTTTAGTTCTGATGTTCACGAACTTCAAAAAAGACGTTTTCGGGAATATCGATTTAAAGTTTTTCATACGTAAAAATTCGAAATAAATCAGCAATAAAAGAATATTAATTTTTATGTAAAATATGTACAGGGTCAGTTTGCATCTTTTGAAAGACACATAGACGGAGAAAGGGAAAGGTATAACAAATGAAATTGCAGCTGCTTTCTAATAGGGGGGGTATCGGGCGCCTACCGTGCAGGTATAAAAATCAGGTAGCACGGCCGGTCGTTTGAAAAGCTGTAACTCCGTTAGTTTTACTCGGATTGACTTCAAATTTGTACCTAATATTCTCGACATATTGTTCATTCAGAAAAAAAAATATAAAAAAAATGAAAAAAAAATAATTTTAAAACCCTACACCCCCTTAATTGTGTTTCTTATTGGTGAAATTATTTTATTTTATCATATTCTATTTTAATTTATTTTTTTAAATATATTTTTACTTTTATTAATAAATTAAATTTTTTTAAAGTTTTTTTTATTCATTTTATTTTAGTTTATTTAATTTGATTTCATATAATTAAATTTTTTAATTTAAATTTAAATTCTTTGCTTTTATTCAATTCAATTTTTATTTAATTTTTTCTTTTTCTTGTTTTTTCTTTTCTAGCATATAATTTAATTTTATTTAATTTAAATTTAATTAAAATTTATTTATTATTTAATTAAATTTTTTTAAATTATTTTTTTAGTTTGTCTTATATTATTTAATACTTTCTAAAATATATTTCACTTCAATTTGTTTAGTTTTATTTATTTATTTTTTTTTTTTAATTTGTAATCGCATTCTGAAAATGATATTCGATAATAATATTTGGAGCGCAGATAAGCTAGCAAACAATAACAGTTCAGTCGCTTGAAGCAAAGTAGCTGTTTCTATTCTATTTACTCAAACCACCGATATTTGCATATTCGATACCCCACACTTTGCGCCAAGAGATTACTCAGCTATGTTGTAAATAAAAATTATATTCTCATGAAATTTTCTTCATTTCTTATTTCTCAGAATTGTCCGATACGTGTTGATTTACTGCAATAAAAAAACAACAACATTTTGCCAATTAAGTCTTCTATTCTGAGTCAGCAGCAGTAGCTAGTTATCGACGACGCGAAGCGATCAACAGCGTGTGTGGCATGACACAGTGGTAGGCACAAGTGTCTAACACACATACATGTATATGCCAAGCCAAACCTAATGCCTTTTACGTTTGTTTAGAGAGAAAAAAAAACACTTAAGTATGTGTAATACATACATACATACATATTTATAAATGGCTCGCGGTTCGAGCTAAGCATTGTTTCTTTGCTATTGAATTTTTCCTATTTATTTGCTGCTATTTATTGCGTGTCACACAATTACATATCTATACTCGTATGTATATATGTATGTATGTATGTAAGTAAATTCAAAGTATTTGATTACGTCGCTCGATGGCGCAACACAGTTTTGTTGCCATTTCTGGGTTGCATGGCATTGCATATTCAATTAGCAAAAAGGCCAACTATGTTGTCGTACATTGATGTTGGCAGCAGCGCAGCATGTGTGTTGCATGCAACCCAAACGTATGTGATGGCTGGCAATCCTGGTGCCATCATGGCCTGCAACAAGTGCATTGCTGGCGGCTAATGTTGGCCGTTGCGCTGCACTACTACTTTATATTGGTAATTTCTTGTTGTTCATGCATTGTTATTGTTGTTGTTCCTGTTGTTGTTTTCGTTGCAATTTTTCCCGCAAGTGTTGAGTTTTTAATTTTTCCCTCATTTAACTTTGGATCAACGATTTTGCACTACTTAACGGTTTTCTAACCCCTCAACGCTCCACCGCCGTTCTCCCTCTCGCACTCTGGCTTGTCCAGTCTCACTCACGCTCATAATTGCAACTGTAACCTTACACTACCGCTAACAATGCCCGCATCATATGTTAAGTGCTACAAAGCGGGGCTGGCACAAATATCGGTAAAAAATCATTAAAATGTTAAACCCTTTTCATGCTTTTGCGCAATTTGCTAAAAAGAAAGTAGCTACGCCACGCTAAAGAGCGGAAGAAAAAATAAGAAGTTAAAAAAAAAATGAAAAAAAGTGATCATCGAGCACTCTAAGATCTTAAATGTGTTGCACCTTCGCTAACTGGGCTCGTAAAGATAACGACAAAGTCGATAACAACAAACCGCATAGCAGCGGCAAGCAGCAACCAGCAGCAGCGGGTAAACACAAAAAGTGGGCGCTGTTAATTGCGCATGCGCAACAGCCCATCTACTCAATTCTACATTTTTATGCGCTCACTCAAACACACCAACATGCATGCATACCCGTATATATGTACATGCGACCACATAAATTTACCATCAAATGATGTTCTTATTGGCTTTTGTTTTGTTGTTATTGTTGTTGTTGTTGTTGTTGTTGTTGTTGTTGTTGTTGTTGTTGTTGTTGTTGTTGTTGTTGTTTATTTTTGTGATCACTTTGGAAATTGTTCGATGAATCGTTTTGGGGTGGATCCGATTGTACAGCGCAATCATTTCGATCGACAGATTGTTGTTTTTGATTAAATCAAACGAAAAATGGTGAGGCTGAAAATTAGGCCGCAAATCTGCCTGCCCACAAAAATGCGCTGGGTGCATGGTGATGCATGGAAGCGTACTTGATTAAGAGAAAGGCGAAATTAAATGAAATGGAAATATATATATGAATGTAAATATATATTGACGAACTGTATTATATTAGGCGGGGAGGACATATAAATAAGGTTGATAGAGAGCAGCAGGACTTTGCTACCCCACGACGGGATATCTCCCCAAACGGACTGAGACTGAGATCGACTCGACCTGAATCAAGCACAATAAAAATTACCAAGCTGAAGGGCTGATGTGTTAGAGGGAAGGCATGAAGAAACTATTAGTTTTCGGCAATGTCAGAAAAAGAGTTGGTAATATGTGGAACGGACTACTTTTCTCGTACTGTTCGGACAGAACACAACACGTCTGGAGTAAGATAGACAATAATGAGAGCTGAGGAGGTAAGCGATATGTTTTGTATAGCCTGAGAGCCTGAAATGAGTAAGTTTTTTAAGAAGCTGACTGAAATGGGTAATTCTCGCCTTACGAAAGGTTTCAATACCGGGACATACTTATGTCAGAACAAAGGAGGTAATAAGGGCACCGAAGTCCAGGGCTTTATGGGGGAAACACTTCCCCAACCAGACCATATCCGACTATGACGATGTACGTATAGCCCGTTAAAAATAGCCCGGTGAATATCTGACAATTTTTATGCACCAGTTTCTTTGCAGAACATGGTCGGACGAACATGCTCGATGATTGGACCCTCAATATGCTCTGCCTAATCCATTAAAAGGGAGACCCCCTGATCTGCACCAATTATCATGGGGTAAACTTCCTTAATATCGCATATAAGGTCTTGCCTAGCGTATTGTGTGTAAGACTTAAGCTTAACATCAACAAACTGATGGGGTTTTATCAGTATGGCTTCAGACCTGGATAGTCTACAATTATCCAGATGTTCACCATGCGCTAAATCTCGAAAAAGACTCGTGGAAAAAGTGTCGGCACAGACCACTTTTTCAGCAAATTTTAATGCACTCATCGATACCAAGCCTTTCCAAATTTATACAGCTGGGTAAACTGATGCTGAAACACACCAGAATCGGGAAGGACGTCTTTGAACTGTTTGATACTACACGAAAATTCGGACAGGGTGACTTTTATTGTCTGACTATTGCTGGAGGAAATAATAAGGCTCCTATGACTCTCAGGTCAATATTGACAGTCATAACTTTGAAGTCGTAGACGATTTCGTCTATTTAGGGATCAGCATTACTTTGGACTCGGGTAATTGAAAATTATAGTCTCCTTTTGGCGAACAAGGACGAAAGTCTAAAAGTGTGGAGTAAGGCTTCTGACGATATAGACAACAACAAAAAGCTTTCGCGATCAAAGGTTTTGCGAACGATTTATAAGAGAATTGTAGGTTATGCAAAGCTGATATACGAAAACATGGTTCAGCGAATTCAAAGACCTCGGCTATGCTCTATAAGGCATGTCGTTCGGAGGGATAAAAGATCTATAGCTTTAAAAGAACTCGATGCCGCACATTCTGGTGGAAGCAGAGGGAAAGGATCACGATCTGGATACGTTGGACAGATTGGTTGGAAAGAAACTGTTGTCGTTGTAACCGAAAAAAAATTCCCCAAATTGGGCTACGAGGAAATTAGGAGGAGCGACAGTTCTCGGACGAATAAAAATCCGGGTCTTTCCGGTATAAAGACCCAACTGTCGCGGGGGCTATTGTCGCCCCTTACAACAGGCATGACTTACCGTGGATAAATTCTGGAACCCCGCTGGGTAGATTAGTTGGAAAGAAGTTTTTGTTGCTGTTGTTGTTGTTCTAATCGAAGAAAAATTCCTCAAATGAAATGAAAATGGGCTATTGTTGTTGTTCTAATCGAAGAAAAATTTCCCCACTCACAGTCACAGAGAACTATTGAATTTTAGTCATCTCTTAAGGCATGCCTTACCGCGGATTAATTATTGAACCTCTAACTGGCAGGGGTGAAGAAATTGTCTTCACTTGGTGTCCTCAATTGGCGTGAACTGCAAATGGAAGAAAGATCTGACGTTCTATTGTGTACTTGGCTGTAATTGAGTGAAATATTCTCACCATAATGCAAGATCTGTGAGGAAAATTATCAATTTGGTTATTATCAGTAATGACTCAACGACTCTCAAAGTTTTTTTCTGCTAAAATTAAAAAATATTTTTCTACCATAAATCTTAAAAAATCAAAGGCCAAAGGATGCAAGCAAGAAAAAAGTATTTCGTTCTAAAAATTTTGAGTCTGTGAACCGTAATTGAGCCATCAATGGTAGTCCTCGACGGCAATTTCTTTCTGATGACACTACGTAACTTGATAAACTCAATTTAGATCACATTATTAACTAACCAATATTTTTTTTCTTTCACAGCTGCCGTAAGCTTGTAATTCTCAGCATATTTATAAAAACCGTAAACTACGATCAAACGCAGATTTGGTTTTTCAGATTTGGGTTTAAAAAAATTAAAATTTTTGCGAACTAAAATTATTCAGCTTCCCACCGAATATGCAGTGAATTTATAAAAACTACCAGACGACAAGTGATCACCTGCGTAATCTTGCTGATCTTGCACATTCTTCTTCTGCTTCTGCGTCTTCTTCTTCTTCTTCTTCTTCTGCTTGGCACTTTTTTCGTATTCAGCTGCAGTGCGCTACCCTTTATAATGTGGTAATTTTACGCCCTTTTAAGCATACGGAATCCACCTTTTAAATATTTTTAATCACCAACACAAGATCCCATGAGTATCTTTTTTGAGAAGCATACAGACGATATCAAAGTGGACATCACAAGACAAGGAAAGGAGAGGTAGACGTTGACAATATCAAACAACAACCAAAACAGTGGAACAGCGACGATGTGAGTGTATAAAATTTCGACGAGCAGCTGCTGCTACTAAATATTTTTCAGCTATAAACAACGCACAGACAAAATACGCAAAAAAAGTAACAACAACAATAGTGAATTTTACAAAAAAAAAAAAATTACGAAATGCAGTGATTACAACAACATGTGGCGGAGTCTCAGTTCATTGGACTACAGTGAAAAAGTGCCCAAGTCCTCGGTGTATCGAGGAGTCTCCCTTTGCATTTGGTTATCGATCAGATCAAGCGTTGATGTGATCGCTTAAAGTTACGGTAATATATCTATGCCTTTTTTTCTTGCGCTTAATTTGTTGTATTTTTATGCATGCTGCTTCTTCTTCTTCCTCTACTCTGTTCTTTTTTTGTATTTTTTTTGTAGCTTCTTGCCAACGCTTTCCAATCATCAGTGCAGGAACGGGGGGCGGTGCACACATTGCACGCATATTAACGTCGTCGTATCAGGTTACGGGTGTAAGTTGGTAAGTATGTAAGCATATGATAAGCATAAGACATACATACATATGTATATGTATGTAAATCTGTCGTCCGAGTATATATGCTTAAGTAGAGGTAAATGAATGAGTAAGCCTAGCTCTAAAGTCATGTGATCGTTTCCTTTGTTGTTGTGTGAGACTACCCTTTACCGCTACTTTGCTGTAGCTACATAACTGTAGTCAAGGGTATGCATGAAAGTACTGTAGGTGTGTGTGTTTGTTTTCCTCTGCCATTTACTGTGCTTGTCCAGTGTCTCGTCCATTATCGTTTACTGATCTTGCCGTGTTGTCGTCACCGCTATCAGCGCGTAATATTATCTGCCCTTAGTTGTTGCTGTAGTTGTTGTTAATGCATACACTTTAACGTGTATATGACAGAGATTTACTGTTGATAGGATTTGCTGACAAGTGTGTATACACACATTTGTATGCGATGAGTAAGGTAGCGCTACTCTGCCGTGAGTAAGACACATCAGTTGATGAGATCTAGTCAGAGTATAGCTCAAATGGAGATGTTGGTATCGGTAGGTGAACTTCAGAATAGAAAAATCTGAATATTGTCGAAGTTTACTATGAGGAGGGGGATGCAGTTTTCGTCTTCTTAATAAGTCTTCTTAATAGTCGAGCTCACAATACCACGTTAATCGCTTCATTTTTCCACAGTTCAGCACTTATTGAAGACACTAAGTGAAGTCAGCCCCTTCTTCACTTGATCTCTCTAACGGGCTTGAGGACTTTCGTTGTTGTTGTAACCGGAAATGACACTACTTTGCCGGTTAATAGTCCTTATCGTGGGTATTATTGTATTTTGGACGGTAGATTCTTGTACTCCCAGCCCACAGGAGTTGAGTTAAAGTTTTGTTCATTCTCTTCTTTCACCTGTGAGTACTGCATTAATTATTTTCAAAACAGAAGTATAATCTGTTATCTGGACGAATTTCTCTAGCCAGTTTAGTAGCTCTTGATTCACAGAACAATATCACATCTGTCAGACAGCTCACCGTTACATCGTACAGACGGTATCCGTCATCTCCGGTATGCAAGGTGGATGAATCTTTGTCAAAACCTCTCTATCGAAAACTCCTAACGATCGAACGCCATCATCGTCTATGTTTCCGCAGAGAGGCGATCTCTAGACCACAATTTTTAAAGCCTCTCAGAGAAATTATTCCCATACAACACCAAATTCCTGGATAACTGTTAAAATTTGAACACCAATGACCACAATCTTTCGACAAATTAGGTCTGAGAAAACTAAAAGTTCTTTTAAAGATACCATTTAAAGCATTCCTATTTCTGCGTAGTATTTATGGTTTGAGCACAGAGAGCACGAATCAGGTGATGTATTAGATCATCAGAACTGCTCATTAAAGACATTTGCAGTTAGAAGGAACCAAGAATTTTAGAGTTGAATTCTGCCTTAAGAAAAGCTACGCTACCACAGAGCCCCATTGATTCAAGGAAATCGACAGCAAACGATTGAGTAGAAGTGCAATTGTACTAAGAGATGGAGAGTCGTCCTCGCAATGGAAACATCTAAATGTTTCTCTTTTAATGCAGGCTCTCTTCGGCAGGAAAAACAATAACTCGCCAATGTATTTTCTTCAGTTATGTAGAGGTTTTTCCTGACATCAGTCACCCATAAAGTCACAAAAACTGATTGAAAGACCACCAGAGGAAGGAACTTGAGATTTTCAGTGTCTTTTTATCCTACTCTCAATCTCCATTGTCCAAAAACGTTCAGTATTCACTGCTGTGGCGGGAAATCTATAAGATCCTTTCTGACGTAGTCGTCTCATAAAAGAAGAGGTTATCTTATCTAAGGCCAGTTCTTCAGAATATTCTACACTTTTAAGGCGAGAGAGTTTCAAGCAGACAAAGTATTTGAGGACTTAACCTTAACACAGAGGAACTATTGGCTTTCGATAGAACAGCCGAAGTATGGATTCGAATCATAGTCAGATCAATGTCCAAAACTATAAAAAAAAGTCTCTGATTGCATTCGTACCTTGGAAGTAGAGTGTACGACATGAAATAGCGATTCATCAGCCCTTTGAAAGCGGCTTCGAAAAAACTATATGGCTCTCACAAAATAAGGGAGGAGCTCGGTCGGACAATCGCTGTCATCTTTTCAAATGTATTTGGTTTCTGAGATTTCTCATTGTAGTAGATTGTTTTTGGCCAGGCGCTATTCGGAGAATGATTTTCTTGTCAGCACTTCCAAGTATGAAGACCAGAAAGAGGAATAAGTAAGTTCCTCAAAGCTTTTTCGTCGTCTTTGCGTTGCTACTTCACTTTCTATCTTCCCTAGTTTTTACTCTGTAAGAAAAATTTTTGGTTTAGGAGCTCTTCGTAGCTCATCTCAAGAGTCGTTTTGACTGACCTTAAGGAAAAGCACCCAACAGGGCTTACTGAAGTGCACCGCATTACAGCGGGAGCTTTCGTTGTAGCTACCACATACTCATATTGCTGATTTTAAATTCCGCACTGCTGTTGCATACTAAATGCATAACTGTAGACACACAAACATACTTACATTCTCACATACACACATGTGTATGTATGCGTTGTTTACGGTAGATATCCGATGACTGCAACCGATAAGGCATGAACAGATATCTCTGCACCTTACAAAATCGCTAATCAGTTATGCATAATTACCAATGTGGGTCAATATCTGCTGAACCTGGTACCAGGTAGAGTAGAATACTTGCATAGCATTTACTCATACACTTGCATTGCGTGTACTTTTGCGCTGCTTGTACTTACATAAGTTTAAGTGCGTTCGGCCATAAGCTGTAGGGTTACCCGCCTTCAATGCCAAATACCCCATCTGCGCATCTGTGTGTGTGTGTGTGTGGCATGTGTTGCCATGCATTTCACCATGAACTGCCGCAACTGTAACATGTGTGCAAAATATTATGGTGAGGTCGGTCGGTCGATCGGTCGGTCGGTCGGTCGGTCGGTCGGTTAGGGGCGTTTAACTATCCGAATGATGATGACTGTGTAAATTTAGTTACACATGCATGCATATGTATGTGTATACGCATTTAAGTATATATGTACATATGTACACCTTTTAATGTCGACTTATTTATGCAGATAAGTTATGTAGTTCAGCCGTGTAGTACAGTGTTCGATTGGTATCTCACGAAAGTATCTCATGCGAGTGTTTAACATTTTGTGCGCATTGTTGTTATAGGTGTTGTAAATTCTTTGTTGTTGTTGTTGTTGCTGTTGTTGTTCTTGTTGTTGTTGTATGTACAAGTACTTCGTTGGTCGCTGGGTCAAAGCATTTTTAATTAGCTCAAAGTAGGTGAATTCGAAAGCGTTGCAGCAGTACGAAGCCCCCTTTAGGGCACCATATGTTGTGGAATGCTAACTGCTTTTGGTTTTACCACGCCAGAAGCTGCATTGAGCTTTCACCAGCACAAAGTAAGCGCAATTACTTTTTATGAAGCTATTTGCTACAAAAAAGAGTGTCTAGCCTATGGTTAAAGGGGAACAGGGATCATAAGAACTACAAAAATTGCTACTTAGAACAAAAGAAAAAGGAAAAATCTCTCTCATAAGGTGACCAAAGGTGGATGCTTTGCTGACTATTAGTTGATCTACCTTCAATGTAACATAAGGTCTTGTAATGAGAAAGGAAATTTTCAGACGGAACGGTCATAGAACACTCCGCGTCTGTGAATAGCTTCAACTTCAGGTCACTTCGGCTTTGAACTAAGAATCGGAGCATCTTGGATAATATCATATCATTGCTCTAAACGGCTCCATTCTTCTAGCTCTCTCTTCCTGGAATATAAACTCCATTTTCTTGCAGACGAAAAAGTTTGGTCCACCTCGTGAGACCAGCCTTATTCTGGCTGACTTCAGCGCCCGCAGAATACTAGCAACTATTAGCCAAACTCATCTAAAGCATCTAAAGAAATATCAAGTTTCTAAGTTTCTAAGCTTTTCTGCATGGACAGCAGGATCGATAGCTACTAAAGGGCTACGGCAAGCCATCTCACGGTAAATGTCATGGGTTCGCTGTGAAAATTCTTTCATGAGCTTTCAGTAAATACCAGCTACTTACTTTAGAACCTATGTTGGTGAAAGCATCTGAGAGGTCAGAATCGGAAGCGAGCACCTCTCACTGAGTAGTATGAAAAATAATCTCTGCCTGGTGGGGGTTAATAAATTTGTATGTGATAAGACGTGACGATTACGATAGACTTCTAGTATCCCATAGTTCTCACTACAGTTGGATGTTTTACATTAGAACGACTCAAATTAACATCCAGCCAAGGACTGTCACTGCCACAACATTCCTCAATAACAATTTGGGTGTTCTTGGGATTGCAACAACAACAATAAAACAAATTTTTTAAAGTTCCTTCCACAGAAGAAGGGCTCTGCCTATTCATTCTCCGATCTGAGCCCTTAAGCGATGCAAATTTTCGACTTTTTCAGAGAGCATTGCCTGCGCAGCTGGTATCGGGTAAGGTATAACGATTTTGGTGAGCCTATTTATGAGTCATTTGTGCAATGAAAGGGTTTGCTGTGTCTTAACGTTCAGAAGATCGTAATAGCTGAGAGATCTCTTAGCGAAGTGATCATTGCTTTAAGAAAGTGACTGAGAAATAGAATGATAAATGACTTTAACACCAAAGAAAACTACGCTCATTCATAGTTTACATATACGCGGTCCAATTATTGACTTCAATCATCAGAGAAGCTTGAGCTTTTCCTCATAGCACAAGCTTAAATTTTTTGAAAAGTTTGCGGATATTACAAAAATGAACGAATGAGCTTTTAGAGCTTTTGAGTTTTAATGAGAAACACTTGAAACTTTTCTCTCTCACTAACTATTTCACTCTCTCTCTCTCGCTTTTCTCTCCCTCTCTCTCTCTCTATCTCTCTGTAATGAAACCATCAGTGTAAGTCCGATTGCAGCCCAAACTACACATCATTTCAGACAAAAAAAGGTTTTTTCCTTAATCTCAGAGAATATTCTAAGCAATCGAATCGAGACTAAAAAATATCCCAACTAATTGGCTATTCGTAATTCCAAGTGGTATGAATGTTTTCAGTTGATTGCCCAAATTCGGTTCTGTAATCCCGAATATTACACTCTTGTTACACCAAACTGAATGAATGGAAAACTCGGAAGAATACAAAAATTAATGATAAACATTTATGAAGTTTTAATTAAATCAGCCAGATATTCAAGTGCGGCAAGTAAGTGGAGGAAAGGAGGTACAAAGAAATGTTACAACAAATATTCACCAAATGTTAGAATTCCTGAGAAAAATTTCAAAATGCACTTAACAAAATTTGATAAAAACCCATTGAGGGTTTACAAATGCCAATGCACTGGCGGTAGGTCGTAGGTGTCTGTCTACTGGTGGTGGCTGGGAAAGTGCACAGTAAATGAATGAATCAGACAATGCGGCGTAGCACAAAGTGCATGATGAACAACAATATGTATATATGTACATATATATGCATTGATAGATTGTGTTCGATAATGCTTGTGATGGGGGTAATAAGGCACACAATTACAACTCATAGATAATAGAGAAAGATTTCACAGTTTGAATAAAGCTAATTTGCTGTAATGTTTGTTTGTTTGTTTGTAAATGAAAGCATGTAAAACATGAGAATATATAGGTCAGAAGGTGGGCCAACAAGAAAAATGCATGGCGGCGGAAATGAAAGAGAATGATGAGCTGGTACAAAAGTGATGAGAATTGATGAAAATAGATGAAAATGCAGTTAAGCACGTATAGAAGTGCATTTTTTTAGAATATATATATTTGAATGTGAATGAAAAAAGAACTCTTCATTAAAATTACCTCATTTTGAAGAACCGAAGCTATTTCTTATTGATATCTCTTTGAATTTTCTTTAAAAAAAAAGCTCCTAAGCCTAAGCATATCAGAACTCACCATTAAACTCCGTTTCTCAGGCATATTTTCGTCAAACCATATTTTTCAAAAAAAAAAAAAAAAAAAAAAAAATACTGATGCATGCATTCTATCAGCTCTTCGTCACCATAATGTAATAGCTCAGTCCGTATACCATCGGCTCCTGTCCAGTACCATGGATGTACTTCTTGGACGCCGTTGATATTAGTCTAAATCTTGCCGAGAACATTTTTCAGCTGGGCAGCGACACCGTCCCAACTAAGACATCGCACATTACAGGTGCATGCCCCAAAGCATAGTCTTTTGCTCGTTGTCGTAGTCGTCATGAAAAGCAGGTCTCTTACCAAAAAGTGTTGTACCTCTTCTTCATTGGATCTGGTCTAAAATTCAGCGCACAACCTGGATACGCAAGTTGGTAGACCCTTTGAGCAATTTTTTAAATAGAGGTTTTTTTTTTAAACCGAGGCCCACTCATAGCCGCATCTCTGGTATTCAGACGCTACAATAAGGCGACAATGAGCCCTTAACCCGAATATGAAGGAGTGACCCGAATATAAAAGGGTAGGTAGCTCCACTAAAGCTTGCTGTGAGTTTCGTGCGGAGCCTTGGCCACTAAAGGGTGGTCAATAGCCTTTTTTCGACAGATCACGCGTGAGTCGTGTCAAGCTGCATGTTATTTTTGTTCAGTATTGTTTGGCCTTTCATCATGGAAAGACTTAAACCTGAACAACGTTTACAAATCTTTCAACTTTATTATGAAAATTCCACGTCTGTATATAATGTGTTTCGCGCACTTGGTCAATATAATCGGCCTACTGAGCGTACTATTCGTAACACCATCACCCATCTTGAGACTCAATATACATTATTGGGTAATATTCGACTGAATAGAAAAAGTCCAGCACGCAGTGAAGAAAATATTACGGCCGTAGCTGCGAGTGTACTCGAAGACCGTGGTGAGTCGATTCGGCGCCGTTCGCAGCAACTCGGACTGACGTATGGAACGACTTAGCGCATATTATGTCGAGATATTAAATTGAAAGCGTACAAAATACAGCTTGTGCAAGAACTGGAGCCGCTCGTCCGTCCCAGCGACATCGCTTCACTCTATGTGCTCTCGAAAAGTTCCAAAAAGTTGTAACGTTTTCGAGTCAAACTTTGTTCAGCGATGAGGCCCATTTCTGGCTTAATGGGTATGTAAACAATTAAAATTTCCACATTTGGAATGGAGAGCAACCTGAAGAGTTTCAAGAGATGCCTTTCCATCCAGAAGAAGCTACGGTTTTGTGTGATTTGTGAACCGGTGGAATCAGCGGTCCATATTTCTTAAAAAATAATGTCGGTGAGAACGAAACGTCAATGGCCATAGTTATCGCGCCTTGATAACCGACTATGTGATGCCCGGAATTGGAGCTCGTGATCTCCACGACATTTGGTTTCAATAAGATGGCGCCACTTCTCACTCAACGCATCGCACAATGGATTTATTGAGAGAGCACTTCAGTGAGCAGATAATTTCACGTTTTGGGCCGGTCAATCGGCCACCAAAATTTTGTGTTATCCTCTGGGGATATGTAAAGTCAACGCGAACAATCCCGCTTCGATTCAGGCCTTGGAGCAAAATATCACGCATGTCATTCGCCAGTCACCAGTCGAAATGCTCGAACGAGTCATCGAAAATTGGACTCAAAGGATGGACAGTCTGAAACGTAGCCGCGGTCAACATTTGAAAGAGATAATCTTTAAAAAAATAAACGTCAAAGAATGTTCTATCGAATGATAATAAACACTTTCCACTAAATTTGAATTTTCTGTGTTTTTATCTTTAAAAAATAGGGAACCTTTAAAATGGATGGGACGATAAAATTCTATGGAAAATTCACTGTGGTAAGTGATTCGTGATAGCCAAGAAACAAAACTCGAGCCATCTAACAACTTACTGCTGCAACTATTTATTTATAGGCATTCCATGGAAAATTCAGCTATTTATAAGTACAGCTTACTTGAGAGGGAAGCTTCTGCAACTTTTCGAAGCAACAATTTGAGCCATTAGAAAAATATTTATAAGTAAAATACATTAGAAAAATTACCTATTTTGCTATGATTATTATTATTTTTTCAACTATAAACATACTGCGTATTACCCACTTCGACTTCTTTTCCCAAAGCCGTGACTCACACCAGGCGAAAGCGGTGCATTATGCACTGAGTGACCATGGAAAAAATAAAAATAAAATAAAATAAAAAATAATGAAACATTATTTTGAATATAATGCATTGAATTAAGCCCCTTTGAGAATACTGAAATACGGTTTGTTTAATACGTATGTGCAACAACAACAAATAAACAAATATTGCTTGCTGTTGAGCTGTTGAGCTGCTGAGTGCTTCACTGCTGCTTCGCGTACAGCCATAACGATGACAGCACAGTAATCTCTATTTAAACGCTTCAATGATTCTTCTACGCATTCAATGCAATGACATTGTCTGCCACATGAAACAACAAAAACAACAACAACACTGTAAGAGCAAACACGTTATATTCACAGACTGTTTGTTGTTGCTGCGCTACGCTCAACTTTTGTTAATCGTCAAGGGATTTCAGCGAAGTTGTCACTGATGATGCCCAACAAACAACTGCATCTTCTCGTCATCGAGCATTTGGTCAAGAGTGGCTGATGATATGTGGATTTGTATGTATGTATATATGCCTGAGTGTGCATATAAATGAATGAGTAGCTTATACACGGCGTAGTAAAAATATGCAGCAGCAGCAGCAGCAGCAGCGCGTTGTGTCAACCTTGTCCATCCATCCATCGAGCCGTGTCCGTCCGTTCATCCGTCCGGCGTATGATGACGATGACGATGATGATGACATTATCCAAGCATTTGTATGAATTTTTATCTGTTTGCGCCTTCTTCCGCTGTCGTACATTTGTTGCTACAGTTGTTCGCTGCTCCTACCGCTGCCGCCGTCGTCGTTGATTCACATTGCTTACGCGCCGCAACCTTGCCACACATTTCTGGTTAGTGAAATGAAGTTGTCAGATATTTTTATGATATGCCTATGTCAAGATAAAAATGCTAATAAGTATTTGTCTGTTAGTATTGGTATTCGGATTGGCGCAGCGGCTGCTTGGTTGGGTGGAAGACTTGGAGATGCAACTGCGCCCGCAGCAGCGACGGTTTAAGCTGGTATTGTAGCTTGAAAGATTATTGTGGTTGGAGTATTCTATATATATATAAATATGTATGTAGGTGTGTATGTACCCGCTTGTCATCGCCTATTTGGCATCTGGCATGTGCGCAGGCGCAATCAAATGCCTTCATTTGTTGCTTGTGCGCCTTTAAGCGCCTTAAGTGTTGCAGCGACTGCAATGGCGACTGCGGCTGCCTTCTACACTTTACTCATCACCAACTGTCGGTCTGGCTTTGTACGAGTAATTAAGTCCGCAATAGGCTATACGAAATTATTATACAATACATTAAAATGTGCAGCGATTTCAAGTATTTTTTATTGACATTTAAGATTTTCAAGCAGCGCAGTTCGAGTTTAATTGAAATGGCATTGCAGTTTACTCAAAGTGGTTGAGGAGTTTCCCAAAGTACACTCATATGGGTGTGTGCAGAAAGCGTGTGCAGAGAGGAGTGAAGTTGCTTGACGGGTTGGCATAGTTTGCCAATAATTATAATGGGCTCCAAGTGGCGTCTACCACTCTTCCCATTAAGTTTAAATGTTAAATTTATACTAAGTGCTGAATAATTTTTCTTTACAAATATTGCAAGGAAGATAGTAAATAAAATCAATATATGTAATTTGTGTTTTAATTCCTGGTTGTGAACCGGGAAAGTCAAGTTCCTTAATAGGAAACCAACTGTAGAAAGCAAGCTTGACATCATTGCATTGCAAGAGATGCGATAGACGGGGCGAGAACAAAAAAAGAGAGACCAATCGGATATTTGGGAGTATAAAGGAGAGAAAATTTTGGTATTAGGAGAGACCATGTCGCCGAATAAGGTCGCTCACTTCGGTGAACGTACGATTAGGCAAAATCCAATCATATCATAGAGAAGTTTTTCAACATGTCGCTGATTTGGGGCAATCTCTCGAAGGGAGAGAGAATACTAGAGTCAAACCTTGATGCAAAAATCGATATTAGACTAAGAAGGCACTTTTGGCGAGACGTGCAGAACAATTTATTTTTTCAAAAAACAGCTATTTTGCTAAAAAGTCCACCTAACCAGTGACAGTTAACTGACGAAAGACTCGAAACCAAATAATTCATTTTTATGATAGACGCTATAGACAAGTCAGTGCGTACGACTCCAAATACCGACTCGCCCTCGCCTCTTTGCAGTCAAAACCGCAAATCAGTTGAGATAAAATAGGTTCGAAGTCGAAAAACTGCAATAACAATAGAGAACTGAGCCAGTTTCTCTCAGATTTGAACACCAGCTCTCTGAAAGTACTCGTCAACAAGTACGTATAAGAAAAATTTGAGGCAAAACTTCAAGTTACCAACCTAACGACGCCTGAGAAATTATTTGTTTTCAACAAAGACGAAAGAAATACTCGAACGAGAAGCATTGGGGCACCAAAGTGCCGAGAAGAGAGACTAACCAACTCGACACTTTACGATTAACCGCAGTGAGTACCTGGTGGGAGAGATTTAGAGAGAGCAAAAGACAAGAGAAATGTATTTGCAGAGAGAAAAAGAACGACAGTAGAAAACCATAAGTATGAAGTGCTTATAAGCTGGCCTAAAGAGCTACTGTTCGAAATTTCTATAAGAAAACGGAGCATGCTCAAGTAAGTACCAAAAAAAAAAAAAAGATTTTTTTAAATTATATCAGGACCAATATTCCGAGTATACTGAGTTTACGGTGGCAACACTTCTCAGCCTGCCTAATTGCAGTGGTATTGAAACATTCTTAGATGGTGAAATCGAATGTCTCTTGGTTGACGAATACATACATGGTCGAACAACCGATTTTGACGAAGTTCGCTTGTCATTTGCACGCTTGAGTAACGTGCAAATGGTTGGAACCGATGATCTAGCTGCTTAGCCATACAAATAAGGCAGCGTAAAACTGCCCAGATGCGATGGAAACCTGTGTACCCAATCCTGATCCCAAAAAAATACTCCCGCAGACAATATAACTTATCTCGGGTTAAATCTGAACTGATCGCACCTCAGCCGAGGGACTTTTTATCAGATCTACCTTTCTCCAGATATTCAGCATGTGTCAAAAGCCTGGAAAAGACCCGAGAAGGTAGAATCATCTCACCTCACTCCTTAGTCGAATTTAAAACCTCCTTCGAGTGCACAAAGAGGGTTGTCTCTACGACCAGATGACTGAATCTGGTTTTCCCACAAAATTTCTTTGGATTAAAAAAGTCTGAAAAGCCTTTAAAGCTTCTACAGAAAAAACTTCTCGCAGTAGTTCCAGACAAACAATGTTTGAGACAAGATGATTCTCTAACGAGTTTATTTTTCAACCGAGTGCTACAGAAAATAATAAGAGTTGCAGAGCCAAGCCGGGAAGGATAGTGTATGCCTCTGTTGTTCTCTCGGTTGTTCTCTCGCTTGTTCCCTCGCTTGTTCTCTCGGATTGTTCTCTCGGATTGTTCTCTCGCTTGTTCTCTCGGATTGTTCTCTCTTCTTCAAGTTGAAAAGGGAACCGAAACTATTAGGCTTTGCAGTAAATAAGATCAAGATGTTATATATTCATCTTATATCATCCAGCAAAGAGTCAACCAACTCGGAGCTAGGGTCACCAAATTATAATTCAATGCGAACTTCGAAATTCACTTTGGTAAACTTTTCAACGGAGTATTGACTTCTCAGAACTATTCAAATTAATATAATTCGCATTGTCACAGAGAGTTTATTCGTGCAGAAATTAAAAATGATTTCCTCTTCGCAATAAAATAAGGTTTGACACACAGCAGCTACTAGTAAACACTCTTTCCCCCTTTTTTCTTCCTCCACAACTCAAGCACAATTTTTTTTTTATCTACCTCAAGCGCTGCTACTACACTTTGCGTGCCGAATTAAAAATTCAAAACTGCGCCGCTGACCTATAAAAATTCGATGTGAGCGAATGAAAAAATTTGTATGTATGAAAAAAGCAGAAGAATTTTAAGCGGCTGTCCCTTGTCACACTTCATATGGTCAGAATCGATATAAAGAAATATGGATATATGATGGAAAAAAAATTCAAAAAAAAAAAAAAAACATGAATATTAATATAATAACACAAAGGCTTAAACACAAAAATAAATGTCACTTGTTTTTACGATAAACGACAGTGACACTTTCAAATAAAATGACACTGCAGGGGGGAACAGGCAAGCAAACGAACAAAAATGGGACCGACCAAAAGCTGGGCTCAAACTCTCACATACGCCATGTTGCCATGTGGCGGTAGTAGTAGATGAGCCAACTGTAAATGTTATTATGTGTCCCGCTGTTCGCGTACCAAACACAGCAGACGGAAGAGCAATTGACAGGCAAGTTCGGAGGAAGGGACGGGGGGGAAAAAACTTTCGGCAACAAAAGTAAGTGAAAACAAGATTTCTTTTTATTTCCATTTCAACTCAACGCTGGACACCACATGAAACTTGAGCGCGCTGATAAGCGCTTGGCATGTCCCCCTGCACAAAGCGATATCACAGCACACGGGCACACGGCACACAGCGGACAACAGCGGACAACAGCAAGGGAAAAAGTCACAAAACATTTATACTGATGATATACGAAATCATAAGTGGAAATGTCCAACTTGCATGCAACAAATTATCTGAATTCATTTTAAATGCAGCCACCAACTGTTTAGCGCTTTTGATGCTGTAAGGCGGTGTACCTTGTGCGCTGTACATGTGACACCGTTGTTGTTATGGTTGTTGTTGTTGTTGTTTTATTATTATTATTATTACTATTATTCTTATTTTTATGATTCCCGCCGTAGCCAGTGTCAAGTGATATATGCGCTGCTTACGCATATTATTAAAAGTTTAACCCACTTTACGCAGCGGGTGCGTACAACGCCAGCTGCCAAAGGATAATAATTTGTTTCAAAATTCTCTTTGTTTTTGTCTGCGATGCTACTTTTCGGAAAGTAATTTGGGAGAATACGTAATAAACTTGTGGATATGTCTGAAATGAAACATTAATGCTGATATTTAAAGGCATTTTAATGGCATAATCTGCCAAGAGTTGGCTTCCAGAAGGATATTGCGCTGTGTCGGAATAAATTAAGGCTCGTACTGTGTGCCGAAATAGCTCGTACTCGCAACGAGCAGCAGGCTTAAGCTCACTCTTGCTCTGCTGCCACTAAGTAATTTGGTATTCAACTTGTTTGTGTAGTTTTCGAGCTTAGCTCACTGAAAATTTTTGAAAATTGTCTCTCTGAGGAAGATAAAGGTGGAATCCCATAGTTTTGACCACTGAATCCCGACTGGTGTTAGGCTAAGTACATGCGTCGCATTATCTGAGTGGTTAGCAATGCGTACTATCTGGCGGAGGATCATGGGTTTGAATTTTTGTCAGAGCAACATCCAAAAATTTCAGAAACTTAACTTCAAATTGGTTTTTTTATTTGTGGTGGCCCTCGTCAGGACATGTTAGCTCCTTTGATTGTACTTTTGACAGGATATGCAAAGCTTCTGCCTAGGATAGAATATCCCTTTGGAGACGGCTTAGAAATATCTTTATCTCCCTCCATTTGCTGTAACAATATAAATTAGAGCAGGGAGGAGCTCTCTGAAAATCGGCTCAGTGTTGCTTCAAAACATTTGATATGAGATCTTGAAGCAAGCGGCTCTCTGCACAAATGGTTTTCTTGCTGGTTAATGTCCTCGGCCAAGTTAAAACTGACAACAGACTCACAATAGTCAATAGACACAGTGAACAGTACATACCGTTCGACGAAACATTCCCAAACGGGTTTAGATTGATCGCTTTCCCCGGCCTCCGAAGTATAGATGTCTGTCGTGGTACCAAATTCCGATATAAAATAATTCACCAGGCCACATCGCTGTCCTCGGACCGAAGAGTTATCTTGAGAGAGGGATAATTCCTGGACGTATATAAACCCGGTCACATCGGTATGAAGATCCGTCTGATGTGAGATCTATTGGATTGAGAGACCTTTTACGACATTGAAGTTTCATCGCAGCTAAATTCTCTAACTTTTATGGGAAAGGTTTTCAATATCTGGTTTCTTGTTAACAGTGAAGCGACTCAGTCTTAGGTGCTAAAGATTTCTCGGATTGTGAAAAGGTTATATGCTCTGCATTTCGTTCGACTTGTTTAGCAATTCTGAGATGGTCTGTTGAGACAATACACATAGTTGTTCATTGTTTCATGAAAGCAATGCCCTCTCACCAGTTCGAATAGAGGACTTCAGCTTTCATATACACATGTCCAGAGCATCCTTCTAGTTAATCAATCTACAAATCAATGAAATGTTGCCTGCTTTCTTCCGGTGTAGCACACCCTTGATAAATAACAAGCCATATCTGTTAGGTAAGGCCACTGCCTTACCAGTGATCTCTGCACGATTACTTGTGCTTTATGTCCCTTCAAGGGCCAGCGCTTTACTAAGCAGGTGAGTTCAGTCATTGTATGGGTACACGATCCCTCTACAGATTTACATACTAGCGGCCAGACTTCGAATGATTTTCAGTGGTCACGCACGAGGTTCCTACAGCCATCCCAGGTTTGAGTTCTACTCATTTTGCGTTTGCCACCACTCAATCCTCGTCAGCCTTTTGAGCAGTCGAAGCTACTCACCAAAACTGAGAGATCATCAACTGGTGCTGTTAGCTTAGTTACCAACCGTTTACCGACTCACAACACAGTTGATAACAACTCGCGAAAGTGATAGACTTCAGAAGACCCAGCTGTAAGCTAGCTGGCTAGCTGGTAGGCTAATCATAATCCCTCAAGAGAACTTATTTGGTTGTGATACTCAAAAGAGAACAGGATGTTAATTGGCTAATTTTCGATGCATTCACAGCTATCTTAAAAGCCTTGTCTTGACTACCGGAGCTCTTTGAGAACATTTATGTCTCCATAAAAATTTATATTGTTTGTGTTCCTCCATAGAGCAAACTACAAATCCGATAAACGTAGAGTACCTAAAACACCACTCACTTGGCGCTCGCCACACAAATCACAACAAGGTACTCACTCTCCAAATCAGCAGTGGTAGGCGACCAAAAAAGGTGCGAACTGAACATAAGTGGTAGCAAATGGTGGCAATGATAAAACAACAGGAGGGATAAGCAGCAGCAACAACAAGCGCCACAAATAATTTTTTTTCCATATGAACAAGACTGGACGTTGCGTAGCTAAGAACAGCAGAAACAACAACAACGACAACAGCAACTAAAATCACTACTTATACAAGCTGCAAGCCATTAACCAGACGACCAAGAGAGCCAATGAACGAGGAGCACAGGAGTCAATGCATAAGTGGCACGCCAAGTCGAGTGAGAGCGCGGGGCGAGTAGCAGGAGTTGAAGTCGGTGGAGCTGAGGTAACATTGGAGAGAAAAAATGGGGCAACAAAATGAAATTCCACAAGTTAAAATATGCGTACGCAATGTCGCATTAATGGACGCGAAAAATCATATAACCCAACAACAGCAAGAAGACAAGGCATGCGGAGCGTGAAAGGTGGGTGGCAAAAAAGAGAAGTTGTTGTTGTTGTTGTTGTGTATGTATCGGAATAACTAAAAGGAAAAAAGTATTTCTTACAAAGTGAAAATATCCGAGAGTTTTATATTGATAGGTGTGATTCAGGCACGAAACGACGGCTGCGTAGGAAACATAATGGAAACAGCAAGAACAAGCTGCACAACAACAAAACTAAAATAACCAATCGCCAAGCAAAAGCATTCCAACTTATTTGGTAAACAGCGCTGCTTCTTCTTTATTTTTTTATGCTTGTATATTTGTATTTGCGCTTTGTTTGTGCGATGTTGCTTGTGGCATGTTATGATGTATGCCACTTGGCGTACACTCTTTGTGTGTTGGGTCTTTTCGTTTGTTGTTTTTTGGTTACCCCTCTTTGCGCATATTTTATATGCTGTTTTAATGTTGTTGTTGTTGCTGTTAGTGTTGTTATTAGTGGTGCTGGCTGCGTACTGAGTGTCCATTACCATCAGTGCAAATGAATTGTTTGCGGAATTTTAATTGACGTTTGTTATGCGCGCGAACCGAACCCAGCTCAGTGGCCAAACACAAATTTGCAATGCGTCCCGGTTTGGTTTTTTTTTTTTTTTGGTAAGTGTATATTTTTAATTTTTTCTTTATTTGTTTTTAGAACCAAGTTTCGTGGAAAAGCCTTTATTTGTATAAATTTTTTATTTATTTTTTTTAATTTTTTTTTTTTTTTGTAAATATTTTAATCGGTTTTTTGATATTGAAACTGATTGAGGCATTTTTACTGTTCAATTTTCAGCTATGCTTTTTGCAGGCTGCAAAGAAAACTACCTTGAAAAAAAAGAATGCTTCCAAAAAAAATGGAAAGATATTCCTTTGTATTGCTGAAATGTTAAAAACCAACAACAACAAGCCTTTGTAGTATAAAATACCACATTTCTGAAACTGTTTTCCCTTTTTTTATGCTGTAGCTACTGTTGGTAAAGCGATTTTTGCCCATATTAAAGGCATTGCATCCCCTAAAACAGTTATAGTATATTTGTTTTTGAAATTTAAAAATCACTAAAATTGAGTAAAATAGTTTTAAAGAGTGTAATTCTCTACCTAATTCTACATAATTTTTCTTTTAACAGTAAAATAGCTTAAACGAAGATTTTTTCTTCCGATTTTTTATCTCAATTTGCTTCAATTTTTTTTTTTTTAATTTTTTTTTTTTTTTTTTTTTAATTAAAATTTTCCATATTTTTGTCAGTAAATCGGTTTTTTTTTATAAAATAAATCTTATTACAGGATATTTCAATTTCACTTCACGAAGTTTAGAATAAAAAACGCATAATTCTTAAGTTTTGATTGTTTTTGCTAACCTTCCGTTGATCATCACAAATTCTGGATGATTGATCTCAAACAATTTTTCAAATTTTCTGGAAAAAAAGCAAATAAAATTTTTTTTTTTTTTTTAAATAAAAAATTTGCACAAAAGTACTCCGATCAGGCACCAGATTTTGGTGTTTTGAAATCTACTGAGCGGTTTTTCGAGCTATGATCACTACAAGTTTTAAAAAATAGTTTTCAGAAAACATATTCCTGAACGTTCTGGCGCGCAAAAAATCCCTTCGATAATCCTTTATTAATTGTCGATTCACTTCATTAGTTGAGTTGAGTTGAGTTGACGTTGCTGTTAAGCAGAGCGACCAGAACCCTTAGGCATATAGATCTATTGCGACCACGCTGTGGTTACTTATTACCTTCTCAGCTGCGCGAACCATTTCCTTAGCCTTAACAACGTTGTGATATTGCCTCTACCAGCTGTAGCTACCAAATACAGACAGCTAAAGAAGTTATTGGCTGGAAACTTATGTCGTTTAGTGCTTAGGGCTGGACATTGACATAGATAGTGTTCAACAGCCTATTCCTCTCCGTGATCTCTGCAGATTCGCCAAAAATCCCCCGTATACGAGGTATGTTCAAAAGAAAATTTGAAGCTATTGCTCACCGGTTTCTTTGATTATAATGGTTTGGTGCATCATGGGTTACTGCCAATAGGTCATACGGTTAATAAGGAATACTACAAGGAAGTCATGCAACGTTTGCCTGAAGCAATACGATTCAAACGATCGGAATTGTGGGAAAACAAATCGTGGTTCTGCATCACGATAATGTACCAGCTCACACAGCAATGCTTATTCGTGATTTTTTTGGCCAAAAACAAAACCGTAATCATGCCCCAACCACCGTATTCACCATCCTTTTCCTCTTCCCAAAACTAAAAGAAGCCCATGAAAAGAAAGCAATTTGCCACAGTTGATGAGATCAATTCAGAATCGAAGAAAGAGCTGATGGCCATACCGAAAAGTGCATCTCAGAAAGGGGGAAAACGTTGGCACAATTATATTATATCCGAGGGGGATTACTTTGAAGGGTACAAAATAGATATTGATGAATAAATAAGTATTTTTCAAAAAAATTCTAAATTCACCTTTCCCCTTGAACACACCTCGTAGTATCCCATTGTTCATCTGATGAGAGTTTGCCTGTCCGAATATATAGGATTTGATTGGTTTGTAAGACAAACTTCTACATCAATTTAGTGACTTCTGTGCTCTGAGTGGTCGGCTACCTCAAACAATTCTTTAAGATATCTAGATATCTATATCTCTCTGATCCAGAGCATTCGTATTTTCCAATTAATTCCTGTCTGGAAATTTTTTGGAAAAGAGATTGTAAAAACAGAAGGTCGATGCGGTGTAGTCCCACATCGCTGCAAATTACGTGGAAGACAATATTTGGGCATGCTTTTTTGTGAGGTGACCCCAAGACTGAGCCGCGTTTAGCCTAATTGCTCGCTCCAGTGAACAATAAACGGACCCCATCTTTTACCAAGTGCAGTAATAAGTTTTGTCGACCTCTCCGCCAGGGTACACCCGTTTGCCAAGTACAGAGAAAACCCGGCAACGAAATGGCTAATGAGCTTGCATTGAAGGACTTTCGTATTATAGAAGCGTCTGGGCATACCAAGTATTGCTTGTAATCTCATTTTAATTTTCACTGTAATAAGATGAAATGGTTAAGTTTTTGCATCGTGAAAAGAAGATCACCATAGCTTTTATGAGCAATCCTGTAGGATGTCTTTTAGGAGGCAGGAAGCGGAGAGTATAAAAAGCTATTTTTAAAGGGACTCATTGTGTGAACAGTTTCTCAAACCTATTAGAGGTACAATTCTTTCGCTCCGTTAAGTGTTTCATTACACTTCGCAAAGCTTTCACAGTAGGCAGGCATTTTCTATTGCAGTTATTGTCTTATTTAATGAAATACACTCAAAAACCTAATTGAGTGCCTGTGTGAACAATTTCTAAAATGTCTTGGAGCAGAAATTCTTTTTCTCAATTAAGTTTTTCATTGAATTTCGAATGATTTTCACAGTAGATAGGCAGCTGTTGTTGCTATTGTTGACTTAATTAATGAAATGTTCACAATAACCTAACTGAGTGGCTGTGTGAACAGTTTGTAAAACGTTTAAGAGGAGCAATTCTATCTCTCTATAAAAATATTCTTTGAATTTCGAATGGTTTTCACAGCAGTTGTTTCATTTATTGACTTAATTAATGAAATATACTCAATAACCTAATTGAGTGCCAGTGTGAACAGTTTCTAAAACATCACAGAGACGTTATGTAAAACAAGAAGGTCTTAAGACTTAAACTTTTATAGGACATTTGTAAAAGTTTCCGCTAAGAATGTCCTTATACCTAAAGGAATTTCACCAAAGAACTTCACTTGCTTCTCTAGTTTCATAGCATTCTAGATTAGGTGTCTCCTATAGAATATTTGTGAAAGAAATTTCCCTGCCTTTCCGACACATCGTCTCTCAATTTTCGCGCATGCATGGGTAGGACCCACACAATTGATTTGTAGGCTCAAAACGTGCGGCAAACAAATAATTTACAAAATACAATAATAATCCCACTTAGAGTTTCCTCGAAGTTTTTTCAGCTAAGCAAAATCAATGAAGCGCAAGTTAAACCCTTTTAAAACTTTTTATATTTCAATTTGCGCACACAACACACACACACACACACACGCACGCAAATTATACACATATGCGACATGCCTTTAGGTTTAAATGAAAAAAAATAACGCAAATACAGGATGTTATGCTGGTATGTGCGGAAAGGTAGCAAAAGAAATGGACAAAGCCACGAGCAGGCAAAAATACAAGGGAATAAAAGAAGCGTAAAAAGAACCCCAAATGAAAGCGTTTTTGTCAATCTCTTCGACTTTTCCTTGCGCTTCAAAGCGGGAGAGCCACACTTTCAAACAGAATCGCCCAAGGGATTTTCGACAAAGACAAAAATAAGGTTGAACAATTGCGCAAAGGCAAATAAAAATTACAAAAAAATTTATAGAGTGAAAAAAAATACAAAAAAAAAATATTTGTATAAAAAATTAAAATAAAATAAGAAATGAAAAAAAAAATTAAAACATAAAAGAAGAAAAAATAACAAAAAGCACAACAATAAAGTAAATGCCACAAAAACATCAAAAACACATGTAAAACTCTTTGCGAAAAATCGAAATGGCGTATTGAGTGAACAAATCAATGACGTGCCCTTACCAGCAATGAAGAGGCAAAGAAATTGCGTAAATTTCACACAAAAACCTTCTTTTTTTTTTTGAAAAAATACTTAGTTGAGTAAAAGTTTCAATTGAATTTCGCAAGGTTTGCAAAAGCTCTAAAAAAAGAAAAGGGGAACCCGGCATGCAGTGAAGCGTTGCTAAGACAGAAAAGCAAACCAATAGAGCCGCAAGTGATATTGTTGTGTGGGAGTAACATGTGCGTGTGTGTGTGTCAGCATTTGCTGCTGGTACTGAGTTCGTCGCAAGCGTTCATCGCCGTAAATGCGGGTTTATAAGTCAGTTGAGTGTCAAACTTTTAACAGCAGTTATTGGTGGTTGGCGAACGCGCCTAAAAGACGACTACAGCCTTGAAAGCATCACACACAGCTACACTGGTGAAGGAGTAGAACTTCAAAAAGAAATGAAAATCTGTTGGCGTAAAGAATTTAACAGTTTTATGTACATGCATATGTGTTTGAGTGTGTGTAGATATGTATATGAAAACCCGCATATGTATTTCTCTTTGATACTTTCGTTAGCTGTAGGCTGTTTAACACTTGTACTTGTTAGTTTTTTTTTTATTATATTTTTTTTTTTTTTTTTTTTTTTTTTTTTTTTGAAAACTTGTTATCCCTTCCGGTTTGCCTACGCTATCTAAAGCGCTTACATATGTTCCGGCAAAAGAGTTATAGCCACAAGAAATCAATTTATTCTTTAGCCAAATGTTATTTTGTGGAGTTTTGTATAGGTTTTGGTGCATTACGCTGACATACAATGAGAAACCAAAACGTATCTATAGAAGAGAAAAAAACATGCTTGAAAAGGCTTATATGTCTAGCCTGCAGAACTTTTTAATCGTTTTTATAGCATTTTTTTCTAAATATTTAACTTAAAAGCTCCCACTTTTTGCTAACAAGCAAACTTTTATTGAAGTTCTTTTTCGAAAATTTTCAATATTTTTTCCTTTTTTTTTGCTTTTTTTAAAAGTGCAAAACAGCAATCATTTATGTCCCCACAGCAAATTTTGGCAATTTTTTGGACTTTTTCAACTAATGTCAATCATACGCCCTGTCGCTCATGTATTTTCATTTATATTACACTGCGCGACAAAATTAAAAAAATATATTTGTTTAACTGACCTTTTTTGTTTGCTTTCCCTTGAAGTTGTATTAAATATGAAAAAAGTTCCAATATCATATCACCTTCTGAGTAATATTTTTCCTATTTTATTGACACATTTTATGAAGTTTTCATATTTTGCAGTTCGCTCAATGGTATTTTTTGCTACTAGTTTACGAATAATAAATAAAAAATAAATTAAATTATAATTTTTTATTTACACTTGCCCAAATCATAGACAAATTTGCTTTCAATTAACAATTATATTTTAAAAGTGTATATTTTTTACTGATTTTCCTCGTTTTCTGAGAGGTATTCTGACGTAATAAGTGCCATGTAGAGTCACCTTTCATAGAAGTGTCCCATGATCCCTGGTATTGTTTTTCTCTAACCGCCACAACCTGCCAGAACCTCTCATCATACTCTTAATTAAAATTTGCTGTGTTCGCACTAAAAAGAATCGTAATGAGAATGAAAAAAAAAAAATAATTTTAGTGACATTTTATATCCTAGTTTGAGAAACTTATCAAATAGACCTTAAAAATTGCTGTTAATCTGGACTTTTTTGTTATTCGGAAGATTTCCAGAAGTATTTATGTGAGCATTGAAGGCATTAAGTTCAATTTTAGTGAGTTTTTCTTCAAAATCCTTTGATCGAAACATTGTGCTCACATCTGTTCCATTAAAAGTGGTTGTTTCGATTTTCACTGTAGATAGTTTTGGATAAAGTACAGCTAAGTACAGAAATGCCTTGCCCCTTTTTGTCCAAATCTCTAACAAATTGTTTAACAAGTCCTAGTTTTGTACACAAAGAAGGTATGCTTGATTCTAAATATTGTTCTTGCCTTGAACGTTCAATTGCCTTAATGACCAGGGCATAATATGCAGAATTACTTTTGTTTTGTAATAGGTTGTCATAAGGCTGTGAAATTTTCCAAAACTAGGATTTTTGAGATATTTTGAAAATGCGAAAAAACTGATTGGCTAGTAATATTAAGAGATCCATCAACTGTTATGCTTCTTTTGCCTGGTTAAAGTGAAAAATGCAAACAAACAAAATCAACTTAAACCTTTTCATGTCGCATAGTGTAATTATTGATGCGCTCTTCGAGTGAAGGTGTACATAATTTATTCCCAATCATATTCGTATTCGTATACGTTTTAGTATATGAATTAGTATTCTTATTTACAAATGGATTCGTATTCGGATTTTTTATTCGTATTCGTATTCGCATTCGTATTCGTATTCGCATTCGTATTCGCATTGAAATCGGAGTGGTACTCGTATTCCTATTCACATTCGAATTAGTGTTTCTATTCGTACTCGTATTCATATTCGCATTCTTATTCGCATTCGTATTCGCATACGTATTCACCTTTGTGTAATTATTCGTATTCGAATTGGTATTCATATTCATATTCGTGTTCGTCTTACTGTTGCAATTTGTATGGCTATTTGTATTTGTGTTTATAATCGTATTTATATTCGTATTCGTATTCATATTTGGATTGGTATTCGGATCCATCTTTGCATTCTTGTTCGTATCAGTTCGAATTGGTGCTCATATTTGTATTCGTATTCATGATTCTCTTCGTACCTGTATTAATTTTCGTATTCGTCGTACTATTGGTATTCGTATGAATATTCGTATTGGTATTGGTGTTAGTATTCGTGTTCGTATTCGGATTGGTAATCGTATTCGTATTGGTTTTTTTTTTCTAAATAGTATTGATATTCGTTTTCGTATTTATATATTCATTCATATATGTATTTGCATCAGTATTCGCAATCGTATTCGCTTTTATGTTCTTATTCGTATGCAAATCGGTATTCATATTCATATTCGTATTCGTGTTTCTATTCATACTCGGTTTTATATTCATATTCGTATTCGTCGTACTATTCGTATTCGTTTTGGTATTGTTATTCGTACGTGTTAGATAATGGCATACAGAAAACACACCATTTTGGATCTGATATCCCTAAAGTTCCAATTGGTAAAGGACTCACTACACCCTAAAGCATGTTTTTTCTAAGATTACGTCGATGCGATGTTTCATTCGTTTTTCTAGACTCATACGAGTACGCTACTTCATATACTTATACGCATGTACAGTGCCAATACAATATTCTTCATGTTCAACTTGAGGTTCACCCTTACCTTCTCGTCTAAATCTATTTTTAGTGTCATCTTCATTCGGATTTTTATGATTTAACTTCCTAAAACATAGAATCCAACTATATACATACAGACATAACATAAATTCGAGTACTTTGTACTCTACAGTCTCATAATTAATACATAAATTTCCCACATATTTTTCACAATCACTTAAAAGTGACTCCATACTCCACAAACGAAAGAGAAAATTCAAAAGTGCAAATTTTTGACACCCAATAAAATGAGGTTTGACATAAAATGACTTCGTTGGCTGGCGCATACAACGACAGCAGCATGATGCGCCACAAGCGTCTTCAAAGCATTTACAAACATATATAGTCGTAGTACATATTTAGAAGCAGCAGCAACACTTGCAACAATTTTTCGAGAGCGGGAAATATGAAAGAAGTCGCTGTGAAGAGCCATCTAGTGTTTTCGACATATTTTTTACCTACATATATTTTCTATGAATTTTTTGTATTTTTTTATGAAATTTATTTTAAAAGCTTCTGTATGTCCATACAATATTTTCGCAATTGAGGAAATAATATTACTTTATGACTCTGTGTTTATTTTTTATAGCACGTGCCACTTTGACAGGAGTTGCATATATATATATATAGGCACCTCGTCGTATACCATATGTGCAACAATGTATATTTATGAAGAGATTTTATTTCTATTTTCACACTTTGTGTAGATAAAAATGACCACTGTATTTGTTCTTCATTCCATTTTGTTGGAAAAAATTATAGAAAAAGACCGTACACAGCTCAACACACAGCTCATCAATAAAATATTTTCATATGGAATTTAAAAATTGTGCCGTCTTGTTACGACGAACTCTTCAATGCTTCATAGATAGCTGGAGCTTGACGGAATGGTTGGAGTGGCAGTATTCAGTCGAGAACTCTCTCTCTCAGAGAGAGATTCAGGCAGCCAAACCATTGTAGGATTTTCAGGCGAAGGCTGCGTCTACTAAGAAAGCGGTGTTCACACTTCTTCCCTATGACACATTCAACATTTGCTCAGATATGTTGGCTAAGCGACTATTGCTACCCAGTACACATTCATTGAAAGCTCTAAATTTATAAGGGAATATGTATCGGCTCATAGCTGAATTGTAGGAAACTGCAACGGTGATGAGCTTTTACGTAGAAGTACCTCCGTCTCGGCAATTGCGATTAACTTAGTGACGGTTCTCTGTGAATAAACGTTTTTGCCGTGGACAGGTGGATCTTAAATCAGTTCTGTGGGTGCTAGGAGAGAACAGCCACGCCTTCACGTTTTGATCTACTTCTAGCCCAAGCTGAACGACGAAATATCAGTAAAACTCCTTTCCATTCCAGTATGAAAACTCTCGTACACTATGGTAGTTCTCACTATTCGATTGGCATTCAACGCAGTAAAGCTTGTTGAAGTTGTTTGAAGGAGGGCAATGAAGTGTTCTTCGTTGCCTCGCTTACGTTTACCAAGACCAAAGAGTTAAGAAATTTAGCTAAGTGCAGGCCAGCTGCAGTCACCTGCATGAAGTTTTGGGAATGGCCTAGACCTTGCGCGAGCTAGCCGAATAAACAGCCTCTGCGGCGACTAAATCCATGATCTGGCTAAATAGTACCTCAAACGCCCTACGATACTACTGGGTCCATGCAATTAGGTCCTGTCTTTAGATAAGCACTCCCAGCAGCATTTTTCGGAAATGGTAGGTACCCATGAGAAGGAGGCCAAAAATTCTTCGAGAAGATTAAATTGGTAAGTATAAGTACTTGATATAATGAAATATCCAGGCTTAGACACATCAGAATCAAGATATCTGACAGCTCACTATGGCTTACTGGAAAATAGTACGGGCAAAATCGTCTTGGGTTTAGCGAGAGCAGTAATCTGCAACCTCAGTAAGCAGGAGTAGTCAGTCTTTCTGTTGAACTGATGAAATTTCTGGCAAACTGATACTGTGCTCGTGTCTTTCTCGCTAAAGCCCAGTATTAAGGACTTATATCAACACGGAGGTTCATCTTCAACCAAAGGCGAGAGTAGATATTAGATATCATTATTCTCGAACTACAAAGGAAGAAGTTATTTAAGAAATAGAGAACGCTCTTGAAGAGGTGGTAACTCAAGCTAAATTTGGAAAGTCTTACCCCAAAACACAGTTTGAATGACAATTTACTGGACATCAGTAAAAGCACACTGCTTATAAACCTTCTGTAGGTTTTGAGATGTAAGTCTCAGATCGAGAAACATGGGACGCACCACTAAAGTAATGGAAACGTGTTTCCAGGCTTTACGGCGCTTCAATAGAAAAGGCTTGGGCTGAATCAGGTACACCCCTAAATAATTATTGGCGGAAACTTGAACTTTCAAGCGCTGAACAAATTTTTTGTATCAAAATTTATATGAATTTATACCTCACCTTCATACTTTTATGTCCCTGAAAACAGTTTTATTGAACTTGATTCCCAAAGGCATCATAAAACCAATTTTGGAAAAAGCATTTCTTTCTTTTTTTTTAGTTTGCCATACGAAATCAGATATGCGCTTAGCTTTACATATAAACTGCGTATTGAAAGTTAATTTCAAAAAATCATAAAAAGAAATATTTTCCCAATTTAGTATTTGTTGACGCTTTCATTGCTTTTGTCGCGCCCACCCAACACTCAGATGACATCGAAAACCTTTAAAAGTAAAATGAAATTAATAAAATTCAAAAACAGCATGCAATAACTATACAAAACCAAAAAAAAAAAAAAAAGAACAACAAAAGAAATATGGAAAAATTCAAAACGTATGACTATCAAAACGTAGGAAAAAAAGCCAAAAAAAATTTAAAAAATTTGAAAAAAAAAACGAGAATAACAAATTTTCATATAAAAATATAAATTTTCATGCATTTTTTATTTTTCCTGCCACGCACGCTGCATGTAGCCGCCATAGTCGTCATAGTCACACCGCGACCGCCACCAGCCACTTGCTGTAATAAATCAAAAAAATGTGGCTGCCTATGCGCATATGAGCACCAACCAATATGCATATGTACATATGTATGTATGTGAAAAGTTTAGTATATTTGTGTATGTCAACGCGCAGCTTTTCCAAAATGCGCTAGCTTATATATACTATATACATATGTACACATATATAGATTACATATACGTATGTTTGCAGTTGTTTATTGTTGCCGCAGCTGTTGCTTGCATTGCAGTGGTGGCGCCCGCGCTCACTTCACTCCAGCCACACCATTACAAGCCAGCATATCACTACATATACATATGTATGTATGCATTTGTGTATGCATATGTGCATGATTTTTCATTTTTTATGGCGTTCTTTATGATTTTATTAAGCGTTATTTCATGCATTTATTCTTTGCTTGGCTTGAATTTCAATTTTTGATTTTATTTCACTTTTTTTGGAGGGACTTTTTTGTGTGGATTTTTTTCCTATATTTTTTTTTTATTATTATTTATGCTGTAAATAAATTTTAACACATTGTTGTCCATCGTTGACTGCCGCTTAATGTGAGCAATTAAAATATTAGCCCCCAAAGCACCTTAGCGACTCTTCGCCGCCCCTCAGGTCGTCACGCGTTAAATGCTGCGAAGGCGGTCGATCGGTCGGTCGGTCGGAGGAAAAGTTATGAGCTACATAGATACATACATAAGACGGCCGTTGGCTAAATGGGAAATGTGGGCAGAAATAAATAAATGATTGGATATTAGTGATCGGAATTGAGTTTATAAAATTTACACAAATTCCTTTGTGTCGTATGGGTGAAGATTTATATATACATTTTTATCAACCTCTTGTGATTAAAGTGCTGATATTGAAGTTGAAAAAATATAATTTGGCCCTGAAAATATTAAAAAAAAAAATTTGTTTATTGATTTTTTTACAGACTACTCTACAGGCCGCATAATATATATATAATTGCAACAACATTCAAACCTAACCTCTCCCTATTGGAATAGTTACTCTTATGACTTTCAGTTCTTCAGCAAAAAAATTTTTTTTTTTCTAAAATAGGTTTAAAAATACAAAGTTCAGCTATCAATGTTGATCAAATTTCAAAGAAATCTTTAATTGGCCTGCAAAAACTAATCCTACATCCCACTTTATTGACTGTTCACACAGGCAGTAAATTAATTAATTGGGAAGATAAGCCGCTAATTGCAACAAAAAATGTATACCTAATTAAAAGATCTCGTGTTTCCAAGAAAAAATAAAATTTCAAAAGGAAAGAAAATATAATTACCTTCCTTGAGACAATATAAAACCTGTTCACACAGATAACCAATCAGCCAATTAATTTATTTTGAAACTAAGCCGCTAATTGTAACAAAAAATATGTGCCTAATTAGAAAATCTCGTGTTTCTAAGAAAAACATAAGTTTCCAAAAAAAAAAAAAATATAATTAGCTTCTTTGAGACAATATAGAACCTGTTCACACAGATAACCATTAAGTTAATTGAGAGTATTTACGGGATTAAGCCCTTAAATTGAGCAGAAAATACCCTACTAATGAGAAAGTTTTCAGAATGTCTAAAATATCTGAAAAGTAACTTAATTGACAGAGATAATTAATTGATCATTTTGAGTCGCTTTACTGACTGTTCACACAGCTCAAGTTCGCTAATTGCAACTAGTATTTCAGCAACTTAACCTTAATTTTTACAGAAAATGCATCCTGACAGAGAAAGTTATTTGAATATTAAAAAATAATAATAATAATAACTTGATTTACAGAAATAATTGGTCCCATTAAACGTTTAAGAGACCGTTCACATAGCTACCCAATTAGTTACTTGATAATATTTTAACTACTAAAATCCTAGTTGCAGCAAAAAATGCTTGCCTACTGTGGAAGTGTTTCGAAATACAAAGAAACACATAACTTTCAGAGGAAATAATTCACTTAAGCCTCTTTAGCAGCTGTTCACATTAGTACTCAATTAGATGATTGAATGAATTTCAGCAATTAAACTACCAAAGTGAGCCAAAAATCAAAAAAACAAATACAATTTGCTGGCAATTTGTAACTACTTATCAGCAAATTGTTCAAGCACCCCAAAAAAGTGTGGCCCATAGGAAGAGCAAAGGCTACTTTTTATGTTAACCGTTAAACAAGTTTTTAGATTTATTTCTTTTCCCAATATTTTTTTGATATAGTTCTCCTCTTTTGTATTAATTGACAACTTATTTATCCAAAATATGTTTTCCTCATAGAAGAATTTAAAATATATATATATAAATACTCAACTGTCAGGCACTAATTGTTTATACTTAATTGAATATGTGTGAACATCAACTAAAAATTTGTTTCCAGCTATTTGGTCTGCTTGAACATACTATTGAAGTTCCGAGTTGGTAACTTCATAATTAGCGTACTTCAGTGGACATTTTAATCCAACAAATTCAATTTATTCTCTTCTTGAGACAACTTTGAAAATTCTCCAATCACTTGGAGAAAAGCCATTTTGGAATCTGTCACTTCTACCCGATATAAGAAAAAAAAATATTTTTGAACTTTCTCTGAGTCGATCCAATGTCAAAGTTTTTTTAAGAACCATGAACTATTTTGTTGCAAAGCAGGAAGAAAGTAGTTCTTTTAATGCATCGACATACTTACTTATGTACATGTTATACATCCATCATTTACATCAACTAAAGTGGAAAAATTTGTTTGTAAAAAGTCAATAACAAATAAAACATTTACGTTAACATCACCTATTTCACCTCAACATGCCTCTTGCCTCTTACCTCTCGCCTCCTCATCGACGTCTCCTTCGTTGACTATTTAAATTTTGTTGTTGATTTTCGATTTTTTACATTTTTATTGTCATTGCGGTTGGTTGGTGGCTCGTAAAATTTGCTGCTCAGTTTAGTGCATTTTACTGTGGTGCGTTTGATGACTGCACTAGTGTGGTTGAGTTGCATTGTTGAAATTTTTTATGACGCTTAAATATTTTCTGTTGTTCTCTTTTTTTTTTTTTTTTTTTTGTTGCTCTGGGCGGTTTTGTTGGTATTTTGATGTAATTTTAAAAGCATTTTCATTGTATTTTGTGTGTGGTGTAGTTTTGAGGTTTTTATTGCGTGTTTTCGATGGCACGCATGTGGCGTTTTAAATCAAAAATACTAGATCTATTTTTAGAATTAAATTCATATTTTTTGGTTGGCCAAAACTATTTTTCAAAAATCTATTTAATATTATTTAACACTAGATATTCGCAACACAATACTTTGAATATTTGAAATATTAAAATAAACACATTTGTACTAATTTTTATTCACCACGAAATAGAGGGTTATCTATGTAGTGGTTTCGGAAGTGCAGGGATGTATTTTGACATCTGTCAAACTTAACTGTCAAACCAAATATGTTTTGTTTAAATTAAAAATTAGGCATTTATGAAAATATGTCGTTTAATAACCGCACAACGCACTAAAATTGTTGAAATCTAATATAAATATAGTGATTCAAACGTGGCCATGTTTCGTGCTTTAAGAGGAGATTATGGTGCACACAAACGCCAAACCGCTCAAGGACTTAGTAAAAAAGCCTTTTGTATCGGTTACAGATATTGTAAGGCCTGTGTTTTGCTCGTTCTACCACAAATGGCGCTGCTGTAAGTGAAAATATATCCGAAAACCCGAATTCGTCTATTTCTCGACGTTCTCAAGAGATGCGACTTTCTTACGGTACACTGTGGTATATTCTGCACTTCAACTTACACCTATATCTATGCAAAGTCCAGTGCATACAACAACTGAAGCTAGCTGAGCATTCACAACGCCGTAGTTACGTCGATTGGGGGCTTGAACAACAAACAGTGGGTCGCGATTTTTCCATTAACATTTTCTTCAGCGACAAGGTACATTTTTCACTCTGTTGTCGTATTTGGGGATCCGATAATCCTTAAGTAATTGAAGAGATACCATTGCAATAATAAAAAATAAAAAATTTACTGTTTGGTGCGATCTTCGGTCCGGAGGTGTGATTGGACTTTGCTTCTTTGAAAACGATAACGGCGAGACTTTCACTATCAGTTCGGAAGGTAATGGTTGCATGATAACCAATTTTTTCGAGGCCTGCAGTTGAGGAAAACGACTTGTACAAGATGTGGTTCCAGCAAAATGTTGCCACATGCCACAAGACATGAACGAATGAATATGGCTTCATTGCGAGAGAAATTTTCCAGCCACGAAATCTTTCATCGCTCGTCTTGGCGATACCAATCGGCCACCGAGATCATGCGATCTAACCATCTTAGACTTTTTTTGTGGGGTTTCAACTCTTGAGTACTTGAAACCCGACTATCTTTAACTTATGGCTGAGATACCTCCTAATATGTGCCAAAATTATCTCAAACGGATGGAAGCTTGCAAAAATTCGCAAGGTGGTAGTGTTTTTTATATATATGATTTTTTATAATTTTTTTTCCCGAAAAGGTCCACTTTCTGAAAAAAAAACACTTCAAAACACAAAAGATTTCGTCAATATCAGTTATGATGATGAAAAGAAGAAAATAAGATTTGTATTTTTGCAATTTTGAGGGATCCCGCTGCACTTTTCTGAAATCTGTCGGTCCTTGGCCTGTTTCCCAGAAGAAAAAGTAATGTTTCATATTAATCCAAACAAACCTAGAGGCCAAATTTCAGGTAAATCGAACCACAAATTCAATTTTTTCTAATAAGTCGGTTCACACGGTATACTTCTCGGTATGAAAAATGGAACCAGCCAATTCTCAGACTAACCAAAATGCACACATTTATAGCCATAATTTTTAAAACTATTAGAATTTTCAAATTGTCTGGAAATCAAATCGAAGTATTATGTGCTTAAAAGCGCAAAAAAAAATTATTCTAAAGTTTTTGACTCCAAGAAATAGTTTTATTTGAGTTTTTTTACACCCTGAAAATGTCTGAAAATTTTTTGAAATTTTTTTTTTTTTTAATTTAATTTCCCGACGCAAGCGTCTGCCGGCTTTATTATTATGTTGATATATCATATTATATTGTATTTGCATTTAAGCGCAAAGTGTTGCCGCCAAAGTGCTTTTGTCATTGCATTAAACTTCATTTCCGATACACAATTTTCCAATAAAAATTTACACATTTCTCAATAATGCAATGCAACGCTGCAAAACCTTTTTTCGATGATGAAATTTTCACTTACGAATATTTCATATCTCAATTTCGCTGTGTTTTTTTTTCACCAACGTAGCAACGATTTTCGGCGCACACATACACAGCTACCTACATACACATTTGCATAGTTTGTCTCACGCCTCCAACTCAGTGCTGTGGCAACAATACGCGGCAACAATGTTGCGGCAGCTAAAGGCAACACAGTAAAATCGCTGGCGCATAAGATGGGTTCGAAATTGGTTACGGGTCTTGGTTTCCGGGTGTGCGGGGGGAAGATTACGGAAATAGCAGATCAAATTTAATAAATTACATTTGCATTGCAGACGTTAACAATCGAATCGAGGCGCTGCGCGACTCTGCTGGCTGGCTGCCTGCCTGACTGCCCGCCTGCATGTTGGTTTTGGTTTAAAGTGGGTAGTGTTTGTTGTTGCTGTGGCGAGTGGCGATGAGCGCTGCGGTGTTGGTGACGTTAGCGGAACTGTCATCATCATCATTATCATCATCATCACCGGCAACAGCAACATCATCAGCGGCGTTGCGAAAGTGTCTTTAGCGCGCCACGGTTCGCTGCTTGCACTTCCTTTGCCTGCCTGCACTTTTCAGCAGCATTGCACCCACCCCTTTTCAGGTTGCGCGCTGATGATTGTTTCTCTTGCCTGCTGCCGCTGTCGCTGCCACGGCCGTGCCGCTGTGGCAAGTTATGTGAAATTGTCAACGGAACATGAATTTGCACTTTTCGCCGGTGCATAACTTGTTGACAATAAATTGCAATGTATTTTACTTCAGTAATTTCTTTTATTTTATTACTTGTATTTCTCTTACTGTTGTTGTTGTTGTTTTTGTTGTTGCTGTACGCCTTGTCGCTTTACATTTGACTTCTTTGTCTCTGGCGTAGATCCGTGCGCGCAGCACTTCGTTTATTCGATTTCATTCGCATTTGTTAAGTATGTTTTTCCCCGCTTGTCGCCATTTTTTAATGTATTTCTTCTTCTTCTTCTTCTGTTTTTTTTTTAACGAATAAAAATCACTTGTCTTTTTCGTTTTGTGCAAATAAAAGAATTATTTTCTTCCCGTTACAAATGCAATAAATGCATTTCGGTGAAAGCCGGCGAGAAAGCAGGGAAATCGTAGAAATCAACGAAATCAGGGTGCAAAGGAGTGGTGGTGGTGCTAAAGAGAAAACGGTGATTTTCGTGCCAAATAGTTATTGAATGTGCTTGTAAGCACTTAACGGTATTATGTTGCGGTAGACAACTAAGCAAAAAAAAAAAAAAAATTTGCGAGAAAATTTTTTGTAAAACTCTTGAGATTTATGCTGAAAGCTTCTAAGGTTAAATATTCTATATCTCCAAGTAATATGATCTAAAAACATGAAAATCTCATGTCTTCTTCATTCACCGGTTAATGACATACTATCTTTTGGAGTTTATACGTGCCTTAATGCACTTGGGACCTTAAACACTCTACTACTGTTGAGTTAGTTCCATAAAAGTGCTACTAACCCTATGTAATTTCATTAAAATCTTGTCAAAATATTGTTCTGCAGAACAGAATACTGTAAGACTAGGCTTTCAGTAAATGTTATTAGAACTTCAGAAATAAGAAGACGATTTTTCCTCATAACACTTTGATGTAAAAACCATGTACTAACTAAATCTCAAAGAAGAAATAAAAATGAACGAAAAGAAGACATAATAACACCTATCATGAAGAAACAAGTCAAAGCACTCGGATCATGAACTTAACGTCACTATCGGCAGTCATAATAGTCGAAAATTCCATCTATTCAGGAATCATCATTAACACAAATATCAACGTAAACCTTAATCTCGAACTCGGAAACACTAATGTAAACAGCTCTGAAGATATATACTCGACTTCGACTTACGCCTGAACAACGTTTACAAATCATTCAACTTTATTACGAAAATTCTCGTTCTGGAAGGAATGTGTTTCGCGCGCATCGCTCTGAGCGTACCATTCGCAACACCATCACCCATATTGAGACCCAGCATGCATTACTAGATAATATTCAATCGAATAGACCATGTCCAGCACACAGTGAAGAAAATATGGAGGCCCTAGCTGAGAGTGTACAAGAAGACCGTGCAGAGTCGATTCGGCGCCGTTCGCAGCAACTCGGACTGACGTATGGAACGACATGGCACATTTGATGTCGAGATCTTAAATTTAAAACATACAAAATACAGCTTGTGCAAGAACTGAAACCGCTCGACTTTCCCTAGCGACATCTCTTCTCTCTATGGGCTCTTAAAAAGTTCCAAGAAGATCCGACGTTTTCGAGCCCAATTTCGTTCAGGCCTATTTCGGGCTCAATAGGTATGTAAACAAGCGAAATTGTCGCACTTAGGGCGAAGAGCAGCCTGAAGAAATTCAAGCGCTGCCATTTCATGCAGAAGAAATAACGGTTTGGTGGGGTTAGTGGGCCGTTGGAATCATCGGTCCATATTTCTTTAAAAATGATGCCGGTGAGAACGTAACCGTCAATGGCGACCGTTATCGCGCCATGATAACTGACTATTTGATGCCTGAAATTGAAGCTCGTGATATCCGCGACATTTGGTTTCAACAAGATGGTGCCACTCCCCACACATCGCATCATTTCACATTTTGGGCCGGTCGATTGGCCATCAAGATCGTGTGATATCACACCGTTAGACTTTTTTCTATTTGGATATGTGAAGTCCAAAGTCTATGCGGACAATCTCGCTTCGATTCAGGTCTTGGAGCAAAACATCACGCATGTCATTCGCCAGTTACCAGTCGAAATGTTCGAACGTGTCATTGAAAATTGGACTCAACGGATGTACCATCTGAGACGTAGCCGGGGCCAACATTTGAAAGAGATAATCTTCAAAAAATAAATGCCAAAGAATGTTCTTTTGAATGATAATAAACATTTCCCATTAGATTTGAATTTTCTGTTTTTTTTTAAAGAACCTGGAAAAGGATCACCGTTTATATTCTATCTATATTTATGCTCCCCATCCAATATAGAAAATTTCTACGTATACTCTTACATACTCTTTCAACCTTTTGCCCATCTAGATCCTATATATTAAATGAGACCTCTATCAATCAGCTTTGACCGTTAAAGTACACCTGAATGACATCAGAAGCTCTAAAATGCCTTCTGAAGTAGTTTTATGAGACTTTTACCCACTGCATTGTTCATTAATGAAGACAACCAGTGTCGTTAAAGCAGTAGTGTATAAGTCAAGTGTAACCCCGAAAGTAAGATTATCACAGTCAATTCGGAGCGTTCTTCTTTTTCTTTGGCGTAGGCACCGCTTACGCGATTATAGCCTCGTCAACAATAGCGCGCCACTCGATTCTTCTTTTTGCTGTTTGGCGCCAGTTAGAAATACCAAGTGATACCAGGCCGCTCTCCACCTAAACTTTCCAACGGAGTGGAGGTCTTCCTCTTCCTCTGCTTCCGCCAGCGGGTACTCCATCGAATACATTTTATCCATTCGGACGACATGATTTAGCCAGCGTAGCCGCTGTCTCTTGATTCGCTGAACTATGTCAATGTCGTCGTATATCTCGTACAGCTCATCGTTCCATCGTCTGCGGTATTCGCTGTTACCAACGCCGTTACCGACTCATCGGATGTAGACAGCGTCCAGGCTTCTGCACCATATGTCAGGACGGGAATGATGAGCGACTTGTAGAGTTTGGTTTTGGTTCGTCGAGAGAGGACTTTACTTTTTCCTACTCAGTCCAAAGTAGCACCTGATGGCAAGAGTGATTCGGCGTTGGATTTCGGAGCGTTATGGTCACATAATAGCTGACTGTTTTTTAACCTGAAATTGAATAACGCGACGTGGGAACTGTTTGGTTACAACAAGACCATGCCACATGCTACTCAACACGGGCGAATATGGCTTTATTGCGAGAGAAATTTCAGGTTTTAGAATGGATCTTTTTTTTCGTCAATATATACTTATATACACGAAAATCTAGGAAACAGTTTACCCGGCATGCATTTTCGAAACCTCGTTATATGTGTTCGATGTCATTATTCCAAATTCCAAAAAAAAAAAAAAAAAAAAATTAGGTCAACTCATTGTGCACCCAATTAGAAACGTAAATATGTACGCACAACACGCTTTTCATTCACACATCAGCACATTTTTATCTTAGATTATCTGTTGATGATATTTCGAGCTACTTCCACTGCTCCATTTACGCTCTTCTTCTTGGTTTCAAGTTCAAATAATCATATTTAAATGCATAGCGGAAAATTTGAGAACATATCTCATGACAAACATACTTCAAGAAACAAACAAAGGGAATGCATGAATGAATGTATGTATGAAAAAGATATGATGGCATGAAAATCACAGCCAACAATGAAGCATAATCTCTGGTCGCAGTATGTTAATGAAGAAAACTTTCAAACTCTTTCATCACTTACAGCACACACAGCATACGGACATAAATATAGAAATGATTATGATATTTTTTATTGGATATTTGTTCATATATATTATGCGCATACATATATGAATGTATGTATGTATGAAATTTTCCTACAATATTTATTAGAAATATTCTGTATGCTAGGCCACCAACTAACTGTGCAGTGTGTTTAGGCAAAGTGGAAAGGGCAAAGTCACTAAAGTTTGTACGGGAGCAGTGGTGAATGAAAAATTCAATAAAATAAATAAGCGGAAAATACGAACACCATTACGTAAAAGAAACAAATAAATCCGCGAAAGAGCAATCCGAGCCCTTCAGCAGTTGATTTTAATACAGTTACGAGGTCTGTCAAAGAAATAAGGGGATTTTTTTTTAAATTCTTGTGGCAGGTACTCTCATCTTCGGTTAATGAGACTGTGGGTCTTGCTTAGTACACCCTACTGCTTATCAGTAACTTACATAAATGATGAGAAAGTAAAGAAAATTATTATGGAAAATAACCGAATCGGTTTTAATAAAATCGCTGGGCTTTCAGAATATCAGTCGGCTCATCAGCTCGGGCAGTATAGACCTGAAGTGGCTGGAAATGGATTTCGTTTGCAAAATTTCAGAATTTTGATCAAAAGCCTTTGCAAGACCATAAACTGGGAACATAAGCTGAGGGGAATGAAGTCGATAAGGTATTGGTTTCTTCCTAAACGGGTCATAACTAGTGGCTAGCCATAGGTATGTGCTTGTAACACCGAATCCAACGTCCAAAACAACCCAGTTATTCCAGTGGAAGAACCTAGGAGCGACGAGACCGTGAAAAATCAAGCAAATTTCAATCAAATATCAAAGTTTTGCTCAATATGTTCTTCGATTATTATGAACACCGTTACCAACAGGTCCTAAACAACATTCACAGAGCGAGTGAAAACATCTTCATTAGCCCTCTCCATGTGCATGGTGTCATCGACATCCAACCACCACTCACAGTTCGAGCTGCTTCGCGAGATCTGAGTTATAGACTCAATATTAAGTAATGGATTTAGCTCTCACTTATCCAGGCTTGATTCTGAGAAATACCCAACGTTTATCCTGTGTGCAATAAGACCCCGCACGAAACTTGTATATCCACTATAGCAGAGTGGCTAGCATTGCATACTACCATTCAGAAGATCAGCGTTCGAGTCCAAGCTCGAGCAACATCCAAAATTATAGAAAAAAGGGAATGTCAAGACCACCGGGTGTATTTCTGGTATGAAATAAAAGCTTCTCATAAAAATCCATCGGCAGACGGCTTAGAATAATCTGTAGGTCGACCCATTTGTTGGTAAGAACAGCATGACGCAAAAGCAAAAATGGAAGAAGTGCTCGCTCGAAAAACTTTTTAGTGGTTACAAAGCGTGGAATATATATATGTATATGTCCACTAAAACTTACTCATTGAACACCCCTCTCTCACTGATGTGAGCCCGTCGAAATATCTCTTCTCTTGGGCATCCCTTTAGTTGACTACATAGACTAATTTGGACTGCTCTTAAACTGATTTACTTAGTCACTACAAAAACAACATTAGCATCATATAGCCCATCAGAAGTTCTTACCTCAAGGTTCGACCTTGAGTTGAGATCATGTATCAGCAATAACTATTCGCCAGCTATAGTCCCGTGCGACTTTTTACTGTTCCCAAAATTAAAAAGACACGAAAGGAAGGCATTTTGCGAAGATTGAACAGATAAAAATTAAATCACTGCAAAAACTCAAACAAATACCAAAATGCTTTCTTCGGAGAGTACTGCTTCGAGAATAAAAAAAATGTTTATTAATCTGAGGGAGACCACTTTGAAGAAGGCGAAAAAATGTACGAATAAATTGTTATTTTTGAGAAAATTCAAAATTCACCATAGTTGTGTGGAAAAGACCTCGTATACATGTATATGTACGTCTATATTAATTTTACAGTGGCATAGATATAAAAATATTTGTGTGACACAAATTACATTTTTCTTCTCTTAGGAAATCCTATAGAAAATATCTTTTTCAGACCGCATTTTATGCGTCATAATTTTTATTTTAATTTATTAATTAATATTCTTTTGCCCCCATGGCTTTATGAAAACATTAGCAAATTTACAAGTGCACATAAAAGAAGATACATACATGCATACATATATTTCGTTGTAAACTGATTGTTTTTATTGGATTAATTTCACAGGCCATAGGGCCTGTGCATGGCCAAATGTCGTTGTGTTAATGCTTTGTGAGAAGTTTGAAATATTTTTTTTTGTTATAATAAGTATGTAGCAAGTGGTATGTCAATATATATAAAGATTTAATATTCATATAATCGGACATTTGCATGCCAATAAATTGCGCTGCTGATCTTTTTGATCGACAGCGTTGATGAAGTATTTTTTTATTTTTTTATTTTTATTTTTATTTTTGTTATTGCTGTGGACCCCATGTGGCGGCATTAAGTTGTAAAAATTTATCACCGTTAAAGGTTACGCTTTTACGACTAAAAATATTACATATTTATAAACAAGCAAGTGGATATTTGTTTCAATTTTTTATTATTTTTATTTTTTTATTTTTTTTTTGCTACTGTACATATTTTCATAAGCATAATTTTTGTTAACATCAAATCGCATAATATTATTAATAAATTTAAGTAACAAATTTTTACGAAATCAAGTAATCAATACGCACATGATTATTATGAAATATTTGCCTTTGCTTTGCTTTGTGTTTGTCTATTGTTTATAACTTTTAATGGGCAAGATGTCAAACCAAATTGTTGGCTCATTTATTTTGACTTATCGAACGGGTTAATATTATGCAGCATCATTTTTAAATATTAGAAAAAAATTAATAATAATAAATTTGAAAATTTTTCCAACAATGCCTGCATGAAAATTTGTCAAAAATGTCTGTGATTTGTCGTATTGCGTAGTCCGAAATCGATATGCTTAATCTGAGTCATTGCCATTCGTTTGACAAGAGACAAATGTCAGATTTAAGTCGAGTAGAGTTGCCAACGTTAAAAATTTGCTTATTGGCTGATCGGCTACTTGTATTTAATTACAGATAATTTAACTCTGAAATTGATAAAGCGCACATAGTTGCGATTGTGACAATAGCTATGGGTAGAGAGATGACTACAGATCTCGTACAAAAAATGGCCGATATTATACTCCTCACCCTCAGCAGGAATGAATGAGAAAGAATGTATAACCAAGCTTCTGCCTGCTTGTTTTATTCACAAGAAAGTCAAAAAATCCGCCAGCGGGTGTTTCCTAGGCTGTGATGCGTTTGCCAGAAACGTCCGTCTGAGAATAACGAAACGACCAGAAATTGGCAAAGAGAGAGAGAGAGAGAGAGAGAAAATAAAGAAACTATACTGCAGTGATGATATTATCAAAATTATCGTCGTTTTTCTTCTTAAAGTACCAGCTGGATTACAAACCACTCTGAATACTGAGCATACTACGCGCAGGTCTTTCGCTGCTGGAGTCGCGATTCCGGATCCTTTATTGATTCAAATATCTAACATTCTGCTCTGAGCTGTTCGGATCTGTGTATATAAAACCTGGTGCCTTTTCCACCATAATTTCTTTACGAGAGGACTGCAAGGTATCAAAACCACTGGAAGAAAGGATCGCTACGAAGCAGTGAATAGGACGGTGAAGGAACTTTTCTTCTTCTTTGGCGTAGGCACCGCTTATGCGGTTATAGCCTCATCAACAAAAGCGCGCCACTCGCTTTTTCTCTTTGCTATTTGGTGCCAGTTAGAAATACCAAGTGATAACAGGTCGCTCTCCACCTTATCCTTCCAACGGAGTTGAGATCTCCCTCTTCCTCTTCGTCAGCAAGCACCCTATCGAATATTATCAAAGCTGGAGCGCTTTCATCCATTTGGATGACATGACCTAGCCAGCATAGCCGATGTCTCTTGATTCGCTGAACTATGCCAATGTCGTCGTATAGCTCGTACATCTCATCGTTCCATCGCCTGCGGTATTCGCCGTTGCCAACGCTCAAAGGACCATAAATAACATAACACATAAATAAAAACTCTTCGCTCGAAAGCTCCTAAAGCCGATTCATCGGATGTAGACATCGTCCAGGCTTCTGCACCATATGTCAGGACGGGAATGATGAGCGACTTGTAGAGCTTGGTTTTGGTTCGTCGAGAGAGGACTTTACTATTCAATAGCCTACTCAGTTCAAAGTAGCACCTGATGGCAAGAGTGATTCTGCGTTGGATTTCAAGGCTGACATTGTTTTTGTTGTTAATGCTGTTCCCTAGATAGACAAAATTATCTACGACTAGCCAAGTCGCGAATGCGATGACTGTTTATTTGATGACAGGATGATGCCCTCGTTCACTACCAGACCCAGGAAAGGAAATTTTAGTGGAGAACTATCTACTGGCACAGAATTGCGATGGTTTTTAGAAAGCTGGTACTATTTACGAAGCTGCCATAGCTCTGCTTCACACGAGCGAGGCACAGCTAGGTGCTTCTCTTTCAAAATATGGTATTCTTCTGGATTGTTAAGTCATGAATTAGCCTAGTAAGCACTGAATGCAGATTGTGAGGTAACGAAGCAGGCTTCTCGTTCTTCCAAGATCAGACCTCTCACACAAAGTGGAAGTACTGACTGCGCTTTGTCAGAATTTTCTTCACGCAAAGAAGCTTAGAACTTTGCATGTTTCACAGTGATTTGTTTGGAGAACAAAATGATTATTTTTATTCACGTTCTTCTGAACAGTGCTGCGTTTGTGAGTTTGAGTGAGTTTGAGAACGAATTTTGTGGGAATGTATAAGTTAACCCTCAATTAAGAGCTAGTTGACATTGGAATTAGATACCATTCCAAAAATGGTTTGCTAGATAGAGAGTGTTCTAGCCTTGAGGAGTTCCTGGTGATAACCTGCCATTCGAGTTTGATAACTGCGCTATGTAGACTGTACGAGATGGGTAGAGGGTAGACGAGATCGACAAGTGACTTCTGCATTTCCAGCTACAAAGCTGCTATCACATACCTTTAAAGTACCCTGGCAACCCTACTAGCACTTTATTATGCACAAAACTCAGTCATTAGCTTACGTTTATTGATCAATTGTGGCGAGTGAGCAGACAAACAAGCTATTGCATTAAGCACATTATTTGTTGTAATTTCGAACTTTGTAAGCAACTACGGTCAGCAGCAATTGGGCCTGTCTAACGTCCACTGATAATGGAAACATTAATATTATTATGGTCTTTGCTGTTGCTGCTGCTGCGGTGGCTATTGCTGAGCATCTTCATTGCCGTCAACAGCTGCCACACTCAGAGGCATTGCAACAGTACACACATACATATATAAGTACACACATATATTGGTTGTTGCTTTTCAGCGCGCGTTTTGATTGCTCACTCGCTGCGCATCATTTATGTATGCTTTTAGTGATTTTTATTGTCTTTATTCCTCATAAATTTTGATATCGAAAAAATTGCTGACAATTTGTAATTGAGTTGCCTGTCTGCCGGCCTGCCTGCCCTGCCTGTGTGCCTGTCATTGTGTAGCTGCGTTGCCCCTCAGTTGACTTGGTTTGCCTACAATGCGCTAGATGTATCTTTTACAGCCTTGATTTGGTAATAGAATCATCTCTCTGTTTGCTGGGTGACTGAAGGGCGGCATTGCGTGACGGTTGCGACTGCGCAAATAATGAGTGAAATCCAAGTCAATATCATCATTCACAGCCACTCAATGGTGATGGCTTTTGGCGCGTAGTGTTGACTGTGACGACAGCAGCCGGCGTCGCTTTGGTCATCATAATTTAAAACCATTAAAAAAGTTAGGATTTTTTTTGTATTTTGACAAATTTATTGTTTTATGACCAGATATTAATTTGAAAATTTCTTAAGTGTACGCCTAAGGCATTCAAATGAGAATGGGGGAAAAAATGCCAAGAAATATGATCGATTTCATTGTGCTTGAGTTACGCTTATTCTTCTTCTACTCGTCGCTTCGATTTTTATTGCCGCTAGCTGAACCTGTTAGATTGACGATGTCAAAGCGTATGTCACCCACCTGTTTATTAAGCGTTTTTTCTCCTAACTTTTTTATGGTGATGTGTTAAGAGATTTTTTTTTTCGAGAAAAAAAATTTATAATTTTTATTATTACCTTTTTTGTGAGTCTCCAAACTCTTTTGTTTGATATATGGTCATGATTTCATAAATTTGTTAACGAAATGGTAATTGGAGTTAACAAGGCGTCTCAGCGTTGCTTATGGGGTAGGCATAAAATTAGTTTGAAAGCGTAACTATGCAGAGTAAAACAAAAAAGAAATATAATCAATTTCCAAATCGGCCATAAACTTAAAAGCATTTTCGAACTAATGCTTGACTGATATTGGGTTTTAGTGATTTTTATGGTAATAAAATTGAAATAGCGGAAATGCTGCTCAACAATTTTAGATCTATAATTAGCTACTACTGTAACCAAAAAACTAAAAAAAAAAAAAAAAAAAAATTAAAAAAAACTGTAAGCACTTTCGGCTAAAAGGGTTCTGTTCTCAAACAAAGCGATTCCATCTTGAGTTAAATAGCCCTTTATTGTCACACTTTTATGGCTTTTAATTCAAAATTTTATAGCATAAAATGCGATAAGCTCTTTTAAGGAAAATATGCTATGACATTCCATCTAGCTGGTGCAATAAAGCTATTCTTGAAGCCATAAATAATCAGTAATCTTTTTTGTCAAGAGTTTATTAGTCTTAAAGATTGGCTTCGCATCTAACTTAGATTTTCCTTAAATTGTTTGATATTTTTTCAGTTCTTGGAAGCTCTGACTGATTCGATTTATAAGAAATTTCTCGCTTACTCGTCAAAACTTGGCACTATCCCTCATTAGTTAACGAAAAGAGTGTAAATATCTTGAAGCTCAGGCAACGAATGAAAGGCTCTCCCCACGGACAACAATTTTTTCGAGGGCTCAGTATGAGAAGTGGTAGAGAACATTATATTTTGTAAATATTTTCAATTAAATTTTTTTTAGAATGTGACAGTCAAAATTTGATTGAAAATTTTTACAAGAATTTCACGACCGCAAGTCTTATCTTAATCAACGTTTCTATAGATGGCTATTATATAGCTTGAGGGTTGTACTAGGGACCTTAAGCGCTCTTCGCAGAAATGGGAAACACAAATTTTCTTTGCCCAATTCATATTTGCAAATGCGGACTCACCTGCCAGGTTTACGTTCTCAAACGAATCAGTGCTGACATCGTCGCTATTATAAAGTTACAGCGATCTTATTAAAAATAGAAGAAAATTGGATTTCTTAATGTCTACTGTTTTATGATATGAAAAACGAAGCTTTCTCTGTTGGCTTTGTGGAAGAAAAGAGGGGCTCTTTGATTAAGTACTGTCACTCAGTGAGTATCCAGCCATGCTTCACAATTCAACAAATTTTTCAAGAAATTCCCAATTTGCACCTATAGTAAACCGATGTTAGAGGAGAACAGTCTCAACGAATTTGTTTTTTTTTTCTTCTACGAATGCCTTAAACTCATTTATGAGCTCTGGTCCCTTCAAGTTGTACAACCTCTAGTTGGCAACTTTAACTTCAGAATAAGTTTCAAACAATAATTTCCCAAACATTAATGGTTTTTATCATTAGATTATCAATGCATTTTTCTGTCTTTGAATCGAAAGACTCGAACATTACGTCGCAATACATTCAAGAAGTCATAGTTACGATCCACTCGATAACTACCCCCAGCCATATTACGTCTCTGAGAGGCAAAAAATGAGAGCAGAAAGGAGACAAAAAAGGCTTCAAAAGAAACGAGAAACAGGCCGGTAGAAAATTATCTGAAAATCGTACTAGAACCTTCGAAGACTTGGTTGGGAGGTCGAGGACCTAATCGCAACGTCTCAATAAACTAAGGGCAGAGTATTCGCAGTGCTCTAGCGTGCTATCATCCTTGGTGCTTACTCTGTACTCAGCCGACTCCAACTAGCCTAGCTTGCGTATATGATATCTCTTGGGTATATGCCCCGTTAATACCTACCCGAATCCTACATACGAGTGCTACAAAACCTTAAGTATTTATTTAAGACTTCTCCGAGGATTTTCTGAAGGTTTCAGAGCAGACTCTTTTATCTAAAAACAACAAATAATATTGAAGCATGCCTAAATAATTCAATTCAAGCGTAGTGAGCTGAACCCATAGGAACTGAGACCCCACGGTGAGATTAGCCTGCGAATTAACTGATCGAATTTTGTCGCTGCGTCTTCCTATCTGTTAAATTTCTTATTTATCAGATGCTCACTATGTTTCAGTTTTGGAAAACAACTTAAAATGGCCTGGAGAGCTGCACCTATAGCTTCGTCAGAAGTAGAAAGGATCCTCCAAGACGTTCTATATAAAAACAAGGTTCCAGATACAAGGACTCTTTGTTCTGTGACTTCTTTAATGTAATTCTGGAGAAATTAAAACGAGCGTACGAGCTTCAAATAGAGAGTTTAAATGCTGATTAACGCAAAAACAGATAGCTTTTAGGATTTTTGATATATAAAATCTGTTTCTTATCGAGACTTGTTAGCAGCTTCATTACTCTTGATTTAAGAAAACGAGGATTGATGAAGGTGCCGGTTTTTCAGAAAGCTGATAATAGTAACGAGCATACCATGTCTCCGCCAAACGCTCCGCGATCGAGATAAGGTCTCATACCGATTATTAATTTCAATACATAAATTCAATACAAAATACTTTCCGAAGTTAAATTAATAAAGAGAGCGTAAGATCGCCAACATTGGCCTTTAAAGATTCTACAGAAGATGTAAATCTGGAAATGAGACTCTTCGGACAAATTTGAAGAGTCCAATACATTTGTATTAACAGCAGCGACATCTCTTTATGATTGCGATTACTACACAGGGTTGTAGGTTTAAAACTTATCGCTGCTGGAAGTAGAGCAATAAGACCTACATTTCGATGGAAAGTTCAAATGGCGAGAGTTCTAGCTTCACATGGTTTTTCTTATTCGAAGAAGAACAGAATAGCTTCCTTAAAGAAGCGTCTACATGATTATTATAAAAGAAGTATAAGAAGAAGAAGAACATAAATATTTTTTGCATAAATATATTTTCAAGCTTACACTGATCTTGAGAACATTTGCCCAAAACTATCACAGCGTAGGCCAAGCGCACACCGTTAGTCACTTCATACATACGACAACTACGAACACATTACCGCTGCCCTTTCGGCGACCTTCAAGCATCTCGAATAGCATCGATTGCACTTTGACTATTTCAACAAACAGAAAAATAAAAAACGAACGCTCGACTCCTGGCGTGTGGAAACCAATTTGTTGCACCTTTCCCAAACTTTCTCTCCCACAACTGGCTTTTTTTTATCGCCATGCTATCTTGCCATTCTTACATTTTACATGCAAAAAAGATCTTTTCACTCAGCATTCTGAGTTGTAAATAAACAAATTCAAGCTACTTCGAGGATGTATGTACGAGTATATCATCATAGATACAGACAAACATATATTTCGAGCTGCCAAAAAGCCAATTTCTAAACAAATAACGTCTGTCGGCCGGCAATAACTCTGAGTGCCAAACGGGGCCGAATGAAGAATAACAAATAAAATGAGAGTAGAAAAAGTAAATAAATTTAATTTTAATTCGATTGGAAAAGGGTTCATAACCACAAACCGACAAAATACGCCAACAACCGCAAAATTCAATAAACTGACGCGCCAACAAAATATGAAATCAAAGTTGGGGTTTGGGTTGGTTAGTTGGTGTGGCATGAATGAAGGTACGGGGGTGAACGGGGTGGATGATTGGGAGATGCCTGCTTAGTGCTGCACCACATGCTGTGGCGTTGGTTGCCTGAGCAGGAGCTTCACTGAAACGACATGCGTAGCTTACTAACTTCACTACCTTGGACGAGCCAGTGGCTGCTGCTGCTGCTGTGGAATGTGCGTAGAACTCGAAAATGAATTATTATTGATAAACCAAAATTTTTTTCATATACGCAGAGAGAGGGGGAGAGAGAAGAAGGCCAAGTGCACAGGAGAGCCGAAGACCAAGCAATCCAACTGTTATGCGTATTATACTACAACAACAACAACAACAACAACAACAACAACAACAACAACAACAACAACAACAATGAGTACCTTCAATATGCCAAAAGTAATATAAAGGGCGATCCAAGTAGAGGTACTTTTCTCGATATACTTTTTTTTTGACAGATCTCGCTGTAATGTCAAGCTGTAATGTTATTTTTGTTCAGCATTGTTTGGAATTTCATCATTCAACTTTATTACGAAAATTTACGTTCTCTAAAGAATGTGTTTCGCGCACTTCGCTCAGCTTATGTTCAACATAATTGGCCCACTGAGCGTACTTTTCGCTACAATATCACCCATCATTATTGGATAATATTCGACCGTCTACTCGACATGTCCAGCACGCAGTGAAGAAAATATAGTTGAGAGTGTACACGAAGACCGAGAGTTGATTCGGCGTCGTTTGCAGCTACTCGGACTGACGTATGGAACGACTTGGCGCATTTTACGTCGACGTCGAGATCTTAAATTGAAAGCGTACAAAATACAGCTTTTGTAAAAACTGAAGACGCTCGACCTTCCCAAGCGGCACAGCTTCGCTCTATGGGCTCTTGAAACGTTCCAAGAAGATCCGACATTTTCGAACGAAATTTTGTTCAGCGATGAGGCCCATTTCTGGCTCAATGGGTATGCAAACAAGAAAAATTGCCGCATTTTGGACGAAGAACAACCTGAAGTGATTCAAGAGCTTCCATTTCATTCAGAAAAAACAATGGTTTGGTGTGGTTTGTGGGCTGGTGGAATCATCGATCCATATTTCTTCAAAAATGATGCCGGTGAGAACGTAACCGACAATGGCGGTCGTAATTGCGCCATGATAACTGACTATTTGATGCCTGATCTCCGCGACATTTGGTTTCAACAAGACGGCGCCACTTCCCACACATCACATCAATCAATGGATTTATTGAGATAACATTTCGGTGAGCAGATAATTTCACGTTTTGGACCGATCGATTGGTCACCAAGAACGTGTGATATCACACTGTTAGACTTTTTAATATGGGGACATTTAATATGGGGTCTAAAGTCTATGCGGACAATCCCGCTTCGATTCTGGTCTTGGAGCAAAACATCACGCGTGTCATTCGTAAGTTACCAGTCGAAATGCTCGAACGAGTCATCGAAAATTAGACTCAAAGGATGGACCATCTGGGACGTAGCCGCGGGTAACATTCGAAAGAGATAATCTTCAAAAAATAAATGCCAAAAAAATGTTCTTTCGAATGATAGTAAAAATTCCACATTAAATTTGAAATTTCTGTGTTTTTTTTTTTTCATTTAAAAAGTAGGGATCCTCGAAATGGATCACCCGCTATTTACAAATGTAGCAAGCGTCCAAGAAGGGTTCCCTCAAAATGTTTAAAATCAAGTGGCGTGCTGATTGGTTTGGATGTTTGTTGATGTTGCAAGCAGAGTGTGGCATACGACTACTATGTTGCAGAGTAATACGTTTTGATAGAAAGCGTGTGCAAGAATTAACGTATAAGAATAGCAGGCAGCAGGGCCACAGCGCAGCGTGTTCAGCATATCCAGCGTGAAAAGCAGTGCAGCAACATAGTATGAAGATAAGTAATAAGAGAGCAAACAAATGAGAAAAAAATTAAAATTTAGGAAAATAAAAATAAAAAAAGCAACAAAAAAAAACCACGCACTCCGAGTAACCAAGAAATGAACCCATTCGAGCGAAATCGATTTATGAACTGATTTATTGGAGGGCGGCTTACGAATTCATAAATCAAAATTCATCAAAAGCGACCAGTAAGCAAAAAAAATAGGTAGTAAGCAAAAAGGAGGAGGCTAAAGTGAAGGAGCAAAAAAAAAAACGAAAAAAGAATACACGAACTACGCACACACAATCACTTATACGTATGGTTTGGAAAGGAATAAAGCAATTGAATAAAAATTCTATATGATTTTCAAAAAAAGTTGATTTGAAAAAATAACAACAACAACATGTAACCTTGTAGAGCACTGTAAATAATACAAAATCAAGAACATGAAAAATTAAATTATTTTTTATATTTTTCTAATACAAATGTACGCACTTTCTAGCGTGTTGGGAAAGCAATTGTGTTGATTGTTACTTTATATTATTATTATTATTTTTTTGTGAGATATTTTACTAATTTTGTGCGCTTCCTTAATGCTTTTTTTATTTTTTCACTTGTGTATTATTTGATTTGATTTTTTTAAATTCTTTATTATTTTTATTTTTATTTATTTCTTTCCATTATTTTTTGCCAAGTTTCTGTTGATGGGTGTTGCCTGCCTCTTTAGTGGGTGTTTACGCTTCTCTGATTTTCGGACATTTCGTTAAGTATTTAATTTTGAAAATTGTTTACCATAATTTTTTTTATTTTCTAGATTTACTCGTACACGCTCCAATTGCTGTTGTTTATTGTTCTTTTTGCAGCTTTCATCGTGTAACAAGAATTCTATGCTCACTTTGTGCAATCAAGTGTGGATTTTTAATAAGCAGTTAAGCAGTTAATCTATATAGAAAGGCATGCCAAAAAGTTCAAAGTGAAATTTTTTGGCTGAATGGACAATTTGTTTGGAATTAAGAAAATATATATTAAAGAAAAAACTAATTATGTGAGTATTCTTCTTTTCTTTTTCGATTAACATTTTATAATGATGACATGGCGAAAAAAATAAATTTTCCAAAAAATCTACGCTTGGCAGGCCACTATAATTATTAAAATTTATATTTGATTATAAAAGTTGATTAATTTTTTTTTATGAGTTTTTTTTACTTAGAAACTGAAGAAATCTCGTTAAAACGGAAAATTATTTGCAAAACCCCCGTGAGAGTTCAATATTGCGATAAATATTCAACTCCTCGATAGTAGACTTAAATGTACTAAAAAGCTGTGGAAAAACTGAGAGAACAAAGAAAAACGGCTAAGCAAGAACTCATAAAACTACACATAGAAAAAAACATGGGAATTCAAAAAACCTTTCAAATTAATTTCAAAATGCAAATGAAATCTTTATTTAGGGATCATTACACAGAGATATCACTTTAAGTTTCATAAGATCTTCATTTTAGAATTGATCCTTTCCTCCTTAGAAGTGTATTTTTTTCATCCTCCTAGTGGTAGTCGAGAAGAAGATTCATCTACCAGCCTATATCTACAATATAAGATAGTTTTATCGCGAGCACCAGCCGACGACGGCCTTATCTCACGGCACACTATTAGTACAGAAGATAAGCTTTGTGACGCTGATCAGCGCCTTACGAATACAAACATTGAGCAAGTATAAGGGGGTATTCTCGTCTGGAGACCCGAATTTCGAGCGTATTTTGGCAATTGATAAAAATGAAGCAATGAAATTTTTATTATCTATTTTTTTAGTTATATTTCAAAAGTAGAGAAAATTAATTTAGAAAAAAAAATTTCTTGGTTTCTTAAAATTAATTATAAATAAACATTTAATTTGAAATTTGGCGAAATCGGTGTCTTTGTTCAAAATTATTTGGAATAAGAACAAACTCGCACTAAGTGTGTCTTTTGTAAGATTTTACAAAATAAGAATCTACAAAATTAGTGCCGATTTTTTATGCCTTTTTTTAATAGTTTCCTTGCTTAGCTTGTAAAAATAAATTAATCCACAGTTTATAATCAAATTTGCGTTTTAATTTTTTGTTTTGAAATATAATGCATGTACATATGTATAACTTAAAAAGTTGTTTTTTTTTCTGCTATGTTTTTTTTTATTAATGGAATAGCAAAAAGAGATTGTGTACTTTAGCTAGATCAGGTTATTCCATTAACGATTTATGACGGCTCAAACTGGCAATTTTTTCTTCGAAAGCTTTTAGGCTATCTATGAAAGCTCATCTATTTTATTTAATTATATACTATTTAACTTTTTAATTGAATTTGTGTGGAAGAGTGTAAATTAGGAATTCTAAATTTATTGAATTTGTACTATGTAAATTTTGTCTATACACTGCAAGTCGAAAAATGTTATCTTACAAAAGAAACACAAATTCATCATCGTTGAAAGAACGTTCTAATTGTCTTGAAGCTCTTATTGTGACTTTTTTTATTTTTTATTTTTTTCTTTTCTTTTTTTTCTTTTTTTTTTTGCATATAAAAATGTAATTCTTTTTTAAATTTTCTTCTATTTAGTTTTGCTAATGGAATTATGTTTTTTTAGCTTCCCACATGTAAAGCTTTGCTTAAACGTATCTCACATGTTTCGTCTAATTGGTTAGAATTCAATGCCGTGATTCTAGTTTGAAGTTATATACCTTATATCTGATGACATAAACCCTTCCTCCATTTCTTAGACAAGGCTTTAATGCTAAGACTTTTTGAAGTGTACAAAATATTGTGTTTTACTTCTGGAACAGTCGCCTAGTTGGGCTTCCCGGCTGTTCTCTCCTCAATTTTAAGCATTTACAAAGGTTTTGCACAGATGCGGCTAATCTGAGGTACCAAATCTCTATGAACTTGAGCTCAAACTTTTCAAATTTCACTGCAAAAAATCACTATGTCACCCCAAAGACTACCAAGAAAGCTATTTTAATGAAAAAGTGCGTTACTTTCGCTAAAAAAAAACTTTGGCTGAGGACACTGAAGATTTATTATTCATGATTTTTTTTTTTAATATACCACAAAATGATGCTTTTAACTCTGCGTTATGCGTTTTTATGTTTAGATAATAATCGCTTGTCCAAAATGTCTCGCTTATTTTTAGTGATTTTTTAGTATTTGAACAATTTCTGATTTTTATAGCACTACAAACGCCAGTCTACTCCACTCACAGTCACACTCACTCGCACACACTCGTATACACTCTGCAGCCAACAACTTGTGCTTAAGTGCTGCTGTGCGCGTAGTGAGATACTAAAATTAATATGTGTTTGATTTTATAATCACTAAATTATGCAAATCACCATATCGTTAAGTTAAAAAGGTTACACCGATTTTTATTTGAAATTTTATTTGTTTGTTGTTATCGCCATTAAATGCCTTTTAAGCGCAGACGCACATGACAAATTCTTTAAAAAATAAGAGAAAAAAGTAAAAAAAAAGTGGAATATTTTTGAGCAATACAGAGAAATTTAGCTGTTTAGTGCGGGTTTAAAAATATGTGTGTGATTGTTGCTTAAGAGACAGTTATAAAGATTTATGAAACAATTGGTTGCTGATTAACTTGAACATATTTTTGGGAGGCCTTCACGGAATAACTCGTTTAACTAATTGTAAATGTCGGCTTGCGCACACCGGGCCATTTATCTTCTATCAAAGTATACAAATCTAATTTATATATATATAAGTATGAGTATATATGTACATATATACGAGAAGATCTAAATTATTATGATCATTTTAAACAAATATTTCAATCAACGCATTAATCAGTGAAAATGTATTGAGTAATTAAGCACACGTTTAGCCCATTAAAAACTAAATAAATTTTAATAAATAGAAATAAATTAAAATAAACTAAATTAAATTAAACAAAGTTAATATATAAATACCACAAAAAATTGAAAGTAAAATAAATTGATAAATTAAAATAATATAAATTTAAATATAATAGTAAAAAAAAAATTTTAAACAAAATAATTTAAGAGAAATGAAATTTAAATCAATAAATAAAAAAATAAAGAAAATTAATAAAATATAATAAAATGAAAAACATGTAAAAAATTAAAAAAAAAGTCGATATAAATATATACATATTAATTACTAAAAATAAAAAAATTTAAATTTGAAATTTGAAATAGAAAGATAAAAATAAAAAATAAAAAATTAAATAAATTAAAATTACTCGTATATACACTGATATAAAATAAATGTAATAAAAAATTAAATTAACTAAAATAACATAAAATTCATTAAAAAATAAAATATAATAAAATATAAAAATATAAAATGATGAAAGCCTAAAATACAATAAGCAAAATTTAATTTAAAAAAATCAATAAAAGAAAAATTAAATTAAATTAAATTAAATTAAATTAAAAAAAATTTAAACAAATTAAAGTATTTTAATAAAAAATGAAAAAAGTAATAGAAAATAATAAAGTTTGATCCAAGTAGAGGTACTTTCTTCAATAGCTTTTTTTTTTGACATATTACGTGAACGTGAGCCATGTCAAGCTTTCATGTTATTTTTGTTCAGTATCTTTGTCATTTCATCATGTAAAGTCTTGCACCTGAACAAGTGGGCTCTTGAAAAGTTCTTAGAAGATCCGACGTTTTCGAGTCAAATCTTGTCTTGCGAAGAGGCCCGTTTCGGTCTCAATGGGTAAGTAAACAAGCAAAACTTCCGAATTTGGGACGAAAAGCTACCTGAAGAAATTGAAGAGCTGCCATTTCATCCAGAAAAAACAACAGCTTGGTGTGGTTTGTGAGCCGGTGGAATCATCGCTTCATAGTTCTTCAAAAATGATGCCGTTGAGAACGTAACCGGTAATGGCCGTTATTGCGCCATGGTAACCTTTTATTTAGTGCCTGAAATTGAAGCTCTTGATCTCCGCGACGTTTGGTTTCAACAAGACGGCCCCACTTTCCATACATCGCATCAATCAATGAATTTAATGGGAGAACACTTAGGTGAGCAGATAATTTCAAGTTTTTGGGCCAGTCGATTGACTACCAATATCGTGTGATATCACACCGTTAGACTTTTCCCTGTGGGATATGTAAAGTCTAAAGTCTATGCGTACAATTCCGCTTCTATTCAGCCTTGGAGCAAAACATCCCGCGTGTCATTCGCCAGTTACCAGTCGAATTGCTCGAACGAGTCATCGAAAATTGGATTCAACTAATGGACCATCTGAGACTTAGCCGTGACCAACATTTGAAAGAGATAATCTTTAAAAAATAAATTCCAAAGAATGTTCTTTCGAATGATAATAAACGTAACCCATTAAATTTGAATTTTCTGTTTTTTTCTTTAAAATAAAAGTAGGGATCACCCGTTGCTGTACTGTGGTTTTAATCCTGAGCCGTTTATCTGTAATAGTTGCCGATAGCAGCAGTTTCCTTGTCTAGGTGCTCCGACATTCGACATCAGCAGAGATGTTGTCCTAGCATCCTTTTCTGCGGCTTTTTGCATTTGTGCCCACTAGGTTAGTCTAAGGTTTCGTGTTTTCGTGTCTTCACATTGTCAAATTTAGTCTGCATGTTTATTTCAAATGGGATGAACTCTCATACTAACAAGAGCAGCTCGATATTTTCTGTGTCTAGTTTGATCTCATTTCATTTCCTTCTGTGGTTATCTGCATAGCCCACCAGGTATGTGTTATCAGACATCTAGAGAATCAATATGACTTTGTGAATGAAAATCCAGGGATTATTGTACAGAATGCTGTACCTGACGTGATCTTTAAGTTTTTAGAGGCTGTCTGTGCTGTGGTATAGGACAACTCGCTCTTTGAATTAGCTGCGCACCATTAAGTTAAGGCACATAGGAATATTTAAATTTTGCTCTAGATCTCCATTAATATTCATTCTTTGGATACTGTTGAAGAAATTTCGGTTTAAAGCTAATAGAACTATTTTCTTCTATTTATGGCATCGATGAGCTAATTTTTCGTTTCTCATGGCGTTCTCAATGGCATCTAGTTTTGATTTACTGGATCTGAATGCCTAATGCTTTGTTGGTAGATCACTCAGGCTGGTGGTATATTTCTTCTGACTCTGATTTAATCAATCAGTCGGGCAGTTCCCCAGCAGTGGAAAGCAAGCAGAGGAACTGTCGGAGTTTCAATTTCCTCAATTAATTAATTCTGATGAAGGTTTGTTCTGTAGCTGAACTTTTTTGGTTCACGACACTTAACAAAGTCTTACACATCTTTACTTCATCATCTCTCTCGAGCGGATAGGTAATATACTAGTGGGAATAATATGAGCTGCTGCCTCTTCGGTACCTTTGAGTAGGACTTTACCTTTAAAAATTACCCAGCATTTTAGTAAAAAAATTTCGCAAAATTCTATTTTTTGATCAAAGCTAAAAAAATAATTTATTTTTAGTTTCGCACAGCCAGTAGCCCAATCGTTGCGCCATTTTACGTCACACGCAGTATTTTCCGCAGAGCCCAGGAGCCGATGTCCATACATATGTATCATACGTCCGCAACTCATCATCATCAACACTTAAATCAGTGATAAAACAACAACAACAACAACAACAACAATACACAAAGGCGCAAGAAACGAGCAAACAGAGCATGCATACGACGATGACGCCGACGACGACGCGATATGCGAGCGATGATCGTGCGACTTGATCAGCTGTCGCAGATATGTCCAAAGCGATAAGCGCACGCTTGCCAATGTTTTGTTGTACCACGAACATTAATTAGAATGGATGATGGCGTGGTCGGCTGCACCACTTGGCTTGCTGCGCGTGCAGAACATAAATGATGGAATATTTAGGAAATTCTGTTTGTATTATTAGAGTTAAATTTATAAAGGCCGCTCATGACTTAGCGGGTGTGTGGAAGAAGAGGCAAAGCACGTGTGTATGTGTGTGTGTGTGTGTGTGTGAAGGAGATATTGTCATAAGCACCAAGTTGTATGCGCGCCGCGCCACAATGCAACGCCATCTGAGCAAACACAAAATAATCACAATTATCCATTATGGTGAGACCCTTTGAGGATTACCGCCAACATTCTCAACTCACTGCTGCAGACATACCACATACATACATATATATGGATGCATACATGCATAGTTGCCGCCCTTTAGTGACGCAGCAGTTGCATGCAAATTGCACGCTAAAGAAAAAATTCGCCACTGAAATTATTGCATGCGCGCCGCGATCGCTTAACGCTGATAAGATTGTGAGCGAGCGATTCGTGAGCAGATATAGGGCTGAGAGCTTTTAAATTAAAATCGAATGGGAATTAAGTAAGCTGTGTACACATGTTTGTATGTATGTATGGCAGTAATATGAAAAGTGAAGCTGTGAGGCAGTTGAAAATATGTATGTATGTATATGTAGAAAATCCAGTGTACATAAACACTAGCGAGCGCTTTAATTTCAAAGTACATACTCGTATATGTAACTTTGTACTCGTATATGTGTGTATGCATAATTTGAACATAAATATGTATATTCATATGTACATACGTCTGCAACAGCGTTGAGTAGCTATTAATGCAAGTCAAAATACGCACTTTATCTACTAGACTTTTTTTTGGCGGCGTTGACAGTGCACTCAAAGCAGCATCATTATCAAGATGATCATCTCACAATAGCAACAACAACAACACAATAACAATGCAGTGCAACAGCGGTCGCATAAAATGCTACAAAGTGTTGATTGACAGTATTATGCGCTGTCGCGTCTCAAACTATCAGTGTGCATCATGGACACCACCAGCGGGCGTTATATACCCATATATGTATGTGTGTCCGCATAACCGTAATTGAATTTGTATCACTGTATTTGCTTAGAATTCCGACGTCTGGCTACCCAACAAGCCAAATTATGGTAACTGACTTTCGGCGCGTATAAGAATTATGGAGAAAATACCTCACACCCCTCGTTCTCTATCTCTCTGGATTCCACCTCAAGTGTTTTGTCTAAGCACTCTCTCAAATACGCTGATTAGAAGTCTCTTCACGGAGTCAAAACAACATTTTCACATCTTAAGAACAAAAAATTAATGGTAGGGGTTGGCAGAGATCATGATCTGTGATATAAGCTGCTCAATCTCATATCTAAGGTCTTATCCAAGAAGATGTTGAGGACGCTAAAGGTCCTCTGAATCTTTTAAACCTCCCGAACTTATCATCGAGCAGCGATCTAAAGAAGAAATCGTTTCTTACGGTGTCTTTGTCATCTTTAAAGCTCTTATCAACAGAATGAAGATCAGTCCAAACATATTGAGGCTGCGTAAAGTGAGATTAGGATGACCTATCCAAGACATTTTATTATTTTTATGATTATTCCCAATAGTTTACTCACCTCCCACCCATCCATACGAGAAGCGCAGCCCGCATGTCGTAAAGAATTTCCTTTGGTCTTCATTAATACTGAGTTACGATGAGCAGGAGTCCCGTGAAGTTTAAAATTCGTTTTACAGGTTTTCAAAAACAAGGACCAAAAATGTCTAGATATTCTAAACGGTACGTAAGATTCGATTTCAGAGAGAATACGGAGGCTAGAATTTGATAGAAAATTATTTTAACCATGAAAATTCCACCAAGAATTTCTCGACAACTAAAAAGAGTGGGGAAGTTAGTAAGTTGAAGACGACTAGTATAAGAACGAAAAGTCTACATTGAGAGTCCCAATGAAATTCTAATCAGAGTATATTTGATACCTTGGGTTCCAAACTGCCCATCCATATTCGAAAATAGATCCTTTGAACCAAAAACCAAGATTCCTTTGACTTTCCTGACTATCACACCAATTTGATGTGTGAAGTTCAGTGTGAGACCCCTCCCCTACTAAGGTTATCTATTGTGACAGCTACTTAGTCTATATGGCTCTTCGCGAGAAATATATAACTTGAAATTTTTTAAAATTTAGAGATATTTGATATATTTTCTCCATTTAACTGTGCTGTTTAGGTCTGTTTTTCCCAAGCAAAATTTTTGGAAGATTTTTCCGTATGGTATAAATTCTTTAACGAATAATTCGCGATCTGTTGCCGGAGTTCTGCCCCGATAATCAATATTTTGACATTTTCCTTCAAATGGTGTCATGTAAAATTTTATACCCAAATAACTGCTGAATTTTTAAAGAGATACTGATTTCATACCTGAAGTGGGGTACCCATGCTTAGAAATATTTTTCTTATAACTATTTTGTCTTCATCTAGATTGAAACTTATCGACTAACAGACACTTGGACGAAGTATTTATATTTTGGCAGCCACCTAATGGTAGTGAGTGTAATATGAGTTGTTGACTTTCGAGAGGAAGGAATCATATGTAGCAGGTAACATAGGTGTGGAAAGTTTTTGACTGTCTTGCGACTCACCGTATGAAAAAACTGTCTCAAAACAAGAAAAAACGGAAAACTTCGGTTCAGCAAATAGCATTAGTTAATTAAGAACAAGCTCTCCATTCTACCAACTAAACAAAGACGTGGTAGCCAAAGAGTCTGCACTTTTGTGCACTAGCACAGTTAAGCAAGATTAAATTTCTGCTATCCTCAAAAAAGTAGTTATCTCATGGCGCAAATGGTCCAGAAATATTGTCATAACTGAGATTAGCCCCGACGAAAAAGTCATGCCGGTGCACTCTCATCAAATAATGCATCAAATAATGGTATCAGAGACTGTCTTGTGATGGCTTCTTTTGAGAAATTACTGTAATTACTTAATATCTTCAGCGATCCATTCTACTTTTGGATGAAAAAGTTTTCAACGACTTCCAAAGAACGCAGAGAAGAAAGCTCTTCAATATCTATCTGAACCGCAGAAGATGTTAACGTACATATTTTTCCCGCTACAGATTTTACAAAGCTGGATACATTTCCACTTGGGACTGTTCCTGAATCCAGCGCTGCCTACTCGTTTTTATTCGAAACGCTACAGTTTTCGAAGATTACTGCTGGTAGAGGAAGAAAAGCCGTTGGAATTTTTTTTCGTGACACAAAAATGCCTGAATGTTAAATATTTGAAGAAAAAATTGAAGCTCTAAGTGGCGCATGAGTAGACATATTGAGAAATTTTTTATTTATAATTCAAATTTGCTAATCTTACAAACCTGTCATAGAGATGCAAAGGTTTGTGAGAGCTTTTTCTGTAGATGGCGCTAAAGTCAAAATTTTCAAAAAAATCGCTACTTTTAAGCCGATTTGTATGAGAAAGACTTCTAACAACTTTACAACACGTTTTATTTAATTTTTTACTACAGTTTGGTGTGTCTAAATAAAAAAGAGTGGCCATTTGAGTTAATAAAAAAAAAAAAATTATCAAAAAATTATAAGCAATCAAAGCTCTCTCTGGCAGTCATTTGATAAACTTTTACAATTTTTCTCTACTGGTTTCTTCGCTGGGTAAACGCCTCCACGTTAGCATCTCTGTTTGTATCTAACTTAGTATTAAGATATTGTTAACTGTCGTTACCGTCATATTTTTTCATATTTTTTCAGTTTTTTTTTCTTTTTTCAAATAAACAAACGCGCAAGTTAATCCCTTCTTCAATATGTCAACGCGTAATTCGTGCGAGTGCAGCAAAGATTTATGACAGCCATCAATATGCGATGTCGCCACCAACGCCACAAAGACAACAACTGCATAGTGCATAGCACTAACAATAGCAACAACAGTACGAAAACAACAACAACAATAACAATCCAATGATTTTATATAATACGCGATTGCGCTGCTTGCATTGTTTATTTATAGAAATTGTTAGTAGTAGGCGTTGTTGTTGTTGTTGTTGCTGCTGTTGTTATTACATTGTCGGAATGCCGAAGAAAGGTTGATGGCTGCATTTGTTTAACGTGAAAGTGTTAAGTGCAATACGAAAATAAAATCTTTTTAGTACACTAACAGCGAGCGGTTTTTGAAGAGCGCGGTTGGTTGTGGGACATATAAATGTATGTTATGTGTGTATTTTATGTTTGTATGTCTACAATAATAAATACAATATGAATTGCATTGTCTGAATTCCATTAAAGTAGAGTTTGTCTGCATGGATGAGGAGGTAAAGACACTGTTTTGCTTCTACGGGATGGGATGCACTGATTGGATTTTCCATTTAAAATATGAAATTATATATACATATGTATATGTCATATATGTAAGCATGCATGTGGCATACACTTTCCTACTCAATGTCAGACGATGGAAAAGTGTATAATAAGCATTTTGAACAAAGGTCGTGTTGCACGTCTACAGCCTGGCTATTTTTAGTAAAAATTCTTAATAGCAATATCTCGTTCATATGCGACGTCGCAGCAGCCGCCAGCACTCACCACACCGCCACTTACAGCTTCTTTGCTTCGGCTGACAATAATACGAAAAAAAAAACAATTAAAACATTCAACACTTTAGCAAGGAGTTGGTGGCGCTTTACTCGCATGCATACGCAGGCATGCATTTGAATATCTGAGTATGTTGTTGAGTATGTGCGTACATTTGTAAAAATATCTATGACACTCAAATGCTCTATAATGAGTGTTTCATTCAAGCTGTCATAGCTAATACTTACCAACAACTCAACTCAACTCAGCGCAACTCTTCCTCCGCCGTCTGGCAGCAGCCAATTTGGCTGTCCGTTTTATTGAGATGGCACACCTTATGTTGGAATATTTATTGGTTGGAATTTTGATATACAGTAATAGTCATAAATTTCAGTTTAAAAAAAAATATAAATGTTTTTTTTTCTCACAAGAAATTTTACTTTTGGAAGTTAGATTTTCGATCTGCACCCCTTTTATTTGGGAGCAAATGATGTTTCCGGTGCAATTGATAAATATATTTATTGACGAGTGCTTATGAATATTCATATACCATTCTCATATATATATATAAATATAAATTTATTTATATAAGAAAAATACTTTAAAAACATTGTTTGATGAATTTGCTACAATGAAAAGCTGATGTCCCTTTGTGTCATCGCTAAAAGCATGCAAGATTTACATGTTGTTGATTTTGTGGACTACAGAGGCAGTATCTTTTTGCGAGTGTTTGATAAGTCAGTGATTTTTAATAAAATAATAAATTGCCTTCAACAAATAAACGTTTTATTTCTTAATAACAGGTCATTTGAAAAGTTTCCGGCCTGACACATAGATGACGCTATTAAAATTAATTAGTTAATTATTTTTAGTTAGCCCTAACCTTCAAAAGACGCGTGTATAAATTTGACAGCTGTCGGATCATTAGTTTGTGAATTATAGCATTTTGAGTGAAGCAACTTTTATTTTTCTGAAACAAAACAAAAAAAATGGATAAAAGAGGAATTTCGCATGTTGATAACATATTGCTTTTTGAAGGGAAAAAATACAGTTGAAGCAAAAACTTGGCTTGATGTAGAGTTTCCGGATACTGTTCCTAGAAAATCAACCATCAAGGATTGGTATGCTAAGTTTAGTCGTGGTGAAATGAGCACCAGAGACGATGAACGCAGTGGACGCCCAAAAGAGGTTCTTACCAACGAAAACATCAAAAAAATTCACAAAATGATTTTGAATGATCCTAAATTGAAATTGAGTGAAATAGCAGGCACTCTAAAGATATCAACTGCACGTGTATATCATATCATACATGAATATTGGGACATGAGAAAGCTCTGTGCAAAGTGGGTGCCATGCGAGCTCATTTTTGCGAAAAACAACGACGCCTTCATGACTCGGGACAATGTTTTGAGATGTTCGCGCGAAATAAACCTGCCGATATGTGACAATGGATGAAATATAGCTCCACCATTTCACTCCAAAGTCCAATCGACAATCATCCGAGTGAACTAAGCACGATGAAAGTGAAATCGTTGTCAAAAATCCATGCTTCGAATTACTTCCGCATCAACCGTATTCTCCAGAACTGGTGCCCAGCAACTATTACCTGTTCTCAGATATCAAAAGAATGTTCAATGGGGAGAAATTTTGATCGAATGAAGTGGTGATCGCCGAAACTGAGGCCTATTTTGAAGCAAAGGACAAATCGTACGACAAAAATGGTATCAAAAAGTTGGAGGGTATGTTAGCTATATTTAGTGTATCACCTTTAAAAGGAATTCTGTTGAATAAAAAAAAAAAAAAATAATTTTGCCAAAAAAGTGTTCTGCATAAAAATATTAGTCTCAATCGGTAACCGGTCTATTTACCGGAAAGAAATGAATGTTAAGTAAATCGAACTAAAAATAAGATTTTATATTGAGTCAAGTGTGCTGAGCTTTCCGTTTATGGAAGACGTGCCTCGATTTGTGGCTGGGTCCAGAAAGAAAATAGTATAAGCCTGCTGTAGTAGTGTACTAATTTGGTCAGTATGCATATTGTATGCATAAATCTTCAATCCCAAAACAGCTCCTTCCAGTCATTATCTGTCCGTGGCTCATTAGCCATCCAAAAAGTGGTAAGCTCAAACACAATAGGACACGCAGTCAATCATCTCATTGTAAATAGCACAAACGAATTTCAAATTGCATGCCATATTTCTTATTGTTGTTGTTACTTTTGTTAGTTCTTTTTGTGCTCTTGCAATGGCTGCAATAAATGAGGCCGGCCGGGCTTGATGCATCGAATGATGAAACATCTGGTGTTGCGTATTTTATGAGGTGTTAATGCAATGGATTTGCTGTGTGTCAAAAAATAAAAAATTAAAAACTGAAAATAATAGAAAAAAATAAAAAAATAAATAGAGAAAGAGCAAAAAACAACCAAAAAGACAAACCAAAACAAGTTATGAAAAAAATGTATACAAAAATTTATGAGAAAAGGCCAGAAATGTAAAACATTTTACGGGTTGAAATTGATGTCATTATGCCTGTTGTTGTTGTTGTTTTTTTTTGTAAAAAATAGCAAAAAACCGTTGTTAATGACATTATAATCGTGCTATATGTGTTTTTATGAATTTTGCATTTTTGTTGTACTCACTATAGCCTCCCCGCTTCCTCCAACCGCTTCGCCGTTCATCCTCCTCTCCATTCATCATCAGCCAGCCTGTGCGTGCGCTGAAGTGATGTCTTAATTGGAAGTTTTCATTGTTTCATATTATTTATTGATTTATGCATAAATTTTCGGTTATTTATTTCGCCTCCGACAAGCAGCGCTTGAAACCATCCATGAAAGCATGTCAGCACAGCAGCAACAATAAAGCACGAAAAGCAACAACATTTAGTGACACATAAAACTTCAACGGCTTGTGTAGAGTGAGTGGAGCGTTGCGCCGCTTAGTTGGCTAACTGCTTTTTAAGCCGCTGCTTCATACTGTTGTTGTTGTTGTTGGTACGTCTATTTCGGTTTGACTGCTCGTCCAGCATCTTCATTGCTTCCTTCTATTCCAACAGCTGCTGCTGCTGCTGTTGCGTGCTTTTATGGCTTCATCTTCTCTGTGGTCGCTATTACAATTGTTATTGCTTTTGGCCATTGCTTTGCTCTTTTCGAAGACTTTATTTGCTACTCAATTGTTGTTGCTGTTGTTTTTGTTGTTACATGTCGTTAATGTTGTGTTGTCCTGGTGTTTGCTAGCGTTCACGATAATTTGTCTAACGGTTACGCAGACGCCATCAAACCCATATAAATGCATCATCAACTTAGAGAGATTGTTTGTATGTTAACAGGTCAATTGAAAAGTCCCCGGCCTACCATAGTAAAAAAAATTTTTTTGACAACATTTTTTTATTCAACCTAGTTTTCTGCAAGGGTGATACACTGATTATAGCGGCTTTCCAGCCTTTCGATACCATTTTTGTAGTACGATTTGTCATTTGCTTCAAAATAGGTTTCAGTATCGGCGATCACCTCTTCATTCGATGAAAATTTCTCCACAGCGAGAATTCTTCTGATATCGGAGAACAAGAAATAGTCGCTGGGGGCCAGATTTGGAGAATACGATGGATGTGGAAGCAATTCGAAGCACAATTCATGGATTTTTGCCATCGATTGCACTTACTTGTGGCATGATCCATTGTCTGGGTGAAACAACACCTTCATTTTCTTCAAATTCGGAAGTTTTCGGCGATTTCGTCTTTCAAACAAATCAATAACGTTATAGAATATTCATATATATTCATTGAAAATATTCCATGAGCATCCCCAAATACAGACGACATAATCTTCTCAGCCGACTGTTCCGTTTTTCGACGCTTTGGAGCGAGTGCATCGTATGCAGTCCACTCGGATGACTGTCGATTCGATTTCAGATTGAAATGATGGAGCAATGTTTCATTCATTGTCACATATCGATGCAAAAACTCGGGTTTATTACGCTTGAACATCTCCTAACACTGCTCCGAATCATCAACTCGGTTTTGTTTTTGGTCAAAAGTGCGCAGAGTTTTCTCATACCCATCCATATTCGTGAATGATATGATATACACGTAAAGTTGATATCTTAACAGTGCCTGCTATTGCACTCAACTTCAATTTAGGATCATTCAAAATCATTTTGTGGATTTTTTTTTGATGTTTTCGTCGGTAACAATCTTTTTGGGGCGTCCAGTGCGTTCACCGTCTTCGCTGCTAATTTCACCACGTCTAAACTTGCCATACCAATCTTTGATGGCTGATTTTCCTGGGGCAGATTCCGGAAACTCATCATCAAGTCAAGTTTTTTCTTCAACTGTATTTTTGTTCTTCAAAAAGCAATATTTTATCAACACGCGAAATCCGTTTTTTATCCATTTTTTCACAATAACAAAAGCTGCTTCACTCAGAATACTATAATTCATAAACTTATGACCCGACAAGTCATAAACTAATGACCCGGCAGTCAAATTTTTACAAGCGGGTTTTTTGAAGGTTAGAGCTAACTAAAAGTCATTTTGAGCGCCACCTATGTTCAAGGCCGTGGACTTTTCAGTTAAGCTGTTATGTCTCTTTCGAAATACTTTCAGCAATTTCATAGACCACGTTCTTTAGCTGTTGTAACGACTTGTTGGGCCTGCAGCAATAGCTCATAGCGTCTTCACCTTCATTTGCATGCCACAATTCACCGCTACTTTTCATTTCTTCTATGTACTCGTATGTATGTAACTATAATATAAACACTTACCGCGGCATGGAGATTTACTTCTCAATTTGGCTTCAAATTCTCAACTTGAGTTGCAAATAAATCAAGAATTTCAATATCGTCAGTTTGTTTGTTAGTGTGTCCGGTTGGAAATTTCGGGTTATGGGGTTGTAAATGTTTTTAAGATTTATGTTCCATTTTGTTGGATTTTATTGATAGTGTTGTTGTAATTCTTTTTTTTTTTCTCCATCTATGAAATTGTCGGTACCAGTCTCTCTAATTTAACAAACCGTCTTCCAATTTATTCTTAACATTGAGTTTTTATTACCGATACATGATCGGTACTTCATCAAATGCATCGATAATAACTCAACAGATGGACTTGGTCAACCAAAAGTTGTTTCTATGATAATAGATGAGGCTAAATGCGAAGCTTCACTCGGTTTTTTAAGACCAATTCTGGATTCTATGAGTTCGTATATCAAATATTGTTGAGAATCATTCTAGTCTGCTCGGGTCCAGAAGTTGAGATCATTAAGGAAAATTGAATTTAACTTCTTCTACATGAAGGCGAGAACAAACGGAGAGCAGTAAGTGTACTTTACGAAAGACTCTACCAAAGGTCACTGAAAGATTCATGGAAAACTATCTTTCCCAGAACTTTTGGACAGTTAAATTACGTAGAACGAAAAAACAGCACACAGTCCAGGAGCCTTCTTCAGATTTTCGATCATTGGAAATACAACTTGAGAGGCGATCAGGTCAAACGTTTAGCAAATAAGTACAAATGGATAATCAAAGTTGGTAGTAGACTCTATAAATTCCTTAGGTCGCCTTTGACTTCAGTCCTGACATCCTTCGAGTTAGAATCGATACTACTATTCGCAATTGTCATTCGCATCTATTTCTGAACCTATAGCTAGCGATAGCATCGTCAGAACCGCCGCATACCTCATCCATTTACTATGAAATATAAAACATGGTTAGGTTAAGCAGCTTAGGGAGGTTGTAATCGGACCACCTATAGAGATTCCGGTCACGCCATCTTCGTTCGCTCCTCGTAGCCAAATATTGGAGCCATTTCGTCTTGTTCTTTGAAGGAAGAGCCATTCCCGTTAGTCGCTCACGCATTAATTCGAAGGATGTCACTGGGTGTGGAGAATCTTGCAATATGGTATCTATTAACAGTGAAACTTTGCTCCTCAATCGATGATTCCTACTTTCTCTGTGGAAGAGAATATACCAAGGAATACACCAATCTCATGTACTGTAAAACTTATTTGAGATGTGAACGCAAAGTAAGTTAAATTTATCAGATTCCTGATTTCATAAGCGATTCTGATAAGATTTCTAACGAAATATTGCATCTCCTACGTTATAAGAAATGCGTTGAGCATTACTGAAAAAAGTACAACAGCAAGTCATCCGAATCGCCGAAATTCTTATCAGAGTATATTAAGGGAACTTTAATTAAGCTCGATAAATTGTAGGTTATCTATACAACGGACAAAACTATGGAGACCTTTGTCGTCTTAGCTGTACTTCTATGAATCGTGTCGGAGAGTTTTTTACGATAACGACGATCGGCATACGGTGACTGAGGTTGGAACCATCTCAACTGAGGGGGTAAACCACGTTTTACATGAATATTTGGACACGAAAAAGCTATCCGCTTGCCGCGATTGCTCACACACGATCAAAAGCGCAACAGTGTAATCACTTCAAAGGCGAGTTTGGCAAGGTCCAACCGCAATCCAAACGAATTTTTGCGCCGTTTCGTCACCATAGGCGAAAAATGGAACTACCACATCATACTATAGACCAAAGAACAATCACAACAGTGGTTTCGGCGAGTGAATTTGCACCAAAGAAGGCCAAGGCGGGTCTGTAGGCCAACAAGATCATGGCCACAGTTTTTTGGGATGCGAGATATTGACATTGATGTGACGCTGAAACGACCGTATTTGTCGAAAAATAAGTGATGTTCCACCAGGACAACGGACGGATGGACTACGAACTGTTATTCTATCCATCATATTCTCCAGAATTAGCTCTCTGCGACTAGTTCTTGCTTTCCAACCTAACGGATTGTCTCAAAGGTAAGATATTCGGTTCGAATGTAGAAATTATCACAGCACCGAACGAGCTTTGAGCGCCTTGAAAAAACCTATTATTTGGGAAAGATACAACCAAAAAATTGGGAAAACGCCGAACAAAATGTATAGAGCTAAAAGGGGACTATCTTGGGAAATAAAATGCTTACTTGCAGTGAGCTATAACACCACCCTCGTATTTTATGATGGACGATGAGTACATAGGTTGAGTTGGCTTTGGGAGTCTTCGAGGAAGGTTTTTGGTGATATCTGTGATGGTTTGCGTATGGCGATAACGAATATCGTAGACGATGGAACGATAAGTTGTACGAGATTTACGGTGAAATTGATATGGTTCGGAGACTAAGGAGTCAGTGGCTAGCTCACGACCTCCGTATAGATGAAAACAATCCGGCTCTGAAAGTAGACGAGCACACTTAGCCGTGGCTGGAAGCAGAGAAAGTGGAAAGATCAGGTAGAGAAAGATCTGGCTTCACTTAGTGTCTCCTATTGGAGCCGAATGGTGAAGGTAAGATGCTCTTAGAGTTTTTTTTTTTTTGATTCGTTCATAATAGCATTACCCACGTCAATGAAAAAGGTATAATCATATATTATTCATTACTGCAAACCATCGAAGAGCAATACCGAATGGAGCGCTCAGAGGAGCTCAACGCTTTCTCACACAAAAATCACATATTAAATACAACAACAATAACAAACAAAAAACACAAATTCATACGTAATATTTCATTTATTAACAAGTATAAAATTAAATTGCATTTAAGCGCGTAATCAACAAAACAACAACAACAACGGCAACAACACGAGTAATGTGAAGACCAACCAAGCAAGCGACCGGCTTAAATCACCGAATATCACCAAAAAATACTCGTACAAGGGACAATAAAGCCAAATTACGAATGCAAGACGTGAAACTCAACAATCGCATGATTATCTACAACAACAACAAAACAACAAAAACAACAATAACAATTGTAATACTAATAATACCAAAAACAACGGCCATTCGATATGGACGGTTGTTATTGTTGTTAAAATTACTGATTGCCATTGTTATTGCTGTTGCTGTTGTTGTTGTTAGCATTGAATTACATTGCATTGAAGCGCATCCAAAAGCCCACCAAAAAAAAAATTACGAAATTTTCATGAAGAAATAAAATCTCTGCGTCGCATTGAAATTTCAACTTTGGTTGCTGCTTTGTCTGCTGCCGCCTCCGGTGCATTGGCTGTAGCGGAGCGACGCTGGAGGTGAAAATTTGTGAAAGACACTTAAGCCACCACTTTTGCTTGCTGTACAACCAGCGTGCGGACGGTGGCGGTGCTGGTGGCGAAGCATCATAAAGTTAAGCGCCAATCGAAGGCAACTCATAAATTATGCGTCAATTTCGGTACGGAATGCCAGAGCCCGGCTGCGGCTGGCTGGCAACGACGATATGAGTGCAATGTAAATGCAGGCGCCGCCAATGGCAATGAAGTGCCAGAGAAACTATGCACACACTCGTAAATTGAGCACATGTGCACATATGTATGTGCGAGTAAGTATGGCTGTACTTGCACTGGCTGTGTGTGGTAGACATCGGCGGTTCAGCGCGGGTGTGGCAACGTCAGCAGGTGACGACGTTGACAATGCACGAGTGGCAGTTTTGTCAGTTCCCACTGTGACTGGCGCTACTGCCGCAGCCGTTTGTTGGTTGATCGGGGCTCACTCCCTTTTGGTATTCATTCGCTCGCCGCCTAATCTGTTAATGTGATTTGTCAGCTGCGATTTTTGTGATTTTTGCGATTGCGCGCATTTAATTAGCGAAATTTCAGCGACGGCAGCCGGCGATGATGATGCCGATTAATGCATCGGTATGTTTTTATGAACTTATTTTTTCCATTTTTTCAGTTTTTTGATTTTTCTTCATTTTTTCAATGCATTTTTTTATGGCATTTCATGCAAACAGTTGCATATTATATTGCAGTTGGGCGATAAATGCCACGAGCGCAGCCGAAATGAGTGGCTGTTGGCTGTTGGCTGTTGGCTGAGTCAGTGCAAAGCTTTCTGCTGTCATTTCACAAGAATTTCGTGTGTGATTAACGTATGCAAGTGGGCGAGCGTTTTCTTGTTTCTTTAATGACATTTTATTAGCTGCTATCAAAATAAGATTCACAGTTATTCCTCGGTCATAAATCAGCACCGTTTTGGGTATTTATTCATATATGGTGAATGTGTTGAAAGCAAACACAATTTCGTGTAGAGATTTTGAAATATGCATGTATGTATGTACGTATGTAACTGTGTAAAGGGTTCAGTCAGTCCTTTCTGCCAGCTCGCGAATATCTTTTCAAAGTTTTTGTTGGCCTCGTTCGTTCGACTTTCTTCGAAGTGGATGCTCACTCTACTCGATTCGCTGTAATAGTTTGGCGGTCTTACATTCCATCTAAAGTGGCTTTAAGTGAGAAAATGTATGGTGTGTAGATCACTTCCATCGGATTAATAGCGGCAAATCTAAAGCGAGGCTCCAGAAACTAATTTTTTGGACTGGTTCCAATCACAGCGAAAAATAAATAATGAATAAAATGTTTGAAAGAGGCATGAGGTGATTGGTGTCATCCGGTCTCAATAGGTATAACTTTAGTTAGTGACTGTATCCAAACTTTAATTGCACAAAGAATACTTGGATCTCAGGTGGCAGTTCAAGCTCATTTGATGGCTGATGTAGCAGGTCTTGGCTGAAACCCGACGTATAGAGAGAGTTGTTAATTGAATCTCTGTGAGTACCGTATACGCTCTGTCTACAATTCATAGCATCCAGAAATTCTACATTTTATTTCTGTATTGAGTCGGTGTCTCGGCCCGCCACGCCTTATTCATTAACAGCCTCCGACTAAGCCCCAACGTCTACATAGTTGCATGTATATTATGACTGGCCAGCTAAATACCTTGGAGTTTACCAACTACACATCTCCTCATCTTGGGCTCAAGTGCTTGCGGGTCAGCGACTTGAGGAACCTGATGCTGCTCAGTAGCTTGGTAACGATAGGCAGTGGAGAAGTGCAGTCTAAACGGCCAGTAACAGCTGGTAATTCGACTCCCACCCGCTTAAAAGCGTGGAAGAGTGTTTCTGGCAGCGAATGTAGCGGAAAAGGTCCGAGGATAGGTCAAATCTCTCGACAACATCGAATTTGATTCGAATTTTCTTATTCCCTTAAGAACAGTTAATCTTTTTCTGACCTATCGAGGTCGAGACCTATTTAGTTCTTCGTCACATAGTTTGAATAGATCAGAGGACAGACCATTAGCTTGTTTTACAAAGAAGAAAAAATGGTATGAGTGACAGCTGTTTCGGAGATCATCACATCTCTTCATCAGGCTTCTTTTAGCAGGGACTGGACCAATGGAACCTATCTTGACAGGCGAGTGCTCTACCACTGAGCCGACATCAGTCATGTATTCTGTTGTTGCAACACATCCTTTTGCTAAATTGTTCGTAAATTTTTCTATGAATTATTTTCCCCGAAATTTTTTCTACCTGGAAATCTCTCCTTGCAATGTATTGGTTTTCTTTCTCCGAAAGCCGATCGTATCTTTCCGAAGGTATGCAGAGGTTGTCTCAGAGAAGGTTGAAAACTGTGGTTTTGATATATAATCGGGTGCTTATCTTGGATAAGGCTAGATAATGGTTTCAGTCGTTGTTAAGATGTAGCAAGAATGATTTGGATACAGTGCTGTTGATAGTGCGAAAAAATTGAAGATATATATGGAGGGAGTTTATGATCACGTACCGTAAATTGACATTGAATGAAGTAGCAGACACTCTAAAGATATAAACTGAGCGAGTACATCATATTATTCACAAATATTTGGGTATGAAAAAGCTCTGTGCAAAATGAGTGCCGCGCGCAAGCTCACTTTTGACCAAAAACTATGACGAGTTGACGATTCTGAGTAGTGTTTTGAGATATTCAAGCGTAATAAACACGAGTTTTTGCGTCGATATGTGACAACGGATGAAGCATGGCTTCATCATTTCACGCCGAAGTCCAATCGACAGTCATTCGAGTGGACTACACAGGATGAACCCGCTCCAAAGCGTGGAAAAATGCAACAGTCGGCTGACAAAGTTATGGCATCTGTATTTCGAGATGTGCATGGAATAAATTGAATAAAAAAGGAGGACAGTTAACAGCGACTACTATGTAGCGGGACCGTTTGAAGGACGAAATCACCGAAAAATTGCCGCACTTGAAGTGCTGTGTCACAAGCCAGTGAAATCGATGGCAATAATCCATGAAATGGGCTTCGAATTGCTTCCGCATCCACTGTATTCTTCAGCTCTAAACCTCAGCAACTATTGCCTGTTCTCAGATCTTAAAAGAAATATTCGCTGGGAGGAAATTTTCGTTGAATTAAGAGGTGATGGCCGAAACTGAAACCTATTTTGAAGCAAAGGACAAATCATACTACAAAAATGGTATCGAAAGGTTGGAGAGTCGCTATAATCACTGAATCACCTTCGAAGGAAACTATGTTGAATAAAAAAAATGAGTTTGCCAAAAAAAATGTGTTTCACTAAGGTAGGCCGGAGACTTTTCAATTGATCTGTTATATTAAGCCTGCAAGCAAAGAGAAAGTAAAAATCAGTGATCGCTTCATCGTATGCTTCTTCTTCAGAAAATCACTTAGAAAGCCAGATTTATAATTTAATCATAAAGCTTGCGGCACATGAGATATCTTAATTGATTTGCGGTATCTCTGTACTTAAGTGCCAATATCGTCTGTAATTAATTCACTTAAGTAGGTTTTCTATCGAATATACAACAACATACAGTTAATGAGGCCTACTTTGAACGTTTATCGTTTCCATTTATCGCCAAAAGGCGGGCTAAAAGAAATTCGCAAAGAAACAATAAATACTAAATGAGTGAGTCAAGTGAAATCGACAACAAATTTTTGGCAATAATTCTTGGGAAAAGCCACAAAATATTGATTGGGTTATAAAATTAACATAAAAATTGCTTGAAAGTATATATTTGTGAATACTGAGTGAAATTTAACTTAAAAGCATAATGTGTGTTCAAAGAAAAATTAAGCATAAATTTGGTATATACATATGTCATCACGTTCGCATTGCTCTCAAGTGCATCTCAAATATTGTCCCACTAACAAAACTAACAGCTCTCTGCATTGATGCCACGAGACGCGCCTAACCTACTAACTAACAAGTTATTGTATTTTATTTTTAATATTTGGTTGCCCATTTGCTTCCACTATTGTTTTATGCATACAAAAGTGGGTTGCTCACGCACACACACACACACACACACACACACACACTTAAGTGCTCCACCAACTAATCATTCATTATTTGTTGTAAGTCAATGAATCATGAGCTCAAGCGTTGCGGCAACAAGTCGTAGAGTTCATTGTATGTAATTTTTTACAATTCCATTTTACAACAATACAAAACTAACGTAGATATTATTATAAATGTATTTCTTCTGAAAAAAAAATCTCTACTTTATTGTGGTTTTGGTCTTTAGCTTTTTTCTTCTTGCGCCTAGTCGCGGACGGCATGTTAAAAAGTGATTTTTTACAATCAACAACACACTTTTGTGTTGTAGAAAAAATATGACATTTTCAAAGAATGTATTATAATGAAACAAAAAAAAAATGTGAGGAAAGAGTTTACAACAACATGCTTAGGCGTCGGAGCACGAAAAAAACGCCAAAGATGACACAAAAATTAATATATGCATGTGTGAAGAAAACGACATACAGATATTTACAACAATATACGAGTATATTTCATGTGGAGGTGTGGACACAAACTTGTGCGTCCGCATTTATATATGTAATTTAGTTTTGCCATTGACATGAGAAAACCGCAGAAATCACGAAAATATATTTGTCAAAGCGTTGCGGACATATTCAGCCATTAAGTGCGAACCGCACAACTGATAGAATTACTTAAAATAAACTAAAAAAAAATATTAAAAAAAAAATTAATAAGATTACAAAAAAAACTAAAAAAAAATTAAAATTAAAAATATTAAAAATAAATAAAATTAAAAAAATTAAAGAAATAAAAATTAATTTAAAAAAATATTAAAAATTAAAATAAAATAAAATAAAATAAAATTAAACAAATAAAATTAAATCCATTCGAACGACATGACCTAGCCAGCGTAGCCGCTGTCTCTTGATTCGCTGAACTATGTCAATGTCGTCGTATAGCACGTACAGCTAATCATTCCATCGTCTGCGGTATTCGCCGTTGCCAACGCGCAAAGTACCACAAATCTTACGCAAAACTTTTCTCTCGAAAACTTCTAAAGCCAACGCATCGGATATAGACATCGTCCAGGCTTCTGCACCATATGTCAGGACGGGAATGATGAGCGACTTGTAGAGCTTGGATTTGGTTCGTCGAGAGAAGACTTTACTTTTCAATTGCCTACTCAGTCCAAAGTAGCACTTGTTGGCGAGAGTGATTCTGCGTTGGATTTCAAGGCTGGCATTGTTGGTGTTGTTAATGCTGGTTCCCAGATAGACGAAATTATCTACGACTTCGAAGTTGTGACTGTCAACAGTGACGTGAGAGCCAAGTCGCGAGTGCGATAACTGTTTATTTGATGACAGGCATATGCCAACAATTGCATTCTCTTGTAGTAGATTGTGCCTGGTCTATTTAGCTCTGCTGAGTTTGTATTATTTATTCCAACATCAAATAAAGAGCCTCCTTATCTGAAACCTTCTTTGGTATCGAACGGCTCGGAGAGGTCCTTTCCAATTCTGACTGCACTTGTGGTAGTATTCAGGGTCAGCTTCTATAGCCGTATGAGTTTTGTGGTGATATCAAATTCAGACATAGCGGCGTAGAGGCAGTTCCTTGGCGTGCTGTCAGCTTTAAAAACGTTAAAAAGGTTGTGTGTATCGATTCTTTCCCTCGGGTCTTCTCCAAGATTTATCGCATGGTGAATATCTGGTCAATGATGGATTTGCCAGGTTGAAAGCCACACTGATAAGGTCCGATCAGTTTGTTGACGGTGGAGTTTAGTCATTCACACAATACGCTCAATAAGTCCTTGTATGCGATATTAAGGAAAATTATTCCACGATAATTGGCGCAGACCGTGCGCTCTCCCTTTTTTTTTTGGATTGGAAAGAGCACACTTAGGTTCCATTCGTCAGGCATGCTTTCGTCCGACCATATTCTGCAAAGAAGCTGATGCATGCTCCTTGTCAGCTATTCGCCGCTGTATTTGAATAGTTCTGCCGGTAATCCATCGGTTCTCGCCACTTTGTATATAAAACGATCTACTCTCTTAATATTTAATAAATTAAAAATCAATTTAAAAAATGCTTTGCATGAAAAAATTAATGAGCCAATGTGTCATGTTATTAATTTCAAACTTAAGTGCCTGCAAAAAAAAAAAAAAGAAAAAAAGACGTCAAAAAAGCACTCGCTCATCATGATGATTTTCTTTCAACCAAAATACACCTTTTATTGTTAAAAATCATATAGAAAGCTAAGATGTTGATTTATTTTCGCCTTTGTTTGCTTTACTTTATGCGGTTTTTCAAAACGCAAGTTCACCTTTGTTGTGTTGAAAACATTCGCACGCCTTGTGTGCGGTCCACGACGACCGCAACCGAAAAACAGCGTTTGATCTTTCCATTTGAAATCGTAACAATGATTGTTAGAAATAAATAAGTGAAATATTCGCCTATATTGTGGGAGTAATTTAAATGAATAATTTAACAAGCAAAAGCATTGTATGAGAAATGTAGATGGTAGAGAAAGTAATTAACAAAAAAATGTTTATTTAAACAAAATTCAAAGTCATGCTTTTAATTTTCGCAAACAAATTTTTTTGGAAATAAATTTCATGAGATCAAAATCTTTATTAATTTCTTTTTTTTTTTTTGCAAGTTCAATTGAAAATAGTAGAGTTCAAATAAAAAATTGGCCGGAGGGAAGAATTTCTGGACAAGTCTCTGCAATTTTTTGTATATATTTGAAAAATTAAATTTAAAAAAGTACTTTATATATTGACTAACATAGGGCGATCCAAGTAGAGGTACTTTTTTCAATAGCTTTTTTTAACAGATCACGTGTGAGTCGGGTCAAGCTCTGATTACATTTTTTCCAGTATTGTTTGGAAAATTTCATCATGGAAAGACTTACGCCTGAACAACGTTTACAAATCATTCAACTTTATTACGAAAATTCACCTTCTGTAAAGAATGTGCTTCGCGTGCTTCCTTCAACTTATGGTCAACATAATCGGCCTATTGAACGTACTATTCGCAACACCATCACCCATCTTGTGACACAGCATTCATTACTGGATAATATTCGACCGAATAGACAACGTCCAGTACGCAGTGAAGAAAATATGGCGGCCGTAGTTGTGAGTGTACAAGAAGATCGTGGATAGTCAATTCAGCGTTGTTTGCAGCAACTCGTATGGAAAGACTTAGCGCATTTTACGTCGGCGTCTTAAATTGAAAGCATACAAGATAGAGCTTGTGCAAGAACTAAAGCCACTAGACCTTCCCAAGCGACATCGCTTTGCCCTTTCGGATCTTGAAAAGTTCCAAGAAGATCTGACGATTACGAATAATTTTGTTCAGCGATGAGGCCTTTTTTGGCTCAATGGGTGTGTAAACAAGCAAAATTGCCACATATGGGACGAAGAGCAATCTGAAGACATTCAAGAGATGCCATTTCGTCCAGAAAAACAACGGTTTGGTGTGGTTTGTTGGCCAGGGAATCATCGGACCATATTTCTTCAAAAATGATGGCGGTAGGAACGTAACCGTCAATGGCGACCGTTATCGTGTCCTGATAACCGACTATTTGATACCTGAAATTGAAGCTCGTGAACTCCGCGACATTTGGTTTCAACAAGATGGCACCACTTCCAACACATCGCATCAATCAATGAATTTATTGAGATGGACACTTCGTTGAGCAGATAATTTCACGTTTTGGACCAGGCGATTGGCCACCAAGATCGTGTATATCACACCATTAGACTTTTTCCTGTGGGGATATGTAAAGTCTAAAGTCTATGCGGACAATCCGGCTTCGATTTAGGCCTTGGAGCAAGACATGACGCGTGTCATTCGGCAGTTACCAGTCGAAATCCTCGAACGAGTCATCGAAACTTGGAATCAACGGATGGATCCTCTGAGACGAAGCAGCGGCCAACATTTGAAAGAGATAATCTTTAAAAAATTTATGCCAAAGAATGTTCTTTCGAATAATAATAAACATTCCCCTTTAAATTTGAATTTTCTTTGTTTTTTTTCCTTTAAATAATCACCATTATTATTACCATTGTTCGTTTAACTTCCCAATTCCATCAGTGTAAAACTCATGTGGCTTATTGGAGAAGATCTTGCCAAATTCATTTTCAGTGGCTTTTCTGTCAACCAATTTTCTAACCATTTAGAGAATTTTCTAGACACCGAAACAAGTGGTAGGCAGATGATTCAAGGTCTCTCCAATCAAGCTTCGTCAATTTTTGTCTGGACATGAAAGTTATTTCTCGTCTGTCGCTGTAATGATGGAACACAGCACGTTTTCTATTGATCAATTGAGGTCTTGATATTCTCCAGTTTTTCCAGCTCCCATTATTTTCTGTTTCTAAACCTCAAAAATAGCTGGGCGGCAAGAATTTTGATCAGACCATTACTGAGATAAATGTGTCTTTAGAGGATTTTGAGATAAAATATTGAAAAAAACGTTGGACTAAAGATGTTGAGATAAAAAGAGGCTGAGAGGTTGAGATACAAAAAGCTGTTTCTTGCTCAGCAACATACAAAATTTACATGGCAGTTCTGCTAACCGACCTATTCATACCCCAAGTGACACCAGCACGGCTCAAACACTCTACATTTGCTTGCAAAAAAAAATCAGGTTCATTTTAAATTAAATATTTTATTTATTCTTTCTTATTTATACAATAGAATGTGCAGAAAATAATATTAAAAAGAAAAAAAATTAATGGAGAAAAATATGTAAGTCCAACCAGCAACTGCATCCCATAAGATTCCCTACATGCTGTTGTTGCGCATAATTGGAGCAATCATCAATACGAGCAACAAACAATATGAAATACGTAACACCCAACAAAGCAAGAACAACTTGAATAACAATAATACATTTCACTTGATGACATAAATATGTATGTATGTGCATATTCACACGATCGCCAACGATCTTCAAAGATCGCTGTTGATCTTGATGGTTGTTGTTGATGATGCTGCTGCTGCTGCTGCTGATGATCACAAGCAATTTACTGACCCAACTATGTAGGTACACTTGTTGTGGGTTTTTATGTTGTGGAATGTTCTGCCACCACTTGAATATGAATAATAAGTAATGTGGCGTGTACAGAGGTACATACATATGCATAAATAATATTATTCAGTTCAAGGCGGCACTTTACGCATACTCAGAAATAATATGTTTTCTCCAAACTCTTTCAAAAATCATTTTGAAATTTCATTTTTTAAATTTTTTGTAGTTTTTTTTTTTTGCTGCTTTCTTTGTTAATTCTTTTTGTGTCTTCACTTTCTTTTGTCTGCAATTCCATAGCGTTTTGTTTGCTGATCTCGCGTGTGTTTTGTTGTTATTTAATATGAACGAGCAAGGTAGATATGCACAGACTTCGTATATGTAGAATTGTAAATATGTTTGCACACAACGCGTGTGATCATTGTTTATTGATCGTGTCAGTCATGTCAAGTCACTCACTCACTTGTTGCCACAGACCGACCATTCGGTGTCCCTTCGTATGCTTTGTAAAACGACGCGTGTGTGTGTGAGCGTACGAGTATGTACATATGCCTTTCGTGTCATAAACGAGTGCATCGCTTTCATTTCATGCCATTTCCAGTAATAATGCCAGCTTTTTGTCTTACAAATGTCATTTTGTTGTTATTGTTATTTTGATTGATTAAAGGCAGCGGAGAGGTAGGCATGCTATGTCAACGTCTGCAACACCGCCATTGTCGTAAGAGTCATACTCGTTTCAATTTTCAGTTTTCACTCTTCAACCTCATCTTCATCTGCAGCTTGATCTTCAATCTGCAATGCCATCACCAACACCAGTGCCAAACAAATACTGATCGACGATCATTGTGATCGGTGATCGGTGATTGGTGATCAACAGTGCGTTCTGTGTGCAACTACAACTACAAAAACGTTCAACGCTGCGTTCATCAGTTCAGTTGGGCCCCAAAAGTGTTGTTGCGTTCTAGCAGTGTGTATGATGATCACCGTTTTCCGCTTTCAACATACACCGCTCTACTTACATACAGAGTAGACCAACGCGCGATCGCGCGCTGACTGACGACTGACTGTCGCTGATATTTGATGATGAAGTTGAAGAATGATCACTTTTGATTTACTGCTCGTAAAAATGTACGCTCTTAGCGTAGATAGTGGCCATAATAAACGTCTAAGTTATGTGTCGGCGTGTGTATTTTATGTATTATTTACTTTGAACCCACGAGTTGGCGTGTTGTACAACGATTTTATGATTGTTAAACAATTTCTGAATTTCTTTTTGTAGACGTCAAGAAAGCAGATGACTCTGTCTTTTTTGAATCGTACCAGGCAAACAACCAACCCTTCGTTCTTCTCTTCCACCAAACGCTCGGCGATCTCCATGTGAGTGCTCATGCAGCCAACCAACCGTCCGTCCAGTCGTTGTACTTCAGATCCATCATCAAAATGATAGCACCGCGGCTGCTGCCTCGCTCGTTCCTAACTCTTCAAAGTGTTGTTGCCAACGTGGCCGTTTGTAGTTATTTAGATTTTAATGTCTCTTCTGACGAATGATGACGATCACGATCATTGATCGCCGGTTAACGATCGACGATGACTCAAACAACTCTATTGTATTGGAAGCGGTGCTCAAAGCGACAATAAAATACACAAAAAAGCAATAAAAATTTGTTTGGTTAAGTGCTTGGGCATCCCGAAAACCAGCATGGACATGCCATAAATTCATAAAATCAAAGTGGAATTCGCTCGAGGGTGCGCGCAAATCTATACATAATTCGATTTAGTGTTGAAATTCTCAGCTCACTGCGAATTCATACGTAAGATTGCGCCAATTTTTATGGATTTTTTTTTTTTTTTTTTTTTGTATTATCGAAAGCCTAACGATTAGAGGCGCTGGCGCTTTCGATGAAAAAAATATTTAAAAAAAAAAATTTAATGAAAATAAATAATGAAATTGTACAGTTCCAATTTCGCATTCATTTCCTTCTCACAATTCCCCGATATGTGTTCACAACTCCGCCTTGTGCTTTTCTCACACATTTCCAATTAAATGCACGTCGTGCGGCTTTCAGTTTTAATTACATTCGCATAGAATTTTTGCACTCTTTCTTCATCTGAAATTACAAATCTACAAATTAATTAAAATTAGATAAAAGTGACAGTGAAATGTATACCAACTGGTTTTATGCGCTTTATTTCTCTACACACACCTGCACGCACTCTCTCTCTGTCTCTCTCTCTCTCGCACAGCGCCTAAGGCACTAAAATGCCTAAGTCTGGGAGACGGGGTGGATTAGTGGTGGTTTTGAAGTAAGAGTAGTGATCGAGTCTCATTGCCTGCAAACTGATTCGCTTGGTGTATAAATATGATTTACGAGCTGTGCTGAGTACATATAAATGTATGCATGTAAACTCGTATGTGTTTGCATGGCTGTAGCCACACAGCCACAGGTGAATGAAAAACTTTATTCTGCACGCGAGCGTATGACGCTGTGGCAGTTCTACGCGGCGTGCTGGTGGTGGATCACAGCGGGCACTTAATTTTACGCCATGAGATCGTTTAAACTTTTAACTTTTAGTAGATAACTCTATTGCAGCAAGTGGAGTGCAAAAGTGTGCCGTTGATTTTATTTAGAAGTCGTTTGAAAGTGATACCATGGGCGAATGTATGGCCATGCAGTTGTGGTACTCATTTTATGAACTAGGCCGTCATGAGTCTTGAAAATACCTTATATGGAGATTGAAATACACGAAGGGATGTTGATCAGCTTTTGTTTATGTGAATGAAGGGTTTTTTGCAGTATATGTTTCGTTGAGATAACTAATGAGAAAGCAGTGTTTTGTGAGGAGCACTCAAATGGGCTTCATTTCACTTGGGAATGACTAGATTCGATTCTCTGTGTACGGTTTGAGCAGTGTATGACTTCCGATCCTGTTTTTACCCCCAATTGTTCTCTGTTTAGTGAATAAACCTCTGCTCGGGGAAGAAATAAAGTGAGAAGAACGCCTTTGTAGTGCATTTAGGGCTTATCATAGGCCTCAGAAACTGTAAATCAACGATGAATGAGTTCTTCTGTTTCAATTATTCTATTATTTGGTCCCCTGAAAAGTAAAATGCGTCTAAATCCTTGTTTAAAGTTCTCAAGAAAGTTAATACTGACATTTGCTCCTAAGACCTGCGATGAACGCGCTGCTAAATCGTGTGTCAAAGAGCTAGAAAAGCTTGCAACCGCTAAAATGGGTTGCTCGATCATGGTACCCCCTTAGGGATAGTAGGCGCACTTAGGCCTACAGACCCATTCTCTCACTTTTTTAGATGTTTAAGCCATTTAGAGTGATTTATAAAATGCTCGAGCTTGTTGATGCTTATCGAAGCAAGTTCTGCTAGGCATTCGAAGCTCAAATTGCCGAGAAAACTAACGAGGGCTTGAGGGCTGCGCTATGGCAGTGGTAATGCTCTACCGACTCCTCTGTGACTATATCGCTGTTGCTACGACAAAACCATTGTGGAAAAGTAGCCAATACTTCTACTATGAGTCCCTATCATGGGGATTGCTATGCTCATGGAGGTCTTGTTTAGCTGGAGTAGGGATTTGGTGCTCATCTTTGGATCAATACTCAGATCAGTCTAGTTGCATTGCATGTGGTTTCACCCTGCCATCTGCTATTGATTATATTGCTGAAGGTCGATCATGGCGGATATTGTGCTTAGCCGAGGAAGGATGTATGCCCACTTCGTGTGCAGAGACTGATTTTTTCTAACTTGATAGCCGGGATCGCGATTTCCTTGGATGTATGTGTGATTGCATTGAAATAGTTGATGGTAGATCGGCTATAGAATATTTTGTTATAGGTTTTGTTACCATTGCACATTAGAGTAACCGTGAAGCATGAAGTAGCATTGCGGTTAGATCGGCTTGAAAGATGCTGCAGTCGACGGAAAGACTCTTTCTCATGTCGGTTGCAAGTTGCACTGATAATCCACTCAATGCGTTCCTACGCAGTGCTCGCTTCCCAAGGCGACTTAATTGCGGATCCGTCGAATTACTCGTAGAAAGAAGCCTCGTACAAACTACAGAGGAGGAACGAAAAGTGCTATTATATGACCTAGACTGTTTGTACTGACGGATGCATGCGTTGGATCTTCACAGTCCCCATACTGTGCTCATTTTAAGCATGAGTTGTTAAATAAGTGGTATATCCTATGCGAGCAATCGCAAGGAGAAGAAGTTTTCTTTATAAATACCTTGAGGAATGTTGTGTTCTATTGTGCGTGGTCAGAACGATAAAATTTTCTCTGCTCCTCTGGTTTTGTGTAGATTTTTCTGGAGCCGTTCACTTTCCTCCTGGAAAAAAACCAACACGCATAAACCGCTGCACTAACTCTGCGGAAATATGTGCGTACGATAGATGCCTGCATCAGCAAATACTACATTGCGTACACTCAAATCTTAACGACTACTTCCGCGCTTCTACGCAGAACTTGTTACTCATATCAGCAATTAAATTTCCATTTCATCATGTATGCACTGCTGACTGCATCACTTGGGTCCACCATTCAGCACAACTAAAAGCTAACAACCAACCAACAAATAAGCAGCCCAAAGCAATCTCAGTCAGGAGACAGACGGACGAGATTAGAAAAAAAACGAGGACGTTGAAGACGATGTGGCAAGACGTTGATCTCTTCACTAAAATGCCGTTGCCACCATGAATGCCACGTATGGCATTTGTGGCATGCAAAAAAAGGAAGAAACTTCGATAACAAAAAAATAATAATGGATAAAATAAAACCCATAGCAAAAAATGTGGCAACTACGGCAAATCAAAAAGATATGAAAAGTAAATCAAAAGCGGCAACTAGGCGCAGTCAAGATGAAAAATGGCTGTGAAAAGTGCAAAGAAAAGTGAATGAGTGAATGTGTGAGAGATAAGGATGTGGCAACCGGCAACAGCGGCAGCAGCAGCAAGAGAAATTGTTCTGGGACATGCACAGCTCAACACAGTTTGGCGGAGCAACACAGAGCAACAGTGGCAACATGTGTAGTACGTACACGTACATACATATGTGGATATGTGGCAACATGTTGTGCCTATGTGATTTTAATCGAAAATTGCATAAAAACTTGTACCCAAACTCACGCTCCTTGCCGACATTGCCGCAGGGGGGGCCGAATGCGCGCAAATATCATCATAATTGCAAGTTGCGCTTGCACGCAGCCGCCGTGGACGTTGTGCATTTACAACCACTTTTTCGCTTGTTACTCCATGTGTATATTGTTGTTGTTATTATTGTTGTTGCTGTTGTAATTGTTGTCGTTGCGTATGGTATTTATGCGCACGCGCCGCGGTAACAAGTTACGCTGCTGCTGCTGCTGCTGCTGTTATTGCTTACTTATTGAGTCAGCTAGGTGTTGCTGCAACAACGAGTACGAGTATGATGTGTTGTTGCAACAATGACGTTGATGGCGTTGCCGACAACACCAGCTGCTGCTGCGGCAGCTAAGTAATCGAACAGCTTGTGCTATACATACGCGTATGTAGGGGAGCAACAGAAGTTCGCAAGAAAAAAGAGAATGAATATTAAATTTAAAGAAAAACCAAATAGAAAAAAATAAACGAAAAAATATTAACAAAAAAAATTAAATATAATACCAAAAAAAAAATTAAATAATTAAAAAATATTCAAACAAAATAAATTTTTAATTTGAAATTTAAAAAAAAAAATTAAAAATTCAAGAAAAATACACATATGTATAAGACAAAAATAAAACTTAAAAATAAAAAATTTGAAAAAATAATAACTAAATAATATTATAAAACTACAAAGTTTAAAAAATTAAATACTTTTTTTTTTAATTTAATAATTCAACAAATTTAAAAAAAAACTTATAATAAATGTGAAATAAAAAAATTAATAAATTGAAATGGAAAAAAAAATTAAAAAACCCAAATAGAAAAAAATTAAAACCAAAAAAATTGAATAAAATTATGAAACTGAAAATTTAGGAACAATAAAAATTAAATTCATTTTTACGAATCGAAAAATTAAAAAATTTAATTAAAATAAAAAAATTAAATAAGAAATAATATATTAAACTATACAAAATCAAATAAATGTAAGAAAGAAATTAGCAAAATAAATCAAATTATAAAACGGAAAATTAAAAAATAAATTAAAAAAATCAAATAAATAAAAAAATGGTATTATAAATCTGAAGCAAAATATTTAAAAAAATGAAAATTAATATTAACAAAATGTAAAATAACAAATAAACGAACAAAAAATAAGAAAAAAAAATTATAAAACAAAAAAATTAAACAAGAGATATTAGAAAAAAATTAAATTAAAAAATCTACTAAAATTTAAAATATCAAATAAATGAACAAAATAATAAAAATAAAATGAAATTTTAAAAATAGAAATATTAAAAAAAATAATTAAAATATTTAATAGTTTTTTTTTTAAATTTAATAAATCAAATAAAAAAAATAATAATATTATGAATCTCAAAACTTAAAAAATAATAATTGAAATATCGAAAAATTAAAATAAAATTAAAGAAACGATTAAATGAAAAAATAAAAATAAAAAATTGGGAGAAATAAAAAAACTGAAAGACTAACAAATAATAAAATAAAAAAATAGGGAAAAAATTGAAAAAATTTAAAATTCAAATAAAAGAAAAAAGAAAAAAAAAAGAAAAACATATAAAAATATAAACATATATATAAATATCAAAATATATATAAAAATATATAATAAAACAAAATTAAAAAAAAATTTAAAAAAGAAATAAATTAAAAATTAAATTTTAAAATTAAAAATTAAAAATCAAATATATTAAAAATATAGTACAAAATAATAAAAATAAAATAGGAAATAAATTAAAATAAAATTAAAGAAACGAATAAACGAAAAAAGGAAAACAGGTAAAATTATAAAACTACAAAAAAAAAAATAAAAAAATATATATATTTAGGAAAAACACAAATAAAATAAAATTTAAAAATTCAAATAAATGAAAAAAGTAATAAAATAAATTATAAATATTAGATATTAAAAAAAATGTAATATTGAGAAACAAAAAAATAAATAACAATAAAAGAAAAAAATTATATGACAAAAAAACAGAAAAAAATCCCAAATAAAAAAATATATTTTTATTGAAATAAAATAAGAAGTAAAAAAAATTTCATTATATTTATATAAAAAAAATAATATTAAGAAAAAAGCAATAATTTAAAGAAAAAAATTTAAATGAAATAAAAATATTTAAGGTAAAAAAAAAAATTGTTACAGAATTAAAGTTAAATATATAAATTTAAAAAATTAAATTGGTTACATGAAATTATTTAATCAAATTAAATGAAATAAAACTAAATTAAATAAAATTATAAAAATATAAATAAATTTAAATTAATTATATTAAGGGAGTATACTAGTCTAGAGGCCCGAATATCGAGCGTTGTTTGGCAATTGATAAAAAAAAGCATTCGAAATTTTTACTATCCATTTTTTTATCATTTGTTTATTTATATTTCAGGAGAACATAAAATTAATTTAAAAAAAATTTTTTTTTTGGAGTTATGCGTTCTTGAAGTAGAGAGGAAAAAAAGCCTTGTCCTCGTCCTTGTGATATCTACCCTTGTGGTCATCTGAAAAATAAAAAAAATGATGGATTCTTAATTAGTACGAATGTCGCTATCTCAGGAACCTGCAAAACTGGAAAAAATAAGTATATTTTCATAAAAAGGCGATTGCTCAAAAATAAATGTCGATTTTTTCACTATTTTTTAACCTTTTCGAATTTTTTAAAAATTGTACAAATTTCAAATTTTATATTTTTAGAGAATATACATGCCAAATTTCTAGTAAATGGACTAATTAGAACTTGAGATATTGTGGTTACTTCATCGAAAAAAGTAGTTTCGAGAAAAACGCGTAAAGGCGGAGCCGGTATGGATGCCGGATCAGCAAAACAGCTATATCTCCGAAAATAATTTGAATTTTGGAAAATCCTCTTACAGACATATTTTTAAATAGTTAAACCTTAAAAATATGCAACAAAAAAAAAATGAATCAAATATAAAATATAAAATAACATAAAAAAACAAATTAAATAAATAAATGCGAACTCCTATTAGTCCCCAATATACATATGCACCTAAATACGACGATTATTTGCAGTGCACAACCCAGTTGGTGCATCATTTAGCAACTTGTGGCTGTTGCTGCAACGCCTTACACTGCCGACAGCAGTTTTCCAGCATATTTACTCGTCGTACTTCGTCGTATCTTCTCCTCAATTATTTGTGCGTTTGTTGGCTTCATGCCGCTTGGTTAAATATCGATATCGGAAGCTTGCTTACTGCTTACTGCAATTTAATTCTTTGCTTCAGGGTGCGGTGCATACACTAACTAGTTAACCACATAGATACATAGATACCTGTATGTGCATACGAGTATATTCATATACGAGCATACAGACTGTGGCTGGGAAGCGATCTTATTAAGATTTATGCTGCGCCGCATTTCTCTGAATGGATTAGTCAAATTGTGTGGCAGCGAGTTCGTTGAGAGAGTTTTCATTGGGATTATGGAAATTAAAGTGAATGTCTTGATTGGGCGCAACTTACATACATACATATGTGTAATGCATACTGAAAATTATGAGAATTTAAGCGAAATATTCATTGAGAAAGGTTCATCGTTATATCATTTCTACTGTGCTTAACCTTGTGTCCTTCGACAACTTTAAGTGATTTCAGTATTTTCAGTACTTTCAAAATTCAGAAATGAAATTTGCATTGTTTATCAGGGAATTCGATTTGAAATTTTGTTTGCGGTAAAGAGATTGTTATCAAAATCTTTTAAAAATGTGCACTAAAAAGAGGCTTTCACTCAAATTTCTTTACTTAATATCAGCGCAGGTGAATGTGGGCCAAATAACTCGCCATAAAGGGTCAAGCAATGCTAGGAAATCTTTATTAAAATTAGCCAAAAAACAACTAGGCGTTTTCACAATTTCTAAAATATGCACAAAGAAAGGCAGCAATAAACATAAATTTTATTTTCTCCAGTAAACGAAAAATTCAACTACATTTCGCTTTGAAGTTCACTTAAATTGCACTGCAGATCAAATTAATCTACTTCAATTCATTTCACTCTCATATATGATTCTAAATTTGTGCAGAAAATGAAAGCAAAATTTCCATTTCCATACACTCTAAATGATATTTAACACCTTCCTTTCCCTGCATTAGTATTTAAATGAAAAAGAGAAGTGATTTTCATCATTTTTGGCAATGCGAAAGTAACTAGATATTTCGAAAGGCACAAATATACATATGTACGGGTATGCCATTTATGTAGTTACATCGATACATTGTTGCAGCATAATAAATTCAATAGCATGCAACACATGTATTCCTACTTTGAGTTGAGTAGAAGAGCAATAACCACGTAGAGAAATTTTAGACTGATCCAAAAAGGTACCAGTGCATAAAACTAAACTAGTTACAACTTTGCTCAATTGAAGCTAGTTTTGGACCATTATGCTCTGGTAGAAATTTGAAAAATTTTAGCTCAAAAAATAAACACGTGTTAAAAATGCGTAAACAAAATCCGTGGCCGTTTCCTATAGATTGAGATTTCCGAAATTCTGAGCAGAAAATAAATAAAATGAACTTGGATTTATTTATTAATTTAAAATAAAAAAATTAAACAGTGAGATAAAAACTATTAGAAAACACTTGCGGTGAAAATTCCATATTTTCAAACTACTGTTATTTTATAAAGGGTTATCAATTTCGAAGTTCACTATTTTTTTAAAGAAAGAAAAAAACACAGAAAATTAAAATTTAATGGGGAATGTTAATTATCATTCGAAAGAACATTCTTTGGTATTTATTTTTTTAAGATTAAAATTCTGTCAAAGATAAGCCGCGGCTACGTCTCAGATGGCCCATCCGTTGAGTTCAATTTTCGATGACTCGTTCGAGCATTTCGACTGGTAACTGGTAAATGACATGCGAGATGTCTGGCTCCAAGGCCTGAACCGAAGCGTGACTGTCCGCATAGACTTAAGACTTTACATATCCCCAAAGGATATCACACGATCTTGGTGGCCCATCGACCGTCGCAATACGTGAAATTATTTCCTCACCGAAGTGTTCTTTCAATAAACCCATTGATTAATGCGATGTGTGGGAATTCGCACCATTTTGTTGAAACCAAATGTCGCGGAGATCACGACCTTCAATTTCAGGCATCAAATAGTCGGTTATCGTGACGCGATAACGATCGCCATTGACAGTTACGTTCTCATCGGCTTCATTTTTGAAGAAATATGGACCGATGATTCCACCAGCCCTCAAACCACACCAAACCGTTGTTTTTTCTGGATGAAATGACAGCTTTTGAATCTCTTTTGTTTGCTCTTCGTCCCAAATGTGGCAATTTTATTTGTCTACATACCCATTGAGCCACAAATAGGCCTCATCGCTGAGCAAAATTTGTCTCAAAAACGTCGGATCTTCTTGGAACTTTTCAAGAGCCCATAGAGTGAAACGATGTCGCGTGGGAAGGTCGAGCGTCTTCAGTTCTTGCTTAAGCTGTATTTTGTAGGCCTTCAAATTAATATCTCGAAATAAAATGTGCCAAGTCGTTCCATATGCCAGTCCGAGTTACTGCGAACGGCGCCGAATCGAGTTTCCACGGTCTTCTTGTACACTCTCAGCTACGGCCGCTATATTTTCCTCACTCCGTGCTGGACGTGGTCTATTCGGTCGAATATTATCAAATAATGAATGCTGGGTCTCAAGGGGTCTCAAGATGTGTGATGGTGTTGCAAATAGCACGCTCAGTTGGCCGATTATGTTGACCATAAGTTGAGCGAAGCGGGCGAAACGCATTCTTTAAAGAACCCTAATTTTCGTAATAAATTTGAATGATTTGTAAACGTTGTTTAGGCGTAAGTCTTTCCATGATGAAATGCCAAACAATACTTAACCAAATTGACATGACAGCATGGCACGAGTCACGGGTGATCTGTCAAAAAAAAAGGCTGTTGAAAAAAGTACCTCTACTTGGATCAACCTTTATTAAGCGAAAATAACAATTTTGATGGAAAACTAAACTAGTAACTGTTTTGTTCATTTTGAGCAAGGAAGGGATTGGTATATTTCTGAAAAAATTTGATAAAATTCCGCTTATAAAACTTCTTCATGCCAAAAATGCAAAAATAATGTATTTGACTACCTGCGTATGGTATAAATTAGCGAAATTTTGAGTAGGAAATAATGGATGAACTTAGATTTAGTAATTCGGGTAAAAAAAATAAAATAGAAATTAGTACAAACTGCTTATTTTCAAGCTATTCTTATTTGATATTAAGTAAAAAAAAATTTTTTTTCAAAGGTGTACTAGTAACTTTTTTGGCCATTTTCAACTGGTATGAGGGTAGCATATTTCTAGTAGATATTAAACCATTTCTAGCTCTTCGTGTTAATATTGTGGGAAAAATATTTTTGACTATACATTATACAGTGCTCGTAGTAATACTCTGGAAAAGGTTAGCTAAATTTAATTATTTTGCCAAATAATAAAAATAAAGCAATGAAATAAAACTTTCAATAAAATTAACGTATTTTTATGAGTTTTTTATTCAATTTTAAGCGAAAAGAAAACTTATTTCTGTGTAAAATTGAACTAGTAACTTTTTGTCCGTTATGGAGCAGAATGAGACTAGTATGCTGCTGTTAGAAATTGGACAACTTTCAGCTATTAGCATTAAAAACACCGAGAAATATATTTATAAATTAAGACTACTTCACAAACAAATTTCGAACTAGTAGAGAACTAGTACATGTACAATGCAATACAATATTTATATTGAATATGTACTCACATACATATGTAACTACGTAAGTAAGTATCTAAATTGCACAAGTAAATTGTATAAGCACACACATACATATGGTAGTATAACAGACCAACTATGGAATGCTACTGTCTAACGAGCGCAGTTGTACGAGATAGATATGGATAAAGAGGCAGAAGATAGCAGAGTGTTTGGGGAGGGGGGGACGCCGCCGCAGTGGGCTTGTTAAGAAATATACAATGGCATAACACGAAAACGATTGCCCATCGAAGGTGGTACACACAGAAACAGAAAAGGAAGTTCAGCAACAATAACAACAGCAATACATACTGCAAAAACTTACAACTGTAACAACAACAATAAAAACAAGAACGAATAGAGGCAAGCAGCCAAGAAGAAACAATCACTTCTGGCAGTAGTTAGCAATTGTTTGTTTGAAACTAAAGCGAATGGCTCTTACTACAAGCCAATAACCATAAATTGAATTTCAAAACACAGTTACAAACACACACACATACACACACTTACGTATGTATGTACGAGTATGCTTGTGTTTTAAACACACATACTTCCAGTTGGCAAGTCCATTCAAGCGGTTATTCGGTAGGTATCGAATGTTGCACGTCATGGGAAAGTACTTGCAGGCCAACAAGTGAATGTAAGTTTTACATTCGACACACATGCATACATACCCATACATATTCAATAGTACAATAAAAAACGAAGAAATTGTTACCTACTTTTATTTCACTTACTTGCAGTTAGATTTTCATTTCTTCTTCTACTTCTTAAGCAAAAAAAAACAAAAAAAAAAAAAAAAAAAACAAATAGAAATAATCGGAAAAATTGGGAACAAGTGCATTCAAGTGAGTTGCACTTTTTAGGTTCAACAAAAAAATAAAAATAAAATAAATAAGAAATAAGAAAAAAAACCGCAACAGTAGAGGCGCAACAGCCTTGTGCTTGCCTTTGCTGTTGTTGTTGTTACTGCTTTCGCTATTATTCACATCTATTACTACTTGGCCAGCTATGAACTTTCATACGTGCGCTTGGTGGTTTATTTTTATTTTTATTTTTTCTACCACTCGTATTTACATCATTTCTAATTCCACTATTAATCGAAATAAAATGGGGAGCAGCAGTCACCGAGAGTCAAGCCAAGTAGCTACATGTTTCTTCAATATTTTTTTATTTCTTTAATTTTTATTATTTTTTTATTTATTTTCCAGCGCATTCTAGTGCATTCATTGTCACAATCGCTGCTGCTGCATTCGCATTCAATACGATTTGGAGTAAGCAATTTAATTGCAGCTCAGCGATATGTTCGGCTACAAAGCTTAAAACTTTCACTTGCCGTAATGAACAGTGGTTGGAGAAGCTGAAGAATCTACAAATGTACAGTGCATTTGATGGCATCTTCCAATTAGACTGAGTACAACAGATGCTAGAAGAGAAACGAGCAACACCAGTTTCAGACTTATTTTTTTATATTTACTAAAATAATTTTTTTTTTTCAAAAATACCCTTTCCAATCTAAGATGAGGCAATGATCAGAATTGGTACAGCAATCTGCTCTTAAATTATCGAAATCTGCCAAGAAATGTGAATTTTCTTAATAACTCAATATTAGCGATATATAGAGCATTAATTTTTTCACAAAATTGTCTAAAATTCTCCTTAAAAGTATTGATATTGAAAATAATATTTTATTCATGCAAAAATATATAAAAAATAAAGTTAAGTGATTTTTTTTATTTAGCGAAAAATAAAATGAAAAATTGAAAAAATATGAATAATACAAAAACAGATTATATGGCAGACGTTGGCTCAGTTGTTAGAGCACTCGCCTGTGATGTCAGAATCCATCGGTTCGATTCCTGGCAAAAGAAGTCTGCTAAGGAGATGTGGTAATCTCCGAAACAGCTGTCACTGCTATCAATTTTTCTTTGTTGTATGACAAAAATATTCAATAAAAAAATGTTTTCTAACAAAAATATGCCTTTGAATACAGCTCATTTACTTATAACCAAAAAGAAAAATTTTTACTTTCGATAAAATATTCGGCAAAATAATCGATAATAAAAAATAAAATGTTTTTCAATGAACTAATATTTCGTGATGATTAAGGTATGATACTGCAATGATATGATCGTGCATGGAGCTCCAACAAAATTCATTAAAGTATAAGAGCAGTACTCCTTTTTGTCACGGGAAGTCACATGGTCAGTGCACCAGTTATTACATCAGTCATTTTACTGATGAAGAACCGCTTAGTGCTTAGCATAAACCATATCTGTTTCCGTTAGCATGCGCATCGCAAGAAGAAATGCGCAGCTGCAGTCCATCGAATGTTTGTTGAGTTTATAGTGGTTTCGGCGCTTCAAAAAGTTTGAGGAAGAAGGCTTTACATGATCAAGATCCATGCCAAACACAAACTGTACTCGTTACCGAGTACAACTAATGCGTTTGAGCTCTGCATTGCGCGAAAACAGTCAGAAACGACTAAAAGCAATGACTTTTCAATATGACAACGTTAGGCTCCGCGTGGCTGTAATAGTCAAAAACTAACTGGAAACACTGAATCCCGTCGTATAATCCAGGTCTCGCGTCCTCCGACTACTGATTTTTTCGACGGATGCAAACCGATTTAGGGAGTTACCGGATCGGGCCAATTTAAGAAGTTGAATGATTGGACCGAGGACAGACAGCACTAACTTTTTAGAGACAGTATTCGAGAATTACTAAGGAGAATGGAAAAAGTAGGTGGTTCCGATGGGCAATACTTTGAATGATATATTTCTTACTTTTTTTCAATAAAATACACTAAAAAAACGGACCCAATATTATTTCTTCCAAGGCAAAGTTGAGTGCAGTCTAATGTCGTAGAAGTACGTAAGAAAGTTGTCGTAGGGGAAAAAAATTATGGAGAGTTTCTAGGCATTTGAGGTATACAGTAGTGGCGCTCAGCTGTAGATCGCTGAACTCTACTTACTTTCGGTTTTAGACTGCAACACTTGCAAAATTTCAAAATATTTGACATTGCTAGAGAGAATAAACTCCCTGTCTGTTAGTAGGGGAGTATTTTGTACTTCCTGGTTAGAAATAAATTTAAAAAATAACTCGGTTCCAAATACTGTTATACTATTAATAATACATTAGGATCCAGTAATTTATGTTAAGGTTTGAGCGATCATAGCTAATGTTTTCGTTAAAGCTAATGTTAAGTGGGCTGTGCGCAAGCTCAGCACATCTTCTACCACTTCTGCAACTCCTTTCTCAGACATCCCCAGACATTAATTAAGTTTTCGTACAATTCAGTGAAATTCTTGACAATTTATGCAACAGTCTGCATTACAGACTCTCTCTTTATTTGCACCTTTCAAGTTCTCTTCCTCTCCCACTACTTCTATTCTCTCGCTTGCCATAGTCGTAGAATAAATTGTGACTGTACTCCGCTAATCGATTGCTTCTACGGCGAAACAAGCTAACTTGCTGTTCATATATCCAAAGGATCATCTGCTCTGATTCCAGCTTATCGATACTGAGATCAAAGAGTTAACTTAGTGCTTGTAGCCAAGAATTTGTCAACACAGCTGGTACCACATCTTTTATGAAAGCGCCATGCAGATGAAAAGGTGCCGCTACTGACGGCCGTGAGAGATAAACTAAAAGCGAATTTTGACAATTTTTTCTCTCACCGAAGTAAAGTACGAATAGGTGAATAGTCTAATGGTTGGTTGAGCTATTCATTCCATGCAGACGCACCTCAACGAAGACTTCGCTCTGAGTTCTTACATTTGAAGCCCGTGAAATTGTATAATCATTCTTTTTGTGCCAAAATCTCATACCAAAGAGTACGTTATTGAAGTATGTAATGAAATAAAAGAGCGTTACCCTTCTCTAGTGAGCTATATTTGCACATGTTTGTTTTTTGCTCTTTCTTTCTCTCTGGCATCAAAGTGGGCAAACACAAGTCGTCTTGACTTTCCGGTGGAACGATTTATGAGTTAGTACAGTAAATTTTTAGTAATCTCTCCTTTTTAGCAGACGAGTGGTTCACCGATCGATGTATCTAGGAGGGCACCCGACAACGGTTTCTCTCTTTAACTGAGTGAGAAAGCGCTATGGTTTTCTTAACCTGATCATCGTGTTTGTAGGCCAGTTAGACAAAACTGGCATCTTTCTAATTGTCAGCTTCTCGAGAGCGTTTCTCCTTAGTTATCGATCTTTAAACTACTTTCTGTGATCCAAAAATAGTTGATAAAACAAACATTTCTTTTAAATTTTTTCCCTAAACTACAACAATGCAACATTTTCGATAAAACCAAGTCACTTCACTTCGGCAAAAGCATACCAAAAGCAAAACTTGAACATCTTGACCCCGTTTTTCTTTCACTTTAAAATTAAAACACAAGTAGCAACGAAATGCAACTAATTTAGCTACAAATATGGGTGTGTACTTTCATGAGACACACACACATACACACACATGAGCACGATACATGAGTTCAACGCGGCGATGCCCGCTACAACATGACCAGCAGATCTTTTTATTTTATTTTTTAATTTCTACATTTCATTTCATTTTCGTTTTTTATCATTTCTTATTTTTTAATTCTCTCTACCATTTACTTACGGTATCTAATTGCTTTACCTTGCAACAGCAGGTGGCAGGCGCTGTAACTTTGCCATGCTTCAGTGGAACGGTGAAAACAATTCATTTTCATTCAATTTACCTTTTTGACCTAATCAACAAAATTTTTTCAAGTCGCTCCAGCGGGCGCTGATATTAGATGAATTCACTATTGGTGCTTGAGGTGTTGTTGGTTGTGTGGTTGTTGTTGTTGGGGCTTAATGCTGCAGCCACCGCCCACTTTATTAGCGCGCGCGCACAAACGCTTGCGCTGAGCGCTATAACAGCATATGTGTTTATAAAAATATGTATGTATGTATGTATGTATGTGTGCTTGTCGCAGTGTTAGTTTCTGGTGCAGTTATGCGCAGTGAGTAGCGCTTACGATCAGCTGTGCGCCGGCCGAATTCAAAACACAACAATAAAAAATCTTTAAATTGCTTTCAACACCAATTTATTTTTGGAAAATTACTTTCCCAAAAAAGCCGAAAACAACAACAACAACAACAACAACAACAACGACCACAACTGTGTAAGAAAATCACCAAAGGAAAATTACATTGAGCACTGCGCTCAGCGTGGCTACTCAGTGAGGCTTAGCGGTGAGCGGCCGATTTGTTGTTGTAGTTGTTGCCGATTTTTCGCATATGGCGCTTGACCTGAATGAGCTTGGTGGCACCGTGGCGCGTTGTGGCACCGGCTTTTGTGGCATTTTAATGTGTGCACCACTGTGTGGCATTCACTTTTTGTTGTTGCTACTTTCGATGCTAGAGCAACAACAACAACAACAACAACAACACTAATGATAATGTAAAATTTCATCTGTTGAAATTAGGTATTTGTGTCCACTTCAAAGCAACGTGCCGCCGAATGCGACCAAATTCAGTGTGGGGACAGCATGCCACAAGCATGTGGCACCAGCAGAAGGATGTCGCTGGGTATGGACAGTTCAAATAGTAGGAAAAAAATATCGATTTTCTTGCTGCTGAGCAGCAATCGCATACTTGGAGTGTGAAGCACAACGAAATCTGCCACAGTAGACGTCTTCTCTGACGCTTTGGCCAACGTTGTGACTGTGACACTATTATTTTGTGCGCCGCTTAATTTTCCAATTTTTCATTTGTTGCAAATTTGCTTTTGTAAGTTCGTTTGTGTTGCATATTGCTGTTGTTGTTGCTGTTGTTGTTATTTTTTACTACTTTTCCAATGTTTCGTTTACTTTTGCTTCTTCTGCTCCTCACTTGCCCAGCCGCTTGTTGCTTTGTTGTCATATAGCTAGCAGCAAATAGCAAGCGGCATGTTGCATGTTGCCAGTTTTAGGTTTATATTGCCGCGCTACCGCATTTGCGTTGCTGTGTGTTGTGTGTGCGAAAGTTCAATGCAATTGCGCTGATGATGTTGCACCGCAGCGTCACTGGGTCGTCTTTGGCAAGTTGCCTGCCTGCCTGCCTGCCTGCCTGCCTACCTTCCTGCATGCCTGCTTGCCACACGTAAACGCAATTGTGCGCCTAATTCTCTTGCTGTTGTTGTTGTTACTGCTATTTAAACTGTTGCCGCCGCCACTGTTGCTCCTGCCGGTTTCATTACTCCTTGCACTGTGGCACATTTAATGCTTTGTGGCATGCCACCACCTTTGCGCGCGCAGCTATTTGTTGCAGTTGCTGATGCGTTTGAGTGGTTGTTGTTATTGGTGTAGCTTGCTTTTTTTCGTTGTATTTGCTATTGTTGTAATTTTACTATTTAATTGTTGTTGTTTTTGTTTCACTTTGTTGTTGTTGTTTTAACTTTACCTTTTTTTGTTATCGCTTTATTTTTTGTTGTTGTTTTACTTTTATTTTTACTCCTTGTTGTTGTTATTGCTGCCGTTGTGCCACTTTTTGTGCTTCATATTTCCACTTGTTGTTTTTTCTCTTGTTGTTGTCTGCATGTTGCACGTTTCGCTGTGTTGTGTTGTATTTGTATTTTTTATTGCAAAATAGTTTGTTTTGTTAGCATGCAGATTCTGTTATTGCAATTTTGTTGTTGTTGTTGTTGGTTTTGTTGTTGCCATGTGTTACTGCAACTTTTACATTAAATTCGTGTCAATTCCTCTCTCGCCGCATTTTACATGTTTCGTTTGTTTTTTGCATTCCTTTCCTGCATTTTTTATTATTTTTTCTTTGCTTGCAGGACTCGCTCTGAAGGGTCATATATTTGTTTGGCCTAACGCTAGTTGCTATGCCTCGAATTCTTTGTTATATTTTGTTGTTGTTGTTGTTGTTGTTTTCTGTTTATCGCTTGAGCCTATTTTGTTGCTTTTAATTGTTTCATCAATCAAGTTTGGCATCTTATAGTGTGCCAGTTCCGGTGGTTTTAAGCAACGATCAGCATTTTAGTGCTGAATTAACGGTATCTTTGGAAATTAATTGGTATCATAGTTAGTTTTCTAATGCATATTTTCACTTTTCCAGAATGTGAAATTTATGCTATCACCTAGCAGGGAACACTTACCGAAACGTGTGAATTTTTGCTCGTTTTGACTTTGAGCTTCGCCAACGCTGCGCTCTCTTTAACGGAAGGTTAGGTCGAATATCGTACCCAGTCTTTGAGTTATTCCCAGTACAGCCTTGTGCTGCGATAGGACTTTCTTCAGTTCTGTATGTTGCATTCTTCAGGTAACACGACCTCCCGAATTCGATGAGCCAGTTTATTAAACTACATTAAAGAATTTTCTGCTATTTTCCTGAGTACAGAGTTTTCAGTAGTCCACCACTTGGGTATTCCCCCCATATTAGAATACTGACATTGGTGACAAAGTCTACATACTTGAAAATGTGCCAATCTCACGGGAAGAAATATATCTTATATTACTTTTGATTACCTCGTTGAAAAATTGGCTTCTCGAAAAAAGGTTTTAGAAACTATGCCGTCGTTCAGTCAGTGCATCGGTTATTCCTCGTTTGGTGGTGATCTCTTTGTGAGATCAAGAGATATGTACAACTTGTCCGAGAAGCAGGTTTAACTAAAGATTTTCCAATCAGGTCCGACCAGTGTAATATCGTTACTTCTATAAGTCACAAAGGAGGCGATGAGAAAAATATCCGAAAACATTTGTAAACTCTTTAAGTTTGTATCATTCATAGCTTTCTGTAGCAAATTGGGTATTTTTCATACTCACGTCGATGCACAAGACGAGGAAATTAGATATTTTCTTTTTGCTAAGAATACATGCTCTAGTCCCACCTGTAGCCGTATTTGACACTATCTGGTAGGCATTAGAAGTCAAGCCATAGATCTTGTTGCTAACTTTCACAGCAGACTCCGCCTTGAAGGGGTGTAGATTAATTTTAAGTATCTGCTCCTGTAAAGTGGCTAGGTCCATTGCTTCGGCTTCCTAGGCCACTTGAATAGTTATGATTGCGGCGTCTATATCCTATGCCTCAGGAGAGGTTGAGACTGTGGCGTCTGTATCCTCTCCTTTGGCTTCAGATCCCGAAACAGGCCTTTCTATATATTTTCCCAACGACTGAAGGCTGCTCCGACGTATTCTCTACCACCGGGAGTGTTTTGTCTTCAGAATTTCACACGAAACTGCTTTGAATTGTGGACTCAGATTGCTTTTGACACTCTCGGCGTAGTCGTAGCCCTTCGGTTGAGACCGGGCCAACAATGGGGTTTTCTACTTCTCGTTTCTGCTCTTCTTGTGGACTTTTCAAAATAATGGCGTAAAAGACGTAGCTAATAACTCTTCGACAGTGCACGTAAGTTGGAAGTGTATCATCGTTGATGATGAGTATCAAGTAACGCTGCCTTTCTTAACCTCAATCTCCTCTAGTCACTGACGGTAGTCGCATGAACTCGAGAATCTCTTTAGGTTTGGATTGCTCTGCTGGGACCAAATTTCAGGCTCACGGTCCTCATAGCCACCAAATCTGCATCAGGTCACAACTCTTCAGCTTCCTATTTGTAGAGTTTTACTTTACACCACACAAGCTTCAGGCCGTTGAGATTGCCCATGCCACGTGTAGTAGGTATCGAGCCAGCGCCTGAATATTCTTATACACCCTGAAATTACTCATTAACACTGTTTTCCGATTGTCGCGAGTAATAAATTTATTCGGATGCATCCTATCTATGACTGCCAGTGTTAGCTGTTCCGAGCTGTTGCGAGCTCACTGAAAGCCTTCGTGATGACGGTTTGTGATGGGTAGCAGAGAGCAGAGGTCGAGATGGGTTCCAGTGGTCTTGGTCTGCCAGATGCTGGGGAGAGTTCTGAGTTTTCACTGGGAGAAGTACATCCATACCCAGGAGCCCGCTGCCTATGACTCCCAGTGCAAGGTATTCTCTTGTGAATTCACTGAAAGCCCTAACAGTGTGGGTTGCCGATTTTTGATGGAGCTAAGAGTCTATACCTTTTGGATCCACGCGAGTTGTTTTCCCAAGATCTCAGTCTCCTAAATGCTGAGGAGGAGTACGTTCTCTAACTGGCTTTCAGCAATAATATTCAATGCAACACAATATTCTCCCAGAATCATATACAGTCGTATACCAGTTAAACCAATTCGTCCCACGTACATACACACATACACAACACACCTACCTGCCTGCAGAAATTTATGCAATGTAAGACTGGAAATTTTCTCAACGCTGCTGTATTACATCATCACCTAGCCATAAATACAACAACAACAACAAAAAATGGAAATTAAGAAATAAACATTTTCAAAACACAAAAACAAAAAAAAAAAAAGGAAGCAGAAAAAAATTACAACAAAAATGAACATGACAAAACTAAGAAAATCTAATTTCAGCGCCACACCACACGGTCAGCCAGCCAATAAGGCGATTGTTGCGGTGAAGACAACCTGTCGGCATTCACGTACAGCTACATATGCGCATGTGTAAGTAAACACAAGCGTACAAAAACTACTATATATGTGCATAAATATTATTGCAGACGAGAGGATAATACGAGTTGTTAACACATAAATAAGTGGAATAAGTAATTTATACCTTCCGCGATTGAATTGAATTGAGCGGAATTGGCGCGCAGTGGAGCGCGCAGGCGTGCCAACTAGCAACACTTCAGTTGTTGTAGTTGTTTGTTGTTTGTTGTTGTTTGCAGCCTCGTCATCGCATACACCACATACATACACATAACAATATCACTGCTCAATGGTGCAACAATTATATACCTACTCGTTCATCTGGTCAGCATTCGAGCATCGCCTTGCCTGGGCGGCGCACCACACATCATTCCTTCCACACACCACACAGCCACATCTAGCCTGGCCAGCTGGTTTATGTGCTCTGTTTTTTGAGTGTTTGTCGCCTCTTGTTTGGTATTATTCTTATAACTTCAACTCTTCAATTGCGCTGTGGCAACAGCAGTGGCCTGTCCGCCTGAACGCCTGACCGCCTGAATGCGCCTGATTGTTGCCACTACCACTACAAATACTAACTGAATTGTTATTTTTCCAGCCGCTTGTAATGTTTTCTGTTCTGTTTAATGTTCTAAATATTTGTTTTTGCATTTCATGTTTTTAGCGGCCGGTGGTTCCAGCTTCGCGTCGCGTCTCGTCGCGCCGGTTGCACGTACGCTGTCTGCTCGAGTGCTCTCGTCGACGACTATATCGGTTTTGCTTGACTGCATTTTGTCTCGTTGTTGTCAATGTTATTCTACATTACTTGTTGTTGTTTATTTATGCATCTTTTTTTCCTTTTTTTTTTGTGCTCTACAATATGTTGTTGCTCTTTGTACGGCTGTTGCATCAAACCAGCAACAAGTAGTAGTAAGTCAATGTCCATTTTTGTTATGCTCGTTATGTTGTGGAAAAATTGGTGACTACTTTTCAATTTCTTTCTCTTCTTTTTTATTTTATTTTATTTTTCTTCCAATTTTTTAACATACTTTTTTTCATTGTTTAAACAATAGCAATTGCAACATGCCACATATGCTAATGCTGTATGCAACAGAAATGGTGCATGACAATTACTAATCCGCATTTGCTAGACGGCACTGCAAGTGGCAAGTGCTAAAGCAGGTGCATCACGAGTTCTGATTGCTCTGCTGCTGGTGGTGGTGGTGGTGGTTCTGGCACTACTGTAAAGGAAATGATTTATTTTTTGCCATTTAACTCGAGTGTTTTTCGTAAATGATGTGTTCCAAATGGCGACTATGTAAATATTTGATGAGCAAATGCAAATTGTGATGGAGACTTTCTCAATACTACGTGATTGGCAGAGATTTGATTTTTAAGTTCTTAAAAAAAAATAAAAATTCGAAACATTTGACACTAATACCTAAAATATTGATGAATTTTTAGGTTAGGAGCGATTTTCCTTAAAAAAAAAATTTTTTTCTCTACTGCGATGCCGCTCTTCTTGAGCTGCGGTGCGAAAGATTTTTGAGAGTTTCTTCTCATTCTCTCTACGATAAACAATCTCTCAAAAAAATTTATCTCAGTCAAGAACCATGGAGTACAGAGCTAGTGCTTTCTGTGTACTTCAGTGTGATGGTGTAGAAGATGTAGACGCTAATAACGCGACCGCAGTGAGCACGTGAGCTGAAAGTGAAGCATCGTTGATGATGCATCTCACGTAATGCTGCCTTTTCTTAACCTCACTCCCCTCTAGTCACTGCTGTTAGTCGCATGGGATCGAAAATCTCTTCTGATGTGGAGAGCTTTGCTTATACCCAAGCACTGCCACCAAGTCTTCACCAGGCCACAACTCTTCAGCTTTCCATTTGTAGAGTTTTACTTTATATTACACAAGTTTTTTCAGGCTGTTCAGATAGTTCGCGCTACCAAGCCAGGGTCAGAATACCATTATACACCCCGCAATACCTATTAATAATGATCCATTAGTGCGCCGCCTATCTATGACTTCCAGTTTGAGGGGTTCTATTGCGAGCTCATTAAAGGTCTTCGGAATGTCGTCCTGTGATGGGAAGCAGAAGACTTTCATTTGTTGGATCCTAGACTGGATTTAATTTCCCGTGATCTTTGTCTCAGAGCATGGAGAGAGTTTCAAACAACCTTTCTAATGGTAAACCTCATCGGAGCGAAAAATATGAACGTGAAGAGCTCCATGCTTAGTGACAGATCTCTTAACTTTTTCTTCTATCTAAATATAATACAGATGTAATCAACTCTAATATTCACAAAGGTAAAAGGGCCTGCTTCCTTTTAAGACGTCCTCCCAACTCACCTTTTTATATTTATCTGTAACTGTAGTCGTCCTTAGGAGTGCTAAGCTCATTAAGCTCATTAAGCTTTCAGACCTTAATATTACTGTCTTTCTTACATTCTGACCCTCTTCAGCGCAATCTCTACAGGTTTTTTCTTTAGCTTCTGCCAAAATGTTTACTGAAGCCTTACCACCTTGCTTTTTTCAGAATGTTTTAAAAACTATTCCCGGAGACTGTTGCATGTATTTTATTATAGAGAGTCACCACTCTTTAAGAGAGAGCGGTACTCTAATCGACTGCGCACGACTTGCGGCTGTCTTGTCGGGTATATTGAGTTTGGCATAAATTTGTAGATGGCGCTGTGTGCTACATAAGATGAAGCAATCAACTTGACTGCTGGGCATAATCTAGTCATGGTCTACTCTGATTTTTCTCCCCATATCGACAATTAGTAAGTTTCCCAAGAATTTCGTTTAGGTAAAGTGTTCCTAGGAAACCGATTTCTAAAATCGTACAGTGCTAAAAGTAATAATTTTTTTATTCCAGAGAGAGCTCTTTGACTTATCTTTATGATCTTTCGCAGAGAACTATCTTCTTTAGCCAGTTTAGACATCTGCAGATCGGTACATTAGCATACACTTTATATCTTTTAAAACCTCGTCGAATTTGTTGCGAATTTCTTCCAAACTAAAACCTACTCGTAAGCACAAGCATGGGTTCATACACTTTCTTAACTACTAAGTGAATTTCAAGTATTTAACAACTATTTCATCATGCCTTTCACTTAACGTTCTTCAATGTTTCGCTTACTACAACATTTAGCCGCACATCTAGGCCCCTACCCGCATGCATACAAACATACTTAGCTTTCTAAAAACACAAAATCGAAATCGTTTATGTTCAAATATTTGCAGCGCACAAACATTTGACTGCTCTGTTGCGGTAAGAGCAAAATGGTGTTGAATACCAGAGCAAAAGCTTAACAAATATGCACTTAAAGCAGTGTACGTAGGTATACATACGAGTATATACCTACATATATGTGGCTGCATTTTATCAATGAATTACATACTTCAAACATTTATTGAATATTTGAAAGTTTTGATTAAAAGCTAAATTTATTTAATGAATACTTAGACATCTTACTTTACATAGACAACAAGGAAAAAAATGTCGAATTAGTTTTTAAAAGTCAGCTTTCACGAGGAGGACAACGCAGTTGAGAGAAAAAATACTGCGTACCTAGAGACGATGGGATCAACTGTAAGGCGTGCAGTTTCAAAAAAAAATTTGAGAGTTGAAAGTTGAAAAGAGAAGCAAGACAATTTTGTAGAGAAAAAAGAGAGCGACTGAAATGCGTGACTATGAAGAACTTGAGGAGATGACCAACAGGGGAAATGTTCGCAATCCTTTGAAAAGATGAGCTTACACTCGGCTTAAAGGCGGTAGCTTTTCCTGTAGGAACGAGATATGGTGTATAGACGTTCAAAGCTTACTGAGTTTATTTTGGGAGCACTTCTCTAGCCTGCTTAATTGCAGTGCAAATGAAACCCCAAAGTCCAATTGAGTGCTTAAAAAATAAAATAGAAGCAGGAATTGATGGCTTATCGGCTGAACCATTCACATTCAAAGGCACATGCATCAGCTTCTTAGCGGAATATGATCGAACGAAAGCATTGGAACCTAAATGGGCTCTTCCAAATCTCCAAAAAAGGGACCCTCAAGTCTGCACCAATTACCATAGCGGATAAGCGTACTCAATATCGCATATAAGGTACTATCGAGCGCACTGTGTATAGTACCAAATCCCATTGTTTACGAAATAATTGGAATCCAAATCTCGAAAAGGAATTAACCATAACCTCTTTACGTCGATTTCGAAGCTGACTTTGACAACACGAACATATGATGCCTCTACGCGGCTTTAACTGAATTTGGTATTCCCGTAAAACTTATACGGCTGACGCTAGGCAACAACAAAAACTCTGTCGGAATTAGGAATTTGCTCTTCGAGACGTTCGGTACAAACCGAAGTCAAAGTGGCAGTCTTTCGTGTGACTTCTTCAATTCGATGCTGAACAAAAAATTCTGAACGCTGCAGAGCTTGTACCGAAGAGGTACAATTTTCTTCTTCTTCTCGGATCCTTGGCTCCCAAGTCACTGTGGACAGTCGTATCTTCAAAGTCGTTGATTATCTGGTGTCTACCAAGGATCAAGCATAAAAACCATCAGAAATTTCAGCCTCCTTTAAATCCTGCACAGATTCATTCTTATCAACAGGACTGAGTTCACTTAGATAATTGAAAAGTATAGTCTTCTCAAAGGAGATTTTTGTCCACGCTTCTATGGATAGTGGTGCTAAAGAAATTCTACTTGAACTCAACGGAGGTGGGGTGAAAGTAATAGCATATGCAGATGAACTCGTGTTGATAGTATTAGACATGTTTCCTTCTACAACCAGTGAGATCCTGGAGAGAGTTAGGTAGATTACACAAATGGGCCGTGAAAAACAGACTATTTTGATTTCAATGGTTGCTTCTAGGTCAGGATACTTTTTAGACGTGAATGTAGAAGAGGTGTTATAGGAAAGGAAGAATCTCAAAATGGATTGCGATGTAGGGGCAGGGGTATTCTTCGAAGATCTCAAAATCTACTTTTCTTTTCGTCTACCGAATTCCGTTAGTATCTACCAAGCGCAATTATTTGAGTATAGAAAAGTCCTGTACAGCTCTAATGAACAAAAAGGAGGATAAAGCAGTCAACTACATACTCGGATAGCCCAGCGGCACTGATGGTCTTATTGTCGCCAACGATAAATTCAAATAATTGTACCTAGAATTTGAGAATAGAGAAACAATTACCCATTTTCTCTGTGAGTGACCAACTCTCCCACAAATTCGCCACAGAATACTGCCTACCTACTTACCCATTCAAGTCGTCCATTCAAGTCGTCCATTCAAGTAGTCCATGATTCCCTTTCTACTTTATGGTGCAGAAGAGTGGCCTATGACAAAATGCGATGAGTCGGCTTTTGGAGTCTTCGAGGAATCCATCAGGTACCAAACCTCGAATGGCTGTCCACAGATAAGCATAGTGGATATAAGTACTTTCATTGAAAGCACCAAATGGCTTGAACGTAACGGTGAAATGTGATAGCGATAGGATTACCAAGGTCTTAACGATAGTGTTCTAAATAGGGCATTCAATTACGACTGAGATAGTAAATGTTTTCGAATTACACTCCTACCACTTACTTACCCATTCAAGTCGTCCATTCACGTCGTCTATGATTCCCTTTCTACTTTATGGTGCAGAAGAGTGGACAACATGCGATGAGTCGGCTTTGGGAGTTACCGAGGAAAAGATTTTGCGGAGGATTTATGGGTCTATGGGAGTATTGGCAACGGCGAAAACCTTCGATGGTGGTGACATTGAGATAGTTCACCGTATCTAGAGACAGCGGTTATACTGGCTAAGTCATGTTGTTTAAGTTAATGCAGTAGTTAGAGCAACAGATATATCTATACGCTTCTTAGGAAAAAAGTAACTGCCGTCTCTAGGCGCCGACTGGCGAAAAAAGCACTGACTGGCATGCTGTAATTCGAATTTACCTTTTCTAAAAACAGTTCGGCCATCTCTCGTATTCACTGGCTGCCATTCGCGCAAGTACTTCGATCTCACCATACAAATGGGCTTCCGCTATGAACTGGCACCCCAATGATTACTACCGTCATATTTTTATGATATGGAAAATGCTAAATTTATTCTTTAGTTATTAAAAATCTGCACATAAAAATTGCCATTCATGCCTAAATGGCCTATATGGACAAATTGCGGCCATGAAAAAACCCGTTTCCCCCAGAGAAGCTTCTACTCTACGGATTAAATGTAGCAGCAGGAACTGCAATGAAGCATACCAGCGATTTAGTAGCTATAAGAAAAACTAATTCAAATAAAAATTTAATACGAATTAGAATTTGAAGCATTAAACTGCCTGCAGAGAATTTAAAGTAAAAAATCTTAAGCTTTTTTAATATCAACAGCGTGGCAACGAATGACGGAAATGCGCTTGAGGCGTGTGAAGCGATTTTTTTTTTTTTAATTAAAATAAAAAGTAATAAAAATTAGTATAACATTTACAGTTAGACTTAGGATTATGACAACATCATCAAAACAACGGAGTGATCATCGATCGGGCAATCATTTACCTGCAAGCAGCACAAAGAGGGTTACTCCAGCAATGACTGGATGGATGTACTCCGCATATGTATGTATGTATGTATGTATGTATGTATGTATGTATGTATGTATGATTGCTTATTTGTATATGGCTAACTCAGTACGCAGCTGCTATGTGCTTCGTCGTGGCCGCATTTCGTTGCACTCGCGAGCGATCCACTATGCACTATGCGCGCCAAAGGAAAACCGCTAAAAGCCGAAACGTGTTCGCCGTGTTGTAAGAAGAGGAAGAAGAAGAAAATGAGCTGCGCAGGTCGATCGTTGTAATGTTTTTAATTCATTTTATTTTTATTTTTGTTGCTCTTGTTGTTTTCATTGAACTTTTTGTGTGGTAAAACCGCACGACAATATACTACCATTGGGTGCCGACAACAAGACTATCCGCCGCACATCCCCATCCACCCCCCGAAGCACTCATTCATTGATTTGGTGGTTAATATCCTATTTGGTTGCAACTCACTCGTCCATTTGGTGGCTGGCTAGCCAGCTTGCCAGCTTGCCAGCTTACCGACTGCCATACTTAGTTGGTTTGCTGAGCCAGCGCTCGTCGGTTGCATAGTTTACTTGTCTTTTCGCTGTTGCGTCCTCATTAAAGTAAGTATGGCTGTGTGTGTGTGTGTATATTTGTGTATAATTGTGTTTTCTACTTGTTCTACTCTTTTTTTTATATAATTTTATTTTATTTTATTTTTTTATTTTATTTTGTTTTTGTATTTTTTACAACAATTTTTATTTGCGCACACACAGCGTATTTGTTTTGTGCCGCGCGCGAATCGCTGCAATGATCGCTGCCGATCGTGCACTTGAACTTGGCCGCCGACAGTCAATGGGGTCTATCGAACTAAGCCGCCAACATTGATTGTTGTCGTTGTTGTTTTTTTTTACTACTACCACAGCCTGTAGTTGTCGTTGTACAAGCGAAAAATGGAGAAAACAACAGCCAAAACAACAACAATTACCCAGCAAAACAATAAGCCATAATGGCAAATGTCGTATGTTGCAGCCGTGAATGTTAGCGGCTGGTTGCTGTTGTTGCTGGCTTGCTGGTTTGCTGTTTGCTGTTGTTGCAATTTCATTTTGCTATTGTTATTGTTATTACCTTGCAATTTCAATTTTTTGTTTCACTTTTTTCCATCAATTTCTGCTGTCGATTGTGTGTGCGACTAGTTTTTCTATTAGTTCAACTTCTGACTGCCACCACCACCAGCTTCCTTCCACTCGCCTCTTGTCTGCCCAATTTCCTCACCTTGGTGGTGAGCGTGCAATATTCTTTCAATATTCTTTTGCGGTGAGCGTTCTTCTTTGCTATCGCTTGATTTTCCATGTTTTCGTTGGCGAAAAAGCCAAAGTTGAAATTCTTTTCTCGGCCAGACGAGTCAAGCAATAAAATTATAATCAACAAAGTGTCGTAGATATTATTACCTCGAAACATTCATACATCCATACATACATACATACATAAATATTTATATAGTACTCGTATAGCATATCGGTGTAAAATTATGGATAACTTGGAAGCTGGTTGGGTATATTTTTAGAAATTTTTTAAACACATTAAATTGAATCACCATCGACCGACTCGCTCAGTGAGGCTAACATCGTCTACCATAAAGAAAAAGTATTAAATTTCCTACATACAGAATGCGGCTTGTCAATATATACTCACTCGTTAGTACTGACTCGAGCTGATTGGGTTGTATTGATCCTTGTTTTTGGTCAAAAGTGAGATCGCGCGGCAGCCACTTTGCACAGAGTTTTCTCATTCGCAAATATTCGTCAATGATATGATGTACACGATTAGTTGATACCTTTAGAGTGCCTCAAAATCAATCAAAATCATTTTGTAGATTTTTGTGATGTTTTCGTCGGTAACAGCCTCGTTTGGGCATCCACTGAGTTCACCGCCGTCGGCGTGCAAGAGATCCGCTCTCTTACGACAAGTGGAGCTGTTGATAACGGATGTTGAAATTACTGGTTAGGTTAGGTTAGGCACTGGAACTGGCAGACTGTGATACCGCTGAGGATCCCTATAGTAATATCAATGTGGGGAAAAATTTCATTGTACTTTCAAAAAATTGACGCCAACAAACACTATAATCTAAGCCTTCAAGTTCTCTACAACCCATACAGAAGTCGTTTAATGGTACACCAAGTCTGTCGATATGCCTGTCCAATAGATGACATAATATAAGACCCATAATTTTCTTTTCCTTTTTTTTTGGCGAGCACATCACTCGTGACCTTTTTTTTATTCCATATTGACCACACTATCGCATCTATATTGCAACAGTTGCAACAGACTCTTCCATACTGAGCAAGCATCTGTCACAAATATCTCTCTTATAAAATCTTAAAATGAAGAGAGCAGCCTGTAAAACGTTTAGTGATGGCGAAAGAGAAAGCTAAATGCTCTTCCTTGCAAACTCATTCACCAGCGCAGAGAGAATTATTTAGCCATCACTCAAAGAGAACGTTTCTGATATAACACTTACAAATCCTAAAGCTTCCGGACTGGTAGTTCCATTGGAGAATCACAACAGTGATCTGGTAGACAAAAGGACTTCTTTATGCCGAGCTTTGTAGGTTAAGTATCCGTTCTTTCAATCGAGTGCCGTCCATTTTTTTTTTCTTTTTTTTTTTTGGTATTATATACATATTATATATTTATATTTGGCGCTTTATAACCACTGAAGCGATTTTCGGCAGAGCTTTTCCTCCAATTTGTAGTTTTATATCTTGATGTTTTAACCAAAAAATTGAGGGAACTCCACTTTATTCCAAGCCGCCTTCAAACATTTCATTTCATGTCACTCAATATACACTCGTAGAACTTGACATTCCCTGCCGAGCGGCTACCGCAATTAGACAAATTAATGTTCTATAATTTTGTAACCACTCAGCTATTGGGGCCGCCAAATGTAGTAATCCGAAGTATGAATCCTTTCTCATAAACGAGGTGTACTTTCGGTGTGTTAATTTGGTAGCGTAATTTTCTCACGACAAACAGAGTACATGTTTTCCAAAGGCGTCTGTCTCTCCGTATAGCCAACTTAGATTCAGTATACATTTGAGTGCATCCGACATACTTTTCGTGAAAATATTTCCATATCGTTAAATTTCCTGTTCATAACGACGACGTAGATACCAACGTGTGAGAAAATCTCTCCTTAAATCAGATAGATCATTGATTCTTAGATCAATATACCGTACGTAAACTCTTACTTTTAATTCGAAGGCGATCGTGGTTGTTGCTCTATTAATGATAGTCTGCCATTTTTCTTGCCTTGAACATTATCGCACTAGTCTCATATGGGAAAAATTAGTTGAGAGAGTCGTTTATACGATCCCTCCATGATATAGTTCAAAAAGAAACATTATATATTTGACTCAGAGAAACCGCTCAGGAGGCTAACTATTACTTAGCTTCCGGCATTCTTTTATAGCATCTCAATTAACAAAAATTAGGCTAAAGAAAGCATTATGTAATAAAGGTTATAGAAACGTTCTGGAATTTCTCTGGTACTCAAATTTCGCTCATTAAGCTACAATCCATAGTATTACTGTAAACATACACGTAGCGTATTCGGTTTTCATCGGTTTTTCTTTCTTTTATATACTTACTGGTAGAAAAATCAGTTTAAAATTCAATTAGCGATCATCTTAGTTCTGTTTACTGATCATCCACATACACAAATTCTTCAGTTCATATGCAGAAATGTGCGCGCATGCGCTCAACATAGTACAAATTGAAATTATTTAATAAAATTATTAAAATTTTTCTAAGAAATCCACCATGCGAGGAGAGATTTATCTGACAAACTACAAATTCTGTATTCTCTTCACTTTGCTGCTGCAGCACATATGTACATATTCATAAAAAACATATTAACTTAACTGTGGGCATCATTTTGCAGCGTTCAAAGTGTGAACAAAATACTCGCGCCTGCCGACATTGATTTTGCTTATCTCACGCTTAGAATTTAGCGCGACATGAAAAATTTGTTAAACACTCAATGCGACGCTGAATTATGGCAATTTGTAGTGCAATTCTTGACAAATAATTTGAATTTAAAATTTTAATGCATTTTATGGTATTTTTAAGCCCAGAGTAGCAAGTAGCTGCGCTTACAGTGGGAGGCGGAAATAGTTATGATGGACCTTGGTGAGTGAGCATTGAAAGCGTGCTAAGAGCAAACAAATCAAAATTAAAATAGACATTTTCATTTTTTCCACTTTTTCTAGCATTTACTTACTACATGAGTGGGTTAGTTTATAGGTATTTATACCTCATGCAACAATTTCAACTTCTCTTTGTAGTGAGTATATTCTACTGGAAAGAGAATTTCATATCGATGAGAGGAAATTGAGTATAATTGTGTCTATAATATGCGTGAGATCCATAAGCTCTATGCTTTTGACACAAATCATCAAATTGTCCATGGCCCATAGAACTCTCAACTCAGAAACTGAAGTGAAAAATTATGAATTTTTTGCTTACCTAAAAAATAACCAAAAAAGAAGAACTAACTGAAAATTCAAATGTTTCCTACTTAATGCAAATTTTTATTTGTTCATCTGTCAATGCATTCCATCGAAAGGTGAAAACTCGTTCCGCTCTTGTTGGCATATTTTTTTTTTATTAGAGCCGACAAACAAAACTCAAAAGAACCCCTCGTAGTTGGCGGACACCCTCAAGCGAAAACGGTTAAATTATGGTAAGCAGCTTCGCTGAAATGAAAAACAGCAGAAAAAAAAAACCAAAAACAAAAGTCATATAAACGTATTCACTAAGCCGCAATGCAACTTTATAGCGTGCTGGCAGCCATTTAATTGCTTTAACAATTCTCCACCTCATTATGTTGCATGTTGGCTAATTGCAATTGTTCTGCGAAATGAGAAACGACATTAGAATTGTAGCAGCAACTACGATTTTACTGCGCTGCACTTTGTTTTGTAACTAAATACGAGGTACGCGACGAGTATATGGCGTGCAAATATTTTTGAAATTTCCAAATACATGCAAGGAATTTGTTGGGATGCCAGTATAAATGAGTTTAGCAAATATATTTGGCATTTTCAATTAGGTCTGCTGTCGACAGCGGGAAACATGCCAGGTTGGAATGTGTATAAAAAATGATGTGAGAAAATTTGCATGTCTAAGGTGGACACAGGGGTTTTATTTGGAGAGATTGTTACATTAATCATTTTCCGCAAATTCTTCATAAGACATTTTATTTTTTGAATTATTTTATATTTTTTCTCTACTTCATTTAATTTTTTTCTTTAATTCATTTAATTCAAATATATTTCTTTTTATTTTATTATGACTAATTTAATTTTCTCTTATTTTATTTGAGATTATTTCACTCCATTTTTTTAGTATTTATTTTGCTCCTTTCTGGGTTACATATAACACACCAGTTGTTTACAACAAGATATAAAGGGTGATCCATGTAGTGGTACTTTTTGAAATAGCCTTTTTTTGAATGATAACACGTGAGTCGTGCCAAGCTCAAGTCGTGTTATTTTTGTTCAGTATTATTTGGCATTTCATCATGGAAAGACTTACGCCTGAACAAAGTTTACAAATCATTCAACTTTATTACACGAAAAATCACGTTCTGTAAAGAATGTGCTTCGCGCGCTTCGCCCAACATAATCGGCCTGCTGGGCACACTATTCGCAACACTATAACCCTTCTTGAGACCCAGCATTCATTATTGGATATGGATCTTGATGGAATCTTGAAAAGCTCCAAGAAGAACAGACGTTTTCGAGCCAAATTTCGTTCAGCGATGAGGCCCATTTCTGGCTCAATGGGTATGTAAACAAGCAAAATTGCTGCACTTGGGACGAATTTCAATCTGAAGAGATTAAAGAGCTGCCATTTTATGCAGAAAAAACAACGGTTTGGTGTGGTTTGTGGGTCGGTGGAATCATCGGTCCATATTTCTTCAAAAATGAAGCCAGTGAGAATGCAACTGTCAATGGCTACCGTTATCGCGTTAAGATAACCGACTATTTGATGCCTGAAATTGAAACTCGTGATCTCCGCGACATTTGGTTTCAACAAGACCAATCAAGGGATTTATTGAGAGAACACTTTGGTGAGCAGAAAATTTCACGTTTTGGGCCGGTCGATTGGCCACCAAGATCGTGTGATATCACACCGTTATACTTTTACCTGTGGGGATATGTAAAGTTTTAAGTCTATGCGGAAAATCCCGCTTCGATGCAGGCCTTGGAGCAAAACATCACGCGTGTCATTCGCCCGTTACCAGTCGAAATACTCGAGCGAGTCACCGAAAATTGGACTCTATGGATGGACCATCTGAGACATAGCTGCGGCCAACATTTGAAAGGGATATTCTTCAAAAAATAATTGACAAATAATGCTTTTTCGAATGATAATAAACATTTCCCACAAAATTTGAATTTTCTGTATTTGTTATTTGTATTATGTTGTGATTTTTCAGGAATTTTTTTTTAAATTTCCTTTCATTTAATTTTAATTTAGTTATTTTCTTATTTTCTTTATTTTAATTTAATTTTCTTTAATTTTATTTTGTCTAAATTTATTTTATTTAATTTTCGTGAATTTATTTAATTTAAATTTATTTTATTTCATTTTAATTTTATTTGTTTTTCTTTCTTTTATTTAATTTAATTTGTATTTGTTAAATTTTTTTAATATTATTTTATTTAATTTTTTTTTAATAATTTTTTTTTACTTGTAATTATTTTATTTTATTTATTTTTATTTTTATTTTTATTTAATTTTTCTTACATAAATATAAATTTTTAAATTTTTTATTTGTTTTTTTTATATTTTTTTTTCATTTTCTTTATTAATTTCTTTATAATTTTTTTTTAGTTGTAGTATTTTAATTGATGTATATTTCACTAGCGAGAAATCTGCTCCCTCTCCTTGTTCGTCTAGCGCAACTGCGATCATCCTTTTAGTTAGAAATATATTTCCGCATTTTTAGTGAAAACCGTTTTAGTTAGCGTGAATCACGTTGTTAGCGCGGCAATATTGACGTTTTGTGGCAGTGAATGACAAACGTTTGGCACGTAGCATAAAAGGTTATGATGGACAGTCAGTACCGCTAAATACTGATGCTCTAACACATAACCACACACACACACACACACATACGTGTACATATACATACATATACGTAGGCGCATAGTTAGGCGTTCCAGTTAAAAGCCGTTGCTTCGGTATTTTTCTCCCAGTACATATTCCATGGCAATGAATGGCGCGCGAGATACATTTTTTGTGATAAGAAAACCTTTAAGTCATTTTTATGAAAAATCACTTCCTGGTTTGCCAACGTCACAACAAACACGCGTCGCACTGCTGCGCCACATTTCGTCGTGCAACACAAGTCGACGTTGCTGCCTAACCGTTTAACAGCAGCGACAGTAACACCAACAGCAGCGACTGGAACAGCGGCGGTGGTGGCAGCAAGTTTGCTCGCCATGATGACTGTCATGATTGCTTGCTGGTTGCAAGTAAATATCAAAGCGCGAGAATATGCAAAAATTGCCAGCGCAAAGCAAGAAGAAGAAGAAAACAAAAGCAAAAATTCAATAGAAAAGTCAAACAAGGAAAAAGAAACGCCAGCTGCGGTGGTAGAATATTTTGTGGTTGAACTTTTTATTCTGCCCACCTCTGTCCCTGCGCCTGTTTTTTGGGGGGCGGCGCTCAAGCATGCCACAAGATCATTAACACACTCAAGGCACTGCACTGCATTGCACTGCACTGCACTGCTAGGGAACCGTCGAGAGATGAATGACGCGCCGCAGCAACAGTTATGAGTTGAAATGTGCTGCTCTGCATGCAAAGAGTGCACATATTCTTTTGCACGTGACCTTATTTAAACTTGCTATGTTCCTTGCTCGTCATGCCCTCGCCCACACACACTACACTCTTCGCTTCTCCACCGCCGTTGCACCGTTGCACTGCCAGCGCTGTTGCATTTCATCAGTTGCAGCCGCTAGTTTTGGGCTAAAAATCATTTTTCGATCACGTTTTGACAATGTTTTCTATATTTTGTTGTAGTTGTTGTTGTTGTTTTTGATTTTATTCACGGTTTTGTATTAGTAGTGATTGGGAGTGTGTGAAGTGCTGACTGTGATTTAAGACCGACACGAAGCTGTAGACATAATGAATAATCATGGTCTATATGCGGATGGTGGTAAAGTACGAGTATGTGATTGATGTGAAGGGAAGGAAGTTGGAAGGCAAGGAAGTGAGGAATGGCATGATCCGCATATGAGAAGCCAAGCTTGGAGGTTCCAATTTACATACTACAGGTCCGATAGCTATTTTTCTAGGTATATCCAGAAGGTATGAAAAGATCTATAACAGAATTCACGAAACATAAGGTACAGGCAAATCCAAATCGTAGCATTTTGACCGCATTCTAGAGATCTATGGTTTGAAATAATTCCTGAGCTCGTTCCCTTGTAATTACTTAACATCGTTTGATTCAGTTGAGAACCCCATCACCATGAAATCACTGAGACTAGGTTAGGAACCCGGCCTGAATGGCTTATCTTACTTCTGCTATGAAATCGCTGAGCTTCGGTCTAGGGATTTGTTTCGGCTGGTCTATTTCTGGGCTCTTAAACCCATATTCTTCACTTAGCAATCGTAATTCTTCTATCAGTGCAAAGATCGAACCCTTTCCTGTCGAGTCCTCGACTCGGGCTATAAAAAATTTGAGTGGAGAAAAGACAATTTCCTGTGTGGATGGGAATGAAGTCTCCGCCATTTCTTTAGGAAATGGGATGATGAAGAGTGTCTTAAAAGTCAGATTCAGGGCAGAGCAGTATATATGCCCAGTCCTGAGGCCGATTTCTCCTATAAGAAGACCTCGAGCCGATCAAAAAAATTTTCAAGAAAGAAGATAAAATGTCAAGGGAAAGCATACGAAGTATCCGTCAATTCTTTAGGAAACAAGTCGATGAGGAGAGCCTTTGGATTCAAGCGCGGGGCAGAGCAAGTTATATACCCACTGCGGAGCTCAAAGCATAAAGGACATCCAAGGAGGAGGAGTAAATTTTCTGTAAGAAATTCGGTGAAGTCTCCGTCATCTATCTTTAGGAATTTCGAATCAGTGCAAAAGTCGAATGTCCTTATGACGAGAACTAAAGACGACCCAAATATTACAATGAAGAGTCATTTTCCATATGGAAGTGTGGAAAGTCTCCTCTTAGGAAATTCGGTCCAGAGTGGAGGACGAGTTCCCTTATCTCAAATTCAAAAAAATTTATATTTCATACAGTCATTTGCTTAGGGAACAAGTTGATGCGGAGTGCCTTTGGACTCAAATCCGAAGCAGATCAAGTTACATATCCTGTGCGAAGCTTGGAGAGTCCATTTTACCTTTGGAAGTCTGGGAAGTCTCCTCTTTAGGAGAGTCCGTTTTACCTTTGGAAGTCTGCGAAGTCAACTCTTTAGTATTCTTGGGTACGAATAGTATCTTAAGAGTCCTGGAAAGCATTCCATATATCCAGTGCGGTCATCGAATTCTCCTTTACCGAAATTCCATCTCGAATTAATACACTTCAGTTTAATTAAAATCAGGTTCAGGCTCATCAAATTATCAAAAAACTTGAAGTGACGGATTCTGTAAAAAAATTATAATAATACAACAACAAAACAACAACAACTAGAAGCGCTACGAAGAGCAGGCGTGTAATGCTGATAATGATTAAGCTGGAATATTCAAAGTGCAATATCACGCCTCGTCTATTTATCGACAACAAGGCAACGGCAGTTTCCGAGGAAATTGTGCAAAATCCAACAAACAGGCAAATGGAAACCGCAGAGAAACTTCGAAACTCCTAAAACACCCAAAACGAGATTGAGCGGCAGACAATGGTGCGGAGAAATGACTACAAATCGTGTAGAGAGCCTGTCGAATATGCGGCGAAGCAGGGAGGTAGAATGCGGCAGACGCTAGAACATTTGGCGTTTGATGGCGTAAACTGCAACTGATGTGGCACACGCGCACATGCCGACGCTGCTACATACTCGTCCATCCACAAAACATTCGCATCAACTGCGAATGGAGTGAATACCTGTAGACGAGAACGGTTTGTCAGCGCTGTCAGCCAGCGCATCAGGACGTCGCTTGGTCTGGCAGTCAGTCATTCAGTCATCCAGTGAGTTGGTGAAATGAATTGCCTGCGAGTTATTGGCAATGCGGAAAAGCATAACCACAAGCAATATTCGACACCCAATGAATGCCACAGCCAAAGCTGCAGTCAATATCGTGCCACAGCACGGCGACAGCAATAGCAGCAACATCAGCAGCAGCAGCAGCAGCACAACGAGGAACAACAACAACCAACACTACACAAAAATCAGCAAACCGCAACAGTCATCCACTGAGTGCTGCCGCATCAGTGATGCATGAGGTGAGAAAAATGTTTCTGTGCGCTTGCGCGTTGCGCGTTGCGGTTGTAAATTTATTTGTCGTGCATCACGCAGTCGTTGTTGAATTCAAAAGTCGTTACTGCGCGAGCAAGCGAAAGAACGTGAAAAGCGATTCGTTCGTTCGTTCGTTTATTCACTGGTTGATTGGTGGGTGGGCGCATATTGGTCGTTGGGTTTGTTGTTGTCGGTTGTCGGTTGTCGGTTGTCGGTTTGAGCGACGCAAATTTCAGCCTTACTCTCACACGTATTAATGTAAATAAGTGGTTAAAGCCTATTTTTCATGTTATTGGCAGTTGTATGTACTCGTATGTGTATGAATGTTGTTGTTGCAGCTGCTGCTGCTGCCTGAAAATTGCCATATGCATTATGAAGTGTTGATGGCAACAAATTCTACGCTTTCGCGTAAAATATGTGGAAGCGAAAAAGTGTTAACATTCACAATGCATGATGAGGCGTGCAGCAAGAGCTGATTATTGTTTCTTCTTTCCACCATTTGATGGTGATGTGAGTGTTTTTCGGGTTTTTCTTTGGTTTTTTTTTTTTTCTTCTTTTTTGTTGCGGAAGTTATCGGTTAGCATTGAGTTAACAAGTTGTGTCTGAGTTTGGTCTGAGCGGTGAATGGGAATTTATGGTTTCTATAGATTTACCATAAATAAAATGTCGATACTATGTAATTTCTTCATAACAAACGGTAATAGCTGCTTGCAAACAAAGTGTGAAAAATCGTTTGGATGAAATATTTGTATTGGCACATGAAATGGGTGAACTTTGTTGAGCGGCGCAGTGGGAGCGATCTCTTTTATAAAGAATTTTCTTAAGTTTAATCGAATTTAGAGGAAGAAAACTGTCAAGGGAAGTGCCAGAAGACTCGGAACCAAATGTCTTGGAGATCACGAGCTTCAATTAAAGGCATCAAATAGTAGGTAGTAAAGTGACTTTTATGTCTGCTTGACCATCCTATAATGTAAATACATCAGAACCTTCTTTAAGTGCTCCTCCAGAGTAAACTATATTGAAGGCACTGAAAGGTTAAAACCAGCTTTCTATTTCCTTCTACACCTATGTAAACTGGGTCTGGGTCTCACGTGATATTCACTGTGTTTTCCTGTTATAAGTATGCTTGTCGCTTGCTGGCTACATGAGAGCAACTGGTTTTCCCCATGAAAGCTATTGCCGATTGGCATCTTCAATACAGTCCAAAAACACAGCTTGGAAGACTGAGTTCTAGCCACTGTGGCGGACAGAGAAGAATAATGTACCCTCATCAGCCCATCAATATAAATATCATCACTATTACTGAAGGTCTTCTTATGTTGGTTGCTTGAAAAAAAAAGAAGGTTGAGGACCTGACTATGGGCGGCTGCATTTTGGCCATTGAAGAGGCTCATTCCGTTCTCCGGTCGATGGTCACAGCTTTCCTGGCTCGGGAAGGAGTAAAAATTAGCGCCAGGTAGAAATTTACCTTTTCTAGATCGCAGAATAAGTTTCCCTTAAGTTCGAAGGACTTGATTCAGTTTTCATGATGCTTTACGCTGATAAATATTACCTCTGCTTTATGCAGTTCGTTTGATCTAATGTCAGTATCGATTTCTAGTGCTACTGAGCTCAGTGAACAGGTCCATTGTATGCGTTCCAGAGTCATCCTCCATATTATTGTTAGCAGAGATCTTTCGGTCCTCCAAATAATGAGTGCTCCTGGGAGATCAACTATCCCAATATAAATTTGTATGCCCTAATATGGCAACCAGCTGAACTAAAAGTGAGCAGTAAGCTGTTACCTATGGAAGATTGGTAAGAAAGTGCTTAGAATGAAAGTGATCGAACAATCTTAGCCACTTTAAGCAGTTCTGAGGGAGCTAGTGTCTGTGCTAATATCTAATTACATTTCTGTTACATTTGTGGTGCCCTGAAGTCTAGGCTCTTGAGGTTTGCCCTTCGTATGGATGGAATACATACACGCACATCCTCACCACTGTTCTATCTAGAGGGGAACTTTCCAAAAGAATGTTTCTGCGAAATTTTTGTCACCAGTTGGCCGAGACATGAATGGTACTTGCAAAGAAGTAGTAGGGCGCCGCTACCCACTGAGATCAAGAAATGAGTAGGAACTCAACACGATGATGTATCTTTCCATAAGGTCGCTGTTATAGAATACCGCCACCGGAAGCGACCAATTTTTCGCATCTCTCTGTAATTTTCGTATTTGATCTCTAAAAAAGGAGTCCTCTCTGTACTCGATACAATCAACGAGCCAATTTTCGATTTTTTCAAAAGATTCGAACCAGTGATCCGCAAATCATTTTGCATCTATCGAAAAAGCCAATATTAGGAAGAAACAAGGTCTGGAGAATGCAGCGGGTATTGTAAGACCTCCCATTTCAGCATTTCCAGGTAGTTTTTACTGCTAAAGCTACGTTCTAATGTTGCAAAGTCACCTTTTCGTGCCTTTCGGTCATTTCTGGCCGTTTTTCACGCCTTTAAAGTAGTATTTGTACTCCTCATCTTCAAAATTTTTGAGTTGGCCAAGCCGTTCTTTGTCTTCGATGCTAAAATCAGCACTGATGAGGCATCGAAACTACTCATTGCATGACTTACCGGTCGACGCAGTTTCAACATGAAATTCCACAAGTATTTGATGGACTTCAGCTGCACTTTTCTTCCAATTAAAATATAAAATCAAAACTTCCGTCAAATTTTGTTTATTTAACATGAATTCGGACATTTTGAAGAGCCTAAAAACAATATCTAGCAGACGATGATGCACACTAATTATTTTTGACAGTTGTAAAACCTTTCCAGTGAAATAGGTAAACGCTTCCAAGATCGGCCACAACTTGCAGGTGGAGTCATCTTTCGAGAACGGCCTGCATGAATTTCTACACCCGAATATATGTGTGATCTCAAATAAAATTTCTCAAATCCGGAGGTCATGCGTAGAAGTGTGTGAAGAGGAATGAACTTCGGTATTTATTCTACTGTTGGCTTCTGTCCACTGTTGAATACCATTTTTTTATCGAAATTTTTTTTTTTTTAAATGCACTGCTAATTAATGAAAGCTTCAATGACTTTTAACACCTCATTACAATTGGTCGGAACAACGACCACCTTCGTGCACGAACCCAAAATTTCGGCTGGCGATGCATTTGAGTCTGCTTATAAATTTCACAAATAACAATAAAATAATAAAAATGCCAAGACTAATGAGATGTTATTTGAAATGAGCTCAGAAATATTTGTGAGATGATTAATTTTGATGCTAAATAAATAAATAAATAGAAAAACAAATGCAACAACAAAATGTGATGTAAAAAAATTTGAATAAAAAAACCATGAAATCCTCAAATTTTGTATATTTAGCTGATATTTAATGTTGTTTCAACGCTTATTACGATTGTTAGTGTTGTAAATCTATTTAGGAGACATAAGAAATAGTAGAAGAAGAAGAAGAAAATATTAAGTTTGTTGATAGAAGGTTCAGAAAATAATGATAAGAAAAATAATAAACATTTGAGAACACCTTACAACTGGAGTCTGCTCTACGGCCAGAAATGCCTAACAGCAAAAGCAAACTGTTATTTCAATAAACAAATACAAATACTAAAAAAAACATAAATAAACTGAGCTGAGAGTTTGGAAAAAGTGAAAAGTGCATGTAAACTTGTAAAGAACACTTTTGCTTGTGTTCATAAGCAATTCTAACCTCAACGCAGTCTATGCAAACACACATGCAGACACACACACACACACACACACATGCGTAAGCGTACTGCGCTTTGTTGAGAAAACACTATGCAACAAAGTAAACAGCAGCACGCTCAGCTATTGCCAACGATACATGGCGTCCGACGCGCAGCATTTCGCTGTTCCTCTGCGCCCACACAACACTCATGACGCTTGTTTTTTTTTGCTGTTGCTGCTATAGTAGTTGCGCCGTTGCTGCGCTAGCCACATTTAAATGCTGTCAACTTGACTTGACTCTCTGAGGCGGTGGCCCTGCCATTGTCGCGTTTTGTGTACTCAACACTTGGATTTGATCGTTTTCATGGCATGAAGTAGACACTCTTAGTGTTGCCAGCCACCACCACCCCTACACGCAGATGCACTCCATTCACACTCCATTCACATGTGGTAAGTTCGTTCTTTTTCAAATGCTGATGACTGACTTCTGCAGTCAGTTGTTGGCCTTTGATGTGTTGTGCAAGTGTTGTTGTTGTTGTTGTTGTTGCTACCTTTGAAGCTGTCACCACTGGCAACGGCATAACGCATTCATATCGGCAGTTATGGTCTGCGCATGCGTACATACACGCTCGTGTATGTGTATGTGTGTGTGTGTGTGAGTTTTCTTTGAGGTTGTTTAAATTGTTTACTTTTCGCCTCGTTTTCTCTTTGCACACACCTTGACGCGTATTTATTTTGATTTGATGTCATTCCTGTTGTTATGCTCTTCAAATACAAACTTGCTGGCGATATGGTTGGTGATTTTTTTTTTTTTTTTTGTGGAGCATACATCTTTTAAACCTTGACTTTAAGATAGAGGAATAAATTATCAGAAATTCTTTCAGCTCAGCGGGCGCAGAGTCCAAGCTGCACCACGCACCCGCCTTTTCTATCGTAAAAAATCACCAATTTATTATCCCCCGTCTCTAAGGGATTATTTAATATTACCCTCTATTTCATCTAAGTGCGTTGTTATCATCCTGAAAAAATCTCAACTAGAGTGAGCTTCTCGTAAGCTAGAGCCTTCGCATTCACTTCGGTAATTTTCAGAAGGACGACTGAAGGTCCGAACGTTTTATGGATTTATTGTGAAGATTTATTATTTGTCAGAAATAAACTCGAAAGGGTTAGAGTTTCCTGTTCAGGAGCTTTCGTAATTAGAAAAACTCTTTTTCTTATTCCAGTTCCTTGGAGTTCCTTTGAGTTTCTTTCTATAGCTATATGATACTGCTAAATCTTCCTTTCTACGCCTAATTAGAAAGGTTATGAAGGAGACGATCGAAACGTTGCTTAAAGTTGTGTTAGTCGAACCCCCAATATAAATTGTTTTATGTCCCCCAGATCGTGGAAACCTCTCAATCGGCGAGCTAGGCTTTCCGACCAATGTGCATAGTATTTTCTAAGCGCAAGTGATTGCAACCAAGAAAGCGGTAGATCCACCGCTTCGGAGAGTCATTTCGGTAAAGGATTTGAACATTGCTCTGACGGCCAAGCCAAGGAATTGACTGAAACACGATGCATTTATGGATTTAATTAAAAAATATATAGCCTCACCCGCAAGCTAATTAGAGTAACGGATAATATGTTGTTGTTGTTATAACCGCAGAGAATCCCCAAAATGGGCTTCGGGGTATATTGTGGCAGTGACAGTCCTTGGCCGGATAAAAATCCGGGTCGTTCCGGTATAAGGACCGGACTGTCGCGAGAACTATTGGATTTTAGTCGCCTCTTACGATAGGCATGCCTTACCGCGGATAAATTCTTGAACCCCTAGCCCTGACGAGCTTGAACGAGACCCTTAAAGTGATATCATCGAGCAGATAGCTCTGGCCATCTTCTTCTGACTTGGTGGAACTTATCTACCAGGAATGTCAAAGATCGGATAACACGAAAGTTCTTCTGGGAAGAGTTGAAATTTGGACGATTGAGATCTTGCACTCGTAAGCAACGCCTTTCACTTTTGATGGAGGCTCTGGTTGGTCACTACCCCATTTAATACTCATAAAGTCCGACTTACAACACAGCGTGACCCATATTGAAGGAACTTTTTGGTGTAAAACGAAGTGGAATTAGTTCAACTCTTACTCCTTCATTGCCCTGCATTCAACATAATCTGTACCAGGCTTCGTAATAACTTCTCTCTGAGTATTCCTCTCTCTCCGTTTTCTTCGTAAGGAATGGATGAGCGAGGCAACGTTACCAAATTTCTGAAAGAGATTTTCTTACAGAAAAATCGGAATTTGATTGAGTTAACATTACTATTTATTCTTAATCTTAATCATCTTTTTGAGGGCAACGTTGCCAATTTTCTGAAAGAGAATTTTTGGAAGAAATTAGGTTTTTTTTTCATGCAAAAAAGTAATTCCCATTGAGTTTAAATTACTATTTGTTCTTAAAGAAAATTCACGAATTTAATTTTCGCTCTTAAACATCTTACTGAGGACAACGTTGCCAATTTTCTGAAAGAGAATATTTTGAAAAAAGTTTAGTTATTTTTTCGGAGAAAAATCTGATTTCTATTGAGTTAACATTACTATTTATTCTTAAAGTAAGTTCAAGAATCTAATTCTCGCTCTTTAACATCTTCCTGCCAATTTTCGGAAAGAGAATTTCTTGAAAAAATTTTAGTTTTTTTTCAGGGAAAAATCTGTTTCCTAATGAGTTAACATTACTATTTATTCTTAAACAAAACATCTTTCTGAGGGCTGACAACTATGGAAAATAAATCAATTTACTAACGATTGGTACTACACAATTTTCGAAATGTTCTTGGGAAGTGAAATATAAATTTCTCTCAGTACCCACTTCTCAGCGAATGCATTGATCTCTCAAGAATTTCTTTTCATTAACTTTATTTGCCAACTCACTTGCGTCATTATGACTCTTCTTTTTTTTTGGCAACTCTCTACTCCATCTTCACTTTAAAATGCTTGCTTTAACAGCTTTTTAACTTAATGTTTGTAGCAGCTATGTGAGTGGAGAGTATAGCTTCGTATGTGAGTATGTATGTATGTATGTATGTACTTTTATTTATTTATTTATTTAACTTAACTTATTGTGACTTGTGTATTTTCTTTACTTTGCGCTTCGATATTTTGTTTGTTGAGCTCAACTAAATGGTTTGCGAAGACTTTAAAAACAACAAAAGCTCAGGGGGAAAAAGAGAAAACTTAAGCAAATATTGACATGCAAAAGCAAAAATTTCAGTGAAGACACAAAGCACAGATGAAGTGTGTTTTTTCACTATATTTCTCAGAAAAAGTATATGTATGTGAGTGGAAGATTTTAAAGTAAATAAAAAATTTTATTCATACATGTGTACATATCTACAATAACAAAAAACCCAAAACAAATAGAACAAACTTTTGTCGGTGGAATAACATGAGAAATCACATTTGGTCTGGTCTGGCGCTTGCGAGGCTTACCTGCTGATGCTGCAAGCTCAGCTCTTTACCGGTACTGGCGTTCTTCGTATCTAGATGATCTTCAGCGATCATCAGCACTGTTGATTGCGTAGATGAGCATGAAATAAGTCTTGCGCTGATAAGTGTGAATCATGATGATCTTAAATGGCAGCACGCGGCGAACGGTGGGTTGGAAGCGTTGATGTTGGTTGTAGTTTTTGAGAGAAAAAAAAAGTTAATTACAAGTTGATATTTTGTAAAAGCAAAATTTTTCATTTAAAATTTTTTAAGTAAATAAATTATTGCATATAAGTAATTGTCAAAATAAAATTTAAAAAAATAAAAAAAATAAGTAAAATAATAGATAATAAAAAATAATAATAATATAAAAATATTTAAATTTTCAAATAGAAAATAATAAATATATAGATTCGAATAAAATAAATATAATTAAATTAATTTAAATGATAGAAACAAAATTAATTTAATAAAAACATTTAAATTTTTATGTTATTAATAAATTAATATACAGGGTTATCCATTTTGTGGTTTCCATAACAAACTTAAATAAAATACATTTAAAATAACTTCTTTCATAAAAAATTTTTTATTACAAAATTTGAACCTTGACATTTTAAAGGGTGATCCATTTCGAGGCTCCCCACTTTCTTAAAGAAAAAAAACACAGAAAATTCAAATTTAATAGGGAATGTTTATTATCATTCGAAAGATCATTCTTTGGCATTTATTTTTTGAAGATTATCTCTTTCAAATGTTCACCGCGGCTATGTCTCAGATGGTCCATCCGTTGAGTCCAATTTTCGATGACTCGTTCGAGCATTTCTGGTAACTGGCGAATGACACGCGTGATGTTTTGCTCCCATGCCTTAATCGAAACGGAATTGTCCGCATACACTTTAGACTTTACATATCACCACAGGAGGAAGTCTAACGGTGTGATATCACACGATATTTTGGCCAATCGACCGGCCCAAAAGCGGAAATTATGTGCTCACGTGTTCTCCCAATGAATCCATTGATTGATATGATGTGTTGCAAGTGACGGCATGTCGATGAAACCGAATGTTGCGGAGATCATGAGCTTCAATCTCAGACATAGTCGGTTATCATGGCGCGATAACTGTCGCCATTGACGGTTACGTTCTCAAAGGCATTGTTTTTGAAGAAATATGGACCGATGATTCCACCGGCCCACAAACCACACCAAACCGTTGATTTTTCTGGATGAAAATTGAATCTCTTCAGGTTGCTCTTTGTCCCAAAGGTGGCAATTTTGCTTGTTTACATACCTATTGAGCCAGAAATGGGCCTCATCGCTGAACAAAATTTGGCTCGAAAACGTGGGATCTTCTTGTAACTTTTCAAGAGCCTACAGATAGAAGCCATGTCGCTTGGGAAGGTCGAGCGACTTCAGTTTTTGTACAAGCTATATTTTGTACGCTTTGAAGTTAAGATCTCGACGTAAAATGCGCCAAGTCGTTGCATACGTCAGTTCGAGTTGCTGCGAACGGCGCCGAATCGAATCCCGGCGATCTTCATGTACACTCTCAGCTAAAAAAGTACCTTTATTGGGATCACCCTTTATTGTTCTGCTGTTCTCTTAGCAAATTAAAGCAGGCGGTCGCAACTTCTTTCAATGCAGACTTAAAATTCTGAAATATCTTCTGGCCACGTAAGATCGCCGTCTGTCTGTAGAATACCCGGCTACTTACTGAATACGTGCTTTACTGTCTCTGAACCTTACTTGCATTTCCTTGATTTTCTGTTCTCAACCAATTAAAAGTCCTACACCAGCCCGAAGTCTGACGCTACGCTACTGTAAGCTTGATTGAAGTTAATTCCCAAAGCCTATTAGCCTGATGAAACTAAACAGTTTCTTATGTACGCTTTACTACGCTGAATGAAACCTGGAAAAGTCCATGGCTACGTCCTATCTCCATAGGCAACTCATCTTCTATCACGTTACTCTCAATTACCCATGCAAACAATATTTTTTAGAAAATTTCTTTTTTACGCTGAAGGCAGCGTGATATTATTGAATGAAACTAAGCATTTCCATTCGCTAGGTGTCGCATGAGTCAAGGCACGAATTATTGAAGGTAATTATGAAATTACTAGCACAGGTGTCGCTACAGTAAAGGATTTTAATCTGACACATATCCAGAGCAGGTTTTAGGTATTTTTGAAAATGAATGTTTCATAAAATTTTATTTGGTTCTTTTATTGCCAGCTACTAGGGCATATGCAAGAGCAAAGACCTTAAAAATCTACTTAATTGTTTTTTCCAAATAAATTTAAAAAAAGTTATATTTTCCTTTGACGATTCTCAAAGGATTCCTTCATGCCTTCATTTCAATTCAATTTTAATTCAATTTATTTCCTTCAACACCGTGAGTTACGAATCCTTTTTTTCTTTGACAGCGAAAATCGAATCCTTCATTACACAACCATTTGGTTCGAACTCATATACTTATTCATACACTTACATACGTATATACTTAAGCAAATATATTGTTGTTATGCTGTCCTTTTCCATTGAATTTTTTTGACATCTGCCGCATATGAGCCAACCATTTGCTTGGGGCTGAGACTGCTCCTTCTTTCTTTATTTGCAGCTAAGCTGCTGCTGTGGCTATTGTTAGCCAATATTGCAATTTGTGTAATGTGAAATTTTCTTTTAAAATTACATACATACATATATGTAAGTACATACTGATTATGCATAGCATACTCGTTATTGTTGCTTTTTGTTGCTCTTGGCATACTCTGTGTGGGTATTTAATGTCAATTGTGTCTGCGGTTTTGTTGCTACCAACACTTTGTGAATTTTATTTTTTTTTCGCCACTTTTTAGTTCTTCTTCTTCCCTTCATCGCCGTAAGCTACCTTTTTATGCAATTTCCTAAAGGTTACTTACCTCATCGTTGGCACCTTATGGTTTTTGTTTACCTTTCGAGGTGTTTGTTGTGATAGAAAAAAAAATGTAATAAAAATTTTCTTATGCCCTGCATACACCTTTGATTATGCATCTCAACTCAACTATGTATGTAGGTAAATAAGTTTCACATCAATATGTTTATCATAAATTGATTTTTTTTTTCGGTTTGTTTACTGAATGCTCATATGTTGGTTTTGCATGTGATTACCGTGGGAAGGTGCTGGGTCTACCTTTCAAATGCTAAATTTTTTTCCAATTTCGTACTTCAACGCACAATTTTTGTTTGTTTTGGGTGCAAAAAGAAACAATGTTTGGACATTTCGTTTATTATGTAACTATGTAAGTATTTATTTATATTTTTTACGGTTGGTATTTTTTTTTTTACATAAATATTTTGCAATTGTTTCGCATTTCTCCTTGTTTGTTTGTTATTTTTTGGGATTTAGGGGCGTAGACTGACATTTATGTTTTGCAAAATTTGTTATTTCAGGTGAATTGGCGGTATTGTTTTATTGAAAGGTAATTAATTGGAAATTAAATTTTATGTAATTTTTGTATGAAAATAAGAAATAATGCAAAAAATTATATTTGTTGATTGATTAATCTCATTAAGCTTGGCACAGAGTTTGTATTCACGCAGTGAAGAAAATATAGCTGAGAGTGTACATGAAGACCGTGTAGAGTCGATTCGGCGCCGTTTGTAGCAACTCGGACTGACGTATGGAACGACTTGGCGCATCTTACGTCGAGATCTTAAATTGAAAGCGTACAAAATACAGCTTGAGCAAGAACTGAAGCCGCTCGACCTTCCCAAGCTCTATGAGCTCTTGAAAAGTTCTAAGAAGATCCAACGTTTTTGAGCTAAATTTTCTTCAGCGATTAATCCCATTTCGGACTCAACGAAAGCAAAATTGCTGCATTTGGAACGAAGAGCAACCTGAAGAGATTAAAGGGCTGCCATTTCATCCAGAAAAAACAACGGTTTGGTGTTGTTTGTGGGCCGGTGGAATCATCGGTACATATTTCTGCAAAATTGAAGCCGGTGAGAACGTAACCATCAATGGCGACCGTTATCGCGCCATGGTAACCGACTATTTGATAACTGAAATTGAAGCTCGTCATCCCGCGACATTTGGTTTCATCAACACGCCACTTTCAACACATCGATTCGATTGCAGTCGTCGATCGGCCACCAAGATCGTGTATATCATACCGTTAGACTTTTTGCTGGATATGTAATGTCTAAAGTCTATGCGGACAACCTCGCTTCGATTCAGGCCTTGGAGCAAAACATCACGCGTTTTATTCCCCAGTCAACAACCGAGATGTTCAAAGGAGTCATCGAAAATTGAACTCAACGGATGAGCTATATGAGACGTAGCCGCGTCCAACATTTGAATAAGAGATAATAAATGCCAAAGAATGTTCTTTCGAAGGATAATAAATTTTCACCATTGAATTTGAGTCTTTGTTTTATTCTTTAAAAATGTAAAGAACCACAAAATCGATTACCCTTTAAAAGCATAAAGTGAGTGTAGCAGTACATATCTTTTGTCGTATGTGATGTATCTGGTAAAACTCTGGACGTAGCATCGTCTATCTGAGACTCTCTTAGATTTCGGCCAGCTCAACCTTACCCAACCATCGGAATATAGCGCAAAGCCTTTATGCGCTCTGCTAAGAAGCTGATAAATATAACTTCCTTGGGAATCACAATGGTGGCTGGTGTTCTGGACTCTTTTTGACCTTTATCTTCACTTACCCGAAGTAGAAGCGGTTTTCAACCACTAAAACCAGGAGTTTCAATCGAGCTCCTTCTACAATTTGTGGTGTGCATCTTGATGATTTTTCCAACATATAGAGGAACCTACAGTTTATTCTAAGCCTCCTCCGCGTGGCCAATGGATTTTTATAAAGAGCTCAAATTTTTTTGTTAGAAATATACTCGGACCGCTTGACATTCCGTGCAGAGGAAATTTTTTAAAATTGGTTTTCCATCATTTTGGATGTTTGTCGAACGAGGACTCTATCCCTGGCAATCCGAATGGCAGTATGCAATGCTAATCTCTTGGCCGACATATAGGAAAATTTTTTTTTTTTTTTTTTTTGATTTAGAAAAAGTATTGCGTCCGGAATTTAATCTAATATTGGAACTTACTCTCATTCGAAGACTCACAACTTCTTCATAGACTTATGACTTGATATTTAACATCAAAAAAAGAAAGGTATATTTTTAGGAAAGGATGTACCATCCAAAATTTCCATGCAATAATGATTTCGAAGTAGCGAAAAATCTTCAAAGAAGTTCACGAAACAGGCCATCGCAGCAATTGACAGCTGAAGAAAGTCTGCTAAGAATAGCAAAACCCAAGCCAGCTTATAACAATAATAAAAAATACAAATTTCAGTAAGCAAGAGCGACCTTCATCAAACCTTATATGATTTAGGCATCACGAGCACTAGACAAATTGTTGATGTTGCGTGGCAGGGAATATATGTATGTAATATATTATAGAATCAACAGGATGTCGATGCTTAAAAATTTAATTCAATACAACAAAAAACAACAAAAAGACGCATAACATGCCACAAAATAAAAAATAAAAAACAACAACAAATCTTTAGGCAAGTGACAAGGGTAATCAGAATGGGTGATGTGTGAGCGAGCATAGAATTCGAAGGATATTGAGTATACATATATGAAAAATTCCAAAAAATACTTACAAATATATACAGACAAAAGTGAATACATATAGGTGATTTGAAATTATTACAGAAAAAAAAAACCAAAAAAAAATCAGCCAACGCATAGCACCCAAATGTGTAAAGAAAGCACGCCGTACAGGATTACCTTCGTTGAAGGCTGACTGAGTGACAGACAGCGGCGCTGCAAAGGATGAAGCGCACGCACGCACACTAACACACTTAATATGGTAGGAAGACGAAGAGAATATAACAGAAATACCAAAGAGCAGACGTATAAAAAAGCGAACGCGTAAGGAAAAAGGTACATACGGACAGCAGCTTAAGCTCGCAGATTTACTTTTGCTTTGTTAGCTTGGCTTTTGGTCGAACGAAAAAAAATTTTTTTTTTTGGCAAAAACTTTGATGCCACTTAAAGAAAAGAAAATTTTATTGCTTTTTTGCCACAAAAAAAAATGTATTGAAGAAAAATTAAAATAAATGCCCGTTCGTGTATGGGCGCCCTTGGAGATAGAGCGTAAGTCTAACTGATAAGCAAAGCCAAGGATTGTGCATTAAAAGTGAGCAAAAAAGATCGAAAAAAGTACGAAAAATTTGAATGGAGAGTAAGTTTCCATCTCAAGAAAATTCAAAGTACCGTTAAATGTTGTAAGAAACAGTAAAGAAAAATTTCTAACAAATTTTAAGGCATACATTCAGGCGCATAGTAGCAATACAACTGTGCCACAGACGGCGCTTCGAGTTATCATTGAAAAAAAAAATTCAGAAAAAAGTTTCCTCAACATGTCAAAGTGACAACAAACAAATGTTGCAATGAAAACAGGCAAATAAAGTATAATAAAAACGAAAAATATTTCTACTATTTATCTTGTATTTTTATTTGCTTTTTTCCCCCAACTCCTGCTGCGGCGCTTGTACAAACTGTGTGATTAATTGAAATTAATGGGAAATTTACGAATATGTCCTTTTCAATTTCGAGCGCGTCTGCTCTACCAGTGTATAAACGAGAAAAAATTCTATGTATGTATGTATCTTGTCAATTCACATCACTCAATTGTCCTGCTTCTGATACACCGCCACGTTCACAGACTTAACTTGGTGCTTAACAATAATTTTTTTCGCTTGCTCCTCGCCACCGCCACCGCCGTAGCACTCTCCAGCTTCTATTGATCGTTGGCTCTGTTGCTCTTTTGCTCTTTTTTTTTTTTTTTTTTTGCTCCCTATTACCTCTAATTCCTACTAAGATTTGTTTCTTTCGCTTACATATGAGAGCGTGCATGTGTATATTGACTGTATTTAGCTTGTTCGTCTGTCTCGTTGTTGGCTGTCAGTGCGCGCGACAATCTGTAAATGAAATTAAAATCTGTCTTGGGATTACAATTGTGCGCAATGTCAGACGGTATTTGTAATGAATGCGAAATTAGCCGTTCGTAATGCCAATTAAATGCGTGGTAAGTATGGTATATACATATACATATTGCTTACATATATGGTAAACTATAGGTTACTGATGGGTTATGTATGTTCTTTGATTCCTAACACTATACTGCTAAGCCCAATATGGACTTTGTATATCTTCCGAGTTAGATAGTTTCTAAAAACTGACATTATAAGGAATACTAGAACTTATTGCACACTCTCAAGGAGATATCAAAACTTTTTATAAGACGAGGCATATCTGGAGTGTAAGTGTACTGAATTTAGGTTTCAAGAATTTGCATATAAACTAAATTACGGGATACAATAGTAGATAATGAAAACTATTTTTCGACAATGTCGTCATTGCACTCTATGCAGGTGATGGAGCGGCGTATCAATCATTTGATGCCTTCCTCGAATTAGTTTCCCACTAACCCCTTCGTCCACGGTATCCTGTACTATTTTTGTATAGTAGAGACTTGAAAATTGCAGAAAGATCGCCGAAAGTTAATTCACAGCCAATCTGCGATCGTCACAGAGCACACTTTCGATTTTTTCACGCATTTCATAGTCATAATTTAAGGTCTTCCGCTCCTCTGTTCATCATGTTTAGACGTAAGACTAATTTTAATCTCCCCACACCACATGTACACACTTGTCCGGTTCAAAGCTTTATCATCATATGCATTGTATATCTCAAACGGACGTTTTCCCTTCTAAACGAGAAGACTGGATTGATATTGTTCACGAAACGAGTTATCACGTCGACAGTTCCCAAAGCGCTTACCTCGAACCCGCCACTTTGCAAAGGGAAGAAGTCTCACACAATGTTAGCAAGGGTGGCACTCTCCAGAAATGAAGACTTTCACGCATTCTTTGTAGTGCTGGAAAAAACTTCTATAGTGTTCAATAGATCTGATTCTGTGCATTTTACATCATACGTGTAGCTAGCTTCCAATCTGTGTATGGTTTCCCTGACCTATAATGTTTTCAGACGTCACAGTTGCTCACAGAATATTATCTCTGCCGAGAGACGACCGCAATTAGAATTATTTTTTCTATTGTACAACTCTGAATGTCGTTCTGGGCAAGATACGAACTTATGACCCTTCCCCTGGTAGCAGACGCTGCTTAACACTCGCCTCTTGTGGCGGAAAAAAATCGCTTCAACGGGCATAAAGGGCTCATTACATGTATCACCGATGGAAGCATCTATCTTTCGCCTTAATAAAACTAATGCTGAGAAGTAAGGGATTGTAAGAATGTAAAAAAAATGATGACAATGACAAAATGGGGTCAAAAGTGCTACTACCCACCTCACGACCTAATTAAATGTAAGCAGCTGGAGTGCTTACATCCTTTTCGAAGAGACAAGAATCGGTTGAGGAACCCCGAAGAAGAAAAAGGAACAACCCAAATTGCGCCAACCCATTATTGGGTGGAGGTAGCTAAAGGCAAGATTTTAGTTGGAATCAAAAAACAAAAATTCTGAGTAATGTCAAGATATTAAGAAATGAGTGAAATGAAAATACTAACCTATAATTATGCCGAACGGTTCCATGGTAATCTCAGAAGTTTTTTCATGTAGGTATGTGATCGATGGCGTTATATGAAGCTACCCACGCAACGATAGAAGAGTTCCGTCCAAAGAGCTAAGAAAAATTCATGAGGAATTTGCAATAATTTTAGCCTAAAAATCTAAAAGAAAAATACTTCTTCCACAAGATACCACTGTGAACTGAGTATGAAATCGAAAAGTAAAGTGCTCTCTCGCCGCGAACAAAGGTCAAGCTATGTTATGCTGTATGGCAAAGGATGATGATATCCGATGAGGGGAAGCTAGAAGTTATGTCTCAAGAGAAATTTGGCAAACGATTTATGGAACCTTGCGTATTACCGACGGAGAATAAACTAGATGATAGAAGAATTAGCTGGAAAAAATATCAGATGTATCTGATTTCAATTGCTATCTCTAAGTGGAGCCAAACTGCGAAAGAACGACTTACGTGCAATTTTTACTCGGCTATACTTACGATAAGTAAAAGAAGGAAGAAGCAGAAACGAAATGAGTGTGTTATAAGGCCTGGTGTTCGGGAAGATATGATAGCATATGGTAGCCTCTTCTAACTAACAGACCTTGTCAAAGATATTCAACATCGAAGGTGTCCTTGGCTCTGATAATCTCTCACTTTAGTGATGTAGAGTAGAGAAAACAGTTTCTATCTTTAAAAAAAATTATATTTAAAATTTTTTTCCAATTTTATTTGCCATAAAATGAAATAGAACTGCATAGGAGCTCTCTGAATTCAGCAACAAATATGATAAAGTGCTTTTGTAACAAAATCTTTGGTTATTCGATCTGGGATCTCATAATCTTCGAATTAAAATTTTCTGTTGTTGAAGATCGCTACAGATTTCTAGATAATTATAGCAAAAATAAAAAATTAAATATTTTTGTTAAAAAAAAATCTTACTGCAAAGACCACTTTGTCTCTCAAAAATTGTCAGGTTCCTTAATTTCTATTAGACAATGGACTAACCAGTTGAATGATCCCTCCGAATTACTCTTCACTCTTCCCGTTAGACCCACTACTATGGAATACTGTACAAAATCAATTCTTATTGATCGCGAAAATGAATGAATCCCTTCCCTAAAATCATTGTTTTTATTGTTGTTGTAACCGCAGAAAATTCCCCAAATTGGGCTTCAGGGAATATTGTGGGAGTGACAGTCCTAGACCGGATAAAGATGCAGGCCGTTCCAATACAAAGAACCGACTATCGCGAGAACTTTTGTATTTTAGTCGCCTCTTACGATAGGCATGCCTTACCTCGGGTAAATTCTTGAACCCCTAACACGCCCGCACGGGGTTCCCTAAAATCGTCATTTACAACAGCTAGTGAGCAAATATGGGATTTTGAATTCGGGACAATCCAGACTATTACCGGGTTATAGTGGCCGGTGTGTTGAATTCACGTTTATCCTCTAGACCTGCACCTCTGTCGGTTCGCTGGGGGGTGCATAAAGTTAGATTTGAGGTTAAAAATGTTAAGTTGCCTTATTTTGTAAGCCAAGACCACAAAGCCTCTATAATGATCAGAGTCTTGACTCTGATATTTGAATTTATCACATGAGTTTCACTTCAAGATAAATTTTTGGAAGTTTTCCCAAATTTTTTGTCTTTTAGAATATCTTTCTGGGGTTTTTTCATTAGAAAAAATGCACTGAAGGTTAATTTTGACTCAATAAGAAAACCTAATGATATTAATCTGAAGTTTTTTTTAAATTTCATATTCCCATTATCTGTTAGAACCCGCCTCATACATCATTTGGCTTACTTACTAACGGGCATGACCTTAACCCGAAACAGCCTTTCACTCGTCAAACGCATAAAATCAGTTTGCAAAATTCGTTTATTCATTGGAAAATAGCCAGAAAAATTAGCGCTTCACAAAGCAAATTAACGAAAATATGATGAGAATTGTTGCAAAATATTTTTGCTTTCAACGTTTTACTTGCAACTGCCAACAACAATAATTATCTGCAACTAATTACTCTACATATGGATGTATTTTTTGTTGTTTGGCAAGCTCATATATGAATGTAGGTATGTACATACGTACAATAACACTGTATCTAGGTTGGCCATAAACTCGTAAACGCAACAGACGCACGTCATTCTTCAAAGCGACGGCGACGGCGTTTGGGCAAGTGGCCAAGAAGAAAATAGGAAGAAGAAATGTGGCGTATAAAGTTGGAAAATGGGCGGTAAAAGAAAGGCAGCTGAATGAATAATACACGCGCATGGAGTGCTCCATATGAATATATATGTATGTAGTGTATGTATTTAGATAAATGCTTACATACCATACGCAACGGCCGCCAGCAAATGAAGCAACTACAAATAAATTACAGGAGAATGAAAAATAAGCAAAAATGAAAGTATGTGAAAAAGTAAGAATTTGGCCAATAAATAATAGCGACAGTGAGTAACGGAAAATGTTGCACACACACACACCATAGATAGAATTACTCATACTCATACTCTATACACATATTTATGTACATATAAATGTTCAAGTCTCCCGTGCGTGTGCCTATTGCCGCCTGCCTTATGGCCACAAACGAAGTGCCAATGAACGCGTAAATGAGTCGACGGCGAGGCGCAATAAAAGTGGAAGTAAAAATAAAAATTTGCCAACGAAAAAAAATAGAAAACAAAATAGAAAAAAATGGAAAATAAAAATCTTTCATACGAAAATTCGCACAAATTGTATGGGGGGCTTTTACTTCAGCTGCTAACCGCCTCACACTGCATGCCACTGCATGCTCAGCTTGTGGCCGCTGGTACTCGTGAATGAGCGCTGGCTGCTTCAATGAATGGAAAATGCTAATGAAATGTTGAAAGGCTGTTTCTGGCAAATGCTCAAGTGTTTGTGTGTGCGTGTGCGTATTTGTGTGTCGATTTTGTGCTCGACTTGCGATTGCAATGGCATAGCAGGCATTTACTAATTGTAGACACAATTTGTTTAGCGATTAACTGCAATATTTTCTGAAAAAAATAAAAAAGGGCAAAACATAACCTCAATTTCTTATTATGCCTGTATTTATACCTGTCTTACATGTGTTCGCATTAAAGTGTACACCATAAACTGTCTGGTGGAGTTAAATGGCAGAAGAAATTATTCATAAAATTAATTAAAAAAAAAAAAAAAGAAATTGCAAAATTTGTGAAGAGATGCGCCTAAGGCGTTTTATAAATAAATTTTATTTTGAAAAATCGATTGATCGTCATTTGATGTTCTATGATCTCTTCAGAAACGAACTCAAAAATTTTCCAAAAAAAAAACTCAGTCTGAGAGCTTTTGAAATAGCGAGGTCACTGGTGGTGGCAGAGATTCCTACAGATCTGTGAATTAAACGATAAAGAACGTTAGGAGAAGCTCTTTAAAAATATTTTCCATAAGAATAGTTTGAAAAAAACTTCGAAAAGATGTTCCGAATGGTAAAGAATTTTTTTGAAAAATCTTTCAGTTCTCAACTCTTGAGAACCAAATACATTTTTCTTGTCAAGAAAAAGCTCTGCCTGATAGTTTTTTAAAGAGAAAGAACACTAAAAGGGCAGGAGATCCCTAAAGATCTATGAATTTAGCGAGGCAATATGCTAGAAGAAGTTTCTAAAAAGTTTGATATTTCTTCGAAGAGCTTGTCACGAAGATAGTTTAAAAAGTTTTCTAGAAGTCTCATAAAAGAGCTTTAACTTGTTGAGAGCAAAACTCAATTTTCGTGTCAAAAAAAGTCTGTCTTAGGGTTTTTAAAAAAGAAAGAGCAGTAAAGGGCGAAAAGATCTCTCAGTAGAAGAGAAAAAGCGTAAGATTTCAACCCTACCATATCTTAAGTATGTAAAAGAAAAAATCACAGATAAATCGGATGGTCTACCTTGGCAAAAAACTATCAAAACCGCTCTACATAAATTCGACGATTCGAACTCCACACAGAGCTAGCGAGATACAGATCAAGCAAAATTTATGTCTACGTAGACAGTCAGATGATTACAGATAGTCTTTAGTTTCTTGAAGACAAGAATTCGCTTGTTGTGCACGGTTTGAGGTTCGTTGATCGCGGGAGGTCTGTACATGTTAATTGTCTACTCTTTCTTAAGTATCATCTGTTTGATAGTTTGTGATTCTATGTAGGATTTAAAGCCCAACGTGATTCCTAGATGCCTATATCTAGAGAGCTAATCTACTCATTGTTGAATATCACGCAAAACTGTTTGAAAATTGGTGTGTGGGAATCCTTTTCTCACATTTATTTTTCAGTACAGAGACACATAGGTGGGCTAGGCTCTATCATTGCGCCTGATAGAAACATATATACGATATTGTGGAGACTTATGCCTCGATAACTGAAGTAGACTTTGGGATCTCTTTTCTCATTTTGGAAATTTTGCAGGGCAAACTCAAGACTCCAATTATAGGGCTTGTTTCATCCGTCCTTATTTTTTAGTTTTGGTCTTCACAATAAGATGGTTTGTCAGGCAGGGATCTAGTTAGAAGACTAGATTTACTTGGTACTCAGACATATGGAAGGCCAAGGAAGATGTACTTCTGAAATGAAACACATTAATGGCCTTAGCTGTCTTTCTACGGGAGGTAAAGATAATTCAGAAAGTGCTCTTATACTGACAGAGGAGCTCTTATACTGGGGGAAAACCAGTACATCTATGATTACAATGTTGATCTGTAGATTGAACAATAGATACTTACCAATTTCATTCCATTAGTTAAAGAGATTCGGTTCACAAATGTTCTGAGAAATTATATGCTGCAACATGCTTTAGCGTTGAATCTTTTAGAGAATAAACAGTATGAAGGTTCAGGTGCTCTGCAGATACAGTGGAGCATACTTGAGACTAGTTTTTCTGAAGCAGAACAGCCACATATCCTTTAGAGTGCAAAGAAAAGCAGTTATCTCAACGTCTAGGAAACCACTTGTAGGTCATATAGACTCTAGCTCTAAAGGCAGAGCAAGTTTAACCTAAGCTAGCATGGCAAGCACATGCCAAGAGAGAGCACTCTTCGATGGGCGTTCAGAGCGAGATAACGCAAAATTCTACTCTGACTGTTTTGCTGATTCGGTTTGAAGAATTATAAATAATCTCTGAGGTTTCAGCAAACGCATCAAGCGATTCGCGAACCACAGAGATAAGAGGGACATTTACAGATGCGGAAAAGGTGCTACTCTTTCTTATTCTTACACTGTTTCTACTTTTTCTTGTAGGGCTTATCCTTTTCGGACCCGACTGAGAGTTGATGTTAAGCCAAAGAGACTACACCAAACCACATATGTATCCGTATAAGTATGAAACAGATTATTAATTTGTTGTTCAACCAAGAAGTTGAAATTGTATGAAAGAGGGAAACACTGTTGCCGCTGAAAAGAATATCTCAGATCCATAATGAAACCTCTAAGTGTTGAGTTCTTATGGAACAGCGAATCTTTCTAAGTTCACCAGACAAAGCCATCATCGAACAGAGACATCAATTACTAAGAGACCGCCATGAAAAAGTAGAGTAAATATATTGTTTTGGGTTAAGATAACGAGTAGCGTGAAAAGTTCATGCCGGCAACGAGAAGACCGTAAAGCAGTTCAAAAAGTATGTTGGCCTCCACATTCAACAGCATAAGTCCTCTTTTCAAGCTTCCAAGAGACTAAGAATATATGTAGTTCAAAATATACTGAAAAATATTGCTGAAGAACTAGGTTTGATTACGGCTTTGGAACAGAGAAGTGATTTGCTCTCTCAAACTTCATTTCAGTGTTACCATTATCTAGTGGAAAGACGTTTTACAGCACTATTTTTGCAAAAATATTAAAAATTTAATTCAAAAAAATATATTTTTATAATTTTAATTAAATTACTGAAACCACTAGCGAATTAGCAACAACCCTTCCTTCTGCATGCAATTAATCATTCCCAAGTTAACAGTAAACTAAATTAAGTGCAATAAAATTATATTAAAAGACCTGAGCAAAGGAGAGAGAAACAAATTGAGGTAAAAAGAACTACTAGTGAAGAACTATAAAAGCAATTAAATAATAGAAATATATTTGTAGTTGTAACAAGACAGTAACACAAACAATAACACTACATACGACACATAGAAAAGAACAAAAAAAAAAAGAGAGTAAAAAAAATTAAATAAATAAAAATAATCAAAAGACTGCGCCAGACAAGCTGACCTTCCGAGAAATCATTTCGCATTTCAAAATCTCAGCACAAGACAAATAGTAGTGGAAATATTATGAGTTCTGACAAAAGAAAAAAAAAAACAAAGCAAATAAAAAACAGAAAAGCATAAAACGTAGCAAAAAAGAATTTAACTAGGAAAAGTTTATTGTCAGCCGGTAAGTCGGCGACCTCAGGCAATGAGCTGCCGCTACAGTCAACGCTGTTGCTGGAATAGATCGCGAGCGCAGCGCTTGATCAACAACAAGACGAGCACAAGTCGCTCAACGGTGGCAATGGCGCGGTGGCGGTGGCTGTTGCGTGTATGAATGGGCGGTTATGTCCCTACATGCAGACCAAGCATACATACATATGTGCACATATGAAAATGTTATATGTAGGTGCATATGTATGTATGTATGTCCGTCTGTCTGTGGGTAAAGAATGACTGCAGGCTGCAATCGCGCCGCACTCACGATAAAAATGAAGATCAAGATCGCAATGAAGGCGGTAATGGTCGAGTTGGGTCGGGCGATCATACTTCATATCTAAATGCATCCAACCATACGTTGTTCGTACATACATACGAGTAGTTACATGCTTGCATGTGTGCCTGTATAATTGCGCTTTGATGATGCTGCAATGAAGAAAAATGTGCCACTATTAAAACGCACATAACCAACTGAACGCACAGGAGTAAATGTATGCATGCATGCACATACATACATATGTACACGTATATACGTGAGGAAAGGGCAAAGCTAACAGCCGCATCAGCGTTTGCGTTTTCAGTTGTGATAGTACTCGGCGGGATAAACATACCAAACATCGCCGGCAGCAAAGAATGAAATCTTATATCTACACAAACATACATAAACACACACATACATATGTATTTATATATACCAACGTAGCATTAGTGTGTGCTTAACAGCTCTCTCTCCATTTGTACGAACTTATCCACCGCATATATTTGCTGTTTGGCGGCGGAAAATGAAAGGATGACGCTGTACTGGGCGCACGCGCAGTAGCGCAGTTAGTGACTAGTGGCAATATTGCTTGCAGCGCTGATATGTTTGTTGCATCTTAGCGCAGTAGCGGCAATACTGCAACAGTTCAATAGTTCAAATAATTTAATTTCGCTGACTCACTTTTGGGCTACTGTCTTGCATGGTGGTGCTCTTTACTCTACGCGTTGATCACTCTATATTGATGGTAGTAATTAATGATTGGGTTGTATGGTGAAAACGATATTTCGGTAGCGCTTTCTAGGTAAAAAGATAATAGTTTCATGTTAGATCGCCTTCCACGTTCACCTTTAGAATAGCTTGCCCACCTATGAGTTATCTTGAGCCAAGTATTTGGATTTTCTATTTTAATTAGAAAAAAAGGTAGCTGAAGCTCATCGAATGAGGTCTATGGTGAGTTTGCGCCGAGTTTGATAAGTCACGTAGAAATTGGTTTTGACACTTTAAAAGTGGTCATTTTAGCGTCGAAGACAAAGAACCTAGAAAGTTTGAAAATTAGGTATTAAAGGCTTTACTGGATCAAGACCTATGCAAATTAAACTCGTTATCAACTAAGGCTAATGCGTTTGAGCCGTGAATTACGATAAAACGACCAGAAACTGCCGAAAAGCATGACAAACTGATTTTGCAACATGACAACGATAAGTCCCACTTGACTGTAATGGTCGAAAACTATTTGAAAACGCTAAAATGAGAGGTCTTACCCTACCCGCTGTATTGTCCAGGACTTGCTCCTTCCAACTACTGGCTTTTTTCAACACATGCGAAACGATTGCGAAACGATTTTGAAATGATCGAAAAATGCCTCATTGATTGGTTCGAGGACAGAGAGGATATATTTTTTAGTGATTATATTCACAAATTACGATAGAGACTGGGAAAAAGCAGTCGCTACCGATGGAGAATGCTTTGAATGATGTATTTTTGGCATTTTTCAAAAAAAAAAAAAAAACACTTTTCTTAACAGAAAAATAAGAGTGGACCGAAGTAAGAGTCCTAATTGAGTAGAGACAGCTGTTTTGAGCTCTTTTTAATCAGATCAAAATGAACCTTTTTGAAGAAACTACTTTTCTTCTGTAGGTAAATATCATTTTCCTTCTCCTTGTGGAAACAGCTGCACGCCTTTCATTATTTTATTAATTTTTTTCAATTAAAAATCAAAGAAATATTAAAGAATTATAGTTAGCCAAAGGCAAGCAAGTGCTTAACACTTTCACAAAGAGTGCGTATTTTTTTCGCAAAGCCAGCAGATTATTATTTCCCAGTACTAATACTGCCACATCTGACCCTAACGGATATAAAATAGGACGTTTTTCCTAGAGGTTCATTTCTTTTTTATATATATATTATAATATGGTATTATATTGGCTGCTATTAAAGAGAGAATTACAATGTGCCAGAAAAATTTAACAATTTAAAAAAAAAAAAAAACTAAAACACAACCCGTGAGCTATGACCCATAGCCAAATTCCCAAGACCAAATTCAAAGAGCTGCCTTGCCCCTGCGCTTAGCTGCTTAACGGAGTTTGCTGCGGGGTAAGAAAAAAAAGTAACAAAAAAAAAATTGTACCCGTAAGGAGCAGCTGCTCGTACTCATTTCCTTTGCAGCGCATTCTTATGTGCACAACCTGGCTGTAGCAGCAGCAACAACAAACAACAACAGCAACAATGCGAATATCCTTTGTGCACTTTGTCCTTTATACGAGTACGCTGCGTGTTGCACCTTTTGCGCTACACTCTCGCTCTACATACATACATACTCGTACACTCTGCCATCATGACAATGTGTTGTTGCACAATCTATTTAACATTTCGATATGGCCAATGAAAATGCAATGAACAACAACGCCAACAAGACCAAAGGCAATGCATATTTTGACAATAAGCGCAAGCAACACTTAACTGTTACACCTACAGGCTAATTTTCTCATTACACTTTCCAGTGCATTACGCTGCACGGCTAACTAACTAGCTCAAGCGCTGAGGGGTTCAAAGCCTCAATGCCTCACTCACTGCGTTCTGCTGGTTGGTTTTCTCAATTCACGAACACAATTCAATTGATCCTGCAACGGATGTCGGCAATTTTATTATAAGCTAGCAACAATAACAATAACAACAACAATAAAAACAACAACAATAAAAACAACAACAAAACAACAACAACAACAACAACAACAACAACAACAACAACAACAACAACAACAACAACAACAACAAAACAAAACAAAACAATAACAACAACAGAGGCTAGCAGTGTGTTTGAAGAAAAGTGTCTGCGTGCATAAAAGGTGCAGGCGTAAAGGCACAGAAAGCAAAGCAAAGCAAAGAAAATGCATACAATAGAGAAAATACAAAAGAAAAAGGAAGAAAAAAGAAGACGAATAAAAAGAAAACGAGAATATAAAATTCTGTGCTCAAAGGAAACGTTTTGCATTTGTTTACAAAATATTTTCATTGCATGCCTCGCACACCCGGCATTATTTTGTAAATATGTTGCCGCCTTCATACCTTTGCTCTCATCCATAGCTCATGCATGTATGTGTGTGTACGTATGTGTTGTGGTATTTGTGCAAGAAAATTATAAATTGAAAATTGTATGGACGCTTGCGGTGAAATTTCGTGCACAATTGACTATGAAAATTGTTGCGATTGAACCTTTTCGGCAGTTTTTTTTCTTTTTCTTCTCTCTCAGTTGGCTTTAGCCTTTTGTTAGTCAGTCGCCCCTCTTGCCGTACGCGCTATTTACCTGCGTTGGTAATATTTGGCTGGCTTGTAATGCCAATATGCTCTATTCCCAGACTTTTATGTCTTGAAAATGTAACGTGGAAATTAATGTGACTTTTTTGTCTTGCTAACAGCGGGATGTCCTTGCTGCAGTTGTGCGCTTCCTTACACACAAGTACGTAAGTGTGCATAGAAGTTAGAAATACTTAATATTCTAGTTCAAAACAAAGTGATACATAAATAATTTAATTAGACCACATATCGACATGTAACATACTCGTGTCGCTCGCTATGCAGTAGACGTTAGTTGGAAGCAGGGCGGACAGCTAAGCATGCCTGCGCCGTTTGATTGACATAAGTAGTGCGTTGCTTTTGTGTCTTCGAGGAAATTTGGTGCTCTGTTGGCGTATTTAGCATGACTTTTGTTTTCCCAAAAAGGATAACCGAATGCAGTAATAGCTCATCAATCATTTTTTTAAATAGCTGGGAAGACCAAGTTGAAATTTATAACTAATGCCAATCATCCAATTTTTTTCGATATCGAAATGTTTTGGAAGGCAAAAAAAAATAAATATATAAAGCAGGAAACCCTTATGGATGCTATATCTGCTCGAAGCAGTATCAATGTCAAGCTGAAATTTTCCAAAAAAAAAAAAGGAATGAAAAACATATATATAAGGAAGGAAAAAAACAATATTTATAAGAAATTAATGAGGAGTTAAATGATTAGTGAGGTTAAGATATTTCTTGTTCGACCAACATCCAAAATTATAGGAAATTAAATTTTCTAGTTGCGGTCGTCCCTCGGCAGGCAATGATAAACTCTCCGAGTCAATTTCTGGCTTGAAATAGAATAAACTGTAGGTTCCCCCTTTCGTTGGAAAAAACATATGTAAATATGAACAAAAACATTGGAGCTGGTGTTGTTGTAGCGGGTACGCTATTTATCGACCTTCTCAAGAGGTAGGACTTTCTTATGGCACATTATTGCGTATTTTTTGGGTGCTTGAACATCAAGCAATGGACCGTGATTTTTCCAACAAAATTTTCTTCAGCGACGAGTCAGAAATTGTCGCATTTGGGGCTCCGAGAGTCCTCAAATAATTTAAGAGTGACCATTGCATCAAAAAAGACTTACTATCTGGTGCAGTCTTTCGTCCGGAGCTGTAATTTGACCTTACCTCTTTAAAAACCAATAACAGCGAGACTAGCGATTCGAAGCGCAATGGTGCTAGGATAACCGATATTTTTTGACCTGTAATTGAAGAACACGACCTGGAAAATATATAGAAATATTATGAATAAAAAATAAAAAAAATAAGATATAAAGGTTTAAGGTCGCAGAAAAAAAACACTGAAAAAATTAACTAAAAAAAAAACAGTAAATAAGGGAAATTGCATTAAAGTGTAGAAAAACAGTCTTACTTAATTGATTTCGATTGAAACTTGAAGTGCAAAAAAAACAAAAGCACTGATATGACGATTAAAATGATCACATTGCTCAACAGCGCCATCTATAAGTACATGGAAGTAAGCTTGTCATACATCAGCACCATACAGAAAAAAATGTAATTTCTTTTGACTACTCGCGACAAAGCAGGGGCAACTCACACTTGCCACACTTAAGCTATGCAAGTCTGTAGTACTTCATGTATGTTTGAAGTATCGCTGTATAGAAAAGTGCTGGTTTTGGACTAAAATGTAACTAGTGCGAACTTTTCCGCCAACTAGTACACCTACTGGTAACATCAACCTCTAATGACGGTTGATGTTCTACCAAATGCTCATTGTCTGAGCAATCATCAGCAGCATACTAGTAAAATACTAGTTAAATTACTTATACAAAATAGCAGTTTGTGGAAATAAAAAATTGCGTTAGATTATAAAATATGGATCTCACATCTGTTAGCGACAAATTCAAGGATTTTTATAGGTTGAAAGACACCGAAGATAGTCGATCACGAGAAACTCAATAGAAGTGAGTGATAAAATAAAATACAAAGGATGAGTAGACCGTGATTATTTCCCTTACTGATGAACTCACTGAAGAACTATTCACAAATCTCCAGTATGTAAGCAGTGAATTGGTAAAATTTCAACCCATAAATACCAGTCCCGAACTAGTTACTTGATACACCATGTAGTTTACTTGTCCACTGCAGCCATGTAATGCCCGCATAACTACGACCACAATTCTTGCATCAAATCAATTAACACTTCAAGGCGACACTGGCAGTGACTGTGCGAGCTGTGTAACTGGTGATATGGCGTCCAAGGGCGCGACGATCGCACAAAGTCACAATAACCGGGCGACGCATCAGTTATTCAGCTGCTAAATAACTCGTCTTCAGTAATATCTCATTGTGGCGCGTTTCGAAAGCGTCAAGTCTGTCTCACTCACCGAAAGCATTCGCTCGACACCCCATCGCTCCGCCGGCGACGACCAGCATAGTTTGGTTGACTTACTTCTCAAGCCCCTCACTTTACAGTCGCTAATTAAGTGCAGCTGTGTGGCTAACCCCTGCTGTTTTAGTTCGCCTTTTTTTCAGCTACTCTCTACTTCTCTGTTGCTTCTGTTTATGCTGCTGGTGCTGCTGCTGGTGCTGCCACACTCACTTTCGTTGCGATACTGAAATTCGATATCTAATCAAAAGTATTGAAAGAGGTGAAATATTGCGTCGAAGTTAATTTAGTTTGTTATGTAACACATATAAATACTATGTTGTTGGTATGTATGTATGAACGAGTATGTACAAAAACGTAACTTGATTGTTAATTATTGTTGTTGCTGTTGTTGTTGGTTTTAATTGATAACTTGATTGTTGCTATCTTTGTTTGAATTCTGTGCATGTTTGCATGTATGCACTTATATGTATGTATGTATATACATATGTATGTACGTTTTCGCATTTATATAACGGAAGTAATGTTTCGCTGTTATACGAACAAATTAAACACCGTTATGAGGTCAGTCAATTAATAAAAAGTGGCACACATGCACACACACGCTTGCATCTATGCATCAACAATGGATGTTGGAAAATTGAGGTTATCTAAAATTTCATTGGAGAATCAATTTCTTGAAAATGTTTTAATAGCCATGAAATGCAGTGAAATAAAATATTTATAAAAGAAATTAATTAAATTAAAAAATATTATACATACAAAGGGTGATCCAAGTAGAGATACTTTTTCAATCGATTTTTTTTTTTGACAGATCACGCGTGAGTCATGTTATTTTTGTTCAGTATTGTTTGGCATTTCATCATGGAAAGACTTACGCCTCAACAGCGCTCACAAATCATTCAACTTTTTTACACGAAATATCACGTTCTGTGAAAAATGCGTTTCGCACGCTTCGCTCAACTTATCGTCAACATACTCGACCTATTGAGCGTACTATTCGCAACTCCATCACCCATCTTGAGACCCAGCATTCATTATTGGATAATATTCGACCGAATAGACTACAACGTCCAGCACGCAGTGAAGAAAATATAGCGGCCGTAGCTGAGAGTGTGCACGAAGACTGACCTATGGAACGACTTGGCGCATTTTACGTCGAGATCTTAAATTGACAGCTTGTGTAGGAGCTGAAGCCACTCGACCCCACCGAGTGACATCGCTTCGCTCTATGGGCTCTTGAAAAGCTCCAAGGATATCCGACGCTTTCGAGCAAATTTTGTTCAGCTAAGAGGCCAATATCTGGCTCAATGGGTATGTAAATAGGCAAAATTGTCGCATTTGGGACGAAGAGCAACCTGAAGAGATTCAAGAGCTGACGTTTTACTCAGAAAAAACAAAAGGTTGGATGGTTTATGGGCCGGAGGAATCAGCGGTCCATATTTCTTCAAATATGATGCCTGGGAGAACGTAACCGCCAATGGCGATCGTTATCGCGCCATGACAACCAACTATGTCATGCCTGGATTGAAGCTCGTGATCTCCGCGACATTTGGTTTCAACAAGACGGCGCCACTTCCCGCATATCACATCAATCAATGGATTTATTGAGAGTACACTTCGTTGAGCAGATAATTTCACGTTTTGAGCCGGTATATTGGCCACCAGGATCGTGTGATATCACACCGTTAGATTTATTCCTGTGGGGATATGTGAAGTCTAAAGTCTATGCGGACAATCCAGCTTCGATTCAGGCGTTGGAGCAAAACATCACGCGTGTCATTCGCCAGTTACCAGTCAAAATGCTCGAACGAGTCATCGAAGGATCACCCTAGTTAAGAGTCGGGACATTTCAGCTTCATGCCCTGAACCCTTAAGGCTTTTTGCAGTAGTCGTCGTAAAATGATCATCCGAAAATTATCGAGTTTTTTTTCTTGGAGCAGATTTTTTGAGTGACGAGCTTCAAATCCTTCTCTCAATTACAGGACGGGTCGCCAAATCACATTATCTCGCTTCCAAAGATGGTTTTTTGGCTATCCTGAAGATATTTGGACTTCGTGAGCTCCTTAAGCCTTATGTAAAAGAATCGTTTTTGGCCTCTCCCTGGTGAATGACTGATAATAGCTTTCCCCGCTTGCACGAACTTCTAAAAATGTCTCTATCCTTCAAGGATTTGTGATCCTTTTCGTATTGACATCGGCGAATACCGTAGGCAATTGAAAGATTCACTGCAACGATGTGGCGCAGCGGCTCAAGAGACATCCGCTACACTGGCAAGGTCCCGTGATCCGAATAAATAAAAGCATTCGGGCTGTTAATGGTGTCCGATGCAGTACCTGGAAACAGAGTAATAGGAAAATCTCCGTTTTGACAGATTAGACTTTGCTTCACTTGGTGTCTGGCACGATTGTTGGTTCGGCTATAACGGAGTAAGCGGTATGAGGAATAAAAAGAGAAAGACACTTTGAAAAATGCAAATAATTGGATGATCGCAGCCTCAATGCGCTTCTGCCAACTTTTAGGACACAGACATGAAAGATATAGCTCTGTCAGGGAAGCCTCATGTGTCTCCCCAGGCATTTGCCATTCCATAGGTACTACCTCAGTAGCTATTCGCATGAATTACGATAGCTTTTCAGTCCTAATGTCAAGGCTGCACGCTACCATTTAGATTCCATCAAACATTACCTTTATCCACCACTGGACGTTCCTACATTACTACAGATCAAAAATACCTTTCGCAAGAAGCTTGTTAGTAACTGTCAGTACTCTCTTTTTGTGAATTATGCGACGACTCCAACAGCGTTTACAGCTGAGTTTACAGCCGAAAAGTGAGATGCTTCAGAGAAACCAGGTAAACTTGATACTACTAAGCTGTGTACGGTGTAGAATGCTTAACTCTCAACTTACCTTAGACTAGACCCGCATATAAGAAACATATAGCCGATTTACAATAAGTCTCCGCACGACCTTAACCACTTCTTTGTTTGCTTAAAAAGCTTTCCCTTTTTCTTTCTCTCTCTCTCTCTCTCTCTCTCCCTCTCACTCTCAAAAAACCATTTTCCAGATTTTGCTTTGAGTAAGCAAGCATTTTTTTACTTAAAATCATTCAACAAGTTTCATCTAGTCTTTCCTGCATTTCTCTCAGCAAAAACAAATTGTTATACACTCGCACATTTACCAAAAGTGAGCGCTTAGAAATAGCCTGCCACAAGCAGCAACAGCAATCAACCGCCAAAGGCATGACAAAACTTAGCAGTTGACACATGTCCAAGTGCACAACTTGTGCCCAACAACTTTCTCAATTCACCCACATAGCATTTTGCCTGCGCCTCTCTTGTGTGGCTTGTGGTTTTGCTATTGAAAAGTTTTTCTTTCTCAAAGTTTTACTATTTACTCGTTGTTTTTTTCTACTGGAAATGCCCTATTTGCTGAACTTTAAAGAAAACTTTGAAAAAAAGACCTTGAAAAGTATTGAATGTGTTTTTGAAATTTTAAAAAAAGGAACTTTGGGTTTAGCAAAATTATTTTAATAGAAAAAAAAAATCCAAGCAAAAGCAGAGTATTAAAACTGCACTGATTCTTCTTGGCAGTGTTGCATTCTCGCTTTTTTTTACCTGTTTGTGTAAGTGAATTGCTGTAAGCTTTGCTAAATGCTAGAGAAGTGTCGCAAACTGTTTGCAACATGTGGCAACAATGGCCTTTTTGCTTAACTGTAAGCTCTCTCTCTAACGAATTTTAAACACTTTGAAATTTTTTTTTTGCTTGCCTGCATGCCTTGAGGAGAATAGTAGAATAGGAAATTTTTTTACAACTTCACTAAGGTTTTTTTGTTTTCGTTTAGCAAATCGTATTTTCAATTTCTGAGATGAAAGAAAAATAGAAGAGATGATAATTTTTAAATAATTTTTCATCATGGCGTTTGTATTTACAAGAACATTCTAACAGCTGGATGAAGGACTTTTCCAGTTAAGGGACGTGACATTTCAAGTTCATGTCCTTAAAACTTTTGGTGGTGGTCGTCAGTAAAAGATCATCAGAAACTTATTGTGTTTTTTTCCTTGGCGCAAGTTTTTTGAGTGGTGGGCTTCAAGCCCTACTCACAGTCACAGGACGGTTCACAAACGGTTCACTTTATATTGCTTCAAAAAGATGTTCTTTGGCTATCCTGTAGATATTTGGTATAAGATTAGATTTCGTGAGATGCTTGCACCTTATGTAAGAGAATCGTTTTTGGCCTCTCCCTAGTGAATGACTGAAAATAGCTTTCCCCAATCGCGCGAACTTGGCAAAAGGGCTGTATCCTCCAAGGATTTGTGATCCTTTTCATATAGGCAACGGCGAATATCGTAGACAATTAAAAGATTCACTCCAACGATGTGTTGTTACGGCTCAATATACATCCGCTATATTGCCAAGATCATGTCATTCGTTCCGCTGGAAACACCCGAGCTTCAGGAAGGCTATCATAGGCAATAAACTCTACCTTTTTTTTTTAGACAAAATGAACACTTCTTCAATGTCATTGTTCATTTGGTAGCAATTTCTTTGAAGACTTGCATAGTAACCATAATTTTTTCTACATATAAACTATATGAACTCACCGAAGTCAGTTTGTAATTGATAATTTCATTGAAACATGTTCAAAGTTACACGTGCATATATTTAAAAAAAAAAAAAAAAAAAAAAAAAAAAAAAAAAAATTGAACAACAGCGAAAACTAGTAGGCAAGCAACAACGCATTGTTTAAATAATATCACTTTAATTAACAGCAGTTCACATGGACCTGAGTAAACTTAATTAAGAGCGAACAGAAATCAAAGCGAAGCAAATTGAAACATTCGAACTATTAACTGATCAATTACAACAATTTTGATTTTCTCCTTTTTTTTCTGTGACCTTGAAATAACACACCAATAAATGCAGCCTTGAAAACCATTGGAAATCAAAACTAATAATAGTAATAATGATAATAATGGTAATAGCATAACAATAATTAAAAATATTTTCAGTAAAAAAACTTTTTCTTCTACCTAATTGATGTAGTCAGCCGAGTGATAATAGCCGAGTCAGCAATAGCACTGGGCACTTGTTCTTTCGACGCAGTTCGGCCCTAATTAACAAAACAAAGTGAAGTCAGTCACTGGAAATTTTTAACACAGTAGAAGTCTCTCTCTTCTTCTACTTCAGTCAGCGTGTACAGTATCGAAACTTTCGAAGCTGTAGTGCTTTCAGCCATTCGGACAACATGACTTTGGCCAGAAAACCTTTCTCTCGAAGACTCCCAAAGACGACTCGTCGGTTGTCGATTGATTTACTCTTAAATCGCTTACTCAGTCCAAAGTAGAACTTCTCACAGAAAAGAAGCCACACGGTAAGAGTTATTTTATAGTAAACTTCGTTCGATACTAAATAAAACGGCTCGGAGAGAGGAATTCAGATTCTGACGGTGCTTTTAGTGTTGCTCAGCATCAGCTCGCACGTTTCTCTACTGAGATATTAAAACCAACAAAAGCGAGGGGCAGAGGCAGCTCGTTTCCGTGAGGACCAAGGCTACATGAAAATTTTCTCACAGGTATTCTCCAAGATTGGACAATGATATGAAGTTATATTGATAACGTCCAAAAGAACAGACCGAATATTCCATATTGGGGAGACTTTCCCGCAACAGTTAGTTCAGACTGTTTGATTTCCTTCTGATAGGTTGGACAGTACTTGCATATATTTCCGTTATCTGACATATCTTCGTCCGATCATATTATGCAAAGAGTCTGTATAGTCCGCCGAGCATCATTTGAGTTGTGTTATAGAACATTTATTCCATCGCCCTTGGTTGTTCGTAGAGGCTCATTATCTCCAGTGATTTCTTCATCACTGCAAGTGAGCACTCCGGAGAAGTCATCATTACAACATCATTACAAAACCAGGTTTTTTTGCCCTTATAGGAAAAAATCTCCAATTTCAAAATCTTGTTTAAGTCGCCTTTGTTTCTCTTGGAATTTCCAAGCATTACCCCTGTCGGTCAGCTTCTCAATCTTCTCATACTCTTTCTTTTAGAACTCTCCCTTCTTTTTGTCCGTAACAGCATTTCGTTTCTCTCTTGAACTTTGGATATCTCTCCCAGACGTCAAGCGTTGCGAATGATTGTAATGTTGCGATATACGAGTAGACAATACTCTTTCTCTTTACTACAGTGTGGCATGCTTTATCATACCAAATCTTTTTTCAACACTGTCAAAAATTCGTTAGCAGACTTCCCACAGTTATTGACTGGTGCTCTCAGAGAGCAGGAGCACTAGTTGAGTAGAAACCCAGCTGAGGATTGTGTTTACATGTTGTGTTGTGTTTACATGTTTCCGACGTCGAATTTTTTTGTGTTTAAAAAGAGTAAAGTTTAAGATCCCTGTAAGTACGTTCATCTAAAATACTAGAGAAGTTACTTCCGTTTATCACAACCTGGTTCGTTTGGTTTTGAGTTTTTTTGCTTCGATTAGAACCCAAACCTTTTGAAAGATTTTTTAAACTGGAATCTGTTATTAAAGATTGTATGCTGGATCCGGAGTAGTGGATCAGCCTTAGCGATGAACATTCTCGTCGATGATCTGGAATTCTTAGACCATACTACCGAAGATGTCGCCTTTTTAGCCATTCTGGTGTGAAAATCGACAGCAAGAATTTTTGATTTCCTGACGAAGACAGTTCCCTCACCTAAAGCGGAGTCTGGATCGAAAAATGACCATAATAGAATTTTCGACAAAGTTCTGATAAAAGAATTGAAAATTTTTGTAAAAAAATAGCAGTAAAAGTGTTTTAATTTGACGGAAGTGAAGAAACAAAAAATGTCATCTCAAAGATAATATATAAATAAAAGAAAAAAAAAAAAATTCAAAACTTATCACAATCCAGAAAATTAAAATATAATATATTTCTAAACCAAATTTCACTACCTCGCACAGTGCCTCTCCTCCAAATAAGATGTGGGCAAAAATAGAATTATGGATTGGAAAAATTAGTTTTTTTGGATATGGCCTAAATACAATCCAAAATAATATTTATTAAATTTTTTGAACTGAAATGCTTTCCAATTAAATTTCAATACTTTATTTCAAAATATGTATCTTTGAAAATTTTTTCTGTGCCTGGTATTTTTGCCTAAAATGTGTAGACTTACGCAACCTCTTAGCCGAATATAAATACTTTTGAGTATAAACTTATATTGAATTCCTAACACTGAAGTGGTTACCTTTCCAAAAATATCAAAAAAATCATATTGCGGACAATAAATAAATATTACTTTTTTTGCCTACTGAGGGAGGCACTGTTTGCTGTTGGGAGATCAGTGAGAGAGTTTGAAAAAAAATTATTAAATCCAAGAGAACTACTTATGTGTTCCACTTTAATAAAAACGATTTCATTATTTTTGTGTGAGAAAACGTTAGAAAACAGACATTACCGTAAAATGTTATTGAATTTCCAAAGAAAAGTGGCCACTTCCAGTAGTTAACATGAATACTATTGCTCAAAGAGGTAGAAAAAAAATTCAGTGTGACTTTTCGAAATGACTTTTAATTTTCCATTATTTGATTGTCACACACACACAAGCTACACTGATACTCTCCAATTACTATTTATTTATAACAATTGATTTACCTACCGCCAAGCAAAAAGCAAATTCATAGACTTTGATTTTCCCTTAAAGCGTAAAAAAATAGAGAAGAAAAGAGAAGAATTGTGGCAGCACCATTGAATAGGAAAGTGTGAAATTTCCCTAAAAAAAACTATTTACTTATTGTACATATGCATGTATGTGTGAATACACTGTACTGCCATGCAATGAAAAGTTGACAAAAACAATTGGGTGCTGTGCAGCAGCAGCACCTGTAAAAGGAAACATTTGTAAATATTTATACAAATGCAATGTGCAATGCAATGGAGCGTGGAGTGCAGTTTGACACTGCAGTTGGCATGCAGTTGGCGATGCAACAATTGCAACAAATGCCAACACATCACATGCATATGTATATATATAAGTATTGATAGCTGACTTGTGCAAGTACCGTTGGCGACAATGGCAACTGTTTGGTTTTCTTATTTTCTTGCCTTCATATTTTTTGACCGCACAAGTTGCATAGACATTTGACGCTGTTGTTGTTTTTGTTATTGTTATTTGCTTAAAAGTGTTAACAAGGTGAGTGGACGAGCACAAATAACTGTTGAGACGTTCAAATAAATAAATAGAAATTCTGTATAAAAAATATACAGAAAATAATGTTTGTTGTAGTAAGTAGTTATACTCATACATACATATGTGTTATGTTGCAAGTAGAGAAAGTAAAATCTATAGCCAGGAAAATTTTATTAGTAAATATTTAAATTTGTATTAAGTTCGAAAAAGGAGTTACTTCGGCAATTAGTTAAGTCAATAAGGCAACTGCAACCGCTCAAACAGCAGAAAGGTGTAATGTTGCTGAGAGTTCAGGGAACAACAAACATATGTACTCTAATGCAAACTTGTAGTTATGAATGGAAGCTTATATACGTATTCTGAGATAAAAATGCATAACAGAAAGTTTTGTATTTCTATTTTTAACAAAAAAAATTTTTTTTTTTTTTTTTTTTTTTTTTTTTTTTTTTTTGAAAGCGATGATACCAAAATGAATATCCTCCGTCGATTGATTATCTTCAGATTTTTTATCACGTAAGTATTTAGAACCAGTTTTCCGGTAAAATGATATTGTTCTAGCTCTTAGAGCTCATGTTTCCTTCATTTGAATTCTCTCATCATTGTAGTCGTCGAAGGCCAGCTTCTAGACGAGAGTAATCGCGTAAGAGGCTTGTTTTTTTTTTTTTTTTTTGTTTTTTTTTTTTTTTGACTCAATTTATGTTTCAGATCAGCCTCAACCCATTCCAAAATATCTCATTGTATTGCCTGTATTTTCCAACAGTTGTACCAAAAATACCTCCTTGTACACCCCCACGTTAAAGTCGCCAAGTACGATTTTGATGTCGTGATGAAGGCACCGCTTGTGCGTATGAACTAATCACTCGTAAGAAACATCTTTAGCTACATTATCGTTCTCTTCTGTCATGATGCTGAGGCTATAGGGCTATAGAACTTTCAATTAATACGTACTGAGTAGTGGTGCTCGTCCACCGGAGTAAACTCGATGTCTGAATGTGTCTCCCAATGAGATTCTAACACCAAAATTGCGCTCCATTAAATGGAGATAAGACAGAAGATAGACTTCTCCCGTCCTTGTCCCATCAAGCACATTTCCTGGTTAGCTGGGCAGCGGTAGCTTATCAATTAAAGATCCAGGCCTACCATCAAACCATAGTCCTTAATACATTTGTAGTGGCTGTCATTTATTTTTCCATTGGAGCTGGTTTCTACGTGGCTGGTCTCAAGCCCAACGCACAAGCTCCGAGCAGACGCTGCAATTAAACTTCAGTAAACCCTCCAACCGAATTTGTGGGAGAGGCTTTACCAAGGCTTCTCCTATTATCATTGACTTAGGGCTTCACACGGAGCTTTTTTGCAATTTTCCAGAGTTATGTATCCATCTGGGTGTCCCCTGTATATACTCCAGTGTGAGGTTCTCTTATGCAAACTCATTTATAGGTCTTGTTTGGGCTACCGATTTGTGATGTTGGGGAATTGAGGACCTATGTCTCTTGAATGCACTCGATGGGTTTAACTGGCATCTTGGTCTCTTAGAAGCTGAGAAGGTGTGCTAGTTCTCGTTTCCTTTCCCTAAAGTTCCCTTCCCTCCGGCAACGCTAACACATTTTTTGCCCAATTGCGGTTTGCCTTTTGTTCCTCTGTTGGTTGATAGACAGGGATGGCACCTAGCTACTGCGTAATCGGTGGGGCTGATCATCGGTCAGTATGTAACCTGACAGAGAACTTGATGGCTTTGGAGCAGCGGGGGCGTTGATCGCAGTCACTTGCCCCTGTTGTCCCAGACGTACTAGCCGATTACGCAAGAATTGAGTTTGACGTTTTGTTCATGCAGGACATTGTGCCGGCTCCCTGGCTCTGCGTTTTGTAACTCTAGTGAGACGAGCCTCCTGCGCTTCCTCCCTATGGATTGCTTTCCCTAATGGGGCTTACCTTTCGTCCGAAAGAATTATACTTGAGTGGCTCTGTAGGCCATTTCGGCTCCGTCGTAAAGGATGGTTTGGTAACGCCGCGCTCCTTAGTGGCATTTTTACCCCCGCAAGAATCCGAACCTGGATATTTAAATTTGTTTACGTCACCTGGCTTCTTGGCCAGCTACTGATATCAGTTCTTTTGGTACCGAGGAATTGGAAAATAAAGGCAAACTGTTGAATGCGGTAGAGTCACAGGCGGAAGCAAGTCGACATTGTCCAGTATCCCGAAATTTCCGTTTGGAATACAGCCCTACCACCCAATTGGTATGGAAACGCTTAACATCCTGGATGAGAGACACTCTCTGGGTCTGGTTGACAGATCCGTAGATTTTAGTCAGGTTACCAGTTTCACCTCTAGAAAGGTGAGATATCTCCCAGCGCAAGGCGTGCTTTATTTTGCGGAAAGCTCTGAAAGTAGCAGTGAAGCAGAATTTTCAGTCTTCTCACAGGTTAAATAATCAACTAGTAGTTGATTTTTCAGTACGAGAAACCCCTACTTACCATGGTCCATAGAGAGCTAGATGGATTGATTTAAGTCACCAAGGTCCCTCCAGACTTGTCTCATCTGACAATAACTCCTATAAGATCTGTTCTGCTCCTTATAAGAATCCTCTTTCAGAAACCGCCTTTACTGTAGGAGTACTGTGCAAGATCATCACATTTGTCCAATAATAGTGCGCATGGGAAAATCCGCCACAACTCTACTCCCAGCAACTTTATGATCCACTGTGCTGCCACAACGAAAATACCACAGCCAAATACCAAACCGAAATGACTGTGAGATAAATGATGCACTTCAATTTTGCACTCACCTTCCGCAAACTACACTCCACCGCTGCGGCGGCACCAGTACTCCACTCCACGGCACTCAACTGAAATTGAACTGCAAGGCTGACATCAAAGTTCGCGCAAAACATTGATCGAATTGGCAGTGTGGCGGTGTGGCGGTTGTGTCGATAAGTGTGTGTGTGTATGTGTGCGCGCGCATGCTCGTGCTGGTGGTGACCACCAAATGGACATCATAACCAACACCGAGTCCCACAGCCAAGTATTATGAGTACAACGAAGGTAACGACGTTACCAGCACGACAGACGACAGACAGCATTGTGACTACCAAAGCTTTGCTGTCCACCTGGTCCCTGTAGGTTACTACGACTGCATGTAAGCGAGCATCAATGACGTTGAACTACAACAACGGCAACAACAACAACGGCAACAACAACAATGACAACTAAAATAAGAAGCTCACTTGCAGCGTTCAAACAATGTGCGCACAACAATAGTTCGACAAATGATGCAAGCTGGCGGTGTTGGTGGCCCCAAACCTGCGCTCACCTTGATTCCAGCCTACTTCATGTGCACTACGTCCGAGTACTAATGTACTTGAATGGTGTAGTGGAGTAAAGAATGCGAAAAAATATGAGCTGAATATATGGATATTACGTGAGACAAACGAGCCGATCCTCGCAGGCATGCGGAACGCCGTGCTACAGTTGCATACATACATATAAACACATATGTGTATATGAACGACAAACAAGTTGCAAGTAAAATAATACAGAATGTAACCTACAGACACATACACTTACATATGTATTGGATTCAACATTGTTTGTAGATTAGTTAGCTGCCATGTGGCAAGTGCCACATCGGTGCACGTCGTTTCTGCTGGTTGTTGCGGTCGTTTTGCCAGAATTATCCAGCTAAGGCTTGTTAGCAGTCTCACAGCTGGAGCTGTTCGGTTCGCGAGACCTAGAGATGCATCATCAGTTGGTTGTGTTGCATTGCTCATTCCGCTTCTTTTTTTTTCTTCCTGCTTGTGTGGATTTGTGTTGTTGCAATGTCGAAAGTCTCAAATTTGTTATTAATAAATGACAGACATATAAATGATCCTTCAAATACGGAGCATTTGCTAAATGATCGACAGTGATTTGCCAGAGTTGAAATGGGCGGTAAAGTAATTGAGTTCAAAGCAAAATGGATGAGATTAATGAAGATCAAAAAAATGTGCCTATTCCACTCACAAGTAAAAAAAATTGTATGTACCTCCTGCTAAGAACCTGGCGAAAGGCTCTTCGAAGCTAGTTCTGCGCCAAGTAAGTAGCTTACATTGCACAGACTGTATCTTCTATCTAAGAAATCGGATCTTTTTCAACTCTACCTCAGATTACATCATTAATCAACCGATACGGCTATTGGTTTAACAACTTGTTAGAAACAGGAAGTTCGTAGAGTAGGGTTTAAAATAGAACTAGCGTACTTTTGAAGAGAAGATCATGTTTATAAGATTGTTAAGGAAACCAAATTAGGTGTCAGTGCCAATCGGGTATTAATCGAGGTAGGAAATTTATTCCTTATTAATATTTTTCCGACACATGGAAGAATCTTCATCATTAATTTTCGAACAAACTTCTTGCATGATGGATTTTAGAGGAAGCCTTCCTTGGTTGCTTTCGCAAATGCGTTGAGGAAAGATTGAAAAACCCAGGCGAGTGGCAATAGCAATTAAAAACTTCCTTTCTCTTATTTTCAGATTTTTCAGGTTGCCACGCTTCGAACCCATAACTTAGGCTTGAACAATATGTGGCAATGGAACCATCATTTCATTCCGTAGTCCAATCGACGGTCAACCGGGTGGACTGCACATGATGAACCCACTCCAAAGCATGGACAAACGCAACGGTCCGCTGACAGAGTTATAGTGACTGTATTTTGGGAAGTGCCTGGATTAATTTTCATTGACTATCTTGAAAAATAAAGGACCATCGACAGCGACTATTACATTGCATTATTGAATCCTTTATAGAACGAAATCGCTGAAAAACGGTCGCATTTGAAGAAAAAGAAAGTGCTGCTTCACCAAGACAATGCACTGTGTCATATGTCAGTGAAGTCGATGGCAAAAATTCATGAATTGGGTTTCAAATTGCTTCCGCATTCACTGTTTTCTCCACATCTGGACCCCAGTGACTATTTTCTGTACTCAGATCTCAAAAGAATGCTCGCTGGGAAGAAATTTTCGTCGAATGAAAGGTGATCGCCGAAACTGAGGCCTGCACTGAGGAAGCAAAGGACAAATCGTACTACAAAAATGGTATCGAAAATTTGGAGGGTCGCTATAATCAGTGTATCACCCTTGAATGAAACTATGTGAAATAAAGAAAATGAATTTTGCCCAAAAAATGTCTTTGATTATGGTGGGTCGGGGACTTTTCAATTGACCTGTTACTTAGATTGACTATTTATGTTGCTTACAGTGACGTAAAATATACATTTCGGCCGAAAAATTGAATCATTTCTCCCGATTTTGTTTACAACTCACCAGCAGTGGTTCGATTTATTTATTAAAATTTTTGGCGATGAAGTTCCATCAAAGACTAGTGCTTTGCGATATTATAGTGAATTCAATCGAGCTCATAGATCACTGCAAGACGAATTTCGTAAAGATCATCCAACAACAGTTGTTGTTCCAGAAACTTTTGATGTTGTGTGCAAACTGATACTGAAAGATCGACAGGTGACCTTTCGTGAGATATTAGTGGGACCAGCATACATTTAATATTGCTTAAATATTTAAAAAAAAATGTTTACGTTGGATTCGTCGATTGGTTGAGAAAAATGTAAAAAAAAAAATTGAAAATCTGTATTTCGAAACACTTCTATGGCAACGTGACAGGTGACGAAATGTGAATTTTCTCGTATGAGCCCGCAACTAAGCAGCAGTCGACGAAGCACTTCCAAGCTAAAGGTTGCCTGTTTTCCTGGAAAAACTGTGCATGTCTCAACGATACCACTAGAACAATGCAGAACAATTAATTCTGAGTTGTACGCAACCATTTGTTTGTCAGTTGTCTTGCGAGAAATCAGTAAAAGCAACCGCCACAGACAGATCACTCTTCGCCACGACAATGTGAGCAATTTTTCCGCACTCGAAACATCGATTTGACGAGTCATTCACCGTATGGTCTTGAATGGGGACCCAGTACGTTTTTTTATCCTTATAAGTAAAAAATAAACTGAGAGGTCAACGTTTTTCGACACCTGAGGAGGCGGTTGAGGTGTTCAGAATGCATGTTTTGGATATCGCTCAATCAGAGTTACAAAAGTGCTTCGTCAAATGGTTCAAACACATGAAAAAGTGTATAGATTTTAATGAAGAATATTTTAAAAGGCAATAAAGCAATTTTTTTATTTCTAACCCTGAAATATATAATGCAATCATCCTAAAGAGATTACTCTTAGTCCTGGGCTCATTACTATCTGATTATAATACATATCATAATAAAGTAAAAAAGTTAATTCGTGAGAAAATAATTATCATTTATCATAGAACATCAGAGTCACCGCTTTCAAGCGAAACTAATTGAGGCTTCCCGAACAATGGCCCTAACCAACCTTAATTGGGCTGGAGGAAGCCTTGGCACTGAAATACATTTGTCAATAGCCCCTATATGTGCAGCATATACACATAATAAAATTGAAAACATACTCCAAGCCATTGCTATGAGTATCAACTTTCAAAATTATTCAAATAAGTATGTAAATTTTAATAATTTTTTTCTTTCTTTTTTTTTTGTAAATATTAAAACTAACAGTATCAGTTGAAAGCATAAAAATGCATAAAAATGCATAAAAATATTATTTATGTTATGTTGAACATTAAGGAAATACACAATTGCCGTCCGCTGGTGTGCTTTGTTACCTTGCGCTCTTCGTTTATTTGGTAATGCGCATGCGCAGCGGCGCATATCAAACAATATGGGCTATTTAAAAGGCAACATATTAAATGCCTAAAATTATAGGGAACACAGGTATGTATGTTAGAAGAAAGGTACTGGTCAGTTAGCGCCACTTATTAGTATGTCGATTTTATGAGTGGGCTTTTTTCGGCTTTTAGTAAACTTGACACACCTACTACCACTGTTCCAAAAAGGCTATAAATAGTATAAGCATAGCTGAAAATTTTAAATATTTTCCAGCTTTTAGTTTTTATAACCAACAATGTCTTGAAAGTTATTTACATACATATATACATATGTATATGTGTGTATACCTTTAATTAGTCATGCTCAGTGAATTGTGAATATTTATTTTAATTGTCACATTGACTTTTATGCTTCAAGAGCGTTTGGGAAAACGTTAGTAGAAAAGAGGACGAAACTAGATTTTATGAAAAATATAATGGGGGAAAAATATTGATAAAATAAAAGAAATTAAAACATAAAAATAAAAAATAATATAAAATAATTTACTATAAAATAGTTAGAGAAATATAATATATAAAAAATAAAGTAAAAAAAGGGGGGAAATTTAAAGCAAAAAAAAAAAAAATTAAGTAAAAAAAAATAAAATATTATTTTTTTAGAATAAAATAAAATGGAGATGATTAAAAAAAATTAAATACTTAAGCAAAATTGAAAAGCTACATGATATAGTATTCCGATTTCGATGATTTTCAATACCAATATGCAATTCATGGTATGCTAACAGGCCAATTAAAAAGTAGAATACATTTTTTTTTTTGGTAAATTTAATTTTTTTATTCATCATAGTTCCCTTCAAGGGTGATTATAGCGACCTTCCAACTTTTCGATACCATTTTTGTAGTACGTTTTGTCCTCAAAATAGGCTTCAGTTTCGGCGATCACCTCTTCATTCGACAAAAATTTCTTCACACCGAGCATTCTTTTGAGAACTGAGAAGAAGAAATAGCCGCTGGAGGCCAGATCTGGATAATACTGTGGTTGCGGAAGCAATTCGAAGCCCAATTTTTGGATTTTTGCCATCGATTTGAATGACTTATGATACGGTGAATTATTTTGGTGAAACAGCACTTTCCTTTTCTGCAAATGCGGCCGTTTTTCAGCGATTTCATCCATCTAATGGTCTAATAACGCTATGTAATTGTCGCTGTTAATGGTCCTTCCTTTTTCAAGATAGTCAATTTTTTCCACGCACTTCCCAAAATACCGACGCCATAACCTTGGCAGCCGACTGTTGCGTTTTTCACACCTTGAAGCGGGTTCGCCGTGTGCAATCCACTCGGATGACTGTCGGTTGAACTTCGGAGCGAAATGATGAGCCATGTTTCATCGATTGTCACATATCGATGCAGAAAATCGGGTTTGTTACGCTTGAACATCTCCAAGCACTGCTCCGAATCATCAACTCGTCGTTGTTTTTGGTTGAAAGTGAGCTCCGCGGCAACCATTTTGCACAGAGCTTGCTCATACTCAAATATTCGTAAATGATATGGTGTACAAGTTCAGTTGATAATTTTAGCGTCCCTGTTGTTTAATTCAATTTTAATTTACGGTCATTTAAAATCATTTTGTGGATGTTTTTAATGCTTTCGCCGGTAACAACCTGTTTTTGGCGTCCTCTGCGTTCAGAGTTTTCGGTGGTTATTTCACCATGCCTAAACTTAGCATTCCAATCTTAATGGTTGTTTTTCCCGGGTCAGCGTCCGGAAACTCATCATCAAGCCCAGTTTTTGCTTCAACTGTATTTTTTCCCTTCAAAAAGCAATATCAATACGCGGAATTCCTTTTTATCCATTTTTTTTTTTTTCAAAATAACAAAGGTCACTTCACTCAATATGCTATAATCCACAGACTAATGATCCGACAGCTGTCCAATTCGTACACGCGTCTCTTGAAGGTTAGGGCTAACTAAAAATCATATGTTTTTAAATCTAGTACAGCCATTTATGTGTCATGCTGGGGACGTTTCAATTGACATGTTATGTATAGCATTAAAACTGCCGAACTTTACGATAAAGTTTCCAGGTGGCAAGACCAGGGTTACCAAAACCCGATATGTATGAAGCAACCCTTGTTTTAATTTTTTTTTATTATATTTATTTTTTATTTTATAATATCTGATTTTAATTTCCTTAATTCATTTTATTTTATTTACTTAATTAATTATTCAAATTTACTTTATCTTTTAATTTTTATTTTTTATTTGTTTTATTTAAATTTTAATTTTGTTTTGTATTATTCGATTTTATTTAATTTTATTTTTATTTTTATTTTTTTCTGTATTTTATTTTGTTATGCTTTAGGCCTTCTTTTATTTCATTTAATTTTTTTTTTTATTATTATATGATTTAAATAATATTTTATTTTTTATATTTTTTTTTTATATTTTATTACAATATTTTTTAATATTTTTTTTTTTTTTGTTCGATTTTATTATATAAAATTTTTTTAGTTCATGGCAACAAAAAATGGATATATTGTCACTATAGATATGCAAAAATTTTCCAAAAAAACATCTCAACTGACTATGTGTCCATATTTCTATGAACACGAAACTGTCAACTAATGGAATGTGAATGATTTATGGCTTTACACAAATAACCAATTATTAAGATACATACGAATGATTGCAAACAGACAGATCCAAGCATTGAGCCAATATTTAAAACTAAATATTCAAATCAAACTAAATATCAAAAAAGATTCATAATGCATGTATTTCGAGTTGACGAGCACGCGCCCTCAAATGCCTGTAAGCCACAGAGAAGAAAAAATGGAAAAAAATAAATAAAAGTAAAAAATAAAAACAGAAAAAATTCAAATCAAATATTACCTACATTTGATCTATAATTTACACGTCAAACTCTCGTTTGAGGCGTGTTTCCAACAGGCAGCACTCAAAAAATCGCTGGCGAGATCGTTGGAGAGTGGAGACAAACAAATTACCATATATCAATGAACTTACAGTTACAGTTACAACATTTTTAGTAAGAATGTCAGCGCATTATCTTTTCCGATTTTTCAATACGCTCAAAACCGAATGTTTAATTTGGGTTTTCCGGACTTTCAAATTAGTTTATAATGATTTTATTTCGTTAAAATTAATTGTATGCGAAAGCAAATCATGAAAATTTTGGGTGAAAAAAAAGACATCATCGGTTGTTGTTGTTATTTTGACATATGTGCATGTGCAACATGCAACATATGCAGGCAGGCAGGCAGATACAACATCCGTGAATGACGCTTGTAAAGTGTCATATTTGAGTGTCTAGTGCAGACGAGTGAAACTCAACTCAACTCGAAGTGGTGGTGGTGGTCTAATCAAGTGCATGTTTGTGTGTGTATGTGTTGCGGGTATAACTTTTAGAGTATTTTTTTTTTAGTTTTCAAAACTTATGTTTGGTCTAAAAATATAAGAATTTACATATTTTTGCCACCAAAAATGTAGTTTTTTCTCCAAAAACTGTCATGTCAGCTTGTTATCTGCGTGATTGGTGTATGTCGTGGAGAATTTCGTGTCTCACTGACATGCACTTTATGCGTTTTCGCGTCTAAAAAGCAGCACTGTGTCTAAAAGGAACTAGTAATATTAATTATTAACCACATTTTAGGGCAACTTACTAATTGATAAGCCGTTTTTGTAAGAAATATTTTATAATGGACATAATATAGATCTTAAAACTGAGAGATTTCAGTTTCTAGCTTAAAACACAGGAGATTAGAACACAGAATAACAACAAGTTCCAGCAACACTTTCTTAGTTTTTAGGCCACTTTACTCAATTCCTTTCATTTAAACTACTTGCAACCTTATTTATCTCATTTATAGACAGATAAAGAGGGCGAGAGAGATGCGTGAGTATTGGGAGTTTCAGTAACTTTCCGAGATGAGATGTGCACGAAAACTCCATGAGAAGACTTACAGCGACTTACAGCAGTTTTCGAATTCAGAGCGTATTCATGTGGGTAAATGATATGGAGATCGATGTTCAGAGCATACTGAGTTCATAGACAGAATACTTTTGCGGTATTTTTATGATGAATCCGAATACCCAATCGACGATGATGGAATGCACGTTCATTTACTTGACTATCATGCAGTACTTCGCTGGTCTACCGAATGAGCTATTGGTGCAGAATTAGAAAAAACGGTGCAGAATAGCTGACGAGTAAAATCATTTTCCAAATGCTGACGGAATGAGAACATACTTCGAAATTTGAATCTTATAGGTGTGATAAGAGACTCCTACCACGAATTCAAAATCGAATTCTCTTTTCAAGAGATCCTAGCTTTCCGACCATCGCTGCTTTTAATCTTTTCTGGCCATCATCCAACGGGAAAGCGGAACCTCCCAATTAAAAGACCGGAAATTCCAAGTGCATATCCTTAAATTGTGATTATTGAAAAAATTTGCAGGTATAGTCACTTAAAGCGGGACCCTCATCCGAAGCTTATTATATCTATTTATCATCGGCGGAAATCTTTTTCATGCTACGCATAACCACAGTGCTCTTTTAGAGACCGGCATTAAAATCAACAACTATGACAGTCTCAAAATCCAACGCCGAATTACGCTTCCCAACAGGTGATATTCTGCACTGAAAATTAAAGTCCTCTCTCCTACGAAAAAAGACAAAACTCTACAAGTCACTAATTACTCCCGTCCTACTCTATTTTGGGGAAGCGTGTACGATATCGACAATCGATGAATCGAGCTATGCTAGCTAGATCATGTCGTCCGTTTGGTTGGAAACACTCCAGTTCTGAAAGCAATGAAGGATCAGCTAATGAAAGTCCTGACTTTATGTGGTGTCTCCAATCGGCACTGAACTGCTGAGGAAATCCCAGTGTGGTACTGTTGATTGTCAGCGGTAAACGCATAAGCGCTTCCTACGCCAACAAGGAAGAACAAGATGACATGCCAGCTTTCAGGGGCAATTTTATATACAAATATTTCTACGACAGTCACGTCTTTATATCGGAAGGAACGTTCCCCTGACCTTTTTTAGGGTTAGACAGAGACTATGTCTCCAGAGTAAACAAAAATTTGTTGTGAGTTGTTTCCTTGCACTACAAAGCCGTGGCAACTCTCACAACCCTACGTAAAACTTTTTCAAGCAACAAAATTTTCTATAGTACATCCAGAGGGCTACAAAATGTTGAAACATCCATACTGGGCGACAAATATCAGCACCGTAATGTCTAGCGTGACTTCTTCTGTCATTTTCCCTATAGCATTAAAAGATTCTCAAACAGACATCAGCCTATGGATCAAAATAGTAACAAAATATCTTCATTAAAATCATTTGGAGCAAATAAAAAAATATTTAATCTCATCTGTCGAGCTCCCATTTTGTGACCTCAAAGGGCTTGCTTTGCTTCTTTGCGGCATCTCAATTCGATACACTTCACTGCCACTGGGCTCTGTATTGATATGAGTTTAGTATAAGTAATTTAAGCTAATTTTTATAGACCGAATCTCAAGGCTTCATGCACTAGATTCTACAAACTTTGAACTTTTCTCTCAAACTCAATTCTAATTTGCACTAAAATAATTTTTTATTTCTCATAAGCCTAAGAGCACTAAAAGAGCGGCAATGTTACATTCGATTTGAGTCGATTTAAGTTCGATTAAAATTTGAATTTCCTTATAAATTTTTTATGTTTCATATAACATATGTACGAGTAGAGCTATGCATAAGCGTTCGAAATGCCGATTTCGTTCGGCAATAAGTTCCAACAAAAGCTTTGCTGCGCTCTTTTCATTTTATTGGCACACAGATTGCAATGCCGTTAGGCGATTGCAATTTGTAGATTAATATGTGTCATAATGCAACAATAAAAGCAATGCGACTGGGAGCATATATAGTTTATAATATTTTTTTATGCATATATAAGAGTAGTATATGTGTACATATGTATGAAGGAAACATATTTATCTGCCTATAAAGCGTGCCAGCTTTTGTCGTTTTCCAACACTTTTATCAACTTATCTTTACAGTTATTTCGTTTCGGTAGTATTTTGCATTGCCATTGACGTTGCAAATTAAAGATTTTATCTTTTCGCCCAAAATTAGATTTTCTTTTTTGCATATATCGAAATTTTTGGGGAGGTAAATTCATACGAGCACAGTCGAATTGGTGATTTTTTATTTATTTAACTTAACTTTTTCTTTTAATGTGATTTTATTTTATTTTGTGTTCTTTTCTCTTTTCATGCTGTTTTAATTTTTCATTTTTATTTTTATTTTTATTTTTATTTTTATTCTTTGTTGTTGTTATTTAAAAATTTTTGCATCATTTTCCAGGAAATCACTTACTGTTGACTAAAAGTAGTTCACATATGTACAAATAAAGGGTGCTCCAAGTAGAGGTACTTTTTTCAATAGCCTTTTTGACAGATCACGCGTGAGTCGTGTTAAGCTGCCATGTTCTTTCTGTTCAGTACTGTTTAGGATTTCATCATGGAAAACCTACGCCTGAACGTTCTGTAAAGCATGTGTTTCGCTCGCTTCGCTCAACTTATGGTCAACATAATCGACCTACTGAACGTGCTATTCGCAACACCATCATCCATCTTGAGACCCAGCATTTATTATTTGAAAAAAGACCACGTCCAGCACGCAGGGAAGAAAATATATTGGCCGTAGCTGACCTTCCCAAGCGGCATCGTTTCGCTCTATGGGCTCTTGAAAAGTTCCACGAAGATCCGACGTTTTCGAGCCAAATTTTGTTCAGGGATGAGGCCCATTTCTGGCTCAATGGATATGTAAACAAGCAAAATTACCGCATTTGGGACGAAGAGCAACCTGAAGAGATTCAAGAGCTGTCATTTCATTCAGAAAAAAAAAATGGTTAGGTGTGGTTTGTGGGCCGGTGGAATCATCGGTCCATATATATATTTCAACCGTCAATGGCGACCATTATCTCGCCACGAAACCCGATTATTTGATGTCTGAAATTGAAGCTCGTGATCTCCGCGACATTTGGTTTCGACAAGACTGCGCCACTTCTCACACATCGCATCAATCAATGGATTTATTGAGAGAACACTTCGGTAAGCAGATAATTTCGATTGGCCACCAAGATCGCGTGATATCACACCGTTAGACCTTTTCCTTTATGGATATGTACAAGTAAAGTCTAAAGTCTATGCGGACAATTCCGCTTCGATTCAGGCCTAGGAGCAAAACATCACGAGTGTCATTCGCCAATTCAGTTACCACTCGAAATGCTCGAACGAGTCATCGAAAATTGGACTCAACTGATGGACCATCTGAGACGTAGCCGCGGCGAACATTTGAAAGAGAAAATTTCAAAAAAATAAATGCCAAAGAATGTGCTTTCGAATGATAATAAACATTCCCTACTAAATTTGAATTTTCTGTGTTTTTTTTTTCATGATAAAAGTAGGGAACCTCGAAATGGATCACCCTTTACATGTTTAAGTGCATAATTTATATACATACTACATATCTAACCTTACGCAAATTTAGCTACATACTCGTACATATCTCATTCCCCAGTATGACTAGTTTCTACTAGCATTGCACTTTATTTCAAAACAGTCAGCGCTTATCAGGCTTCTTCGTCATCTTATGTAGCAGTCTTGAAATCTTATCAATAACGCTTGTATAGAAACATGCTTGTCGTAAAATTGTACATATTAACAATTAATTTTAAATGCTTCACAAAGGTTCCCAACTGCAAATTATTTTTCAACAGTAAATGAATAAATTTTGAGAACTTCCTTTTTAAGAATGTTCAAAGCTGGAGTGTTTTCATCCACCCGGACAACTTAACTTAGTTAGCGTAGCCGCTGTTTCTTAATTTGCTGAACTATGACAACGTCGTCGTATGTCTGATACAGCTAAGCGTAGTATTCGTCTCGTCTGCGGTATTCGGCATCGCTCCATCGGAGCATTAGTCTTTCGCAAGAACTTTCTCTCGAAGACTGCAGATGAAATTGTTATTAGTTCTGATTCTGGTTCTATATAACTGCTTACTGATGGGAAGCCAAGACGCGACTGTTTATTTGATTACAAGAGATAGTTTGTCTTAACCTCAGTCACTACCAGAACCGTTCGCCTCATTGCGCTATCCAGTTTAATATGGTGCGTGAAATTATTGAGCAAATAAAAGTTCAAAATTTCATGAGAGACCAGTTTTTGTTCAAATTTATTATTAGTAAAAGTCCCTGAAACAGAATTGAAGGTTTCAGAGATCCGATAAATATTTAAATTATTTTAATTTTCAAAACAACATATAAAAATATTCAAAACTTTGTGATGAAAGACGTAGATTTTTCTTAAGGAATTGGCAAATATTTTTTTTTTAAATATTTTAATATTTCGATCATGAACTTGAGAGATTTTTAGCCGCAGAATAAGTGGAAAATTTTCAGTGCTCTTTAATTTAAATTGCTTCTTATTGTAAAGACCATGTTCATACAGACGAATTAGCTGAGACAATTAAACCTTAAATTGCGTCACAGCGTTTTTTGTTGTTCACACATGCATTCAATTTAGCTGTAAAAATTAGTATTTGATAACTGACACTTGCTTTTATTTAAAAGAAAAATATGGATGATTAAAATTTAGATATTTGTGTAGAATAAAATAGCTGAAAATTTACAGTCAATATACAAAAATTACTAATTGAAAATATATATTTTTGAAGGAAAAGGGTTTTATTTATTCTCAGGCCAAATAAATTTTTCAATTTGTTTCTCCTATAAAAATTTTCCACATAAAGGCTTGCCCAATACTCTTTTACTTCGCTTTAGTTTAAATTTGTTTTTTTTTTTAACTTAAAAATAGTATTTTGAAATTTAATTGACCAAAAAACAACTCTCAACTCAAAATTAAGTCAAATCGACTAATAATTATTTTAGTCCGCCATTTTCTTGGTATTTTTTCTGTCCAACATTAATGATATTTAATGGTCAGTTATTTTGAAAGATTTTTCTGTGTTCAGTGAACAATTTTTTCACTCCTCAGAGTTCCATACGAAACTTTCCACGTCCTTCTGAAAAATTTCCAATCAGCAGCTAATCTCTTACATTTTTATAAGATTAATTTTCTTACATTTAGGACTTTGATTAATAAAATGCTTTTAATGAGCTAATTGAGAGTCTGTGTGAATAGCTTCCCATACTGTAATTGTAACTTATGGATATGCGTATACCATTTGTATGTGGTTTAAATTATTAAGCGCACGAACACAAGTTGAAAAATACGGTTATTTCAAAAAATTAAATGTAATTGGCTCACTCTTAACATTTATTAGTCCCCTTTGCCTTACCCTGTTCATAGAATGCGGGGTTTTTTTTTAATTGACATACTTTGAGTTCTTCAAAAACGTATTAAATAATCCGAACAAAGATAGGATTTCTTGGAAACGCTTCAGCTCAGTCTATAGCACTTCAGTATTAAAAATAATTATCTATACAAAATTCAGGTCATTTGAAAATCTAATAAATATATTCCAAGCACTTCAAAAGTAGTAGTAGGCAATTACTATAAATATGCAACTCTGTTGTAGCGCTTAAGGCAGTAACAAATTAGCTTTAGACCACCTGTTGCCTGTTCGGTTTTTAAGAAATTAGTGCAAAATGAAGTGTAAGTCTGCTTAACATAAAGTAAGTACTTACTTCCTGAACATGTGAATTATTTTTCTAGTTTTCGCAATAGTCCTGTTCATGACACTCTTAATCACCTCTGCGTACACCGCCGATGAGTATTGCGATCCGGACAGTGATGGCAAACCAGTTTGTCGGATCAACTCGAATGGTCAGACATATCGTAATTTTTGGGATCCAACAAGATATTGGATTTGTGTTGGCGGCGGTGAACCGATTTCGAAACGCTGTCCAAGCAACACCGCCTATAGCGGGGTCACAAATAAATGTGTATCCTGGCTGGATTGGGCTTGGGTGCCGCCATGTGGTTTGGAGTAATAATTGGAAATTATGGAATGATTTTGTTGTTGTTGCGTTGCTGGTGATTGTTGTCTTTTTTTAAAATTTATTATATTGTTTTTTAAAATAAAAATACCACCATTCATGCCGAAAGCAGGAGCATGCTCATGGAACGTAAAGGTTTCGTAAAAAAACGAGTAAGAGTAACCCTTCATTTTCAGCTTGAAATATTACAGAGAGCTTTGGTTTCACTGTGTCCCCGACTTCATTAGCCAATTCGTCACCCAAAATATTTGACCTAGCTGGAAAGGATTTTTGAAAAAGAAGTCTCTTCATGAGAAAGTAGCTGAAAACAGAGATTAACTTTTAATATGACTGAACTAGGTAGCTTAGTCTCTGCATGTATATTTCTTCTTCTTCTTCGGCGTAGGCACCGCTTACGCGATTATATCCTTATCAACAATAGCGCGCCACTCGTTTCTTCTCTTTGATGTTTTTCGCCAGTTGGAAATACTACCAAGTGATACCAGGTCGCTCTCCACCTGATCCTTCCAACGGTCTCCCGGTGGAGGTTTTCCTCTTCTTCTTCTTCCGGTAGGGAGTATTCCATCGAATACCTTCACAGCTGGAACGCTTTCATCCATTCGGACGACATGACCTAGCCATCGTAGCCGGTGCCTCTTGATTCGCTGAAATATGTCAATGGGTTCGTTTAGCTCATACAGCTCATATTTCCATCGTCTGTGGGATGCGCCGTTGGCAACGCACAAAATATCATTAATCGTCGGCAAAACTTTTCTCTCGAAAACCCCTGAAGCCGACTCATCGAATGTAGACATCGTCCAGGCTTCTTCTGCACCACATAGCAGGACGGGAACGATGAGCGAATTGCAGAGTTTGGTTTTTGTTCGTCGAGAGAACTTTTCAATTGCCTACTCAATCCAAAGTAGCACCTGCTGGCAAGAAAGATACTGCGTCGGATTTTAAGGCTGGCATTGTTAGTGTTATTAATGCTGGTTCCCAGATAGACGAAATTATCTACGACTTCGAAGTTATGACAGTCAACAGTGAAGTGGGAGCCAAGTCGCGAGTGCGATGACTGTTGATTTGATGACAGAAGATATTTCGTTTTGCCCTCGTTCACTACCAGTCCCATTCACTTCGCTCTTTTGTATAACCTGGAGAACGCAGAACTGAATATATACTTGGAACGCTTAAAAATTATTGAGGAATTACTGACCTCACTGGGTGGACTTATTCGGCATCATTTAGAAGATTGTGCAAAGGGATTTCTTGCATTCTGCAAAGCTTAACTTGGGAGAACCTACTTCTACGGTTCTGTATCGCCGAACTGGTTAGAGTAGAGGGTAAGAACTAGAGGTCTCGCTATTCGAGGTCAATTCCTGGAGCAACGTGAGATCGGTGAAACTCTTTTCAATTTGGGGTGGCTCGCTGTAAATCGGCAGTTGTAGGAATATATTTTATCGAAATAGTTTAAAGGAGAATTGTCGGAAACTAGAGGAACATAGAAAACATTAATGAGAGAGATAGCAAATAATGAACAGAAAATATGATGAAAGAGCTTCAGCCTAAAAACTCATACAGAAGGTACAGAATGGGAAGAGAGAAAATAGAAATTTGGCATTTTTGAAAACACAATGTTCTCAATATCAACAGAATGAATTATTTTCCAGTGATATTTCAACACATTAAATTTTTTTATTAAGTTTTGTAACTCCAAAAAAAAAAAATTCATTTTGGGCCAAAAAAAAATTTTTTAAGTAAAAATATTCTAATTTCTATGTACGAGTTTATTAAAAATGCGTTATTCATAAATTTAACTCAACAGACTTTAAAAAATTTCCAAAAAAAAATATAGTTCTAATTTGTTGAGTGCTACTTAAACGTTTATCATTTGTCTTAATTAATCTCAAAGAACGATTAAGCAACAAAATTTGCTTCCTCAACCAAAACGAGTACACAACTCAGCTGTAAGCTAATGATACCAATATTATTAGCTAATATTACATTACACAGAGGCTGACTGAGTTAAACCAAAAAAAAAAGTATATACACACACATGATAATTAGCATTTAGCAAAAGCTTTTGGCCACATCCGTTTAGGCGTTTTGTGTCTCTGTGGAAAACTGATCAGTGGCGATGACTGCAGACAACTCCAGTCTCGCTCAACTCCAGCTACAAGGCAACGAGGTAAACTAGCTGCGGGCCATTTGTGTTAACAGCTTATTGAATTGCTATTACATACATTCATACGTACATACATACCAATGCACATATGATAATCATAAACATAATATTATATGGCGCACTATCAATTATCGATAACCAACAACTACTGAATAATTACCACATAAGAAGCACACAGATAACAGGTTTGGCATGGAGAAACAGACATAGATGATATAGAAATGAGAGGGGGGAAAAGTGCGTCTCGATTTGCTGGCATAATTGTTTGGCGTTTAAAATATATAATAAAAAAAAGAACAAAGAAGATTATCTTAAGTGCCCGATTGATTGTTATTTCCGATTACTAATTGATTATCTAATAAATTTTAATTGTATATATATAATGTAGAGTGTGCTATAGTGTTTAAAGTGATAATTTCTTTAGAAAATAGAAATAGATAATAAAGTATATACAAGTAGACAATTTATTAAATAATTACTGTAGATTATACAAATAAATAACTAACTAATTATTATGCCTAATGCTCTTCAATTTTATATTTTAAACTAAATTAATTTTTTCTTACGTATTTTTTCATTTTATTTCTTTATTTGAATTAGTTTAATTTTTTTCCTTATTTCTCTTTAATTATTTTGTTTTATTTTATTTTTTATTTTATCTTATTTTTTACATAATTTTATTTTATATCTATTTTATTTTATATTATTTTTAATTATTATATTATTTTTTTTATTATTTTTTTATTTATTTTTTTATTTTTTATATATTATTTTATTTTAATTTTTTTATATTTTTATTTATTTTCTTCTATTTTTTATTTTATTTTATTTTTTTTTCTTATTTTTTTTATTTCATTTTATTTTATTTTATTTTTATTTTATTTTTTATTATTTTTTTTTTTAATATATTTTATTTTTTATTTTATTTTATGTTAGTTTATTTAATTTTTTATTTCATTTTATTTAATTTTTTATTTTATTTTTTATTTTGTTTTATTTTTTATTTTAATTTATTTGATTATTTATTTTATTTTATTTTATTTTATTTTATTTTTTATTTTTTTATTTTATTTTTTATTTTGTTTTATATTTTATTTTATATTTTATTTCAATTTATTTGATTATTTATTTTATTTTGTATTTTTTTTTATTTTAATTTTATTTTAGTTTATTTTTCATTTTATTTTATTTTTTTTATTTTTTTTTATTTTTTATTTTATTTATTTATTTATAAATTTTTTATTTATATTTTTATTTATATTTTTTAATTTTATACATCTTATGTGCACGAAATTGTATATAAACTTCGGTCCGAATTTTATACATATCGTACCATTATGACGAGCTGAGTTGATTTAGCCATGTCCGCCTGTCTGTCTATCTGTCTGTCAGTCTGTTCGAACGCAAGTTTTTGAAATATTTCAACCAAATATGGTAGGCAAGTGCAACAATACGTTTAAACCATCATTTTTCGGAGTATATATACGACCAATTTTTCAAATTTAAAATATTGAGTAATAAATCCATCAAAAAAGTAGCTTAGTACAACTACACGCACTATGAATTGCATATTGATACTGGAAATCATCGTAATGGGACGGCTATAACATAGCGCTCACATACTCCGATTTTTTCAGACGAGAGTTTATGGTCAAACCTCAATCAAAAAAGCATCTAGAAGCGTGAAATTCGGTATTAAGCAAAATTATTGTCAACTGCATATTGGTAAAGAAAAACAACGAAATCGGCATACTAAATGGTGATCCAATTCGAAGTTCCCTAATTGAAAAAAATTCAAATTTAATGGGGAATGTTTATTACTATTCGAATGCATATTCGTTGGCATTAATTTTTTGAAGATTATCTCTTTCAAATGTTGACCACGGCTACGTCTCAGATGGTCCATCCATTGAGTCCAATTTGCGATGACTCGTTCGAGCATTTCGACGGGTAACTGGATTTTTGGATCTCTTCAGATTGTTTTTCGTCCCAAATGTGGAAATTTTTCTTGTTTATATACACATTGAGCCAGAAATGGGCCTCATCGCTGAACAAAATATGGTTCGAAAAAGTCGGATCTTCTTGGAACTAGACGTAAGATGCGCTAAGTCGTTCCGTACGTCAGCCCGAGTTCCTGCGAACGGTGCCGAATCGCTCTCTACGGTCTTCGTGGTCAATGTGTTGAACGTTGTTCAGGCGTAAGTCTTTTCGAGATGAAAAGGCAAACAATACTGAACAAAAATTTCATGACACAACTCACGCGTGATCTGTCAAAAAAAGGCTATCGAGAAAAGTACCACTACTTGGATCACCCTATATATCATTTTATTTTAATTTTTTATTTAATTTAATTTTATTTTTAACTTTAATTTAATTTGTTTTTATTATTATTCAATAAATGCTTTCTTTTATGTTTTCCTTTTGTTTCTTATTCATTTATATTTTTTTGCTAAATTTTATTTATTTTTTTCTTTTTCCATTTCAGTTTCCTAACAAATATGTAAAATTCTGCCTGCCGCATACACTATGCACTAAAGCTTATCAGTAAGTTGTCTCCAATCACCACTGAATTGTTTAATTTGTGTTTTCTTAATTAAGTGATAAAATTTTTTTTTAATTTTCAATAAAAGTTTCGCAAGAAAAAAGTCAAATAACAAACATATATACAAGTAAATGGAGAAAATTTACAATTTCTAGTCATTGATAAGAAAAATTTAATTATTGCAACAAATTTACACGCCTTTTTTTACAATTTCGCCACTGTCCCCACCTTGGTGTAAGAAATTCTAGTGCTTGGCGAAAGTAATTTTCATATAAAAACTGCGCCAATGCAGTAGTTTGTCATTCGTTATTTGCTACTACGACATTTGCATTCGAACATATAATTGGAACAGAAAAAATGAAATTGGGTGCGTTTTAGAATTTTCGCCAGTAAAAAAGCTAATTTAAAGGATACGCATCCTGAGTGTTAAAGAAAGAGAAAAAAATTTTATTAACTAAAAAATCGTAAAAACCTTAAGCTTATTCCACAGAAATACGAAAACTAAACATAAAGTTATCGTAATATCAGCTTAAAACCACAATAAATTACTTTTTAATTAATTTAACAGATTTTTTTTTAATTTTCCATTATTTAATTATTATTTCCCTAATATAAATATATTACTCATCCGACAGATCTCTTTTTTCTCACCAACAGTCCACGTACTCGCCTTTGTGACTTTGGCTTACGCTGCCACAGTGTTTGCTGCAGAATGCAATCCCGATGGCAATGGCAAGCCCGAATGTAATGCTTCGAATGAGGGTGCGATTTCACGTAATTTCTTCGATCCCACTCACTACTGGGAATGCAAAGACAATACGGCCATCTCAGTACGTTGTCCAGATACAACTGGTTTCTTAGCTTCAGCGGGAGAATGTGTACCATTCAGCGAATGGAAGTGGACACCACCATGCGCCGATGTGCGTCCTTAATTACAAATTTAAAAAAAAAAACACTTGATTTTGACAGCATTTGATGGATTAGTTTTTTTTTGTTTAGCTCTATCAAAAATAAAAATGTACATAAACACTGCAAAAATGTGAAATGGGATTTTTTGATTTTTAAATCGCAGGTGGTCTCTGCATTTAATTAAATTAAATTTAGCAACATTTAATTTGGGTTTATTTTTTTTTATTTCATTTTATTTTTATTTTTTATTTTTTTTCATATCTTTTATATTTTTTTTATATTTTATATATTATTTTTCAATTTATTTTTTTAAATTAATTTTTTTATTTTATATTAATTTTTTTTATTTATTTTATTTTTTTTTATTTAATTTTTTATTTATTTTTTTAATTTAATTTTTTTTATTTTATTATTATTTATTTATTTAATTTTTTTAATTTATTTATTTATTTTTTTCATTAATTTTAAAAATTTTCAATTTAATTTATTTATATTATTTTATTTTTCTTTTATATTATATTATGTTAAATTTTTTTTATTTTAGTTTATTTATTTTTTATAGTTAATTTTTTTAATTTCATTTAATTTTTTTCTTTTACTTCATTTCATTTTAAATTATTTTTTATTTTTTTATTTTTTATGTTATGATAATTTTTTTTAATATTTATTTATTTATTTTTTTATTATTTTTATTTCAATTTAAGTTTCTTATAAATTTTTTTATTTTATTTTATTTTTTATTTTAATTTATTTTTTATTTTTTATTTTTTATATTAAATTATTTTATTCTTTTTATTTTACATAATTTAATTTTTTTTTATTATTATTTATTTATTTTATATTTATTACTTTTTATATTTTTTCATTTTATATTTTATCATGTTTTATTTATTTTTTTTAATTTTTATTTATTTTTTAATTTTTTTTTTATTTTACTTTATTTTATTTTTTATTATTTAATATAATAATAAAATTTATTTAATTTAAGGAAAATACTATTAATCAACTGATCATTCCCGTTGGATCTCCCTATATTATTTTATTATATCCTGTTTATATATTTTTATTTTTATTTTTATTTATTTTATTTTTTATTTTTTATTTTTATTTTTATTTTTTTTATATTTTTTTTATTTTAGTTTATTTTATTTTATTAATTTTTTTTTTCATTTTTTATTTTATTTTTTTTATTGTTTATTATAATTTTTTTATCCTTTTCTTTTAATTTTTATAATTCTTTAATTTTTTAGATTAAAATTATATATTTTATTTTTATTTTTTATTATGTCTAAAATTTTTTTGATTTTAGTTTATTTATTTTTTATATTTAATTTTTTTAATTTCAATACATTTTAGTTTTTTTTTATTTTATGTTATTTCTATTATTTTTTTATTTTTATCATTTTATGTTATATTATTGCAATTTAATTTTTTATATAATTTCTTTTATTTTATTTTTTATTTTATTTTTTATTTTTTATTTATTAATTTGTTTTATAATTTTAATTTTTTTTATTGGTTTTATTCTATATTATTTTAGTTATTTTAGTTTTATTTTATTTTGTTTTATTTTATATTTAATTAATTTATTCTATTTTATTTTTCTTAAATTTAATTTTTTTTAATATATTATTAATATTAAATTTTTTTTTTTAATTTTTATATATATAATTTTTTTGTTTTATATTTTATTTTTAGTTTTTTTTTATTACTTCTGAAATTGTTTTATTTTTATATAATCATTTGATTTTTTAATTAGTTTTATTTTTTAATTAATTTTATTTTTTATTATTTTTTTTTAATTTTTTTTTATTACGTTTAATAAATTTTTTTATTATTTGATTTCATTTGTTTTAGGTTTTTACCCTTTTATTTTATTTATGTATATGGTTGTCAAGCAAAAAAAAGTTGAGTTTTCTATGCAAAAAATAACAAATTAAAATTTACAAACAAGTACAATAGTGACAATGAAAAAACAACAACAACAAAATAAAAAATGTAACAAAAATTCTTGTTTTCTCATATCAAGATCATTTTGTCTTGAATGTTGACTCTTAACACCTTTGGAGGTAAAGAATTCGAATTGGTCACCCGCCTGAGTTGCTGCTACACACGCACACACACATACACGTTCAATAGTGACTAACAGCAAAACTAACTGCCAAACAAAAGCATTTCAACTGATCTGTTGGCAATGATAATAAGCACACGTCGTGTATGTGTATGTGTGTGTGTGTTGGGTGAACATTATTTGTAGACACTGTTTGCATTTAATTTTTTTTTTTTCTTTTTTTTAGTTTCAGGTGTTTATACATTGCTGTTCTACCGCGCTTTTACGAAATCCGAAGAAGGTGCTCGCAAACACTGGTGAATGTCAGGATGAGTTTGTATGAAAGCTCACACTTGAATTCGTTAACTGAAGGCGGGTGGATAGGTTTTGGCAAACGAACTCTTCGCCGCATAGTTCACTAGTCGAAATTATCCCGAGTGAAAATCTACAAGTAGTCATACAAACTTTTGCATGTAACGGAGTAACCCATTTTCGGTACAAATTTATACAAAATCAATTGTTGGCATGTTCTGTTCTGTGTTTTTTTCTTTCTGGAGTTTCAGTTCAAGTTGAAGATGCTGATTGTGTATTGAAACAGTTGCTACTGTATTTCGTATGACTGTTAAGCGTTCACACCCTCACTTCTTGTTTCTTGTTGGCGAAATTCAATAAACGGCATATCAGCGATCTTAACAACAACAATTTTTAATTTGAATTGTCGATTTTCTAAAACCAGCGAATGCTTTACACATGCACTCAACAACAACTTATTTCAACGATTCGCGGCTTAAGTTTGTGAGAATTAATTTGCTGATCTTTTATTCTCTCATAGAATACTGATTCCGTTAATTTTTTCAATAAAGAAGAGGACGAGATGGACATCTTCTTAGTATCAAGTAGGCCATGAGTGTTCATCCTAGAGACATTTCATGTGATTATGCTGTCTAGCATACAACTTTTCAACAAAAGTTTTTCTTCCAGCCTGTGTGGCCAGGACTAGATGACGTGGAAGTCATTGATAAAAGAAGATATCTCGTTTCGTCCTCGTTTACTACGAAGCACTAGATTAAAAGAGAAACTCAATAGAGAGTAAAAAAACTTCGTTCCAGGCCAATCGTTCCGGTTACTGTCAATTCCGACCAATATTCGAGTTTTTTCCAGAGTTCAAACACTGTTTTCCACACCAAATTACAGCGCAAGAGCGTAGGAAAAACTCTTGCCTAAGACGAACAAAAGTCGACGAATAAGTGGTCCCCGCCTATGCTCTTCTTCCATTTCTTTCTTGATATCTCTCGTCATTTGCCCTGAAATACATTTAGCTCTCCTCTTTATGTCATGATATCGCAACCGTTCACAATATCCAATCCCATCTTTCACAACTGGTACACGATTGGTGGTTATGACTTCCTACACGCATTGAAAACCAATTTCATCCCAATTTTAGAGTTGAATTTTCTGAGTTCTAATGAAACTTGCCTTGGCTTAAGGATTTTAATGTTACGACGGGTTAATGATGTAAAGTGTGCTCGAAAAACGCATCCGTAGTCTCTACGCCCTGGCTTTTCGTCGGTCCGTAATCTAATATAAGAAATATCTAGCTTTAAACCGCACTGTCAGTTAGTGAACGATAGAGTCTCTTTGCGATGCGATGGAGTCTCTTTACACAAATTACAAATTCAACAAGAAATTCGAGCTCCCTTAAATGCCCACTGTAATAAATGACAAAAGCATATTTATCTCTGTAGAGCTCGGTCTCATCTTATCTTATCCATCTTCTGGACGGCGATCAGCCAGCCCGAATATTTTCGTGGACATTTTCATATCCATTGTTCGTATTTCTCTAATAATTCCCAAGCGGATCTCTTCTCTTCCTTTCTTGGGGACCCCATCGTTCCTCTTATGAGGCGCTGAGGCCAGGTATAATTCGCGAATATATATCAGCAAGACAGATCAACAAGACAGTAGGAAAATACTATTAATCAACCGATCATTCCAGTTGGATCTCCCTAAATTCTTTTCCTATAATAAATATCAAAAATAAATATTTCTTTCTTCCCTTGCCCGGCCTATTCTATCTCCTGGGCGACGCTGATGTCGACCTGAATATTTTCGATAATCTTCCCATTCAACAACAGCGCATTACAGTTGAATAACCTTAGATCGTGAATGGACTAAAAAATTTCCGGAGATGTAAAACAGCAGCACAACAGGAACTACCCATTAGTCAACTGAGCATTCCAAGTTTCATTTTCCTTAGTTTCTTGACTGTGCTTTATATGAAAAATTGGAAATTCTCTTCACTGCCTCTGCAGCCACATTGACATTGTGACGAGACTTCTTCTTCGCTGAACGTCACTCCCAATCTATAAACATACATCGTTAAACACGCGTTAGTTACTAGATCTTGCACGAGGGAGACCTCTTTGCGTTTCGGTGCTATAGAGCTCATACTCACTCGAAATATACCGTTCGTTTCTGGTGCAGATATCAGAAATAATAGTTCTTTTACAACAACAAAAAAATCAATAAATAAAAAAATAAAATAAAATTTTGTCTCTAACGCTCTACAGTGTTCAAACTATGGCGCCTTTCAACGAACTTATCTCAAATTCAAATATTTTTCGAGTGCCAAACTTATCTTGCTGCAACAACTTAACTGATTTCTCATTTTTTTTTTTTTTTTTGCCACAAATATTTACACGCTTTCCGCTGCACGATTTGTAACTTCCTTGTACAGCCACCACATATGGTTATTGTGACTGGGTCAATTCTTTGTCGATTTCGAGTTCATTTAGTGATTTCCAATTACAATTGAATTAGAAAATACCGCAATTCCGAGTCACCCTTAATCGGTGTCGCCACGGTCGCACCAATGTGGTGTTCATTGCTGCCATAGCTTGTTGTTGACGGTGTCATGGTTGCCATTGTTGCTGCTGCGACGGTTGTTGTTAACCTGTTATCTATGCTACTCATCTCGGCATAGCGGTATTAGCGTTTCGCGCGCGCGAAATTTTCAATTATTTTTTTTTTTTTTTTTTTTGTATTACGTTTTAGCGATTTCTAGCTGTTTTTGGTAATGACGTTCAATGGCACTTTGAAAACTTGTCTCTATGGTTTCGTTCGTAAGTGACTGAGTGAGCGGTGGGCAGTAAGTGAATAAATGAGTGAGTGAGTGAGTGAGTGAGCGCGCGTGCGTCATTTTGCAATTGCAACTGTTTTTATATTTTTTTTTCTTACTTTTTTTTTTTTTTTTGTTACTGCATTTAGCTGTTTGGCAGCGCATGTGGCAATGCTGTTGGCATGTGAATGTCATGTCGATCGTACAACACGATCCTTGCACGTCTAAAGCGCACCTTCTATGTACTCGTACATACTCGTTCATATATATATTTGCGGCGCGTTCCCTATTCTTTTTTGGTTTCTTTTTTCATGTACTTTTGGCAATCGATAAATTTACATAAGCAACATGTTGCAAATTTACAAGCAGCATTTTTCTTCGTAATACACTATAATATTCCCTAGGGTCTAGGCTAAAAAGCCTTAAGCCGCTGCAAATCATGCAAGAGCAAGGTCTCGAGAGAATTTAGAAAACGTTACGTAAGGCATTTGCGTATTTAAGGTACTCACTTTGTTCTGTATGCTTCAATAGCGCCGTGAGGTGTTGAAGCTGTGGCAAGTAAACTTCAAATTGCATGACTTTATTGGGTGTTCACACAGATATTCAATTTAGTTGAAACAATTAGTGCTTTAGAATTGTAATGTTTACGCTTTGGTTGGCATCAAGTTTTGGCTGCACAAAATTATTTTCTGAAATTTATTTTCAACCTGAATATATTTAGAAAAAAATTTTTTTTTTCGAATTCAATTAAGTGTTCCCACAGATATTTTATTCTTGGAAAAAGGAGGTGAGTAATTAAATAGTACTCCAAAGCTCACGAATCTCCCCAACACGAAGTTCAAACCAACATCTTAAATTAAAGAAAATTAATTTTTCTAATTGCGGGTCCAACTCTTTACGTGTATTTTTGATTAAAAAAAATCTTTACATAAAAATCCGTCGCCGTTCGGATGAAGTAGGGAAAAAATTAATTTTTAGAAAAACTTCCAGACGCAGAGCGCCTCATGCTCCCTTTACTCTTCTTCTTAAGTTTACTTTGTCTGATTAAATGAAAAATTTTTGGTCACTGAGCTCTAACAAAGCTAATTTGAATTCAATTAGTAGATTAATTGCAATCAATTAGTTAATTGCGTTGCTGTGTGAACAACTGGTCAAAAATGAGAAAATTCACTGTCAATAAGGATAAGTTTATCTCTATTGCCCTCTACTTCAAAGAAAATTTAACACTACGAATTAGTAACCTATAATCGATGAGTTTTCACAGGTTTAATTTTGTTACAATTAACGACATAATTGCGCTCAATTAGCTAATTGTGAATCTTTTATTGATTGTTGATGAGTTTTCAGTGTGTTAATTATAATAAAAGATGTTAGATTGTGTTGCTCAATTGGTTAGTTGTGTGTCTCTGTGAACAGCGTTTCATCTCACCAAAAATGTGAAAATGTACAGAGGATCTTAGACAGCATTTTTTCTCGCCAAAAATGAGAAAATTCTACACAGCATTCACTTTTCTCTATTTCAAGTAAATTTTTTGAGGTTTTTCTGCAAATTATTGATTTTTTATCAATGAATTTTCACAGTGTTGATGCTATTAAAATTAGAAGTTTAATTGCGCGTCTATGTGAACAGCGTTTTATCTGCCGAAAATACCGAAATTCATAGAGGATATTTTAGTGCTTTAGCTTTTTTCTACAAACTCTGTTTCGAAGCAAGTTTTTTCAAGATTAATTTTATTGCAATTCGAAGTTTAATTGCTGATGTGCGTTCAATTAGTTAATTGAGTGTCTGTGTGAACAGTGTTGAGTTTAATGAAAATACCGAAAATTCATAACGGATCAAACGCTAAGCTGGTTAGTAGTTCACTTTCATAAAACTTCCCACTCTCTCAGAGGCTTTCTAAAATTCCATGCAAAAATTTATTCCCCTTAAAAGCAAAAAAATAGAAATAAACTTTACAAAACAATTGTTCAAACAATAAACCATATTGTTTGTACAACAAACTACCAACCAAGCAACCGCTAGTTAGCTTGTAGCTCGTCAATTTGAATTGGAAATATATTTAACGCGCCAATTGTGGCGTTGAAACATTCCTGTCACTGTCACCAAGAGCAAATGATCTTAGTAGCTCTTACGGCGCTCGTCCACACTGCACGTCACTCGTTCGTTCGTTCGTTTTCATCATTCAACAACAACAGCCAATTATTTAACACCATCAACATGGTAGGCATAGAGGGTGACAGAAACAACAACAACGACAACAACAACAAAAACAACATGGAGTAGCAGAAACAACGGTGCTCGCAACGATAAACTTTGCACATTTTAGCAATGAAGAAAAGAAAAGCAAAGAAAAGAAAGCAAACGAAAAGCGCTTCAACTCCTTCACATTTGCTTGTACGGCCATCCAAACGGAAGGGGAAGTTGATGTAGCAAACAACCATCAACGGTGTTGCAGTTAACAAAAGATCGCTGTGGCTGCGGCTATGGCAGATGGTAGCGTCGCAATATCCTCAAATGCAGTCAGTGACGACGACGCCACACAAAGCGTAGAAATCACGATTTTTCCATAGAAATGTTCAGTGGTTACAACATGAGTTTCATGATCGTACAAAAAAACGTTTGAATAAAATGAATAACAAAATAGCAAAAAGGAAATGAAAATAAAATAAAAAGAAAAACAGCAAATAAAGGGAAAGAAGGAATTGCTTGTGGGAGGAGACTAACGAGAGTTCGCTTTAGTTTTACGGGATCCATTTCTGAATGATCGACGAGCAACAGAAAACCAACACAGAAGAGAACAAACATAAAATTGAACATAAAAGCAAAAAAAAACCTGGTTTAAAATATTCCTCTTGACATTTTTCTATTCGAGCTTCGAGAAGATCGAAGAAAATCTACGAATGTTCCAAAAAAAACTTTCTGATGAATCGGGCTTGGAAGCCATGGTTGTTCCACGAGCATTAAGTTGGCCTACCCAAAAAAAAATGGAAATTCGGAAAGAAAATCTATCTTAAAACAACTCAAAAAACTGGTAAATCAATATCAAATAAATCCAAAAAACAGATTCTGAAAACTGTTTTCAGAAATAAGTCTTAAGAAACTCAGCAAAACAAATTTTTCACTAAATTAAACGAACTTTTGTCAATCCCCACTTAAGTAAGGGGCAGTGAGTAAGAAGTGGGCGGACAACACCACTTCAACAGTGCGAGTGGTGGCTGTATGGCGAGCATGGGGATGCATCGGAAGAGATTATATGAGGAGACATTGACAATTAGAATAAATAAACAATAAACACTTGCTTGGCGGGGAAGAGAAAGGACAAAAAAATAAGCAAAAGGCATGAGGTGATCATAAAACTGGCTGAGGAAAGTCTTACTGGATGCCAGGGTATATGGGCATTGCATGCAATCAGGATAGCTGATAAACTGGTTTCAGAAAGTGTCGTTTTAGAACAAGATATAACTATAGACTTACCAGTTCCATTCAGGTTAGTGTAGTAGGCATTAGAAAGGATTCCGTTTCCGCAGTCCAACAGACTTTGAATACTAGCAAAGAGTTGCAAAATCAGGAAAATTCAGAGCATTTATGGCCTATGACTCGAAACTTGTCAAATTCTTACTAGCAATAAAGAGGTTAGATTACAGCTGCTTATAGGACTATTGATGGGGCATTGTTTGTTGGCCACGCATGTCTTCAATTTAGCTGTGACCGAGGATAACAAGCAAAATGTAGAGGATATGCAGAGATAGAGGAGCACGTAATCTGTGAATGCCCAGCATTCGGCAGAGAGCCTAAATCTACTTTTGTGACCAAAGCTGTAGAAGCTTCAATAAGTAAAGATAAAGAACAAGACAAAATGGCTTCTTCAATTTGCGAAGAGAACTTCAAGGTACAACCAGGAGTGTAGCAAAACAACTTCGACCGAATGTAATATATCTGGTAACACAAAGGAAGTAGTTTCGCCTAAGTGAGAGCTCTTCTAAGGAGATTCCCTTCAGTGCCACGAAAGTATAAAGATTAAGGGTTTTCTTCATCGGATGAGACCTGTCAGCGGTCCCAAGATCTAGCGGAACCCTTGGTTACAGAAAAAGCTGTGCTTGTTCTTAATTTCCAGACACCTTAAAGCTAAAGGAGGCAGACTGTCATACTCTGACGCTTCCTAAAAACTAGAAGAATAATTGAGAAGAAATGCCGACGCCGTCCCGAAACTTTAAGGTTAATAGAGACAGAAGTAATAGGAACGAAGGCGAAGAATGAAAGAAAAGCTATCAAAAACATAGAGAATGATATTAATTGGAAAAGAAGAAGAAAGGAACCACTATATCTTTAAGCTGCAAGGAATAGGAAAGGATACGTTACAGATACTAGTTTCTCTCTCTCTCTCTTCTTTCAATCTTGCACTGCGCTACCAGCACTAGTGTGTTTTTGATTTAAATGCACTGCTGCATATAAAGGGTGATCCATTTCGAAGTTCCCCACTTTTTTAAAGAAAAAACACAGAAAATTCAAATTTAATGGGGAATGTTTATTATCATTTGAAAGAACATTCTGTGGCATTTATTTTTTGAAGATTATCTCTTTCAAATGTTATCCGCGGCTACATCTCAGATGGTCCATCCGTTTAGTAAAATTTTCGATGACCGCTTCCAGCATTTCGACTGGTAACTGGCGAATGACAGGTGTAATGTTTTGCTCCAAGGCCTGAATCGAAGTGGGGTTGCCCGCATAGACTTTAGACTTCGCATTTCCCCACAGGAAAAAGTTTCACGGTGTGATATCACGCGATCTTGGTGGCCAATCGAACGGCCCAAAACGTGAAATTATCTGCTCACCGAAGTGTTCTCTCAATAAATCCTTTGATTGATGCGATGTGTAGGTAGTGGCGCCGTCTTGTTCAAACCAAATGTCTCGGAGTTCACGAGCTTCAATTTCAGCTATCAAATAGTCGGTTATCATGGCGCGATAACGGTCGCCATTGGCGGTTACGTTCTTCTCGGCATCATTTTTGAAGAAATATCTACCGATGATTCCACCGGCCTACTAACCACACCAAACCGTCGTTTTCTTCTGGACGAAATGGCAACTCTTGAATCTCTTCAGGTTGCTCTTCGTCACAAATGCGGCAATTTTGCTTGTTTACATACCTATTGAGCGAGAAATTGGCCTAATGGCTGAACAAAATATGGTTCGAAAACGTCGGATCTTCTTGGAACTTTGCAAAAGCCCATAGAGCGGAGTGATGTCGCTTGAGAAGGTCGAGCGGCTTCTGTTCTTGCACAAGCTGTATTTTCTTCGCTTTCAATTTAATATCACGACATAAAATTCGTCAAGTCGTTCCATACGTCAGTCAGAGTTGCTGCGAACGGCACCGAATCGACTCTCCACAATCTTCGGGTACACTCTCAGCTACGGCCGCTATACTTTCTTCACTGCGTACTGGACGTAGTCTATTCGGTCGAATATTATCCAATAAAGAATGCTGGGTCTCAATATGGGTGATGGTGTTGGAAATAGTACGCGTGATATGTCAAAAAAGAAGGCTATTGAAAAAAGTACTTCTACTTGGATCACCCTTTATATGTATGTACGAGTATGTAACCACTGGTATTATCAACTTAAAAGATGTCAATCATGCTCGTGACAAACAAGCGACGAATTCGAATTGCACAACACTTCGAGCAGTGATTTTTGCGAAATAAATATTTACCACCATATTTGCAACAACAACAAGAACAAACAGCAACAATGCAGCAATTTAAACGCAAAATATATGCATTTTTTCCATTGTTTAGCGACTTTATTTGCTGCAAATATACAAATATATATAAGTATCAATAAATGTGTGTATGTTTAGGTGCCAGTGCATCGGCTAATTTTCGAACGTGTTTTGGAAATTTTTCAATTCAATTTGCATATGCGCATTTGCCAATTTAAATAAATAATTGTTTTGATTTTGGGTATTACGAAGCCGACTGCTGTTGTTGGCAGTCAACAGGCAGGCGAAGGGTCCAAACAACATTTTGCGACATTTCAATGGAAACAACAACAACAAAATAGCAAAAATGCAACAAGCATTGTGCGCACGAATCGCCATTGCAAATATTTGTGCACACATACATTTAGCAAGACAATTCTACATTCAAACAATGCCAGCAGCAGCAGCAGTTTTATTGCACATAAAAACCATCAAAAAATTGGTACTCAAAATGCAAATGCGCCTGCAAAGTTGTGCGCCAACGATTTGCCTACTCAAAAATGCAAAATGCGAAAAATCACACTTTTACATCTTCGAAAATGTGACCAAAAAATGAGAAAACTAGAAATGACAGGAATAAATGCTTATTATTTGTGCATAAAACGTAACGTTTGCTGGCACTTGTTTGGTGAAATACTCGTAATAAGCCATTTGATTTGGAGAGCTATCAAGGAGATCTGGCAACCGGTGGAACTGAGTTAATTGCAATCACTTCAAAGTCCTTCAGCAGCAAAACTGAGCCAAGCAGTAAGGGTTTATTTAGTCATCATAAGTCAAGAGTTCTTTTGTATATATATGTTTAAAGTGAGATCCTCCTATATTTCGGAGTTTCAAAACGGAAAAGACCACACGAACCTTGTTTCTTCTCAGTTTCTTCCAAATAAAAAAGTTATGGTCATATTGTCTTACAACGACAGTAACCTGTAAAAAGTCACCTCGTCATTACAGCTCATTCTTCAACAGTTTTAACAACCTTATGACCTTCATTAAGTAACTTTTCCCTCTCGTCCCGTCCAAAAGGTGGAAGTAGATTCTCGGAACTGCCTTTGCTTACAGCCAGATCTACGCTTAACAATTGGCAAATCATCTCCTGCCTCTTAGTCTCTCATTTTGCAACTTCTTAATTTAAATACAACATTTTTTCATGTCATTCCATCAAACAAAAGACCATGAATCCGAGAATCCTGAGGACCAAAAAAACTTAATGTCTGGTGCGGTCTTTGGTCCGGAGATTTTTTTTAACCTTACTTTGAAACAGCAAGACTGTCACTGCCAATTCGGAGCATTATAATTGTATAATAACCACCTTTTCAGCATGTGATTCCAGAAAAATCATGCTGCATGCCACATAACACGAGCGAATATGGCTTTATTTCGAGAGGAATTTCCCAGCCACGAAATCTTTCGTCTGGTCGATGTCAATTGGCCACCGAGATCGTGCGGTTTTACACTGCTTAGTTAGTCTTTCTTTGTGAGGCTACGCGAAAGACTGTCTTTATTTGGATAAACCTTTAACTTTTGAGCACTTGAAAATCAACATTACTAATAAATTTCTAGGTATCAAAACAGTGGTATACAGTTCGGAAGCCTCTCAAAATATTTTCAATTGTTTAATTTAGCTAGCCTTTTCGTGTCTCAATTCTTTTTAGCTCTTACTACAAGATCTCTTTTCTATCATTAAGAAGAAGATGCACACTATATCACACTGGAAAAGTTTTAGAAAACCCCGGAAAAGCCAGCCAGTAAAGCCTATACAAAGGAGTAGTGCATTCACAAAAGCAAAAAACCTATATTTCATACAAACTTCTATAGTATAGTATATGCAATATGTACAAAAGTGTACAAACATGCCACGAATATGACATTGACCTCAACATGCCATTATTCATGTGCGCAACAAAAGGACGCGTATTGCAAGGAGAGACGAAAAATCTGTGGCAGTAAATGTTACATCATCACCATTACTGGTAGATGCCTTCGTGGTAAGTTTTCATTTGTTGCAACTACCGGCAGCAGCTACAAAGCTAAATACCTTTCTTGCCTCCATACCTTTAGTATATATTACGGATTTTCGTAAAGTTGGCCACCATTGATGTGGCATGCCACCCACCCAACTAAGAACGTTTGTTCCACGAACTCAAACTAATGGTTGCTGGTTGATGTAAGCAAAAATCGCTTTATGTGCAATAAGGGACACGTGAAAGGTTAGCCACACACCTTGTACAATTTTTACAGAAAATTAAGAAAAAAAAATGTTACGAGTATTTTAGAACCGTTAAATTGGTAGTTAAATAGTTAAATATGTAGATAATATTAAAACTCATCTTTCAAGGGAAAGTTAAGTCCGTAAGTGCTTCTTGATTAGTATAATTGCCAGATTGATTGACTAAATATATTTGTTAAGTATCTTAAATGAATATCTAGAGGTTTTTCGAAACCTTTTTTAATGTCTAGCTGATAATTAAGCTTTAATAAAATCAGTTTTCTAATTAATTCAAAATTCAATAATTTTTGAATTTTTGCAAACCTCGATCCATTTGAAGTAATTTTCTATCACTTCTTCGCATATTTTGGGCGGCATCTCAACCATAACTTGACGAATGCTGGTTTTCAAGTGGTCAAAAATTAAAGGTTTATCCGAATAGAAGCGATCAAAAAAAAGTCCAACAGTGTCAAATCGCACAATCTCGATGGCCAATCGACATCGCCAAGACGAGAGATTAGACAGCCGAGAAATTTCTCTAGCAGTAAAGCCTATATTCGCTCGTGATGTGTGGCATGTGACACCATCTTGTTGGAACCACATATTTTCCAAGTCGTTTTCTTCAATTGCAGGCCAAAAAGGTCGGTTATCATACGACCATAACTCTCCGAAGTGACAATGACAGTCTCGCCGTTATCGTTTTCAAAAAAGTAAGGTTCATTCACAGCTCCGGCGAAAAGAGCACACAACACAGTTTGAGAATTCTCGGAGCCTCAAATGTGACAATTTTGTTTATATACGCATCCACCGAGTGAAAATTGTGCCTCGTCACAGAAGATTGTTTCGTTGGAAAAATCGCGATCCACTGATTGTTGTTGCAAGTACCAACGTAATCAACGTAACTACGGCGTTGTGAATGGTAGGTTTGCTTCAGTTGTTGTATGAGCTGGACTTTATATGGATGCAGATGTAATTACAAGTCCATAAAGACGTTATAATGTGCCGTAAGAAAGTCCCAGCATTTGAGAACGTCGAGAAATGAACACATTCCGGTTTTCGGCTACACTTTTACTCACAGCAGCGTTAGTTGAGGTGGTTTAAGCAAAACGGGGATGCACAAGCCTTGCAATATCTGTAACCAATAAGGTTTAATCAAATTTCTTCAAAATTTTACCAATTGCTTGAGTAGTTGGACAATTATGACCACCATATTCTCAGCTTAAAGTACAAAACCTGGCCAGGTTTGCATCACCAGTTTTGTAGTAGATTTCAAGAATTTAAAGGCTTTGTATGGTTGTTATGAGATCCGTTCTCATAAATACCTGACTTTTAAAATACCCAAAAACATGTTTGGTTTGACAGTTAAGTTTGAAAGATGTCAAAATACAACCCTGTACTTCTAAAATCAAGAAAAGGATAACTCATAAGTAAACTGGCATCTTATTATGTTTTCAAAACATCTTAAAAGTTTTGAAGCAGTCATCAGCAGAAGTGGTTCATAATAAATAGAGAGTCATTAGCGAATTTGATGGTTAGTTATATGAAGTAATTCAAAAAAGGCTCAGTGGAAAATTTGAATATGAAAAACTGAGCCTGACAATTACATCACAGGAAACTGATTATAAGCAGATCGACCTCAGTGCATTGTACTTGGTAAGGACATAAATACTGTTACAACATTAAACACACGCATTTCAATAGAAGAATTGAGCATACCTCATAATTCCCATATGATTTATAAAATATAACCTGTAAAGCGTTAGTCTGTATCGGGAATTCTCAATTGTGTGAGTTTTCAGCATGGAATGGTCAGATAATGAAAACCGTATCGCTGTTATAGCGCGTTTTAAGTGTGAAATGAAAAAAGGTGATATTTTCAAAACACTCCGTCCGCTCGGCATTAGTCGCATGTTCGTCTACCGGTGCATAAAACTGTTTAAGGAGACTGGGGATGTTAAAGACCGCCACCGGTCGGGCCGTCCACGCACAGTTCGAACGCCGCAAGTCAACAAAGCGAAATCCGCTCCGAAAACAGAAAATCATGGCCCGGGAAATGAATGTTTCGCAAAAGTCCATGTGTCGAATTATTAAAAAAGACTTGGGACTTGGGGCTTTCAAACGCCGTACCGGACATTTGTTGACTGCAGCTTTGAAAAAAAATAGAGTGATAAAATGCAAACGTCTCTTGGTGAAGCACGCTGATAACTTGCACAGAAGAATCTTGTTTACCGATGAAAAAATTTTTACCGTGCAGGAAAAATTTAATAAACAAAATGATAGGGTGTATGCACGGTCGCCTAAGGAAGCATCTGAACTGATTGCACAGGTCGAAAAAGGTCATAACCCAGCTTCAGTCATGGTTTGGTGGGGTGTCTCTTATGATGGGGTAACTGACTTACATTTTTGCGTGCAAGGGGTAAAAAAATCGGCCAAAGTTTACCAAGAAACCGTTTTGGAAGCTGTTGTAAAACCACATAACCATTTCATGTTCCAAAACCAATCATAGACTTTTCAGCAAGACCCTACGCCGGCCCATAAAACTAAAACGACCCCAATTTGGCTCCAAAACAATTTACCAGCATTCATTTCCTCTGAAGAGTGGCGCTCTGGCAGTCCTGATTTGAACCCGCTGCATTACAAATTGTGGACAGTTTATGGTTTGCCACAAAAGATACCCCAGCATTGATTCTCTTAAGAAAGCTTTGATTCGTGCTGTGGCCTATTTCCCAATGGAGGAGGTGCGTGCGGCTATTTATGATTGGCCAGTCCGACTTAAGGCATGCGTGAATGCCAAAGGTGGGCATTTCGAATGAATACTGATTTTTTGTAAACAATATATATCAATAAATGTAAAAAATTGGTCCAAAAACATTCACTATTTTTTATTTTATAGCATAAAATGTGTGTAACAGTATTTATGTCCCTACTAAGTATAAGTAGAAACTTGATTTTTTCCAATCGTTTTTTATTCAACACTTCATTTGGAATTTGACTGTGATTATCTGCTATTCCTCACTTCAACTGTAGTTATTTATGCAAATCATTTTTCTTCGCTTCTTTTTCTGCACTCCAATTGCCTGTCATTTTTCTTAGGTTTTGGCAACAGCAAATATAAAAATAAAAATACAAAAAAAAGTAAAAAATAAAAAATAAAAATAAAAAAATCAACATTTGCATAGAGACAACACAAATTATGCCAGCCACATTTTGTTGGTAAATTTTCACACAAAACAAAAATTGAATTTTTCCTATCTATTTTTTTCGACAATTTCCAACGCTTCGTCAAAACACGTACTTCCTGCCATGTATGCATTTGCATTGTTTAGCTAGTTTTCCACACTTTGTTATTTACTTAAAACATGACTGGTCGACCAACTGGCTGGCTTGGCTGGCTTGGCTGGCTGGCTTGGCTGGCTTGGCTGGCTGGCTTGGCTGGCTGGATGGCTGACTGGCTGGTTGTTTTATCTTCTGCCAATGCTGCTGGCTGGCTTATTTGTTGTCATTGCAAATGTTGCATGTACAAACAAATGCATAAATATGTATGTATGTATATAGGAATGTATTCAATCAAATCGTCAATAGCGGCAACAAAATTGGCAGATTTTCCGTTATTTTTCAAAAAAAAAAAATTTTTTTTTGGCATTTTTATATGTTGTTCTTGTTGATTTTCGCTTGAACGCCATTTTGTTTGGTCATTAAATGCTAAAATGTGCCGTGCCACATGTGCCACAAGCGTGCGAAAAATCTGTCACCAAATGTGAATGCATGCGAATGCATACACACATATCCACATACATATGTTACATTCAAAAGTCAACACTTTAGCGAAAATTTATAGTTAATGTTAGGTTAGATGCTTTTTTTCTTTTTTTTTTTTTGGTATTTGCAACAATGCAATCGCCAGAAAATTTGTGACGTGCAAAATACAACGTTTTCACTTATTTACATATCAGGTGAAAAATATTTAGATTCTCCATTGGAAATGTACTCGTACAACAAGCAAATGGGAAGAGGTGAAGAATATATGTAAACCTCACTAAAAAGAAAAGACACTAAAAAGTAGAAACACTTGGCTACCCATGCATCAGCAGCAGACAACTGTCATACATTTGTGGCTAAAATCAATCAAATGACCCAAGAGGAAATTTTTGAATGATATGAAATATTCTTTATGATATTCGTGTTTCTAGGAATCACCTTCCTATGTAGAGCAGATAGAAAATGCTAAGATTTTTATTTATTTTTAAAATTATTTCTATTAAACGATAATAAAAATCTAAAGTATAAAATTGTAAAATTGGTGCTTTAGCTCTAGAAGTTCCTACTAGGCCTTCACTAACCGTGCCGCTGATGAGCAGCTAGTTGCTGTCAGACCACCATTTGTTCAACAGTTTGTCGTGTAATCTTTCATCACGTCGTTGCTGCTTTAAACGGATATACGACAAAATGCACACAATGCAAATAAATAAATAAAAAATTGTGAAATTTGCATACAAAATTGGTGTCAAAAATACAATAGATTAAAGTTAGTAAAATTGAAAAAAGAAAAATGACTTCGAGTGTGTTACAACTGAAAAAAGAGAAATCGATATTCAATACTGTGGGGGTACTCCTGCAGAAAAACCAAATTATATATGAATAATAGAATAACAAAGAGTTATCGATATAGTGTTTTCGAAAGCTGCCTTTTGACAACTGTCAAACTTAACTGTCAACCAAAACATATTTTGTTTTAGTGAAAAGTCAGGCATTTATGAGAATGGATCGTTTAGCAACCCCAAAACGTATTAAAATTGTGGAAACCTACCACAAAAATAGTGATTCAAACGAAGCTATGCACACACATGTGCATCATCACTTTGCTCGTTCCACCTCAAATTTCATTGGTGTAAGTGAAAGGGTAGCCGAAGACCTTAAGCTGGGACCTTCTTACGGCACATTAAGTCGTATTTTGCACTTGGAATTGCATCTACAGCCATAAAAAGTCCAGCTCACACAACAACTGAAGCCAACTGACCAATCACAATGCTCGATTGGGCTTGACCAACAAGCAGTGGACCGCGATTTTTTCAACAAAATTTTCTTTAGCGTCGAGCCAGATCTCTTACACGTTGGGTATGTAAATAAGCAAAAGCGTCAAACTTGGCGTCCCGAGAATCCTCAAATACTTGAAGAGACCGCATTAAACCCAAAAAAAAAACTGTCTGATGCGCTCTAACATATGGTACGGAGGTGTGATTGGAACTTACTTCTTTGAAAATAGTAACAGCGAGAATGTAACTCTCAATTCGGAACGTTATGGTCCTATGATAACCACTTTTTTGGCCAAAAATTTAACAACACTACTTGGACAATATGTACTTCCAACAAGATGATGCCACATGCCACACAACACAAGCAACGGTGCCTTTATTTCGAGATAAATTTCCGGTCGCGTAATCTCTCGTCTTGACGTTGTCAATTGGCCACCGAGATAGTGCGATTAGACACCTTTGGCTCTTTTTGAGGGACTACGCGAAGGACCATGTTTAGGCGGATAAACTTTTAACTCTTGAGCAGTTGAAAACGAACATTTCGTCAAGTTGTAGCTGAGATGCCGCACAATATGTGCCAAAAAGTGGTCCAAAATTAACTCGAAAGGGTCGAATTTTTCGAAAATTCACAAAGCCGCCATTTGAATGATGTACGAGGTGTTCTTTTGGCAAGAACTCATGATGCACCACACTATTGTAATCAAAAAAAAAAAAAAAAAAAAAAAACAGTGTGCAAAACGTTCACCTTTTCCTTTGAATTTCTCGAAAAAAATAATTTTTTATGAATTTTTTTACGTTAATTTTGGAAACTGTTTAAGACCTCTATAAGAGGCAATTATTCTTGTCTAGTTTAAATATTTTCTTTCTCTTCTGTTCTTTCAGATCGATTCATGTTCGTTTATTTTGTCTCCACTGTGACTACTGTTATTATTATTTTTTATTTGTTATAGCTTTTCGTTTGTCATAAGGTGCAACAGTCATTAATTGTAACCCAATATACATTTCTGCAAGTAATCGAGCCAACACGTAGCATATGGAAGCCCTTGGCTGGCCCCAAGAACGAACTTCACGTTCAAAAATTGGGCGCAGCTTACACAATTGGTAATGCGCTGGCAAAATAACAGAAACAGTGCTGTGGTCAGTCAAGAGTTAAACATTTGACCACAAGCGTTTGTTTGGTTTTTTTTTCAATTGAACTTGACCGCAAGTTCAAAACTATTCAATCGAGAAAATGTTTAAATTTTATTTTTTAATTATTAAAAGTACGAGTATGTCGCTGCTGTAAGCTGCTGCTGTACGATTATTTGTTCAAAAAAAAAATATTCTTTTGTTATTTTATTGTTGTACTGAGTGACTTGAAACTTATGGTTTGTTGCTTGTTGCTTTTTTTGTTGTTATTTTCATTATTAACTGCTCATATGAAGTAATTACCGCAATGATTTGCTATTTCTGATATTGATCGGATCGTGTTTTTGCTTCTTGTTATTTAGTTTTGAATTATGTTTCTCATTTAGCTACACATATCCGGCGAAAATGGAATTCAATATGTATGTAGTCAGTCAATCAAATGGATTTATGATGCTTTTTTTTTTTGAAGTTTACTTTAAATATGTAACTAATTCGTGTAGGCCATTTTTTTTAACGAATTTTAATTTAAATCTGGCAGCATGACTCAACAACAAATGAGGTATTATCCACTGCCTGTTTTCTTTGTCTTCAAATTTTCTGCGCATGTCTGCAGCTACTGAAATATATCATATTATTCTTTTCAAATTGGTTGAGAACTTTGAAAGTGTAATAGAAAAAGTATGCTTCTACAAGCTATTTGATGGTCAATTTTTTTTCCTAAGAGACTTAACAGAGGTTTATCGAAAATTTGTATTCTATTCTAAGTAGGAAATACCGAATATATCACGTCCAGAAGCGCCGTAGCGTTCGCAGCAACTCGAACTGACATATCGAAAGACTTGGGGCATTTTACGTCGAGATCTTAAATTGAAAGCATACAAAATACAGCTTGTGCAAGAACTGAAGCCGCCCGACCTTCCAAAGCGACTTTGCTTCGCTCTATGGGCTCTTGCAAAGTTCCGATAAGATCCGACGTTTCGAAACAAATTTTGTTCAGCGATGAGGCCCATTTCTGGTTCAATTGGTATGTAAACAAGCAAAATTGCCGCATTTGTGACGAAGAGCAACCTGAAGAGATTCAAGAGTTGCCATTTCATCAAAAAAACACAACGGTTTGGTGTGCTTTGTGGGCCGGTGGAATCATCCGTCCATATTTCTTTGATAACCGACTATTTGATGCCTGCTATTGAAGCTTGTGATCTCCGCGACTTTTAGTTTCAACAAGACGGCTCCACTTCCCACACATCGCATCAATCAATGGATTCATTGAGAGAACCTTCGGAGAGCAGATAACTTCATATTTTGGGCCGGTCTATTGGCCACCAAAATCGTGTGACATCACACCGTTAGACTTTTTTCTGTGGGTATATGTAAGGTCTAAGGTCTATACGGACAATTCCATTTCGATTCAGGCCTGGGAGCAAAACACCACGCGTATGATTCGCCAGTTGCCAGTCGAAATGCTCGAACAAGTCATCAAAAATCTGACTCAACGGATGTACCATCCGAAACGTAGCCGCGGCCAATATTTGAAAGAGATAATCTTCAAAAAATAAATGCCAAAGAATGTTCTTTCGATTGATAATGAACGTTCCCCATTTAATTTGAATTTTCTGTGTTTATTTTTTCTCAAAAAAAGTAGGGAACCTCAAAATGGATCACCCGTTATTTACATTATAACTTTTCCTAATTTAATTATGCACTAACGGTTATAGAAATTCACTTCATATATCAACTGCCGGACATTGTCTTCTTCACCAGCCACTACTGTTTAATGATTTCATCAATATGCAACATCAATTGGGTGGAGTTGTGCCAAAAAAATGTATACAATTGTGTTGCCGTGTCACTGCAACATGTTGCAGCGTGTTGTAATATACCAGTGTGAGGTGTGACCAGTAGGTGGCGCAAACATAGTGTAGCTTTAACAAGAAGATATTAAAAAATTCCACAAAAATAATTGAGAGCAAGAAGAGCAAGGCGTACAGCGTTGATTTTCGAAAAAAAAATAAAAAATCGGACACTAGTTGCTGACTTGTGTTAAAGAGGATTGCATCGCGTCTTTATTTTACGAATATTTTACTTTACGAATATTATTAAGCGCGATTTTTCATTTAATTTTTTTTTCTTTTTGTAATTTCTCCACACAAACTTTAATTTTAAGCTCACTTTACTTGAAGAATTTATCTGTACGCATTTTTCACCTGATAAATTTCATCTTTCTCTCTCTCTCTCTCGAACCACCCAAGCTGCACCACAACAACAAGCATTGAGGACAAGCGCAAAAAAAATTTAGTGAAAACAAATTATGGAGTGGCAACAAAGTACCAAAACAAATAAATGTGTTTTTTTTCTTTTTCCATGTATACATATTGACACAGCGAGCCAATAAGTACTGCAGCACAGCAATTTACCGCTGTAACGGTGCAGCCCACTGCCAAAAGCAATGGTACCCACCAAAAAACAAAAACAATAGCAAAAAATTACAAAAACAAGCTACTTTGCTGCAAAATTAATGACAGTTAGCCAGCGGCTGTTGTATGCAACAAATGTACAAAATACATAAATTCATACATACTTACACATGCAGACAGCCCATTCATTGATGCACGTGTTTACTGCACTTTTTTTTTTTTTTGTGCGCTGCCAATAATATTTGTCGGCAACAAACGTCCGCTTAGCGACATCAAGTAACCCCATCGATTTGGCTAACCATCAGCAACCATATAAACATTCATAGCAACATATGTATATGTCTGCATTTTTGGTGGCGCTAGTTTGTAACTGTTGTTGCAACATAACATTTTTGCTTGCTAAGTAACTGTCTGTGCCACCAGCTGCTAGACATTTACTTGCTTTCTCGCTAATTTAGCCTTCAGCTTGTTGTTGTTGGGCGTACGCCGCCCTCAACAATTTTGTTAATTTTTCAGTTTTTTTTTTTTTTTTTTTTTGCATCTTCGCATATGACAACTGCTTGGTAGTGCAGCATATGAATTTTGTTACTTTGCTACTATCCAACGTATTATCAGTCTGCCATAAATCATGGCATAAAGGTCGTCTGTCGTAGGAGAATGTGGTTAATAGAAAAAATTTGCGACGAAAGAGAATTCAATGGTGGTCTAAAGCTAATATATTTGAAAAATTCTACACTCTCCGCATCATATCACTTATTAAATATAAAATTATTAGTAAATTTCTGAAGTTCCCCAATAAGCTACTTCAAGTTCAAGTCACTAGGAAATGTTTAAGTATGACATAGTTCTTCATGGAATAACGCCTAAGAGGGAAACACCTTTTGGTTACGTTACTTCTCGGTACCCTTAACTATTCTTAGGATGTAAGGGGTTTTTTGAAATGTAGCCACTTCTCTTTCCTAAACGAATATTAAACGAATTTCCATTCACAGGAAACTCCAAATGCGCAATTCTCAACCAGTTGATAAGATGGCGTGAGTAAAGGCCACAATTGTCGTTGAGGATACAGGGGGAAAAACTTGCTATATGAAAATTCAGATCACTGTGTGCTGCTACATGGTTTTGAAGACTTGTCTCGTTGGATAATGGACTAGCGATCCTTGCTTGTCCTTTAAATCAACTCATATAAAACTTTCCTCGCCTTGAACCTAACACGTCAAAATAGCTCGTCCTTTCGTGCCCACCCGTTAAGTGATCGCCACGAGATCGAAGAATTTTAGCTCTTCCTAAACTGCAACAATAGCAACATCATCATAAGGAATAAAAGAGGTGATCCAAGTAGACCATCACCCATCCTGAGGCACAGCATTCATTATTGGATAATATTCCACCGAGTAGACCACGTCCAGCACGCAGTGAAGAAAATATAGCGGCCGTAGCTGAGAGTGTACACACACAAAGACCGTGGAGAGTGGATTCGGCGCCGTTCGCAGCAACTCGGACTGACGTATGGAACGACTTGGTGCATATTATGTCGAGATATTAAATTGAAAGCGTACAAAATACAGCTTGTGCAAGAACTGAGGCCGCTCGACCTTCCCAAGCGACCTTGCTTCGCTCTATGGGCTCTTGCAAAGTTCCCAGAAGATCCGACGTTTTCGAGCCAAATTTGGTTCAGGGATAAGGCACATTTCTGGCTCAATGGGTACGTAAACAGACAAAATTGTCGCATTTGGGATGAAGAGCAATCTGAAGAAATTCAAGAGCTGCCATTTCGTCAAAAAAAAAACGGTTTGATATAGTTTGTGGGCCTGTAGAATCATCGGTCCATATTTCTTCCAAAATGATGCCGGTGATAACGTAACCGTCAGTGGTGTCCGTTATCGCGCCATGATAACCGACTATATGATGCTTGTGATTGAAGCTCGTGATCTCCGCGGCATTTGGTTTCAACAAGACGGCGCCACTTCCCACACATCGCATCAATCAAAGGATTTATTGAGAGAACACTTCGGCGAGCAAATAATTTCACGTTTTGGGCCGGTCGATTGGCCACCAAGATCGTATGATATCACACCTTTAGACTTTTTCCTGTGGAGATATGTAAAGTCTAAAGTCTAAACGGACAATCCCGCTTCAATTAAGGCCTCGGAGCAAAACATCACGCGTGTCATTCGAAATTCTCCACCGAGTCATAGAAAATTGGACTCAACGGATGGACCATCTGAGACGTAGCCACGGCCAACATCTGAAAGAGATAAACTTCCAAAAATAAATGGCAAAGAATGTTCTTTCGAATGATAATAAACATTCCCCATTAGATCTGAATTTTCTGTGTTCTTCTAAAAATTATGGAAATGGATCAACCGTTAATGTTTTATACTCAACATCTACTTACTCAGACTCGACTTATATGCTAACTAAAATCAATTCCTCTTACATCTCCTTCGTCCTTATCCATCAGAGCAGTTAGTTCCTTCCCTATAAATGACTACCGCGAGATTGCAGTGTGTTCTGAAGCTGCTACAACGATAATACCAGCATAAGGAATATTCGGAGGAGATTCTATTTCGTCGTACAGGTGCTTGCCCAGTATTTTCTCAACTAATAATTTATATTTCTTATTCATAGAGCATCATTAGTAAAAGGTTTTAATTGCTTTTCCCAGGAATTGTCCCCTATGAAAATGCGCAGAAACCTCGGAATCTCGAAGAAAGTATATGTTTAAATTGTGTCTAGTTCTGTATGTAATTTAGAGCCGAAAATTTTGTATCTTCTTTTATTTCTACAACATAATTTGTTTGTTACATAAGAATAAATGGCGTTTTAATTAACATCTGTGGCGTTAGCAATTGCCATTCATCTTCAACCCGCCCAACAATCAAAGAACCAGACAAATGTCCAAAACCGACTGACTGACTGTCTGACTGACTGATGAGCCAAAGCTTGGACAGTTAAGCAGACTAACAAACAAATTGCATAAATTTAATATTGTCAATGACAAATGAATGCCACACCACATCGCACTTTAGATGATGCCAAAAATTGCAACAACAATAAATACATACAAGTGCAACCAGTACATACGAGTACGAGGACAAATTCAAAGACAGCATATCAGTAGTGGAATCCACGCAGACACAAATTCAGAAGTGGAATACTCAATAGATGGAATGTACATTGGTGGCTTTGTGGAGGAAGGGAGTAGCGGGAGAATGAGAAGATGATAAGGTAGCCGTTTAATGAGTTAATGATTCCTTAAACCAGTTAGAGTAGCTTGGAATGCAAAGGAGAGGTAGAGAAGGTAGAGAAGTATTCTACATTATCAAGAGTTGCCGGATGGAATAAATTGTTCGGCTGTAGTTCAGAACAATTTACCAGACGAAACAAGCATTTTTTACTACTTCAGGATATATTTTAAACAATTTTCTGTGTGCTTAGCATTTATGGCATGAAAGTAAGAAAATCCTTGCCATAACTATGATTCTAAGATTAAACACAAAACTAAATTTTTCCTAATCGTTTTGATCTCATAATTTCTAAAAAAAAAAGGTAAAAGACGGTCCATTTCGAGGTTCCCTACTTTCTTAGAGAAAAAAACACAGAAAACTCAAATTTAATGGGGAATTTTTATTACATTCGAAAGAACATTCTTTGACATTATTTTTTGAAAATTATCTCTTTCAAATGTTGGCCGCGGCTACGTCTCAGATGGTCCATCCGTTGAGTCTAATTTTCATGACTCGTCCGAGCATTTCGACTGGTAACTGGCGAATGACACGCGCGATGTTTTGCTCCAAGGCCTGAATCGATGCGGGATTGTCCACATAGACTTTAGACTCTACATCTCCCCACAGAAAAAAGTCTACCGGTGTGATGTCACACGATCTTGGTGGCCAATCGACCAGCCAAAAACGTGAAATTATCTGCTCACCGAAGTGTTCTCTCAATAAATCCATTGATTGATGCGATGTATGGGAAGGCGCGCCTTATTGTTGAAACCAAATGTTGCGGAGATCACGAGCTTCAATATCAGGCATCAAATAGTCGGTTGTCATGGCGCGATAACGGTCGCCATTGACGGTTTCGTCCTCACCGGCATCATCTTTGAAGAAATATCCACCGATGATTCTACCGGGTCACAAACTACATCAAACCGTGGGTTTTTCTGGTTGAAATGGCACTTCTTGAATCTCTTCAGGTTGCTCTTCGTCACAAATGTGGCAACTTTGCTTGTCTACATACCCATTGAGCCACAAATGGGACTCATCGCTAAACAAAGTTTGGCTCGAAAACGTCGGATCTATTTGGAGCTTTTCAAGAGCCCCTAGAGTGAAGTGATGTCGCTTGAGAGCTTTGATAGTATTTTCTATAATCTGGCAACACTCTTTTAGTCGTACTACCATTCGGCTTACGTTTGTCAACCGCATTGCCGGCTCTGCTCTGCTGAGAGGTTACTTTGTACACTCTGCGTGCACGCCATCATACTGACAGTCCAACTACAACAAACATTTCAACAATCTATCATTTCTCGTAAACGCACAAACATCTACACAAAGAGAGAACACCTTTCGCATACACATTCGTCTGCCATCTCTCTCTCTCGCCCATTTAACCACTACCACTTTCCACGCAGTCAATAATCACTCCAACTTTAATTTGAAGATTTTGACAAGCCAACTTGCCGGTATCATCTATGGAGGCTACTACTCTACTATCAAAGTGGGGCGAGAATGTGACAGAAGGCAGTACGTATATTGGCGTAGACGATGAATAACTGGGCATAAGTGTACATGGTTGACTGGCGGCTCGGTTGAATGGATGGATAGATGAGGCTGGCGATGATGATGATGATGCGACGAGGGCAGCGGCGGCTAATATGCGCAATGGACGGCTGGAAGATATCATTGCGTTGAGGCATAGATATGACATAGACAACAATAATAACAATAACAACAATACAAAAACGCACACGAGCGATTATTAGCTCTTCGACTGAGTTGAGCTGAATGGTTGAGTGATGGAGTTAAATGGCAAAGGGATCCCAAACGCATGGTTGCATATGTTCCTCACACATAACATACTACAAACACAGACGAGGTCTGTCGTTGGTCATATGAGCAGCTATGACAGCATTGACAACGGGGCAAAAAACTTTGGAAAAAGCTTAACAAAACATTCGTCTAGCCAGTCAAAGCCAAACCAACCATCCGTTCATCCATCCATTTAGCGAGCTTACGTGCAACTCATACACGTAATTGCTGGCCGCTGCACCGCCTTTTTGCGCGCGCAACGCGTACTGACGTACAATCGTCACCGTCGCCGCTGGCCGCGTGGATTAGCACCAGCTTTCAGATGATGATGAGTGGACATGTGATGGACCGATGACCGATGTTTGGCGTTGCAGACGAGCCGCCCAATGTAGCAACACTCTCCACCGCTGATGCCTTATGAGTTTGAGCAGCCAGCGAGTGTAAAAGAAACTCAGCGCTTCTGAGCCGACATCGATACTTGCTGCTGACCGACCAAAAGTTGTTTTTCTTTCCGCGCTCTTGGAATAAGAAACTTTTTTGCAAAAAAAAAAATGTTTTTTTTTTCATTGCGAAAATTATGAAGAATTAACAATAAATTGCGTCAAATGTTGGAAAATGTTGTTTGCCAAATGACAACACGCGCGACAAGCGATTGATGCTGCATACGAGCGTACGAGCGTCCATGCGTTGTGTGCGTGCGTGTGCGCACGAGGCGACACGGCGAGACGGTTGGCGGGGTAGTCGCTAGCAAAAGATGTTGGCTATTCGATTTTGACACAAATGTCATAAATCATAGCTACAACTTGGCAAAGTTGTTCGCAGAGTTGTTGCAACAACTTAAGTGCCATTTGGACACATAAACATACATACATACACACATATGGACATACATATATTGTATATCATAACATATTTACGAGACATAAATCCATATTTTTTTTACATTATGGTTAGCGAAATAGACGTGGGCACTTGTGTGTAGACGCTAATCCAATTGTTGTTGTTGTTTCCTATGTTTCTATTTTTTATTATCTTTCATTTTTGGCTATTTATTATGCTATTTAGTAAAGTATATGCAATAAACACGCAAAAAGTTTGACCAACATGTATATATGTATGAAAAATAATACTCTCGTGTAGACACGGATCAAGAGAGAAACACACACAAAAAAAATACAAACAAAAACTTAAGAAAAAATATCTGATATCGAAAATATGATACCGAAACTTTTGAAGGTCAAGGTATTTATTACATTTTCTTTCAAGGCTGTTTGAAGTTTTATTTTTATTTTTGCTGCTCGAGGCGAAGCTAATACAAATAAATACACGCGTTAATGTTTGTATGTAAAGGGTGATCAATATTGAGGTTCCCTATTTTTTTCAAAAAAAAAAAAAAACACAGAAAATTCAAATTTAATGGTAAATGTTTGCTATCATTCGAAAGAACCTTCTTTGGCATTTATTTTTTGAAGATTATCTCTTTCAAATGTTGGTCGCGGCTATGCTTCAGATGGTCCATTCGTTGTGTCCAATTTTCGATGACCCGTTCGAGCATTTCGACTGGCAACTGGCGAATGAGACGCGTAATGTTTTGCTACAAGGACTGAATCGAGTCGGGACTGTTCGTATATACTTTAGATTTTACATATCCCTACAGGAAAACGTCTAACGGTGTGATATCACACGATCTTGGTGGCCAATCGACCGGCCCAAAACGTAAAATTATATGCTCACACAACTGTTCTCTCAATAAATCCATTGATTGATGTGAATCTTCTAGGAACTTTTCAAGAGAACATAGAGCGAAGCGACGTCGCTTGGGAAAATCGAGTGCCTTCAAGTCGTTCTATACGTCTGTCCGAGTTGCTGCGAACGGCGCCGAATGGACTCTCCATGGTCTTCGTGTAAACTCTCAGCTATAGCCGCTATATTTTCTTCACTGCGTGCTGGACGTGGTCTACTCGGTCGAATATTATCCAATAATGATTGTTTGTTCTCAAGATGGGGGATGGTGATGGCGAATAGTACGCTCAGTTGGCCCATTAGGTTGACCATAAGTTGAGCGAAGCGCGCGAAACACATTCTTTACAGAACGTGAATTTTCGTAATAAGGTTGAATGATTTCTAAACGTTGTTCAGGCGTTGAAGTCTTTCTATGTTGAAATGCCAAGCAATACTGAAAAAATATACCTCTACTTGAATCGCCCTTTATCTTTTGCCTTGTTTAGCTTTCCAATCCAGTCTCGGTTCCATAATTATACTCGGAGATTTTTACTTTTACGCCTGGGCTTAGTTTAACTAAATTAAAGAATTTATTAACATGTGATGCAGATTCCAAATCGATTAGACCAGTTCGATATTTTTCAAAGAGGTTCTTTCATCATCGTACAGAGGCTGTGAAAATTTGCTGCAACGATTGTACTTCCTTTCAATCAGTTACTATTAGAAGCGAGTTAGCAGTAAGTCGCCAATGTCAATACCTCACAGAGTCTCAGAGGTTTAGGAAATACTTAGAAATCTGTGGTTACATTTGGTTGAGAATTTTGAGAACTTTAATTTAAGAATATATACGAAGATTATCGAGAACTTTTGATATTGAAATTCGAAGAAAGTATAATCAATCCCAGATTAGCTGAAGCACCCTGTACAATTAATTCGTGCATAGCTTTAAGGTCAAAAATGTTATTCCAAGAAGAAAACATCGCATTTTTCAAAGTTAATTGTGAAAAAATAATTAAAAATTTTCATAATTAAATTTAAATATTTTCTTACGCGCCATTAAATTTTAACGAAATGCAATAAATTGTATGTAATATCCGCAAAAAAAACCACTCACACATGTGACAGCTGTCACTTGTCACTTGTTATGACAATTCAGCAATCATCAAAAACACATTTTTGATGCACACAAAAAACACGAAAAAATCAAAAAACAAGCAAATGCAACATAATGTGTAAACAATCAAATGATAAAACAAAAAACATGTTGCAACAACGATGAAAGTGGAAATGCCGATGAAAGCGGCAAACCCAGACAGACCGCCAGCCAGTCAGCCAGCCAGCCAACCAGCCAGACACCGGAGACAGCGAGCGAGCCGATTACCGGTAGCAAGAGCGTACCGACAGAATTTGTGCAGTCACCAACAACAAAAATTAAACACAAAATCACAATTTGTTGTAGATTCTGCTGGCGTTGTCGCTTTCATTGCATAGCCATTTGTAGTGTGCTTGGTTGGCTCGCAGGCTGCCTGGGTTGGCTTGCTGGCTGGTTGGCTGTCGTCATAAATGCGCGAATCCATAGCTCATGCCATATTTTGACATAAATTGACAGGTTGTTGACATCTCGATTGTTTCTCAAATGATACTGCTGCTGCTGCTGCTGCATGTACATATGTTTATCTGCTTACGCGTGTAGCTTAATATACAAGTAATTTGATGCAGTTCGCCTTCTGCTGCTGCTGCTGCTGCTGTTGGTACGTGTAGAACTTGCGTTGGTTGGTTGACTGTCGCTACGACGGCGGCGGCAGCGGCAACTTGTTTGAGCGCAAGATTATTGTGTGATAAATTATGTATCAATAAAATAAATAATATTGAATTAATTTTTCAACACAATCGTATAGACGACACGCGAGTAATGGAGTTGTGTGATAGCGGCCACAAAGCAATAAGTAGAATAAAGAGTTTGGGAATTGTGTGGTTACTGTGAATTCCGAAGGTGGAAGAGAAGAGTGAAAAATCAATGGAATTTCTTTGAATGAAAAATTAAATTTAGAGTTGCTCCGTTTTCGAAAGAATTCGGCAAAATTATGCCTAAAAATTAACTTAGCTGTGGGAATATAGAGATTTGTAGCTTTTAAATCCCACGCTAAAGACGACTTTTATGAAATAAATGAAAGAAACAAATCGACTCACATTAGACAACATTATTGAACCAGTATTGCATACGAAAACCGTGCAGAATCGATTCGGCGCCGTTCGCAGCAACTCGGACTGACGTATGGAACGACTTGGCGCATTTTACGACGGGATCTTAAATTAAAAGCGTACAAAATACAGCTTGTGCAAGAACTGAATCCGCTCGACCTTCGCAAGCGACATCGCTTCGCTCCATTGGCTCTTGAAAAGTTCCACGAAGATCCGACGTTTTCGAGCCAAATTTTGTTCAGCGATGAGGCCCATTTCTGGCTCAATGGGTATGTAAACAAGCAAAATTGCCGCATTTGAGACGAAGAGCAACCTGAAGAGATTCAAGAACTCTCATTTCATCCAGAAAAAACAACGGTTTGGTGTGGTTTGTAGGCCGGTGGAATCATCGGTCCATATTTCTTCAAAAATGATGCCGGTGAGAACGTAACTGTCAATGCGACTGTTATCGCGCCATGATATTCGATTATTTGATGCCTGCAATTGGAGCTCGTGATCTCCGCGACATTCATCGCATCAGTCAATGGATTTATTGAGAGAACACTTCGGTGAGCAGATAATTTCACGTTTTGGGCCGGTCGATTTGCCACCAGGATTGTGACCGTTAGACATTTCCTGTGGGGATATGCGACCAATCCCGCTTCGGTTCAGACCTTGTAGTCTGTTAATCAGGGGTCAGATGGGTAAACCAAATGGGTTAACCGAGGTAAAGCAGTAGTGGCTCAGATGAAAGGCTCTTCTCATATTTCTTTCAGCTTTTTTTCATAATTCTCTCAGTCTTTCTCCATTTTCTACTTTGAAGTAGTCCTCTGTCTGAATTTAGTACAAATCGCTGTATGAGTCCAGCTTGTTGATAAGTACATTCTTCGTCTTTCGATGTGGGAGTATCAATAATCACTTAGGCAAATCCTCAGTGAAGATTTTTCCCAAGCTAGGAATCCCAGAATCCTCCTATACCTATCCACAGTAAGGCTCAGATGAGAGATCCTCCTCATATTTTCTTCAGCTTCTGCTTCATTCTCGCAGTCATTCTTCATGTCGTAGTGGTCTGTATGACAATACGTAAGTCTTACAGAGAATTCGTAGAATTTTGCTTGATTCCTTGCTTATAAATAATGATCGGAATTAATAAAAAAAAAAACTAAAGGTCCATACTCACCAGAAGTGTTTATGTGTCCATTTTCTATATTTTATGAATTTTATGAGAATTTTAGGCATCTGCTGAATAAACAAAAAATCTCTCTCACTGAGCGCTTGCAAGAGAGCTCTCAACCAATCACATGTGAGCAGAAATATGTTACATTAAAAAACTACATATGTATATATGTATATATATACTATAGAAATCACTTCATAAATTTCTTACTTATCATTGTAAAATCATTGCAAATTAATCGAGTGCCACAGAGAGCACTTTATGTCATCATAAATGTCATTAATTTGACATTGGTCAAACTATAAGTGGGAAGTGTAGGAAATGAATTATGGCAATCACATGAAGAAAGGTCAGCTGAGGAGTGAGTAAATACGAAAACTTTTTAAGTAAACATACATGCATGTATGTACGATATGTATGTACGTGAGTATGTATGTATGTATGTATGTGAGTATGAGCAACAGTTGCAGCAGCTTAAGTTGAAAAGTTACAACCAACAAACATTTTTCAAATAATTTTTCAATATTTTCTTATTGTGATCAGTCATGAAAGTTCTCAAATAAATGTTCGAAGAAAAAAATAGTGTGGTTAGTTGGATTTTATGGTGTGAAATTTGTCAGCGCAATTTAGAAATAATGTTTTTTGGGGCAGCATGAGTAGGCACTATGGAAACCGACTTGCTTTTTCCCCCCTCAAAAAATTTTTAGTGATTAAAATATCAAATTTAAATTATATAAAAAGCAGCAGAAAATTCGTGACAGGTTTTGGAGTCAGGACAGTTCGTTTTGTAACTAAATTTCATTTAACAGTTTGTTGAATTTTCTGTTATTCTTCAGATGATGGCTTAGCTCTTTCGGGGGTGGTTGGCCTGTAACACAAAGGCCTGTTTAGGCTGCTACCAAAATACTTACGACTTTCTTTAGGGGATAACTGAGTTGTTGAAGTCAAACTTTAAGGAAAACACTAAAAATAGTTGAAAGGGCGCCAGCAAAGCGAGGTGAGATCTCTTCTGTAGGGCACTATATGACTCTGGACGCCACAGTATACTAATGTGTAGCCGTGAGTACTACTCGTACTATGCGGAAGAATTAAAATCTGAGCACACCAGCATTACCTCGGTAGAAAAACTCGATCTCTGGCAGGAGCTTGGCCAAAAATTCCTTTATCGCTTATAAATTACTATTACATTGACTCTACGAAATCATAGTCATCGAAAGTAACCCTAATTAAGGAGCTCAAATATCTAAAGCGGTCCTCTCCAATCACAGCGTTACTTGCGCTTAAATCCTGTTGAACCTTAACATTGCAAAAAGTAGATTTGAGGGGTTTCGATGCTTTGGGTAATGGTACGAAATTGATAGCTCTGAATTCATCACTCGGGAGGGAAGGGAAGGTAGTGTATATAGCTAAAATCGAAGAAATTCGGGGTAACTGCTCAAAAGAGACGTTCATATAATCACGGCTCTTGTTATGGCGGCAGCGCTGGAACTCAGAACTTTCCTATCGAGTGACCTGCTTTTGAGTGACCGAAGCCCGCATGAGGCTATGGAAGGTTCGTTTTCTTCGTATGATCATAAGTTATTGATATAATGGGTTAGCTTGGATGCTAATACCTTCGAAACAATACTTCACCGTTACAACGATATAGCTTGGCTTTATTTCTGCGCAGTTGACTTGACTTCACGTGATTTCCATCTGCAGAAAAAACAAAATTATTTATTAAAAATGGAATAACCGAAGCGAAAATCGGATTTCTCATGCAGAAGAAGAAGAATAAGAGCAGAAGAAGTCCGTTTTGTTTAACTTTTAAATAATAAAATAATAAAATATAAAATATTTGTTTGTTTTTGGAGCAGTCGTGAGTTTGAAACCCTTTTAAAAATGGAAATTTAATAAAAAAAAATATTTTCTAGGCTTATCAGCAAGTGACAGTTGGAAAAGAGATCCTATCCTATGGTCTCGCTATAAAAATGGCAGCTTTTACCTTTAAAGCCTTGAAAAGTGCTATAATAAATAATAAGAATAATAAGTGAGATATAACAAGATACAACAACAACAATTGATTACAACAACCAGTATTGCGCCATTTCCAACTGCGAAACAGCGTATTGAAGCGAATTAAAAAAAACAGCGTTAATGAAAAGGTTGTTGTTGTTGTTGTTGTTATTGTAAAAATCAATACGCGTATCTATGACAGATTGACATTCTAATTCAATTATTGATTTCCACAAGACAAGCAGTAAAAGTGGCAACGCCATAAAATCAAAGTGTATAAGAAGCGTAATGGCAGGAGAAACCCAAAAAAAAACAGAAAATAAAAGAAAAAATGGAAAAAGCGAAAAGAAAAGGCGCTACCCTGCAGTAAAAAGTATAAAACTAGCAATTTACACCACAACACAGGTGGGTTCACTTTTCTGGCGCCACCCTGTTCACACAGACCCTCAATTAGCTAATTGAGAACGATTTTGCAGTGAAATTAGTATTAAAACTAACAAAAGAATTATCATTTCGGGACTATTTTTGCAAAAATTAGTATTTGCTCTAACACGATTCGTATTAGATCCTTTGCTAGTGTATTCTATTAATTGCCATTCTGTTCACATATGGGCTCAATTACCGAACTGAGACCATTTTGCAAATGAGCTTTTGCTTCTAACAAAATTTGACTTAAAAATCAAACTAGCTCACAGTCACTGATTGACTTGCGCGTATAAAATCGCTCATTCGGGCGAGTCTCATTTTCTGTTACGTTGTCACTCTTCACATGGTCACGACAGTCGATTGGTTAGATGTTGTCGCTGTAATGCATGAGATTCAAGTTCCGACTCTTGCTGTAGATAAATTTTTTTTATTTGTATTTTTTCGAACTAGAAATTCAACATGCATTAATGAACTTGTAGTTAACTAGTATGAAGCTGATGAATAATTGGGTAATTCATATGTGGAAGGACTCCATAATCCACACTTTCAAAATCCAAATTTTTGTGAACTTTTTTTTTTTTTTTTTTTGATTGAACTTGTCGTGTCTGGATTGAGTCGTATCTGGATTATGTCGTATCTGGATTAAGTTTTTTCGAAATTTGTTCGTGTCTGGACTGGAATATGTCTGATCTGAATTTTGTCGTTCCTGGATTTTATATTTCAGGATTTTTCGTGTCGGAATTCATTATACATGTGTCATATAAACTAATCACTAACATAAAAAATGAACCAGTTAGTGTTCAAATGTCAACTAGTACCATACTAGTTAGCAGCTAAAATCATTTACTGCATGGTAAGAACAAGAACTAACAGCCGCTGCTTTCTTCTTCAACTGTCTAACCAACTCGCAGAGCATGCATGATACTCTGCCGCTTGGATAATGGCGTGGCTAATGGCTGGATGGCTAGATGGCTCGAATGATGGCACTCAAACGCGCGCCATCAACTCAAATACGCTACAAAAGTGAATTTGCTGCAAAGGCTCAATGGCAAACAGCAAACTTGATGCGCTATTGAGTGATGTTGTGAATGCCAAGGAATAACACAGCTATCAATAGCTAAGCTGCAATGAAAAGAAGGTTGGGAAAAAAATGGAGAGTTTAGTGAGAGAAAAAGTAAAAAAAAAACAAACAAAAAAAAATTGTGGAAAATCAATAAGGAGACAAATCGCTAGTGCAATGCTGATAGCAGAAAAGATAGACATTTCGCTGTTAGTGGCCGACAACTTGAGTATTGGTCATTATAGCTAAGGATTGAATGGCGATTTTCTACGATTTATTTATTTATTTTGCTTTTTTTATTTTCCTCTTTTATTTTTCTATTTATTTTTCAATTTTTCTCTTGCTTGCTTTACATGTCTGCTGCGCTAGCTGAGTGATTGGCTGCCTCTAATGTAATATATATAAATGATTGTATGTATCTATATATATTTACCTGTTTATGAGCGTACAGCCTAAGCTTTATGGCTAACGAAGCATTGCCAATTCAGTCAGTCAGGACAACTGAACAACAAGAACAAGCATAACAACTATCCTGCTGCTGCTGCTGCAGCCGTCTTTATAACTTGATTTCCATGCTTTGCTGCGTGCATATCTACATAAATTCTATCTAACTAGAAGGATATACAGAAATGCGCATATATACATATATCTAAATAAGCTGTCATAGCAACTGTATGCGTTATTGCCACGACTGCAATGCCGTGTAATTGAGATTAAAAGAAATAAAGCGTTACCACTTAAGCAGCATTAAAATCATTTCATGCCTCAAAAGCTGACTGAATGTCTAACTGACTAACTGACTGACTGGACGCCGACCAACAGCGTGGCATACGGCAATTCCTCACGAGTCTCCAATACATATGTATGTATGTATGTAGTGTGGTGGACCCAACATATTAAGAATCTTCTTCTCACTCCGGCTACTTTGCTAGCTGAGCCAGCCTCTGCATTCAATGCCGGACTGACTGAGTGTATGCGCACAGGTGAGTGACATTGTCTGGCAGCTTCACACAAAGAAGTACCTTTACATATATACACACATACATACATATATTCATACATACATATATTCATACATTCAAACATATATTGAGAATTAAGCATAATACTCATAAGCACTCCGCAATTGGCCGCGCTATGGCTAAGGCATTGTAGTTTTGACAGTTCAGTCAGTTTGACAGGCCAGCGATAAAGACAAGCAGGAAATTGAATTAAATTGAAGCTCTGCTGGTCACGCATAGTTATTTTGTGGTATTTAGAAATAAATACGTACATACATATATATATATATCTGCTTAAGTATCTGTCAAAGATATGTTGCGCTAGCAAATATGCGTAAGAGTATGGGTAGCTTTAAAAAGTATAGAGAATTAGATTTTATAAAAAAAATTACATTTAACCACACACCATTGATAGTGCATACCTTTCATGGGCATTCCATCAATTTCTATCCTGTTCACACAGGCACTAAATTAGCTAATTGAGAACATTTCCGAAATTGGGCTCTAAATTGTAACAAAATTTATCTAAAACTAGCTAATTGGGCATTTAAACACTTAATATTAATATTTTATACTCGTGTGCTTGGATATTTCATCAGGCGTCACCCTGTTCACACAGGCGCTCAACTCAATTAGCTAACTAAACTGCTAATTGCAATAAAATTAGATTTTTTAAAACTCAAACCAGTTTTGTTGGTCAATAAATAACTAATTGGCCTGCAAATTGTCATCAAATCGCGCTGGCAACCCTGCGAGATATGTTTTATGAGAAGAGCAACAGCTTTTTTATTTTTTTTTTTTTTTGAGAAAGCGTATGACATAAAAACAAAGATCTAATTACATATATGGAGCATGATTGTTAGTAGTGTTCTCTTCTTAAACTCAAGATACTTTGGACGTCAGTTTTATTACCGACACATCTCCAGAACTCTCTTTTTCTAGCGGCAAATACATCTTGCTTTTCTTGCATGGCGGTTCGGCGAGATATAGGCAGACATGTTTCTCTCTGCCGAACCGCGACATTCCCCATCTTACTTGCTAGTCCTGCAACTTTGTCGGAAACTTATCGTTTAACTGGCAGCCCAGTGTAATCCTATGCTGAGCTACAGAGCAATGCTCTCTGAGCGCAGGAGTGCAATGCGAGTATACTAGTGTTTGACTGATGACCACGACGTCGAAACTGTTTTGTGTTTGTTGATGTGTATTCTTGGTTGTCGGAGGCGGGAGGGTAACCCTACCAGGAAAGGATAAGGCATCCGAGTCGATGTAAGTACGCCTTTCAAAAGCTCTTGAGATGTGTGTTCCATCTTTCGGAACAGAGTCGACTTGGTTTGGAGTCCTTCGATCCGGTCCCAATCAAGTAAGTTGTTGGATTTTTTCTGCAGGAATTTTTTAATACAGGTAGCTATATTTCGAATCCCAGCTAAACTGATCGATCTCAGTCTTTTCGGGTTTCAATTTTTGTGAATGTAGTAAACGTAACCTTGTCCTTGGTGGAAAAAAGAATCTGGTTTTCTGTTGTAAAGTCCAGAACTATTGAATTTTAGTATACTCTTACGACAGACATGTCTTACCTCAGGTTAACTATTGAACCGCGAATCCGTAGGAGGAACGTTTTATTTCTTCTGATATTCTTAAAGGTATTGCACTATAGATCCAAGATCGCATTATACATCTCCTACCCCATCTATCTAGATATATTAATCTATTAAAGATATCTTCTTTGCTGACTCAGTCATTAAAATCGCCAAGCTCGATTTAGTTATCGTGGCAAGGGCAGTGCATATAAGCGCTTCGAAGTGATCGAGAAAGTAGTCCTTGGTCACAGCGTTATTCTCCTCAGTCGAATAATTTGCATAAATCAGAGACGTGTTGAAGAATTTCGCTTGGGGACGGATTTTGAATAGATGTTACCTCAACGAAGTGAACGGTGGCATTCTCTCTTCTTCCATCCAAAATAAACACCTAATTAGCGTTGTTATCAATTAATACAGTAATAAATGTCACAAGAACGAGAGGACGCAGGTGATGACAGCCTAAATACTAGGGAGAACATCAACCAGCTGGGCAGCGGTGCACATAAAATTATAGGAGCAGGCATTCCAGGCGCATGTTTTCAAGTCCTAAACCTTAGTCGCATATTCAGTCGTAGTCGTCATTAAAATATGAAGTGTATATGTTTGATTGCAGCTGTTGTTTACGTGTCGGAAGGCAAACCCTTTCAACAACTTCGCTGTGCTAGAAGAGATTATTGCTTGGAACCCATTCATATAGCCAGCAACTTATTTCAAGACCATTTCCTGCGCTTAGCTGCACCTCGGCTAAACAGTAGTTTGCAGCGAACCCTTAGACCGAATATTTTGGTACTGCTTCTAACCTGAAGTTACCTATCTTTCAGTCATAATCGAATACTCTATTCGGCTCAGCATCTCCCGTAGTAGTTTCGCACGTCTCCAGGCTGTTTGAGCGCATGGTCAGGAGTGAATTCTTGTAGTAGTAACTGCATACCCAGGAGCAGGACTACACTCCACTCCGCTTTGTTGTAGCAAATTTTTAATATTTTTACTTACCATCTGCACCAACAAACTCAATTTATTGTTTTCGTAGGAAATACAATTTGAGTAGAACTCTAAAAAAATTCTCAGTAACGAATTTGGGAACTCCTCCCTACATATTTCGATTCAATTTCACATCAAATTAGCCCAAAAATACAAAGCCAATTAAAGCAGTCGTAGAAGTTGCCAATCGCAGTCGTCATAGTTCAAGTATAAGTAAGTAATATTTAAATTTTATTGATGCCACAAACTCATTAGTTGCATGCAACATCAAATAATCATTTATGCAACGGCAATTCGGTTAAAATAAACAACAACAACAACAGCAACACAGCCATATATGTACGTAATAATGATATGCATTATGTAATTACCCAAGTGGCAAATGAGAGTAACGAATATCACTCGGTGTGTGTGGCATAAATACTGTTTGAGTACATATGTACTCGTATGTATGTAACGTAAGCCTGTAGCTCTCGTTGAAATAATAATAAGAACTTTTTAGCCAACTTAATGAGCAGTTCCAGTGCTGCATGCTCAACAAGCGGAACACTTAATTTGCATAAAATTTTTTGCAAAATTTTCGTTATGTGAAAATTATATATTTTTTATACGATTCTGCATAATTTTTTTTTTCATACACTTTTCTTAATTTCTTTAAATTTGTTCAGTGGTAATTCGTTGTTGGCAGCACAGCAGGAGTTACACTGGAAATTAGCGAAAAACGTACGCTTTGCGCATATATTAAAATTTTAAATTTATTTGGTAGTCAAAAATAAACAAATATTTAGCAAATTTTATGTTTTCTCACACAACTACATACATACATACTTACACACAGCTGCTTATACTAAGCTCTGCTGACAGCTGTTGATACACCAAATTTAGTTTTAAAATATTTTTGATACTCTTTCTTTTACTCCCTTTCGTTTGATAGGTGGTGTATGTACATACATACAAACATTTGTTTGATTGCTGCTGATGTAGAGGATACTTAATTAAATTTTTTAGCATTTAATTTGGAAATTTTGGTATCAGTTACTCAATTCGCTGTATATAAAGGCTGATCCAAGGAGAGATACTTTTTTCAATAGCCTTTTTTGACGGATCATGCGCGAGTCGTGTCAAGCTGTCATGCTATTTTTGTTCAGTATTTTTTAGCATTTCATCATGGAAAGCCTTACTCCTGAACAACGTTTACAAATCCTTCAATTTTATTGCGAAAATTCACGTTCTGTAAAAAATGTGTTTCGCGTGCTTCGCTCAACTTATGGTCAACATAATCGGTCTACTGAGCGTACTATTCGCCATCACCATCACCCATCTTGAGACCCAACATTCATTATTGGATAATATTCGACCGATTAGACCACGTCCAGCACAGCGGACGTAGCTGAGAGTGTACACGAAGACCATAGGGAGTCGATTCGGTGCCGTTCGCAGCAACTCGGACGGACGTATGGAACGATTTGGTGCATTTAGCGACGAGATCCTAAATCGAAAGCGTACAAAATACAGCTTGTGTAAGAACTGAAGCCGACTATTTGATGCCCGGCATTGAAGCTCGAGATTTACGAGACATTTGGTTCCAACAACACGGCGCCACTTCCGACATATCGCATCAATCAATGAATTTATTGAGAGAACACTTCGGCGAGCAAATAATTTCACTTGTTGGGCCGGTCGATTGGCACCCCCAGATCGTGAGATACCACACCGTTAGACTTTGTAAAGAGTAAAGTCTATGCGGACAATCCCGCTTCGATTGAGGGCTTGGAGCAGAACGTCGCGCGTGTCATTCGCCAGTTACCAGTCGAAATGCTCGAACGAGTCATCGAAAATTCGACTCAACGGAGGGACCATCTGAGACGTAGCCGCGACCAACATTTGAAAGAGATAATCTTAAAAAAATAAATACTAAAGAATGTTCTTTCGAATGATAAATATCCCCCGCATTAAATTCGAATTTTGTATTTTTTTTCTTTAAAATAGTAGGGAATCTTGAAATGGATCAGGAAAAATTATCCCAAACATACTATGTGATAATGGGATATGCAGGATTTTCTTTGAAATCAGTGAATCATTCGCCCTTTCCTACTTTACTGGTAAAAATTTTTCCAATTGCTAAACATGATTAGGGAATTTTCTATCTCAGCCTCGAAAAAGTAAAATAGTTCATAAGAAAATGTATAAATGATTATTTCTCTCCTTCTAGACAACTAAGAAAGGGGTGATCTGAAAAACTCCCAAACCTTACCACGTGAATTCCCAATAATTTCAGTTTGAATGTTTACATTGATATTGTAAACATTCCTCTCAACTTTCTCTTATATAGTATATGTTGGACTTTCTCACAGAAATCAGTATATTCGCCGTCTCCTTGATAGCAGCAACCACCTTCTGGAACTTTGCAATTGCCTAGAAGCTTGAACTTTACTCAGGTGCATATTTATCGGCTCGCCGTCGACTTTCGCATCAAGCTTGGACTCACCTTTGGCAAATAGAATGTTTTTTTTATTTTTTTTATTTTTGATAAAAAATCAGCAAAAGCTTACCAATTCTAATCTAATTGAACACCTCTTGTGTTCATGAACGCCAATATTTATCTTAGCACATATCCGTTTCAACACAGCGACGTGGGGTGCCAATCAAAGAGCCATGAAATCATCAACTCTGCTACATAACTACACTGAGAGAATAAATGCAGCATAAAAAAAATATAGAAAATGTTCTAGAGAGACGAGACGAATGCAGTTAGATTACTTACTCCATTTGTCTCACTGTTGAAAAGTTGTACATATGAGAGGAAGCTTTGAGATTCTGCAACAATGGACTGTTGAATTTGGTATTGAGCGCATTATGGAAATATAATTCATTTGAAGAGTTACAAGTTGGAATAGGTCTCTTTACAGGAGATTAATAATGACAAAATTCGCGCAGAATTGAGATCCGGTTAACATTTTCAGTGTTTTTACGGACAGATTAAAGCGAATTAGGCCTAAAAGTGCAAAGAGCGTTACTTCTTTCAATCAACTTATTTCTTATAAAAATTTTCTTATAAATTTTAAGCTCATTTTAGAATAAAATATTCCACTTTGAATATAAAATTCCACTCAAAAAGATGCTCTATTCTCTACCAGAAATGTTATTCTTTGAAATTCATGAGTTTTGCGGTTTTGTTTTTTCTAGTTGAAAAGTGGAATGGTTCTGGTATTTTTTTTTTTAATTTGAAATTTTATTAAGCTTTCTGTCATCCAAAGAAAATTTCTGGTATTTTTTTTTAATTTTTAATTTTTTTTAAGTTTTCTTAGCTCCATTTTTGAGATGAATTTTTTTACACTGTGCCTTCAGTTTCCACTCGATTCTTTTTTACAAATTGCTGCTAGAAAATTGTAAAAAATATTCTTCCACTCGCCACTGGTATTTTTTAATTCATACAAAATACTTTTCTCAGTGTAGCTCACCAAAAAAAGAATCCTCTAAGCTCATGCAAAATTTGCGTCACACAGCTTGTTAACAAGCAACTAATTCGCTTAAGCTTGCGGCTTCATTTCAAGTGTACACTTCATTTGTTATAGGCACTTTATTCAAATAAAAATTAAAAAAATTAAAAATCTTTTCATTTTACACAAGTTCTAAGTAACACATACCTAACTACATAGGTAACCGTTGGCCAAAAGGTCAATGTAACTGTGCGTGGTGTAGAATATCAGATTATCGCGCACTTGCTGATCATAACTGATCTGAGAAGAACGAAATCTGCAGATCATAAATTAAAAGTTTATTTTTAACTATTTTTGAATATTTTTTTCAATTACAATTTTGGTAATTTTTTAAATTTTTTTATAAGCTTGGCAGTCACTGGTACTGCGAATTGAAGCGAAAAATAGTCATGCTGAGCTCTCCGCGCTCTTTCTTTTCGGCGCTTTGATTTCAAAACAAAAGAAATACATAGAATTGGCATGAGAGAGGAATCCGGCATGATTGATGATTACGCCGGCGCGAGTAATTAACTATTTTTATTTGAAAAAATAAAAATAAATAAAATAAAATAAAAAAATTAAAAATTTTTAATAAAAAAAACTAAAAATTATAGTGATAAACATAATTGCATAGTCCAGTTGGAAATGTATTACCACCAACTCTGAGTATGTACTAACCACGCTTGTAGCGTTCCTAAGCGGGTTAAGCACGCGATCACCTCAACTGCACGCGCATTCAATACACTACCGCAGCAGTGGCAGACGAAGAGCTGATGATGATCAGCTGAACTGAAGCGTATAGAAAGAAGCTTTGTTTTTGATTTCATATTTAGATAACTGTACAGTGATTATTTTTAATTATATATGATTTTGTACATATATAAGTATAGGTGTATGCGGGAAGTTCCTACTGGGTCACTGCTACTGCTACCACTATGAATGGGCAGCAATTTTAATATATAAATACAATGCATGTGTATACGTAATCGCTAATACTAACACGCATACAATTGTACAATTTTTTTCTAATATTTATTTCAGTTTCTTCTTCTTCTTTGATACTACTATAAAAATACATTCGTTTGAGTTTTGTGCCAATGCGGCGTGCAGCCAGTGGCTAAGTTTCAACAGCATGACATATGTCATTATGCCATCAACTCAATTATGATATTTATTTATTAATTTTTTTGCTTTAATTATATATGTTTAGTTGTATTTATTTAAGTTAATTTCAAGTTAAAGAAAAAATAGTTACAAAATAGAAATGGTGTCGCATCGTCAGCCATGAAATTTTATTTGTTAACTTAAGCATTTAAATAAAAATTAATCATTTTTGAGTAGATAATATAAAAATAAAACTTATTTCAAGGGGAAATTAAGACAATATTGTTGTTTTCGTCAAGCTCAAAGCCTAACGTATTCAAATTGAAAACCAAAATCGCAAAACTATTTTGACAGCCCAAAAACGTTGATGTTGATTTTAGACAAAAATACATGGCATCGAAATCGAAAGCATCTAATATAATTTTTTCATGAAATTTCCTTTTTTTATAGAGTTTGGATCTTGGCATTATAGTTATGTAAAACACCTCATCATTCAAATGAACGCTTTGTGAATTTTTGCAAAGTTCGATCCATTTGAGATAATTTCCAAGTGCTCAAGAGTTAAAACCCAAAAACACGGCCTTTCACGTAGCCTCACAAAAAATTCTAACACGGTCAATGAGATATCACGCTGCCGTAAAATTTCTCTGGCAATAAAGCCATATTCGTTCGTGTTGTGGAGCCTGTGGTTAGAACCATATATTGTCCCAAGTCGTGTTCTTAAAAAAAAAAAAAAAAAAAAAAAAACAGATATCATCACATTACAAAATCACAGTGACAGTCTCGCTGTTTTCAAAGAAATAAGGTCCAATCAGATTTCCAGTGCAAAGAGCGCAACAGACAGTAAATATTTTTTTTTTTTTTTTGGTGCAATGGCCCATCTTTAGGATTCTTAGAGCCCCAAATGTGACAATTTGCTTATTTGCATATCCATCGGGTGAAAAATGTGTCTCGTCGCTGAAGAAAGCATTGTTGGAAAAATCGTGGTCCTTTTTTCAATAGGCTTCTTTTGACAGATATCGCGTGAGTCTTATAAAGCTGTCATATTATTTTTGTTCAGTCTTGTTTGGCATTTCAACATAGAAAGCCTTCAACGCCTGAACAACGTTTACAAATCACTCAAATTTATTACGAAAATTCACGTTCTGTAAAGAATGTGTTTCGCGTGCTTCGCTCAATTTATGGTCAACAAAATCGGCCTACTGAGCATACTATTCGCAAAACCATCACCCATCTTGAGACTCAGCATTCATTATTGGACAACATTCGACCGAATAGACCACGTCCAGCATGCTGTGAAGAAAATATAGCGGCCGTAGCTGAGTGTGTACACGAAGACGGTGGAGAGTCCATTTGGCGCCGTCCTCAGCAACTCGGACTGACTGTGGAACGACTTGGCACATTTTACATCGAGATAGTCATCATACTTAAATTAAAAGCGAACAAATAGAGCCTGTGGAAGAACTGAAGCCGTTCGATCTTTGGGCTCTTGAAAAGTTCCAAGAAGATCCGACGTTTTCGAACCAAATTTTGTTCAGCGTTGAGACACATTTCTGGCTCAATGGGTATGTAAACAAGCAAAATTACCCCATTTGGGACGAAGAGCAACCTGATGAGGATTCAGAGCTGCCATTTCATCCAGAAAAAAAAATGTTTGGTGTGGTTTGTGGGCAGGTGGAATCATCGGTCCATATTTCTTCAAAAATGATGCCCGTGAAAACGTAACTGTCAATGGTGACCGTTATCGCGCGTTGATAACCGACTATTTGATGCCTGAAATTGAAGCTAGTGATCTCCGCGACATTTGGTTTCAACAAGACGGCGCCACCGCCACTTCCCACACATCGCATCGGTCAATGGATTTATTGAAAGAATACTTCGGTGAGCCAATAATTTCATGTTTTGGACCGGTCGACTAGCCTCCAAGATCGTGTGATATCACATCGTTAGACTTTTTCCTGTGGGGATATGTAAAGAGTGAAGTCTATGCGGACAACCTTGCTTCGATTTAGGCCTTGGAGCAAAACATCACGCCTGTCATTCACCAGTTACCAATCGAAATGCTCGAACGAATCAATGAAAATTGAACTCAACGGCCAACATTTGAAAGAGATATTCTTCAAAAAATAAATACCAAAGAATGTTCTTTCGAATAATATTTTACAATATTTCTTTCATTTTATAAAATTAGTTTAATTTATTTTATTTTATTTATTGATTTTATTTTAATTTTGGTTTTTTATTTCGTATATATTTGTATTTTATGATATTTTATTTTACTTCGTTTTTAAATTTTTTTTTTATTTTTTTTTTCTTTAATTTAATTTTTTTTTATTTTTATTTTTTTCTACATTATTGTAATTTTTTTATTTTCATTTTATATTATTTTTTGTTGTTGTTTTAGTTTATGTTATATTTTTATAATACTTAATAATTTTAATTTTTTTTATTAATTTTTTTTTTTGCTTAATTTTTTAGTTTTGTAAAATATTTCACTTCAATTAAATTCATTTCTTTTTTTCATTCAAATATTTATATACCCGTCTCGAGTACTCTGTTTGAGCAACTGATCTAATCTGATTGCTTGTATGGTTGAATTAATCGAGCGGCTCTGCAATGCAAAGGAGGAGCCACACCTTGCTGGTCCACCCCTTAAGCGACCAAATTTACACTACTAATAAGCAGCGTTTGTGTCTGCAGCGAAACAAGCGGCAGCGGTAGTTGGTAGTTAGCTTAGAGCAGCAGCGTAGTAAAGGAAATCGCACCAACTGCACTAAAGAGATGGTGGCGCAACGTTGACATAGCCGCTGATTGTTAGCAAATACGGGCTCTGCATATACCAGCGCTCGACGACCAACCACCCGTCCCATGGACAGTTCAACCGTCCGTCTCGTATTCACTTCAGACTGCCTGCTTATTCATCTAGCCATTCAGACATTCAGCCATCCATCCATCCATCCATCCATCCATCCATTTAGCCGTCCAGTTAGCCAACTAGTTAGTTTGTTAGCTACTCAGCCGTCCATCAGCTAGCGAGCCGGTCGTGCACACTTCAATGCGCGCACCGCAGCTACATAGCTCATTTACACCTGAAAATGTTGGACATTTTGACAGTTGTTACTGGACAAATGAATGCACATATATAAGCAACAAACAAGAATATGCAGATGAATTGGCGCAACAATGATTTTCATTTCGATTCACACCACTTTACGTCCCTTGTACACCTTTTGTTATTGTTGTTAACTGGCCAAACCAACTTAGTTGCATACAAATTTACATACAAACAGAATTTAGCTGAGCTCATGCGCAGCTGAGTGACAAGCGACATTAACCCATTTTATATGCATATATGCGCACATATGTATGTATGTGTGTGCTCTCAATGGATAGGCTCACACATAGCTGACCACAAAGTGTATATGAAGTAGGAAAATGGAGAATTTCGATTCAGCTACTTTGCTCATAAGCACATTTAAACTCATTTATACCTATTTGGTATTGTATGTATGCATGCATGTGTGTGTGTTTGTGTGAAGTTATGTGTGGTTGTATGCAAGCATCTCTTCATTTGTTGTCGCCTGCTGTGACGTTTTGCTGTCAGTCCGCTGCTCTCGTATGCAGGCAATTAGTGTTTTTGCGGTGTTGTTGCTGACGCTTTTGCTATCCGTTGCCCAGCGCAACTAAACAGATAACCAACTACTACCGCTGAGTGCCTCCGATGTTGTCTGCTGCCTGTCAAATTGATGTGAAAGCAAAAGTGCTATTTGATAAGCATGTTGTTCCAGTTAAGTTTGTAATTAAAATTTAATTAGTAACTCCTCATCGTTTGACTATGATGAGTACAACGGGAAAAGGTTTGGAAAATTGGTGGTAATAGGAAATTACATACATATGTATCTGAGCTAAGGTAGTGGCAGTGATGTTGCGCAATAGATGGTTGAGAAATAGGTGCAGATGCTGGCGGTTATGAGAGTGAATAATTGCGCTGTGATGCTAGAGCTCAATCAATATTAATTTATTCATAAAATTATAATTTTTTTTTTTTTAATTTTTTTTTTTTTTTTTTTTTTTTTTTTTTGCAATAGAATAGACAATTTTTTTGCAGCTCCTCATCAGATCTCTCTTCCTGATTTGAAACTCTACACCTAGAGACCTCTTTCTACAATAGTATACAACTACAACCTGAATATATTTACTCACATTCACAACATGAGATTTCTCGATCCATTTATAAACAAGAAATTAAGTTTCTCTCAAGTTAGTTTCTGGAATTTTTCCAATAGGTTTTCAGAAACAGTGAAGTGATATTTATAATGTGAAATGGTTGGACTTTAGAACAACATTTTTTGCAAATCATAAATTGAATAACCAATGGCACCCGAAATAGCTGTTACCTTCTCACCGGCATCATTTTCGCAGAAATATGGACCGCTGATTTCACCGGCCCAAAACCCACACCAAACCGTTTTTTTTTTTTTTTTTTTTCTAGACGAAATGGCAGCTCTTGAATCTCTGCAGGTTACTCTTCGTCCCAAATGCGGCAATTTTGCTTGCTTACATACCCATTGAGCCAGAAATGAGCCTCATCGCTGAACAAAATTTGGCTCGAAAACGTCCGACCTTCTTGGAACTTTTCAAGAGCCCATAGAGCGGGGCGATGTCTTGGATGGCATGGGAAGGCTTCAGTTTTTCCACAAGCTGTATTTTGTACGCTTTCAATTTAAGATCTCGTCGTTAAATGCGCCAAGTCGTTCCATACATCACTCCGAGTTGCTGCGAATGGCGCCGAATCGAATCTCCGCGGTCTTCGTGTACACTCTCAGCTACGGCCGCTATAGTTTCTTCACTGCGTGCTGGACGTGATCTATTCGGTCGAATATTATCCAATAATGAATACTGGGTCTCAAGATGGGTAACGGTATTGCGAATAGTACGCTGAGTAGGCCGATTCTGTTGACCATTAGTTGAACGAAGCGCGCGAAACACACTCTTTATAGAACGCGAAGTTTCGTAAAGAAGTTGAATGATTTGTAAACGTTGTCCAGGTAATTCTTTCCATGATACCAAATGCCAAACAATACTGAATAAAAATAACATGACAGCTTGATACGACTCACGCGTGATCTTTCAAAATAAATATCCCACTTTAAAAATTAAGTAAAACAAAAAAAAAAATAAAAATAAAAAATTAAATAAATAAAAAATAGATTTAGCGAAAATTTATAAGAAAAAATTTAATTGCTATAAAGAAAAATGAAATAAAATAAACAAAAGGTAAATTAATAAAAATTAAATACAATATAAAAACTAAAAAAAATATTAAAGAAATTAGGATTAAAAAATTAAATTAAAAAAATTAAATTAAATAAATAATAATAAAAATAAATTAAAATATAATAAGTTTAAAAAATGAACTAAAATTTAAAATAAAATTACAAAAATTCAATTACAACAAAATATAGTAAAAAAACTGAAATTAAATAAGTGGAAATGAAATAAAAAAAACTAAATAAAATTTATTGAATGAGATTAAATAAGACCGAAAACTAAAAAACCAATAATATAATAAATTAAAATTTAAATTAATTAAATTTATTAAAACTAAATTAAATGAAATAAAATAACAATATTTTTCATTACACTTTTTATAAACTGAATTTTTTTCCAATGAAATCACACTTGAAAACAACTTGTTTCTGAAAATCTGAGATCCTCCGATGATAACACCATTTACATGAGGACGAATACACCATATATATGCATACAAACATACAAACACATATATACTTACACAATATAGCCAGGCAATCATTTCGTGCCATTTTTTCACCAGCCACACCGCGCTGTGTTGCGGTGAAGAAATTATGCTAACATTAACAACGTTTTAAAGCCATCAACAGCGCCATCAACAGTGCCATCAACATGATCGTCGTGATCGCCGGTGCTGCTAGCTAGCTGCCAATGCGCACGGCACACAACAGACAAGCACAGCACAAAGCGCTTAAGCTAAATAATAAAGCTCAAGCTGAACGTGGTCGCATTTTTGGAAAATATCAAATTTCACCCGACAAAATACAACAGTGAACTTTTCAGAAAAAATGAGTGCTCTTTAAGTGTGGAGATTTTTTTTTTTAATTTTTTTTAATTTTTTATTTTTAATTTTTTTTTTTTTTGAACGTCGTCATGTCATTGATACATACATATATACATACGTATGCACATCCAAATTTTGTGATTTTTTAAATTTTTTCACCTCATTTCGCCTGTAAAAAAGCGATCAGTTCCAATGTGAGCCATATGTGCGTCTTCCAATGGTGCAGTTTTAAGTGATTTGAGTTCAAAAAAAATTTTTTTTACTCTTTCATTCTCTCTTTATTGCTTATTTAATTGCCACACATTAGTGCAGTTACTTTGCGGTGGCGGCAGGGAGTAGTGCAGAAAATATAGCAAAAATCAAAGCAATTTGCAGCAATCAACAACTTGCCTTTGCCGACCGTAGTTTGGGTATTTTTTTTTTTTTGCTTTATTTTTTATTTAAATATTTTTGTATTTTTTCATCTTCTCTCTGAATTTCTGGGGAATGCTTTATGTATTTATATATTGCCTTTGTGAATTTCTGCAAATTTCGTATGCATATTGCTAATTAATTTTCCCACAAAAAAGCGTGCACATAACTGCCTTTTTACTGATACTTAAGTACACTGAGAAAAAATTTATAAAATTTTATAAAATAAAATAAAATAATTAATAAGAAAATTAGAAATAATAAAAATTATTAAATTTAATGTATTAAAAATCATAATTAATTGTCTTTTTTTAACTTCCAGACAACCTTTAACAGAGAGAACACGATCTCCTGCAATTAATTATAGCCTAGAACGGTTCATCTTAGACACCTACCCGTGAGACAAAAAAAGGTTTTTTACATTCCTGTATCTCTAGTCCCCAAAACTTTCCTAAACCCAATAAATTCCAAAAATGTCTAAACTCTACTTACGGCCTCCTTCGCTTCTGCAAAAATTTTCCCAGTGCATTGCATACATATTTATGACGGTTACCTTTAGGCCTAACCAAAGCACGAAAGAAATCAGACTGATTTATTAGTTTTAACATACAATACTGCTGCATGCCACACACCGGCGACTGCCACACATTGTCAAGTTTCTGAAAAAATATTCATTCTTTTCCAGTTTTATTGCGACGGAGAGGGATAATTTCCTACAACAAAAATTCATTATAAATGGCAGGTGTCAGTCAACATTGAGGTGGGCATTTATTTTGGGCTCATAAAAATGAGAACAGAGGACAAAGAGCAAAAACAGAAAACGAAAGAAAGGAAGTGAGCACAGGCAAGTCAGTGTATAAGAAATGAAAGGAAGAAAAAAATTCAAATGAAACAAAAGTTGAACTTGCCTGTATATGCATATACGAGTATATACACACGGGTAGGTACTAAGATGCTAATGGCTTCAATTTAGCAGCAAGGAAGCAGCTTCGCAACAAAACAAGGCTCGTTAAGTGTTGTGGCGCTCTCTGCTAGGAGACGCAACAAAACGAGCTGTCAACAAGCTGTGATGCCTAGAAAGGCAATATAGATATTATATGGAAAGATATGGATACCAATTTAAATAAAATAAAATAAAATTAAATAAAGTAGTATAGACTTGAATAAATTGAACAAAATTAAAATAAAATAAAAACAAATCAAAACATTTCAAATAAAAAAAGAAAAAAATGTAAGACGAAAAAAAAATAAAAGAGTAATACTTAATAAAATATATTAAATTTAAATTAAAAAATATTTAGTAAATAAAAAATTAATAAAAGTTTAAGGAGAAAATAATAAAAATAAAAAATTTAATTTAATTAAATAATACATAAAGTGAGTAAAATTATTAAAAAAAATGTTTCTAAATAAAATAAAAATATATAGTAAAATAAATTTTTTTACAAATTCAATTAAAATAAAATAAAATAAAAAAGAATTAAATTAATTAGAAAATTATATTATTTTAAAACTAAAAAGAATTTATTTAATAAAAAATGTGTAAAAAAAATGTGTTAGGGAAAAAACAAAAAAGTAAAATTAAGTAGATTTAAATAAAATAAAATATGAAAACAACAAAATTCTTTAAATATATTATTTTTTTTAAATATATTAAAATAAAAATATTTACTAAGAAACGGAAAAATTGTAAGGCGAAATATAAATAAATATTAATATTAAAATAAATAAAATAAAATAATACATAAAAAGAATAAAATTACTTTAAAAAAGTATATAAAATAAAACTAAAATGATTAGTAAATAAAAGATAAATAAAAATGTGAGGAAAAAATAATAAGTAAAAATAAATTAAGGATTGTTTAATGAGGCCTGTAATTTTTTTGGTTATAAGTAAATGAGCTGCATTCAAAGACCTATTTTTGTAAGAAAAATTATTTTTAATTGAATATTTTGTTATACAACAATGAAAAATTGGTAGAAGTGCCGTCTTGTTCAAACCAAATATCACGGTGATCCCGAGCTTCAATTTCTGGCATCAAAAATTCGGCTATCATGGCGCGATAACGGCATCATTTTTGAAGAAATATAGACCGGCTCACAACCCACACCAAACCGTTGTTTCTTTGAATGAAATGGCAGCTCTTGAATTTCTACAGATTGCCCTTCGTCTAAATATGGCAATTTTTCTTGTTCACATACCCATTGAGCCAGAAATGGGCCTCATCGCTGAACAAAATTTGGCTCGAAAACGTCGGATCTTCTCGGAACTTTTCAAGAGCTCATAGAGCGAAGCGGCGTCGCGGGGGAAGGTCGAGCAGCTTCAGTTCTTGCATGAGCTATATTTTGTACGCTTTCAATTTAAAATCTCGACGTAAGATGCGCCAAGTCGTTCCATACGTCACGCCGAGTTGCTGCGAACTGCGCTGAATCGACTCTACACGGTCTTCGTGTACACTCTCAGCTACGGTCGCTATGTTTTATCGCTGTGTGCTGGACGAAGTGTAGGCTCAATAGGCCGATTATGTTGACCAAAGTTGAGCGAGGCACGTGAAACACATTCTTTACAGAACGTGAGTTTTCATAATAAAGTTGAATGATTTGTAAACGTTGTTCAGGCGGAAGTCTTTCCATGATCAAATGCAAACAATACTGAACAAAAATAATATTACAGCTTGACACGGCTCACGCGTGATCTGTCAAAGAAAGGCTATTGAAAAAGTACCTCTACTTGGATCACTCTATATAAGAAAAGAAACTAAAATTAATTTTGTTAAATAAAATAAATTATAATTAAATATATATATATATTATATTAAATTAAATCAGCATTAATTAAAATTAGATAAATTAGGTAAAATAAAATTAAAAAGTAAATTAAATCAAAATAAAATAAAATATTGAGAGGATAAAAAATTTAAATAAAAGTAAATAAAATAATATAGAAAAACTTTATAAAATTAAGTAAAATAACACAAAAAAGAACAATAATTAAATAAATAAATTTAAGTTTATTTAATTTAAAAAATTGAGGTAAATTTAAGTTAAAAAAAATTTTTTTTTCATAAATTTAAGAAAAATTATTTAAAATTAAAAAATTAAAATGAAATAAAACTATGGAATTTATATTATGATTATATAACCCTTAAGGAATTGCATACCAAAAATACCTATAATACAGCACCAACTATAATAAGAACATATTCAAATGCTGCCGATTAAAATATTTACTACCTTGAATTTGTAGCGCCTCCTCATACAAAGCGCCTGCGACCGTACACAACTACTCTAAGCACGCCCTGGCTTAAATATCAAGACTAAATATGCATTAAGAGTGTTAATTTCAAAATATTTTTCCGTTAACACCCACACTTCCGTTGCAATTTGAAGGGGAGTCTGCCTGCCTGCAGCACATGACTTGGGCACTTAGCGTGTCGAAAGGTTCAAGATCACTCGCGCACACTCACCAACGGACCAAGAGCAACAAGTCAAAACTGTTGAAAAATAGCTCATTAAAGGTTGGTTAGCAAAAAAATTTCAACAAAAAATATAGAAAATATGATTAAAAAAAATTAAATTTATATAAAGAAAAAAACTAAACAAATTAAAAAATAAAAAAAATGAAAGAAAATATGCCATACAGCTGGGGCCACACAACTGCTGGTCAAGCCAAACAAAAAAGCGGAAAATATTAATGAGCACTAAGAACATTATTCTTGCATAAATTGTTTGTTTTCCATTGCATATTATGATTAAAAAAATTTTTTTATTTTTTTTTAATTTTTTATTTTTTTATTTTTTATTTTATTTCTTTTTTTTTTTTTCAAAAAAAGGCATACATTCCATCCATTTTTATTTTAATTATACTTTTATGGCATTCTTTGTAATTTTCAATGCAAATAAAAATTATTTTCCCATTAAAGTAGCACGAATGTCGGTGCGGCAGCAAGTCAACGCTGGTAGTGCTGCGGACGACCACAGTCAGCGACGGTGTGCATTCGGTGTGGGCGTGGCGCACTAAAAGAGATTTACATTACACATTAACATTTTTTTAACTTTTTTCCCCGTATTGCTGGAATTTTTTCTTTTTTTTAAAAATATTTTTTAAGAATTTTTTCCTCCTTTTTGCTCTCACAACTTGACGCTTTGACCAAACCCACCAGCATGTTGACTTGTAATAACACGAAAAAAAAATTCATAAAAAAATTTCTAAATAAACAAGCAAAAAGACATAGTGTTCTGCCACATAAAACAAACAAACAAATTAACAAATAAAGGCAAAACAAGAACAATGCAACAACAACAAGAAGAGCAATGTTCACATGCAGCCGGCACACGCACCACATTTCACCGCATACACATTTTAATTGCATTTTAATGGCAACCATAGCCATATCCACCGAAAACTAACATCGCCTACAATGCGAGCGCAGCTCCTTAACCGCCTATTCCTTCAACACAGTATATACATACATTCATGTATTCATATATCTATGTATTTGTGCATTTATGCGCTGGCGTTCGTTAGCTGCTCACTCTAACCGCCTAAATGCCACAAACTAGTCGCACTGGCCGACGTCGACATCATCGTCATCGCACTGGTGGCACATCCTGCTGGCGCGTAATTAGCCAGTGACAGCCAAATTATACGCTTTGAGGCGCGTAGCAAGCACATGTTGCAAGTGGCAACATAACTCAGCATACAGATGTGTACATACTTCAATTGCTTACTTGCTACTTGGCAGCAGCAGCAACACAAAAACGGATATAAGGTAGAGTTGAATTCGACGTCTGAATTCGATGCTCTGTCCCACAAGCTTGGAGAGATGCCCAAAATAACCCAAAGAAAATTGATCAGTAGGGAGTCAGTTGCAGGAAATATGGAACGTATGAGTCTTCCTATTCGAACGCGCTGACTCGAGATTACTCGTTTCTGGCGCTCACATTAGCCTATTGGTTGGTACATGCAATTTGCCATCCTTTCCAACCCTGGCCAGACCAATATCAAAAATTATAGAATATTATATTTTTTTAACTTCGGGCGCCTTTCGGCAGGGAATGTCAAGCCTTCCGAGTGCATTTCTGGCATGACATACAAAAAACTCCTCATAAAAATTTATTGGCCGTTCGGAGGCGGCTTAGAATAAACTCTAGGTCTCTCCATTTGTAAAGCTCTAATTAACTTGATGTCTACTATCTTAAATAAATCCTCAAAAATGAGAGATCGGAGCTCAGCTTATGCAGTAACTTCTAAATGAATCTCCAAACCTTTCTCTATGTCCTGTGACATAGTTTGAAACCATCTTTTTGTTGTTGTTGTAGCGACTTTGCCAACCTCGTCTATGGTCAGATCTATGGTATGGTCTAGTCTTAGTCATCGAGGCCATCTAACGGGAGGCCCAGGAAACGTGCTGTTTCGACGGGTTCGGACCAGAGAGAGAGGGGTGTTAGATGAGTCGTGTTAAGTAGGCATGCAAAGAGATGATTGGTGTCGTGCGGGGATTCATTGCATGCGGAACAAGTTGTTGGGTTGGGTATGTCAGAGTCGAGTCTAGATAGGCGGGAGTTAAGCCTGCTACAATATCCATACCTTAATTTTGCCAGAGTTACGCGGGTCTCTCGAGGCAGCTCGAGCTCTTCTTCTGCTATAGGTGGTGATTGAACTCCGAGAATACCATTTACGGGAAAAGAGTCCACAAAGACTCTCACACTCACACTCACAAAGACGAGACTCCCAGTGAATGGTGTTTATGGCCTGTCTGTACGCCATCCTGTCCAGCAGGTCTTGTCTGTATTGCTGTACGGAGTCGCGGTATTCAAGTACTCCCTTCCTAATGTGCGTTGATATGATCCCGACGGTAGCATCCCAGCAGATATTATTTACACAGCATAAGATTATGCTTCTTAATTGGGATAAAACCATCTTGAAACCGTCTTGATTAAGTCTGCTTGTCACTAAATTCATTAGGATGCACTCACATTGAGGAAGCAAGCATACGAAACTCTGCTTAATCGGGTTTTGTCTATTTTCATGGATCCAACTGAAAGGTAATAAGTTCTGTTTGGTCATTTCAAGCAGAGAATGATTTCAGTTTAGTACAATTTTCGAATTTGCAGCAGTTGAGACAAGTTTCTTAGCCACTGCTTGGCTGTCGCTAACGATAAGAGCCTCGTTGGTCGTGAAATCGAAGCCAATCCGATCTGCAAACCTCTGAAATAGCTGAAGCTTTGGAATGAAAAACACTATGATGATCAGTTAACCAGAAAAAGAGCTCGAAAGGTCGGCTTCTAGGAAGGAACCACCAGCTGTTGTGACCAACATTTCATCTGTATATATCTCAATACTGCTAACTAGAGTGCCGAAATTATCGTGCCAATCTAACCTTCTAAGCTCTTATGTCATTTAGATGTCACTGCTAACTAGCCTTTTAGCATATTTCTTTAGTTCTCTGAGCAAACCTATAAAGCATGTGGCACAGAGCTCACCTGGTTGGTATGGCTTGTGAAAATATTTCAGCAATTTTTCAGAAACAACTGCCTGGTAAACAAAATTTATATACCAACAAACACCGTGCAGGCGACTAAAAAAATAAAATACAAATTTTGTTGCTATTGTTTTTGTTGATTACCTGTTTAACCGCTAAACGCAAGTGCAATAGGCCAACAAACACACACACACACACCTCTATGCTTATGTAAGTACGGTTCCTTCTGCCTGATAGCTGGGTCTTCCAATACATTGTTGTAACTTTCATAAATAAATAGCTACATATGTACGCACACACATATGTATGTTATGTATGTACATATGTATTCTTTTATCTAATCGTACGCCTGTCTAACTGCCAGCCAACTTGTCTCTTTGCTGCCACAGTCTTCCGGCCCAAAAATGACTGCTTGAAGCCTAATTTTACGCATCAAAGTTCTTCAGTTGCATGCATAGATGTGTGTGTGTGTGTTTGTTTGTGCATTTTTATTGTAATTAAAAAGAAATTTATATGTTAATAAATATTTAGAAAAACATACAAACAAACCTCCCATGCATATGCACATACAAACATCTGTGTGCACACGGTGGAAAGGGTTCGTCTAATGACTTTGTTTATGCGTCACTTATTTCTTGTTTAATGGTTTTTCTATAAACTCTCTTTTGCATAATTTCAGGTGCAACATGTTTGTAGGGTTGTGAGTTGTCCGCTGCCAAAGGCTGAGGGGTTTCCGCATATGCTAATAAGTCGCAGTGACCAAAGAAATTTGCATAAATGCATGCTGAGAGGAGTAAAGAAATACTCGGAATTGCAGTTATAGGAGTTTCTCCACGCATGAAATTGAATAAAATGAATTTTTTCCTTCATCTTTTACAACACAAATTCGCGAGGAATACGGTTATAACAAATTCAAACAGACTCTCCTCCTTAGGGAGTGAAAACGATTTGTGATAGGAGAAAATAATTCTAAGGCAAGTAGGCCTTCATCATCCAGAAAGGCAACAATATGAAATTCAATGAGACAGGTTCTTCTGTACAATTTAGTCTCCACCTCAAACTTTAACTAATAAGAGTGATTTTCTTCAGACTTATATGTCTAAAGAGAAAAAATTTCAAATTATATCTTGGGCAAGGGCTCAGTAGATTTACACAATCAGATTCCAGTTAAAGAAGCTGAAATGGTGATGGATTTAGTTTCAGTGTTCTTCGACCTGAAGACAGCCTGGGGAATTATTTATTTTATACTTCAGCAGTCTGATTCTACGGACAAGCATTTATCGGGCTCTGCCAAATCGACCAATCTTAGCTCTTCTGAGCATATTTTACCAAGGATACTGAATTTTCAGACTGTCCTGCCAAATATACTTTCTTTGCGGCCTCTGCCCTTGAAATCTAAGCATGGCAGCGCTCGGGAGCATTCACGGACCTCATAGCAGGTATATTTGGTCTCATTGTACTTCTCATCCACTGGACTTGAGCGCAAATCAACGATATGTTGAAGAATTTCTCTGTAATGCGGACTGTGCCAAGACGTTCGTCAACCGTGGTGAGCGTTAGTACACGCTGATGGAGTCTCTCTCTCCTACCACACCAAATTTGCTTTAATGAATGTCGCTGTAGTACATTTTACTAGGACGAGATCATGTCATTCTCAGTTTTAACGACTACATCAATCATCTCAGGCCGCTGTAGCCGAGTGGTTAGCAGTGCGTGCTTCTATGAGGAGGGCGTATGTTGGAACGAAGTAAAACTCCCCAAAAAAATTCTTAGCCGTTCATAAACGGCTTAAAGATTTTAAGGAAAAACACCACAGACTGAAGAAGGAGTTTGACCGAAAATTACCTCAGTAGTAATAAAGCTCTGTGCAGCCGTACCTTCCCAATCAAGAGACCGAACATTTCAAGCGCATTCTCTTATGACTTAAAATGTTTGAAGGGGTTGTGGAAAGTAGAAGTTCTCATTCGAGACTTCTTATTGGAGCAAGCTTTTGGGTTCAAAGCTCCTCACATAACCTTCATGCACTTAGTCGCTTGCTTCAAGGCCGACCTTTGGTGAACAGATGCATCAGATTTCAGTGAACCCTTCAAACTAATAGACCCGTATGGCTACACTAAAGCCTCCCCTTCTTTAGCTGTGGCCCAAGTATTACCTTGAAACTTTTTTTGCATACCCAGAAGCAAGATTACACCTGTTTTCACACAATTAGAGGCAACTTGAACTATTCAAAAAAAGGTCACTTTTTCCTTAAGTAAAAAAAAGTAAAAGCACCAGTTACTGACATCTTTAGGGTGCTAATGAATATATATGAAATGATATAGAAAGCAACCAGCGCTCTCATCGACAAAAATGAGTTCCAACGTCGTTAATAATTGTATTAAGTCCTTTTGCTCTCTGAACAGACTCGGTTGAGCGGGGTCTTTGATCATTCGAACATGTAGCGCTTAGAGATTTGACTACTTCACGAAAATCTCTTGATGAATCCGAAGCAGGAACAGTACTAAAATTCTTTGAGACCGAAAGAGAAGAACTCTTAGATGATAAAACCGATTTGTCTTCAGATTCCATAAGATAAGTACAAAATACCTCTGAAATGGTCAAGGAAAAATATACATTTATGGCATAGCCTCAATTATAGGATCATTGAAGAACAGTTTATTAAGGTGGGTCTCCTCTACAATATCCTTTGCCATAATGGCAAACCAGAAGGGACTAAACTTACAGTAAATAGCTCTCTCATATATTAGATTAGACAACAGAGACCAAACACCCTGAATGGTTCTATTTTAGTGGACATTACCCGATTTATTGGAAATAAAAAGTGATTTGAGGACAGCGTTGAGGTGATCCCATGAATCTAGAGAGCAGACTTCAGATGACGTTCTATCTCTTAGTCCCTCCTACAGAGAACATTAAACCATCTCAGCGTTTCTAAGATTGCTTCCTACCATGAAGTTTTTCGTCAATACATTGTCAATATTTAATCAGGAGAAACCGCTCAGTTGTAAAGGACTTCTATTTACCAAATATTTTTGAATTCTAAGCTCTCGGTAACTCGACTTAAATATGAGCAGGGCCTCAACGAAAGTCTTCTTGTATTCATAACGAATATAATGAAATTACAGTGTAACAGAGTTGTGTGGCTCAAAACAATACCGTATACGCCTTATTGTTCACCACCATTTGTAGAGCTGAAAGGCTATGCTTCCAAGTAAACCCCGTAAGCACATCTACACATACAAATACTATTAACTAATTTGTAAGACAATCACTATCAGACAAGACAATTCAGATGAATCTATTGAGTTGATTGAGCAACTGTAGGTACTCCCAACCCCACCACCACCACCACCAACAATATTCATCCAGCTCAGTATGCTCAGTACGAGCCTACGAGTAAGCTCAAAAAGGAGTAACAATATCTCATACTCTAACAAATAATCGAATTAATATTGCTCTAATTAATTGTAAATTTTGTGCTGGTAGAAGGTAGTGGAAGTGGAGAAAATAATAGGAAAATTGTAAGCCTAGTTTCTGCATGCTCCTCGTACATACCTGCGCCGCGGTGTGCTCAGCGCCTCAGTGAGCACAGAGTAGCTCAAAACTCCGTAGATTTTCATTGTTAGGAAAATTATCAAGTGGGCGTAGGCAGCACAAAGTTATGGTGTAAGCTTATTTTGTAGGCGCCTTCCCGTTTCACTCAGTGGCTGCTGTGTGTCTGCCTGCCATGGCAGCTCTATCCATCCATCCACTTGACATTGTTTAACTAAATATTAAGCGGATACAATTGCTCATTAACAAGCAAGAGTAGTAGTAGATGGAGCTCATATATCCTTGCAAACGCGCCTCATTTAACTGTTGTTGGCTGTATAGGTCTGGTTTCTGTGGCCATTACTGTTGCTTATGCTGGTGTTGCGGGTTCTGTTACTCCCAGTCTTAAGTTGTTGCCTCGGACTTGAGCTCAAAATTATCACTTGCTCTGTGGTATTGTTTAGTTATTAGCTGACTTGCTATTGTTTCACAATCACTTGGCTATTTGTACATAAATTGCTGTACAATAGATTTAGTAGTATGTGTCTGAAGTGTCTCTGCAGGGATTAGTTTCAGAGCAGATAGTCATGAACTAGTATTTCGTTCGGGCGTTTCCAATGCGAGAACGATAATTTGAGTTAATTAGGATTTTACTGGAAAGATTTTAATTGATGAACACGATCGCTGATGCTTCACAGAGATAGCAGAAGACCAGCATCTCTCCTTTAGCTGTTTTATCAGTTTTAGAGCAAGGAATCCGCCGCTGGACTTTCTTCAAAACCTGTTTTGAAACAAAAATCAAACTTATCAGTAAAATTCAAAGAACAACGTGGATACGTATTACTGTGGTACTTAGGACAGCACCAAGATTAGCTCTAAATGTTTTCCTTGACCTACCGACATTAGCGCTGTAAGCTCTTCGCTTAAGGAGGAAGATAAGAGTGCTCAACTGTGAGAACACTCAAAAATCCTAGAAAGTTGCCAAGCAGCACAAACCACTGCGTTCATTTCGATACCTTCATTACATCTGAAGGCTCAGAAAGAGACATCGTTATCATCACAGTAACATTCGGGCAACACTAAAAGACCTATGCTCGATGAGGTCGATCTCCTAAAATCAAGTTTCACAGCTTTCTGTAGGAGATAGTTTAACAGAACTTCAGTCACTCTCAGAGAACAATAAAAACGCTAAGCTCGGTCAAGTTATACATTTAAAGAGTGGTTAACGATCTGAGTGTCTCTTCAGCAGATGTTTGAAGAGAACTTGAGAGACAGTCAGACAGTAATAGAAGCCCAAAGTTCCGTCACGTTTTAAATCCGAGTGGGTTTTCGGAGACCTCTTCAGGACAGACAGTTTAAACCAAATATAACACACTTCATTTTGGACTCCTCTCAAAAAGCCATAGCAGAAAATTACAGAGCTTGGTCCGGTATGATCCGCCCTAAGAGGAACTGAGGATGCTTCTTGCTTCACCAAAGAGATGCTTCAAAACGCATTGGTATGGCTTCGCCACATGCAAAGAGCTACTTAAGAAAAAATAGGCAGGCCGCATGCAGGTGGAAACAAATTTGTACCGTTGTTAGTCGAAGAACTAGGCCGAAGTGCTACCGGAAATATAAAAAAGCATAACTTCTCTAAAAAAAAAGAAAGAAATTTCCAAATTCCTAAGTAGTTGGGATCCTAATAACACATTGGTTAATAAGGCGGCAGTTAAAAAGACTAGTAGTTGCTTACTGTTGAAGCTGCAGAAACTACGAGAGGAAGGGGTTTTCTATCTACTACGCGTTTGAATTGTTCTAAGCAAAAGTAGTCTTTGGATTATTGGAGTCGCTCTCCTAAGCTGTCGTGTGGCATGAAGCTAAAGTAAACGACCAACTGAAATTATTTAAGGCTTCCAAATGAATGGAAAAGTAACCAACAGGTCAGTTCAAAATTCGTGGTATTACAGTGTTCCAAAGCGGCATCACTGCCGACTAACCTAATTTACTAATTTTTAATTCTTTTAATTTATACAAAAGTAAAAAACGATAAACTTTTTAAAGGCAGAAGGGGTCTCCTATTAATTATCAGGTAATGATAACAACTACAAAATTGTGTAAATTTAGAATTTCACTCCACTCCATAGGACATAAAACTCTTTCCAACACTTAATTGAACTAATTTGCGCGCCCATTATAAACAGTAATCAATAAATTATGAAACTTTATGAAATGAAGCAAACAGACTTAGTAAATAAGCCGAAAAAAAACAAAACAAAGGAGAGCAGCTGGCGAATCTAGTAGACAAGGAGGGGTGCTGTGGGTGGTGTATGATAATTAGTGGTATTAATGCTGCGGAACCCCACTGTTGTCTCGTCTTAGAAGGAAATCAATAGACACAAAACAGTTATTAGTATTTAATAAATGGCGTTGTAATGTAATTAAGGAAATTATTCAAGTAGTGTAACAATTGTAACGGTAATTATTTTATGGCTTCCATACTATATTAGTGAGAACACCAGTATTGTCATTGTTTTAAAGAGAAACGATGACAATGGTGGAATTATTTTAATAATTTAGCTTAGTAAACGAGAATTAAAAGAAGAAGAATAAATGAATACACAGAAATGAGAGGAAAACAAAGAGAGTTATGAGAATGCACCAAAGAAAATGAGATAATTCAATAACAATTGCATTTTTTTTTACAATTTAGGAATAAATTTGCGCTTTAAGTATGTCGAGCTGGAGCTTAAGGAATAATATAAATAATTATCGTTTTGTACGAGCCAGATACTCGCAGAGTAAATAGGGAACCGTCTGTTCTACTTTCCATTGAGTTCACAAAAGCCACAAGGACTATTATATGGTGGTAAGCGAGCTTTCAGAGACTGAGAGCCTTCTTATTAATCAGAAATGTAATATATTTGCTTCTTATAACGGGTGAACCATTTCGAGGTTCCAGATTATTCAAATTTAATGGTAAATTTTTATTATCATTCAAAAGAAGATTTTTTGGTATTTATTTTTTGAAGATTATCTCTTTCAAATGGCTACGTCTCAGATGGTCCATCCGTTGAGACCAATTTTCGATGACTCGTTCGAGCATTTCGCCTGGTAACTGGCGAATGACAGGCGTGATGTTTTGCTCCAAAGCCCGAATCGAAGCGGGATAAAGTCCGCACAGACTTCAGACTTTACATATCAACAAAGGAAAAACGGACCCAAAACGTGAAATTATCTGCTCACCGAAATGTGTGGAAAGTGGCGCCGTCTTGTTGAAACCAAATGTCACGGAGTTCACGAGCTTCAATTTGAATTTCAGGCATCAAATAGTCGGTTATCATGGCCCATTGACGGTTACGCTCTCACTGGCATCATTTTTAATGAAATATCGACCGATGATACCACCGGCCCACAAACCACCCCAAATTGTTGTTGTTCTTTTTTTCTGGACGAAATGGCAGCTCTTGAATCTCTTAAGGTTGCTCTTCGTCCCAAATACGGCAAATTTTACTTGTTTACATACCCATGGCGCCAGAAATAGACCTCATCGCTCAACAAAATTTAGCTCGAAATCGAATCTTCTTGGAACTGTTCAAACGCCCATGTCGCTTGGGAAGGTCGAGCGGTTTCAGTTCTTGTACAAGCTGTATTTTGTACGTTTGCAATTAAGATGTCGACGTAAAATGCGCCAAGCCGTTCCATGCGTCAGTCCGAGTTGCTGCGAATGGCGCCGAATTGACTCTCCACGGTATTCGTGTACACCCTCAGCTATGACCGCTATATTTTCTTCACTGCGTGCTTGGTCTCAAGATGGGTAATGGTATTGCGAATAGTATGCTCATTAGGCCGATTATGTTGACCATAGGTTGAGCGAAGGGCGCGAAACACATTCTTTACAGAACGTGAATTTTCGTAATGAAGTTGAATGATTTGTAAACGTTGTTCAGGCGTAAGTCTTTCCCTGCTGAAATGCCAAACAATACTGAACAAAAATAACGTAGGAGCTTGACACGACTCACGCGTGATCTGTCAAAGAAAGGCTATTGAAAGAAGTACCTCTACTTAGATCAACTCATCAAACTCAGCTAATATTCTCCAAGTGAAATGCTAGACACAGAAAGCAACCGCATATTCGCCAGACATGTGAGATAGGTGCCCTTATGGTAAATGAAAATGAGACACCTGTACAATCTGGTTGCGAACAAACTGACGAATTGGCCAAGTTGGCCAGAAGAATATCTTGACGACTCCTAAACGGAGTTAAAAACATAATAACCTATTCAGAATGATCACGAGGGATCTTCACTTAGAATTTCAACGAATAGCACCAAACAGATGAAAATGCATATCCAATTGTAAGATATAACGAAGCATATTTAGTCTAACATACAATTCACTTTAAGCCGCCTCTGAACGACTAATGTATTTTTATGAGAAGCATGTCAGAAATATATACTCTAAGGGCCTCCCATTCCCTGACGAGGGACGACCGCTGAGAATTTTCTATAATTTTGTATGTTGGTCGGACCAAATGGTTGTACGCTAGCCTTCAGAATGGTAGTACGCCATATCTACCACTCGGCTATTGTCGGAGCAATATATACATATGTATATTTCTATTAATTAAACGAAGAAAATTCAATATAAACTGGTTATCCTCCCCTCTGGTAAAAAACAGCATGATACCCAGCCTTGAAGTGGTAGCTTAACATGTCATAAATTCTTGATAGCTCGGCGACAACATAATAAATTTGACTTCTTCTGCTAGCGCACATCTAAATCATTACTTTATACTGATACATACATACATATGTATGTCTGTTTGTACTGGTATACTCCAATACCTCCAATGTACGCTTGTGAATATTGGCATAAAATTTGGATTGCTCCACAGCACCGACTTATGCGAGAGATATCAGTGCATAAACAATAGCCAACCTCAATACATACATATTTATGTACCTTATACTTATACATACATATGCAATACATACAATGCATAACTCACTTCACTTCACTCTCGCTGACTAGAGCGTAGTATTAGCTCGCGTATATCTACTTCAAATCGCTTTGGCAATTTCTGGGTGGTCAATTTGATTGAGCGACGCTGACGCGATTTTGCACATAACAACGGCGACAGCTACGCCATCGCACAAAGCTATATATGTGCATACATATGTATGTACATACCTTCGCTTCTATTGTAGGAATTGCTGCAACCGTCGCGAAGCTGCTGTTGCCTTGGTGGCACACAGCTACCAAAAACCAAAAACAATGGCACAAGCGACGACGACTAATAAAAGTGAGTGTACCATCGACGACGACAAGAACTGTGGCAATAACTCGCTGGTGAGCAAAGCAAACTGCAGCTTGTCAATGATTGTAGTAAAGTCAATTCCCAGCTGACTTCATATTTATGCCACTCCAAAGTGCTCTACAGTTGGTCCAGGCGAATGTTGGGTTTGCGTGGGACTTTTGACAATGCCAAGTTGATCTTCTTCCCTAAATGGTGGCAAGTTTTAGGTTTTTTATTTTATTTTCATTTAAATTTTATTTCTTGACTGAGTTTAGTTAGAAAGATCACTGAATGTAGAATATAGAAAATATAAAGGCATTCTCCTCTATTTCTCAAAGAATAAGACCTCTAAAACGCAAGAGTTTTTAAAGCTAGAGGAAATTTATTTCTGCTTGCGTATGATCGACATTTATTGACTTCCTAAATATCTCACTCAGCCTCGCATGTCTTCTAGATTTCTATAGGTGGCGCGCTAATTGATATTTGTATATGCGACTGTAGCATTCTGACTGCAGCCTTCATTGCCGATCGTCATTAATTTTGTTTGTTTCCTCAACTACCTCTCTCGCTCTCCACTCTCTTTTCATTTTAAACTTTTATACCTGCCTGTAGTATCTTGACAAGGTATATTAATTTCGATGAAACTCAGTGCAAATAGTCCCTGTTGAAAGTAGATAAAATTTTTAAGTGGACGAAATCGATGACATCCAGAAACTTTTGAATGAATCAATCAATAGCAAACCTTTTTTTGCTGAAAATAATCATACATGGTCACCAATTATGGTTGTAGGGTATAAACATCGACTCCAAAAGCCAATCGTCCCAATGGAAAAGTATAGAAGAGTCCATATCGAAAAACCCACGCCAAGTTCAATAAAATGCCAAAGTTTTGCCAACTAACTTGTTCAATAAACATGACGTAGTGTGTCAGAAAATCTCAAAGGTCATGGATTTAATAAGTAGCCTTGCCTTGAGGTTAAACTCAATACGAAAAAAAAATTGTAGACAAAAGCAATACCGTTATCATGCCTCAGCCTTCTTTTCAACAGATTTGAGAAGATAAAAATCGCCGACTGAACTATTTAGAGTACCAAAAAGTGCATAGAACTACTTGGAGGATGGAAAACCACTGACGCAAGGAACACCACTTTGAAGGGTGGAAAAAATTAAATGAATAACCAAATGTTTTTATTTTTATTTTTATTTATTTTTTTTATAAAATTAAAACTTACAGAACTTTTCAATAAATGTATTTATTTTTCAGACCCTTCCTCTAAGCAGATTGTCATGGAAGAATACAGTGAACATCACTTGGTTGCTGGATATATCATGGAATGTAACGAAAAGAAGGACGAGCTCGCTCTTTACGGCTGCTTAGAGTGCTAGTCTACCGACTGCTGACTGTCATAGATCTTTCAGCGCCTTCAAATTGTCTCTAAAGGAGTGGCCTTTAGAGGAACTCTCAAGGCGGGAAACATTTTTAACTAAACCACTGTAAGACTATATAGTTTAAATATAGGTCACAAACTGTTACTAGCACTAAGAAAAATGGAATTTAGTAACGTTGTAGGTGTATTGAAGTGATATGTACTACTGAGATATCATTTTCTTAAGCTAATTCAAGGAGAATCAACTGAGCGCAGAGCATGCAGAGAAGGGGACGCACCCCTGGAGCCCTCTATTTGCGAATACCTGGCTTTCAACTGATGGAGCGTTCATTTCTGGCACGATGCCTCAATCTTCAAACGAATTTGTATGCCAATTCGTTACCGCAGACAAAATATTGATCCACCACACCACACCAAAGACCAAAGATCAATTAAGACAGTAGATTTTTCCGGATTACCATGCCCCAAAGAAGGCCAAGATGGGTCTGTCTGCCAACAATATCATGGCCATAGTTTTTAAGATGCACTTCATGTCAATTTCGTTAAAAGGGAATAATTTTCAGAGCTTTTGGACAGATTCGATATTGATTTGAAGACTAACGTCCGCATATATCGAAAAAAGTGCTGTTCATCATGACAAAAATTCATAAATCGGCTACCCCAATCATCCAGATTTTGAAACTGTTTCTTGTTTCCAAACCTGAAGAAATGGCTGAGCGATAAGAAATTCGAGACCAATTAAAGCGTGTATTTGCCGGAAAAAATACATTTTATCAAACCACACTCGCATGTTCTCTAGGTCGGGTATTTAGTGCTCGGTTCCACACGTAGTTATACCTTCCTTGCCACGCCCGCATTACCATGTATTGCATAGCACAGAGTTTTCGCGCTAAAACCAAAGCCTTTAGCATGGCTGTCAAATGCAGCTTTGCCGCTTTGATTCAAGCTATTATATGGATGGATGTAGGCTTATGGATTGCTGTTTGGCTGCTCACAACATGCCAGCTAGCAGCTTGCAACATGATGTACCAACTGCCAAACGATCAATTTAATAGCGAAACCGTTGAAGTGCATATATCAAAAATATCGTCTATATGAAATAATAACAGCGTCAGGGTTATGGAGTACGGATGCGCACAGAGGCGCATACGAGTAGTTAAGTGCATATGTATGCAAGTATGTATGTATGTATGCATAGATGGACACTTGTGCACGCATACAAACGAAAAACGAAAAATTGACCATTTGCCGTTGGGTGCGCTTGCCTACAGCAAGTACATTCATTGTTGCTACCGAAGTTGTTGTTGCTGTTGTTTATCGCAAGGTTAAATGGCCCGCCTGGTCAGCTGATGGGCTTGCAAGATTGTTTTTGTTTTTGTTTTTATTTCTTTTTTTTCGCTATTTCGTAAGCAGCAGCCGGCAGTTGCTGTAGCTGCAGTTGCAGTGCATTGGCTGTCGATAGTGTTGGTAGTTGCAACCACTACTGACTGCATCGCAATGGCAATGCAACAACATTGGCCAATGGCCGCTAGCCGCTAGCCGCTAGCCACTGGCGAACGCCAACAACCATTGACGACACTTCCAATTATGTTGCTAACAAGGAAACATAAATTTCGACGTTGTTGCACGTACAAGCGAAACAACGCAACGCGCACATGCACTACAAACACACATAACATATATGTGTTTTTTTCTTCTCTTTGTTGTATGTGTGTGTGTGTGTAGCAAGCACATGTACGTGCCACATTTGCTCACTCACAACGGCGTACGTGCGCAATTTTTGCATTCGCAAGTGCTGCAATGCACCCCAAACATGTATGCATACGTACATACCTATATATTACAGGCATTAATATTGTTGTTGTTGTTTTGCTGCTTGTTACACACGCTAAAATTGACGCGCTGCTGTAACGGCGGCGACCATCGCGACCAATCGTTTTGTGCCGCTTTTCCACTTTAACATGCCCATTGTGGCCGCCATGTGGCTCATGCGCATGTTGTTGTTGCAGCACTTTTGCTGTTGTTGTTGTAGTTTATCGTAATATTTTTCGCTTTTGCTGTCAATGCAACACTTTGGTTGTTGTTGTTGTTGTTGTTGTTGTTGCTGTTTTTGCTGCTATTGTTGTTGTTGTGTGTTGTTAGCAGTCAATAAATGTGCAATTCTTACGATTTACAACATATGAGCACATAAATTTTTACGCTCCGCTTCTTCTTCTTCTTCTTCCTCTTACAAGCTAATAATGGCGCAACGTTGCAAACCAACAGCAACAACAACAATATCTCGCATGCAACAACACATATTTACTTATTTGTAATATCTGTTTGTTTACGGCGCAAAGCATATCATTTTCAAATTAACAATCATACAAATTTATGGCACCCGAGGGAAGGAAGCACTAGCCAGCAGACCCCCCTCAGAGGAGGCTGCGATGCTGTAAATGACTGACGTGGAAACGTTTTAGAAAATTACTCTAAACATTGTAGATATTTGTTGACTAACTTTCTGCAAGTTGAAGCCTAAGAAGGGAAGCAGTAAAGCACTAAAGTCGTTAGAGTTTTTCCAATATGGTGGACCGAAGGTTGAACTATCCTTAGGTGGAGGTTAATAAAGGATATTATTCATCGTTTATTTATTGTCGTGAAGTATGATAGTTTTGGCTTAGAACGCTTAAGGGCAGGATTTGTTCGGCAGCGTCTTCTTATTTTTCGGAATACCAACAACGCTGTGTTCTGGACATGATGTCCCTCGGAAAACGAGACTTCCTAAAATTATAACACTTTCTCAAGCGAGATTCATAATAATAAATTTTGTACTCAAAAATTCCAATTTTCCAACCAATTACTCGCACTACCGGCACCGAAAGGGCATCGTGTTACTACTAGTCCTCCAGTAAAATGCGTTTGCCCTGGGAAAGCCAACCATGTGATGATGTAGGACATTTTGAAGACTCTACTGACTCTACTGTCGGACTCAGAAGCACATTGAATGACCTAATTGATTTACCCCCTGCGGGTTAGGGATTCAAGAATTTACCCGCGGTAATGCATGCCTGTCGTAAGAGCCGACTAAAATCCATAGTTCCCGCGACAGTCGGGTCTTTATACCCGAACGACCCGGATTTTTATCCGGCCAAGGACTGTTACTCCTGCAATGTTCCCCGAAGCCCCATTTGGAGAATTTTCTGCGGCTACAACAACAACAACCTAACTGATCGTGCAAACTGTGGTTTCAAAGCTTGGTATTGGAACGGCTCTTTAACTATCCTCACAATAGATCCACTGTCCCAACTGGGTTACCACACTAACTTCAGCCAGAGAGGGTGTGGAAATATTTCAATTACGTAGATTTAAGCGAGCCAAACTTCGGGCTGTAATTCCTTTGGGGACAATTGACTCACTCGTCTTTAGAGACATCACAAATATGTAAAGTGCTCTCGGCATCTCTTCCCTAAACCACGATCAGAATCGATTTTCTTAAATGCCTATTTATCTAGTTGACATATACATAGATCACAGTGATAGCTAAGGTCCATTAAAACATAGACTCGAAAATATGACTCTACTTGGCTCACTTATTAACTGCGAGGGACCTTATTAAATCGAAGAAAATAATTGTATTCGACTGGCCGACATAAACTACGCGAAATGTCGTCAGGTAAAGCCCTACAACTATATGCTTTGGTAGCAACTTCCGTCCGGAACTCTTGAGGCAAAACCGCTAACCTGGTACATTTGAAAGGGCATCCTAAACTGATCGGATCTCAAAGAACAGTACGACACTAGACGCAATGTCTAGGCGACGCACGTTGAACCAAGCTTTCATTAGCATTTTTAGAAGTCCTTCCGACAAATCACATAATAAGAGTCCTTTATGTAAGAAATAAATCGATACTGACACTGTAAAGGTCTACACATTGTACCAGCTCAGAATACGACTTATCCGAACTAGAGCAGGAAGTATTCAACGTATGCAGCACATATTAAGTGACTCACATGGCATTAACCTTACCTTTGAGAGGCTCCAAAACTAATCCCTGATCCCACTCACAATCCTTAATATGCTCTTCCTAAGAGAGGTTAGATAAGGTCACAAAAAAAAAATGAGAGAAGTCATGAAATACGCGGAAGCAGAAATTAACTCCTTCAGGCCGCAAAGCTTAGTCTCCTCGCAAAAGCTCGTCTAGAGCTAAGAGAAGCACAAAAAGACGCTAATAAGGATAGAACCTCTCACGGAACTCTCGGAAATTGTCATTTCCCAATATCTAATAAGGAATGCCGTCCATCTTACCGGCGATATCACCGCGGCGAAAACTAGTAAAAGACCCGTTGAGAACGCTTTAGCTCTACAGGAATCACCTCCTACGCTATAAACTAGCGAATGAAAACGAACCAGTTGCAGACATTTGCGATTTCTTAGCCTAATTTGGCTTACATAGCACTTCTCCGTCTTCATTCTGACGGGACGATTACTGTCATTCTCTCACCATCAGGATTTTAAAGCTTTATTTTTTTCCACTTTTAACCTCTCACTTCATTTTTAAAACTTTCAGTTTTCAGATTTTAGGCTTTCAATTTAATTCATTTCTAGTAAACTTTAATTTTTAATAATTTAAAGCTTTCAGTTTTCAGCTTTTAAGTTTTTAAATATTCATTTGTCAGACGTCAAGCTTACATTCTTCAGCTTTATGGATTTCTAGTTTCAGCATTAATTTTTCAACTTTTAAACTCTCATTATTCAAGCTTTAGAAGCCTTAATTTTTTTAACTTTACAGCTTTAATTTTTCAAGCTTTTAGGGACTTCCTTTTCACCGTAGAACCGATGTCGCAGGAGAGCTATGAACTCCGTGGTAATTTTCCCACGCCGCACTGTCATAGAAAAATTGCCCTCCAACCAGGCAGCAAATTGCTGCTTAAACATTTGCTAACAACCGAACGCTGTACGATTTTAATCACTACAAATAATTCGATTAAAATTTCAGCACAGCATCTCTAATCGCTGTCATTAAAAATTACAACTCGGCGCTGATTATTCGGCCAAACGAGCGAATGCAACGAAATAAGCTTGTTGAAGTGTAAATATGAGGAGAAAACCTTTTGGCAGGCGAAATATATGAGTGAATACTACAGAAGTAAAAATTTACAACAAGGCAACAATAACAACAGAAAAACACACACCAAATCCTACAATACACTAAATACACTCGCAAACCGCCAAAGCAACGCAAAGTGCATTTAAGCGCACGAAATGCTGGCCGCTTTGGCTTGCTTACAGATGGACTGTTGTTGTTGGTATTTTTTTTTTCAATTTTGTAACAACATTAGTTGTTAGTTGCTAGTAGTAGTTTTGTATTGGTTACAACAACTACTTGTTGTTGTAGCATTGTTGTATCCTCCGCATAATTGCGCTCGCTGGGCGTTAACTGCAAAGTAATTGTCGACAACTACGAAACGAAACGATAGCAAACGGCAAACGGCGAAAATTTAACATTGTTGGTGTAGAGAGTTAATAAATTGGCGTTGTTCTTTACTTGCTTTCTTGTTGTTGTTGTTGCAGTTGTTGTTGGTTTTGTTGCAAGTAGCCACAGCTGACTTATACCACACGTCTCAGTGCACGGCATTCAATGCTGAGCGTGAAATGATGCTGTTTAGCCGATGTGGCATAAACGTGCTTAGTGTGGCAAAATGAATTCGTGGATGCATACAAATTATTCGGATATGAGCGAAATGATGGAAAAGCCACTAGAATCAAAGAATATGTGGAAATATATATAAAAAGCTAATGAAGTTAAATGTTAATATATATTCAAAAAAGTGTGCTTATATAAAGGGTGATCCAAGTAGATGTACTTTTTTCAATAGCCTTTCTTTGACAGATTACGCAACCATGTTAGTTTTGTTCAGTATTGTTTAGCATTCTCTCAAGGAAAAACTTAAGCCAGAACAACGATTACAAATCATTCAATTTTATTACGAAGATTCACGTTCTGTAAAGAATGTGTTTCGCCCACTTCGCTCAACTTATGCTCAACATAATCGGCTTACTGAGCGTACTATTCGCAACACCATCACCCATCTTGAGATCCAGCATTCATTATTGGATAATCGAGAGAGTCGATTCGGCGCCGTTCGCAGCAACTCGGACTGGCTTATGGAACGACTTGGCACATTTTACGTCGAGATCTTAAATTGAAATCGTACAAAATACAGCTTGTGCAAGAACTGAAGCCATTCGACCTACCGACCGCTCGACACCGCTTCGCTCTATGGGCTCTTGAAAAGTTCCAAGAAGATCCGAAGTTCTCGAGCCAAATTTTGTTCAGCGATGAGGCCCATTTCTGGCTCAATGGGTATGTAAACAAGCAAAATTGCTGCACTTGGGACGAATTTCAATCTGAAGAGATTAAAGAGCTGCCATTTCAGCCAGAAAAACAACTGTTTGGTGTGGTTTGTTGGCCGGCGGAATCATCGGTCCATATTTCTTCAAAAGTAATGCAGGTGAGAACGTAACCGTCAATGGCGACTGTTATCGCGCCATGATAACCGACTATTTAATGCCTGAAATTGAAGCTCGTGCTCTCCGCGACATTTGATTTCAACAAAACGGTGCTACTCGTCGCCACACATGGCATCAATCAATGGATTTATTGAGAGAACACTTCGGTGAGCAGATAATTTCATGTTTTGGACCGGTCGATTGGCAACCAAGTTCGTGTGATTCACACCGTAAGACTTTTTCCTGCATGGATATGTAAAGCCTAAAGTCTGTGCGGATAATCCCGCTTCGATTCAGGTCTCGGAGCAAGACATCACGTGTGTCAAAAAAATTGGACTCAACGGATGGACCACCTGAGACGTAGCCGCGGCCAATATTTGAAAGAGATAATCTGCAAAAAAAAAATAAATACCAAAGAATGTTCTTTCGAATAATAATAAAGATTTCCAATTAAATTTGAATTTTCTGTGTTTTTTTCTTTGAAAAAGGAAGCAAACCTCGAAATGGATCACCTGTTAAAAAAGGAGAAAAAATACAATAAAAGCATTTATTTGTAAAAAAAAAATGTATAAGAAATAAAATACATAAATAAAGTAAATAAAATAAAATAAATTGAAATAAAATGCTTTTCTTTATATCCTTAAGAAGTTTTTTTCAAACAAATAGTATGATTCCCTTGAGCTTCAATATTTGAACTGCGGTAGATCGTCTAGCGGAACTGCTCATATACCTTTTTCTTGACGTAAATTTAATTTAATTTTTTTAATTTCATCACATGTCAAACTTAGAATTGCTCGATTTAACTAACTTCATATTTCATACAAAATACTCCTGTTTCAATCGCTGCTGCTCTGCAGGTATGCATTTTCTGTTATTTGCTGTGGCACTTCAACGTTGCAGACATCATTAGAAATATTAGCATATTTTCTAAAATGTCATGTCCACCCAAGTACACACATACAAACATACACACACTTATGTACATATGTATATGTGTGGCAAACTGAAGATGAACTGCGAAAGTTTATGTGCCATTGACAGGATCCATTACCTTGTTAAACTGACTGACTAACTGACTACGAAATTTGTTGTTGTTGTTGCTGCTTGACATGATTTTTTATGATTTTATTCTTTTTTTCCATATTTTTTTTCTTTTTTGCTGACATTCTCTAGCATTACACTAGAGACGCTGCAGTTCCAGTAATAACTACTACTCCGAATGGCAAAGTTGCAGTTTTGTTGTAAATGACATGTTGACGACGTTTTTGAGTTTGCCGTTGGCGTAGAAGACGACCAAGTGCCAGACTATGATGGTGGTATAGATTGTTGTTGTTGTTGTTGTTGCTTTGCATTTGTAGTTTGGTGTTATTTGACATGCATGTCGCTGTGGCCAGAAGAGCGCTTGGGCTTGGTTGTGTAGCTAGTTGGTGCGGCTAAACGTCAAACACTGTCAAAATGCAGCTCATAAACAACAATGGCAACAAAAGATGATGCTGCTGCTGCTGCCATAGCATGAAAATATACAAGCAACATACTAACTAACCAGCAATACAAAGCAGATTTGTTAAGTTCCATTGAGTTCGTTTTCTACTTTTTAATTGTGCAACTATTTTTTCCCCCCCAAAAGAACTCCAGCGCACATGCCACACGCCACACAGTTGTTTCACTAACGACATAGCCACCGCCGACGACTATGTTGATGACAGTAACGGGCAGTTGACGACTTTTTACCTGCGCTTTAGTGCCATCCGGCGCCCACTGAACGTTGACGGCGGAGCTGTTATTTTATGCCACTTGAGTATGAGTGTCCAGCATCCGTAGCGTGAAGTTCTTGGAGTTGGAGTTCTTGGAGCTTGAAGTGCTTTGGTTGAAGTTGAAGAGTTATTAGCCACTTTCGCGGAATGTAGCCACCGCGTTTCGTGGACAAACACGGAGTTGCATATCAAATACAAATGTATGCATGTAAGTTGTTGCAAATTGCTCTGGTCGGTTTTTTTCTATTTTTATTTTTTGTATTTTTTATTTTTATTATTGTTTCTCTTCTAGTTGCTTGCAGACCCACCTGTGTGTGACATGTTAACTGGTGGCGAAAACATGGATAGTAAAAATATTTCGTTGGGCTTTGTTAGTAAGTAACAGTAATTGCTGTCCATGCTAATTGGTATTAGTTGTGGAAGGTAAGAAGTGGAAAAAAAAGCGAATGCAACATAATCCTTATGCCATTTGCGTTGATTACTCTTCAACTGTGAAGGTTGCTTCTTTGTCTTTTTTTTTTTGTTGCTGTTGGAAATACTTACGGTGCTTACAATGTAAAGCCAAATGTCTTTTAGGAAAATTTACATTTATTTTATATACATACATACATAAGAGTATATACAAATACTACTACAGGTTTATGCCATTGCCTTCTACCTTCGGCGAATTTCGCTCTGCTCTTTAGCTGCTAATGCACTCGTCTCATTACCACTTGGCGCTGGGTTGAAGTTCAAAGTATTTATCATCATTCTTGTGAGACGTACATATATACCATTGAATTGTATACTAATACTGGTAATTAGAAATTTACCAGAGGATTGACTGCAGAAAAAATAATTAAAAAATTATAATATATATAAAAGGGTATAAAAAAATTGCTAGCATTGCGTACTGACATTCGGAAGGCCTGGGTTTGAGCTCAGCTTGGAGCAACATCCAAAATTATAGAAAATAAATTTTTCTAATTGCGGTCGCCTCTCGGCAAGGAATGTCAAGCCCTCCGATTGTATTTCTGGCATGAAATAAAGCTCCTCATAAAAATCCATCAGCCGTTCGGAGGCGGCTTAGCATAAACTGTAGGTCCCTTCATTTGCTGGTAAAAACATCAAGACGCAAAACCACAAATTGGAGGATTGATGTTCTCACCGGCATCATTTTTGAAGAAATATGAACCGATGATTCCACCGGCCCACAAATCACACCAAACCGTTGTTTTTTCTGGATGAAATGACAGCTCTTGAATCTCCTCAGGTTGCTCTTCATCATATCTGTTGACATACCCATTGATCGAGAAATGGGTCTTATCGCTGAAGAAGATTTGGCTCGAAAACGTCAGAACTTCTTAGAACTTTTCAAGAGCCCATAGAGCTAAGCGATATCGCGTGGGAAGGTCGAGTGTCTTCAATTCTTGCATAAGCTGTATTTTGTACGATTTCAAATTAAGATCTCGACATAAAATACGCCAAGTCATCACATACGTCAGTCCGAGTTGTTGTGAACGGCGCCGAATCGGCTCTCTACGGTCTTGGTGTACACTCTCAGTTACGGCCGCTATATCTTTTGTTCAATGCATGCTGGACGTGGTCGAATTCGGTCGAATAATAAATACTGGGTCTCAAGATGGGTGATGATGTTGCGAATAGTATGCTCAGTAGGCCGATTATGTTGACCAAAAGTTGAGCGAAGCGCGCGAAGCATATTCTCTACAGAACGTGAATTTTCGGGAAAAAATTTGAATGATTTGTAAATTTGGTTCAGGCGTAAATCTTTCCATTATAAAATTCCAAACAATACTGAACAAAAATAACATGAAAACTTGACAAAACTCACGCGTGATCTGTCAAAAAAGCTATAGAGAAAAGATGCCTCTTCTAGACCCCCCATTATTCAAATACTTCAGTCTTCAAGTATAAAAGTCTGTACACAGACGAGTTATTCGTAGAACAGCAACAACTATAAAAAAGATCGTCACTAACAAGCGAAAAATTTAAAAGTGTAATGGCTGCCCACCATTTAAGCACATCAGCACCGGTTGGTAGAATGCAGCAGGAGGAGCGACAGCAACAAGGAGCAGCAGCAGAAAATTGCAATTGGTGGTAGGTGAAAAGTCGCATGCAAAGTCAGCATTGATCGCGGCAGTTGCACTAAACAAGCGCTAATTATTGGCAGCAAGCCATATGAACATACACACGCGCACACACACTCATCCATACACACCCACTTGTGTAAGGACTTAATAGACCAGGCAACAGTGCATTCATGCTTATCCAAATTCATGTAAAGGTTTGTACATACTACGTACGTACGAGTATTGTTGCTAGCTAGGTAAGTCAGCATGCACATGCGCAGCGAACATCGTTTGAGCAGTCATGTGTTGCATGCAACATGGCTGCATCTCAATTTTCGCTACATTAACTTTAAATATTACTCCACTCTGTGCAGTTCTCATGTACTTTATAAGCTAAATAACGTCGTCGTCTGGCGATTGGTGGTTACATACTTGGTTATATATATGTTGTAAGGGCATTTCTGTCAGAAGACATAACAGAAATTATTCATTCGAAAAAAAAACTAAAATGTTTCAAGAATACTCTATAAGGGTTTGAGTGATATAGAAACATAAGTTCTATCAACCATTTTTTGAAATTTTTGGCAATCGCTGGTGTTACTTCTCCCCTTGGTTAATTTTATGTCGTACAAGTTTTTTTCAATTTATTTTCTTTTTATAGATGCAAAAAGTTCTGTGCAAAAAAATATTAAAAAAAAAATTAAACAATTAACCAAATCAATCAATTTAAAATGCCAAACAGGCTTTAAAGTTTTGAAAATAATATGTTTTTTACAAACGCTCATCTATATGTCCCGTGCGACATGAAACTTATTTGGTCTGAACGAAACAGCTTTTCTATATTATTTCATGTTAGATTTAAGTGATTTCAGGAGCTGATAGCGATAACGGGGAGGATCCCTAGAGACCATACGCACTATGCAAATCAATGTGAGGTGTTGTGTCCATCAGAAATCGTCGCCTCTTCGAAATATCTTGTTTAATCACTAGTGCCTATCCAGTAGTTCACTCTATCTACTGTATGAAACTTTCTCAAAATGATAGTATGGTCATTATATGTTGATACCAGTTTTCTGTCCGCCACATTGCATAGCTGATAGAATAAAAAAAGGTGAGTATATCTGAGACGACATTCTTAAGCTCAAATGATATAGAACATTATTTTTGTGAAAAATTTGATTCAGAAGCGGAATAATAAAGCGTGAACCGAGTAGAGGTACTTCTTTCAATAGCTGTTTTTTTGACAGATCACGCGTGAGTCGTGTCAAGCTGTCGTATTATTTTTATTCAGTATTGTTTGGCATTTGATCATGGAGAGATTTACGCCTGAACTATCGGCCTACTGAGCGTACTATTCGCAACACCATTACCCATATTGAGACCCGATTGAGTCCTCGAAAATTAGACTCAACGGATGAACCATCTGAGACGTAGCCGCAGCCACGTTTGAAAGAGATAATCTACAAAAAATGAATACAATGGGGTTTTCATAACAACAATGTTGTTATCGCTTTGGAACGGGAACGGGTCGTCTTTTCGTTAACAAAGATTTTTTTGCTGCATTAGGCAATCTGACAATAGGAATGAAAGCTCATAATAATTGAAGTTTTACTAAACTTGCTTCCTCTATAGCTCAGCTTGACCTACTGAAGCTACAAATGTGAAAGAACTGCAACAAATTCATATGAGCGAATGAAATTTGATCTTTAAAATATTATTATATGTCCAAAGACACTTTGCTACCCGAAAATTTTACCGTTTAAATACGTATTAATGGTCTAAAACTTACAATAAAAATCGAAATAATAACACTAAAAATCAGTAAGGTTTTTCGGCAACAATCATTGGCACAACATGCAGACCGGAATGATGCCAAAGGGAATAAAATGCATGTTAAAGCGGAAACGATCGCGTTGAACAGCAGCGCTACTACTCGAGCGTGCAGAATAACTTCGAGGCAAAAATTAAATAGTAATAAGCAAGCAAACAAACAAACAACAAATTTAGGTACCCAACTAACGACCCATAATTATAGGTTTCGAACAAACAAAAAACTAACAGTAGGAAATTTTATGTGAACAAAAAAATAATATCTTCTGGCTTCGCCCAGTAAATTATTGAACATTTGTACTTTGAAAATAGCAAATATGCAAAATGCTAAATTTAAATGCTGTTAGTAACAGAAAAAAATACAATCACGAACACAAAACTAGTACAAACTAGCGTAATGTACTGTATATATTTAGATAGACCGTTAAAACAGTTACTCTCAGTAGGAAACGGTATATAGGCGACGGCAATACTATATTCTTTAATGCTTTGTGCTCATGCAAGAAGACGAAACATACAAAACGTTTCAGCAGCTCACTAAAATATAAAATATATAAATATCGTGCATAAATTTGCCAGAGGAATTTAGACAGAGACCATATGGCCCAACATACTATTAGCGCTGAAAAGCAAACTTAACCTCGCACGTAAGTGGCACGTAAGTGCTAAAATACACACTTTTTAATTTCTGTTAATTCTTACTCATAATATTTTTTCCATTTTATTTTTTTTTTTCCAGTGCAAATTTTACGTTTTATATTTGATCCCCAAGCAGTGATTCTTCATCAGATTCGGAGCATTTGGAAAGAATGATATGTCTGAAATATAATGAAGTAAGATATACCTTCGCTCCGAAGTTCTAACATCAAATCCTACTAATAAAGGGTGATCCAAGTAGAGGTACTTTTTTCAATAGCCTTTTTTTGGCAGATCACGCATGAGTCGTGTCAAGCTACCATGTGTTTTTTTTTTTTTTTTTTTCAGTATTGTTTGGCATTTCATCAACGAAATACTTACGCCTGAACAGCGTTTACAAATCATTCAATTTTATTACGAAAATTCACGTTCTGTAAAGAATGGTTTCGCGCGCTTCGGTCAACTTGATCGGCTAACATAATCGGCCTACTGAGCGTGCTATGTGCAACATCTTCACGCATCTTGAGACCCAGCACTCATTACTGGATAATATTTGACCGAATACACCACGTCCACGTAGCTGAGTGTGTACACGAAGACCGTGGAAAGTCGATTCGACACCGTTCGCAGCAACTCGAACTGACTTATGGAACGACTTGGTGCATTTTACGTCGAAATCTGATATTGAAAGCGTACAAAATAGAGCCTGTGCAAGAACTGAAACGGCTCGACCTTCCCAAGCGACATCGCTTCGGTCTATGAGCTCTTGAAAGGTTCCAAGAAGATCCGAGGTTTTCGAGCCAAATTTTGTTCAGCGAGGAGCCGCATTTGTGGCTCAATTGGTATGTAAACAAGCAAAATTACCATACTTGAGGCGAAGGGCAAACTAAGGAGATCCAAGAGCTGCCATTTCACCCAGAAAAAACAAGAGTTTGGTGTGGTTTGTTGGCCGGCGGAATCATCGGTCCATATTTCTTCAAAAATGATGCCGGTGAGAATGTAACCATTAATGGCGACCGTTATTGTGCCATGAGAACCGACTATTTGACGCCTGAAGTTGAAGCTCGTGATCTCCGCGACATTGGATTTCATCAAGACGGTGCCATTTCCCACACATCGCATCAATCAATGGATTTATTTAGAGAACACTTCGTTGAGCAGATAATTTCACGTTTTGGACCGGTCGATTGGCCACCGATATCTCGTGATATCATACCGTTAGACTTTTTCTTGTGGAGATATGTAAAGTCTTAAGTCTATGCGGGCAATACTGCTTCGATTCAGGTCTTGGAGGAAAACATCACGCGTTTCATTCGCCAGTTACCAGTGGAAAGGCTCGAACGAGTCATCGAAAATTGAATTCAACGAACGGATCATCTGAAACGTAGCTACGGCCAACATTTAAAAGAGACAATCTTTAAAAAAATAAAAGCCAAAGAATATCCTTTCGAATGATAATAATAATTCCCCATTAAATTTGAATTTTCTGTGTTTTTTTCTTCTTTAAAAATTTAGGGAACTTCGAAATGGATCACTCTTTCAAAAACGAGAACTGTCGACAATAAATTACCAACAGTACTTTTTTAACACTTTGCTCCACACTTACGTATATAAATGACATACATTTTCACCGTCAACAATAACTTTAACATAAAAAATAAAAATAAATGTCACCTAAGAATGAGCCAATCAAATCGACACAAATACAATTACAACACTACAGCACTACATGACGCAAAAATGTGGAATAAAATAAAAAAAAAGTCACTGTAAACCATTATAAACGTGGCACAGCAAATGCAAATGCTACATGCCACATGCAACATGCAAATTGGCAAAATTGGTAAGCAACATAGAAGCGAAGAACGCAGTTTATGTTTGAAAATCAGTTCACTTTGTGTATGGTTATAAATAAAATTATTTTTCTCTTCTCTAAACCAAACCAATATGGGCATCTAGAGCAGTAAAGTGAAGAAATAACAGTTAAATTCCTGCAACAACAACAAAAAGTAAGACAATAAATGTTAGAGACCCTTTTTGGTGTTTGTAAACAACTTTTGGTGACATACATATGTACATTGTACCTACCAAACTGCGGAGTTCGTAAAACAATTGCCTTTCACACACTCACTTGGCACCCCGTTTACACTTTCGTTGCGTTCAACTGAAATTGGTGACTTTTTTTTCTTTTTTTTTTTCTGAAAAATCTGCGCCTACAATTTATTTAGGCTACCGGGAAACTCTATGTACACACTATATACATATGTATGCATATCCGATACGAGCATCAAACTTTGGTGAACAACCGCAGTTATTCGCCAAACAATGGCGAAATATCTCAGCAAACACACAAGCTGACACCAACGAACGACAGCAGCAACGACAACACAACGTCAACTGGAGTTGAAGTGTATGGCAAAGGCGCTGGTGTTGGGCAAATTAATGCAAAATCAAGTAGCACATCAAATCAAATCGAAACTTTTTAGTTTTTTCTTTTCTTTTTTGTCTCGTGTTGTGATTTGTTATGCGCTTGCGCAGGCTCAGGCAACAAGCGACAGTATACCTCCGTTGTTAACTAACAGTTAAAAGTGCAGTGAAAAGTTGCAGTAAAGCGAAGAACTTCTAGTTGTGAACTGGCATTTAAAGGATAAAGTTATAACAGTTCATATATATGTATGTATATAATATTTTGTAATTTGGAGTGGTATTTTACTAGTATGTTGCTAATGTTACTCCTAACGATCTGCTGCCTTCTATTCGTCACGAACATCTGCTTTGCCATTATGTCCTGTATTACTCGGCTTCACAGCTCCTGTAGCAGCTAACTCGGCGCATCACCGAAATTCTTCAACGTATCACTGCTCTGCGTCCGAATCAAAGAGAAGCATGGTTAGATCAAATATGCTTTCTACAAGCGCTTAAAACGAACTTATGAGCTTTAATCGCTCAAAATAGTGCTTAGCGATTTTCACGCCAGTTTAGACAAAGAAGGTATTTTTAATACAACAGCTGGAAAATTTAGGCTCCACCAAACAGCCCTTAATGGATTGAGACCGATTGACCTCGCCCGGATCGAAGTATGTTTATTTATCTGTAATACAGATCCAGATTCCGACAAGTAGGGGTTTCACTTGGTTGTCAAGTATCGAAAAGTCCGATAAAAGATTGACTCTGCAGTGATAGACGGAAGATACAGGTCTAGCGTCTTAGCTGTGTGTATTCTCCGTCTCAGTGCACTACCTTCTTGCAGTCAAAACGCACGTCGAAAACGACAAGTAAGGTTTAATGTCGCAGTCATAACACAAAGCCAAGCAGTATTCTATTCGACTCTCACTCTCGCTCTCTGAGAGCACTCGCCAACAATTCGGTGTTAGGGAGCTTTTGTACTGTATTTCCAGCACCATACTTATAGCAGCTAAACGAAATGATTGCTCTTCGAAAAGGCCAAAAAAGAGCTGGTACCGTAAGGATTGTCGTACAGCAGTGAGAAGAAGAAGGAGTACCTTTCTCGCAACGTCACGTATGAACGCAACACGAAAAATGCAAAAAATCCTCAAAAAGGAACGGCACACACCTCCTCTTCGTCGATATCACAGCCAACTTTGTCAAGGAATGGTTTCTAAGCTATTATATCTGCCTATAATTATCTCACAAAACTTTTACGGCTATACAAATTGACATTAGCCAAGTCCAAAGACCCCTAACACAATTGTGAAGTGCCTCACCAAGCCATCTGGTACCAAACAACGCTTCAGACAATTTGACTCTTTTACGTGACCTCTTCAACCTTATGCTGTAGTAAATAATACACTCTGCGGCGCATTCTTGACATCATCGTCCCCAAAAACCATGCTAACAGTTCCGATTTCTCCAGACGGGACAAGGAACCGAGCAAATGGGTCATAGAACGAATTGTTTTGCGACCAAACAAACAGTCAGCGTATTCATGTCTTGGCTTTCACATCACTGTTGACAGTAATAAATTTAACGTCACAGATAATTTCGTCTATGTAGGAACCAGCATCAACACCTCCAAAAATATTATCCTTCAAAGCTACCCCTGGATCACTTTCTGGTCCTTTTACATTGAACTGTCTCTATGCCGCTATGTCTGAATTCGATATCAGAATTGGAAAGGACCACTCCGAACCGGTTGATAGCAAACGAGGTTTCAGAAAGGGTGACTCTCTCCTAATGCTGGAGAAAATAATACGTATTGCAGAGCTCAATAAAACAGGTAAAATATTCTGAGTGTATTATTTTCGGGAGAAACTTTTGCGGAAGATCTATGGTCCTTTGCGCGTTGACAACGGCGAATACTGCAGACGATGGAACAATGAGCAGCACGAGCTATACGACGACATTGACATAGTTCAGCGAATCAAGAGACAGAGACTACGCTGGTTAGGTCATGTCGTCCGAATGGATGAAAGCGCTTCAGCTTTGAAGGTATTCGATGAAGAACCTGCTGGTGAAAGCAGAAGAAAAGGAAGACCTCCACTCCTTTGGAAGGATCAGGTGGAAAGCGGCATGGTTTCACATGGTATTTCCAACTGGCGCCAAGTAGCGAAGAGAAGGAACGAGTGGCGCGCTATTGTTGATGCATCAAAGAAGAAGAAGAAGAAGAAGAAAAAGAAGAAGACGGAGAAGAAGTATAAGAAGAATAAAAAGAAGCAGAAGTAGAAGAAGAGGAAGAAGAAGTAGAAAAAGAAGAAGAGAAGCATGCACAATATATAACATCCGTAGTGACAGCGCTAAGAATTTTCGAGGGAGAGGTTTTGGAAATGATATATAGACCTTTTGCGCATGTCAGGTTGTTCGGTTTAGTGAAAAGCCTCCAGAAATTCAGTACCCACTGCTTGAAACAAAGTTAAAGTTAGAGGAAGATTTTTACTGTGCCATACAGATCAGGTAGAGAAGGTGACTTCGCTTGGTGTTTAAATTTGGGAAAAACCGACTGGGACGTCTATTTTAATTCGGCTGTAATTTTTATACAATGTGCGAATTCAAAATAATTTTCGAAAAAGCTTAATATGGATGAGATTGAAAATTAACTGTAATAAGCGAACCAAATTACCCCCCATAGTAGGCGACTTCAACCGATTGTAGGAACTCCTTACTTGTTTTAATTGTAATATAGCTGAAGTCAGTGATGGATGGATTTATATTTATCCAATTTATTTTAAAATTTCTGTGTAAACATATATACATACATACATATATATAGATATATTTGCAGAAATAATTCAACATTGCTGCGTCATGCGAGCGCAATTATTATTTTTCGCAAAAAGTAGCCACCAAATTTACCACAGTCAAACCATTTGCAAAATAAGAAAGGAAAAATAAACGAAAAGAAAAAACCTTAAAAGTCAAATTACAATGCAAAATTTATGTATTTCAGTCATGAAATGCCGTTAACAAGTCATTTAAGTAGAGACTACACCCCAAATAACTTGCGCAAGGGGAGTGACGAGCACTGCATACACTTCAAAACCAAAAAAAAAAAACAGCAAAAAACTTTAAAAAAACGACTTATTTGCATATTTTAATTAGACCAACTACAAACAACAACAAACAGTAACAGCTTAACCAACTAACAACCACAATTTCACCTGTGCGCGCGCATGCGTGGCGACCAAGTGTAGCAACAGTTAATGAAAGATGAACCGAAAATAACTTACAAAAATTAAAAAAAAAATTCAAGAAAAAACAACTGCCAAATATTGTTTATGGAATTTACATTTACATAATTTTCGTAAATGGTTTTTGAAATTAAAATGCGCATTGGTGGTTTTAATTGTAGCGTTGGTAAACCGCCCCGCAATCAGCACGCGCAGCGGCGCTCTCTACGAATGTTCGCCTGCCGCATGATGTTGTGCAGAAGACGACTTTCATTCATACTACAATTGATTGACTGTCAATAAAAAGTGAATTGACTGAACTTTCAAACTTCAAAATTTACAGTTAGACCAGTGGAGCTTGGCCAGCCGAACGGTGAAGCCATTACTTGCAACAGTTGAAAACACCAGGTACAGCAGGAGAGTCTTTTTCGGTAGACACGCACGCAAAAAATATTTCAAGACATGATGAGACATTGGCACGCAGCTGAAGACAGGGGAAAAAAGAAAAAAAAAAGAAAAACCAAACCCGGGAGAGGCGTAGCAAAAAGAAAGTACAAAAGCAAGCACGCAAATGGTGGAAGAGGAAGCGCTCTGCGCTTGATTTTTGGGGCTAAAATTTTCACCGCGTTATGCCGCGATAAGATCCCTCGCTATAGAGATTGCGACAGCAGCGCCTACAACTAATTGAATTGCATTTTGGTTAGTCTTGGGTTATTTTCCTCTGATTTTTTTAATTTTAATTTTATTTTATTTTTACTTTTTTAATATATTTTAAATTAAACTGCTTCGATAGCTGTTGTTGCAAGCTCAAGCTCACCACACATTTTTTGATTTTAATTTATTTTTATTTTTCTCTTATTTTCAATAACCACTTTTCTGCCGTTTAAACTTCGCTTAAGCGAAGCCAACTGTAATATGTGGCATTTCGAAAGTGATTTGCCACGCTTTCGTGTTAATAATAATTAAATCAAGATTATTATCACGTAGAGTAGAATGCGGCAAACTCTCCGCTGAGCGTGTAAACATACATATTTACAGCCTACAGGAATTCACGAAAATAATCATAAACAAAATTAAATGCAAATTTGGGTCAATATTATAGGCGATCAAAGGAAAAATGAGCATAAAATGATTTTCAATCAAATTTAAAGAATAGGAATTCAAATTAAATAACCAATAACAAATGAGTAGAAAATTTATAATAAAAATTATAATTTAATTATCGTAAAAAAGTAGTCGAAAGGTGAAGCAAATATTTAAAAAAATTGCAGAAGAAGTAAAAATTTAGAGAAAATATATATTTTGTTCGCAGAAAATTACTTAAAAATATTGAGATAAAATGTTAAAAACTTCTGCGTTGAAAAAAACTAAAGTTAATATGTTCAACTTGCCTTAATTTTTAGTTATCTAAATTTGTAATGCTATAAATTATCAACAGAATACTAATTAGAAACAAAATTATATCTAGATGTCCCGTGCAACATTGAAAAAAGTTTGCATAATACCCATTATAAAGCTTTTTATCCAAACGAGTGTAAATATTGTACGATTGCTGGTATATGTCGATGATATTGACATAATTGGCCATAAAAACCACACCGTAAGTTCTGTTTTCTCCATGTTAGAAAATGAAGCGAAGCGGTTGGTTCTGTTAGTAAACGAGGCCAAGACGAAATATCTCCTGTCATCAAATAAATAGTCAACGCATTCACGACTCGGCTCCCGCGCTATTGTTAACGTCACATTGTTCATAACGTCAAAGTCGTGGGTAGTTTCGTTTATCTTGAATCGAGCATTAACACCGCCAGCAATGTCAATCTTGAAGTCCAACGCAGAAACGCTCTTGCCAACAGTGCTACTTTGGACTGAGTTGCCAATAGAGATTAAGATTTAGCTCAAACATTTTAGAGCAGTGTGAGCATTTGAGCAACAAGCACTCGCTCACTTTCTCTTTGTTCATTACTCGAAAATTTTCGAGCGTGAGCATCTCGAGTATTTTCACGTAACCTTGACTTTTTTAAATAATTTTAAATTTATTTATGTGAAGTGTAAAAATCATTGAATTGAAAAGAAATTACGACAAACAAAATTACAATTTTTTTTGTTCGGCTGAGCAGTAGAGCAATGAGCGAGTATCGAGCTGCTCGCTTTTCGATAACAAGTCGCTCATCATTCCCATCCTGACATATGCAGCAGAAGCCTCGCCTATGCCGACATCCGATGAGTCTGCTTTAGGAGTTTTCAAGAGAAAAATTTCTCGAAATATTTATGGTACTTTGTGGCAACGGCGATGGAACGATGAGCTGTGCGAGCTATACGACGACATTGACATAGTTCAGCGAATCAAGGGACACTGGTTACGCTGGATCAAGTCGCCCAAAGGGATGAAAGCGCTGTAGTTTTGAAATTTTTCGATGGTGGAAGCAGAAGACCTCTTCTCCGTTGGAAATATCAGTTGTAGGGTGACCTGGTTTCATTTGGTATTTGCAAGCGGCGCCAAACAGCTAAGAGAAGGAACGTTCGACGCGCTATTTTTAATTTGGAAGAAAATTTGTAAATATTAAGTCTTTTTTATATATTAAAATAAAGGAGAATTCACAATACAGTATCAACGCTAGGTGGCTTAACTGCCTTTCACAGTTACCAGTTACATGGGCCGTAGGCTTGTTTGTGTATCTAGTATTTTTTTTACAGAAATGTGGAACTCACTATACTGTCGTATGTATTCATTAAGTAAGATCACGTTTTCTCAACAAATTTCTTACATACTCCATCTATAGTCCACAGATCAGTCAAAGAGTTAGGATTTTTTATGTGTTAGGCATGTAAATCTAATACTGAGCATGTTAGCCATTTTTGGTAGTCTCCATTAAAAGTATCATACCAGTTTACCAAATTTGGTTAAGTTCTATTGTTTTATGACTTTAGTCGATCCTAAGTCGATTTTAGGTCAACCCAAGCTTGACGTAAAAAAAGAAGGTAGGTAAAAAGTCTCTTCGGATCTTATCAAGAACACTTACCAGACAACTACGTGCAGCGCAGTGGTCTCAAAACTGGATAATGGTCTCATTAAGGAGTTACATTAAGTAGAAATCTTGTTATATATTGTCTAAACTACTGTTTGAACGATAGACTCAAGTCAGAATTGAACTAATTTTCAGGAAATAGAGTAACTCTGATTTCAAAAATATTTATCTTTCACAAATTCTTCTTTCATTAGATATCAACATAAATAACATTTAAGAATGATGGAAAAAGTGTCCCGTGCGACAGCTAAATATGTGTAAAATATGTAGATCGAATGTTCTAAAAATTAGAATTTGCAATTGAGGTGTTGACCATAAAAAATTACGTTTCTTCTATGTCCTGTGCGAATGCCATAGCTATATGAATTTACTTTTTAAAACGAAAAACTGCTCGAAATCATTTTTAATAGAACTTATAAGAAAGTATAGGTCTTGCTTTATAGTAAAGACGATTTAGATCATGGCTCTTTTTCATAAAAAGTTTAATATACTCTAACTCGATATGATGGAAGTACCCAAAATATCAATTTTTTTTTCTTTAAATAATTTTTATTGTGGAAAAAAATCTGGAATCTCTATTGAATGGCTAATAAAATTAATTTTTCTCATTTTCCTTCTTTCCCATAACTTTTATTTTAGTTTGAGTGTATACAATTGTCCCGTGCGACATGAGAGGAAATGCGGAATTGCAGAGAGGCTAGGGAGCATGAGCTGTTTATTAAGTTCAAACTGTAGGAAAAACTCTATGATAACGGGTAGGAAAGGTATGTCCCGTGCGACATGAGTGAAGAGCATGAATTGTTTATTAAGATTCAAACTGTAGGAAAAACTCTATGATATCGGACAGGTATTTATCACTCTTGCTTCTAAATGAAAAAGTGTCTCTATAGTAACTTTCTCAAGATTTACAACTTGGACGGTAAATGTAGGCACATATTTTTCCCATTAATACTTCTTTTATTTCCTTCAACACCCTGATCATTGCTGCAATATTTTTAATTCCCTCCATCTCATGAACCTATATTTACTCGCGTTTCTTTTGCGCTTGTCGTCTTTACGTTTATTATACACCATTATCAGGGCTCATCAAGCAGCTTGTTGTCATAATTTCTACCTTCTGCAAACACAACAATCAGGATGCATGGCCGCGCATTGTAGTAGCAGCAGCAGCGGCAAAGTCGTTAACGCGACAACTACAAAACAATTTATTATGAAATGCGTGCAAAAGGCAAGTTGTGTTAATGCAACGAGAGCAAAGGGCGACCGAAAATGCCTACTGCAGCATTATATAAAAATGAGGTGAAAGAATAAAATAAAAAAAATTAAATAAAATATCACAGCCACTCACAGCGCTTACAATTTAATCAGGGCAAGCGAAAACTGATGCACTGCTGAACTACAACAATGTAAATAAATGAGCAAGGCACGGCAGTATAGTGGGAAATCATCGATGAATAAGTAACAATTACCATGCCACAGCAACAATGTGACAATGTGCAAATTTGCAAGCAACAACAATGACATACACGTCATTTTGGGTATGGGCGTGGCTCTGAAAAATTCACGAAGTACCTACTTATCAGTGCTTGCGACGCCGACTTGTTTATTTACATTTCGCGCATTTCCAGGAAGCGCAACAAACACAACAGTAAAGAGGACTACTTAAGAGCGAGAAGAGAGCGCGACGCATGCACACACAATTAACTCGTTTAAATTGCGAAATTATTGATGATCAACTCGACTGAAATACAGTTACCAAATGTAGCGGAACAAAATTTGTGAACAAATCAAAGAAAGTGTTGAAACTCACTGTAATAACACTTCAATCTAAAAAAAAAGCACAAAGAAATTAAGATTGTGCCTTGGTTTTGTTATCATTTCGAAACTTTCATTGTTGAAATCCAACTTTCGGAACACAATGGAATCAAATATACCTTTTTTTGGCAAATCTTCAGTTCCGAGGACTTAATATTCTTGTCCTAAATGGCATTAAATTTCTGAAGTGAACTCATTAGTAAGCTTTTGTTGTTGATGGCATTTTCAAGCCTTTAAAGAAGTGTTTCAGAGAAGCTAAATATGCACAAGAGAGCTAAGGAGAGTACTGTTTCCTAGCACTAAGAGGCGAAAGAGTCTCTCAGCTTAAGTAATACTTTGATTGCATAAAAGTAAAGTCACTAATGGCACCTGCGTCTGGTAGAGCACACTGATGAAAACAACTAACTTAAGAGCTAGAAACCTTAAAGCGGCTGGCTCTCACTGGTCTTATAAGGGCGAACTTGGTCTCACACTGAGGTGATACTCAATTTTATGCTGAATATAGAGTTATTGAAATTTATTGTAAATTCTTTGGCAGTGCAAAAATCATAGTAAGGTTAAGAAGAACTGTGGTACTACATTGACCAAGATCTGAAACTGCGGCAGTGATGCCACCTTGCCTCTATATGCAGAGATCTCTCTATTTTGTTCTTAATGGAGTTTTTGCTAACCTCACTTATTCAAAAGAAGCTTTGGTAGAGTGATGTCAGTGATGTATGGAGGAGAGTGGAACATTTTCAAAAATTTATGGAAGCAAAATGCAATTGTGTTGAGGGAATTTTATGTTGGAAACTCGTCTGGTAAATCAGCTTTCAATACAGCGTATTTTATGCGAAGTGGAAATGGTAAAGCTCCGGTGCTATAGCACCAAGATATTATTAGGCCTATGCACCATCGTTTTGCTCATTCTACCTCAAATATCGCTGTGGTAAGTGAAAGTGCAGTCGACGACCCGAATGTGTATATTTCTCGATGTTCTTAGGAGCTTGGACTTTCTTACGGCACATTATGGCGTATTTTGCACATGGACTTTCCTCTCAACCATATAAAGTCCAGCTCATGCAACTATTGAAGACAGCTATCAATTTAGAAACGCCTTTTCTCCGCGAGTTTTCCAACAAAATTCTCTTCAGCGCTGAGGCACATTTCTTACTCGGTAGATAGGTAAATAAGAAAAATTTTCGCATTTGGAGCTCCGTGAATCCTCACGTATTTGAACTGAGAGGCCGTTACACTCAAAACAACTTACTGTCTAGTACGCTTTTTGGTCCGTAGGTGTGATTGGACCTTATTTCTTTGAAAACGATAATGGTGAGATTGTCACTGTTAAATCAGAGCGCTATGTTTGTATGATAATTGATTTTTTTGGCCTGCAATTGAAGAATACGATTTGGATAGTGGTTCCAACAAGAGGGTGGCTTCAACAATATGGTGTCACATGTCACAGAATACGAGCAAATATGGATTTATTGCGAGTGAATTTTCCCGGCCGCCCGGGAAGTTGTCGGCTCGGCGATGTCGATTGACCGCCGAGATCGTGCGATTTGACATAGCTGGACTTTTTTTGTGCTGCTACGCGAAAGATCGTGTTTATGCGGATAATCATTTAGCTCTTTAAAAGTATTTTTTTTTTCATTTGAATAAAAGTTTCTTTTGGAAGTAGTAGAGAGAGATAGAATCTGTTTATTTTTATAAAAGTTAATTATATTACCGAACGTACTTGTAGAAATTGCCGAAATACAATATATATGTTAAGAGGTTAGGAACGCCATAACTTAAAAAAAAAATAATCTTCAAAATTTTTAAAAGTTAAGAAATTATTCAAAACTTTGTTCATGTTCTGACTAATAGTCCAAGTAGATAAAAAAACAATAAACAATAAAAAATAAGAATTTTTCAAGCTTCTGGCTCTAAAGAAGACTTTTAGTCATCGTACAGCTTTACAAGTATGGATTCCGCCATTTTATTTGTTTACATTCGAAAACAGCTGAGATCACCTGATTTTTAAAACTTTGCTTTCTCATTACCCACCCAGTTCGCATTTTGAATTTCTCTAATTCCATCTTGATTCGCATTGTCAGATTATTTGCTCTGCTTTTGGTGCGACATTCTGTTATTTGTTAATTCTTCCATTGCCTCTGTATTTATTGTGCAAATTTTTCATTCCATCGATGTCTGCATCGTCGAGTTTGCCTGTCAACTTGCGGGCAGCCATTATTATTTTCTATTTGACAGTTAAACCCTGAGATTGACAGGCAAATGCGAGTTTGACATTTTCCTGTAAAATTCACAAGATTCCATACTTGTAAACCTCTACGATGCTTTTAGTTTTTTATCTAAACTTATTTTTAATATTCTCTGCTTGAAACTAGGGGTTTCCAATTTTTTTTCGATTTTTATTTTTATTTATTTTTTTTTTTTTTTTTGAGACCAAACAGAAAATTATGTATTTTTTCCAAAAAAGCTGGCAACTAGAAGCATAGTTTTCGAAAATTTCAGTCATGAGTTGGATTATTTCTTAATCATTTGTAAGATAATGTTTGAGATTTCATTCTGATATTTATTTTTTATATTTTTTTTTAATTTCAAATGTATTTTTTTCATGCCACCGTTGCGAATTACTCACTTTCGGTTTCATATTTTATAGCATACAAAAATAGATTTCCATACACATACGTACCGTACGTACGTACACCGATATTTCCTTATAGCTTTTCCCATATTTTATTTACATTAAAAGCTTTCGCAGTACGATGAGATATCGAGCCGCCCAGCTGTGAGCTGAAATTTGTAGCGCAAAAAAAATATAGAAAATTAGGAAAAAAAAAAACAAAAAAAAAAAAGAATGCAACAAATAATGACCCTTTGATATTAGCAAATAAAGCCATTGTCGAAAATTGGCTCGAACCTTGAGTGTTGTGTTTTGGTGATTGTTATCCGTTTTAAATGCTATTTCGCTTTTCTTTCGCAAAATTGTTTCACTCTCGATTTGTGTGAGTGAGTTTTTTTATGTTTTATATTCAATATTTTGCTGCATTTTTTATTTTATATTTTTATGTTTTTTTTTCTGTTTTTTTTTTTTCTAAACGCGCACACCATGACTGCTCGCTAAGAACCTTTTTTTTTGATTTTTTCGTAATTTTTTTTTTTTGCTTTTTTTATATTTTTATATTTACTTACCGTGCTGTTGCTTGCCCGGCTTGGTTTATAAATAACTATTGTGGTTCGAGCGGAGCGGAGCAGAAAAAAAAACGACTGTAGTCAAATTTGGTAAGCCAGCGCCACTGGTGTTGACTTTTATTGGCTTTAACGCTGCAATTGCCGGCGCACTGGTGGTGGTGGTGCTTAAGCGCGCTATGGCAAAATATGATGTCAGCAGCAAATATTTTCAACTGATATTTGCTTATGATTATAATTCACTTTTGTTGTGTTGTTGTTGGTCATATTTACATTTAGCAATTTATTTGAAAAAAATCCAACACAGATTTTTCCACACAAAATTTTTTGCATGCAAATTCAGCATACAATACAGGCCACCGACGCGTTTTTTTTTTTTTTTTGTGGCGTCGCACATGCAACATGCAACACGATGTTATGGTGCGCGCGCTGGCGTGTTGCATGCCATACCAATGGCGAGTGGAGGCACAAAAAAAGGCTGAAAAATGACAAAAAAAAAATTAAAATAAAAATGCCAGCAACAGCGGCTAGTTGACAGCAACAACAGCAAGAACCACAGACCATACACATAAACAATTGCCGCAAGTCGTTCACTCACTCGTTCGTTCGTTCACTCGTTAGTTCGTTGTTATTGTTTTATACGCGCGCTCAAGCGCAATCGCCCTGTACTGTTAGCTGAGGCAAGCGGTGAAAATGTGGCACAAGGCCGGCTAGTTGTTGCCGCTTTGCAGTTTTCGTTCTTTATGAGTGGCGCGCAGCGGCGGCGGCTATTCGTTGGCAACTCTCGCCATTTGTTGTTGTTGCTGTTGCTGTTGCTGTTGTTTGTTTGAGGCTATCGCTGATTAAAGTAAGAACAACATACAAAAATCTATGTTGCCAAATATTGCCAGCGCAGTGAGTGTGTTGCATGCTGGCCTAATGTTGCGCTTTACGCTATATATACACACATATGAATTTGTATATACATAATATCAATATATATACATATAATTCACCTTTTCTGCATTGTTATTGCTGTGACTGTGACTGTGACTGTGATTGCGAGTGCTACTACCGCTGATGCACTCAACAATGTGGCGAAATTAATTGCAAACACACTCGAAAATCTTGTCAATGCCAATTTGGCTGCACTGCGGCAGTTGCTGCTGCTGATGCGAAATTGATATTCTGTCGATTTGTGCGATTTTCTCATGCAAATGTCGCCGTGGATTAAGCAATATTTGAGGTGTTTTTTGTAATTGATATGTATGGAAATATATAAATAGAAAATAATATAAAAGAATTAATACATATGTATGTCTGATATGTACATATAAATTTGTATAAATTTAATTGTAATTGATTTTGAGGCTGTGATTAGCCGCCACAGTTTCGACTGCCATCTCAGCATGAGAAATTCTTAAGTTTTTGCTATTTATTTCCTTAGATATTGTTCATAAATTGATTATGTTGGCCAGCTGTGGCTGATAAATTTTATAGTCAAATGCTTTTTGGCCGAGTGGAATTATGAAATATTTGTTGTTAGCGTAATGAGCTGAAAATATCAGAGATAAAAATTCCTTTTTTCATTCTGCTATTATCGAAGATAATTAAAAAAATTTTTTTTTTTTCTGAGCCACTACTTTTGTCCAGTTACTAGTGGGAAAAATATTTCATTGTCAACTTATTCACTTTTTTAAGAAATTTGGGAATTTCTTCTTCGAAGAATGCATTCTAAGGTTCAGAATCAGTTTTCTAACTGTTCCACATTATCACGGGCTATTCATTTGGGCGTTTCGAAATTGCAGTACTGTATTTTGGCATCTGATAAGCTTAACTGTCAAACGAAACATTCTTTGTTATTTGATATTTATGAAAATGGATCGCTAAAGAACAGCACAGCACGTTAAATCTGTTGAAACCTACTACAAAAATGGTGATTCAAACGTGCCCACCTGTTTCTTGCTTTAAGTGAGGATTATGGTGCACATAATCGACCAACTATTCAAGCAGTTGGTAAAAATTTAAAGAAACTTTAAGACTCTGAATCGGTTATAGATATTGTAAGGCCTGTGCATCCTCACTTTGCCCGTTTCTCGTCAAATATCCCTGCTGTAAAGTAAAGTGTAGCCGAGGACCCGAATGTATCTATTTCTCGACGTTCTCAAGAGCTAGGACTTTCTTATGACACATAATGGCGTATTTTGCCTACTTACTTACTTACACCCACATCCCCATAAAGGCCAGCCCACCCAACAACTGAAGTCAACTAACCATTCACAAGCAGTGGACCGCGATTTTTCCAAAAAAAAAAAATTCTGCAACGACGAGGTACATTTTCCAGTCGGTGTATAGTTAAATAAACGTAATTGCCGTATTTGGAGCTCCGAGAATCCTCAAACAATTCAAGAGAAGCCATTGCACCGAAAAAAACTCCCTGGTGCGCTCTTTGGTCCAGAGGTGTGACTGGACCTTGCTTCTTTGAAAATGATAACGGCGAGACTGTCACTGTCAATTCGAAGCGCTATGGTCGTATAAAGGAAACGACTTGGACAATAAATGGTTCCAAGAAGATGGGGCCACATGCCACACAAAAAGAGAAAATATCGCTTTATTGCGAGAGAAATTTCTCGGCCGCTTGATTTCTCGTCTTGACGATGTCAATTGACTAACGAGATCGTACGATTTGACACTGTTAAACATTTTTTTGTTGGGCTATGCGAAATATCGTGCTTATGGCGATAAACCTTTAACTTTTAAGCACTTCAAAACCAACATTCGTCAAATCATGGCTGAGATACTACCCAATATGTGTTAGAAAAAGGTCGAAAATTGCCTCAAACTGTTCGAAGTTTTCAAAAATTCACGAAAAAAAGAAAAAGTATTGGATTCCGAGTTTTTTTTGTCGTCATTACAGAAGGATCTGAAATAATGAGTACATACAACTTAGAAGTCTGGAAAATTACAATTTTCTGAATTTGAATATATGCCATGTTGGCTTTTTAATATTTTACTTTAATTTTTAATTTTTAAATAAACTATACACTGTTTCCATCTGCTAATTTAAAATGAAAAAAGAGTTCTTAATGAATCAGTTTTCTGACTGTCTCGGATGGTATTTAAGGGATTAGGAGTGACCAGAACAAGCACATAAGCGGTTTTGAATTTTTTTTCTTTTTTTTCATTTTATGAAGTTGTAGAATCTTCCAAAACTTTCTGAAAATATTAAGCCAATCCGACGAATATTTCTCAAATTATGCCATAAGGTGTTCTCGGGCGCTCCAAAACGTTCGTGTAGTGATTTAAATGAATTTTTTTCTGACCCGATCGGCATAAATTTTTATGGATCTGCATCATCTACTTCTGGTACTCTCATAAATTCGACCAGAAGCTGATCGAAGACAAGTAGATCATATAATGCCGAAAACTTTTCAATTCCGCATCAAATTGAGTTTTTTTTTTTTTTTTGTCTTGAAAAATTCAAGTAGTCCTAGAAATGGTTTTAAGGCTCGATTTCTTCATTTGACTCCTTGATTAGACAATACCACATCCACAGATTTACCGAATATACTGTATACGATCAAAGCTCTGCACTGTTACTCTTCCTGTTGTGATCTAGTTTATTCGTTCTCTTAGCAGGTTGAAGTAGACATTTTGACCCTTGGTTCATTGCTGATTGAAGATCCGTATGCTTTTTTTTTTATCTCCACAAGTGGGATCAATCTTTGCCTGCCTAAGGCTGAAAACTAACAGATTTCCTCCCTTTTTCCACAAATATTCTGTATTTACTGCATTTTTTGTCCTCTGCAATACCTGAAGGCATGCAATGTTCCTACTAACAGCTTAAAGTCTAACCTCTTTGTCGCCGGTAAGGACTTTATAAGATTAAATATGTTTTGCACATTATTTTCTCTATTCTGCAGCCATGTTTTCATTCCCAAAACCTGTTAGTTTGATGACACAAATGCTTTCCTTCGGCTTGCTTTATTTCCCTCTGAACGGAGTCCAGTTATGTCCTGTTCTGAATGAATTTCCTCTTTTACTTCATCATTTATAAAATAAAATTAAAGTAATGAAAAAGTGGCAGCATCTTTAGGTATTTCATTAAATAACTGTGGATTCCTTTATTTTAATCCTGCGTGTGAGAAGAACTTTATGCCCAAAGCTTTCCGCACATAGCAAGAAAAAATTCTTCTCTCAACATTTCGAGCTTACTGGAGTAGCGGAATGCTTTGAAAAAATATAGATGTCGCTGGGAAGTGTGCTTTTCGTCTTCTGGAGAGAAGTTATTGAATTTTCTATTTCGATATTAAAAATTGTGGAATGGAGGATTGTAGGGAAATTTGATTACGCTTTTTTGAAGCATACTTTGAGGCGATGAGGCCATGATAAACCCATTCTCTCTGATCTTTGGTGCATTTAAGTTGCAAATTCATTATTTTCAAGTTAGGCCAGGGTTAAATGCGCAAGTTTCAACTCGCATTCTTGCTTTTGTATTAATTTCAAATTAAAAAGACACATTCCAAGAGTCTTTACGCCATTAATTTGCATATAAAAAAAAGTGGATTAAAATTATGGTTTCCTTTACGCTTTAGCGTAATGTCAAGAAAGTGTAAACGGAAATATTACTGAGGAGAGCAGTAACAAATCTACAATAATTTAAGACAAGCTTTTAAAACAAATTAGCCAATGTTGGATGCAAAGAAAAAACGGAAGAAAAAGAAGAGATTTTGAAGGAGACTAAAGAGCGGACGAAAGTGGAGTTGGGGCTGAGAAAAAAACAGCAACAAAGTACAAATAAGACGGCCAAAATGGCACAAGAACAAGGCTGATGGTTACGGACAGTGTAAGGAACCAGGGGTAAGAAGAAGAAGAAGAAGAGAAGAATGAGAGCAACAACAAAAACATACAAAATTTAAATGAGCAGACATTTGAAATGAATTTCAATGCTACTAACCCACAAAAAGACGACAGCCGCACAAACAGCGGCAACAAAAGTAACAACCAAAAACAAGAAAAACAACAACAGTAACAACAACAACAACAAAACAAAAAAAACAACAATAGCATGCAACATGCAACGGCGGCCACAAAACAAATTGCATTGAATTAACAGAAAAATGGCAAGAAAATTGCCACAATATATGCAACAATGAGTACGAGAACAACAACAACAACAACAACAGCAACCAACATCAATAATGTGACTTGTTGTGATGGCAGCAGCGACGATGGCGACGGCAGCACTAGTGTTGGAGACAACAATAGTTACAACCAATGCCAATGCAGAATGTCAAGTTTGACAATCGACAGCAATAACAACAACAACAACAACAACAACAGCTATAGTGGTGCATGCATGCATAGGTAAATGAGCAAACGTACAAACAGATAAACAAATATATCGATATTTCGTTGTTGTTTGTAGAATTCCAACGAGGTGGAGCAGGAAATGTGTGCCGTAGACAAGCAGCCAACCAACCAACCAACTAACCAACTATTCAAGGTTGACGGAAGAGTGGCGGCTGACTGGCTGGCTGTCTAAGCGGGGTGAGTGGCTGACAGACTGCCAGAGCTTCAGCTGACTATCAGCTCGTCGTCGTTGAAGATGCTCCGCTATAGGGCGTGTTAGCTATGTACGATTATATGTGTGTGTTTGTATGTATGTATATCTGTGCAATTTTGTATATTTAAATAGGGTGGAGCGGGGTTTTAAAAGACATACGAGGCCACTTAACTGATGTACGACATTGTTGACATCGACTCATCGGATATGCAAATCGATTGCAATTTAAAAAAGCACCAGCAACAGCAGCAACAACACCAACAACAGTACTAGCAGAAATTATGCAGAACACGTTAATGCAAGAAGTACAACAACAAGCGAATATGCAGAGAACAATAGCATTCTATATACGAGATGTGTGTATTTGTAGCAAATAACAGCGACAACAACAACAACAACGACAACAGTTAAGCGCATTTACAGCATACGAGATTGAGCGTTCAGGTCGAGCAGGCTACCTTGTAGGAAAGTAAGTGCGTAAATTTAATTATTCAATTAATTTTTAATTAGAGATTTTCGAGTAACTCGACTACAGCGCCATCTAGCGGATATGCTTTCCACAGGAATTTTTACAACAACTGCCACATTATTCAGAATTAATTTTACCAAAATCCCGTCATAAATACAGAGTTTTTGAGTGATTCGACTACAGCGCCATCTGAGGTATACATCATTCATAGTAATATTTACCGTAATATTCACATTATTCTCTTCAAATTTCTGTTAAAATATTTTCCATTCAATCTAGGTTGTTCGGCATTAATTAAAAAAAATATCAGTTTGTTTATAGAGATTTGTTGATTAACGCGATGCGTGCACCATCTAGCGGATCCGCCTTCTACAAAAATTCTCAGTTTATTGTCTAGATATTTTACTCTTTATAGTTTTATCAAAATCGGATAATAATCACAAATTATTACTCAGAATATAACGCGACTCTAGCGCCACCTGTCGGATTCGACTGCCGTAAGAATATTTACCGTCATATCGATAGTTTTTTAGTTTTGATTTCAATAAAATCGGATCATAAATACAGCCGTTCTAAATAACTCGACTCATGCGCCACCTAGCGGTTGTAGATTCGACAAAGAGGTACACCGTCATAACCAAATTATTCGTTCTTAATTTCAACTAAATCGGAACATAAATACTCTGATTAATTTGACTCGAGCGCCACCTATCGGATACACCTTTTGTAAGAGCTTTTACTGTCATATCCATACAATTCATTTCTGTTTTCAACGTAATCGAATGAAAATAATATATTTTCTGAGTAACTCGACCCAAACACCATCTAACGGTTGCAACTTCAAAGAATCTAATGTATATAATGTCGGATTTATTGAAAGCAGTTTTTATAAAAACAGACATAATCTTCACCAATTTCATCCTAAAGGCTTCCTAAAGGGCTCATTCGCGCGGTATGCGACTCCACTATCGAGCTGTGAATGAATAAAGCAAATAACGAAGGCAAAAAGAAAAAAAATAAGTTCTTTGCTTGGTCAGATAGATGGATACTTCGTTGACTGGCTGGACTGACTGGACGTGCGAATTTACGGATGTGTGAATATGTGTGTGAATGAACAAATGTATAGATAACAATAGTCAACGCTAGTAACAGCAGCAACAACAACCACAACAGCAACAACAACAACAACAACAGCAGCAGCGGCAGTAATCGTAAGTGGCAGCAGTGGAAAGATTGGCATTTCATTGTCATTGATGTGAAGTTCGTTGAGTTGATGCATACACAGCATGAAGAGAGCTGCATTTATGTATGTATATCCAAGCATGTATCTATATAATATAAATTTATTTATGTATTTATATATATATATACGTATAAGCTTGCGTGAAAAAGATTTACAACAGAAATAGGAATTTCAGTTAATTTAAATATTGACCAGCCGATGAGGACATCTCAAGCCATAACTGCACTGACCAGCAACTGTATTAATGCCAATATTCTCCCTTCCAGCAGGTACAAAATTAATGAATTTCATTGTACTGCAAACAGCAGTTTGTAGCTTGAAATGTACTGGTGACGAAATTAAGGATGCAACACAGGTAAGCTGCACAAAGTGACAATTGTTGCATACAAAAGTTGAAACGAGAATAATTAGTTACTGCTTTTCGACAATATAACATATAAGTAAAGTAAATAAATTAAATGAAAAAATAAAGAATGCTGAAATGAAACTAATTTATCGAAAACTAATATGATAGATAGACGACGAGACTAATTCGGACTAACTCAGTAGCTGAAGCGACCTAAGTTCTGTGTTAAAAACTAAGTTCTAGAATTTAGTTAGTCCACCCTTTGATTTGATGACAAAGCGATTCCTTGGGATATGCTGTATAGTACAAGCTTTGCTCATTTAGCATTGTGTTCCAGTCTTGATTCAATAGCATTCATGAGGACTGTTTTTCATCTAATGCTGTGTACTCGTTCGTATCTAACGTTTTAAAAAAGCCCATAGATACTCGCTGGCGCTTAGGTTTCGTGACTGTGCTGGTCAATCTGATAAATCAATATCGAACGTTTCTAAGCCAGCTCATCGTCGTAGCTGTCTTATGACAAGGAGCATTATCTTGCTGGAACTAGATCCCACCTATGCTAGTGTCGCCGAAAAATCATGTAAAGGAAGATGATAGTACCGTTTACAGTACATTTATGTGCTTATCACTAACTAGGCGCACTTCACAAATACACATTTCGGCAGCCACCTTCAGCAGCCTATTGCCCTAGATCAATATATGGCCTTTACCCTGTTTAGGTGGTATACACGTTTTTCGGTTTGTTTCAGAAGGCCACTGCTTCTTTAGGGCCTTAAGTCACTATAATGCAGTTTTCAGAAGCATTCTTCCAACTGTTCGCACACTAATACATTTTGCAATTCCTTCCCATAGACCAGAAGCGAGAATTTCGAGAATTTAATTCGATCCCCCTTTTCTTTTGTTAACGTTTTCTCTCATTTCTTTGATTTATTCATGAGGTATTTTGCCTTCGTAAACTGCTTGTTAGCACTTTTGACTGTGCACCATATATACACCCGACCGATTTGGCATCGAACTGTTGGTCCGTTTTAGTAGAGGTTCCATTTTATTTGGCGTAAAGCTGTCGCGTGTAGATTAAAGTTTTTTACGTGGCTTTATAGTGCCTCGTTACCCGGTTCTGAAACTTTCAATAGCCCTCTAAACAGTGAAGCTAGTAGATCTAACACGATTTCCAAATAAAGAACTTCACGTACAGAGAAAATGATTCAAAGTCTCACTCACGCCTGCCTCACTACACTTCTTACATGTGTCACTGTTCCTAAAACTCATTTTGCTCACATCTGATGCCAACAGATTGTAGCTGGCCATTAGACCAACAACTATCAACTTTCTTGACGATCTTCCATACCGTTAAGATATACCATCTCACGCTGATACGTCTTCAAACACTCTCTGTTTGTACAGAGTCTTCAGCAACTTTCGTTTTTCATGTAATGGCTCGGTTGCCGATGGATGATACTTTAGGCAATCTCATCGACTATTTCCATCCTCATAATGCCTTTATGCTTCACTGCAGCCAACTTATTCACTACATCGCTGCTTCTAAGGAGATTTCCTGACGACTTTCCTTATCGTGAAGACCTCCGGCTGGAAAATATTACAATATCCCAGAAGTTTGAAGGGTTGCCTGAGATATGTAATTATCGCTACCAGGGAAAACTCTACTCTAAGAAATCGGATGAGAACCATGGAGCTGCTTTCGCATTATTTTAGGATGGCATTACTTTGCTTTGTAAAACAGTTCAGAAGATTTTTACCTTCATTAAGTGGTACGACCGTTCCCTCGCCTCTATTCAGTTTGTCATCCGTCACGATTTTCTTGTTTGCAGTGGACTGCCTCAGAGCTTCTATTCTAACTTCTTCTTACTTTCTCCGTTGTGATATAAACGACGTGTCCTGAATCTCTTATTTTCTGGGTTCATCAGTTCTTTTTTCTTCCGAATATCAAGAGCTCGTTGGGGATGCTTCCACTTATTGAGGGTATAAAGTGTCATCTGATACATTGAGGTATACCGATGCTCTATTATAACCTGCTGTGCAATACACTTTGGTCAGTATCTCATATTCGATAGGTTTCCTTTAGCTCGCCCGCCCATTGTTCGGTCCTTATATATTAGCCATCAGTCTACTAAGCTGATAACTTAAGGCTAGAGTAAAAGACTAAAGCTTTTGGTGTGTATATAGATTTAAATAGTGTGATAAATGGAAAGGTCCGTGGAATAAATATAAATAGGAAATAAAGAATCTGGAACGAAGAGTACACTACCGAAGGATCACAGGTCAGAATTCGGGCCACAGCATAGCTCCGAAACAAAAATGTTCAAAATATTTTTCTCAATTCAATTTGAAAAAATTCAGAAGTGGAATAAATTTAAACATAAACTTCTGTTTTTAAACTGATTAGATTTTCTACAGTTCCGGCAAGCAATTACTTGTTTCCGTCTTGTTTCCATGACATCAACAAGAAGATTCCTTACAGCATTGGCCTACGAAATATCAATTTTCCGGCTATATATCAACATAACACTAGTTAAATACTAGTTCAATTGCGTTTGCTGAGTCTTGTCTATGACAGTGACAAACACTAACCCCTTGGCTATCATGACAATATGAAAAGTAACGGCAAATCTAGGCTCTAGCGTATCAGAAAATAAACGACAACAAAACTCTGGCGTGAGTGGCGCAGAAGATTGTTGTTCTCCTCGATCCTGGTGATTTCCGAGGAAACAGTGAACTGGTATAGTTTCAACTTAAAAATACTAGTTGCAAACTAGAATTTCTATACACTGGTTCAGCTTTTTCCTGAACCGATTTTGGTGTATAATAAATGTGCAAATATTTACATATTCGCAATTGAAACGCAGCATGAGAGAGACTCTTACCAAACCGACCAGCAGCAGACATTCAAAATAATCTCTAATCAATTATTCAAACTAAAATTTTTGGAAATTTCTTAAAATTTCTTCGACTACCTGTCAGCTAATTTGCACGAAATGCCAACTTTTTCCCCTCCCCCTCCCCATTGAAATATGCCACTCGCTTCGTGTGATTTCAAAAGTGCCGCAGACAACGCAGATTTTAACTCAATTAAAACCAAATTAAAGACAACCGAAAAAAGGCCAAGAAATGGCAGTGAAGAAAAAAAAAGAAAAATAAGTTAAAGAAAATGAAGAAGAAGAAGGAGAGGGAATACTAAAGGAAAACGATAATAATAAAGCTTTTTGAGAAATGTTACAAAGTATTTATGCATGAGATGAAGGTGAATACTTAAGCCCGAAAGTGACTAATGGCAGCTGTTGCTGCTGCGAGTGCGCCTCCATAATCAATGCTGACTGCCACTACTTCGTCACTATCGTCGCCGCCCGCCGCTGGAGTGAAGTGACTGTCAGTGCGTGTAACGCGCAAGTTTTTGTGCCTTTTTAACCTTATCTGCCTTTTTTTGATATTTTTTTTTTTTTTGAGTTCTTTTATAGACATTTTAATTTTTCGAGTTTTAATCAGAATGAAACGCAATGCAAATTAAATTAAAAAACGTCAAAGTTTTGCATTTTGGCATATTTGATTTTATTTGCTTTTTTTCGGTTGTCGCTAACGCGTACCTAAAGTCCAACAGCCAGTCGTTGGCAATTTAATTATTTCAATGACGCAGCTGCGTCACCTCACGCTCGTCCTTCCTTCCTTCGCGCCGCACATTTGCACTGCCACCATTAGAGCCGGCATTTGCCTTTTGCTTTTGCATTGTTGTCAACTCGCAAGCGCATTTTCTGTTCAGTTGCACCTGTCGCCGGCAAAGGTAAATCTTGTCTTCCACCATTTTCCCCCACCGCGTTCACCTGATTATCCCATCTTTAATACCTCTACGCGGCTGTTTCATTTAATATTGTGCTGTCCCGGTTGCGTTTTGAACGACTTTAGTATGGAAATAAAACAATTAGAAGAATTTCACTCCGAAAAAAATAATAATACTGAAAGTCTTCTGTGTGGTGAGGGCAGGAAGAAATGTTGGTATGTTTGCACAGTGGCAACAGCAGCAAATAATATATGGAAAAAAAACGAAAATTATCCCACGTCAATTTAATGCTGCTTCCTGCTACTTCTTCGCATTTTTTTGTATAAGTTCTCGGGTTATTGTTATTGCTTGATTTAAGCACTTTTGCGATCTTTGTTTTTCTTGTTTTTAACTTCTTTCGTATATTGTCTTGCATGCAAGCATATTCATTTGCATTTAACTTTAATTTTGTTTAACATTTGGTTTGCTATTTTATTTTTGGCTCTCTGTTTTGGTTCAGTAATCCTCAGTTTACTTGCCTGCTTCACAGTACCTTGAAAACTAACGGTTTGTTGAAATAGTAAGTAAAAATTTTGGGAACTCTTCTCTACTATTTTTTGATTTCTTACTTATGCTTTTCGAAGAAAAAACTATCCGTACAAAAATTAATAAAATTTGTTCTGTTGCACGGGACAATCTTTAATATTATAAAAATGGAAAGCAAACCACTTTTAACCACAGTATCGTTTATTTATATGTCATCACAAGCCAATTTATTTGCTCTAAGATCAATTTTAATCAGTATTTTTTTTCATATAATCGCTAAAATATCATGACATTCGCACGGGACAAAAGGTGAACTGGTTTTATTTAAACACAGATTTCAACAAAGACTAAAGCAACGTTGTAATATGACTAAATTAAAAAAACAGAATTCAAGAAATTGAAGTTTTGTGTTTCTTCCTTCACTAGAATTCCTGGAAGTTGGCCTATTATAGCCTAAAATACCTTCCACAGTATAGCCAATTGATCCTAAATAATTTACTGAAAGCTTGTATCTCACATGAATATTAAAACCGAACAGCAGAAAGAATTATGTTGTTGTTGTTGTTGTAGCCGCAGAAAAATTCCTCAAACTACGCTCCAGGTAATATCGCGGGAATGGCAGTCCTTGGCCGGATAAAAATCCGGGTCCTTCCGGTATAAAAACAGGACTGTCGCGGGAACTATTGGATTTTAGTCGCCTCTTACGACAGGCATGCCTCACCACGGGTAAATTTTTGAGCTTCTAATCCGCCGGGTGTCAAGTATGAAAGAATTATCTTCACTTTTAGTGGCAGTCAGACAGATGGGCAATAGCAAATAGCTTAAGAAGATGGTTTGAACAGCAGAGGTAGCACAAATAAGCTTGCTAGGTAAATTTCTACCAAGCAGATGATTTCCTCTGAAAAGCACATCGGTAGCCCCCTCTGAAATCTGTCCTTCAAGGAATTCACTTTAGACAGACCCGGTCAAGTTGGTAATTTCTTCCTGGCGCAAGTAGAGGCAAACTTTATTGCACAAAGGAACGGAAGAGGTCGTCACATGTTATATAATCTCTGTAAAACCAGGACATTTCAATCAAATTAGGATCCTGATTGAACATTGCACGATGGAACGACATGCAGTGGCCTGTTATATAAAACGGATTTTGGTCTGCAGTTGTAGACTTCGGAATATTGGCGTAATATTTCAGTAATATTTCTTTTTTTTATATGATAGATGCTAACTTAAGCAACACCCAATGTTGATTAGCGCTTATCCGAGCCTATCTTGGTCTGAGCATGTCGATGTTCCCAAGTCAATAACAGCTTTTACCTAACCTAAGCACTTACATACATATATATTAACTCAAAAATTTGTTTCTTCAAAAAAAAAATTTTTCTATTTCGCGTCTTTCAATGTCGCACGGGACCTCATTGATTTGAGTGCCAAGATAATCGATCATATTAATTTTTTTTATAAATACTATTTCAATTTAACTTCTTAATACAAAAACAAATTCATTTTGAACCACTATTTGATAATATCAATATCTAAAAGTTGCAGAATGTCCTGCTATCAGAGTTTAAGGAGTTGGGATGTTGAACCCTACACCTGGAGGATAAAGGCTAGAGTGTATGCCAAGAACATATCTCCCTCTATACCTCGACCAAACTCAGCTGACATCTTTCAAACGGATGTATTGAAGACAAAACGGGCCTGTGGATTTTTATTGTATAACCCCGAAAGAAGACTAAAAGCACTCACATACTCGGACAGTCAGGCAGCTTTGTTGACTTTAATAAATTTCAAGATCAACATTTTAGAAGATCTTAAACTAGCTGGCAGATCAACTGGAAATCTCCACAATACGATTTAACTACGCCTGGAACATCTTTTGACGAATTCTAAGAGAATTCCACCTGGAACAATCGGGACAATGTTTACAACTACAATTTGAAGAAATAGCTCAAAACGGATATAAATCCATACATAACTGTAAGTATAACAGGATCAGAATTAGAGGCTTATTGAAGAGGTATAAGGAAAGCATTTGTGGAGCATTGACTCTGGAGAGCAAGGATTTGTAAGGAGACTGTGCTATAATAGCCATTTTCGCAACTATGAACTAAAAGGGGAAATGGAGTTTTTAATTTTTTTTTGTGACTGCCGAGCTCTCTCAGAAAGTCGACAGAGAGTGCGTGGAACCTTTTACCAATACCTGTGCGGTTGTCTACACTACGCAAATCGGATATTAGTAAATTCATTGAGAGGACCAAATGATTTGAAGCCAAACGATTAAATATGATGATGATCTAACGCTAATCTGGTCCGAAGTTAAAATTTCTAGGACGAAACTGCTAACCGCCTATGTTAAACTTACATGTTTTACTCACGAGGTATTGGTGAATATTTATAATGTCGCACGGGACAGCACACGGAGTAAAATGGCGAAGAAAATAATTTGTGTAAAATCCTAAATGAGATGAAAATATTTATGAAAAAGCAAATTCGTATTAAATGCGAACATCTGAGAAAGATTTTATCAAAATTTTAACAAAAAATAAAAAACAATTCCACAGCAGTAAGAGTCACCAAGTGATAAATACCCCCTGCGAGTTAGGATTTCTAGAATTTACCCGCGGTAAGGCATCTTGTCGTAAGAGGCGCTAAAATCTAATATACCCGCTTCCGACTATCGGAACGACCCGAAATTTTATCCGGCCAAGGACTGTCACTCCCGCAATATTCCCCGAATCCAAATTTGGGGAATTTTTCTGCGGTTACAACAGCAACAACACGAACAAGTGATGAATTTTATTATCAGAGGTCATTTTAAGCAGAAAATACTGTTATTTTTTTACTTCACATAATTACTCAATAGATCAAAACCGAATACAAATTGAAAAAGAGATCAACAGAAGAACATCTAAAGATAAGGTCTTCACAATAATCAATAATACAATATTAACTGGCAAGACAAGGCATTAACTTTGAAACCTATAATTATTCAATGTTGGAGCAGCGTTTCCCTGACATGCATGTCATAAATTGCTGCAACATGCAATGTGTGGCAGGCAGTACTCTCAAATATACATATGTATGTATGTGTGTTTGCATGTAAACACAAATAACTTGATGAAGAAAGAAGAGCCTTTTTCTTGCCATAATTTCACTATAATTATATTGTCATATTCCTGGCATTTCATCAGTAACTACTCATTGAACAGCTCATTGAACAGCCTCATGGGTAGGACAAATTGATATTTGCCAAAGACAAAAAATTAAATTAAATAAATACATAAATAAGAAAAGTATATATATATATATAAACGTCTAGTTACTCACTGAAACCAAGTTATAATCATCAGAGAGAGCCTACTGAAAAAAGGGCGGTGGTGAGGCACGCTGCTGTATGGGAGTAACATACTTTTATATTCCAATAAAAAATTCTACTGTACCAACATGACGCTGACATAATGTAGCCTGCATAAGTACATATATACTTTGGTAATAGAAATAAAAAATATTTAATAATGAATTTAAGGTTATACAGCGGCGTGGAAAAAAATTATGCAAAAAGTGTATTAAATTCTTATAAATGCAGCTCAGTTGGCGATCATTTCTTTGTATATAGAGAGTGATCCAAGTAGAGGTACTTTTTTCATTAGCCTTTCTTTTGACATATCACGCGTGAGTCGTGTCAAGCTGTCATATTATTTTTGTTCAGTATTACTTGGCATTTCATCATGGAAAGACTTATGCCTGAACAACGTTTAGAAATCGTTCAATTTTATTACGAAAATTCATGTTCTGTAAATAATATGTTTCGCGCGTTTCGCTCAACTTATGATCAACATAATTGGCCTACTGAGCGTACTATTCACAATACCATCACCCATCTTGAGACCCTGCATTCATTACTGGATAATATTCGACCGAATAGATCACGTCCAGCACGCAGTGAAGAAAATATAGCGGCCGTAGCTGAGAGTCATGTACACGAAGCGCGTGGAAAGTCGATTCGGCGCCGTTCGCAGCAACTCGGATTGACGTATGGAGCGACCTGACGCATTTTACGTCGATATCTTAAATTGACAGCATACAAAATACAGTTTGTGGAAAAACTGAAGCCGATCAATCTTCCCAAGCGACAACGCTTCGACCTATGGGTTTTTAAAAAGTTGCAAGAAGATCCGACGTTTTCGAGCCAAATTTTGTTCAGCGATGAGGCCCATTTCTGGCTCAATGGGAATGCAAACAAGCAAATTTTCCGCATTTGTGGCGAAGAGCAACCTGAGGAGATTGAAAAGTTGTTATGTTATCCAGAAAAAACAGCGGTTTGGTGTGGTTTGTGGACCAGTGGAATCATCGGTCCATATTTCTTCAAAAACGATGCCGGTGAGAACGTAACCGTCAATGGTTTCAACAAGGCGGCGCCACTTCCCACACATCGCATCAATCAATGAATTTACTGAGAGAATATTTCGGTGAGCAGATCATTTCACGTTTTGGATCGGTCGATTGGCCACCAAGATCGTGTGATATCACACCGCTAGACTTTTTACTGCAGAAATATGTAAAGTCTAAAGTCTAAACGGACAATCCCGCTTCAATTAAGGCCTCGGAGCAAAACATCACGCGTGTCATTCGCCGGTTACCAGTCAAATTGCTCGAACGAGTCATCGAAAATTGGACTCAACGGATGGACCAGCTGAGGCATAGCCACGATCAATATTTGAAAGAGATAATCTTCAAAAAAATATATGCCAAGGAATGTTCTTTCGAATTATAATAAACATTCCCCATTAAATTTGTATTTTTTGTGTGTTTTTCTTAAAGAAAGTAGGGAACCTCGAAATGGATCACCCGTTATTTGGTGAAAAAAAAGTTACGAAAAAAGAAAGACGCTCAAGAACAAGCACGATCCATCATGCCCGACGTGTAACGCCTGAATACCTGCATTACCATGTGCCGAGCACAATCAATCACCGAAAAACCGCAAAGTCAACAAACAACATGCAAATTTACGTGCCACTCTGAAGTGGTAGCAAAAAGGAAATGATAGAAAATAACTAAAAAGAGTTCTTGAGTTAAATATAATAAAACTAAATTAAATTATTTAATTCCAATTATATTAAGTTAAGTTAATTATAATCTCAAAAATTGAGACACAAGATTCTGAAATTACATAATACCAGCCTCAAAGTCATTGTAAATTCACTTTTTCAGCAATAAATTGTTTACAATATATATTAAAATAATAATTTTAATTTTTTTATGAAAACTCAACATTTGCCGCCAAGACACCAGTGCAAACAGTTGATACTCTTGAAAATTTCAATTATATTTTTATGCTCTGGTCAAAATGCTTAAAAAGACTGTGGACTCGAAAAATATATTAAAATGCTGGCAACAGCTGCTAACAATTTCATTTGTGGTGAGTAAAAAAAATGAATTTCGACTGCTGTTGCTGCCCCCAGCATATTGTAATTTTACCACATTCAGTTCAAATGCAAGGCTGTGTGAAATTAAATTACCAAAAGCTGACCGCAAGATTGGCGGCGGGCTGCGCCTGACAAATAATTGAAAGGACTTATTGAAATCTGGTAAAATGCGTCGCAGTTGAGGTTTGCATGCATTCTGTTGCCCAAATATGTTTTCGCTATACTTCTTTTTTTAATTTTTTTCTTCCTGCTTTTCTCGTTTCTTCGACTTTATTGCAGGTCACTTAAGATCTCGTTCTATGAATTTGTGTTGTAGTTGCATGCAATTTATTTTATATCATTATGAGGTGGGAAAGCACAATAAAGTTCAACTCATTTGGGTACCAAGACACACAGGGAACGAAATAGCTGATGAACAAGCTAGGAAAGCAGCATCAACTCCTGCTATAAGACCAAAAACCTTCTCTCCAAAGGTCCATTGAAGATAAAAGAAGAACTCAGAAGCGAGGAAAGGCTAATAAAGAAACAGGTATTGACCTAGAAGTGAAGGGAGAAAACCATCCAGACAATTAATAGGAGATTTTAAGAAATTATTGTACTAGATAAAAATAATTTTAAAAATACTTACAGGATTACTTACAGGGCACTGCAGGCTACGGTACCACGGAACGGTACGGAACGAGCAGGTTCTGCGAAGTGAAACCTGAAACACCTACACACTTACTACTGAAGAGTGCAGCAATAGCCAGAAGAAGAGCTAAATACCTAGGCACCTTGCAGCCGCAAAAGAATCAAATCACATCCTGAGGAACATAGGGCTGAGCGATGTAATGTGATAAGAATTAGAGGGCCGAATAGACCAACTGTGGCGGCGCACATCCTCCCCCTCCCAGTCGAGCAATCAATATATCATTTAATTTAAATTATTAGTTTTTTTTCAGTTTAATTTAATTTTTTAATTTTTTATTTTAATTTTTTATATTTTCTTCTTCTTTCATATTTTTTCTTTTAATTATTTTTATAATTTTTTTCTTTTATTTATTTATTTCATTATTTAACATTATTTTTTTTTTAATGTATTTTTTTTTCAATTTCTTTCATTTTAATTAATTTTAATATTTTTTTTTTTATTTATATATTTTTTTAAATATTTTTTTATTATATCTTGAAATAATTTTTTTTAAATTTTATATTATTATATTTTAACTTAATTTATTTTATTCAAGCCTATTTGAGTTTTTAATTTAATTTAGTTACTTTTCTATTTAATTTTATTATTATTTTAAATATCTAAAATATCTTTTTTGAATTTATCTTAATTTATTTAATTTAATATTTAATTAATTATTAATAAATTAATTTAATATTGTTTATTTTATAATACTTTTTATATTTCTTTTATTTTTATTGCATTGATTTTATTTTTTGGTATTTTTATAATTTTTTTATTTAAAATTTTAAGGGATTAGTCCCTTCTCGAGGGCCACAAAATAGGCCATATTTGAGATTTTTTTCGGGAAAATATTACATAAGTCTGATTTTTACAAAGACATTTATTATACATATAATTAACTGCTTATAACTATTTTTTAAGAAAAATTAATTTAAAAATGGCGGCTACACAGCGTCCTCCATAAGATGTCTCCATTTTTTCGGGAACCACGGCCGAACACACAGCTCCTGTAATGTTTTTATTTTAATAAGTTGTAGAATTCTTGGAATTTTGTTAATAAAAAAACTATGCAAAACAAATACCACGTACTTCTGTAGATAATGCATTTCTGAAGATGTTGTCAAAATTTCAAGTGAATCCGTTGTAAATTGCTTGAGTTTTGTTTCCGGCCAACTTGAAAATGTCAGTTTTGAGAAAAACGCGTTTAAAGTTTTAACTATGCCTTACTGACTGAAACAGACGCTTCAACTAGAGAACGGAAATGGGGCATTTGGAAATTTTTATTTTCCATAATCTTTCAGGATAGCAATTTTGAGGCCATAATGTATAATTTGAAAGACAAAATCAATTTTCTGAAAATTCTAGAGTGAACACATATATCATTTGTATTATGTTTTTACATACTTTTTTTAATTTTATTTCATTTTATATTTTCATAATTTTTTATTTTTTTATTTATTTAATTAATTATTCTTTTGTTTCAATTTTATTTGTAATTTTTTATTTCAGTTTTATTTAGTTTTATTTAATTTTTTAATTTTTTTATAATTTTTTCATTTAATTTTTTTTAGTTTATTTTAATTTTCTTTATTTCTTTTACATAATTTTTATTGTGATCTCTTCTTTATTTTTATTTTTATTTTTTGTTTCTTATTTTATTATTATTTTTTAATTTTTATATTTTAATTTTTGTTTCATTCTGTTTTAATTTTATTTAGTTAATTTTGTGTATTTTATCATATTTTCATTTAATAAATTTATATATAAAATTTTTTTAAATTTTATTATTTTCTAATTTTTCTTTGTATTATTTTCTTACACATTTATTTTAGTTTAGTTTAACTTAGTTAATTTTTTTTATTTTAATTCAATTTAATCTATATTATATTGATTAAGTTTCTTTTAGTTTATTTTATTTTTAATTTTCTTAAATTTTATTTTATTTTATTTTGTTTTATTTTATTTTATTTTATTTTACCTAGTTTGAGTTAATTTTAATATTATTTAATTGTTTATTCATTTTTTTACATTATTTATCTATGATTTAATGTTAATTTCAATTAATTAAATTCCACAAAAACCCTCCTATTCAAAGTATGATATCATATGAAGTGATTATATCTTCAGAGAATTAGCATCAGCTATGGGCCAACGGGCGCTCATGCGCAATGCTGAATCATGGATACATACATATTTAATGATTACAAAAATATTTTACATATTTTATTCTTTATTTTTACATCTGTGCAATGTCCATTATTAACGCTGTGTCATTGATGTAATCATCAGCTAGTTGTATGTATGCATGTTTCCCGTCATATGGACAAAAGGGGCAAGGCTAGCTACTTTAACAACTCGCCTACAACATAATTGAATAGAATTAGAATGCTATGACAAGAAATTATTTAAACGCCGGGTGCAGCTAATTTCACATATGACATATATAAATAACTTAAATTGAATCAGCTGTGAATAATCGTGACTTGAGTAAATGACTAAATTATTATAATTTTTTTTTTCAAATAGAAAGCAATCTTTTGCGAAAAAATATGCATTTTCATTCTCATAACTATTTGTTAATAAATAAAAAATTTTGTTTTTCAAAAATGCATAAATTAAAGTATAAAAATGAATTTTAAGTTGTTTTTTGTGCATATTTTTCAAAAAAATATTTGCCGACTTATGAACATGTGTATAAATAATTATGTTTTTTATATTTTTTAAATGAATATTTATGACATAATTTTTTCAAATATAAAATTAAATTTTTTTTTTTTTTTTGTGAAAAATTATTTACGCCTCAGCTAATCAGCTAATCGAAGCGTTGGAGTCAAAAAAAAAGCAGAAAAAGCATAAAAAATAGAAAAATAAAAAAGAAATCAAATATTATTTTCCCAACTCAAAAAAATGTTGTAATAAGGAAGAAAAAACATCTAAAACTGTCTGGAAAAAATGTGCATCGCTCAACAGCGAAAAAAATTGCAGCTCACGACCTCACGTCGCTGTTGTACTGCACTTTTGTTGGTGTTTTCTGAAATTTGTTGTTGTTGTTGTTATTATTCCTCTACCGCATGCAATGTTATTCTGACTGCTTTGTTGCCACAACAACCTACCACATATATTCATAAGAACACACTGTATTGGTGTATCTGCCGTTGCATCCATACTAAACTTCTAGGTTGCTGCAGCGCAATTTTTTTTTGTCACAATTTCACTTTAATTTTCACAATTGTAGTTGTTGTTGTAATTGCTTGATAATAATAATGATAATGAACATGATGATGATGATGAGAAGGATGATGAGCTTGTTAATGATTATGATGTTTATGATGATGGCAATGTTGTTTGCAGCACTACCACTGCTGATGAAATTCATCATCCAATGTTGCAACATCCTACAACAACAATTCGCTCTCGCACACAATCGGCACTTAAATCAAATATTACAAGTCGCAAGGAAGCGGGGCAAGCGAACAACTTGTGCTCTGTTTGGTGTTTTTCACTTTTTCTCGAGCGTGAAACAAGCGGGCAACCAAAGTGGTCACCGACCTGCCAGACGGTGGTTCAGAGCAAAAGAGAAAATTGAAAAAAAAATTATAATTTTCTTTTATATAGATAAAGCAATAAAATTATGAAATACACAGACACACACACAAGGCAGACAAAACTTTTTATGCCTCTCTCGGTTCCGTCGCCTCGGCAGGCAGGCAGCGCTGCCATTACAGCACGACTATGTACTGTACATCCGTAACAGCAGAAACAACAACAAGCCTCCTCTTAACATTATATCAGCAAAAGCAACGTGTTGGCTTTTGCACTCTAGCATAAATGCAGAAACAACAACAACAACAGCAATATTCTTCACCGCATTCCAAAGATGATCTCAGAGCTGGTCAATAAACCACGACTTGCGTTGTTTGAGTGGTTAAAAAAAAGTTATTTTTGTTGTTGTAAAAAATATTGTATCTTGAAGAGAACATGCTCTTTAGTTTTCTTAAGACACATTAAAATGGCTTGTTTTTAGCTTTAATCACTTATATTCAAAAATTGTGATGAATCGAGCAGCTTCGAATGTCCTTCAGTGTGAGATCCTGTAAATCGCACACTCACAGATCTTTGCTCGCTTGACTTGTGAGTGATAAAAACTCATTTTCAGGTGAGATTATGCCAAGCGTTTTTCTTTAAGTTCAACTAACCCAGCGCAGAACGTAGGCATATTCTAAAGATATACAGGACACTGCAGAAAATATTAAAAAAAAAACTCCGGTTTTCTCATATTTTGAAACGATCCGTTAACATTGAGACCGAGAAACTCACAAACTTTCTGAGTACAAATCAGACAAAAATTCACCACGAATATCAAAGAAATTACGTTCAGTCATTTCTATCCTTTTTGGCCTCTACAAATATTTTAAAAATAAAAAAATGGAAATTGAACGTTTATCCTGTCTCTACAGGTTATATCCTGGTAATTCTAAATATTCCGGATGAGACTTACTGTGTGGAGCACAAGCAAACTGTCATTGCTGAATCTGAAAACGTCATCTTCCTCATAATAAGTAATCAACTTGGTGGCAGCGTAAAGAAATCAGTCTCATAGATGTCTACGACTTTCAGGCAAATACGCTTATAAACAGGCTAAAATGTTCTTTACAAACTTTTTTACCAGTGTAGCCAAGTAGGTAACATTCTGTGAAACCTCCCACCCACCAAAAATTCTACACCAAACATGCGGACCGTTGAGATAGGTTTCAAAGAGACACATCTTTTGTCGTCTTTGTCCAGGGGCCTCTTATTCGAGTTTTTCTGCTTTGTTTTCTCTTGAGGATATTATGTGGTGGATGCTTACCGTATCTATTATAGCGGAGAAACACACTGCAGTCGTTACGCAGCTTGAAAAATTGTTCTATACATGGATTACGTTAGAGCTTTGAGTTATTTGAATAGATCTCAAGACTACCGGTCGATATGATAATTTTTGATGCATGAGTAACTCTCTATCTGCCTGTAGGTCTGTCTGTTTATCTGTCTGTCTGCTTTATCGTCTGTCTGTCTGTCTGTCCGTCTATCCGTCTGCCTGTCTATCCTTTTGTCTATTTTTACGTAAGCTAGTGCCTTAGGTTTTGAGATAGTTCATCCAAACTTGGTTTGATAACTTTTTGGATCCGGCCAGATCAGGCCATTATAAGACATAGCCACCGTACAGATATGATGTTTTGGGTCAAAAACCCGTCAAAAAGGCATCTAAGAGCAAACAAATAAATATTGATATGGAAAATCGTCGAAACCGGAGCACTATATCATATAAAATCCCTTGAGAGAGACTTTTCTGATATGTAAAGTTACCAAAAAAGCTTGTAATACAATGAATATTATTAAAGGCTTCGGCAGGGCCGAAAGCACAGAATTTTTTTCTTGTTTTATTCTGCAGAATTACTTGAAAAATTTACTTCTTCAAAAATGCCTCATAATCATCTTTATAAATATGAGTTTGAAAGAATTTCTGTTATAAGATCATTCCCAGCTCATTACTCAAAAACAAAACAAAAAAGCATTTAAAAAAAACTAAAGTAATCAGTAATTTGCAATAAATGCTACCTCAGAAGCAAATGAAGAAGCGCTAAGCAGTTTTCAAAATTTTTGCTACTGTCAAAAGTTCGCCTGCGCGGCGACACTGCCTAAAAATGCCTAAATTAATACTTTGTGCGTGTTTGTATGTATATATGCATACAACTACTTACTCATGGAAAATTTATTTTTCTGTTGCTTACAATAAAACCAGCCAACTAATAATGATTTTTAGATTTTAATTTTTTTTTCTTCTCTTTTTTTCTTAAAATTATGAAATAATTGTCCTGCTACTTAATAACTGAGTACGTGAAAAGAAGGGATCGAAGGCGTGAGTGTGCATAAATAGTTGATGCGCATCAACATCGTTCTTTTTTAGGGTTTCGAAATAATTTCTATTTAACGGCTCAGCATTTTTTCTTTCTCTATCATCTCTCTCTCTCTCTCTCTCTGTGTGTGTGTGGGACAACAGCGATGGCTAAGCAAGATATGCATAACTTGAATGTTGGGCACAGTAGCAGTGCGCAATTATCGTCACGAATATGGAAATCAATTTGAATAACGAGAAATTATTAATTTTTTTTCTTCTCCTATATTATCTAATAGTAAATAAAACAAGCATTTTTTGTGAAGCGCGGATAGTGCTAAAAGTATTTAATGTTTGAAGGCAAGCAAGTTTTTAAATAATTTTTTTTTTTAACTAAAAACTGATTTCCGTTGCCTACTAACTGACGCATTGTTTGTGATCAAGAGCAATTATAGGCACGCAATTGAAATTCCTACAAAACAATTATGGAAAGATAAACAACTGCTCACTTTCTGCTTAACTGCATTTTGACCTATTCGAACTTTTTTTTTTTTTTTTGTTTTAGTCAAAAAGGCATGCAACTGATTGCAGACTGCCGAAATTTCTAACGAGCCGTTTAAATACTAGCAGTTGACTACTGAAAAAATAGAAAAACAAACGAAATACTACACAGATCTAATTACTTTAATTGCTTAGCCTGCGCATTTCGAACACCCACTTGCGCTTATCGCTGCTAAAATCTTAACACTTCCTAAAAAGAGCAACTAAAATTGAAGAGGTGTGAGCATCTTACTGCACTCTAACAGCATTTCCGCTTATTTTGTTCTTTTATTTTTCAGTATTTCAGTATTATCATCAGTATTACGTAAGCACTTTAAACACTCCTTTCTACTTCATATAAGTGGAAATATTATTTATAGATACTGCTTGGTATGAAAAGTCATTCGGCAAATCCTATTGCACTCAATGCCATTGAAAATTAATCAGTTCAATTTCTTTCACTTAATAATTCTGGCATTAATTGAAATCGTGCAACAGCAGTTAGTGGTCAATACATTCAATGGATAAAAATCTTTGAAAAAGCATGAAAAGAGAACCTCAAAAATTATTGTTTAATTCTTTTTCAATTTTTTTTTTATTATATTTTACTTTTATTTCAATTTATATGTCCCATTTTTTCCACTTATTATTTTTTATGTAATTAATACTACATTTATTAAATTTATTTAATCTATACTAAATCATTTCATGTAAATTATTATGTTACTTTTTACCGTTTTTTATATTACTTTCAATTTATTTTATTTTAAGTTTTTTCACTTTTATTTTTATTTTTTATTTTTCTTCATTTTCTTATATATATTTTTTTTACTTCATTTTTATGTTACTTAAAGTTTTTCATTTTATTATATTTTTTATATTTTTTTAATTTTTTTATATTTTTTTTATATAAGTTTTTTATTTTATTTTATTTTTATTTTTGTTTTTTTTTTATTTTTTTATATTCAATTTTAATTAATTTTACTTTATTTCATTTTATTTTATTTTATTCTATTTTTTATTTTATTTTATTTTTTTTATTTAACTTTTTTTACTCTTATTTAAAAAAAATTTTTTCAACTTTTTTTTTGAATACTTTGTTGAAAATTTGGTTTTATTTTATAATAGTTTATTCCACTTTTTAATTTTATTTTTTATTTATTCCTTTTTTATTTTTATTTTTTTTTTTACTTTTTTTATTTTTTTTTTATATTGTTTTTTTTTTGTTCAATTTAATTTTATTTTTTTTATGTTATTTAAATTTCAATTTTTTTTATTTATATTATTATTTATTTATCTTTTTATTTTTAATTTTTTTTATATTATTTAATTTAATTTTGTTTTATTCTATTTTTTTAAGTAATATTTTTATTTAATTTTTTCAATTTTTTTTATTTTTTTTTTTTATTTTTTTTATCTCACTTTGTTTTATTTTATTTTTTTATATTCAATTTTATTTTTTTTCTTTATTTTATTTCATTTGAGTTTATTTTATTTGTTTTTTATTTAGTTTTTATTTTTTTTATTTTTATTTTATTCCATTATAGTTTTATATTTAATAAATTTTTTTTATATATTTTTTTTTTAAATTTTTTTTTTAATAAATATATTTTATTTTATTTTCTTGGTTTCGTATTTGATTTTACTTTTTTATTTTTTTTTTTTTTGTTTTTTAATTATTTTATTATTTAATTTTTTTTTAATTTAATCTTTTTTATTTAATTTCGTTTTATTTAATTAATTTTTGTTTTTATTTTATATTTATTAATTATTTTAATATTATTTTTTCTTTTATATTATTTTTTTAAATTTATTTTTTTATTTTTATTTAATTTTATTTTATTTTTATTTATTATTATTTATTTTATTTTATTTTTTGTTATAATTTGTTACTTTATATTATATTTTTTTATGTTATTTTATTTAATTTTTTTTAAATATTTTTTTTTAATTTTTAATTTATTTAATTTCTTTTATTTTATTTTATTTTACTTTATTATTATTTTTCTTTTATCGCCTCTGTTACTTTTATTGCCATCCTGCTTATTGTTATTATTATTGTTTGTTACCCTTTTGTTGTTGCCACAAAACTCTCTCAGCTGTTTATTGCAGATTACCAGATTTGAATGCGAACGTTAAAACTCATTCGCTTCAAAATTTATGCGCTTCACCAAAGCGCACACCGTTTGGGGGGCATACCACCATGCCATACCACGAGAGAAAATGTGAGGCGGAAACTGCACACAAACGCATATACACAAACTCATATATGCTAAAGCAATAAGATTCTACATTCTGCCTGCTGCCTGCTGCCTGGCGCGGTGTGATGCTGCGTTCTGCATGCCACATGATTTGCGGTGCATACAAATAATTGTTGCAATAAACTGTTGGCGGCTTACCTACTACCACTATTAAATATATATATATACTGCCTACTGCATCTTGCTGTTGCTCTTGCTGCCTTCTTCTTTGGCCGCCAAGGCAGTTCACTGTGGCTCCTGCTTCACTCATAAGTTGTTGTTGTTTTTTTGTCTATGGGTTGCCTGTTGCATACGGCCTGTGCTGGACCTCGTTGATTGTGGCATGAAATAGTGAAATTGTTATTTGAAAATTATATCTGTTATGCCATTTTGGCGGTTGCAACATGGCCAATAGCAATCGTGGCACCCACTAAACTACTTACATACTGCATATGCATTTACATACATACTTACTGCACATATATACTCGTATAAAAGGATACATGTTGCTGGAGCTAATGCTGTAGCATTCAGAGGTTAAGTGGGTTTGGAAATTTTCTTTTCGTTTTCTCTTCTTCATTTTACATGTGCCACCTCGTTACCTTTGCTGATGTATTTATTTCCTCAATTGTGGCCTCTAACTATAGCTATAGTCCGTCTAGCTATTGTATAACCGATATAGGCAATGCAGTTTATCTATGGTTGTGTGGTTGTGTGGATGTCAGTGTGTGTATAATACTCGTAGTTATGGTTTATAGCTATGTTATTGTCGGATTTGCATTTATACTGCTACATTTAGTGTATATTTTTTCGTCTCTTCAGTTTTATTTCATAATAATAAGTTTGTTGTTGTTGTTGTATTCTACATTTGCATGTATTTTCTGTTTATTGCGTATAATTTTCCTTTCATTCTTGTCGGCGTAGTTTACGTAATTTATTTGAGGAAGTCATTAGAGGTCGCACAGTAAGTGTAACAACAGCAACAGATCCTATATCATGCTGGACAAGAAATACTTTTTCCGTTCAATTAGATCGAAGATGGCGCAAATATTTGATGCCTGAAACTCAAGTTCGTGATCTCCGCGATATTTTGTTTCAACCAATGGATTTATTAAGAGACCCATCGGTGAGCAGATAATTTCATGTTTTGAGCCGGTCGATTGGCCACCAAGATCGTGTGATATAACATCGTTAGGCTTTTTCCTTTGGTGATATGTAAAGTCTAAAGTCTATGCGGACAATCCCGCTCCAATTCAGGTATTTATCAGTCAAAATGCTCGAACGAGCTTTCGAAAATTGGACTCAACAGTTGGACCATCTGAGACATAGCCGTGGCCAACATTTGAAAGAGATCATCATCAAAAAATAAATGCCAAAGAATGTTCTTTCGAATGATCATAAACATTCCCCATTAAATTTGAATTTTCTGTGTTTTTTCTTTTCTTTAAAAATGTAGGGAACCTCGAAATGGATCACCCGTTATATCATGCTTGAAAAGAAATATATATATTTTTTTTTCAGTTAGATCGGAGATGGTGCATATATTTTTTCAGGAATACATAAATGGTTTAAAATAATCAGAAGATTTTAAACGGAGTTGCGGAAATCAACTTCATTTTTTTACTCGAATTCTCTTTTATGTCTTCTATTGACTGAAAACGGATGCCTCGAAGTGTTATTTTTGGAAAAATCGGTCGAAGTTTGTTCTGGGATTTGTTCCCAATGCGTTATCAAGGTGCAAAATCTATAAGATTTTTTACACAAGTCTGATCTTCAACTCAGTCGGAAAACCTCGTTCCGAAGCTTGTTGACTAGCTTGCTTACTAAGATTGTAAACTCATGCCTGATCGCCAGTAAGGAGCATATTATGAATTTGAGGTTGGAATTAGCTTATTTCGGAAAGTTTTCCAGAACCTTTACGCGTTGGAGTTTTTGAAGAAAATTCAGTTTTTTGTAATCGAAACAAGCGTCAACGGATTTCATGCTTTAACCTCAAATATTCGCTTAAAATGCAACGTATTGTTTCATGGGACACAGAAAGCTTTTCAGCTAGTTCTTTCAAGCTCAGATGAGGATATACAGTCACCATTTCCTTTACTTTAGCGTTGTTAACTTCAAGCGAATTCAGTGAACCATTCAGTTGTACGTAAAATTCCAGGCAATTGCTTTCTTAGACCTCCTAATTGGCGTAGGCATTGCTTATGTGACTAAATTTTAGATATCCATGCTGAAGATGCTGCATTTTCCGACTGTTTTTCAGAAGACATATAAATTCTCTACTCATTTTGTCGTTAAAAGCAAGATTTTGACAACGTCGCGGGGGCAGCGTTCATTGTTGCATTCCAAGCGCTCATAAAAATTATAGTTGGTTACATCGTTCTTCTCCCTCATCTTGACGTGAACGCAAATCAGTCATAAGCCGAAGAACTTTGCTTTCAACTTCAACCGAACTTCTTACGTCCTTGTTTCATCCGTTACACTGCTTCTCTGGCAGTAAAATTTTACAAAAATATCAACGAGCTGAGCAGCAGCATCTTCTCAATTAAGGAAATGGATATTCCAGTAGTAATCCAAGGGTCGTCATCGAAAGGAGGGTCTCCCACTCTATGCCTATTTTATATATTTCTTATTACACTGAGGCAGCCCCTACATGTGTTGAGTCCCAATCACTACTCACAGCCACTGAGTGGTTTGTCTTCTAACCTTAGCTCGAGTTCGAATGGATATTTGTTAGGTACCCAAAGAAGATTTGGTCTACAACGTGAAGTTGCTGAGCTGTTTGAACCATTCATTCAAAGTGAGTAACTAATATTTCACCTAAAGTGGAAATTCCTTCAGGAATCTATACAAAATCATCTCCACAAAACTCCAATCCGAAAATTACTTAGACTGAGCGGAGCGTTCCCTTTTTTCTGAGACGATATGGACACCGCTGACGACCAGGTATCTAAACAAAAAATTTATTTTGTGATTATATATTCACTAAAGCCCTCAGTACCTAGTAGCGAGTATTATATATTTGTATGTAAATAAGTGCAGCAGTCAACGTAACAACAAAGCCAAGTAAAAAGTGAAACAAGTGTGTGTGTGTGGCATGTAACTTTCAGTGTTGCACGTTTTCTTTGTTCAAACAACAGAAACATGCAACGAAATGTATGAACATACGTATGTTGCACAAACAAAAAAAAATATGTTTTTGTTTAGGAATTTTTCGAAATAGTTTAAGTTTTTCAATACTTGTGCAAGTTAAAAAAACTCGATTTGCAAATAAAAAATATTTTTTTAAGTCTTATAGACAAAATTTTTGTTTAAAATCGGACAGAGATGAAATATTTTTAATTTAATTCGTTATATTTCGGAAATTTTCCTTTTTTTTTTTTTTTTATAAAAAAGTAGGGTTTTTTCCATACAGAGGCTATAAAGTTCCAAAAAAATTTAATGTGTGACTATTCATATAGACGTATTCATGACGTACAATGGTAATATTAACTTTGCTACGAAGTATGTTAGTACCAGAGAGAGAGAGGAGATAGATCCAACAAAATCTATGCCGAACGGATCATAACGATGAGCTGAGTTAATTTCGCCATGTCCATCTGTCCATCTGTTCGTCTGTGCCTCAGTTCCTCGCCACCTCTATCCGTCTGTCCGTTCATTTGTAGATAAGCTTGTCTCTTAGTTACAGTTATTTGAACGAAACTTAGTATGCGTGTGTAGTTTTGTAATGTATTGATCATTTGTCGGAACCGAAGAGATCGGTCGACTATATTATATAGCTCCCATATAACCGATTTGTCCAGATACATGATTTGAGATCATACATACTTTACCACTCATACCTACTCTACGCAGTTTGGCTACAGTTGGAAATACTAACTAAAAAAAGTCCGCTCTCCACCACCTGATCATTCTATCGAGATAAAACTCTTCCTCTTCCTTTGCTTCCACCAGTTAATACTAAATAGAATACTTCGAAAGCTGCAGTGCTTTCGTCCGTTCGAACGACATGACCTAGCCAGCATAGCCGATGTCTCTTGATGCGCTGTACTATCAATCGTCAATGTCTTTGTATAACTTGCACAGCTCATTGTTCCATCATCTGCGGCTTTCGCCGTTGCCAACCCACAAAGCCGACTCCTAAAGCCGGACATCATCCACTCTTCTGCACCATACACCAGGGTGACAATAATAAGCGACCTGTAAAGTTTGGTTTTGGTTCGTCGAGAGGGGACTTTATTTTCTAGTTGACCAGTCAGTTCCAAGTAGCACCTGCTGGCAATAATATTTCTGCGTTTCACTTCAAGACTGACATTGTTGATGTTCTTAATGCTCATTCCAAGTTAGACGAAATGATCTAGGACTTCGAAGTTATGACTGTAAATAGTGACGTGGGATCCCAGTCGCGAATGCGAATGTTTATTTGATGTCAAGTCTTGCCCTCGTTCACTACCAGACCCATTCGCTTCGCTTCTTTGTCTGACATGGTGGAAGCAGAACTTACGGTGCGGTTGTTATGACCAATGTATCGATATCATCGGCATACGCCAGCAGAGCACTATTGTAAAATATCTTATCTGGTCTCTTTAGTTCTGCAGTTGGTATTATTTTTTTCAGCTACAAATTGAAGAAATCACACGATTAAGAGTCATCCTGCCTGAAAACTCGTTTGGTTTCGAAGGGCTAGGAGAGGTTCTTCCCAATTCTGACTGCGCTTCTGCTATTATACAGGGTCCGTTTATGTAAAATTTTGAGTACTAAAATTCAGACATAACGACGTGGCGGCAGCTTCTTATCGTGCGTTCGAAGGTAGTTCTAAAATCGATGAAAAGGTGGTGTATATCGATTCTTTTCGAGAAGATCCAACTCTAACATTTGTCGCTTGGTGAATATTTGGCCAATGGTGGATTTACCAAGTCTAAAGCTACACTGATGAGGTCTAATCAGTTTGTTGATGGTGGGCTTTAGTCCTTCATACAATACGCTATGCGATATTGAGGAGGTTTATCCCACTATAGTTGGCGCAGACCGTGGCATCTTTCTTTTTTTTTTTTTTTTTGATTGAGCAGAGCACATTTAGCTGCCATTCGTCGGGCACATTTTCATTCTAAGGACGCGAAATTTGGCAACCTACATGCGTAAGCTCAAATACATACTGAAAATCACCGAAATTGAATATTATATTTTACATAAAATAGGTTCTTGAATGGTATAAAGATTTCGGCATGGCCGAAGCCAATACTTTTTAGTTGCCTTTTTATTTATTTACTTATTTATTGTTATTTATTGTTAACTCTCTACACACTCATTTACTTTTGCTTATTGTATTTGTTAGCTGAGACCCTTTTTAGTGAAATTCCAGCGCGCAACGAGCATTCTGAATATCCCACCAATGCCTCTAATATGCCTTCGCCTCCGCCCGCTACGCCATCAACATAAGCCACCGTCACCTTAAGCCAGTGGTGATGGTATTTTACAACAGTGTGTGGTTAGGTACTTACTGAAGAACTATGCGAGATATCAGATTTTTAACTCACGCATGCGTGAATGCCTCCCAGTCTACACGCTTCGAAAAACACACGCCCCAAACTAACAGACGAACTTTTTGTACAAATAAACATACGCGCACAGACGTCGCTTGACGTTTTTTCTTGCAGACCTACGCCGCAGAGTTGGTTAGCTTGCTGCAAGCACCTTTTCAAATTGTCTTCCGCTTCCCACCTGCAGCAGTCGCCATGGCATACACACATGGACGGGTACGAATGGACTGACTGCTTAAGCGCGTTCTCTGCATTTATTTGACCAACGCGTGAGGAAGCTTTTAGCGCATATTTTTCATGTTAAATGAGCGCAAATAAGCATGCTTGGCACGACAGGACGGTCTGCGGCTGGTTGTGGTCGTGGGGTAGACGAAAAAAACAAAAAAAAAGCAAACAAAATTGGCGGCTGTAAACTGCGTTGCGGTCTGGCGCATGTACTGTTAGTTTATTTGGTGCTTTTTTTGCGAGTTTCATTGTTTGAAAAAAAAAAACGGTCTTCTAATGATTGCATTGTGTAAGCGTTTGATTAACGTAAAAGCTGCTTGAATGTGTAGAAATTCCATTGGGTGGGGTTTTCATGTTGCGCGCTTTTTATATCCACTTTTGTTTTACTATGTTTGGGTTAAAAAAAATTTCACTTTTACACGAACTATTTCCTTTGAACTACACTGTGCGAAATACGCCACATTTTTCAAAATAATTAAGTAAAATTAATTTCTCTGCCCTATAACCACGTGATTGGGTTCACGCTCATTGTATCGTAATCAGAACAGCTAGCCTCAGTCATCTCAAGACCAGCGGTGACCATGTTAATCTAACTAATCCCTTCAGATTTACTCCAGAAGAGTCCTCTCCAGACTGGGTTTTTATGCGTTTCCGTGTTTATTGGATGATTTGCAGTCAGGCGCCTACCAGATACCAGTCCACCTCCGGAAGTCAAACCGGACTACCGCTTTTCACCGACTTGCTTTGACTTTCCAGATGACATTAGTAACAATAAATATCCATCCTCTGATCCTTGCACTGGTAAAAATGCTGCTGATCAGCACAGCGCTACAAGCGCCCACACATGGTAACCAAACGCAGAAAATGGGAACTGACACAAACCCCTGCACGGACAAAGCATCAAGATCAATTACCGCTAAAATGTTTAGAACAACAGAGGCCAGTGACTCAGATCAACGCCCCTGCTACTCCAAAGGCATTAAATAGTTCGCCAGGGCACAGAGGGACTGATGAGCATGCAGTAATGTGCAGATGCTGAGGGTCATAACTGCTCTCAGAGTTACGGAGAAACAAAAGATAAGACTTAAATTGGCAAAAGACGTTCTATTTGTTAGGGAATGAAGGAGTAGTTCCCTACGTTTCCCTGTGATTGCCTCCTTGCTCACAAATTGGATTGCTTTGAAGACAGAGTGGTGGAGAATAATTTTGAAGCTTCGTTGTTTTTTTGGTGCAATCTATGGATTGCACTCGTGCACTGTGCTTTTATGTTGTTGTTGTTGTAGCGTCCTTTTATCGAAATGCGCGGTGATTGAATTCGACGCTTTACTCGGGCAGGGTTTTGTGTCAGCTCCCTTTCTCTGCGTTTTGTTACCCTGTGTGGGCCTTCCGTGACCCAGCAGAACCTATTTTTTGACAAATGTGGTACTTTCTGCTTCAAACCAATATCGAATCTGTTCAAACGCTCCGAATAATATCCACCGGTGTTCATTTTACCACTTTCAAAGAAATCCATGTGAATTACCCCAAGTGCAACCCAAAAAGATGTGACCAAGCCTATTTTGGCTTTCTTTGCTGCACGTTCATCCTGAGAAACCACCTGTCTTGATTGTTATTTGGCCTCTGGTGTGGTGTGGTGGATCCATGTTTCGTTTAGGGTAACCAAACGACTGCCAAATTCGTTTGGTTTGCGGTTTTTTTTTTCTGAAAGGGTCAAACCCAGACTCCTCAGATTATTCCGGGATTACAGTGAGTTCTTATATCTCAACTCAACTCATTACGAAGTTCGTCTTTAGATAGGATTATCAAGATTACCTACAGAACCCAAAAGAAACTTCTTATTTCATCCAATAGTCGCAGTTCCTTTCCATATTTTCATACCTGACAGCTATAAAGATGTCAGATTTAACGGTCTATATGACTTAGTTACATATTAATCCGCCTAATCAGGCTTTCGCATAAAAATCAGACCATAATAAATTAACTAAAAACGATGTCAGTTGAGAAATATGCTCTGCTAACAGTAGTCGCCACCCAAGCAAGGCGAATTGAAAGCTTGAACTTTAAAGAGCGAATTTAATATTCACATTAGATCTTAAAATCTAGTCGCAAAACTATTATATAACAAACAACTTAGTCATCATCATATGAATGCCCACCAGAGGGTGTTTACATAAAAGTATATATACACAGATATTATGAGTATTTATCTGCACCCAGCACTCACCCAGCAACTTACCTTATCCAGCCTTTGCGTGTGGTGCCTTGTGTTTGGTAGAAGGAAATATGACACGCTGATTACTTTATCGATAGTCTAACGCATATGTGACCGGCAGCCGCAGTGATGGTGGTGGTGATGGTGGTGGTGGCAATTTTTCCGCCAATTGCATACCCAATTATTCAATGACTCAATGGTCTGGTTTGATGGAGGCGCACACTTGCTGTAGGGTGGTGGTGGTGGCGCGCTTGAAGAGGCGCCGCTAACTGGTTGGGCGGTTGGTTGCGCATTATGTGGCATGAACTCACTCACATCTGCATACGCTCGTACTTGTACCTATGACGTGTACGCTGCTGTAATCGTAGACGCCGCTGCAGCAGCTGTGAGGGAGAAAAATTGCCAACATTTAGTGTGAAGTGAACAAGCATATTTATATGCCACATATATATATATATATATGCCACACACATGTTGAACTTTGGCTTGGAGCGACGTGGCAGCGAAGCAGCGAGACTTCATATGCAGATATGTGCCTGCATATATGTATGTAGGTAAAGTAAAGCGCCGACCAACCGACTCCTTCAGCCATCAGTATGTGTGTCGCTGCATCATCAGCAGCGGTAACATTCATTCATGCCACATTATCCAGCAGACGTTTAGTGTCGCCAGCGTCTGAGCGCTGCTTTTAGTTGTTTTTATACATTTTTGTTGTTGTTGGTTTTGCACTTATTAGCTTGTTTATTGCCATTATTGTCATTGCCTTGTAAGCACTTAAGCACTTTGTTGTTGTTGCCACTTATAGACGCTTCTGCTTAAACACTTTAAATTGTTTGTTTGTTTGTTTGTGTTTTTGTTTTATTGGTAAATTCGCTGATCCGTCGGCATTTATGTATGCACGTGTAAGCATGTGGCGCATATTTGCGTCATGCCACGCGGCAAGTCAACAAGTCAAAAGCGCACCTTCTTGTTATTGGCGTTGCGCAATTACATGTCGCGCGTTATCTCTGCTACAACAACAACATCTATTACAACAACGTCGCTATAATGGCTTAACGTCTAGAGACGCAGCAGCTCCAGCAGCATCAGCAGCAGCGTAAATTAACGCCACTTGCCACCAGACATACACATACACATACGAGTATATATACCACCGCACTGCTGCTGCTTCTCTCCTCCTTCTCCTATACACCTACGAATGTTTTCCAATATTTTCCGCCCATATGTCATAAGCGTGTTTTTTTTCACTCATATACATACGCATACCTACGAGTATATATTGCATTTTCAGTTGACCAGCTGCCATTATTGATTGTGTAGCATTAACATTTTCGCCCTGTTGGCGTTAAAGAAGTTTATTTTGAGTTTTCTCTTTACCAAAATATGTCCCCACACGCCTACACCCCCTGCAGACTGTTTGGTTTGAGGAGAAGTAGTGACGTGCGATAAAATGGCATAACCCAAGTGGGACGAAAAGCACGCAAACGATGTGCAACTCATCTCATTCTGTTAAACGGAGTCCTTAAAACGTAATTTTTCCAAAGTTGTAGTTCCTCTTTTGTTGCTGTTTTTTCTTTTAGTGGTCATAGAACTCATAATATTCATCGTTGCATCGCCTTGAGTGTTCGTTATCACTAATACACACAAGACTATAAATATTTCGCCGAGTCATTCCCAAAAAACTCCTAGTACATCCATTGTTCTCATCGTTCACGACTCGCTTTGTTTTCGCAGAACAAGCTTTGTTGACGGCTCACTCTTGGTATTTACCTGTTGACCTAAACGGGGTCAGGTGTTTTCGGCTTAAAGAACTCTATTCAGCATCACAGTACAAAACCGCTGTTCAGGATGACATATCGACAAACCCTAAACGCCATTCACAGAGAGACCATGAACACTTTTATAAAGTCTCTTCCCAAATATGGCATTCTAGGAATCCAAACAGCACCCACAGCAGACAAAGTACTTAAACTGCCGCACTATACGCGAATAATACACGCAAATTAAGATCTGAATATTGTAGTGTTTTCAGCTTCTAACCATCCTGACTTGGCGCCGAAGCATTTAACGTCCTATCCTGCATATAACGAGTTTCCTCACGACACTAACCATCCCTTTGTACACTAAAAGCTACTCATCTGACACCGCTCATGATAAGAACTCATCCCATCTGAAGTGTTTTTTTGATCAATTCTAATGTGTAGGATCCTTTATATATGGGAAAAGTTTACTGACAGCACGTCCCTGGAAATATGATGAGAGCTCAACCGATAATCGCTTATCCTGCTTCGTCAAAGGCAGGTTTGAAGTCAATGATTAGTTGGGGAGCGTCTCCCTTTCTTTCAAAGGTCTGTTTCTAAGTTTACTAAGTCTATAAATAGTGTAGAGGAGCCCTAAGACTTATAGAAACTTCTGTTAAAAAATTTCAATTTCGCCGGGGATCACCCTGAAACTAATTTTTTAATTTTAATTTAGTGCTCAGGCTACCCCTATTGTTTCTACAGAAATGAGAGCCAGTTTTTAGGTATTCAGTTAATCGCTGCATATTCTCTGAGAACTTCCCCGAGCACTTTTCTGATCAGTCAACTAGGATATGTGCTCGTGTTCTTCATATGGCATCGAAATTTACGTTCCACTGGGTGGTGGTTCGAGCTTGTCGGAAGTTGATTCTTTCTTGAACTGGTATTCGGAGTGTAGAAAAACGCTTTTTCATAGTTCGTCGTACATTCTATTGCGCTTTCAGAGAGCGAGAGCGAATGACATTCGGTTTTTCAACGACGAACTTTTCATATGTTATTTTGTGATCGAAGATCAATTGATTTTGTTGGGAGTCTCCAGATCCGGTGATAGATGATACGGTTCAGAAATTCGTTGTAGACGCACACAATTAATATATTTGGTCCGATGTTAAACTTTTCGTTGACCTGAACTCTCTCTCTCTCTCTCTCTCTCTCTCACTCTCTCTCTCTCTCTCCTTTCACTTTCTATAACCCACACCAGCAAACTAGAGACCAAATGCAGAGGTTTGTGCATGTGTTTTGGTATTATGAAGAGCGAGTATCAAAAGCTCGTTCAGAAGTTGTTGTCGGACTTGACAAACCACGCTTAAATGATTACGATCCTTTCATGAATCGCCAGTCCTTTCTGTTCGCTCTAAAACAACTCCACTGGCTCTCAAAATATCAATTTAAATCTCTTTGCGATTAGTTTAATGAGTTTATTTGAGCTATCCAAACCTAAAAAAAAACTACTTTTGACAATGGAATTTATTTTTATAACATTTTGTGGAATATGATCTTGAAAAGAATTTTTTTGCAGCTGCAACTCCAAAAATTTGTAAAGTGTCGTCTGAAAATGCATAGATAATTTTTTATAAAAATTTATTTGTTAATTTTTCAATAAAACCTGATCATTATTCTGTCTTTTTTTTAGTCTATAAACCTCAAAATTATTGACGAAACGAATTTAAAAAGAATAAATTCGGTCAATAAACTTTTCCATTAAGAGACTACTCAACTGCAATGCCATTATTTCTGCACGCCACTGCTAGACAGCGTGGTGTTGTGCAATATGTTGCATTATTAATGTTGTTGTGTTGCTGCAACTTCCTTGTTTATACATTTTTTTTAACAAACTTGTCTTTTCTTCTTTTCATTCATTTTATTTTTTATTTTATTTTTTATTTTTTTATTCCTTTTTTTTTTGTCTCATTTCAAGCGATTTATCGGTGTTGCATTTTTGTTTGCCGTTGTCATAAAGTGTCAGCGACAGCAATTGATCTTACAACAACAGAATAAGCAACAAAATTATTTACAATTTTGCTTGTTGTTGTTGTTGTTGTTGTTTTTCCACATATTTGCATTGCTTGGCCGCGTTAAATTCGCAATCAATTTTCGTTGAAGTAATAAATTAATGCATTTAATGGCTTAACTATTTTGGTTTGTATTTTTTGTTTTTTGTTTTGTTTTTGCCGCCAATTTCGCTGTTGTAATATAAATATTTTTTTCTATGTTTTGCACACGCCGATATTTCCAGCGTTCAATCGCTGCCCAGTGTGAGGAGAGATCAATATGATAAAAGCAAATTTATTTGCGACGATAATTTATCAGCCAAACAAATTACGATTCGACGCTGAGGTGGCCGTGTAAGTGGATGGGAAAGTGTGTGTATGTGTGGATTTTTTAGATAATTTTTGTTCGGAAAAATGATTAGATTTTTATTGAAAATTTTTTTCGAAAAATTTATGTAAATAATACAGACTAATTTTGATTTTGTCAATTTAATAGACAAAATTATTGGGTTCGGAGTGTTCTAACAGTCTCCTGCAGTAGTGGTTTCGAATTATATAGTTTTAAAGCTCAAAATTTTCTCTTTTTTAAGGAAATAAATCTAGCTGCTCCATTTTTTTGAGTAAAAAAATACTATAAAGCACCTGGGTTAGGTGCAAGATAAGGACAAAATTTTCATTCCTTTCAAACATGTTTTTCTTATTGAAAATATTTTCCTTTAAAAAAAAATCATAATTAAGTTTACCCGCATTTAGATTTAAAGAGTTTAGGGTTAGGAATCAGACTTCGATTTACGGAAATATTTTGTAATTACCTTTTTCTGATTTATTATAAACTCAGTGTGCTCTGGACATCTGCCACAAGGTTATGTCTTTGTTCCCTACATGAGTATGCTTCGATTTAGAAACCTTTTATAAGTCGCTGTAAGTCATAGAATTATTGAGTATTACCCCTGTCGGTCAGCTTATCAAACTTTTCATATTCACTCATTTCGGCCTCTTTTGTTTTTGTTTGCAAATCTGTATTGCTTTTGGTGGCTTGTCTTCTTCTTCTTCTTCTGTTTTGGCGTAGGCACCACTTATGCGATTATAGCCTCATAAACAATAACGCGTCACTCGTTTCTTCTCTTTGTTGTTTGGCGCTAATTAGAAATACCAAGTGATACCCGGTCGCTCTCCACCTGATCCTTCCAACAGAGTAGAGGGTTCCTCTTCGTCTGCTTGCGCCAGCGGTTACTCCATTGAACACTTTAAAAACTGGAGCGTTTTCATCCATTCGGACAACATGACGTAGCCAGCGTAGCCGCTGTCTCTTGATTCGTTGAACTCATATCAATGTCGTCGTATAGCTTGTACAGCTCATCGTTCCATCGTCTGCGGTATTCGCCGTTGCCAACGCGCAAGTAACCATAAATCTTCCGCAAAACTTTTCTCTCGAAAATTCCTAAAATCGACTCATCGGCTGTCGACACCGTCCAGGCTTTTGCACCATATGATGAGCGACTTGTAGAGTTTGGTTTTGGTTCGCCGAGAGAGGACTTTACTTTTCATTTGCCTACTCATTCGAAAGTGGCACCTGCTGGCAAGAGAGATTCTGCCTTGGATTTCAAGGCTGACATTGTTGGTGTTGTTAATGATGGTTACTAGATAGACGAAATTATCTTGGTAGGGAGTTAGAAATAACATTCCACATTGCCCTTATATTGTGCTGCTGATGAGCTCTCTCAGAAAGTGGGCAAGCAAAATCGAGTAAAAATCGGTTGGCTGTTTCCGGTGAGTTTACAGATGGGGGTATGTATCTTCGCTGCGACAAGATAGCGATCAGAATCGTTGATAGGTCCTCAGAACGAGTACATATCTAATAGAAATGTGACTTCCATCTAACACAACATAGTGGATTTGATTTCGAGACTTTCGAGCCGGTGGCAGCGATGTAGTTTTATGAGATTTTTTGTGTCTGTCAAAGTTTGGACCCCACCGAAGTCTATCAGTCTCAACCAATTTAGGAAATTTTCGTCATGGAGACTGATTTTTCCTACCATTGTACCTTTTTTGCCCATCCTGACGTTAAAACCGCCAAAAACCATACTGATGTCGTAAGGTGGACAAGACGAGGTTTGTTCTTTGCGCTCATATAAAGTATCTGTGGTCACGTCGCCTTTCCTCTTCATTGCTCATTGGCGTAGATCTGCGTTACGTTGAAGAACTTCGTTTTAATGCGTCTTGTAGCATGACGTTCACCCAACGGGTTGATTAATAACGCTCGTTGTCCGAGTCTTTCTACCATTACAAATCCAATACTAACAAGCTGCTTAACAAGCCCATCGCATTTCCTGTATGGCGGTGATGTCAGGCTTACTTTTTGTGAGGACATCAATCAGCTAAGCAACGGCATCTTCCCACTTAAGGCACCAGACAATCCAAGTGCATGACCTCAAATCAAACTCCTTAAGTAAAATTTGCAGTGTTCCTCATCGAAATTGGAATGTCTCATATGAGACTTTCTCAATTTCTCATTTTGGTTCGTTTTTACGTTGCGGAATATCTTTGCCGGGCGAGGTTAATAGTTGGAACACATTCAAATAGCGAGCTGCTTCCTTCAGAGCAACGTTCGCTCGCAGCCGCACCTCTGGCGAACAGACGTACCAATTAGACTTCACCGAACCATTGAAATGAATATGTGAGAGGCATTTCACTGAAGTTTCCAGCTTTTAACAATGATCCAAAGCTCCACACGGATTGGTTAATGCATCTAGGAGAAGGCTTGCCCACGTTGCACACGGTGCTCGATGTGAACGCAAGAGTCGAAATTGAGTATATCTCAATTTAACTGCATACTCAGAAGCTAGACGACACTCCATTGCACTCCAGTTGCCAGGAATGCTTTGGTAAACCAAAAAATCATAATTTTTTGTTTATATGTATGTACATATATTTATATGTCTATATATAATTTTTAAAAGCCAAAGCTGTATATTGCTGCAGTTTCAAGTTGAATGAGCGCCGATTTATTAACCGTTAGTATCACTTGTTGTTGTAGTTGTTGTTATTTTCAACATTTTAAACATTTTTATTGCCGCTATTGTTGTTGTTTGCATGTATTACTACGTGTTATTAGCATAACATACTCGTACATATGTACATATGTATGCTTTTTCACATTTTTGTTTGCTTGTCGCTGACATGGCACATTATTTCTTTGCACCCGTTACCGTTCACAATGCAACGTTATATCTGCTGGTTGTTCCTATTGGTTTTTCTTCACCATTGCGCTGTGGTATGATTTGACTTTTTCGGTTAATTTTTTATCAACGGCAATTCATCGCGTCTCATTACAAACATGCGTTCTTGGTGCAGCAAGCGATGCCGCATATTTTTTCCCCCTATTTATGGCTCTGTTTACTCTGCTCTCTTTTAAATTTCTGCTGCCAAAATAATTTAGCTAGAGAATTTGAAGTGGAGTTCGATTAGAGGTACGGAGAAAGGGCTTCCTGTTAATTTTTTTTTTTGTTGCAGACAAAAGTTTTTAATTTTTGAAATTTTTAGATTTTTTTGGATTTTTTTTGATTCATTTATTTTAACTCTTTTTATTACACTCTTTTCACAGTTTACACCTTTTTTAAATACCATAGTATCATTTTAAAGAATTTTTACTTAGTATTAAGCGTTGGCCCTCCTTGCCACTTAACTGCCGTAGTAGCTCCCGCAACGTTCTATTAAAATATTTTTGCTTTTTTGCTACTCAATAATTTTATGCATTTTTAAACGGCTGAAGAATGTATACAAACATAGCTAAATAATTGGTTTTACATACACATATGTATGTATATATATTTCTGCATGTCAAGTACATGCCACACACAAAAAAAAAATGCAAGCGATTGCAAGCCACAAGAACGAATGTTGAAAATCTGAATATTAAATATGGGTTTCTGATTGCGATAAATGTGGGTCTTGCACGATGTGGTTGGCATGTTCTTAGACAGTGCGCGCTCTGCAACGGTCAACGCCGGTGCGTAGAAGTATGGTAGACTGGCTGGGCTCATATAATTTGCCAAAGGGTGACCTCCTCCTGCTCCTGCTGCTTATGCATATTTTGTGTCAGCAGTTTCTGCCACTTTTTTTTGTGATTTTTTTTTCTTTACCGCTTGCTTAGCCGTCATAATTTAATGAAGACTTCGTTTCGAATTTCTTAACTTTTGGCGTGCATCTAACTGACTAACAACACCAACCGGGCAGCCCGAGGAAACAGCGTACAAATAATGACAATAAAAGAAATCGAATACTTCAATAGTTGGTTCACTTAAGGAAGTTTTTTTTTCAAAGATTTTAGAGGAAAATACAAGAAATGAAGGCGCTGAATATTATTTAATTTTTTATTTGAATTTTTTTAACTTATAAAATTCAAATACTCTATTTATTTATTTTTTTCATTATATTTTATAAAGAATGATCCAAGTAGAGGTACTTTTTCAATAGCCTTTCTTTTGACAGATCACGCTTGAATCATGCCAAGCTGTCATGTTATTTTTATCCAATATTGTTTGGCATTTCATCATGGAAAGACTTACGTCTGAACAACATTTACAAATCATTCAATTTTATTACGAAAATTCACGCTCTGTAAAGTATGTGATTCGCGCGCTTCGTTCAACTTATGGTCTATATAGTCGGCCCACTGAGCGTGCTATTCGACACACCATCACACATCTGAGAGTGTACACGAAGACCGCGGAGAGTCGATTCGGCGTCGTTCGCAGCAACTTAGATTGATCTCAAATTTTAAGAATACAAAATACAGCTTTTGCAAGAACTGACTCTGCTTGAGCTTTCCAGGCGACATTACCTCGCTCTATGGACTCTTGAAAAATTCCAAAAGTTCCAAGACGATCCGACGTTTTCGAGCCAAATTTTGTTCAGCGATGAGACCTTCTGGCTCAATGGGTATGTAATCAAGAAAAACTGCCACATTTTGGGACGAAGAGCAACCTGAATAGATTCAAGAGCTGCCATTTTATCCAGAAAAAACAACGGTTTTGTGTGGTTTGTGGGCCGGTGAAATCATCGGTCCATATTTCTTCAAAAATGATGCCGTCAATGGCGATCGTCATCGCGCCATGATAGTCGACTATTTTGTGCCTAAAATCGAAGCTCGTGATCTCCGCGACATGTGGTTTCAACAGGACGGCGTTACTTCCCCCAATTGAGAGAAAACTTCGGTGAACAGATAATTTCACGTTTTGGGCCGGTCTATTGGCCACCAAGATCGTGTGATATCACACCGTTAGACGTCATGTAAAGTCTAAATTCTATGCGGATAATCCTGCTTCGAATCAGGCCTTGGAGCAAAAATCACGCGTGTGATTGGCCAGTTACCAGTCGAAATGACCAAACGAGTCATCGAAAATTGGATGGACCACCTGAGACGTAGCTGCGGCCAACATTAGAAAGAGATAATTTTCGAAGAATAAATGCCAAGGAATGTCCTTTCGAATGATAATAAACATTCCCCATTAAATTTGAATTTTCTGTGTTCTTTTTTCTTTACAAAAGTAAATGGATCACCCTTATATATTTTATATTTTTTTAATTTATTTTTTTTTTTTAATTATTTTATTTTATTTTTTTTTACTAAATTTTATAAAATATAAATTTTTATTTTATTTAATTTTTTTTATTTTTTTTTTCGTTTTGTCTTAATTTAATTTAATTAATTTTATTTCAAGTTTTTCCATTCTTTTACTTTTTATTTTTATTATTTTTACGTTTCATTTTTTTCACCATATTTTATTATTTCTTTTTTTAAATTAAATTGACTTATTTTGCCTTATTTATTTTAATTTTAAATATTTTTATTTTTATTTAATTTATTTAATATATTTTCCATCTTAAGCTTTTATTTAAACTATAAAATCCTCAAATCTATTTTTCAGCTTTAAATAGGTCAAGGGGAAACCAATTTTATTTATCAAATCATAAACTCAAAATTCCAGCCTGACTATAAATGAGCTGCGTGGCTTTCGAACGCCCGCTAACGAGCCCTATTTAACCACTCAGCCCAACCACTCCGCTCATGCATACCTCAATTAAGAGTATCATTTTAGTATTTGCAGATCATTTATACCTCTTGGCGTTGGTATTCATGTCAAATACGCCCTTCGACCAGCCAGACACTTGGCAAAAGCAAATGTATAGACGTCAAATTTAGTTCGCTCAGGAAAAAGTTACTTTGCTGAGACATACATTCATGCCGCAGCTTTCATGACCAACAGCAAGAAGAAGAAGAAGAAAGTAAAAAATCCCTTTTTATCCCTTTTTCAACGCAAATGACAAGATGAACGACTACAAGCAAGGCAACTGGAAACTTCCTGTCCCTTTTAGAGCATTTGCCTTGGCCTCCGCCACCGAACTATACCACCGCCGCCATAGTGGTCGTACTTACCTTGTGCGCTGCCCCTTAAATTCATGTACATGTGTACATACAGCTATCACTAAGCATACCTACTCGCCAGCACATTGCCAATGACTTGAACTTGCACTTGGAGACATAGCGAGCGAGCGCGAGTGAGTGAAGCCCTTGGAGTCAGGCGCTGCTTTGCATTCAACTCATTGCGTCCGGCATTCATTCGTCTTGATCGTTGGGCACTCGTCACTCGCATTGCTTTCATCTCGTTTGGCATTTTGGCGTCTTTTCGGTGCCCTGTTATTAACTTGTTGTATTCGAAAACAAGATGAGGTACGATTAATGCTCGTGGCCAATTTAAGCGCAACAGAAATCACATCAAAAAACCAGCCAGCCAGCCAGCCAGCGAGCCAACTAGCCAACGAGCCAGCGGACCAACATTGACTGACTGACTGTCTGCTACCCGCTGCCGAGGGAAAACAGCGAAAAATTCCACAGAACTACGTTAACTTGGTAAATACGCGCCGTGCAAATAAAACATATTCAAAGAAGAAGAAAAATGAACAAAGAAAAAAGAATAAGTGGAAAAAATTGATGCTCAATTTTACATTAACCACCGTTCTTGTCATCGCCTAAGCTGGACTGTGATGTTTTTCATCAGCTTACTTTGTTGTAAGCAGGACCTCGTTAGCCACATGCTAGTGCCATAAACGTGGCATGCCACAAGCTGCAAACTGCAGCAAGGGAACGCATCAGTGGCCGCACTAATGCTGCCAGTCTCTCCGTGTGCGCCAGTCTTATGGGCCTACTATACAAAGAAAAAAAAAAAGACATGCAAGCCATGCATCCAACAAGCTAGACCCAGCTGATTTCCGTGTTAAGAGTTTGTGCAGCAAAGCACTCGTACAAGCACGGAAAAAAAGCTAGCGCAAAATATGCTGGTACATACATACATATCTCCTTCGAGCCCACAGCATAGCTGCCTAGCATACGGGTACTTATGAGTCGCATTGCAGCCCTTCAAAGTATAGTGCGTCCATCCAATCGTTCAACCATCCAGTCCATCCGTCGTCCGTCGTCGACTAACATTCGATCAACATCTAAATATATCCGCTTGGGCAGCAGCTATCAACAAAGTCCCCCAAACCCTTCTCATATGCGGGTATGTAAACATTCAACTCTTGCCGGCGATCGCTATTTGACTGCGTCTGCTTAGCGTGTTGCCAGAGCGCGGGCAACTAGTGCCCAACGCGTCGTGTGTCGTCGTTTTTTTTTTTTTTTTGGTTCGTTATATGCACGATACTGCCAATTGCTTGCTACTCGCGCCTGCTTGAGCTCGCTGATCGCGATAATGCTCTACGTCTTACACCAAGTGGACGGCAGTGACTGCAGACCACAAGCCAACTCCGGGCAGAACTCAACTTCGTTGCAGACATCCTTGTCGATGGTTGGGTAAACATCTTATATTCTAGGGAAATGCATAGGTAAAATCTATTGTCAAAAAGAAAAAAAGAGAAAAAAGAAGAAAAAAATTACATTTAATAAAAAAATAAAAATAAAAAATTCATTCAGTCATTAATGATCGTCAAAACCTTCGATCATTAGTAAACCGAAGCGCTAAAACCGCCAGCTGGTAATATTCGCAAGATGCGAAGTACCAAAAAGGTAACTCTGATAACGTTTCTAATTTTAACAATTTCAGTAGGCCAATGCCTTCAACACCAACATTTTTTTCGAAGAGATGGTAACCCTTTCAACAATTTTCTCTAAAAATTATTGTAAAAACTTAAGTCATCTTTTGTATTTCAGTTTTTTGGTTTATTTAAGTAAATAATTAATTTGGAACAGGTGGCAACTATGCCCAAAAAAATTTTCGACTGCAAGCTTTTTATATCACCTTAATTTGTTGCACAAATTATAGTGTAAAATAATATTTTTAATTTTTTAATATTAATTTAAAAAAGTCATTAAGCGGCAACCCTGCTCAAGTCTTCGTTAGTTTAACTAAAAGCTTTCTGAAGCATTCTTAAATTTTAACAAGACTTACGATTTTTAATCATTTGTTAAATTGTATTAATTAAAAAAAATCAGTAGTTGGCAACCCTGTTCAAGTATTAATTATTTTATAACGGCAAGCCTTATTAAACTTCTTTAAATGAAAACACGAGTTGAGATGTGGAATCATAGGATAATTATTTTTATAAAAAAAATCTATAGGCGACAACCCTGTTCAAACGCTCGAGTTTTCCACTACAAGATCCTTAGATGTCCTTATTTTATAGCAGTATTTGCACTTTTGGTTTGCTTCATTAAATTTTTTATTTTAAAAAGTTAAATAGGTGACAACGCTATTCTAGTATACGTTCTTTCGAAAAGTGAAAATCTTGAAAGCTTTTTGAGCGAAGATTTACTATGGATTCTTACAGCTTTTGCAATTTGTTCAGCACGAAATCCTGTTAATTCTAACAAAGCTTTTTACAACTATCGCGCACTCTTTTTTTGTAGTAGGTGGCAGCCCTATTCGAAATTATTTTACCAAAAGCTTTCTTGAATCTGTTTAGTTTAACACCCATATTGAGTTTTTTTTTTTTTTAATTATTTGATGAATTTATTTGAACAAATAATTTGTACAGGTGGCAATTCTACTCGAAAACATGTCTTTAGTTTCATATTAATACAAAATGCAATTTCTTTCCATACCTTTTTTGTTGTATTGATTAAGATTTTTGGATCAGGTGGCATCACTCTTTAAATCATGTCATGTCATCATATGTCAAATCATATTCAAAACCAATTTCAACGATATGCTTATTTAAATCTTATAAGACACATATTAACACTGATATAATTTGTGCACATCATGCATACAAATATATTCATAAAGTGGCAACGCTCTTCAAAGAAACATGGCAAGTCGTTTCAAAAACAGTTTCAACGATAAACTTTCTAAGATTTCTTCAGATTTATATCAATATCGAAATAATTCTGTACCTTATTGCATAAAATTCTTTGATCAGGTGGCAACACTTTTTCAAAAAAATGAGGCAACTTTTTTCAAAACCATTTTTTACTGCAAACTTTCCGAAAGTTCTTTAGAATCATATCAATTCTGCGAAGTTTAAGTACCTTATTAAGTTAATTTTTGATCAGGTGGTAGCACTCTTCAAAAAAGAAGAAAATTTTTTCAAAAACTGTTAAGCTCACAAAAAAAATTCTGTCACTTAAAATATTGTAAAAGCTCTTGAATTACATACTCATATGCTAATATTTTAATTGTTTTTTAAACTTAAAAGAGTACATGTATAATTCTGAGAAGGTGACAACCCTTGTCAAATATATAGGCTACTGAAAGCTCTCGCAAAGCTCCTTGTATTTATATATATATTTTCGCGCTTTGTAACCGCCGAAGCTATTTTCGGTCAAGCTCCTCCTTCAATTTGTGGTTTTGCGTCTTGATATTTTTAACAACAAAATGTATGTATATACATACAGTCTATTACTAAGCTGGTTCCATACGGCCGTTGGATTTTCATGAGGAGCTTTTATTTCATGTCAGAAATACACTCGAAGGGCTTGACCTTCCCTGCCGAGGGGAAAAAAATTTAAAAAAAAATTTAAAAAATGTTTTTTTCTATACTTTTGGATATTAGCTGAACCTTGATTCGAGCCCTGACCTTCCAAATGGGAGTACGCAATGCTCAGCTATTGCGACCGTAAAGCTCCTTAACATCTTATAATAATCTTTGTCAATTAATAAATTTTTTAAAATATTTTTAACAGTTGGCAACCCTCAATAATAAAATTTCTAAATCGCCCCTCTTAATTGTAGGTTTGAACACAATATTAGAAAGCTATGCTATACAAAAAATTTGGCCTCGCCTAACAAAATATATTCGACAACAATAATTATCTCAACTCAAGACCCCTGCAATGCCTTACAAGTCATGTGGCCATGCAACTGGCAAGCAAAAACAACAAATAACAAACTCTCTCTCTCTAAAAAAAATTCAATACAAAAACAAACAAAGACGAAAAAAAACTGATATATTCGAATGTCACTTTTGTCCCCTCATCTTTGTGAATTTGACATTTGCATTATCAGTTACAAGTCGATCTTTTGCTAACAAACATTATATATGTATGTATGCGCACTCGTATGTACGAGTACTCGTATGTGTAGGACTGTACTCACCGTCGTCGTTGTACTCAAGCACAAAAAAGAAAAACAAAGAGAGGGAGAAAAAACAACAGAAATTTGTTACAACTTAATTCTAGGAATGCAATTTGCTCAACATATTCTAACTGATTTGATAAGTTCGTACGAACAAGTAATACAAACATACATACATAGCAATAGATACATACATACATACATACGAGTACATACTCATGCAAGCGACAAATCTTGTGGCAACAAATTTGTTTGCTTCGCTGTTATGTTTCGCGCTGTGCTTGCTGATAGCTGGAAAATTTGTTTTGAGCTTTGCAACGCAGGGTTGCATTGTTTGCTAGGTTAGGAGTTTGACCGTGCAATTTTTACAAGAAATATTTTATTTCTTTTTATTTTTTGTATTATTATTGAAGTACTCTTGCTATCCCCATTTAGTTAAAATTTGCCATATTCTTGCCTCTTCTTCTTCTACCAAAGCTGCTTCATTATCTTTTAGTTGGAGTTGGATTTCCATCTGTTCTGTGGCATTTGTTCAAATTACAAGTGAATTTCTCTACTAATCGTTCCTATCTAAGATGATCTTCAATATGCTTCAGATTCATTGAGAGATGTTCCTTGACTTGACCCACTCCTCAGGTATTTCGTTACCCAAAATGCACTTATGGTCGAGCGCCCCGATTATGTAGATATCAAGGAGACCTGCCAGCAAGCTTAAAATCTCCCAAGAATTATTGAAGGCGTTCGAACTTACCACTGGCGAGAAAAGAAGGCGAACTGTTGCTTCCCAAGTATATTTTTGCCTTCTGAATCCTACCGTAGTCATTCACTGAGAGCTTTACAGGATTTTTGAAAGACAAAAAAAGATTCTAAGGCCTTCCGTGCTTACCTCCACCCCTTCCATGCATTTCCGACTCATCATTGTAGATTTAGATGATATCCAACTCTCCCACGAAATCTATCAAATTACCGAGGAAAGGATGTGAACCGGCACTGAAGACCAGACACTGACAGAACAAATGCCCTGCCGACTCTTCCACATCTATGTCCCGCAGCTACGACAGATGTCATTAGAGAAGTAGCCCATATTTCTATCATGAGTATCCCTAAGACAATATCCGGTTATTACGTCAGTTGTTATGCTCATCCAGATCTTTTTTAGAAGTAGTAAAGACTTCATTCTCTTGTCTCCCATCAATGGCCAATAGTTTCACGCTGCCATCTGCTATTGGTCCTACTGTTGAAGGCCGATCTTAGCAAATACTTTGCCGAGAAAAGAGGCATGCTACGTCGTGTGTAAAGTTTACCGTGGTTATGTGGCTGTTCTGCTTCTAGTTAGCCAACTAATTTGATTATATTACACCTTAGGTGAACTAAAAACAAGCTCTAAAACATAGGTAGCTCCATCTTCTCGTGGCCTCGCTAGGTTGAGATGCGATTTAATTAAAACATTGTGGACCTCTAGGACTCATATCTCTGCAGATCTCAATTATTCCTCTACATCATAAGGTTTATAATGGTAGTACTACTACGTTCTGAGATTGAAGACTTAGGTTTAAATGACATTGCTAAAACCTGACGCTAAGTTCACCAAACTGCAAATAACTCGATCATCTCCGTAATAAAAGCTTTATCATGACAAATAAGTCGGGGGACTTATATTGCTCCCGAATACTAATATTGCCATGCCTATGGAACCTCGCGCGACCGCATTAGCCGAGTGGTTAGCACTGCTTACTAACATTCGATAGTCCAGGCCTCGAATGCTGGTTCTATTAACTACCAAATTAAAGAATTACCCCTCGGCTGGGTAAGTCAAACCCGTCGAGTGTCTTTCTGGCACGAATGTTGGGAGAGCGAAAATTATTGGTTGTATAAAAACCCGTATCTGGCGTGAACTATTGGATTTTCGTCGTTCTCTATAACAGGCATGCTTTAATGCTAGTCCAACGGCGCATATATTCATTCTTACGTTAGTATCTCAATCTTCTAGCAGATCTAGGGCTCCTCATTATTTCTGCAGCTCTTCTAGTATCTTATAAAACGGGTCCCGTGGCTTTCCGCATGCTGTCTTTTTAGGCAATTTACCAGGACCCCAATAACCTTCGAAAGGTTAGATTTATTTAGAGAATATCAGTCGTATGAGCTCTATCGGTCGCTCTTCAAAATGTCAGATTTTTTTAGAATATAAGTCATCTGAGCTCTGTCGGTCATGTTTCGGCTTTGATCTACGTCAAAGGAGTTTCGTTTCTACCTTGAAGCTAACTGGCTTTAGGTGATTTTCTTAAGTTTTCAAGTAACGTGAGGCATAGAAATGTGTTCTCTTTGCGATAGGCCTTGTATTTTCATGATCTTCTATTCTGCAGTTCTCCTCTTCGTCTCTGTGATCAGGGAACTGAAATATTTTGTATTTCATAAACTTAGAATTGATTGGTTTTGTTCAGTTGATTCTCCGACAGGGTGAAAAGTTGATGAATATTGGAACGAGTTCCCGTCGTCCCTTGTCAAATATGGTTTGGAGACAAACCGGTTTCGGCGTTCTGCCGATCGTTCAACTATCAACGACACTGAAGATGGCAGAACGCCGAAACCGGTTTGTCTCCAAACCAAATTTGACAAGGGACGACGGCAACTCGTTCCAATATTCATCAACTTAGAATTCCTTCAGAAAAGTTCAGCTGGACTAGGCACCTTCCTCCTTGTAGCACCACGATCGAGTGCAGACAGTTTTTTGTTTTCTCCATCTCTCTTTCTATCGCTTACTCCTCCTCTTTCTCTTTCTCCCATCAAATGAATTTGCTACAGAATTCAAAGAATCGATGGCCACTACGCAGCCAAGCAATCGCGCAATTAGTTTGTCGCTTCGAAAATGCGATTGTTGGAATTCTCAAATAAATTTTCTTTGGAACTTTTTTTTTGTTTTTTTTTTCGAATTTTTTTTTTTTTTTTTTGGAATAAATTCTTCTTTGTTGCGCATTGCGTACGCAAACAACAAACATATTACAATAATAATACGTTCACATGAACTCAATGGAAATTTTATTTCAGGCATTTGCATCTGCTTTTTTGCCTTCATTCAATACACACACACACATACTTATATATGTATGTCTGTATATGCGCAGTAGCGTACGTACAACGCATTGAGGCGTCCAAAAACTGTCCAAAACGTTTAAGTATTCAAGGTGTTGCGAACGTGTTGACGTGGCAACAACATGTTGTAGTAATGTTGTATTTGCAATATCAATGCATTTGGCATCGCAATGACAGGCTGCAGCCTGGGCTGTTAAAGGCAAAGTGGCGATTTTGTATATTTTTCATGTGCATTGTGTTGCTATGCTTTTGAATTTTTTTACAATTTTTTTTTACAACTTTTTTTTTACATTTTTTTTTCTTTAAATTTTTGTATTTTTTTCCTTTTGACTTTAGCAAGCCCAGAAAGCCCATCACATTTGCAAACAAGCAGCGCCCAATGCCAACAGCAAGCATAAGCAAGCAAAGTGATCATTATCACCTGCGACTGGCCGCTTGTTAAGTTGTTGCATTGGAAATATTCTCAACAATCGCCAGCACTAACTACACCACCACCTTCCCCACACAGCTCGTAGGCAAGACAATTCCAATTTTCTATATAATAATAATTATCACTGCCCACTCAGCGATGCGCCAGCGCAGTTGTTGAGGTGCAAGTGCACTCAAAGGTTAATGTGTCTACAAAATGAGTATTTTTTCGTACATATACATGCACACACAAAGCACAAGCAACGCAGTGATCCTTTTTAAGCAGCCAATAAGAGCTAGTTCAAGAAATATTCTTCACTTTTTTTCCATACAAAAAGTACCTTGGACTTCGTCAGTGCCACGGTGGTGGTGGAGTATCCTAAAGTCAGTCAGCTTGTACGTCACTCAATTGCCACAGATGATCAGTTGCATTGCTCGTATATAGATGTGTGTATGTTTTATATACATACATACATATGTAACTGGCAGTTATATGATTTCGTTCGCTGTTGATTGTTGGAGGCGTGTTTTTCACCTTCGCTTTTCGTGCCGCCGTGTGGCAGTAAAAGCAGCAGCGATTATGTGTGATCACTCACCATCGGCAATATAATTGTAAATATGTGAATGCATGCACTCGTACATACATCGATATGTATGCAGCTTGTAATACAGCAAGCACAGCGCGTTTTTGCCAGCGACTCATTATCTTGTCAACACACAATTTAGTCAAATCGATGTGCCCTTTTTCGGTGCAAGCCACAGCGCATGGGCACATAAACTCAAGTCATTGCATGCATTGCATTGAGGAGAACGAGGAAACATTAAATTCCTTTGCTGTTTATGTATAAGATGGCTTAACACCTTATTATTTAGGCTCTTCTAACAATAACTGGGGGGATGGGAATGCTGCAACGCAATATTCTTTCTCCGACAAGTGTTGGCATGTATGCGGGATTTTTATTCATAAGCCAAAAAACATTGTTTTTACATACAAAAAAAAAATTAAAAAATTATTTTTCTTAGATTTCAAAAAAAAAAAATGAATTTAAAAAATATAAAATAAAATAAAACAAATAGAAATATTAATTATATTAAATTAATTGAAAATAAATAACGCCATACCAACGGCTGATTCATTTCGAGGCTCCCTATTTTTTTAAGAAAAAAAACACAGAAAATTAAAATTTTTCAGGAATGTTTATCATCACTCGAAAGAACATTCTTTGGAATTTTTTTTTTTTTTTGAAGATTATCTCTTTCTAATGTTGACCGCGGCTATGCCTCAGCTGGCCCATCCGTTGAGTACAATTTCCGCTCGAGCATTTCAACTGGTAACTGTCGAATGACACGCGCGCAGTTTTGCTCCAAGCCCTAAATCGAAGCGGGATTGTCCGCATAGACTTTAGACTTTGCATATACCCACAGGAAAATGTCTAACGTTGTGATATCACACGATCTTGGTGGCCAATCGACTGGCCCAAAACGTGAAATTATCTGCTCACCGAAGTGTTCTCTCAATAAATCCATTGATTGATGCGATGTGTGGGAAGTGGTGCCGCCTTGTTGAAACCAATTGTCGCGGAGGTTACGAGCTTTAATTTCAGGCATCAAATAGTCGGTTATCATGGCGCGATAACGGTCGTCATTGACGGGTACGTTCTCACCGGCATCACTTTTGAAGAAATATGGACCGATGATACCACCGACCCACAAAACACACCAAACCGTTATTTTTTCTGGATGAAATGGCAACTCTTGAATCTCTTCAGGTTGATCTTCGTCCCAAATGCGGCAATTTTGTTTGTTTACATACCCATTGAGCTAGAAATGGGTCTCATCGTTGAACAAAATTTGGCTCGAAAACGTCGGATATTCTTAGACCTTTTCACGAACCCATAGAGCGAAGCGATGTCGATTGGGAAGGTCGAGCGGCTTCAATCCTTGCACAAGCCGTATGTTGTACACTTTTCGATTTAAGATCTCGACGTAAAATGCGCCAAGTCGATCCATACGTCAGTCCGGGTTGCTGCGAACGGGGCCGAACAGACTCTGCTCGGTCTTCGTGTACACTCTCAGCTACGGCCGCTATATTTTCGTCACTGCGCGCTGGACGTGGCCTATTCGGTCGAATGTTATCCAATAATGAATGCTGAGTCTCAACATGGGTGATTGTGTTGTGAATAGTACGCTCACTAGGCCGATTTTGTTGACCATAAGTTGAGCGAAGTGCGCGAAACACATTCTTTACAGAACGTGAATTTTTCGTAATAAAGATAAATGACTTGGAAACGTTGTTCAGGCGTAGGTCTTTCCATGATGAAATGCCAAACAATATTGAACAAAAATAACTTGACAGCTTGAGACGACTCACGCGTTATCTGTCAAAAAGTGGCTACTGGAAAAATTACCTCTACTTGGATTACCCTCTAAATTCAGTAATTTTAAAGAAAACTAAATTTAATTTAATTTAATTTAATAAATAACCATAATCTCCCCTTAAATGACGAAATGTGGCCCACGTCCCTAAACTATTTTGAAACCTTTTCAATTGGACTTTCTGGAAGATATTTAATTTTACTTTCGAGTTCATATGAACAGCTCTTTGATATATATACATAAACAAATCTTATATGGTCTTGTTGAATAAATATTCAAATTTTTTCTTCTTCAACGCAATGCGTGTCACATTCCAATGTCAAAGTCCCTGCTCCTAGTAAAAAACCAACCAAAAATACAATACAAAAACCAAAAACATTAAAATGAGATCACACAAATTGTGAATGAAAAAAGTGTAAAAATAAAAATTTAAAGGAAGAAAAAAAATTGTAAACAAATAAACGAGCAAAAGCCATTAAACAAGCCAACTAAGCCAAAGTCAAAGTGTTAAAATTTATTCAGATTTACGTTCTGTGGCCGCCAGAAGACGTCGGGTACAAGCTAACAGCAGTAAACTGTATCGCGAACAGGATATATCAGCGTTTATTGGTAGTGATTTGAACGACATTTACAAGTATCAACCAGCAACAGGATAGGTAACAAGCCCAACAACAACAACTACAACAATTACAACAACTACATACATCCGAGTGTGTACCACATGCAACATATTGTAAAGGCCACAACGAAATCAGAGCAAATGCCGCTGGCAATTGAATACGTCTGCGTGGCTCAAGAAACTCGCACAAACACAAAAACAAAAGCGAAAACAAAAACAAAAACAAATACAAATATTGTAACAACAAGGGGAACGGTAACAACAAAAGCAACAATCTCAAGCAACCGGCAAGCAGCACATAGCAAACAGAAGAAATTGTCTGTGGCTACAACAAAAGCAACAAAAATAACACTAACAACAACAACAACAACAACAAGTACAATGTTAATCATATGCAATAAACGGCCGGGCAAAGTGATGGAGCTTTGGGTGGACGCTTTCATGGCAACTGCCATAACAATGGCAACGGCAACAGACAACACCAACAACAACAATAATAACACTAACTACAACAACGCTGCACATTGTTTAACCGCCGCTCCATGAACGTGTTGAAGACGATACAACGCACCGAAGACAGTCCGTCGTCGCCGGTTGACTGGTTACCTCAATGCGACTTGACTTGGCTCGGCTCGGCTTGGCTTGTTCTGATTTGGCTTGGCTTGCTTGGCTTGCTGCGCGGAACGGTCAGCGCGTTCATCGGAATTTGCATTTTACATGATCGAAAATTGATTTTTCGTGTTAACCAACGACGCTGGTAAATTGTTTGCAGCAAATACAGGCGGCCGCCGCCATTGCCACAGCCAGAGCCGCTGCTAGTACTGCCGTCGCCGTTGTTGTGCACACCGCAGACTTGGCAATTGGAAATGTAAATATAACGCAAAAGAATTGAAATGAAACAAAGAAATCTGAAAGTCCGAAAGTGGAGGAAGAAGAAGACCAAAAGAGAGTGGTAAAATTAACGAGTATGAAAAATCAGTCAGCATCTGCGACCATCATACACATTTGTATTCACAAACATACCGACTTGGTCTGTGCTATCTGCTATGTAAAATCAGTTTATGTACTTGTTGTAATACATATATGTTTCATATATTTATATATAAAGCCAATTTTGATCAATAAAAGCTATTATAGGAAGTCGATCAGAAAGTCCTTCTAGCTCACGGTTCAGGCTTCCAGACTATTTCAGTGTTTTTCAGGCATGGGTTGCGTAGGTAGGGAACTGTCAAAGAAAGGTTCCCGTGAGAGCGGCCAGCATTTACTCAGATACCTTATGAATTTGGACTTAAACAGAAATCGTTAAGGAATGTTTGTCATCTCTGTCTCTGCCGTCGCTTTACTTCAGAGTTAAAATCAAATGGGTACCGAGTTAAAGCATGCAATGTTGTTCAGATTACATGTATGGGTACCACCATTTCGTTAATGCTAAAAGAAAGCGGGAATAAGCGTTTCAACTTGTGGCCTGGTTCAGGGACGCTTCTTTTTTTCCCCAAGATCAAAACTCACACTTTATGGGTGTTGGGTAAGGCGTTGTACCGGATTTTACCGGTGCCCCACTGTTATAGTTCTCAGGGAGGAGAGTTGACATCAGCTATGCAATTTCCGATGAACTTTACTGCATTTGAGAAACTGAGAGTAATAGTCCTCGGAGCGCAGACATTTACCAACTCGGATGAGTTAACAAAAATTGAAATAAGGCGACTTTGATTCACTGATTTGTGAAGATGATTCACTGAATGAAAAGTGATCTTGCGTTCGCGATACCTTATTTGCCTATGTGGCATCATCTGAGGATCAGGAACTTTTACCCAACTTAACACATTTTCGTGCTTTAAGAGGAGATCATAGTGTATATAGTTGTAGCTACATATATCGTAAGGTCTATGCTTCCAAATTTTGCTGGTCCCACCTCAAATATCATTACTGTAAATGGAAATGCAGCCGAAACCCCGACTTTGCAACCCCGAATGTGCCTATTTCTCGACGTTCCCAAAAGCTAGAGCTTTCTTACGGCACATTATGGTGTATTTTGCACATGGACTTACACCTACATCCATATAAAGTCCAGCTCAAACAACAAATGAAGCCAGCTGAGCATTCACAATGCCGTGTTTACGTCGATTGGGAGCTTGAACAACGAGCAGTGAACCGAGAGTTTTCCAATAAATTTTTCTTCAGCAACGAGCCACATTTCCCACTCGGTGGATATGTAAATAAGCAAAATTGTATATGTGGGGTTCAGAGAAACCTCAAATAATGAAAGAGAGGCCATTACGCCCAAAAAAACTAAATGGCGCACACTTTGGCCCGGAGGTGTGATTGGATCTAACTTTTTCGAAAACGATAACGGCAAGACGGTTACTCTCAGTTGGGAGCGCTGTGGCCGTATGATAACCGACGTTTTTTTGGACTGCAATTGAAAGACACGACTTGGAGAATATGTGATTCCCACAAGATGATGCCACATGCCACCCCACATGAGCGAATATGGCTTGATTACTAGAGAAATTTTCCAGCCGCGTAATCTCTAGTCTTGGCGATGTCGCTTGGTCACTGAGATCGTACGATTTGACACCATTGGACTTTTTTTTTGTGAGGCTATGCGAAAGACCGTGTTTATGCGGATAAACTTTTAACTATTGAGCACTTGAAAACCAAAATTCGTCAAGTTATGCCTGAGATACCGCCCAACATGTGCCAAAAAGTAGTCGAAAATTACCTCAAACGGATGGAAGTTTACAAAACTTCACGAGGCGGTCATTTCAATGATGTAATGTTTCACATATATTTCCAAGGTTCAAACTTTACAATAAAAAAGGAATTCTATGAAAAAAAAATTATTTTAAATGCATTAAAAAAATTGTTGTATTTCAGTTGGAAATATCTATGGGAATAGCTGCCATTTGGTAAGGAAACGAAAATCAAACAAATTGATGAAATTAACTCAATGGACATAAAAAGGGCAGGTGTTTGAAAGCTCCGCATGTACATAAGAGTTTTTCCAGTGTTTTTTTCTAATAAAAAAAATCACATTTCATATCTACCCGGGCTAAATGCATTTTTTAATTCTCCCCACAGACATTACAACATTCTTTTACAGCTAAACAAGCAATTACTTTCTAGCTAAATTACACATTTGAGCATTTCGCCGATAACAGTAAAGAAGTGAGAGAGTTGATGCGCCATGCCCGTCCATAGAATATCCAAAAGCATATGAGTATGCATGTTGAAGTAAGTGCAAATTTCTATAAAAATTCATTTTATTTTACGGACATTATTATATTGTAAAAACACACTTACATACGTGTGCATAAGTACAAATAGATTTGTACATGTGTGTGCAACAAGAAACAACCCTACACCCCCGCATAAAGTAGCTTGGTAGCAAGCACAAGCGTTTCGTTTTTGTTGCTTATCCTTGGCATTTTTTATGTTTATGTTAGCAATTGTTGGACAGCAACGTAAATTCATGCATTTTTTATCCTTTTTTTTTTAAACGCATGTGGGTGTCATGTAGGTACATACATTTCCTTGCTGTCGTTGGTGCTTTTGATTTTGAAAGTCGTTTTTTAAGTCATTGGATTTTTCATGATTGCTGGTAATTTAATAAAATGTTCAGCAATTCCCTCGTCCACTTTTTTATTGCATCACCTTTTCTCTGTTGCCAACATTTTTTTGTAAATTTTTTTTTTTTTCATTAAAATGACTAACAATTGAATTTTACGATCAAACTGACCAATGACAATTGATGGGGGGAGTTGCAAATAAATGAGATAGCAAATAAGCAAATCTTATTGCTGGAAATGTGATTTGAAGCGACCAAAGGTATAAATATTAGAGCAAAAAAAAGCCACATGGCAACTTCACAAAAAAAGTTTCATGCGAGCAAAAATTGCATAAAATAACGGGTGATCCATGTCGAGTTTACCTACATTTTTTTAAAGAAAAGCACGGATTCAAATTCAAATTTATTGGGGATTGCTTATTACCATTCGAAAGAACTTTCTTTGGCATTTATTTTTTGAATATTATCTCTTTCAAATGTTGGCCCCGGCTACGTCTCAGATAGTCCATCCGTTTAGTCCCTACAGGAAAAAGTCTAACGGTGTGATATCACACGTTCTTGGTTGCCAATCGACCAACCCATAATGTGAAATTATCTGCTTACCGAAGTCTTCTCTCAATAAATCCATTGATTGGTGCGATGTGTGGGAAGTGGCGCGGTCTCGTTGAAACCAAATGTTGCGGAGATCACCAGCTTCAGTTTCAAGCATCAAATAGTCGGTTATCATGGCGCGTCATTGACGGTTACGTTCTCGCCGACGTCAATTTTTGAAGAAATATGGACCGATGCTTCCACTGGCCAACAAACCACACCAAACCGTTATTTTTCCTGGAGGAAATGGCAGCTCTTGAATCTCTGCAGGTTGCTCTTCGTCCAATTTTTGCTTGTTTACATACCCATTGAGCCAGAATGGGCCTCATCGCTGAACAAAGTTTGGCTCGAAAACGTCGGATCTTCCTGGAATTTTTCAAGAGCCAATAGAGCGAAGCGATGTCGCTTGGGAAGGTCAAGCGGCTTCAGTTCTTGCACAAGCTGTACGTTTTGTACACTTTCAATTTAAGACGTCAAATGCTTCAAATTGTTCCATACGTCAGTCCGGGTGGCTTCGAACGGCGCTGAATGGACCCTCCTTGGTCTTCGCGTACACTCTCAGCTACGGCCGCTATGTTTTCTTCGCTGCATGCTGGACGTGTTCTATATTTACCAATAATATTTACCAATAATGAATGCTGAGTCTCAAGATGGGTGATGGTGTTGCGAATAGTACGCTCAGTAAGCCGATTATGTTGAGCATAAGTTGAGCGAAGTGCGTGAAACACATTCTTTACAGAACGTGATTTTTCGTAATAGAGTTAAATGATTTGTAAACGTTGTTCAGGCGTAAGTCTTCCCATGATGAAATGCCAAACAATACTGAACAAAAATAGCGTGACAACTTGACCCGACTCACGCGTGATCTGTCAAAAAAAAGCCATTGGAAAAAAGTAGCTCTACTTTATTCTACATTCTTTATTGTCGAAGGTATGCGCTAGAGATTTCATTTTTTATGTAGTTCAGAGCCAATTGAAGGCAACGACTAAAGTGAGGTTCTTCTAAACTGATCCTTTCAAGTAAGAGGAGATCTCCCTTTTCCCTTGCCTCCACCGGTGGGTGCGAAATCAAAAGCTTTTCAGTAAAAGAATTTTACGGCCAGACCTTCACTTTGTGTCCCTGTTTAATCTTGAGAAACTAAAACTCACGGTATGTTTTTTTTTTATCTTGTCAATATCATAACTTTGGACAATTGTATCACAATGCTGCATCTACTAACACTGAGATCAGGCTTCTGATGGGCAAACCGGTCCGGAGAAGTGTTCCCTCCATAAACTCAGTATGCTCTGGATAATAGTCTTGAAGTTACCTCCCTGGTTACCACTTGAGTTTGTTCCGCACCTAAAATATACTTCGCAGCATATTTCATTAAATTTATATGCTTTACCTCGGCCAGACATCTTCTCAAACGTTTTATATGAGTACTTACATTAGGAGGATCTCGAAATCTCGCCTTCTTCTTCAACTCTTGATATCATTCGCACTCTGTTCTCGTAGCGGTAGGTCGTAGTGCTGCCAGATAAGCAGTCCTCTTTCTCTCTCTTCATGTGCTCTTCATCCGACAATGTTGGAAATCAATTTTTTCTCCAGCGAAGGCAAGTAGAGAGCTTGAAGTGACAACTCATAGTTCCCCCAGATCAAAGTGCTCTCTCCCAGAGAAAAAGCGTGCAGATTACCACGAGGGAGTTCGCCTCCTCACTCTACTTCAACTTCAAACGAATTTTTGTTGACTATCAAAGGAAAAGTGGTCCAAGAATTGAAGTTTTGCCATCTTACATCATATGCATACGGAAAGCACAATAATATTATAATATTATTTGGGTCAGCGGCTACAAAAAGTTAACCTTCGCACCAACTAGCGATCAGACTCAAGCCAAGACCCATGACATATTCGAAGTGTGCCGTATACGTGTTGGTAACTACATTACTGAAAGGTATTCAGTCACAGATCTGTCAGGCCTTTCATTACATTTTTTTTTATTGTTGTTATTACTGGTATTGTCGCACGTAACAAAAGCACCTGTCAGTGCTCACAACAACACCGAACAAACAGAACAGAACAGAACAGGTCAAGCAGTACAACAACAACTACAAGCCACGAAAGGTGGCGGCATTATGGCTGGGCCCTTCAACCGGCCCAAAGTAATGTCGTATACCCACCTAACAGCGTAGCAACAACACCTTTTTTATTTTTTTATTATTTTTTTTATTTATTTTTATTTTTTTTTTTTATTCTTTCAATGTTTCTGTTGTTGTTTTTTTCGGGCGCGTTGTATTTACTTTTGATTTTATTAACGTTGCTGTGACAATTACTGTTGCGCTTATTACTGTTGTTGCTGTTTTCTGCTTTTTTATTCTTGTTGTTGCTGTTGTTGACGACACAATGCGTGACATTACCGTCACCATCAGCGTCAACAGCATGTCCGAAATAATTTTTATTGTTGTTGTTTGGCTGGTAATATCATCGGTAGATGTGGGTATGCTTTTGTTGTGTGTTTTTTTAATGTTGTTGTATTTTATTGTTATTATTATCGAGCGACATGTTTTCGCGCGTACCTACATACATTCATACATGCATATATATGTGTGTGTGATTTCTCGCTTTTGTCGCTACAAATTATACGCTTTAAACGTAAATGAAAACGCATTGCAGCCCAACAACGCACAAGGTGTTTGTAGAGATTTTTATATGCTTCACACATACTCGTACATATATATGTTCATATGGCGATATATATACGACTTCCAGTCAACAGCTTGCTACGTAAAATATTTGGTTTGTTTGGCAACCCTTTACATACATTGAGACATACAATTTGGAGGTTATGGTTATTTGGTAACGCTGATTCTTTCGAAGCTCAACCCAGCGAACAGTTAAGTTGTGACACGGAGTAATTAATTGGATCTTGGTGGGAGAGCATGTGAAATGCTAACCATAAACTGAATTGAAAGCATAATCTGCCTTACGAGGCAGGAGTAGAGGAAAAAATTCATTGGAAATCCCAGAGAGACTTTTTTCCTCTTTTATAAACCTTCTCATGTCGTCACGCTGAGGAGAATGCGAGTAGACTAACCAAACTAAAGGCCACAAAGAGCTACAGACCCAGATTTGTAAGGAGAGGTGCACCACTCTCTATTCCACTTCCGAATTATAAATATTTTCCTTTAAAAAGTCTCTTTAAAACTCAACATGCCTTCAAGCTCGACTTGCCTTACTTACCTTGCCTTAGACATCCAAATTATGATGTTTTTTTTTTAAATCGTTGTATTTATAAATGGTTATCCATTTCGAGATTCCCTACATTTTTAAGAAAAAAAAACAGAAAATTCAAATTTAATGGAGAATATTTATTATCATTCGAAAGAACATTCTTTGACATTTATTTTTTGAAAATTATCTCTTTCAAATGTTGGCCGCGGCTATGTCTCAGATGGTCCATCCGTTGAGTCCAATTTTCGTTGATTCGTTCGAGCATTCCGACTGGTAACTGACGAATGACATGCGTGATGTTTTGTTCAAAGGGCTGAATCGAAGCGGGATTGTACGCATAGACTTTAGACTTTGCATATACCCAAGGGAAAATGTCTAACGGTATGATATCACACGATCTTGGTGGCCAACCGAACGTCCCAGAAAGTGAAACTATCTGCTCACCGAAGTGTTCTTTCAATAAATACGGCGATTGATGCGATGTGTGGGAAGTGGCGCCTTATTGTTGAAACCAAATGTCGCGGAGATCAAGAGCTTCACTTTCAGGCACCAAATAGTCAGTTATTATGGCGCGATAGCGTCGCCATTGACGGTTACGTTTTCACTGGCATCATTTTTGAAGAAATATGGACCGATCATTCCACCGACCCAAAAACCACACCAGACCTTTGATTTTTTATATGAAATGGAAGCTCTTGAATCTCTTCAGGTTGCTCTTCATCCCAAATGCGGCAATTTTGCTTGTTTACATACCAATTATGCTAGAAATGGGCATCAACGCTGATTAAAATTTGGCTCGAAAACGTCGGATCTTCTTGGAACTTTTCAAGAGCCCATAGAGTGAAGTGATGTCGCTTGAAAATGTCGAGCGGCTACAGTTCTTGCACAAGCTGTATTTTGTATGCTTTCAATTTAAGATCTCAACGTAAAAAAATGCGTAATGCGAAAAAAGATATGCGTAAAATGCGCCAAGTCGTTCCATACGTCAATCCGAGTTGCTGCGAACGGCATCTCTAAACGGTCTTCGTGTACACTCTCAGCGACGGCCGCTATATTTTCTTCGCTGCGAGCTAGACGTGGTCAATTCGGTCGAATGTTATCCAATAATGAAGGCTGGGTCTCAAGATGGGCGATGTTTCTGCGAATAGTATGCTCAGTAGACCGATTAAGTTGACCATAAGTTGCGCGCGAAACACATTCTTTACAGAACGTGCATTTTCGTAATAAATTTGAATGATTTGTAAACGTTGTTCAGACGTAAAAGCTTCCATGATGAAATGCCAAACAATACTGAACAAAAATTACATAACAGCTTGACACGACTCACGCGTGATCTGTCAAAAAAAGGCTATTGCAAAAAGTTACCTCCACTTGAACTACCCTTAAATGCCTTTACAGATTGGGTTGCTGAAAACTTATTTAAGCTAAGAACGCCTCAAAGTTTAAAATTGAATAAACTAAGAATATTGTAATTTTATACCAGTTTCTTGTCAAAAAAACTATACTTAAAGCCTTTTGTATTTGTAAAAGCTCACTGGGTTACACACCTACAAACTACGCTCCATACAAAACAAAAAAAGAGACAAAAAATCAACAATGGTGTATGTAACTATATTTCCGATGAAGGTGTTTAACGATGACAACCATGTACTACAACAAAATAAATTGCGAACAACAACAAAACATTAATTTTCAACTGTATGGGCATATGTGAGGCGAGAATTTAAGCCAAAAAAAAAGAATCAAACTGCCAAACAATTGTTAAGGAAAACGATTCGAAAAAAAGCAGAAAAAATATCCAAAAAGCAAAGCGTTAAAAATGAGAAAAAAATACTACACAGAAAAAACAATAACAACAAAAGCGATTTTGTCATTTCGCGCAAACAATGCTGGACAATGGCGTACGTTTGACATTGAATTGTCACTTCGCATGAATCGCAAGTTGACAGCGGCGGCGACGAGTTGACAAAAGCACTTCAGCAGCAACAAAAACAACACACACACACACTGTGCTGAGCTGATGATGATCATAGAAAAGCATGAAATTAAAACCGTGCGACATGTGGCATGTATATAAGTATAATAAAAAAAAATCCATTTTTTTCTCTCTGCTTTGGCTGGCGATATGAAAATGTCATTATCTGCTCTGTGTGCTTTAATTGTGCGCAATGATAACTTTTCAATTGCAGCGCTCGCGCTTCAGCTGAAAGCAGATACGCTCTATGGCTGTAACGGTTATGTAGCGCTATCTACTGGCATTCATTCATTCCAATATTCATATGCATGCGCACTCAGCCATTCACTCATACGAGTTGTACATTGAAACTCATTTGCAGAGAAAAAAAAAATCTTATTCATTCATAGAAAAAAAATTTAGTTTTCAAGTTTTTTATTTTCAATCATTTTGTTTTCTGCTTTTTTTTTTTTGCCTGCTTTGTGTCGTTAAGCATAAATTTTTATGTCAAAACAAAAATCCGTCCACACAATGACACTCAACTCAATTTATCGAAAGCACTCAATTAAATTTAATTACGGCAGTTTGGGTATTTGTATATTATAAGACTCTGTAGCCCATTAGAAAAGTTAATTAGTTCAGATTTTATTGTTATGGCTGGATTTGAAAATTATATTCATAGATTAGCTGCTCGTTTCAGCATTTACCAGCAGTATGTGATTCTGCAGCAGATAGTGATATTCAAATACTTGAGTATACTCAAATTCTAGAAATTAAACAAAACAAGTACTTCAGACCCTGTCTAAATTCTCCGTAATCCCTTGATAACAAATCGTCCTTATTAATTTTCTCGACCATCAAGTAAATTTTTTGGCAGAGATTAAATATTTCTCTCGCCACTATTAGCTAACGTTTTTCAAGGTAGGATCTTTTGGGGTAGAGACCCTACCATATACCGTTCTTCTCACAAACATATTTTTCACATCCACCAAACAAGCTAAATTTCATATTCCACTTCTAAACTATATATATTTTTCTTGAATCCGTCATTCCAAAAGATTATTCTCGACTTTCCTGTACAAATTGATTCACTCCGTTCTCATTAGATGGATCCACCTGCAAGTTGTGTCCGATCTAGGAAGCGATTACCTATTCCAATGGAAACGTTTCACATCTGTCAAACAATAATTAGTCTGCATCAGCGTCTTTTTCTGACAACAACACTGTTTTTCGCCTCTTCGAAAATGTCCGACTTTCTAGTTTAATTAGAAGAAGAGTGCAACTGACGCCCATCGAATGCATGTGGAAGTTTACAGTGAATCAGCGACGACCAATACGCCATGCAGAGACCCCCTGCGTGTAGGGGCTCAAGAATTTAGCCGCGGTAAGGCATGCTTGTCGTAGGAGGCGACTAAAATCCAATAGTTCCCGCGGCAGTCGGGTCTTTATTACCGAAACGACCCGGATTTTTATCCAGCCAACGGTTGTCACTCCCACAATATTCCCCGAATACCAATTTGTGGGATTTTTCTGCGGTTAACACAACACCAACAACAACGCCATGCTGACTGTAGTTCCTACGACTCTAAAGTTGTGATTTTAACGTTCTGTTCAACACAAAAATGTTGAAGATAAGGAATTGGAGGCTTTACTGGATCAAGATCAGTGCCAAACGAAAACTGAACTCACAAAACCATTGGTAGAAGCTCAGCAAACAATTTCCTTTCGGTTAAAGCAATTTGAATGTATTCACAAGCAAGGAAATTTGGTACCCTATGAGTTGCAGCCGAGAAATATCGAAAAGCGATTTTTCACCTCATAACTGCTTCTGGAAAGATATCAAAGTAAGGGATTTTTGCGTCGGCTCGCGACTAGATGTGAAAATTGGATATACTACAATAACACCAAGTAGAAAAAATACAATACAAACTGGTGAACCCGTTGAATCATCGTCTACAGCGAAGACAAAGAAAAACATCCACCGTTCAAAGGTCTTCCTCTGTTTATAGAGGGACCAGGCGAATGTGGTGCAGTACGAGCCGGCCTGAAACTATCGAAAGGCATGGCCAGGTGATTTAGCAACATGAAACCGCTCGGTTCCACGTGGCTGTAACTGGAAAAAATTATGGAGAAACGCTGAAATGAGAGGCCTTACCTTACCCGAGGTATTCTTCAGACCTTTCTCCTTCACACTATTGGTTTTTTTGATGGATGCAAAACGATTTAGGGGGTGGTCAATTCGTATCTTTTGCAGAACTCGAAAATGGCTCAATGATCGGATCAAGGACAGATAAGACTCATTTTTTAGGGATAGTATTTGAAAAATAACAAGAAAAAAAGCATCAAACAGATGGACAAGTGACAACTTCCGACGGACAATAATTTAAATGATATCTTTTCTACTTTTCTAAGGAAAACTTTTATTTGTTTAGGAGCAGGAAACATGGCTGATTTCACATACGCCAAACCGGCACAGTGTGTTTTCATGTACAACTGATCTGTAAAAGTAAATAATTCATTAACTTAATTCTAAAAACTCACCTGGGGTCTCTTCTCGCACTCCTTGTTAATGACAATATTTTTCTTGCTCGCGAAATTTGACAAGTTCCGATGGTTGAGAGTCCCAAAGGAGTAGTTACAACTATCATCAAAGCATTTGAACTATTTATAACAGATCTATAAATCCTCATATAGGCAAGATTTACCCTATGTTATTGGTGTAGAGGGTAATATATATACATATATACTCACTGAATATTAAACTTTTGAGTTATAAAGGGCTTACCAGATTGGGAAATTTACTTAAATTCAGCAGACCACAGCGTTAGGATTTCCTGTGATGGTCTTTACTAACGTCTTTTACAATTGGCGCTTTGCAGTCGCTGAATCGAGTTTCGGTGGAGTTTGTTTTTTAAATTTTTGGTATACGCCTTGATGTTCTGCCAACAAATGGAGGGTTCTATAGGTTATTCGAAGCCGATTTGTAATGGCAGAAGTGTGAACAGCTTTTTATTTCATATCAAAAATTAGAGATTTCTCGCTGAGAGACAACCCTGAATATAAAAAAATTAAATTTCAAATAATTTTCTATAGTTTTGAAGATTGGTCTGATCTTTCACATGGTAGTTGGCAATGCTATCCAATCAACTTATGCTACCGCCAGTGCAGACCTAGTGGGTCAAAATTCACATTTTTTATTACAAAACTCAATTCAAAGATTATCTTTTTTATATTTCTAATTCCTCTTTTATACTTTATCTAAACTTCCGTCAGCACAACCTACTGAAATTTCCATTCACAATCATCATGCACTTAACAGTTAGCCAATTGAAAACTGAAATAATTCAATTCAGCAAATTATGACAAATTTTTTTTTTTTTTTTTTTTTTTTTTTTTTTTGGCTATCAGCGATTAGATCAATGTGTGAGACAAAGACCAAAAATGGCATGTCATGTCTTATAGCCAAATAACAAATACTCGTAGATGCTTGTAAATAAAACTTTGTGGGCCGTAATAAAAATATTTATCTGTAAAAACTGTTCAAGGTCAACTTGTCATTGGTAAGCATTGCCAGCAGCAATGATTTGAAGATTAGAGGCACTTGAAAGTGTATGAAATCAAGATTGGTTGGTAAATTTTTAAGCGACTGTATTTCAGCAATGCCTCAGAGGAACTCTGCCGAAAGCCGCCTCAGTCCCGTTTTGGATCTGTCAAACAATTTTATGCTCAGATTCTAAATATACTCGTTTTCTCACTCCAATTTTCGTTCTGGCAAAATTCTTACTTCTGAGATCTCAGAGATCCAGTTCTTTCATCTTTAGCTCACACCAGGCCGGAACATTCAGTATAACAGTTAATTTTTTTGTTCTAACTTGGCTCATTCAAGGCAAAAAAGGTGTGAATAGTTGAAATTGTTTCCAACAAACTACATCGGCACTGTTGTGAAAAAAGCTCAGAAGTATAACCTCTTTCATCGGCCTACACATCCTGCACAAAAGTCAGACAGACTCCATGCCTTAATGACGGGCATTTTAACAAATCACCTCGCTAATATCCTACTTAAAAAACCAAGAATCTCTGCCAAAAGATTTGTTTCCTTTCTTTTTTTTTTGTTGGTGTAAACACCTTTGGCAATGCATAAAGCACAAAAGTCAAAGGAAATTTCCACACAAATGACTTTTCACGCTTCAATCATTTGCAACAATTCAACAACAAACCAACAGTCCAACAGTCAAGCAAGCCAGCAAGCAAGCAATCAGTGGCAATGAAATTCGTATGAACAACAATGGCAGCAGCGACTGCACCTTTTCGTGCCCTCATCAACACCATAACCAAGCAACAGTCACAAGCGGGGCAGAAGCAATCAGTGCAGTGCGAAAGCAGACAACTGAATGGTAAACGCAGAAGCGTAGATGGAGCATTAAGGGAGCTGCTGACATCAACAGGGTAGCACGTTGATACGCCCGGAGAGCTATGTGGCTAGCCACGCTATGCTAGGCGCTAACATCATCTCACACTGACGGTAACTACAGGTAAGGCGACCGTTGGACATACGAGTGAGTACAGGCATTTCAACAATTGTTCTATGGTCGTGGGCAATGAGTAGCGTTGCATGAACTTGGACATGATGTCAGTAGTTCAGCGTTCAGGTGGAATTATGTGTAGTGTTTAGTGTGAAGTGATTCGGAGGATATTGAAATGGTAAGTTGTACAATTATTGTATGTATGTAAATACTTGTATGTATTTGTGTTAAGCTCTCTTTCCTTTTTTTCGCAGTACACACAGGATATGGTGTTGAAAACATAATGATCACTTTTCAAATGTAATGGCGATCCTAAGCTGCAGTCACTCAACCAGTCTGTCATTCTCGGTGAAGATAAGCATTCAACAAAGGGAGAAGGGTTTGGTGAAAATAAAAGTAATAAAAAGAAAAAAATGTAAACTGCAATGCCCTTGGTGTAATCAAGGAAAGAAAAAATGCCAAGTGGAGCGCAGTGAGGTTGTTCAAGCCTTAGAGAGATAGCACAAAAGTGGACCCTGGTGGTGATAGACTATAGAGGGTGCACCTGAAGATTTACTTTTTCTACTACAAACACTTATTTTGTCCCCGATTTAAAGCAGACGTTTTATTTACTTAGCCTTTATAAAGGGTGATCCGAGTAGAGGGACTCTTTTTAATAGCCTTTTTTTGGACAGATCCACGTGAGTCGTGTCAAGCTGTCACGCTATTTTTGGTCAGTATTGTTTGGCATTTCATCATGGGCAGACTTACGCCTGAAAAACGTTTTCAGACCATTCAAATTTATTACGAAAATTCACGTTGTGTAAGGAATGTGTTTCTCGCGCTTCGCTCAACTTATGGTCAACATAATCGGCCTACTGAGCGTACTATTCGCAACACCATCACCCATCTTGAGACCCAGCATTCATTATTGGATAATATTCGCCCGGCATAGGCTACGTCCAGCACACAGTGAAGAAAATATAGCGGCTTAGCTGAGAGTGTACACAAAGACGGTGGAGAGCCGATTCAGAGCCCTCGCAGCAACTCGGTCTGATGTATGGAACGACTTGGCGCATTTTACGTCCAGATCTTAAATTGAAAGCATACAAAATGCATCTTGGGCAAGAGATGAAGCCGCTCGATCTTCCCAAGCGACATCGCTTCGCTCTATGGACTTTAGAAAAGTTCCAAGAAGATCCAACGTTTTCGAGCTAAATTTTGTTCAGCGATGATGCCCGTTTCTGGCTCAATGGGTATGTAAATTAGCAAAATTTCTGCATTTGGGGCGAAGAGCAACCTGAGAAGATTCAAGAGCTACCATTTCATCTATAAAAAACAACGGTTTGGTGTTGTTTATGGGCCGGTGGACTCATGGGTCCATATTTCTTCAAAAATGATGCAAGTGGAAACCGTCATCCCGTCAATGGCGACCGTCATCCAGCCATGATAATCGACTATTTGATGCCTCCGCGACTTCTTGTTTCAACAAGATGACGCCAGTTCCCACACATCGCATCAATGAATGGATTTATTGAGAGAACACTTCGCTGAGCAGATAATTTCACGTTTTGGGCTGGTCGATTAGCTTAGACCGGTTAGACTTTTACTTATGAGGATATGTAAAGTCATGTCCAGAGTCTTAAATTAGGCTGCACCCTCAACTGGTACTTCAAGGACCAGCAGATATATACATATATAACGTATGGCGTACAGAGGCTGAATTTCCGTAGGAAATAAATATTAGTTTTATAGAATATTTTCCGCAAAGACCTCGAGCTTCAAACCAAACTTTCGTAACTGCCAACTGTCTCATTGGAAGCAAAATAAAGCTCTAATCGAAAACTAAGTAGTCAAAGAGAGCCTCTCGAAACGCTCGAGAGTTGATACTAAAAATTTATTTGCCTTTTGGTTTTCTATAAAAAAAAATGAGCACCAAACAGGATGTGAAAAATATCAATGAAAATAAATTCGCGCTAACTTTATGCCGCTAATTATCTACGGGCACAATTCTGCCATAGGTATCAAACTACATATGTATAGACCTGTGTACAGACCAAACTAAACTACAATGGGTAGTCAAAGTCAATACACCATGACGACTAACTGACTGACTGACGGGCTTGCAGCAAAGCGCCGAGTCCACACATTTTTTTCCTCAATTTTATTTCATTCTATTGCTTTGCCTCTACCTCATGATCATGACTCCGACACTGATGGGCAGTGATTTTCGCTATTTTTATATTTATATGTAAAAAATGCTATTGTTTTACTTGTTGTTGCTATTGCACATTTATTACACCTCAACGCGTATTTTTCCTTGCCTCTTTGGTATTGTCAGATAGCGATAATTCCGCGTAGATTGCACAGATCTTGAGCTTAGCGGGCAAAACTAGCATTACTGTGAGAGAAGCTCTGGCTTTATGGTTTGCTGTTGAGACGTAAGTTCGGCGCCGCAGCGGACATACCTGGGTAGGGCGCGTTTTTATCTAAAGCTTGGCCATGCATGCTTCACCATGTACATATGTACAGACGAGTACATATCTATCAGCTACTATAATTATTGCTTCCTTCGAAAATAAATCGCCAACCTTTGCTTGCTAGCTGGCAATCCAACAATGCCAAATAGCCGAGAGACGACAACGTTGATTCACTTTTCCATCACCATGTTGTGCGGCGGATAAGGCAACTCTGCGGCGGCGGACGCAACATACTGTTGCTTTCATTTTCTTTACTTCGAAATCAGTATTTTAATGTACGAGTATATTCGGACTGGCATCATAAAGGAGAGACTTACAAATAGTAGGTCATGCAGAGGAAAAAAAACACACAGAAAATTCAAATTTAATGGGGAGTATTTACTATCATTCGAAAGAACATTCTTTGGCATTTATTTTTTGAAGATTATCACTCACTTTCAAATGTTGGCCGCAGCTACGTCTCAGATGGTCCATCCGTTGAGTCCAATTTTCGATGACTCGTTCGAGCATTTCGACTGGTAACTGGCGAATGACAGGCGTGATGTTTTGCTCCAAGGCCTGAATCGAAGCGGGATTGACTGAATAGGCTTTAGATTTTACATATCCTCACAGGAAAAAGTCTAACGGTGTGATCTAAATCTTACCAAAGTTTTCTCTCAATAAATCCATTGATTGATGCGATGTGTGAGAATTGGCGCCGTCTTGTTTAAAAACCAAATGTCACGGAGATCACGAGCTTCAACTTGAGGCATCAAATAGTCGGTTATCATGGCGCGATAACGGTTACGTTCTCACCAGTATCATTTTTGAAGAAATATTGACCGATGATTCCACCGGCCCACAAAACCACACCAAACCGTTGTTTTTTCTGAATGAAATGGCAGTTCTTGAATCTCTTAAGGGTCTCTTAGTCCAAAATACGGTAATTTTGCTTGTTTACATACCAATTGGGGCAAAATTGGACCTCAACGCTGAACAAATTTGGCTCGAAAACGTTGGATTTTCTTGGAACTTTTCAAGAGCCCATAGAGCGAAGCGATGTCACTTGAAATGGTCGAGCGGCTTCAGTTCTTGCGCAAGCTGTATTTTTTACTCTTTCAAATAAAGATCTTGACGAAAAATGCGTCAAGTCGTTCCATAATACGTCAGTTCGAGTTGCTTCGAACGCCGCCGAATCGACTTTGCACGGTCTTCGTGTACACTCTCAGCTATGGTCGCTATATTTTTTTCACTGCATGCTGGACGTGATCTATTTGCTCGAATATTATCCAGTTATGAGCTGTGAGCTGGGTCTCAAGATGGCTGATGGTGTTGCGATGGAGTACGCTCAGTAGGTCGATTATGTTGATCATAAGTTGGGCGAAGCGCGCGAAACACACTCTTTAAAGAACGTGAATTTTCGTGTAATAAAGTTGAGTGATTTGTAAACGTTGTTCAGGCGTAAGTCTTTCCATGATTAAATGTCAAACAATACTGAACAAAAACAACATAACGACTTGACACGGCTCACGCGTGATCTGTCAAAAAAAGGTTATTGAAAAAAGTATCTCTACTTGGATAACCTCTATTTTGATATCCCAGAACATATAACTTAAGCTCAAGAGTTTTTCTATATGTAGGGTTAACGAATATGTCCACCTTACTGAGCTGATCGCTACTTTCTTAATGCTAAAAAAGGATTATTCAGCCAAAAATATGCCGACTTTAAGTTCAGTAGCCGGAACTGATTTATAAGCAAATTTATTTTTTTTTATTATCAACTTCTTGAAATCTTTTATTAACGGAAAACTAATTAAAATATTTGTCGTGAAAAATGCTACCGATTTCCTGTGAAAAGTCCCAGACTGCCTGCTACACACACACACACACTTATCTATACAAATGTATGTGTTCATAAATCTTATGGCAGGAAAAATGTAAAATATATACATAACATATGTTATTTTATTCACATATATACACATATACATACATATATATAAAAAAAAAAACATATAAAATAAAAACAGTAACAGAAAGCTCAAGAGCGCCAAATCACTAGAAAATCGCAAAAGAATTTTCACAGTACAAATCTGCGCTGTAAAATTCATCTTTTCCTACAAATCCACTGCAGGAAAAAAATGGTATTAATGCAATTGTTTTTGCTATTGTTGTTGTTGATGTTATTGTTGTTGTTCTGACACAGCTCAGTGCAGTTGAGATTTGTAGCAAACAAAAAAAAAAGGAATAAAAAAAATTCAAATAAAAACTACAATTATTTGTTGCTTTCAATGCTTTTCGCGCCTTCTTTTTGTTGGTGTGTCGCTCATTGTGACAAGCGCTAAGCCGCGCTATAACTCTTGGCTTTACGCAGAAGCCAAGAAAAAAAAGGAAAATAAAATGCCACAGCGTTGCTGGCAGTAAGTGAAGGCCAATCGCAATGGCAGTTATATAAAAAAATAAAATTAAAAAAATAACAAAAACAAAAACAAAAACAATAACACTAACAACCGGGAATTTCTTTGCTTAGCACACTTGAATCTCTCAACGAAATCGCTAGATTTTCTCAATAATTCCTTGCACACAACACACTAAAACTCACACACATAAATCACCATGGCAATATCTACAAGCGAACATAAGAGTACGTGTAAGGAGGCAGCGAAAGTTAAGAAACAAGTGTAAAAGGCATAGGAAAAAAGTATTGCGAGAAGACTTTGAAGGGTAGCTAAGGAAGAGAGGGATGGGAGAAAACCGAGAGAGTGTAAGAAAAAAGTTCATGTTTAAAACAAAAAGCTCTGTTGAGAATTCGAGAAATTGCAACAAAAAAAATTAAAAAATCAGAGTGGAGTGGAAAAAATCCAGACTTCAAATCGGTCTTGATGCTCCCTCCCAAGAGGGAGGAATTATTATCTTTAGACCACTTTAAACAAGTACTCTTCCTACTTTGATGCTTTCCCTAACAAGATTCGTTGTTCGAAAATGATTTCTGCCAGACATGAAAGATCCTAAAACTTCTTCTTTTCAGTTTAATTACTTTGCCAAAATGTAGTCCTTTATTCTTCATATATAAAGGGTGATCCATTCCATTCCGAGGTTCCCTACTTTTTTTTTTATTGAAAAAAGGACCTCTACTTCGATCACACTTTATATATATTTAAATATCTAAAATTCCAGCCGAATCGAATCATGAATACGGTTTTTATAATAATTCCACCTCAGCGCCATCTAGCGAAATAATTTTAGTATGCTTTAAGTTAGATCCTTATCATTTCTCTAGTAAAAACTCCTCATAATAGATTTTCCTCACTGCGTGTCTTTCTGAGTATTCTTCAAGATCAGCTTCAAAATCCCCCTTCGGTTTTTTCGTACTTTTGAATCATTATTTGATGTTGCTTTTGCCACATGTCATGCGACCAACATATTTAGACCTATTGAGCCATGAAGGTACCGCAATAAAGTTTCTGTCATCTCCGCAAATACGAAAACCAATTGGTAGGTCTAGTGAATTCTGCGACATTTAATAACAGTAGCAGATATAGTCTTCAATGAACTATGCCCCCTCTAGCTCCTTTCCGTCCTCCTCTACATCCCTTTAACAGCGAATTAACCAGAAAGGAGTTCCATTAAACAGAACTTCTGTTATTATACCAGTAATTCGACTGCTGACGAACTAGTCTAGAAAGAGTAGTTTGTTTGAATTTTTCCTGCCCGAGACTAGAAGATCTTTTCAGCCATGTTACACGTAGTTCCACTGAGTCATTTGATTTTTAGTAAAGACCAATATTTCTTTGCTGTAGGCAGAAGTATTCCTACGTCGTAAGTAGAGCTCTTAGTGGCTTAAAGGTGTCCATCCCTTTCGTTGACTCTTCTGCTGCCCAATTGTGGCATATGGACCTATATCCAAGCCAGCATATCACGGTCTTGTTGCATTTGTTCTATATAGTTCTATACACACTTAGGCTATCGGAGTATAAAGTATTGGATCGGGGTTGTGGCCGTAGATTTAAGTATGTATTCGTCGACGAAGGTAGTATCTTGTAAAGGGTGTTTTTTATAGAGGTATAGAGCTTTAAGTTGCAATAAAACAACGATGGATTATTCGATTGACATGAATTTTATTTGTCCGAAAGATAATCTTGTGGCATTACATTTTAAATATGATTTCTGGCATATGACCGCCTCGGCTGGCGCGGATGTAGTCCAATCTGGACGTCCAATTTTCGATGACATTTTCCAACATTTGTGGCCGTATATCGGCAATAACACGGCGAATATTGTCTTCCAAATGGTCAAGCGTTTGTGGCTTATCCGCATAGACCAATGACTTTACATAGCCCCACAGAAAGTAGTCTAGCGGTGTTAAATCACAAGATCTTGGAGGCCAATTCACAGGTCCAAAACGTGAAATTAGGCGGTCACCAAACGTGTCTTTCAATAAATCTATTGTGGCACGAGCTGTGTGACATGTTGCGCCATCTTGTTGAAACCACATCTCCTGGACATCACGGTTATTCAATTCAGGAATGAAAAAGTTTGTAATCATGGCTCTTATCCACCTTTTACGGAATTCGGTTGAATGTTAGGTTGGGCATGCGCTATAATTCAATTGCTTCTAGGCTGAGTAATGTTTTGTCTAATTGCGTTTCAGCTCTTTTGACCTTAGCATAGAACTTTAGTAGGAGAATGTTAAGAAGAGTTTGTGGAAGCCGTTGGTCGATCTCCCAATATGAGGACAACTGCGGGCCAATTAACGCAATCTGGTTTGCCTTTGAAGGCTATTTTATCGAGCGCTTGACAACCGTTTGGTGTCAGGCAGTAGAATTTTTTTCTTATAAATGGTGCTTTTAAACCGCTGAAGCCACTTTCGGCCGTGCGCCTTTTCCAATTTGTGTGTGCGTGTTTAAGTTTATTACAACAAATGAAGGGACCTACAATTTATTCTAAGCCAACTCCGAACGGCTGATGGACTTTTATGAGCAGCTTTTATTTCATATCATAATGAAATACACTCGGAGGTGTTAAAGTTCTCTGCTGAGGGGCGACCGCAATTAGAAAAATGAATATTTTATAATTTTGGATGTTAGTCGAACTAGAACTCGGACACTGGCCTTCCTAATGGTAGTATGGAATGGTAATCACTCGGTTATTGCATTTTTACAGGGTTATACTTGTTAAGCCAGTCGATTATCTTTCGAAAAAAAATCGCAAGACCGTTTGCAAGTTCATTAAAAAAACTTTGGTATTATTTCTGACACAAAAAGTTCTACGAGAAAAGCTCTTTAGCTCACCAAATGTGTAGAAAAGCTTTTTTCATAACTGACAGCTGTATGACTGTCAACTTTTTCAATCTGGTGAAGAATAACATTTCGGTTTAAGGTTGGTTGACTGGCAAGCAGCTCAATGTCTTTATAAGTTATATTATATGTTATTAATGTGGTATTTGGAAATAAATTCCATAAAATGTTATAGAAGCTTTCTGCTACTGTGAGGGAAAATAGGTAAGCCTGCAATGAAAAATCCAACAACAAATTATTTTAATTCATAATAACTAGAATGGGATTTATCATGAAAATTCTATTTAAGTCTTTTCTGTACAAATTTTATGCTTTCTCGTGGCAGTAAAAGCCTCAGAAAAGCGGGATTTTCATGCGAAATAATTATTTGGATCATAAATAATTTTCTTTTACCACCATCCGGATGTCTTCACCCTTTTACGAAGCGGAATAATTAAAACACCGATTAAATTATACAACAACAAATATCTTAATTAATTTTAATTGTGTCGAAATTGCCAACAATAAAAAAAACAGCCTTGGGAATAGCAAACATTTGCCGTGAAAACAACTCTATACTCATAGGTACATATGTACATATATGTATATGTATTTATAGTTAAATATATTTTGCCATAAATTTCATATGTTTATAAATTCTTATATTATGAAAATTCCTATGCAACGAAGGTAGAATTACTTAGCCTTTTCACAATTGTCAACGATATTAACAACCTGTGCAGCCTAACGCCCGTCCGCCCGCCACCACCAATGACAATTGCAACTGATTACATTTTATTGTCGCCATAATTGCCAACCATTGTTTATTGCTGTATGTTTTATTACATATAATTACATGCTTTACTTCTGTTGTAAAATATAATTACAGTACGAATAGCTTTTTTCGCGTTTTTAAATTGAGTACGACGACATCATCATCATCATCATCGTCGTTGGTTGAAGTGGCAACGTTGCAAAAAAACTGCAGTTTACATTTTTATGAATGCAATTCGATATTATCTTGACATGTTGAATCTTTTTCGTGCAAGGGGAGGAAGGTAAGCTTGTTTTGTCATTTGGAAAATAGTAAAAAGGAATTCCGAGCTGGATTTTCATGGAACTGGTGAGCCCTTAGAAAAAGGAGAGCGAGGAAGTGCTGCAGATGCCCACGTATGCTAAGAGGGTGATCCAAGTAGAGGCACTTTTTTCACAGATCACGCATGACTCATGCCAAGTTGTCATGTTGTTTTTGTTCAGTATTGCTTGGCATCACAACATGCAAAGACTTAAGCCTGAACAGCGTTTACAAATCATTCAACTTTATTACGAAAATTCACGTTCTGTAAAGAATGTGTTTCGTGCGCTTCGCTCGACTTATGGTCAACATAATCGGCCTACTGAGCGTAGTATTCGCAACATCATCACCCATCTTGATAGCCAGCTTTCATTACTGGATAATATTCGACCGAATAGATCTCTTCCAGCACGCAGTGAAGAAAATACAGCGGTCGTAACTGAAAGTGGACATTAAGACCATGGAGACTCGATTCGGCGCCAATCGCAGCAACTCGTACTAACTTATAGTGAAGAAAATACAGCGGTCGTAACTGAAAGTGGACATTAAGACCATGGAGACTCGATTCGGCGCCAATCGCGCATTTTACGTCGAGATCTTAAATTGGAAGCATACAAAATACAGCTTGCGCAAGAACTGAAGCCCTCGACTTTCCCAAACGACATCACTTCGCTCTATGGGCTCTTGAAAAGTTCCAAGAAAATCCGACGTGTTCGAGCCAAATTTTGTTCAGCGATGAGGCCCAATGGATATGTAAACAAGCAAAATGGCCCCATTTGAGACAAAGAGAAAACTAAAGAGATTCAAGATTTCAACCAGAAAAAACAACGGTTTGGCGGTTGGTCGGTGTGGTTTGTGAGCCGGTGGAATGATCGGTCCATATTTTTCAAAAATGATTCCTTGAAAACGTACCCGTCCATTATCGCGCCATGATAGCCGACTATTTGATGCCTAAAATTGAAGCTCGTGATCTCCGCGACATTTGGTTCCAAAAAGAGGGCGCCACTTCCCACACATCGCATTAATCTATGGATTTATTGAGAGGAAACTTCGTTGAGCAGATATTACCACGATTTGGGCCGGTCGATTGGCCACCAAGATTGTGTGATATCACACCGTTAGACTTTTTCCTGTGGGGATTATTATGTAAAGTCTAAAGTCTATGCGGACAATCCCGCTTCGATTCAGGCCTTGGAGCAGAACATCACGCGTGTCTTTCGCCAGTTACCAGTCGAAATTCTCGAAAGAGCCATCGCGAATTCTGATCCGTCAACGGATGGACCATCTGAGATGAAGAGATAATCTTGAAAAAATAAATGCCAAAGAATGTTCTTTCGAATGATAAGAAACATTCTCTATTAAATTAGAATTTTTTGTGTTTTTTTTTTCTTCTTCGAAAAAAGTAGGGAAGCTAGAAATTGATCACCCTTTAATAAAAATTGAAATCGGAAATAGAAATTTTTAAAAACTTCTGGGTTACATTTCAGCAAACTGTCATACATTCATATTTTTTGCTTGCAACCAAAAGCATTCTTTCAATTCTCTAATATTTTTCATCTGATAGTGGCTTCTGAGGCACTAGAATAGTAATAAAAAAAACGGTGCATATTTTTCCCAAAATTGAACATATGTATATGTAAGTATACCACAACAATAAAATCGACAAAAATAGAAAAAAAAGATTTATATCTAAATAGCAAAAAATTCGAAACAAATTTTTTATTATTTATTGAAAAAAAAACTCACCACATTATCGCATTCGCTACGGCAATTTTGCATTCGAAATCGAAATCAACCGACAATTAGTTGCGAGAATAAAAATATTTTGACAGCAACATTTTGACATAGAAACAATAAAATTACCATTGCCATGACGCGACACTTTGTCACTTTGGGGTGGGGTGAAAGGTAATACCCGAGTCAAAAGAAGAAAACGCCTGCACTCGCATATTTTAGTGTGTGAAATTTGGCACACACACGCTGAGATTTTCACGGCGATCTACGGCCAACAGCCAGCATATAATTACGCAGGCGTTACCTACCCAGCGAATGCTATTTATCACATTTCAACAACAATGCAACAATAGAAACAAAAAATATAAAATACAAACAAACACACACGCACACATATACACAAATACACATGCATTCTAATACTGATCAATCTCAAAATGCATTTATTTATTTATTTAGAAATCAAAATTGTGCGTGCGAAATTCACTGCAGTTTTTGGGAAAATTCGCTGGCTGGCGGACGGGCAATCACAGAATTACCAACGCCATCAGAGTGGCATGAGAATTCCAAAAATGTGCACCTACCTCTCTTAGAGTTAACTATTTGTTTTGTATATATGTATAATTTCCAAAAAGGCAGGGGGTGCATATTAAACCACACTGAAAGGGAAAGTTTGCTGCAGCTGTTTATGGCAAAGGCTTCAGGCATTATTTTTCTTATTTCTTGCTATTAATGAAGTCGATGCTTTTATTGGTATGAATGAAGCTAGGGTGCTTTAGTAGCTGGAGGGTTGTTCGTTCAGCCGCTCTACTCTGCATAAATGCAACTTTCTCTCTTCCGAAATTTCACTTTTCGCATTTTTTTTAATTTTTATTTTTTTTCTCCGAAAATATTTTCGCAATGCTAATTATTATGCGAAACATTGAATTGAGATTTATTTGGCTTGAGTGCTCGCTTACATAGTTACATCCATACTTACTACACCCTTACACCCTTACATACTTATCTACTTAACTATTTACACTTTCCAACTGTATATACTTATGCACAATGCAATTTTGTGAGTTCTAAGTGCTGTTGTGAGGGGCGTTGCCACATTGCACATAACTTTCACTTTCGTGTTGCATATATTGAAGAGGGTGCCAAGTTTGTTGAAATTTATGTATGTGCGCAGTAAAGCTGAATATTTCGTTTATACAGCACTTGAATGTAATTAAAAATAGGAAATATGCTTTCACTCGTTCATTAATAAATTCACATTTTCTTCACATGGACTGGGGGCATTCATAGAGACTGGGGTGCAAATAGTAAGAATGTTTTGTGAAAGTATAAAAATAAATGAAGTAAAGTTAAATCAAATAAAAATGAAATAAAATAAAATAAAATAAAATGATAAGATAAAAACAGACAGACCAACATAGTTCAATCAACTTAGCTCGTCACTCGGATATGATCGATATAAATTTCGTTGGGTTTATCACCAGCATGATCTGTCATCCTCAGATCAATCAATATCGTTCATGACACGTGAGAAGTTTTGCTACAAGGTCTGAATCGAAGCGGGACTGTCCGCATAGACTTAAGACTTTACATATGACCACAGGTAAAAGTCTAACGGTGTGATATCACACGATCTTGGCATCCAACGACCCGACCCACAACGTGAAATTATCTGCTCAATGAAGTTTCCTCTCAATAAATCCATTGATTGATGCGATATGTGGGAAGTGGCGCCGTCGTGTTGCAACCAAATGTCACGGAGATCACGAGCTTCAATTTCAGGCATCAATTAGTCGTTTATCGTGACGCGATAACGCTTACCATTGACGGGGACCTTTTCAAGACATCATTTTTGAAGAAATATGGACCGATGATTCTACTGGCCCACAAACTACACCAAACCGTTGTTTTTTCTGAATGAAATGGCAGCTCTTGAATCTCATCAGGATGCTCTTCGTTATAAATGCGGCAATTTTGTTTGTTTACATTCCCACTGAACCAGAAATTGGCCTCATCGCTGAACAAAACTTCGTTCGAAAATGTCGGATCTTCTTGGAACTTTTCAAGAGCCCATAGAGCGAAGCGCTGTCACTTGGGAAAGTCGAGGGACTTCACTTCTTGCACAAACTGTATTTTGTACGCATCCAATTTAAGATCTCGACGCAAAATGCGCCAAGTCGTTCCTTACGTCAGTCCGAGTTACTGTGAACGGCGCCGAATTGACTCTCCACGGTCTTCGTGTACACTCTCAGCTACGGCCGCTATATTTTCATCACTGCATGCTGGACGTGGTCTATTCCGTCGAATATTATCCAATAATGAATGCTGGGTCTCAAGATGGGTGATGGTATCGCGAATAGTATGCTCAGTAGGCCGATTATGTTGACCATAAGTTGAGCGAAGCGCGCGAAACACATTCTTTACAGAAACGTGAATTTTCGTAATAAAGTTGTATGATTTGTAGCCATTGTACGAGGCGTAAGTCTTTCCATGATGAAATGCCAAACAATACTGAATGGAAATAACATGACAGCTTGACACGACTCTTGCGTGATCTGTCAAAAAAAGATTATTGAAAAAAATACCTCTACTTGGATCAGCCTCTTCCTCTCCACAAGTATATCTACAGATCATACGTACCCTTCGAGGTAAAATTTGGTTGAGCATTAGCACGCTAAGATTACCAAACGGGCCATTGGATTGTGAAACAACTGAAAGTCTCTAGAGCGTTAGCCAAAGCAATGTGAGAAGTTGTTAAATTGAGCCACCGACGTATCTTTGAGCTCTCTGTTTCGCTAAAATCTCGAAAGGTTACCACTGCTACCAGGCATATCCAGAAATTCGCCGTTCCTCTCCATGCAGGTGGTGGAGCAGGAATCAATTAGCTTTTTGTGACCTCCTCGAAGGAGTTTCCCGCTAACCTCTTCGTTCACTTCTCCACTTCCTTACATTCTCGTCGGCTCAAAAACTTTTCCCATCCATGTCCAGCTTCAGGAAGGTAAGGTGTTCGTGGTAGTCAAAATAAAAATTCATCTCAATGGAGTTTACAGTGCCTCAAAAACTCTGGCCGGGCCTCTATGGTTCTAGGACCCAATTTGGGAAGATTTTGCGATATCCGAAAGTCTCTGTGATTATTTCGTGTAGTAGAGATTTGGAAATTTGCGGAAATATTGCAGAATGTTTATCCACAGTCAATCTGCGATCATTACGATCGTCTTTAGAATTTTTTCAGACATTTCGTCAGTCCTAATTGAAAATCTTCTGTACCTCTGTTCATCATGCACAGACGTACAATTGTTTCGAAACTAGCGAACTCATTCATAAGCCTCAAATGGAGACTTTCTCTTCCAAGTGAGATAACGGATGCCGCCGCGTATTTCGCACTTGGCGGGAGACTGGTATGTTGCAAAAGGCGAGGTTTGGCTGCACTACCGTATTGCCAACATGACGAAAAAAACTCCACCGTCCGTGAGAGCCGCAGTACACTTACTTTCAGGATATGCCTCGTACTTTAACCTAAAACTTCAGAGCGTGGCGCATTCGGAAAGAAATCTGTTACGACTTGATGTCCTTTTTCCTTTCTGCAACTCTTGCAGAAGTCTTTTGGTGATACCGAATGGCTCTCTGCGTGCTTTAAAGCACACAACTCATTCCAGCTTATAGAGAAAAGCTCTCGTAACCTTCTTTAAATCCATGTCGGCCAAATAATTTTGGTCACATTGCAATAATTAAAGCTCTCCCTTCTTGGATTAGTATCCGAAAATTAGATGAGCAGTAGCCTTCCGTAAAGGCTCGTATGTTATTTCGTTTCAACGATAGGTTACTGTGTACCAACTCAGGAATCTCAGTTATTTTTCAGACTCATAGATAAGCAACCCCATCTCGAACTTACCGGAGTTTTCTGCTCTGGAGTCGTATATCTTCTAGTGATGAGAACAAACTCCGCCTTCGGTAAGTTAATGCCCAAGCCCCATTTTGCATCCACCTTAACCCATTCTGTATGACATCAGAAAAAATTTGAAGAGGATTTTGACTTTCCCAGGGTAGATGTAACTGCAGTCGGTGCCCTTCTAACTCTGAAGCTCTCCCGTTTTTGGTTGGAAATATAGTCCTAAGACACTTCAACCCGATGTTGGTTATGAGTCCTCTGAAAAAAGCTGCGTTACTAAACTCTCCTATAAGTCTCGACCCATTAGTGAAAAACTTCGTTACTGGCACAGCGATCAGTGGGATCTCCCCTTTAAGGAATGGAAGTGGCGAAGTGCTCGTTAGGAATCTTTTTAGTAGCGCAGGAATCTGTAGATTCTGAATTGATATTGAGGCAGTGAAGAAACTATGCTTACCTAGGCCTGTAAATCAGTAGTCGAATAACGTCTTTATAGCTCTTTCCTCAATGCTGGACCTGGCAATCAACAGACATACGCGTTTCTCAAGTCAATCCATCAGCTTTTTGACGAGGATTCAAAGTAGCGGAGAGAGTTCAACCCCCGGTGGTGAGCCTCTATTAATGCTGAGTCTGCGCTAAAGCTCTCTCCCACGCAGCCACGGCAGCTTTGTCCTAGAGGAGACTGGATTCGACCCCTAATTTATGCAAAAAAGGAATTGTTTGGTCAAACTCTTCTTTCGAATAGTAGTGTGAAGCTCTTATGTATTGGCTTTTGGATTTTAATGGGAAGTTACACGCCGTTATTTTGTAACGAATCGGTAGCGGGTTGTATCAGATTTTAGACCAAGCTCTGTTGTACAGTATAGATTATTAAAGTTTGTGACTTATGAAACAGCTTAAAGGAAACTCTGCTCAAAATGTGATCCAATAAAGAGCTCGGCTTACATAGGGTACGATTTTTGAGTGATCAAATTTGGCTGCCCCAGTAGAAAGTCGATTAAAATGAGCTTTGTCGTTGGAAATCTCTAATCATTTTCGAGTATCTGTGGCCACTCTGAGTTCTAACCCGTGGTTGTGAGAGCTATCAACTCCTTGACTGTCAAATGTCAATTGTTTTGTATATATCAATGCTTTTGATATATTTTTTTGCCTTAATTGTTTGCAAACATTTCAGTCATTAATTTTATTTCAATTTTTTTTTTTTGTTCAACTTCCGCATGGATTATAACAACCAACCAAAAAAAAATAAAAAAAAGCAAATAAACACAGTAGAAGCCAGCCGAGCGAGCGCAAGTGTCACAGCTTTCCAGTCAGCAAATAATGAAGTAATTTCTTCTTTTTTTGGCGTGGAGGAACTGAGCGAGTGTGGCTTGTAATTGATATGCCAACGCGTGATGCTTCTTCTTCTTCATCATAAAATGTAAGCTGCTCTACTGTCGCAGCTGGAATGAGTTGTGGTGAAATATATGATTTTGAATGTATATATGAATGTGTCTCTAAATGCTTCAATTGGAATCTGTGTTGGCTGCACCATTGTGTGTATTTAAATTTATACATATGTATTTGCGAGTATATTTATATATGCTTTGTGGTTTGACAATTTAAGCACACGGACAGACAGACAGACAGGCAGACATACAGACAGCTGTATGAATCTGCCGGATATGACGGCTGCTTTATTTTGCATTAGTTGCTTTTGTTGTATTTTATTTTTATTTTTTACTGCATAACACTTTGCTGAAGCCTATCATATCGTCGAACAAATGTGTGAATTTTCAGAATTTTTTTGTTGCTATTTTTTGCATTAATTCAATTTATTTTATTTTTATTCTTTTTTTTTATTTTTTATTTTTCATTTGTTGCTGAGTTGTCGGCGCAAACTCTTTGAGGCATGATTCATCCGGTCGCATAATTTGAATGTGTCCCCTTTTTTGTGTGTGTCGTATTTAGAGAATCCGCCTACACTTTCATACATAAAAAAACATATATATATATATATATATATATATTGTATATATTTGTGCATACAACCACTTGCAGATGTAGATTTTTATAAAAAAAAAATTCTTTTCGACCATAACAAACTCTGAAAGGGTATTAAGATTGAATGGATGGCCTTCAAAAATCAGTGATTTTATTGAGAAGCCTCTTTGTAAACATTCCTTATACTAAAGACTCTTTCTTCACCTTTTTAGGGGGCGAGGGAGCTTTCAAGCTTTTAACAAATCTGCTTTCAGAGACAGGAAGCATCACAATTACAATGCTATGTCAACCAAAAAGCTTCTCAGAGCCTAGTCTCCACACTTTTTTCGGAATCTGACAAGAATTTAATGACGAGAGAAGGGTTTTGTGGTTTCCCGCGATATGCCCAAAGCCTACTAAGAGAAGTCTACACAAACTTAAGTATACTTGTACTCTTCACCAGGAGATTCCAAATGCCGCCCATTAGACCAGAAAAAAAAATTTTTTTTTTGCAAAGGCTTTAATACTCACCGCGTCACCATTGACTGCTCCGACTTGTATTTCTGTATTTAAAATACTTTCTGAGAGTTTAAAATAATTAATTTATATCGCTCTCCCTTTTCCCATGTAATTAATAGCAGCTGATGGACAAATCTGTTGCTGCAAATGTAAATGCGACATTCCTCGAACAGTTTCCAGTTAAATACAGTCTGGACTATCACTGGTTTTCGTTCTCGCTCTGTTGGATTTTTTGTTTATCCTTCAGGCGTGGCCCTCGGAACAAAAAAAAAATACTAAATTAACCTCGATGAAGTTGAGAGAGAGGTAGTATATTAAAATGAAGTAGGACAAGGAAAAGTTGGCCTCGTGGAAATCGGCCTGAAAACCGAAGGAGCTGATTGAGCTTTTTACCAAATTTCGGCTTGGTTGGCCGGAAAACCGAAGGAGCTGATTGAGCTTTTTACCAAATTTCGACTTGGTTTGCAATTGGTACAAGTAGGCTTCAAGAGTGTCGCTTTGTAGCCGCCGAAACAGACGAGCTCTACATACAATTCGTGTTGTGATTTAAGCCGCCTCTGAAAGGCTGATGAATTTTTATGAGAAACACGAAATAATAGAAATACACACTGAGGGAATGGCACTCCCTACCAAGGAATGGCCGCATTTAAAATTTTGTCTATAACTTTGGGTATTAGTCTTATAAGGATTCAAGCTCGGACTGCTGAAGCGAATCTCTGCCGAGCTCCTCCTCCACTTTTTAATGTTTCTCCAATAAAAAATGGAAACCTGCAGCTTTTCTTAAGACTCTTCCAAATGCCTAATGAATTCTTATGTGAAGCTTTTTAAATTCATGTCGAGAGGCGAATTCGATGATAGTTCTCTTAGTAGCCAGACTCACTCGTCTGCAGCGGTCGCAACACTTCATATATAGCCTTAACTCTGAAACATCTTGTTAACGTTTAAAAAAAAGGAGCAAGGAAGTAAAAGGAGAATATATGAAGATGTCTCTTGGCAAAGCTAGGCCATGATATTCTCATTTAAACTGCCGAACTTCAGAAGACGCAGCATAAAACTTCGATACCGAAAGAACTTTTTCGTCGAATCAGTATAGGTAGTGAAAATAGACATCCGTATTTGATGAGCCCAATCCTCCATTATAAGATGATGGAAAAGACGACTGGGTTCTGCCAGGTTATATAGCGGCGAAGAACTAACAAAGTGCATGCTTCAGCTACTTTCCAGTACTTGGTCCGACGATTGGGTTGTGCGCTCTGTCCCACAGTCTGCGTCAATTTTCGTGGAATAAGAGTAAAGAGCTCGCCATTGACCAAATATTTACCACACCAAATCCTAGAAAAAGTCCATGAGAAACAAATCGACACACATCACCTCTTCTTCGACTTCAAAGCAGCCTATGAACAACCTGCAAAGTAGCTGCCTTTAAGCTTCGAAAATCAATCTGTAAGGTGTGGTGAATGGCTTGGGTGATAACAGTGTTCGCCAAGTCGACATCAGAAATTTTCAAGAAGTACTAATTTGTGGAAGCAAAGGAATAGGAGGATCTTTACTCCCTTCCAAAGACCAAGTGGAAAAGGATCTGGCTTCACTCGGTATCTCCACTGTGCGCCGATCTGCAAAGAGATGAGAGACCACAGGTGCACTATTGATGAAACGAGAAGAAGAAAAGTACGCAATCACTATTTATATAAATTTTTCATATTCCTTCGGCAACCTTGTTGCTCGATTACCTAACACACGCACTGACACCCTAGACCAGCCCGGGTTACCACATTAACAAGCTAACTGCTGCTCAACTGCACGATCAATCGACGCACAATGCCAACAGATAGTAATATTTCCACGCCTGGGACATGGCTGCGCTTACAACATGAAAATTAATAATCACAACAAAAGGATATGCGAGGGGAGAGCGCGCAGTCACCGGTGGTGGCATCGATGATTACCTTAGCCTTTCGCTTAAATTGTTATGTTGCAGTTAGCAAGCCGTAGACTTACACACATAACACAGCGTACATACATATATATGTAGGTGTTTGAGCGTATTTGTTACCAACCATATTGCTGCTGTCATGCTGTTATGGCCAGTAGCTGATACACCTCGTTGTTGCTTGTTTATTACTCAATGCCGCACACAGACTGGGCAACATACTTATAATTGTAATGATGTTGCCGCTACCGCGATGACTGTCCCTACACCAACAACAGCAATAGCAACAGCAACAACTTGCAATAATAAAAGCTACAGTTACTACTTTCCAAACTGCTGTGGTCTGTCGCTCGATTCGCCTGCCAGGTTGACTGCCTGCCTTTCTGCCTGCCTGCCTGCATGCATGCCTTTTTGACGTGCCTTGTTAAGGTCCTTCAGGTTTAACAGCATTCTTTTGTGGGCTTCCGCCGTGGCGCGCTCAACACGACTTCCATTACTTCTACTTGTGGCGTCGTCGAAGCTTTTAAGGGCTCTCGTAACTCGCTGACCATACGCCGCACTAGTTGGCCAATACTTTGAGGCTTCTTCCCTACTCGCTCTTCACTCTTCCTTTAACCGGACATTCGCGCACATACCATCAGCGTTCATTTCACAGCCACTTTTGATGAAAACATAATGGGCATATTGAAAAATTACTTGACAAATGAGCGTTCGCGTAATATAATACATATTTTATGGCTCTTCAGAGGAGGAGGCTAGCCACCATAATCATCATAAGTGTAGTGTGCTGGCTTTGAGAAAGCGCTACAGACAATTTTTTTTCTTTTGTAATCTTTGTTTTCCTGAAAAAAATGTAACAAAAATTTAATTGCATATTTTCAATACATTGGCTGTGGGGTTTTGTCTTATATTTTACGCATTTGAGAGAGATTTATGAGGTAGCGGAGATTTTTTTTTTTTTTTTTTTTTTTTTTTTTTTTTTTTGGAAAGGAGCTTACTCTGAAATTCAATATATTTCTCTGAGGTTTTTTATTCCAACATCCTTGGGTCACAGCCAAAAGAGAGGAAGCCCTTCCCCTCGATTTAAAGATTTGCTTAGGTCCAATTGCAGTGTCTGTTCACCAAATGTTCGGTTGTGGAAAGCGGTTTGATAAACAAATACATGCAAAATCCAAACCTATTCCCCCAAGGAGGTTGTGCGCTACCCGCCACGTAGAAGAAATCAGCTCGAAGGAAAATTTTAACAACGGCTCGCATGAGGTATCCCTTTCTTTGATGAAGACCACTGCATGCACCTGGCATGCTTGGTCCCTTAATTGGATAAATGTTGCTGAGTTGCTAGTTTGAGAGCTCATAATACTATAGGCTGGCATTAACGCCACACCGTCTAAGGATTACGCGGTGGACGGCACAAGGACGGTACGAGTGGGTTCCTGAAAACATACTACAGCATCCATAAGCATTATAATAGATCGTAAATATGGTGTCGGATTCGAGAGGTGGAAGAGAGGCTCAGTCCTTGCATTCACCTCAGGGGATGAGTGTCTCATTTCCGATGGAAGAAAAGAAAAATGAGAATTAAGATGCAAATTATGGGCGCCAGGAGCTCCCTCGATCACTTTAACGCCAAGGTGTGATGTGGGTTTTGTCAAAGACTAAGGTCAGTTGAGCCGATCCAGAGTCCTTAATTCGAACCAAACACATACATGCGGCTCCATAACTAGAATACTGACAAGCTTAATCCAAAGAGAGAAAGAGAGTAGATACATTGTGGAGAGTAGTCATCCTGGGAGCGCATACGATACGACGGTTGAGAACACAGTGATGCCGGGGCAACTGATGAGCAGCGGCAAGTGAACTAACAGCACGGTGGTTGACTCGTCGAAGATTCCGGATAGCTTCTAAGCGGCGGTTGACTCTTACTACCGTCGGAATGACGGATAAGCAACGGTGAGTAACGGTAAGGGGACTAGTAGCAAGGCGGTTGCCTCTTGGTTTAAAATACTTAACAAAAAAACTCAACAAGCTTTTTGGCTGTCTACGGATAGAAAACGGAAGATAGTGACGGCTTAGAGGCAGCTCCTTTTTGTGCTATCGATAACTAGTATAAAATCGACTGGGAAGTCGTCTGTATTGATTCTTCTCTCACGGATTTTTTTCAAGATTTGACAACGCGTGTTGAATATTTGGGACAATGGTACATATTCCAGGTCTTTTTCTTTAAGCGAGCAATTATTATTATTAATGCTGCGTCATTGTCGGCGAGCCCACCTACGTCTATTCCAACGACACTGATTAGCAATTTGAGCCCCATATGTTGCACTTTCACTGCTTTCTCATAGAGTTTTCGAACACGTACAGCCTCTTCATTTACCGCTTGAAAATTCATGTTTTTTCTCGACCATGCAGTTCGACGTACCTCAACGTATCGAAATTTTTGTTTGACAGTAACGAAAACCAATCCTTTCTTTAGCAGGTGTTCGTAGAGATTTTGAAATGAGGTTCTGCACCAGTTCCCTTATAACGAGTCGCTGTTGAGTGCTCTTAGAGAGCAGGTGTGTAAGTCGAGTAAAAAACTGGCTATTTTTCTGATGTGTTTGCAGGTTTTCTAGACCGAACCTTCCTTGTGTTCTTCACTGCTCACAAGCGAGTGCATATCTTAGCTGCACTGAGGTAGTTGCTCGAGTTAATGTTCAAGGATCACAGAGTGTACTTAAAACTTATACGGATTTTAATATCATTAAAATCGTTTCATAAATAGCGATTTTATCGATTCATGCGCCATCTAGCGGTTAAAAAATATAGCCTTCAACCGGCTCAACTGCTAAGCGATTATTTATGCAAAAATTCGTTGATAATGAAGCAAGGCTGGATGTAGCCACGTAATTGAATTTGGCTCTTGTTAATTCCTAGTTAAGTGAGGAAGGTTTTTTTCCTAATTCCGCACGCCCACCTACTTCTTCCACTCGAAAGAGTCGCTGAAGAACATTTATCTTCGTTAAACACATTCTTGCTTGAATCTCATTTCAATTGCATTTTGAATTATTGTCGCTACTTTTTATGCAAATTATACACATATTGCGCCATAAACTGACAAAACTACTCGTATATATATAGACACACACACACATACAAATGCACAGACAATTATTTTTGGTAGGCATATCGTTAAAATACTCGTAACGCTTGTTAAAAACGCGGCAAGTTGTCGCCAAGTGCGTGCGTTGGCAACACTTTTTTCCCCCTTTTTTTGCGCTTGTCTGCTCTTGTTGTGGCAACAATTTACATACATAATATACGTATGTATATGCTGCGCTTGCTCAGATGTGCATCACGAGTATTGTTAACAAGTTGCTAGCAAAAATTATAATATTCATGTTGCATGCAACACATACAACATACCTATGTATGTACATGCCCTTGCAGCAGCAGCAGCATCGCACCTTTGTTTGCGCGGCCAGAAACAGTAATGTGGTTACAACGCTATACATTATTCGCTATTGTTGTTGTTGTTGTTGTTGTTGTTGTTTTTGTTGTTGTTGTTGTTGTTGTTGTTGTTGTTGTTGTTGTTGTTGTTGTTGTTGTTGTTGTGGTTGGTGGTGGTGTTTTTGTTACTGTTGTTGTTGTTGTTGTTGTTGTTGTTGTTGTTGTTGTTGTTGTTGTTGTTGTTTCACCTTTATACGCATATTATTACGGTCGCATAGTAATGGGCAGCAACCAGCAGCAGCGACGGCAGCAGCACTTTTGCCATTTTCGCTGCCCATAATTTATGCATAAAAATTTGCATTGTTTGTTTACGCTGTTGTTATTGTTGTTGTTGCTATTGTTGTGTATTTTTGTTATTTTTATAGTTTTTTTTTTTTGCTTGTCCCATTCTTTTTGGGTGGCATTGTAATTGTTGCAGTGAGAGTTAAAATTCCTTTGCGTTGCCGTTGCACAATCTGTCATGCATACATACATGGAATATGTATGCATGCATGCATGTGTGAGTGTATGTGTGTCCGTGTCGTTACATTAAATTTAGTAATTAATTTCCAATTTTCACAATGAGTCTCTCTCTCCAGTTATTGTAATTTATGATTGCCATTGCTGCTGTTGTTGTTGTTGGCTAGTTGTTGCAGGTTCAACTGTTGTTTACCTGCCATGCCCCACGCATGCATGCCACGCAGTTATGTCGCCTGTCGTCAACGCACCTCATCTCTGTTACATTATGTGCGTTCGCATTATTTCACAGCGGTATTCAGGGATATTTATTATTATTTTTTATTATTTTTTATTTTTTATTTTTTATTGCTGCTTTTCGTTCTACATACCTGCTTATGTTGTTGTAAATTGTAGGGTCATTTGTTTTAAATAAATTAAATTGCTTTATGTTGGCATTACATGGCCGCTGAGCCGGGAACAACAGTGGAAAAGAGCAGCGGAAAACAGCTGTAATTGACATTGAATTCATGCAGAAGTGGGAGAGACCACAGGGTGTAACAAATGCAATAGGTAGAAAAAAAATATTTTTTTGCACTTCTGAGAATATTTTAAAGTGGAGCGGTGCGCGCCCCTATCTTGAGCGCTTTCTTAACAAACTTTTTTTCCTATAAAAATATTTTTAATCTGGTCTGTCTCGGTCCGATGTTTTTAATGCAAGAAAAGCTCAACAGCACTCAATACAGTTCTCTGTGTACAGGGTAGCTTTTTGTTAGGAAATTATCTTAACAAATAATGGCCGAGAGGTTTCAAGACCTAAGCATACTCCTTTAAATCTCAAAGTGGCCAGCTATCGACTGCTGCCTAAGATGTATTGAGTTTCTGAAGGCAGCACTTCCCCAGCTTACTGAATACCAATGAAAGTGAAACACTCGGTAGTGGTAAGCCCAAATTTTCAAACGCTGTTAGAATATTTCGCAAAGTAAAGGGTGTACATTCGATCTAAAAAGGTTTACTGCGATGTAATAGATGCTCCATTATCCAACATTGTTGAAGTACGCTTAGGAATTACTCAACTGAATAACAACGAAGCATCGGTAGCTGGGGCTTCACGGCTGAGCTAATCAAAATAAATGATTTGCCACAGAGAGTCATATGAGTGCTAGTCGGATGATGCGAATTTAAATAGAGCTCACAATAAAGAGGATCTACCGTGGCGTAAATCTCCTCAACTTCGCATATAAAGCCTCAACGAGCATATTGTGTGAAAGATTAAAGTCCACCCTCAAAAAACTGAGCGATCACGTATGACTTAAGACCTGATAAATATACAATTGATTAGCTATGCACCATATGCTAAAAATTGGAAAAGATTCATAAGAAAAGGATTGACTTCCATCGACATCTTCGTCTCATTTAAAGAGTTCCTCGACAAAAAGAAATGGAGATGTCAGTGAGCCGCGGTATCTGAATTTGTTAACCCCGCAAACTTACACGGCTGTGCTAATTTACTCCTAGCAACACCAAAAGCTTTAACCGTATCGAGTGGGACCTTCCTCAACCATTTGCGTTCGATACTAAACGGGATTTTAGACAAAGTGACTCCCTAACCTTCTTTAACTTAATGCTGGAGAAAATAGCACCAACTGCAGAGCTAAATGGAGAGATAAAATTTTATATAACAACCCTGAATTGCTATATTTAAGTCATGGAACCCAGAAAGAGCGTCGCTTTCCACTTTCTTCAGGCTGGATAAAAAAACACGTCGAATAGGTCTGGTAGTGAGCGAAAAAGGACGGAAAATCTACTGTCATCCAGCAAGCAGGTAGTGCATTCGATACTCGCCTCCCATATCACTGTTGACAGTCATAACTTCGAAGACGTATATAATTTCGTCCATTTAGGAACCAGCATCATCAAAAACAACAATGTCAGCCTTGAAATCCACCGCAGAAACATTTTGTCCAGCAAGTGTTTTTTGTACCGGGTAAACAATTTAAAAGTAAGGTCATCGAACCAAAACCAAGTCGCTCATCATTCTCGTCCCGATATATGGTGCAGAAGCCGATATCCGATGAATCGGCTTTAAAAGTTTTCGAAAACTTTCCGGAAGATGTATGGTCCATTGCGCGTTGGCAACGGCGAATACAGGAGACGATGGAACGATGAGCTGTATGAGCTAGGGTAAATCATAAAGAGACAACGATTACGCCGGTCAGCAAAAGCAGAGGAAGAGGAAATGCTCAACGCTATTGGAAATGTCAGTTAAAGAAGGACCTGTCTACCCTTGATGTTATCCCTCGACGATTCAAGAAAATTGTCTATTTGGAATCCAAAGCAACATCAGCACTACATCATTCAAATGACCAGCAAACTTCGATCCATTTGAGTTAATTTTCGATCACTTTTTGACATATATTGGGTGGTATTTTAGCCATAACTTGACAAGTGTTTGTTTTCCAGTGCTCAGTATCCGGATGAGAATTGACAGTGACAATCTCGCCATAATCGTTTTCAAAGAAGTCAGGTCCAATCACACTTCCGGGGCGTAGAAAGCACCAGGTGTAGTAGCCTCTCTCCAATTTTTTTAGGATTCTCGGAGCCCCCAATGGTGCAATTTGGTTATTTAGGTATCCGCCGAGCTAGAAATATTCCTCCTCGCTGAAGAAAATTTTTTTTTGGGGAAAAATTGCGTTCCTCAGCTTATTATTCAAGCACCCAATCGACGTAACTATGACGTTGTGAAAGACCAGCTGGATTTAGTTGCTGTGTGAGCTGGACTTTTGATGAATGTAGGTGTAAGTCCAAGTGCAAAATACGCCATAATATGCCGTAAGGAAATCCCCGCTCTTGAGAACGTCGAGAAATAGACACTTTTGGGCCTTCGGCTGCACTTTCACTTACAGCAACAATATTTAAGGTGAAACCAGCAAAACAATGATGCAAATTCCTTACAATATCTGTAACCAATCGGATCTCTTCAAATTTCTTTCAATTTTTATTTGAGTAGTTGAACGATTATGTGCCCCATAATATCCTCGTATAGCACAAAATGTGGCCACGTGGCCAAATTTTAAATGAATTGAAGTAAAAATTGTGGATAGAGAGTCATAAATATAGAGCTTTCGTGAACCGTTATATTATAAATAAATTTTTTTTTAAGAATTTTTGCTCAACTTTTGAAAATTCTTATGACATTTTCTTGAAAAGTACTGAGTTGAATTTTCTCAAAAATGGGGTGGGCACGACACTACATTTATTAAAAAAATTAATTTTTTTTTTACAAATTTTATTATTTATTGCTGCCGTATTTCAGGGTCATTCTTATAATAAAAATAGAAATAGAAGTGATAAGGAAGCATTTCATGCGTAATCAAAGCAACGCAGAATTTTCGAAAATTATTCATAAAACTTTCATACAGAACTTAAAAAAATATCTATAATAGAATAGGCTTGCCTACGAGCGCTCAAAATTCCACCCTCCTCATAAAATCTTGCATATTTCAGTATTGTAAGAGCCTCTCCTAGGAGAACTATCAATTTCTGTTAAAAAATCACAAGCTTACACTATCTTGCAAAAGTATCTTACATATAGACACGTACACACTGCATTTTATAAATAATATGTGCGTACATACTCGTATATATGTTTGTAAATGCTAAAAAAAAGAAGCAAAATCTCTAATCACTACTCTTTGCTTTTCATCACTATACTTATAAATTTAACAAGTACACCAATGATGACCAACGTCCAACTCCGCACCGCCACCACAATTCACTCTCACTCTTCATGCTGACGTCGCATGCACTAGTCTCTTTGTATGCATGTGTCATGTGTGTATGTGTTTTTGGCGAGAATTCCACACTCAGGTTGCACGTCCGATGAATTATTACTTTTGCTTGCCTTTGCAACACAAACATGTAATTATGTTGATAAAAATCGAAAAATAATTTAACAACAAATACAAAGGCACACACGAACACACATATATACGCATATGGAGGAGTAGTAGAGCAATACAATGTTTATACACGACTGTTGTTGTTGTTGTTGTTGTTGTTGTGGAAAAGTGAACATCAAAGCAACAAACAAATAGTAAAGAGCGACAGACAGACATTCACCTACGTATAATATCCGTGTGTGCTGGACTGCATATTTACTTTTCAGTGGCTGTCTAACTGATGTACTGCCTGCCCAACCAACAACTGGCCGGACGATGGATCACCAGCAACCTCGCGCTGCTTAGGTTTTACTAGTGCAAAATCTCTACATATCCACTGCCAATCAGCCGAAGAGAGCTTTAGGTGCTGCTGCTTGCTGCTGCTGCTCCGGCATGTATCAGTTGGTCTTTTGTTGTTGCCTGCACCATATATATGGAAGGAGTTGAAAGTTTGTTGCATGAACGGCTATATGTATGTATGCATGCAGGTATCTTATGTACTGTATCTTGCCGGTACAGTGGGCGGTCAACATATTTTTCTTATGATTATTTTATGACAGCAAATAACTAAACATTGCTGAAAGCAATAAAATTAGCAGCAAAGTTATGGAAGGCTTAAAGCTGTAAATACTAAGGACGCAAACCCTACACACATACACAGACACAGACTCACGTAAGTGCATACATATGTGTTTGAAGCTGTTATGCTTTGCTGGTTGCTGGCTGATTTAGCAATATTCATAACGATTTCTGCACATACATACATACATATGTATATATATACAATAAGCGAGCTTGTATGTTTTGTTGGATTTTGAAAAATTGATAAATAATGAATATTTGGTGGGCGTCAGGTATAGAAATAATTGTTTTTAAAAAGAAGAAACAGAAAAAGTTGCCTATGTATATATGCCCTGTAGGAAAATTAAGGCACCCTTGAGAGAGTAATGCACGGAATATATATGTGGTAAGCTAAACTCTGACACCGTCATACCCCATGTCCCAAGGACGTTTTGGAAAGGAAGGAAAATTGGCGGGTGCTGACAGCCAGACCCAGCCAGACGCCCAATGGATCTAAACCCAAAACAAAGTCTCGAGAGATCGGAAAACGGCTCCGGACTCCGTAAGGAAACTAAGACAACCAAAAAATAGTAAACCCCACTCCTCCCGCAAGAGGCCGGTTGCGAGTGATAGTAGTAGTAGTAATATACCTGCAACGTCAGGTTCCCTATGGGGAACGGGGGGCTATTGGATTAGTATTGAGGGACTGAAAACCGTATAGAGGCGTCAGCTACCTCATAATTGATGCTAGGAGACACGGAGGGCGCAGCAGTCCTTGCTAAAGGTGGCATTTATTGACGGTTATGCAGACCTAATTTTAACGTCCGCTTTGGGAAGGTCTGTTTTTCAGATTGATAATGCTCCACTCGAAAAGGTGATATTTAGACTAGCGTTCAATACCTCTTGAAGACATTGCACCCATTCGCTCAATGAAAGAAAGCTTCCTGGAGCCGTGACTCAACTCCAAGGCACGTTTTGTATTTGACAAAAAAGTTTCTAGGCTCCTGAGCATACATATATTTGGCAGGGAAAGAGTGTCAACTGAGTCTATCCAAAACAGAAACTCGAAATCAGAACAGGGTGGGAGATATTCCATCACCACATCACTTGGGAAGGAGATGTCATCGTATTCTGGTCCTTACTAATTTATTGAATACACAAGTGACAGCGCTCACCTTCTCTTCTCCACCTTTCGATTCAGAGCGGGGCACAGTAATGTGGTTACTAAATCTCCGAAAGTGGGAGATCCCCTCAAAGGTGCCCGCTTTGAGGTTGATGACTCAGGAGAGCAGACGATACCGGTAATGGCCGTGATTACCAGTCCATTTCCATAGGTTAAGGGTAGTGTGATGACGAGGGGCTAACCCACGCTCAATATGGTAGACTTCTGGGTTCTGCTAAGCGAAAAACATGCTATTCACGCTTGTTAACTGTCATTGAAGCAGCGTGGTATTCACAAATCTGCTTGACCGCTTATGTAAAGGTAAATTTGATAATGGGTTGGTCCAGGAATATAGTACCTTCGATGACAGGATCAGTAGACTATCCTCACTGAACTACTGACCATATTATGTCAGCTGTGTGGCCAGACCATGGGCTTGTATAGTCTACAAAAAACACTTAACCTTCATTCTTTTGGCAAATCTGTCATCCAGGATTGTTTAAGTGGTGAAGTCGGCAAACCTACCTCTGCTTCTGGTGTCTCTCTATCAGGTATGTAACTAAACTAATTATTTGGGCAGACGTTAAATCCCATCATACCACCCCTTCTCTCTGGCCAATGACTGATATAAACTCTACAAGCCTGGGATGACGATGAAGCAGGAAAACATAAGAAAGGAGGGTCCATTGGAATATAAATATAAGCTAGGAGAGGCAATGCGAAACTCGTGGTGCCTCTTCTGTGAACAAGTGGACAAATTGAAAGGTTTTGCCGAGGATTTATGGTTCTGTAACGATGAGCTATACGAGATATACGATGACATTAACATAGTTCAACGAATGAAAAGAAAGCTGGGGAGATTTCAATAAAGAAATTAGATACTCTTAACTTTTCGTAAAATATTTTTCTTTTAGAGCAAAAAGTATAGGAGAATTCTTATCATAGAAATATTTGATCGATAGTAATCGATAATAAAAGCTCTATTCTAACAGCGGATAGTGGAAATCATGCTCGAAAGATGGAAAATTATTGAGATAAGGTGCTGAGTCTGAGTTGCTTGGATAATCCATCCAATTTAATGTGCTATTTTTTAATGTCCGCTCAGAAATCTATGGAAACTTCTCATTGTGTCTTCGAGAATTTTCCGCACATACCGTCCACGAATATTTCAAGCAAACTTTTTCGTGTATTTTGCAGTATTTCGAGCCATTAAAAGGCGTCCATTTGGGTGATATAGAAGATCCCAAGAGTATAAATTTTACTTATTGAGCAGCTGTTTTTTCTGCAGCGCATATAAGAACTACCTTTATGAAACCATTATTTTTGTTCTGCAGCCAATTAATGCTGAAATTCGTCTTTATTGTTGGTCAACACAATTAAAATTGAAAAGAAAAATTTCACTTTTTTTCACCACAATAATTCATGTTTTTGTTATCAGACTTAATTTACATCTTTATTGCATGCTAATTTCTGTTTATACAATTAATATAAACAGCAACAACAAACAACAAAAACAACAAGCAAATATCATAAACAACTAAATTCAGTGAAAATATAAGCTTTAATGCGAGCGCTCATAACTTTTCCATGTATCAGCATGGAAATTATACACGTACATATGTATAAATACTCGTACATATGTATGTATGTATGTATATAATGTGCTATTGTTCTCATTACAACTCCATTATGAAGCGTGTGAGTTGTTGGTTGGGCTTTACATGACGACGTGAAGGCAGAAGGTAGGCAAATGCAATAAAATCCACCAAGGCCAGCGAGAACGCGTGAGCAAGTGTGCTCTGGTGGTTAAAGTTTTTTTTTTTAATTTTTTTTTTTTTGAACGCAGGTGTAGTTTATTTTTGAAGCAGGTAATAAAGGTTTAACAGATATAATAATATCAAAAACAACAACAACAACAACAACAACAAGTTGGTATTGCCAGGCATGTAAATGCGCACGCACTTCCGCCATGAAAGCGAAACCTTTCCACCGGCCAACCAACCACAAGTAAGCTGCGCAAGAGATCAATTAACCAACCAGCCAGGCGGCGGCATATTCACTTTCAAGCTACACCCCCGCTGTGCTTTTAGGCGATTTTAATGAACACAAAGTTGTGAAAAAAAATTAAAATTTTTTTTTGAGTGTGAAACGAGGTAAAAACATTTTTTTCGCTACTTTAATTAAAATTAATTTTTTTATTTTATTTTTTTTTATTTTTTTTATATTTTTTTTTTATTTTTTTTTAATTTAATTTTTTTTTTTTAATAATTTTTTATTAAAAATATTTTTTTTCTTTTCTTATTTTAATTTTTAATTTTTTATTTATTTATTAATTTTTTTCTTGTGTTTTTTTGTATTATTTTTTTTTTTAATTTTTAATTTTTTTTTTAATTTTTCTTTTGTTGGCCTGGCGCGCAACATTTTTAATCAACTTACCGCTGCTTAAATGTTTGTAATAAAATTAATTACATTGGCTTAATTCCCACTAAATAAAGTTATTTTAATGCAAAAAAATGTTTATTTATTATTAAACTTTGAAAAAAAAAACCAAAAATTCATTTAATATATTCTTATCATCTCTTCATGCTCCCATTCGCGCGCTTTATTATTTTATTTATTATTGTCGGCAGCCTTCATTATTTTTTTTTATTTCTACAACTTTTTTGTTGTTGTTGCACCAATTTTGTTATGCTAAATTAATTTTCATTATATTTAAACATTTATTAATTGAATAATCGTGTCGCAATGTGTGCGAGTGCGTGCGTGTGTGGCCTACGTGTGAATCTGCCGTAAAATGCGTGCTCTCCAAATGCAGACATAACAACAACAAAAAAACTGTTATAATATATTATTAACTGTAACAAAAAAGCTCTAAATATTGTAATTTGTTGGCAGTGAGCCTAATTAAGTGGGCTAAATTTGGCTTGTTGGCCGCCTGCTTGCCTGGTTAGGCGCTCAGTGAGTTGAGTTGCCCACTGTTTTTGGGCTTAGCAGGTGCTACTGGTTTTTTTTTTCTATGGCGACCATCAATAGCGTTTGCTGCTATTTTTTTCTTATCTTGTTTTTTTTTTTTTTTTGTTTCATGCAATAATAACTTTTGATTAATTACCGTTTATTTTTTCGAAAGGCTGATATTATGTTAATATCAGTTGAGCGCCAAATAACTTCTCAACGGAAAAATAATCATTTTCTTGATTGTTTACTGTGTGGCCTGTGGGAAATTAAATATAATAATTATATAAAAAAAAAAAATCTCAGCCTACGAGTAAAATAAGCCTAGTAGATTCTTTTAAGGTAATTTTCCATCACTTTTTGCCACATTTTTGGCGGCCACAACTTGACCAATGTAAGTTTTCAAGTGCTCAAGAGTTAAATGTCTATTCCCATAAACACGGTCTTTCGCATAGCACCACAAAATAAAAGTTCAACGGTGTTAAATCGCACGATCTCGGTGGCTAATTGACATCGCCAAGAGGAAAGATCACGCGGCCGGTCAATTCCTTTCGCAATAAATCCATATTCGCTCGTGTTGTATGACGTGTGGCACCATCTTTTCGGAACCACATATTGTCTTCATCTACAGGCCACAAAAAAGTTGATTATCATGCGACCTTAACGTTCCTAATTGACAGTGACCGTCTTGTCGTTATCATGCTCGAAGAAGTAAGGTTCAATCACGACTTCGGAGCAAAGAGCACACCAGTCAGTAAGTTTTTTTGAGTGTATTGACCTCTCTTCAATTATTTTAGGTTTTATGGAGCCCCAAATGCGAAAATTTTGCTTATTTAGTTATCCAACGAGTGAGAAATGTGCCTCGTCGCTGAAGTAAATTTCGTTGGCTGGCTTCAGCTGTTGTGTGAGTTGGACTTTATGTGGATGTAGGTGTAAGTCCATACGCATTCCGGTCTACCGATCTATTTACATTTCGACGCACTCTCCGAGAACACGCGGTAACTGCTCAATTTTTGTGAATATGAGGTTTTAGGGGGGTATTTGAGTAGTTAGTTTTCGGCTATATGGAAAAGATAGCTCGTTCCATGAACAATGCTTTATTTCAAGTCAAGTTAGCTCAAGAGCAGCGTTGGGAAAAAACTCAGCAAACTTCATCTGAGTGAAATAAAAGGAGTTAGGAAGAAAAACGAAAGACCTTCGTATACAGAAATAGGAGAGATTGTTCGGCGTCAGTATAAAATACTGGAATTGGCTTGATTTACAAAAGGAAGGAGAACGATCAACGACACTGAAGATGGCAGAACGCCGAAACCGGTTTGTCTCCAAACCAAATTTGACAAGGGACGACGGGAACTCGTTCCAATATTCATCAACTTTTCACCCTGTCGGAGAATCAACTGAACAAAACCAATCGATTCTCAAAGTAATGATTCAGAGATGTCACGCCCGAACATATACGTGTAGAAACGAGAGAGGTGATCTGACGACTGATCTTCAGAGCATACTTGGTATAGGGAGGGAACACTTCGCCAGTCTGCTATCAATGGAACGCCAGACGTTAGAGCAATCGAATCAAAAATCTATGAAGATTTTTGATCATTATGGCCCTTGCTATCAAGCAAGCAAGAGTCAGTGGTTTTTGTCACTGAGTTTTAAATACAGCGACCAGAAAAGGAAGAATGTGAGATGATAAATATGGGAAAAGAATTGTTTCTTACTGCAGTCACTCTTCTTCTTTGGATTGAAATTTTGATATAGGAAGAATGTTTTATAATCAAATTTCATCAATTGCGCGAAGGCTAAAGCCACGGAAGATACGATACCAGAAGGGAGTAAAATTTGTTGATAGACCGAGATAACTCATATGGAGCATCGATTGAAATTTCCACGTTTCACGTTTTCTCTCACAGTACTTCCTCTTCATTTTACCCTTCTGATCTGCTATCGGTTTGCTTTTGCTGGATATGATTTCAGTATGAGGTTTCCAAAACATTGGTTGATTGGTCGCTTGAGAGTGGAGGTTGAGGACTTGATCGCAATCGGCCGGCCTAAAGCCCATTGTGTCCAAAATAGCAGTCCATTTATGAAATTCTCACATTTTCCTGGGCGGATAGAAAAATAATATTTTTATGCAATTTGGAATTACCCTACACATACACATATATGTAGAGTGCTCGTAATGCTTGCCACATTCCTAAGGCTCATTTACACATTTGGCGTTAATAATTACAAAAAGCTATAAAAAAAGAATTGAAGATGAGCTTGTTACAGCGAATTTAATTGAAATGCAAAAAGACTTCATTAACACCACCACCAACTGGCTGTCAGCCAGACTGCCAGCCTTCATACAACTGTTGCAATGATACATTTTTACATAGATATTTAAATCACTCGCTGTCTACTAATGCGGTTGTAATGATGGCAAGCTCGCTCGCTAGCTCGCTCCCTAAATATTGTAAGCTGAGGGGGCGCGCACTAGGTTAGTCGCAAAATTCTCATCAATCAAAATGCAAAATCTGTAGATGCTAAACAAGACAGGCGTACAAACAGACACTAAAGCCTGAAATGAAGAAAGAAACAAAGCAATAAATGAAAGACAACTTCAACTGGTGTGGTAGGTAGGCAGGCAAGCCGGCAGGCAGGAAATTGCCAAGATGTTGCCATATTTTTATGCCCACTTACGAGTATGCCATTGCTGGCTTAGCGGCGCTTAGAGATTTTTTTTTTATACTTTTGTGCGAATTTAGGGTGGAAATGATGCCATTAAATGAAACTGATAAAGAATGAGCGTTTATGTAAATGAAAAATTGATGTTGCAAGCGAGCGGAAAAAAAATAAAAACAAAAAATAAAAATTTAAAAAAAAGATATAAAAAAAGAAAATGAAAGGAAAATAGTGTTTGAGAAAAAATAAGGCCAGTTTGACAGCCAAATTGCAATGAAGTTAACTAGTTAAAAACTACTTCTTAACTAGTATGGCAAAGAAACGCAACTAGTGCCCAAATGCTCTTCTTTTCATATGACAAACATCAGTTTTTAACACAAAAAAATTTCTACGACGGCAATTGACAGATTGCGGTAAGATATATACTAGTCTCAGACTAGTTAAAAATTAAAATAAAAATTACTAATACAATTTTTTAATTTTTTTTTTATTAATTTTTTTTATTTTAATATTTTTTTTTTTTTTTTTTTTTGTTAAGCGATTGAGGAGGATGTTACACTAATATTATTAGTTTATATATATTCAATAAAACTCTTTTTTATCTACAAAATTTTTAGTGTTTAAATATATAAAAAATATAAAAAATTACCAAAAAAATTTATAAAAAAATATTTAGATTAATTTAAAAAAAAAAATGTTACCAAAAAAATTTTAAAATTACTTCAAATAACGCATTCGTTAAGAGTCTCTGTATCTGTATTAATTTTGTATTTTTTTGTAATTTTTGTACTACTACAATCAGTCACTAGTAGTGCACTAGTAATTTTTCAAATTCAAAAACGGTTTTGAAACTATGTACATCCCCTTAGCATTAGCTTAGTGAAATGTGCTCAAGCGTAGCTCAGCTTTTTACCCACAAGTAGCGTAAGAAATGCAGAACATTTCAAGAAATAATGAAGAACTTGCTAAGCCACTTGGGCATGGGTGATGTCAGTGATTTCTTTTTAGGCTAAATAGTATGCCAAAAGCAAATAAAGTCATTGTATTTGCTTTTTTTCTTCTTTTTTTTTTTTTGCATATGCAAATACACACACAACTCAACAATATTCATAACAACAATATTTCCTGTCTCAGTTTTTCCTTAATTACAATGTGTGGCATTGTCTTGAACCAACCAAACGATTTATAATCTAATAGATACACTATCTGAACGTTTAAAAGCTACTTAAATGTGATATGCTAAATGGCCAAATGTCCTAAGCAGCTGAGAAGTTGTGAAATTGCGAGGAAAAAAATAAAATAAAATAAAATAAAAATTAATGGGAAAATGTGTGTGCGGAGAGAAAAAAACGCGCCGCGAACTAACACCAAATGTGCGCGTTAATGAATAAATGGCAACGGAAGAAAATAACAACCTGATGAAATGATAAAATGATAAATAGTAGAGTGATATTTACTCTGTGTGTATGTATGTATGCATGTATGTACCAATGTGTATACAATCCGTAAGACTGTATTTGTAGGAGCTGTAGGCATCTGCGAAGCAAGGTTAGGATGGAGAATACTATAATTCAGCTGGCATAAATATTTAGCAGACTGCTGCCTTCAAACTTACGAGGGTGGAACTGAAATTAAATTCTTCTTTGCTAAATAAAATCCTTTGATTTTTTTTTATTTTTTAATTCTTGGTTTTATTTTCATTTTGGTTTTTTTAATTTTATATTAATTTTTTTTTGTATAATTTTTTTTTCATTCTAATTTTTATTTTATTTAAATTAATTTTATTTTATTTTTTCATTCTATTTTATTTTATTTAAATTAATTTTATTTTTTTATTTTATTTTACTTTATTTCAATTCATTTTATTTTATTTTAATTAATTTTATTTTACTTTTTTTATTTTTTTATTTATTTTTTTATTATTTTTTATTAAGTCTCTTTTATTTTTTATTCTTTTTAATTATTTTATTTTATTTTTTTTTAAATTAATTTTATTTATTCTATTAATATATAATTTACTTTAATTTATTTTATATTTTATATTTTATGTAATTTTATTTTATTTATTTTATATTGTTTTATTTTATTTTTTTCTATTTTTTTTTTTCTTTTATTTTATTATATTTTATTTTACTTTATTTTAAGCTTTCAAATTTTATTTTATTTAGAATTTCGTTTGTTGACCATTTTATAACTCCAAAAGTATTCGATACCACGGGTATAGCAAACGCATTTATGGTAAGTGTTTGGTTTGTTCCTTTCCTTTCAAGATAATTATTTTACGGCATTTCTCAAGACCAACAGAAAAAAGTGTTGCAAAAAATTCCAAAAGCTTTTCAAGATGGTTTGGCTTGCTGGCATACAGTTTCAGATCATCTAAATAGAAGAGATGACTCATTCGGTATTTGCCAATCTGACCATGCTTCGCCACTTATCATGCTGATGACGAGCCACAGTGGACACAGTGAATCGCTTTGGAAAATGTCATTGCTTATACTTATGTCCTTCATGTACTGAGCAGTTCCAGATAGTGGCAATTTTATGCGAGTTCTCCAATATTGCATAATTTTCTCTAGGCAGAGTATTATATTGGGATTGAATTTATACAAATGCAGCACTTCGATTAGCTATGAATGGGGCACTTAACCAATCGATGTACGCTGCATAGAGATTTCTGCTTTGCTTTTTTGATTGTCTAAGTAACGATTTTATGCACCCTTTCAGTCCTTCTGCAATCAAATTTTTTGCTTCTATGTGTTCATAAAGGATGTGGGATATGCATGACGTCAGTATTTTATAGACAAGCGGGAGGGAAGTTGCTGGTCTGAACATGAAAGGCTAAGGTAAATTATAATTTTACGTTATCATGTACATACCTTGCACCTAATGTTTTTTTTTTTATTTCTTATTATTTTTATATATTTTTTTTAACTTTTTTAACTTTTTTTTAATTTTTTTTATTTTACTTTATTTTATTTTATTTTTTCATTTTATTATTATTTTATTTTTTCTTTTTTCTTTTTTTTTATTAACTTGTTCTTTATTTTTAATTTTTATTTTTTAATTAATTTTTTATTTTTTTATTTTACTTTACTTTTTTTTTAATTAAGTTATTTTATTTTTATTTTATTTTATTTTATTATTATTTTATTCTTTTTATTTTTTTCTCTAAGAATAAATACTCTATAATCCACCCTCGTATTGTCCAATGAAACAACTCGAGTTAGACAAAAGTCTCTACGTATGACTGTGTGTAAGTAGATAACTAACATTGCATTCAAATCGCACGTTTAACACGTTCCTTTGCCACACGGCCATTGTCTGTAGCAGTAGCTACAATAACTCGCCGTTTGCCGCAGTCGTTTTGGCTTTGGTCATTAATTACCACGCTAATTATAGTCTGCGCGAACTCATTTACTTTTGCGCGTAAAATAGTATCACAAAAAAACGATAAAAAAACGACGGCAGCAGCAAATACATAACGAGCAGCAAATTAACAAATGCATATCTGCACATCTACATAAGTGTTTAACTAAGCTCTCATAAAGGAAATTTATTTACATACTCGTAGATGCAGAGGCAAAATACGCACATTAGCAGTGAATTTTATTAATACTTGCACTTAAGTGTAGTGTTATTTATGTATTTAGCGTAGTTAGTCGTGCATATCCTTTCCACATCTCGAATATCAATTTTGTTTTGTATGATGGATAAATATTTCCTTTGTACTGAGCTTGGATTGATTAAAGAAGATAATTAAGTGACACGTTAGATGGGGTTTCACATGGAATAAACGAATTCAATATCTCTTCCTTCTCTTTTTTTCTCAAAATAATTTAAAACCCAACAATTTTTCCACTTCTCTTCTGAAAAAATGATCACCCATTCACGACACGCCCCACTAATATAACCTCAAAGTATGTATGCTTGTATTTGCACAAAAAATCGAATGAATATGTATGCCGTGGAATCACAATAATGGTTTGGTGAAAAATATTACCTTTTCTGTAAAGTATTTTAATGTTTAATGCATATATTAAATACATAACAACAACAACAACAACAAAAGTGACAAAAAAACGCACAACATCAGTAGTGAACACTTTTGCAAATCAGTTGGTGATAATTGCCTGCAAGGGCCACCGAAATAACCGCACAAGAGAGTCAGCATTTTTCAAATACCAAATATTTTTTACGCTCAATTCCCAAGGTAATATTGATTAATCTATAAGCAGCTCATTAACAATAAGTAGTCATTTACTGCATTGCACTTTTATTTATTTATTTCCTCTTTGTCTTTTTCTATTTTTCTTATTTTCATTTTGCCTTTTTGCCAAATGGAACATCGCAGAAATTCCTTGCAACCATTTATGTATGCTTACTACTGAGACCATCCATGCTACCACCAAGTAACCACACCGGTAGTGCTTGTTGTTGTTGCCTTGAATCTGCGCTTCGACTAATTGCGCTGCTTCTGCAACTGCAGCGCAGTGGTGCTATGGCGTTGTAATGGTGCAATGGGCAGCCTCATTTAGCTGCTACTGGCATTGAAATTAATCAGCTGCGGCCGCCAAATGAAGCGCCCTCGTCCTCCTTTGATGGGTGTGTGTGTGTGCTTGTGTGTGTGTGTGCGAAGCGAAGGTAAAGCATTAAAGCAATTGCAGTCAGCGAGCTGCCCTTTTGCGACTGAAAGGTATGCAGGTTAATGAGAATGTGTGGGACAAAGTACACTGGTGTGCAAAAAAAAACTGGAGAAACGGAAACTACAAAAATGAATTCAATAAGACAGAATAACAAAATCAAAGAAATTAACAAAAAAATTTATAAAACTGAATATAAATAAAATAAAATAAAACAAGAAATTTAAAAAAAAAACTTTATTAAAAAAAAATAAAAAAATAATAAATAAATAAAATAAAAATAAAACAAACAAAAAATTAAACTAAAATAAAATAAAATAACTTTAATAAAACAAAATATAATAAAATATAATAAAATTAAAAAAAAAAAAATGAAACGAAATAAATAAAAATAAAATAAAATAAAAACACTCTGAATTTAAATCTAAAATTAAATTAAACTAAATTAAATTAAAAAAATAAAACAAAATATAATATAAAAGTATATAAAAAAATATAAAATAAAATAAATAAAAATCAAAATATAAAAATAAAATAAAGTAATATAAAATAAAATAATATAAAATAATATGAAAGAAAATAAATTAAAAAAAAATAAAAAAAATTAAAAAAAAAAATTAAAAATAAAAATAAAAATAAAAATTAAATAAAAAAGTAAATTAAATAAAAGAAAATAAAATAAATTAAACTTCATAAATTTAATAAACCCAAAAAAAAATAGCAGATAATAAATGATTTAAATTAAAAAATAAAAAAAATTTACTTAACTAAAACATTGTTAAATTTATAAAACAATTAAAATAATAAAACAATTATATTTAAAACAAATAAAAAATAAATAAAAAAATGTACTAGAATACAATAAAATAAAAATAAAATAACAAGAACAAAATAACAAAAATTAATAAAAAATAAAACGAGTAAATTATTAAAAAGTAAATAAAATAAAAAATAAAGTAAATAAATTAAAAAAAAAATTAAAAAATTAAAAATAAAAATAAAAATGTAAATAAAATAAATTAAATAAGATAAAAATAAACAAAATAAAAAATACATAAAAATTAACTAAAATACAATAAAATAAAATATATTAAAAAAATAAAAATAAAAGTAAATAAAATAAAATAAAATAAAAGAAATTAAAATATTAATGAAATTAAATAAAACACAATGAAAGAAAAAAATAAAAATTTGAGAACTTAAAAAAAAATCAAAAATATTAATTAACATAAAAATAAAAAATTAAAAATAAATTAATTATATTAAATTTTTTTATAATATATGCTTCTCAATTTCACACAACTGTAGGCAAACTAATTCGTTTGTTAACATATATGTTTTGTGCAAATTTCTATGATGTAATGCCTCACAGGCAAGTCATTTGTATGCGTGAATATGCGCAAAATGCTATGCAACGCACACACTGGTACGTATGCATGTTGACTTACAAACATATGTTCGTATATATTTTCAGGCCTACAAAAAAAAACCTATACAACACAACAACATCGAATAGTTAATCAGCGCCTTTGGCATTTTAAACACCAAAGCGCCAAATGCCAAACCGCAGAAACTCGCTAATATTGCAGCGACTGCGTCGTTTGTTGCAACATTACACGAATTTCCTTCTATTTTTTTTTATTTGCCTGCTATTTTTCGCCTCTGAGCCACTTACCTACATATATTTGCAGCTAATATCTAAGCACTTTTGCCGCTGCGGGCGTACAGGCGTCTATTATTTGCTTTTGAAGCACACACACATTCATATGTAATGCGCGTTGTGTTGGCAGTGATGCTACAAAGGCTGCTACTTGCTACTTGCAACATGCAACATGCGCATGTCAAGTCATGTACGCGTAGATTTGTATATAAATAAATATTTTCTTACTTCTTTTCTTTCACATATAAATCTCTCTGTGTGTATGTGTGTGTGTGTTGATGCGCGTGCGTGCGCTCATGTACTTTACAAGCAGCTAACAACTCCACCTGCAAATTACAAAATTACCAACTGATAATTTTTACCTTACTTCACGACTACCACCGTGCACACACAGACACACAAACACATCATGCATATATGCAGCACACACGCTCACACACCACTTGCCATATACAAATTGGCCTGCCAAGTGCTTGCAGCAGAAATGCTTGCGTTAGTTTGTAGTTAACAAGTAGCACGTTGCGGCTGGCGGCAGTGCTGAGATTCGCTTTTAATTTGTTGCAAATGAAGCAAATGAAGGTAAAAGAACCAAAAAAAACCGTTGCAAAACAACAACAAATACTACGTTCAGTTATGGTATCTGTGGCATGTACGCAAGTGTATTAACAAGTAGCTTCCCTATTTTGCCGACTCTCTGCCACACACCGCTACCTCCCCTAGCTCATTTGTCTCGTTTGTCGATGATGGTTTACATAGTCTTATGCGCCTTTACTTGGCTCGAGTTGGCTTCGCTGATTCTTTGCCACTGACTTGGCCGCCAACACTTGTTTGTAATGGCCGCGTCCTTTATAATTGTTGTTGTTGTTGCTCTGAATTACTGCTGCCGCTGTGATTCCTGTGATTCACCACTGTCTCAGCTTAATTGCTTATGGACTAGTTTTGATTGGTGGCGCAAGCGTGAGCAAAAAAAAAATAAAATTAAAATAAAAAATAATTAAAAAATAATTAAAAAAAAAAAAAAAAAAAAAATAAAAATAAAAACTTAAACTCAAATTGAGAGGAAAAAACGCGAAAAAATATAAAAAGTAAACAAAATCATTAAAACAAACCAAAAATACCTCATTTGTTGCTACACTTGCCGTAGAGTGCCTAGGAGAAGCAAGCAGGCGTCACTCATGCACTCATTCATACATATAAACATACACACATACACACATATAAGCGATACGCAATTTACTATTTTCAACTCATACAACAACAACAACAACCACTTTCTTTGCTCAACAATTATTTTAGCCTTTATATATCATACATACACACATACATATATGCATAGTTCCACCACACAACGCCCTCCCGCGCCGCCCTGTCGTTTACTCGCTTGTTGTTCAGTTTCTAATTAATTAATTTTTCAAGCTTGTTGATGTCTTACGAGTATAACGTAAGATTTTCTGCTGCTTACAATGTTGCTATTTCTGGTTTTTCCCTCTCTTTCTCACTCTCCGCTGCGCATCTTCATTACGTTGTGCTTACTGTATTAGCTTCTTCTTCTTCTTCGTTTTCTTCTTTTTCTTCTTCTTCTTGTTCTTTGCTCAATCTTGTTAACAAGTTGATTAGTGTTTTGCTCTGGCCGGTTGGACGCTGTGTGCAGTGTTTCGCGTGCGCTGGTTGAACGGGGCAGAGGTATATGTTGAGGGTTAGTTCTCCTTACATTCTTATTTTCAACATACATCGTCAGTGTTGTTGCTATATTTAAAATCCAATTTCTTTAAACAATCCTCAATCCACTATAATCTTCTAGAAATGGAATAGTCTTTTCGAACTACATATTGTGCGACTTTAATGGTAGGATATAGTGAGATATAAGGAGAGTGGACATAACTATATATAACTAGTCACATCATTCATGTTCGCTCAAATTTCGGAGCTCATTTGGGATGTGCGAGGATTGAGGAAGTTCCAGAACGTGGATGTCCGACAATATCTCGCCACTCTTTCCTTTTCTTCGAACTTTGGCTGCAGTTGGAAATATCCAAATGAAAGCAGGACGGTATTCACCTGATTCTTCAAATGGAGTGGAGGTTTTCCTCTTCATCTGTTTTCATTACCGGACATTCCAACGATTACATCATTCGGAGGACATGGCCTAGCCAGCTGACTCTTGATTCACTTTTCACTCTTGCACCCTATATCAGGTGTTAGAGTTTAGTTTTGGTTCATCGATAGAGGGCTTAACTTTTCAATTGCTTACCCAGTTCAAGGTAGCACCTGAATAAAAAATTAATGCTATTTAAAATTAAAAATTTCCTAGTTAAATTCTTAACAGATGCATAACAAAAAATAATTAAAATATTTATGTTATCGAAGAGTACACTGGTTTACATACAAGCAAGCAAAATTTTAATTACTAAACTCTACAGATTAGCAGCTTAAGATTTCTAAGATACTGCAAGCTCAAGCTTTCTAAGCTATTAAATGGTAAGCCAAAAACTTTGCACTCTGCGTATTTTTTAATTTGCATTAACAGTTTAACTTAAGCGTCTTTAATCAATTACACTAGTTTGGCTAAGCAGGCTGTCGACTTAAGCTCCACTTCGAGCGGTTTTCATATCCTATCTAAGCAAATTTAAATAAAATGCAATCAAATACTTGTCTAGTTGGTAAAAAAAAATTAATTGCTGAAATATACGCGTATACTTAACAATAAGAGAGAGAGAGAGGGAGAGAGAGAGAGAGAGAGAGAAAGAGAGAGAGTGTTCGCGTCTATGAGGCTTGAGCTGCATGCTTGCCTAAGTAATGTGCATATAACATATGAGTGAGTAAGTGAAATTAAATAATTAGAAAATCGTGTTATAAGCACAAAAGGAGAACTTTTCTTGGATAGGAGCATAATTTTATAATTAAAATGTTTTTACTAAGAAGGATTTACATATTTTCTAACGATTTATTATCATTTTATTCAAAATGAGTTTGTGGCTTAAGTCTTTGGTTTTTTATTTTATTTTTTTTTAATAAAAGTAAAAATATTTAATTAACTGAAAGTGTTTCGGTCTATTATTTCACATCGAAAAAAATATTTTTATTTAGTTTTTTTTACATAAAATTATTGTAAAATTTAATAAGAATTTACACAGCAATACACATATATAAACATTTCTACCTTCAAAATTAAATTAATTAAATATTTAAATTTTTAAATAACAATCTAAATTATAATTACGATAATATTGAAATTTTTAGTGCTACCCTAAATATCGCCTGCAGCTTCAAATTCCTTTAATTCCAGTTTTTTTTTTTGACAAATTGGTTAATATTACAACAATTTTTTTTTTTAATATTATCTACACACTTGCAGTGGCTAAAGTTGATTTTTTACCCTTACAACCTCTCTTACTGTTAAAATATTTATTTCTATTTGTATATTCGCGTGAATTTCCACACATAAATAAATCTTTGTATAACTTCCTCTCAGGCCGTCATCACCTGTTGGATGATGCATGAGCACCGATCAAAATATTAACCATCGTAGATACATCACTATCAAAGTACTGGTAAACACAAGCAAACTTACGCATGTAGTTATATATACAGACATATTTACATATTCAAATTTTGTGTGTTATTTTCCATTGGCTACCGTGTCGAGTGGCAGTGATATTTAAATGTGTAAAACCCTTTCGTAGTGAATATATTTTATTGAGAAAGATATATGGAATGTGTGCCCAGCAAACCAAACGGATTAAACACTGAAAGGAAAAAATATATAAAAAATATAGAAACAGCACGATTTTATCGCAAATTAAATGTGTTATTAAGATATTAATAACTAAGAAAATAAACTCAGAGGCAGACAACATTCGGAAATCAGTCGAAATTTAATCCATCTAGCGGCGTTTTATAGAGTTTTTGTATACAAATTCTTACTTAAAGGAAAAGTGTGTTGAATAAATTAAATAAAATTTAATTTTAACACAATATTTACTTAAAAAAATTCATATTGAGTTGACTACTTTTTGCTTAGTATCCCTACATTTTCATACAATTATATATACAAATGCCTCCGTTTAAATTTTTTAAGTCCAATCGTATTTATTACGATATTTCGCTGTGCATGTGCTAGCCGCCACTTCCTTGTGCATGCGTGCCGTGATTGTCATTTAACAAGTTGTTAATTTTATTCAAGGACACATTTTTTCACACAATCAACACAAAACACACTCAATGCCACAGGAGGAACAGAAAAAAAGCAAGTGGAAAAATGAGCTAAAATAAATATGGCAAGAGTCAGCATTTATAACGTGTATGTATGCATTGAATTAAAGCATATATTTACATACATAAATATGCAGAAATATTTCTACATTTATACATATAAATGTATGCAAAAAATTTTCAAAGCTATATTGAAAAATGACTCAACCTCGTTTTGCTCGACTGCATTGCTTTGCAATTGTTGAACATCAACGCCTCAAAGGCAGCAAACAGCCAACAGACTGCGGCAACGGACAACAGGCAACAGGCAATTCATCTTCCTTACGCCAAAATGTTATGGTGCGAAAGCTGCAAACTGCAAGTGGCAAACTAGCAATGTAAAATTAAAAAAAAAAAAATTAAAAATATATTTAAAAATTGAAAAAAATTTATGTAAAATACAACGCTATCAATGAATGTAAAAAAAAAAAAAAGTTAATTAAATGTAAAAAAAAATTTATAGAAGAATTATACAAAATAACATAAAATAAAATGACAAAAAAAAAACAAATAAAATATAAAATAAACTAATTCAAATAAAGGAAAATAAATAAATAAAATGAACTGAAAAAAATAAATATAAAAAATAAAATAAAATAAAAAATAGAAATAAAATAATATAAATAAAATAAAAAAATTAAAGAAAACGAAATGAAACAAAAAAAAATCAAATAAAATGAAAAAATAAATAAAATAAAATAAGATAAAAAATAAAAACTAAATAAAATAAAATAAACTTAATGATATAAAATAAAATATATAAAATAAAATAAAATGAAACAAAATAAAATAAAATAAAATAAAATAAAATAAAATAAAATAAAATAAAATAAAAAAAACTAAAATAAAATCAAAATAACTTAAGAAATAAAATAAAATTAAAATGAAATGAAATAAAAAACTAAAATAAAATCAAATTAAAAAAAAGAAACTAAACTAAAATAAAATTAAATTAAAAAAAAGTAATAAAAATAAAAAAATAATAATAAAATAAAAAACAAAATAAAATCAAACCAACTTAAGAAATAAAATAAAATAAAAAATAAATAAAAAAAATAAAATAAAATCAAATTTAAAAAAAAAATTCAATTAAATTAAAGAATAAAATAAAATAAAATAAAATAAAATAACATAAAAATAAAATAAAATAAAATAAATTAAAGAAAAAAGTTAAATTTAATAATATAAAATAAAATTAAACAATACAAAATAAAATAAAATAAAATAAAAAATAATAATTATACTAAAATAAAATGAAATAATTTAAGCAAAGCAAAAAAATATAAAGTAAAAAAATATGTAAAAAATAATTTAAAAAGCAACTAAAATAAAATGCGAAAAAAAAATTATTAATATAAAAGAAAGTTTAAAAAAAATTAAATTAGATAAAAAAATAAAATCCAAAAAAAAATAATTTACAAAAGAAAAAAAGAATATAAATTGATTAAAATATAATGAAAAATTAAAAATAAAATAAAATAAAATTATAATAAATAAATAAAATTAAAAAATTATAATAAATGAAAACCAAAAATATTAGATTAAATTAAATAAAGGATAAAAATAAAAACAAACCAAAGGAAAACAAGTTTTAAAATAAAATAATTTAATAATTTAAGTAAAATAAAAATATATTGAAATAAATGAAAATAATTTGAAATGAAACTAAAATAATATATAAAAAAGTAGATGAATATAAAATAAAATGAATAAAAATGAAATTAAATAAAAGAATCAAATTCAATAAAAAAAATGCAAAAGAAGAAAATTAAAATAAATTATTTAAAATATAATAAAATAAAATAAATGAAAAAATTAAAAAATATATAAAAAAAATTGTATAAAATAAATAAAATTAAAAATCTAATAAAGAAAAAAAATTAATTGAAATTAAATCAAATAAAAAATAAAAACAACAAACAAACAGACACTTTTTTTATAAAATGAAGTAATGTTAAACAAATAGAAATTAAGTGTTCTTATTCTCGTTGAAAAAAAAATATTTAAAACAAAATTAATAGACTAAAAATATATATTTGATTTACATACAATAGTTTAAACTAAAATAGAAATAATAATATAAAAAAATTAAATAAAATATGTTTAAAAAAATTAAAAAATAATAATAAATTTGTAAAAAATAGTTAATAAATTATTTTATATAAATAAATTAGATAGAACATAAGGAAGCATAATAAGAAATTAAATTAAATTGAGCTAAATTAATTTAAATTCAATTAAATTAGATTAAATGGAGAGAGGCTAAATTAAATAAAATAAGAAAAAATAAAAAATAAAAAAATTAAATTAAATTAAATCAAAATAAATCCAAAACTAGATTAAATGGTATAACAATTTTCCATTTCCACCCATAAGTGAGTCTAATACCAAATATTCGGCCCATACCGAACTTAGCTCTTTCTTATTTCTTATTTATCATTTTATTTTCATTTGCTATTTTGATTTTGCATAAATTTTTATTTTTGCCAACATCCTGAAATGTGTTTTTGCATATGGAATTGCATGCAACACACGGCCGTCAATAAATTGCCTATACCTATGTTCAAACGTATATATGTATGTATGTACATGTGTACATATGAGCTTTTGCAAACAATTTCGCATTGCAATGCCATCACATTTATTACGCATGCGCAGCGCTGCGCAAGCAAAACCGAATTCAAATAGAATTGCCAATAATTACGGTGTCGTCGTCGTCCATCTCGCTACGACGGCGCTACGGCGCGCTGGACACACATGGCTGGCTGGTTGGCTGGCAGGCAGCTATTCATAGCATTTCGGTTGTTTGTTGCCTGAGATGTGGCACATGCGCAATGGCGTGCGCGAAAATTGTCCAAACTGTCAACGCGCGCGCCGCTCGTATGTATGCTAGAATGCCAACCATTGAAATGCAGCCTTTAGCTGTAAGCGGCTGTAAATGGCGAGTGGCAGGAAGACAGTTAAATGGGCATGCAAAACATAGTTGCATTTACATGCAACTATACACATGTGTGTGTGTTTGTTTGTTTGTTTGTTTGCGTGTATGTCGGCAAACTAATCGACGCATTGGCATTTGCAATGTCCACACAGACGGCGACAATAAATCGTTCATTGTAAAATGTCACTCGTTGACAAAATCCATGCGCACCAAACGCAGTAGCATATTCACATACACACACCTACATAGTTATATGCACATATATATGAGTGTATGTGGCTGCGTGCGTACCTACATTCAGGCGCATCAAACACCAAAGCTAGAGACAAGCCAACCGCCATAGTCCGGCAGGCCGGTGGAGAGGCTGGCAGAGCGCGGCATGCAGTCAGTCCGTCTGTCCATCCTCTGTTGTGGCTTCTAAGGAACTTCGGCTGCTTTGAATGCCACAATGCAACGTAAATGTTGCTCATTTGTTTGCTGTTGCTGTTGATTTGTTGTACTTCTTCTGTTCATTGTTCTTGTTGTTGTTATTGTTGCTGCCGCTGTTTCGTTTTTGTTGTCATTTTTGTCGTTTTTAGCACCTTTTAGGCGACGGCGTCAACATCATCTCAATACCGCATGCTGCCGCATTGCCTCATCGCTTGATGTTGTCCAACATGCTGTCACAATAGTTCGTGCAACATTCGTGTGTACACGGCAGGCAGCAACAGCAATTGTTGCACAGTAGCCAATAAGAGTGTTGACAAGCAGCAGTTGGTGATTACTTGAATGCAAAAAACAAAGTGGGAAAAATAAAAAATAAAAGAAATCATGCGAATTGTACAGAGATTTATGTTTAATAGTTTTTTCTAGGAAGCAAATTTGCAACTCAATGTTGGCGAAAGAAACTGAGGAAGAAAATTGCTAAGCTTAGTAAAAAAAAAAAATCAGAAATTGAAAGGCTGAAATATTGTATTCATCATCATTCCAAAGTTGCCGATTGAATTAAAGTAGGTCTACAGAAAGAAAATGCGTGAGATTTTTGGACAAAAAGTTACATGGTTTGCTCGTCAATACGTTCAAGGGCCGCGCCTGAAAAAAAATTATACAAAATAGCCGTTATCCTAGAAAAACAACAACAAAGAACAAGACCAAATGCCTCGGACAAGCGGAAACCTCCATTTCGATTTTTAAAGCTCTCAGCTCAATCGATGGTGTATTTTTTTTCAATTTTTTTTTCCCATTAGTCCATCAGTTCTTACATTTCTGCGTGTGTCTTCCCTCAGTATTTCGTGCAAAAGCAATTAAGAATTATATTGAAGAGTAAAAATTGCGAAAAGGAAAAAACCTGCACATTTAAAACTAAAACTAAATTAATTTTCTCAACTTCGATTTGTGAGAAGAATTGCGTTGGCTGCCTACTGCCCACTGCACGAGCTGCTCACATACGAGCACATGTGGCACCACCACAATACATACAAATACACTTGAAATACGATGTACAAGCGCCTTTACTTGCTGTATATTGCCACATTTTGTGGCATGTTAGCGGATGCATACACAGACACTCCTACAAACAAACAAGCCAGCATGCATACATACATACATATGTATGAATATAATTGCAAGGCAAGCAAGCAAGCGAAAAAAGGTGAATACCATAAAATTTAGAATCTGCGAAAATTGATAAACGAGAAGCGTGAAATGAACTAAACGAGGCAACGTGTATAGCAAAGCAAGAAAAATGTGAAAAAAAAAAAAAAAAAAAAAAAAAAATTCGCCACAAAATAATGCAGCCCCAGCTCTAAGCAGTGAAAGGATATCTAATAAGCCGTGGGCAGCTGTTATGCACTTAAAAACTGTTGCTTTTTTCTCACTCGAATGCTGTTTGAAACTTGCAAACTTGCAGCATGTGGCTAGCCTAGTTATGTGTGTATGTGTATATGTGTGTGTGAGTTGCTACTTATTTTATGGTTTTTCTAGTTAAACTGCAAATCGATGATGCAATAAGCATCAAATACTCTCACATACTTTCTCACATACATCCATCTGTACATATGTTAACATATACAACTACATAGATTTTTTGACCTTCGTTTGCACTTTTGCTGCATTACGAATGAAAGTGAATTGTTTCTACATAACATACATATGTATGTAGTGTTGCATGTGGCAGCTTTAATCGATTAACTTATTGCCTCCTTAGCGCTAAATTCAAATGTAGAGAGCGTAAAATTGCAGCCAACAAATTAATGGAGGATTTAGTAATATTCTCGTATGAGCTTAGACTCTAATAAATAGATTTTTCCGTTTTGTAATGCCTAATGAATTCCTAAAAAAATTGATTTTTTTTTTTTTTGGAATTCTTAATTAAAATGTGCAATTCTCATAACGATTTGAGGCTAATGAGAAATTTCATTCTTTTTATGTTCTATTAAAAGAAATACATATAGAAGATTTCCTAATATCATCAATTAAATACCATTTTGTTAGTTGTAATCTTTTGCGCCCAATCGTCAAAAGAACATTAAGTTGCTTAACAAAGTGCATGAAACGCACCAACAAATATAAAAAAGTTGTGAGAACATAAGCGCTTGGGCTTGGCATTTAGGTTAAACAATAACGAAATTCATTCATAGAGAGTATCACAAATGTTGAAAAACTGTTGCTATTGTGAATGGTGCACTGGCAAATACTCAAATATACTCCGCAAGAATGCCAGAAGTGAAGGAAATTTTCAAACAAACTCCCAAATGAAGCAGCTGCAAGAAGAAATGCACTGAACAATTTCCCACAACTCAATAAAAATACAGGGTTATCCAGAAATACTCCTACTAGATAGAATTCAGGGTTTCTAGAAGCAATGGATAATCCTGAGGTAAAGGAAGGATATGTGTACAACAGATCCATATCTATATCTCTGTCGAAAAAGTAAGCTCCGAGCTTCCACAAAATGAAATTTTTAATCGACCGGAGCTTTAAAAGGGGCTTGAAAAGTTTCTTTCTGGGAGAGTGTCACATCTTAACCGACTACAGACCCATGGAAAGAGCGCAATAACTACTCAGCACTTGGTTACATCAGACGCATAACTTTAACCGAAATCAGCTCTGCGACTAGCAACCTCTGCTAGTAGCACTCGACTTGTAAGGAACTCACATTATTTTCGCTTCGCCGCTTAGAGATTTTCTTCCCCAGTATGGAATTTTCTATAGTTCGTAACTCTCTCAAGCACCAAACGGACCGTCGGCTGGTCTATCATTGGTATTAGATGAGCTGGTTCCAGTGCAGACATCGAGGTTATGAGTTAGTTGCGTCGTCCGGGGAGCACTCATCGTATTATATTATCTAAAAATACATACGATAAGCCTACTACAGCATCCAAACTTTGGTTGCACCAACATAAGCCGGACTTCGTGATACCTTCAGCTGCAATAGGAGGGGGCTCGCACCTCGATGATGCCTTTTACGGTTAAGTTATTTGGGGAAAGTATTAATTGAGCATTAAGGTAACTAAGAATCGCGGTCCTACAGGTCTGAGAAGAAAAAGGGAGAAAGGCAAATATGGTAGAGGCTTCCAAGGACTCCAAAAAAAAGTTTTGGAAGCTATGGGCTGCCGTCGAGCTCAACCTCCTGCAGGGCCAGGAAAAACTAGTCCAAGATCATTGAAGTCATCTGACGGGAAGCCCAGGAAACGTGCTATTTAGATGGGTTCGGACCAGAGGAAGAAATTAAGTCGAGGAGTCTCGAGGCAGCTCCAACTCTTGTTCTCCAATAGGTAATGCCTGGATTCCGAGAACGTCATTCACAGTAAGAGAGTTCACAAAGGTGTTAACAGACTCTCGGAGAATGACGTTTAATACCTGTCGTGGTTCCAAGGTACAGACTCCAGGTATTCCAAAGTTTACTTTTCACCAGATCTCTTGTCTTATTCCTCATAGTGTGGCAGTTACCACAGCAACTGCCTTCTTACAGCTGCGTAAGCGCACCCTGGTTGAGGCACACGCCCAAACAAGCCACGCAAGATGTAAAAAAAAACGCATGCAAAATAAACGGCATCGAACGAGAAATTACCTGAAAATCAAAAATAAAAGAAATGCCACGAAAAAAATCGACATGTGATGCAAGCGAGAAACCGAAGACCAAAGAACAAAATCAGAAAAAGGAGAGGCATGCTAAGTGAAGACGACAGCCAGCCAACCAACCAACGCCAACCATATATACATCGTCGCATAGCTAGAGTAGTGGAATGAGTGTGCGCAGCGATGTATACTGTGAAGTGCGAGGCATTGTTGTTGCATATTTCGTTTCACGGTTTCGCGCGGCGATTTGCGCCTTCACGCTAATTTGTTGCGCTTTGGCTTCTGAATTTCACAAACGATTTACGCGCTGATCTGACGCGACGCGATGCGACGCGGTGCAATGGCGGTGGTAATTGCAGCCAGCAACAACAACAACACAAACAACAGCAACAATGCGAATTTGCAACAATAGTCAGGGTGCAACATTAGTTAGCAATCAACAGGCTGCAGCGACGATAGTGGCAGCCTTACAATAACCGTGTTGCAATGCAAAAACATGGACAACAACAACAACAACAACAACAATAGCAGCAAACAATATCGATGGCAAAACCGAAATTGTGGCGCAGCGCAATTTAGTTGCTGCGCATGCTGATTTGGCCCATCTGCCGCCGCAGCCGCCACTGCCGCATGCAAAAGCTTTCATTGTTATGTTGCCGCTACTGTTAAGTGCTTGTTGTTCTTGTTATTGTGAGGAATTGCTTCTCTTCTTCTTCTTCTTCTTCTTCTTTTAATGATACTCTCTGTTGCTGCTGTTGCTGGTTGCCATGGATGTGGGCTGTAGCCCAACAGCAGCTGCGTTTGTCAATAATCACAGGTTGTTGTTGTTGTTGTTGTTTTTCCACACAAAATTTTCTCTTGTTATTTTGCATTCGAACGCTGTGGTTACTCGGCTCGGCAGTGTATTTATTCATCTTCGAACTTGTTGATTTCAATTATGTCGTTAAGTCGCCGTAGGTGAAGAGTCAGTGTTGCATCAGCAGAATACATTATTCTATCTTACCCAACAACTTCTCTCTTTCCTGGCTTCCCCTTAATTCATTTGGAGTTCTATGCGGTTCATTTCGCTGCTTTAAATGTGAGTTAACTACGAGCAAGGGAATCCGAGAAATTCTAAAATTCAAACTTTCAACGAGCTTATGGCTTGCCTCGCGCTAAATCATTGATAACCAGGAGATATTTGGATAAAATGGAATTTGCCCAGATCAAGTTTACAGTTATTCCATAGATAATTCTTCATCTCTAACTCACTTGAACTTCTTAAGTTGATTAATAGACCACGGTTAAATCTCCACATAGAAGTACCTACCTTCCAACAGCGACTAGTTGTTATGAGGTTGTCGATAGAAATGAAAACTTCTTACCGTCAACAGAATAATTGGCCACTTGGAGACCTCTTCGATAGAGTTACTTCCCTTAGGAACCCAAATTCAATATCGTTTATGTACCCTGGTTAGAGAACTTTCCTTAAACTCTGAAAGACCATCCCCATAGGTGGAAGTATCTACCTTCCAGCTGAGGCAGGTTGCATGAGGTTGTCGATAGACTCGTAAACTTCTTACCCTCCACAGACTAATGGGCCACATGGGGAGCTCTTCGATAGAGTTACTTCTCTTAGAAACCCGTTTATGCTCGCTGGTTAGAGAACTTTCCTTAAGCTCTGAAAGTCCATCCTCATACGGAAACAAATTCCAATGACGCTGTTGAGCGTCATTTTTATGCCCCGTACAATTTCTAACATGCTCTCGGTGTCCATCTACTTGGATTCTCCAATAAACCTCAGTATATTGATTATGTTGACGTCTGTCACCGACACAAAAACCAAATAAAATTTGAGATTTCCAAGTATAGTTTTGCAGATCAGTTACATACTACGTAAGAAATTGCTCTCTCCTCCTCATCACCGTTATAGTTCCTGCAACATCTTCTGAAGCGAGCTTCTAGCCTTTCAGCATTTGTTCTACAACTTCTGAGATGTATTCTTTCTCTCTTTTCAGGCCTTAAACATTATCTGACTTCTTTCGGACCCATATCGACTTGAATTTGCGACAAATCAAGTTGTGCTTCCATCACAGGGTCGCCTGTCTGTATAAAATAGTTTTAGTATCAGCTTGCATAAGGTAAATGGCGTACCAATGGGATCTTCAGATGAAGTAATCTGCTTGGTGTTACCTTTCCCAGAAAATGCAACCTATGCATGCAGTTTTGCTCTATGTCCATGAAACCTGGAATCCAAAATAAAATGGAGAGTCTATTTTTACAGCAATTTTCATTTGCGATCTATCAGAGCCTCGAACAATGGTGAGAGCTGTCTGGTTACATAGCATATAGTTTCACCACATCGCCTGCTATTGGTGCTACTGAGGAAGGTCGATTTTTAAGGGTACTTTGTCGAGGAGGAGGCGACTAAAATCCAATAGTTGCCGCGACAGTCAGATCCAAGAGCTGTCACTCCCACAATATTCTCCGAAGAGCGAATTGGGGGATTTTCTGCGGTTACAACAACAACAACATATTATAATTCAAAACGGTGGTATACGATGAAACATTTTTTGGGGTCCTAACTCGCGGCCTCTCCTTTATGAATCCTCCCTTCCACAAGGCAACCACGAATCAGTGGTTCATTTTCTATTTTGCAGCAATTTCCATTAGAGATCTGTCAGTGTCACGAACAATGGTGAGATCTGTACTTTCCCCACGTCCTACGATTGGTTCTACTGGCGAAGGTGGACTTCTGTAGATACTTTGTCCTGGAAACAGACATGCTCCCTTCTTGTGCAAAACTATCGATATATCCACCAGCGAGTCAGTGAATTTTTTAAGTGGGATCTCAACTTACCACACTATATTGTTGCTTGGCTGTCACTGAAAATACAAAAAATATATATTTTCATGTAAAATTCGAAGCAACATATTTGGTCATCTCTGTAAGAGCAGGAATCTCGGCCAGATCAGATGTGGTAATCAGCCAATTTGAAAGAATTTTCTATAGATGGCTTAAGTGAGAAGACTCCGTCACCTGCAAATCTTATATTTTCATGTAAAATAACTATACTGCTTTACCGACAGTAAAAATATTCTAATTATCGTCCGAATATGGTAATATTCTGAGCTGAGCTTAACCTAAATTTGTTTTCCACTTCACATGCTCCGATAAGTTCATAAAAATTTTATTAAAAGCATTCCAAATACTTCTTCAACCAAATCCCTTCAACAGTCGTAACAACAACAATCGCAACTAATTTTACATCATTTCGTGCCAAATTTACATACAAATATTGACAATAATTTCGTATGAGAGCCATTTTCGGCAGCCACAAAATTCAGAAATAGCAAACTATCGGCAATTTTGTGCTCAAAATGACTTCAAATGCCACATGTGGCATAATCTCAACAGATATGACATTTATGGTTGCCACCAACAACAATTTCACCAAACTGTCAGATAGCAAATGTTGGTAAATCTTAAGTGTCGGTTTGTTGTTGTTGTTATTGCCAATAGAAATTTATCGCCAGCAAAAGAGTGTAGGAAATGTGAGTGAAGCCAAGTGTGGAAATAATAGTATTGAAACTGTTTAAAAATTACATTTGGTGGAGTTAGGTCTGGCGGTGGGTGAGAGGGCTAACCAAGGCATAGAGCGCAACACATAAAAATAGTGATTTTGAGAAAATTGCAAAAATCTGTTTTCAATACGCAATACAATGCGCTTCCTGTGTGTAATTTCGCTTTGTCTTTTTTCATGCCCAACAGCCTTGTATACACTGGTTGTATTAACTTTGTTAAAATAGGGAACAAAATTATGTATGAAATCACATCGCCTCTCTCTCTCGGAGAGAGTGAGAAACGGAATTTAGTGTTGAAAAACACTTAAACTGTGAATAGTGACATATAGTGAGCAAAGTCTGCGCCAAAAACGAATTAACAAATGGTTTAAGTTCTCCACAGTTCGTCGAGAGAATGTAAATTACGACGCTCGTCCTAGACCTTCCAGCACATTGACCATGAAAATGTTGAGAAAGTGAAGAAAACTTTCATGGAGAATCGTTGAATTCCTTTCAGTGAAGTTTCTGAGAGTACTTACACATCGCTTAACTCAAACTAAATGAGATTTTCGAAAAGTTTTGAACATGAGACGTACTGCAGCGACGTTCTCGACCAAAATAAAATAAACTTTAACAAACAAAAAAATTGCCGTTTCAGGAGTTCTGAAATAGAGTCAATAATGACTCTGATTCTGATTTGCTTAAAAGGGTAATACCGGTGAAAATGTTGGACACAGAGTTATCGTAACGAAACCAAAGCCCCATCATTCCAATATAAAAGCCGAGAAGAGTCATAGGCAAATTAGGGGAAAATAAATTAACTTTCTGAAATGAAAACCCAGTTCGCGGTTAAAGTATGGGATACTACACCCATTTGTCGCAGCGACTGTAGAACACTATCTGAATCCCGTGTTCAATCGTTAACATGCCGCAGAACCCCTAACCATGAACATTTCTTCGATATCACGGAGGATGTCATAAGCCCCCACTCGCAGGTCAAAACAATGTATGGAGTTAGCAAAAAAAGATCAATCGACATATCTTTGCTGCCGCTATTTCGCTCAAGCCTCCAAGGCTCCCTCTACAGATAAAATCAAAGTCTTTTCCGGCGCATAGCGAGAAGTACTTTCCTACCCACTACCTACTACCCACTGAAGCTGTTTCCACATTACCCAGAGTTTCTTTTAACTTTTCTTAGATCATTTTTATAATCCTATAGAAATTGCTTATATCTGACCCAAAGCTCCTGTTGAGCTTAAGCAATTGCTGAGTTAAGAGCTTGTCTGTAAGCTTTCTTACGCGATTGAAGATTCGGGTATCACCATAGTGGTTTTTTCTTACTTTTAGGAAGTTTATTTGAACAGACTTCGTCCAGAGCCTTGGAACTGGCGCTAGATAGATAGATAGCGGCTTATCAACTCTTCTAGTTCTTCAATGTTCGTAGCTTTTGCCGGCACTTAAGCTACAGAAGTAATTCTTATATTTTATGTTTCTACAGCTGTCAGTCTATGTTTTTTTTTTTAATTTTTCATGCATTAAGTCTTAGAAACCACCGAGTCTGAGATGAATAGAATATATAGATCGGTAGAGTGTTCTCTTAGGGCTCTCCTGTTACTCATCCCCGTTTCTGCTTTTTCTAAGCTCGGGATGACATCCAAAACCTCCCTGAGATTTATTACTGTAAAATTAGGGTCATTACCTTTATTGTTAAAACGAGACCTCAGGCTAATACCACCTCAGCGTCCTATACTAGCTTTTCCAACAGTCAGGATCTCAATTACGGCAGCAATTTATTCTAACTTAAAGAAATTGGGTGAAAAGTCCTAAATTTTTTCGTAAGCGCGATGATTTTTAGGCCAAATGAACCAGCGATTAGTTTTTTGGGTAGCACCAGAAACTAAAATCACCAAGGAAACGCAGTGGAGCCACACTGAGAGCTGGTTAGTGGCAGAGGTAATACTCTACCGACCCCTCGTCGTCTGTGTGCCTGCAGCTGTAACAGAAATCATTAAGTAGTCCATTCTCCTGCTATGAGTCTGGTTTTCCTGCTCATGAAGGTCCTGCTTAGAAGTAGTAAAGGCTTTGTTCCCTTCTCCTCGAACTGTGATCAGATCTATCTCGTTACATAGCAATTGATTGCACCCCATCATCTGCTATTAACCCTACCGAGGAAGGTTGATTTTTGTAGATACTTTGCCGAGGAAAAAGACATACTCAATTCTTGGGCAGAACTGTCGACGTTCCTGCCAGCGAGTCTCCGGATTTGTTAAGTGGGATCTCACCTTACTACCCTATATTACTCTATAATTCCAGACGGTGGCGTGCGATAAAGCATATTTTGGGATCATCCCTTCTGATTTCTACTTTCTGAACCCTCCCTTCCACAAGGCACCACCAATCAACAGTTAATTTCCTTGCGAGTTCAGCTCTTCCTTACCGCTTTTGTTGCACTTTTCTTCATTTGCTACATGCGAGTACTCCGAGCCACTTCATTTATTGCACAACTTGCCACTTCATGTGGCCAGTTAATGCTGACGCTTACTGCACGTTATTAAAGTACGAATATACTCGTACTTGCTGCTGCTACTGCTGCTGCAACACACCCACGCAATGCATGCGGACAGCAGCCGTACATAAGTACGAACGCCCAGTTGCTGCTGTATGCGAGAGGAAACACTTGCGGTTACGCTGCGACTAAGTGTCTGCATGCGTGCTCTGGTGTTTGTATATGCACATACTCTTACATGCATATGCGTGGTGTGTATGTTAAGTACGCATGTGTGTGTGTGTGTGTTGCACGTGCAATGTTAAGCGCGTAATCCTTTTGGCTTTATGTTGCATGTGAATTGGCTTTTCTCGCTGATGATTTTCGCCAAGTTATTTTTTTTTTTGCATTCAACCGTGCACTCGTAACATACATTGATTGTTGTTGTTGTTGTTGTTGTTACTTTTTGTTGTTGTTGTTGTTGGTGCTGTTGCCATTGCATGTCGTAATTGACAGTTTGGGGCGTTAATGATGCGTTTGGCTGCTGTTACCGCCGCTGTCGCTCGCGCTGCTGCCGTTGCTGCTGCTGCTGATGTTGAAAGCCTTGTTGCAAACAACTCAGAGACCAAACGCCCGCACATTCGCCAACAGCATCAGGCATTGTTATACAACACTATTGTTGTTTGTTGGCGTGTGTGTGTGTGTGTGTGTGTGTTCGTGGATTCTTTCAATGCAACTGGGTGTGTTTGTGTGTGTTTCATTGTACGTCGACTAATAGATGATGCTCCTTCAACGCCTGGCCTTAACCGTGTGCAACAATGGAAAGAAAGCAAAAAGAAAAACAGTAAAAAAAATTCACATTTCTCGCCTTGTGGCACTTGTGGCAAGTTGGATTTATTTTTCATATTTTTTTTTTGTTTTTTAATTTTTATTTTTTGTTTCTTCTGCGTTTTCAAATGCGTTTTGTGGCAATTTCAGTTAATGTTCACACAACTAAGTGTGTATATGTGTGTGTGGCTCAGCTCTTAAGCCTTCGGGTTATTGGTATTACCCGCTTTGTATTATGTTAACTTTTTGTGGCAAGTACACCACGTGTAGGTGGTGGTTATGATTTTGTGGTGATAATTTTTTCAAATTCACTACTGCAGGTGTACGTACGTACCACCACAGCCCAACTTGGCTGCCACAAATAATGCTCATTTTACACGCTGAATGAACTAGTACATACATACACACACATACTAAAAGTACAGCAGTGTTATGTGGCATGCTGCATGCTGTGATCTCTACATCTCTACACCGCCAACCGCCGCTGCCATCGCCCACTCTTGTCATTGTTGTCGACAACAAACGATTATTTTGATGGCTGCGAAAAATGAAATTCCCAACTCTTTCTTGCCATTTCTTCACAATTCGTACAAAGTGTTGGCTGCATCAGTTTTTATGTGTGGCACTTGCGCGTACAAATGGGTGATTGTAAAAATTTACGGCGGCTGCTAGTGTAGAGGCGTTTCAAATTCAAAAATTTCCAATAAACTTTGGCGCAAAGTGTTTTGTCTTCGAAATTCTTGATTTGATTGCGATTTTTATGCCAGTTCATTATGGATTTTCTAGACTTGCCGGAAGTTTCGAGAAAATATTGGAAATAAAAACTTGCTTTTATTTAAATAAAAAATATATTTTTTAGTATGGCAATTTTAATGTCTATGCTTCACCGACCCAAACTGGCCACTCATAAATCACCACGCCATTAAGTGAGCACAGCGAAGGTGTGGACATGAAAATTATAGATTAACATGCACGTGAAATCCCTTACCAAAAACTGGTGTTTAAATGAAGTCATTACATTTTCTAATCAACCGGAACGTCTTCATATTATTTCAATCAGCACTGACCGCTTTCTTAACACATACAAATCTCATTATATATTGCCTACCAATCATTCCATTTGCACCGTTAACTCAAATAATAAATTTATTGGATTTTTTTTGGCTTTTGATAGCTCAATAGCAAAGCCGATTGATATAAAACATATCTGCACACTGCGTGTAAGATAAATACGTATGAGTATGTGTTGTGCCACCCAATCGGAATTGATTTTTTTTTCTATGATAAGCTATTCATAGTTTTGTGGTTCATTTTTCTGAATATTTACAAAAATACATGCTTGCAATCCATCTAGTTATAATATTATATTATTTCGGTCAATAAAAAAAGTTAATTTTTTTCAAAAGTTTTCAATCATCTTTTTCCATTTGCTACGAAGTCTGTTCATAATCCAAATTGAAATTTTATTTATTAATTTTTTTTTATTTATTTAAAAAAATTATTTATCAATTTCTAACAGATCCATTGAAAAGTCCCCGGCCTACCTTAGTAAAACACTTTTTTTTTGGTAAAATTCATTTTTTTTATTCAACATAGTTCCATCCAAGGTTGATACACTGCTTATAGCGACCCTTCAACTTTTCGAAATCATTTTTGTACTACGATTGGTACCTTGCTCCAAAATAGGCCTCAGTTTCGGTGATCAACTCTTCATTCGACGAAAATTTCTTGCCAGCGCTCATTCTTTTGAGATTTGAGAACAGGAAATAGTCGCTGGTGGACAGTTTTGGAGAATACGGTGGATGCGGCAGCAATTCGAAGCACAATTCATGGATTTTTGCCATCGATTTCACAGATTTGTGACACGGTGCATTGTCTTGATAAAACAGCAATTTCTTTTTCTTTAAATGCGGCCGTATTTCGTCGATTTCGTCCTTAAAACGGTACAATAATGCTAAGTAATAGTCAATATTGATGGTCCTTTCTTTTTCAATGTAGTAAATGAAAATTATTCCATTTGCATTCCAAAATGCAGACGCCATATCCCTGCCAGCCGACTGTTGCGTTTTCCCACAGCTGTGGACCGGGTTCATCATGTGCAGTCCACTCGGATAGCTGCCGGTAGAACTTCAGAGTGAAAAAATGGGCCAAACACCGCTCTGAATCATCAACTCGTCATTGTTTTTGGCCTAAAGTGAGTTCGCGCGACACCCACTTTGCACAGAGATTTCTCATACACTAATATTCGTGAATGATGTGATGTACACGTTCAGTTTAGAGCTTTAGAGTGCCTGCTATTGCATTCAAATTCAATTTATGGTCATTCAAAATAATTTTTCTTTTTTATGTTTTCATCTGTTTTGGACGTTCACTGTTCATAGTGTACGGAAACTTCACTGAAAATGCTATAATTCACAATTTTTTGCATCTCTATGGTAATTCTCGAAAACCATCTCTAAAAAATGAGTCATTTTTCGATATATTCAGAAGACGTGAACCGGGTTTACATCCATCGAAGAAGCCAATAGTTAAATGGAGCAAGGTCTGAAGAATAACTCGGGTGGGGTAAGGCCTTTCATTTCAGAGATAGATAATGTTTGATCGTTACAGTCACATGGGGCTGAGCTTTGTCATATTTCAAAATCACCTTGTGATGCCTGGCCATTTTTCACGCAATGCATGTCTCAAACGCATTAGCTGTAGTCTATAAAGTTTCGCATCAATGTTTTTTCCCGCTTTTAGCAGCTCATAGTGCACCACATCCGTCTGGTCCCACCATGTGCAGAGCATGACCTATGAACTGTGGATGTTTTTCTTATTCGTCAGTGTAGATGATAATAACACGGGTTTTCCAGGCTTGGCATAGTATCTTTTTCTTGATGTTATTGTAATATATCCACTTTTCATTTCTAGTTGCGATCCGGTGCAAGAATCCCTTCCCTTTTTTGTCTTTCAAGAAGCAGTTCCGAGGTGAAAAGTCGCCTTTCGACTTCTTCAGCTCAACTTGTACTTCATCCAATTTTCTTGCTTTTGAACAAATCCAAATTGTTTAAGTCGTGTGTAAGTCGAGTCAGTACCAACGATTCTGAAATTGCAGCTTGCCTTTTGCAAGGATCTTGATGTGGTAAATCCTCCAATTCCATATCTTCAAATTCGACGTATTATACCGGAATTGAGTCTTCGGCGCTCTTTGATTGGATCGATTGTTCTTTGATTTCGTTATTATAAGCTTTCAAAAAATTAAAATGGAATGGCCAATTAGCCAACCGATATGCCAACATCCTCAAACTTTTCCGACATTTTTCCATAGCAGAGTAAGTGTGTCAAGTTGTAAAAAACAAAATATTTAAAAAATATTACTTTTTCTTAAATAAAACATTCATAAACAGTTTTGAAGAAGCATAACTTGTTGGAAGTTGGTTTAAGGTTAAGTGGAGATTCATCTCGATTCTTTATTTCCAATATTGTTTCGTCAAATGTATCTCAAGTGGAAAATCATTGCCATCTCGAATTGAGAAAACATAAGATCTCAACTTGAATTCCGATCTCATTCTCCAATTATTATTAAACGTCTTATCTAGACCACTAATTATATAAAAATCGAATGAAGTTGATTATGGTTCTTTGCGAATTGGCAACGACGAATATCGCAGCCGATAGAACGATGAGCTGTACGAGTTATAGGACATTGGCATAGTTCAGCGAATTAAGAGAGAGTGGCTAGGCTGGTTAGCTCCTGGGGTCCATATGGATGCTATATTTCCCAACCTTCTTTCGGACCTATAGCGCAATTAAAAATAATCAGTACGGCCAATGGTAACGACTGATTCCCCTGCAACTAGGACTGCTGGACCTGAGGAAGCAACTTCCTCACGAAATTCACTATACTATACGGAATATACTTGAAAAATAGTGTCCAATGAGAATAAAGGACTGCGTGATATGAGATTATATTTAAGAGAATTTCATAAATCATTGCTATTATTGAAATGTATATGTACATCTCTCTCCCCTTCTCTCCATTCCATTAGCATTTGAATCGAAATTCCTACAGACCATTAAACTCCTCTCCCCCAAAGCGGAAATATGTTTCCCCCAAAAATGTGTACATTGGAGGGCTTAACATTTTTAAAATTTTCTATTCATTTCAATTTCGCCACACAATCAATTGTGGCAGCTTAGTAGACCGCCACCTTTTGTTACTGAGATTGTTATGAGCGCAGCAGTGGAGGCTTATGAAAGTGAATGAAATATACAAATGAGGTAACATTCATGTGTATATGTGTATGTGCATAAATGTACTGTCTGAGTGAGTATATGTATTTAAGGCAGTTGGTTTGTGCAACTGTATGAAAATATGAGGCGCAACTAAGCCGCTTTGAATATATTTCAAATTACACTGGCATTCGAAAGCAGTGCAAAGCGCACAGGCGGCGGCCGCTATTGCTTTCTTGGTGTTGAAGGTGTGGAAAGCCTAACAAATCGTCTAAGTTAACAATGGAATTAAATTTTTTGTTTTGAGTAAGTGAGTGGTGTAATGTGGATATGAATGGGGGATAGTGGTGGAGCTTCAATGAAATTTAGTAATTTCTTACAAATTTGGAGGTAGGGAAGTGAGACTAAAGGAAGGTTAGGACAGCTGGTTGTTGACTCGGAAAGCCTCTGTTTGTAAAAATCCTTGATAGTCACAAAATATGGGCTCTACTTTTTTTACATATTCAATGTTTTTCCCGAGACACTGTTCAATTAGCATAGGCTTGGTTGGTCTTGCAACAGGAAAAGATCAATTATTTTCATATTTTCCATTAAAAAAACTGTTTATGGCCTCCTGTAAGCCTCCAAAAATTATAAAATTCTTGGTAGTCTAGTTCTCCATTCATACTTTTTTGATCCATTCAATCAGTTAGTGTTGGGTTCCTCGCCTACTTAAATGCATTTGAAGGAATACTACACCCTATCCGCTTAAAGCATACTAACGAGGTTCGGAACTCGTTGCTCTTTGAGGTTAACGCCTAAATCATTTTCCTATGTGGATTTGTCTACTATAAAAATATTCCGGCCATACGGAGTTACCACGAGTTGAGAGACGTTATTATTCAATACTGTAATTAATCACTTGATCTGAGTAGAACCTCTTTGGAAACTAGTCGTAGCGGCCCTGTTTTCAGTGGTGGGGATTTTTTTCTTTCCGAAGAGGGAATCTTCGTAGATATCGTCAGTCCAAGACGACATGCACGATTCATACTCCTCGCTAAGGGAGTCACCTTTCGGGACCAGTAAGTATTATCTCACTATGCTGAACTTACGAAACAATACACTTACATACTAAACCCTTAACTCCGACTGCAGTTCACGGAGACCGCCGCTAGGCATATTTCTTCGTAGGACCCAGCTTAGCCAAGATTGGCTCTTCATGGACAACTTTCTGATCTAACCTCCGTTAAGTCTTCTGTTTTCGCTATTGCGTTGCGTTTTTGCTACCGTTACCACAGAAAGAACAATCTCTCCTGTCATCGTGACGGTACTTATTGAAGTATTCTCTGAAGCAGCCGATGCCGATTAGAAATTGCGTCAGGTAGTAATCCGTCTTGCCGTGTTTCCTCTCCACTCAGGCTTGCACGTTCCGGATCGGCTTGTAGGTCCTCCCACCTTTCTCTGCTATGTCCCAGCACCTCTGCCACTTATATATACTTTTCAGTCCTTTTGTGTCCGTTCCGTTCTACTGTTGTGAGTTGCCATCCAATGCCTCTGCATTTGTTGTAAACTCTTTTTCATTCCATTACTATTATATCTGGCGGCATGATGCCCGCTGTGACTCCTGTTGAATCGTGCGACACTCTGATTGCACTTAGTCTGGTCACAGATCTTGCTTTCTTGGCATAAGTTAGCATAAGCAATGCAGAGTGCTGGCCCCCATATTGGTGCCCCATACATTAGCACCAGCTAACTTACTTTAGTCAGAAGTTCTTTCGCAGGGGCGGAGTATTACTACAATTTCTGTCTGGGGCATAGAAATTTGTAGTCTCTTTAAAGAAAAGCACCCCATCTAAGGTGCAATTGGAGTTCCGAGAAACTCCAAGTCCTCGGAGAATAGCATTGAAACGACGGTGGCTGAAGTTGCCCAAGCAACAGACGACGCGAACACTATATCTATCCTTCCCACTATTACTAATCCATCAGCAACCGAAAACCATCATAAAATGCGGGCTGATAGATCGCGTTCTTGATCGAATAGAGAAGAACTAAACCTCTCCTCCCTCTAAATCGGATTTTCTTCATGGTAGTAACAGAACTCTTTCTGAAGGGGACTCACAAATGGAGAATGGGCTATATCTATGACTATTTTTTCGCAGCTGGAAAGACATGGAAGAGTCGGTAGAACAATCTTTGTCGCGAGCTTCCAGTGTTCATGACAGCGTGACAGTGCGACAACGCTTCTTTGAAGGTTTTCACCTCGATTATCTAGGCGTATTAGCCTCTTACAAAATGCTTAATAGTTCGAACACACAGGGAACTGAGAATGACTGGCAAGGGTAAGTGAGTTTGCTCACAGACTATCTCTAGCAATCATTCTACTCAACTCAACTCAAGTACAAGAGGGCCTCGGTAATTAATATTTACTGACGTGGAAAGTGAAGCAGAAGGATGAGAGATCTTCTTTAAGTCTTTAAGTGCTGAAGGACCTTTCCGTAAAACTTTACTTAGTCCACTTTCAACAGTGACACATCGTCACAGCGAAAAAATAGCTAAAAGCTCTCCCAAATAAAGCATGAACTATGCTCTGAGTACTCGCGGAGAGAAACCACTTCTTCGAGAAATTACTCGTATAAATACGAAGTTTGCCGAGTATACTGGAACAGCTGTGCGCTTGAGGCTTTATCTTATAGTAAAATAGAGCTCGGAGTTTTGTTTGTGCTGCGCGCGGAGGAATCTCTGCTTGAGCTGGCTACAATACTTTCACGACTTAACGGAAAAAGGCACCATACAATTATTAAATATCAAAAATAGTGAAATTTCACTTCCCAATCAAAACGAAATCACGCTTTTTTGAGCAACCCGGAGTTTGAAATCAAATCAATTGCCATTTTTCCTTCAACTTCAGGCCAAATCTCACTCGCAAATCTTTTGTCACTTTCGTGCAGGTGGTACTTTACTCCCCACCACACCGCACCACAACACACCACACAAATGGGCATGGGAGCAACGCGAGTGCTGTGTGTCTTCCAGCGCACTTCACTTACAATTTGACATTTCGCGTATTTGAGAATTTATTTCCATCTTCAATTTTGTCAGTTTGAGTTGTGTCGTGTTTTATTGCGCTGTGTGTACATTTTCAACTCTGTGTGTGTGTGTGTGTGTATGTACGACTCACAGAGCATGTCTAACCTCAGGCGAAAATGTCAAACTGCCCAACTGGCATCAGCGACCGAACAGTCTATTTGCAATTCGTTTACGAAATGCGGCCAAATACGACGCGTCCCTAATTTTAGAGTTCAGAGTCTTGGACTGCTGGCTGGTATTGCATGCAATTGCATGATGCGGTGGTTGCATGACGTGACGAAATGCCGCAAATGCAGTGCCGCGACGATGAACACGCGCAGTTCGATAGTGACCACTTAATCGACGGCGACACTGCAGCAATAACGTCGTCGAGCTGTGCTCCACTCCACAGCGCCTCGCGCCACTCTCGCCACACTACCTTCGTGCCGAGCGCGCTACACAGCGCGGCAGTAGTGTTTGCATATTTACTGTGTAGTCAGTCGCGGTCTCCCCTCTTCTGCTGCTTCTTCTTTTTCTTCTGCTTCCTTGTACGCTTTGACGCGAAATGTGATCCTTTTAGCGTTGCTCTGGGCGATGCAATGATATTGGGTTGTTGTTTTTACTGTTGTTGTTGTCGTTGTTGTTGTTCGTACTGTTACTGTTCGTTCTTTTGCCATATTCATTGGCATTGGTCAACAGCATTTGGCGTTTGCGTTTGCGTGCCACAATCGTGTTGCACGTAATGCAGATAAATTGTTCGCATTCATTCCTTTTACTATGGTAAACTGTCTGTTGCTCTTGTTTTGGCATTTTCTCATATTTTTACAATGTTTTGCATTTATGTGAAGAATATATGTATATGTAACCGAGTGATATCGAAGTTTTGCTGTTAACATTTTAATATTCAGCCACTTGGTTGAAGAAATGCAGTATTTATAATCTGAAAAATTCGCACAGTGGGCCTTTGGGGATAAAAAATCGCTAAGAATTTTTTTATAATTCTCTTTTAACAATTTCATTATTCTCAAGTTATAAATGTATTCTTGGGTTTTGTTTTCCCCTTCTTCGGAGCCAATAACTAATTTTTTACATGAATTCGTGGTCGAAGGCAACCGAATTACCCAGAGTCTCAGATGGGGTGCAGGAGAGCGATGGTATAGCTAAACGTCAACAGAACTACCCCAAAAGGTGGCAACTCAGGTCTCTTCCGCGGTTTTCGATAATTTATTGTTAAGAACATATACCAGAAAAAGCTCTTTGGCCTAATCTAAGAGTACTTGAAACTAGGATCTAGCATGGTGGCCCGATATATATACTCCCTAAGAAACTTTCGGCTCGAGCTCCTCAGCCATTAGTATTTTTCCAAGAAATTACTGAACCTACAGTTTTAAGTCGCCTCCGAGCTCCTCATGGATTTTTATGAGCCGCTCTTTTATTTCACGCCAGGAATACACTCGAAAGGGTTGACATTTCCTAACGAAGGGCGAGTGTAATTAGAAAAATTAACTTTGTTGCTCGGGCGAGAACTTGAGTCCATCATCTTCCTATCGGTAGTTTGCACTGGTAACCACTCAGCCATTGCGGCCGGCCAAGCCATTTTGTTTATCCAAAAAAAATATAATTCCATAAACCAGAACCCAATGACACTTCAAACAAGGATCTATTTAAGAGGCTCTATATAGATACCACATAAGCGTCCATAATACAAAGCTCATTTTATTCTTGAAACTGAAAGTACTATCACGTAAGGACTGTGTCATTAAGTTTGTGCTTCTCTGCTTTTGAGAGATCCAAGATCCTCTTACGCAGTGTTGAAAAATTACCTAATGATCGTCCTCGTCAACTGATGGAGCTCAGTCGAGTACAGCGTAACCTTGTAGCACTTCCTTTGCCGGCCGGCCCTTAGCCGAGTGCGACTTTATATCTTTAACGATAACTCAAGGTCCAGCCTAACGAAAAGTGGCACATATGGGTAGAACAGACTAAAAAAAATTATCAAATAGTGTGAACTATATGATAATACATGGTTAGGTTGCATCAAGAAGCGTAATGCAGTCACACGCGGTCAGTCCCTTAACCTCCCTACGGATCAACCATCTGTTGAAAGTTGCAACCTGGACTATTTAAGAGGAAGAACATACTTATATCGCGGCCTACCTCAGCATTAGCGAGAGGTTAAAAACTTCCTTCTTCTTTTTCTTCTTCCTTTTCTTCTTCTTCTTCTTCTTCTTCTATTTCTCCTACTTCTTCTCCTTCCCCTTCTTCTACTTGTTCATATCGCGCCAGTCATTTCTTTTCACACTGTTTGGTGTCTTTTGGAAGTACCAAGTGAAACCAGATCGCTTTTCATCTGTTACCTCCCGCGCGGTGGAGCTCTTCCTCTTTCTCTGCTTTCAACACTTTAAATTTCAACTCAGTTTTCTTCTTGTGTTCATGGAGAAATTTGTCACTGAATAAAATCCTCATCAAGCCCGCATTACCCTCAATCTAAATCTAATAATGATTGAATGAGTAAAAGTTCTGGGAGAGCCAGATATTGCAGCAGCTGGGGCTGCAATATGGCCGGAAGTATCCTTAATCTAAAGGAAATAGTGAGAAAACTTGAAAACAAAACAAAAAATTATCTTAATTAAATGCAAAATTCGAGATTTTTGATATAATTTTCCATAGAAATTTTTGCTGAGCACCGAAAAAGAAAAAAAAATGTGATTAAGCTAATAATAGCTCTCTGAACGGAGTTCCGGATCAAACTTAGATATACAGCTCAAGCAATCTCAGAAAGAATGAGAATCTCATTATACGTATTTCCTGAAGTTCCTGAAAAGATCTACTCCATTAAGAACATAAGACAAACATTTTTACGAATAAAGAATGATTTTGAAACCATATTACTCATATTCAAGGCCTCAAAAGTAAGAATCTGTGAAATAATTTCCTGTAATCTCATTAGTTACTTGCTTAGTGTCTTAAAGGCTCTTCCCTGACTAGAGATATGTAAAGGGTGTTTTTTATAGAGGTATAGAACTTTAAGTTAGCATTACTTTTCAATATGGCGACCGATTTAACAGCTGTCAAGTGATTTATTCTCAGTTTGATTTGGCAATTCATCATGAATAGACTCACGTAAGGCGTAGATTCTTCGAATGGGCCCAAAACGAAATTACCGTTGTTCCCGATTTTCATAAGCGAATTTTGTTTAGCGATGAAGCGCACTTCTGGTTTAATGGCTACGTCAACAAACAAAACTGCCGCATTTGGAGTGAAGATAATCCTCAAGTGTATGTTGAAAAACCGTTACATCCAGAAAAACTGACTGTTTGGTGCGCTTTATGGGCTGGTGGAATCATTGGTCCGTACTTTTTCAAAAACGATGGTGGCCAGAACGTTACAGTCAATGGAGATCGCTATAGAGCCATGATTACTAACTTTTTCATTCCTGAATTGAATAACCATGATGTCCAGGAGATGTGGTTTCAACAAGACGGCGCAACATGTCACACAGCTCGTGCCACAATAGATTTATTGAAAGACACGTTTGGTGACCGCCTAATTTCACGTTTTGGACCTGTGAATTGGCCTCCAAGATCTTGTATTTTAACACCGCTAGACTACTTTCTGTGGGGCTATGTAAAGTCATTGGTCTATGCGGATAAGCCATAAACGCTTGACCATTTGGAAGACAACATTCGCCGTGTTATTGCCGATATACGGCCACAAATGTTGGAAAAAGTCATCGAAAATTGGACGTCCAGATTGGACTTTATCCGTGCCAGCCGTGGCGGTCATATGCCAGAAATCATATTTAAAATGTAATGTCACAAGATTATCTTTCGGATAAATAAAACTCATGTCAATCGAATAATCCATCGTTGTTTTATTGCAACTTAAAGTTCTATACCTCTAGAAAAAACACCCTTTATATTCCAAGACCTATCATTTCTTACTCGAACTTGTGATTGTTTTTTCCAATCCCAAGACACTGTACTACACACACCACCAAATGAGCTATGCAACGCATCATCAAGCTGGTTTGCAAAACATTTCGCGTGTTAAGTCCGACATGTTGCATGCGAGCGAAGTTACGAGGAACAACCAAAATATGAACATTTACCAAATACGAGAAACAAAAAACAATGCCAGTTAATGCCATCAGCACAGAGTGTGCACATACTTTTATGCATAAGTGTATGCAAAATTTTTACCAACAACAAGAACACACTCACTCGTCTGTTGCTTGTTTGGTTTGGCGTTTGCTTGTGGTCCGCCGCACAGTGTATGAATGCGTTTGACCACTCAATTATGAGGCGGTCGCGACAATGGCGCAATAATATCCCTAACAGCCAAGTGTTGTTGTTGTTGCCTTTGAGATATTCTAACTGTTGTTGTTGTTGTTGTTGGTGTTATTATTGTTATTAGTGCTGCGTTGTTGTTACGCTGTTGTTTTACCCGTAAAGACCATCCGTTTGCCGTCCAGCCGTCGTCGCGCATGCACATTTGCGTATCAGTTTAATATTAAACGATGCTACAAATGGCCTGAGCGAGCAGCAGCAGCAATGGCAAAGGCAAAGAAGAAAATAAACGTGGCTGTTGACAAGTAAAGTATCTTTAAGTTCGCGTTAATTTCATGCTCTGTAACGGATGCTGGCTGCTTCATGGCAGTAGAGCAATGAAATGCAATGAAGGCGTACAAAAAGTGAATTTTTATTGTTGTTGTTGTTGTTCTTTGTTGTTGGTTGGGGTGTAACAAGTTGCTTAATTTTGCTGGCGATTTTTTCGCCACTGCTGTTGTAGTTGTTGGTGGTTGGTTGTCGGTGGTTGGCTGCAGAGTGCAGCTGAAAGCTTCTGCAATTTACACTTCACATTCTCATACTATCTGTGTTTCGTGCAACTTATGGCCGTAATTTAAATACTTAGAATATATTTTTAAATGAGATAGTGTGACAACTGGATGAGGTGTTGACAGCGGTGGGGCGTTCCCGACTGCTGAGGTTTACATTTGCACCACTAGTTGGGCTTTTATGTTGATTTTTGAAAGTATCCACAGATGTGATAAATCCGCCATTGACCATAAGCGATAAATCCTGGAGAGGACGTATGAGAAAAGTATCGACACACCCCCCACTTTGTTGATTTTAAAACAGTCTTCCTCATGTGCCAACTCAAACGGTTATATAAACTGACTCTGAGCTCCGTTAGTATTGGGGAAAATCTCTCCGAGCCCTTTCGATACCAAATGAGTCTTCAGGCAAGATGATTGCTTATCATGTGAATTCTTTAATTCAATGCTGAACTCAGCAGAGAAGGTACAGTCTTCTATAAAAGCGCACAACTCTTGTCTTACGTCGACCATCGCCATCGATTAAGAGTGAGGGTTCCCCGTCTCATGGTGTTTCACTCTCACTACAATTTAGCAGGCTAGAGAAGCATTCCCTCCATAAACTCAGTTTACTGTGTTGTCAGTTGTGTCTATTGTCTCTTTGAGTCTTACACGAGTATGCTACAGTCTTACAACCTTCTTTAAGTCGCCGCATTTTCTTATATAATTTACAAATATTACCCCTTTCAACCAGTTTTTCTGCTCCTTACATTCACGCTCTTAGGCCTCTCTCTTTTCCTGGCACGTCTCTCTACAACTCTTGGTATCTCTCCCACACAGCGCGCATTGCGGTCGATCGCAGCATTGCGAAGTAGGCACCCTTTTTTCTCTTCTCTGTGGCACGTCAATTTTCATCGTACCATCTCTTCCTCTGTCCTTGTTTTGAAATGCCATCCCACAGTTCCCCTATACCGATTGCTCTCATAAAATTGATTGGCTACCTGATGCGCTTGGTTTACGAAGTCGAGCCTTCTTTTACTTTTTACGGACGTTCTTTGCTTCACAGAGGACGGGGCGTATCTCGGCTGCAAAAGATAGTGGAGTAAGTCGATATTAGGTCCTCGGAGGGTGAGCGCATCAAGAACACTGGAGACGACATATCTTCCGTCCAACACAACATGATCTATCTGATTGAAAGCTTTACTATCCGTAGACAGTCAAGTGGGCGGGTCGATTCCCTTATGCTGAAATCTATTACTTCAGGTTACCTTGGCTTGTCGACCCTCGGCGAAGTCGATCAGTCTTAACCCACCCCCTGCGGGTTAGGGATTCAGGAATTTACCCCGGTAAGGCATGCCTGTCGTAAGAGACGATTAAAATCCAATAGTTACCGCGACAGTCCTGTTTTTATACCGGAACTACCCGGATTTTTATCCGGTCAAGGACTGTCACTCTCGCAAAATTTCCCGAGGTCCAATTTGAAGAACTTTCCTGCGGTTACAACAACATCAACAATCTTAACTCATTTGAGAATGGTTGGTCATGAAGGTCGAAATTTCCCATTGTGGAGCCGAAGATACTTTTTTTGCCCACCCTGGTGTTAATATCACAAAGCGGAACTTTGACATCGTGACCGGGGCGGCGCTCATAACTACCTTCGAGACACTGGTAATAGACACATTTGATGGTCACATCGTACTTCGCTTCCGCCGGAACGTGGGCGCAAATCAGCCAGATTTTGACGAACTTATCTTCTATGCATGACAGGACTCAGCGACTCAGTATCTCTCCCATCATGTATGCGGTCACAAGTTTTCACTCCTTTAAATGCCCGCTGTAGTTCATGTCACAAGGATCTATTTGATTCCGTACTTGATCCGTTCATCGCAATATGTGGACCGAGCGTTTCAGATGCATGCCCTTAACTTGTGGTCCTTACAACATTTTAGATGTATTATAGTCGTATAGAATATGACTTCCTAGATGAATTGGGGGTGAATATTATCGTGAATTAATTTAAATAAAAATTAAGTTAATGTTTCCCGCTGAGCATATTTCTGAAATGAAATAAAAGCTCCTCAAAAAAATCCATCAGCCGTTCGGAGGCGGCCTAGAATGAACTGCAGCTCCAGCCATTTGTTGGGAAATACATCAAGACGCACAGTACAAATTGGATGAGCAGCTTTACGGTTGCGAAGCACGAATTATAAATTCTTATGTATATATTCTTATACAACCTCTCTTGGAAAATGGATACGCTAGATGTCGCTACAAACAGGTTTTCAGAAAATCCTTTCTTTCGGCCCGATTTTGATTAAAAACACGTCTATGAACTTTAGAACTGCTCCATCCTCCCTCTGATTATGGGATACTGTTCTTTTAGTCATTGATATGCAGAGAAGAGGGATTTTTACACTAATTTACTATGCTATGCCTGTAGAAAAGAGTCTTTCAGGTGAATATCAGACTCTAATGGGAAATGTGTATTTCCTAAGTGACTGTAAATGTTAGTATGCGCCAGCAGGGCGTAAAGTAACTTACCACTTCGAAAATCATATCCGATACTTGATTGACTCTTTAATTATTCCTACTCCACTGCAAGCCTTCATCATTAAATCGCCATTTTCAGCTACACAACTGTCCGTATAGTCGCAAGTCAATTATTTCGCCAACACTATGGGTATGGATTTATCAATTATTTTTTAAGGTCGTTAAAAAGATTTCGCAATAAACGTGTTTTTACGTTTTTACGTTTTTACTTAGAAATGGCAAAAACACATTTTTCACAATCCTTCAACAATGAGCAAAGCGCCTTTGTCACGTTTTTTAACTCGGCTGAGAGATGTAAATAAATAAACTTGTATGGTATGCATGTATGTATGTATGTATGTATGTATGTATGTATGGAGTGGATTGTACATGCAAAGCGGCATCAACATCAATAATGACAACAACAACCACAAAAAAAAAGCGCAAGCAAAACTACTCGTACACACCGACACGACATGTGCTCCTTGCAGCAGCCTTAATCTGCCACTTGTTGTTGCAATAGTAGCGCTTATGTCATCTCGCGTAATTGCAAAAAGCAAGCAGCAAGCCAACAAGGCAACTAGAGCCAACTAGGGAACTAAGCAAGCAAGGGAATGCAGCCAGCCACCAAAGCTTGTTTGTGTAATAATTCTATGAATTTTATATTCTAACAGCTCGCCAGCAGTTAAGCCGTTCGCCTGCCTGCCTGCCTGCCTCCCTACCTGCCTGCTTGCCTGCACTCCACTGCTGCATGTGCAACACCCACATGTTGTAAGCGCAATTTGACTGCTTTGAGCATATTTTGCATATGATTGCTGATGACGTTGCATGCCACCGGCAAGTAGTGGCTTCTGTCTTCGACTCAGACCGTTTCGTTTTGTGTAATAGACCTTTTGTAGTTGTTGTTGTTGTTGTTGTTGCTGATGCTGCAAGCATTTTTTATATATGCAACTACCCCACAAAGCCGCTTAGCATGTATGTATGTATGTATGTGGCAGGAAAGCCAAAAGCTGTGCTGGCATGCCGCGCACGCCATCTCCCCAACGTCATTGCCATCGACAGCCGAAGAGCGAGTGGAGCGCGCGCTAATGAAATTATTTTTTCGTCACCTTGTCTGTTGTGGAATGTGTGTGGGTATGTATGTGTGTGGTAATTTGCATGTGTGCATGTGAGTGTGTTTTTTTCTTTTTTTTTTTAGAATTTTTCATTAAACAACGCTTTGACTTCTTGTTTGTTGTTGCTGCTGTAATTTAGTACATTTTCTTCTTCTTCTTCTTCTTCTTCTTCTAATATTTTTCTTTGTGAGCTCGTTATTCTTTAGGTTATTAAGTTTGGTCGCTTTGAGAGGAGATTTTCTTTCGTTCGTTACTTTGATGGATTTTGTTTGTTGCACAAACATCGTTAACACTTTGAGCCGTGGATGGCGCTGAAGGACCAGCAAGCGGAGGAGTTGGCAGACGGTAGTCAGTTAATTTATAAAAGTTAAGTAGTTAGAGGAGCAAAGTGTGGTCTTAGAAAATCATTTACTTGGTGATATTTATTAAATAAAAAAAGCGAAGCTTAGAATGTCAAGTAAGGAAAAGTAAATGGAGGTTACGCCGAGGATGTGTTAGTAATAATCAAGAAAGATAAATTAAACTCTCCCTCACCCACTCTGCACCATCAATTTCAGTGGTTTATTGAGTTCCGTTTTGATCATATCCGCACAATGAAACCCAACTTTCAGACGTAGCCCAAAAATCATTGATAAGATCCTTGTAAGGATATTGAAGGAGCGGAGAATAGAGACCCGAGTAGTGGCTGGAACTATAGCACACCTCAATCGAGCGATTACACCATATTTTACATGAATATTTGGATAAGAAGAGGCTACACGCGCTATGTGTGCCTCGATTTCTCACTCTCCTCCCTCAGAGCGACCGTGTGATCACCTCCAAGGAGTATTTGACGATTATCAATCACAATACGAACGCAATTCCGTTCAATTTGTGACGTGCATTGCGATGTCTTTCCAATAAATGGAGAAGGTTGCAACTTTTTTCAAAGCTTCCACCGTAGTCGTATGTCTGAAAGATTTTGATCAGGACCTCTTTTATTTCAGTGCAGAAATACACTCGAAGGGGTTGACATTTCTTCAATAATTTTTTATGTTGTTCTGGCCAGGATTCGAATCTATGAGCCTCCTTCCATATGGAAGCACAAAGCGCTTTTCTCCAAAGCCTATGCAGTCATCAAATTCCTAAATAACCCCCAGGCTTTCACGACCGAAGCTCTTACTGGATTAGTTTGATTCCTAAGCAGGTGTACGGTATTCTGACATCAAGATATGCTGAAGAAGTGTTACTTACTCTCCCTTTAAGGCTGTACAGGTTACAGAGTAAATTTCACTTCTGTCACCGTTGAGGTGGTGTGGTAGGAGTATGTAAGCTCTTTGCACTGGACGGCTTTGCATCTATTACTCTATAAGGGCGTACTTCAATCCCCGGTTTAACTTGACTTACTGAGACAATCACGGAAGGTGACTATTTTTCAGGAGTCGGATGAAAGGAACAAACTAAGCACAACAACAAAAATAAAAATGTAGCCAGTCAATATCGAACGCCAAAACTGGCCCAGCCCCCAATGGGCACACGATTTCCTTGACAACGGAACTCACAATCAACAAGTGGACCTGGCAAAAGCCTACTAATAACGAAGAGTGAGGTAGCAATATTATAATCAGCTGTTGGCTTGGCAAATGGCGGAAATATCAATACCATTGGCAACTTATCGCCTGGACCTAGGGGAAGCTCAAAAACCTTCTAGTAGCGAGTACCAGCCTTTGGTGAAGTAGAACGATATTTAGCGGTTCAGGATCTTCAAAAGTGGCCGGCAGAGCGAATGCGTCAAAACCGACTGACAAGCGGAAAAGATCGGCGGATGGCGACCCCTCACTCATGTAGAAGTAAAAGACTAGTACAATGTCAACCTGCTTCAGTGAAATCACGACACTGGCCGGCTCGAGCATAGTTGTTGTTGCAGATAGAGAAAGGGTCGGTAAGGCGATATCCCGCAATGAGTGGAAACGCCTAAAAGCGACTGTTTCAGACATTTTTATGAGAATGTTCATGGAAATACCTGAACCACTGCTAAGGAGCTAGCGTGTCAAATCCGACGGTCAGGCGCTAAAAGTCGACGGATGGCGGCACCTCTCTGCTGGAGAAGCAAAAGATCAGCACAACACCACCTTTCCGCGAAATTCTAAAGCTGGCCGTTTCGATCATAGCTGCTGTCGTAGATATGAGGAGTGGAAATTTGCGGAGGCGGCATTTTCAAACATTTTCCTGTGATTTCATGAATCACTTTTATGGTGCCGGTTGGCGTTAGGGATTCTACAGGCTGGTAGAGTGTACGAAGAAGAGTAGTTGACGATACTCGACAAAAAAGGTGGTGGGCAAAGTTTGAAAGGAAACAAAAATTGAGATCGTCGAGAGAGCAGCTCTGCCACGTCGTCTACGGACTCCAGTCAACTTCTTACCTAAATCAATTTGTGTAAGAGTGAGAAGCATATATTTTCAGTCGACATCATAACTCTACAATTCTCAACTAGTTCATTAAAATGAGTGCTTAACCCAAAAAAAGAAACGAGCAGCGAGCAAAAATAATTTAAACCCGCCGTAAAGCCCATAAAAATGGCTGGCGCTGTCAGTCGAGGTCGAGCTGACAGACTAGAGTCGCATAAATTTAAGGTATTAAGTAAAAAATCCATAAGAAAATGGTGACTACTTTAATAGACGCGCGTGAACACGCCCATCGCATGCTAACTAGCTGCTGTCTTCTGTCTATATGTATATGTAAGTATGATCCCGTGCGTCGTTATGAACATGAAATAGTGTGCTGAAATTGATGTGTGCTGACGGTTTTTTTGAAAATTGAAAACTCTTACACAGAAATGACGGCGCGTTCAAGGAAGAAATATGCAAAATTAATAGCCTCCTTAGCGCACACAGAAAATAGGGTAAAAATGTGCATATGGACGAACGCCTGACATGACGGTATGTTAATAAGATATAGAGGTATGTCCGTATGCACTGCACGGGCATGCAGAGTAGTAGTAGTAAATAAGGGCAGTCAAAGTATTTTTATGAAACTCCGCCTACTTTGACAAGCGCGCCGCAACTCGCAATGTGCCACGCAATGTGCCACGCCATGCCATGCCGTCATAAACAAACAAACTAAATGACATGCAAACTTATTAAAATTATGCCACAATGCGCATTGAAGTGAAGTGAAGTGGAGTGGCGTGAAGAGGAGTGAATTCAGCTACATATGAGTATATACATACAAGCATACATGCAGGCGCCCCATCTTTTCACTTGACCGATACCGCGCGAGAAATGAACTGGCAGAAAAAAGGAAAAAAAGATGGATGGATGGTTGGCTGGTTGGTTGGTTGGAAGGAAGGAGAGACAAATGAAAGAAACGCACAAGGGACGCAAGCCTTAAACCTAAAGCGGTCATGCAGTGCAGACTCACAGACGGCTGCGGTGGGTGCGTGAACTTAATAAGGGCATTCGAAAGAGTAATGAGAAGTTGTGAAAAGAAGTAGTTTTCACCATAAAACGAAACGGCGGTCAGCCAAAAACTGACGCGATCTTGCGCCTCGCTACAGCAGCAGCAGCGGCAGCTCAATGCCAAAATGGACAAGTGGCTGTCAGTGGTTGCAGTGGTTGAGTAGGTTGAGCGCTAAGCTTGCCAGCGACTTCCATTTCAATTTAATGCATATGCATGTGACTTGAGAATTTTTTCTTTTTTCCCTTTTCCCCTTTTTTAGTTGTTTTGTTTTCAATAAAGAGGCATTTATTTAATTTTTTAATTTATTTTCTTTATTTTTTTAATTAAACCTTTCAAATTAGGTTTTGATTTGGGTCGCGCTCGAGAGTGGCATAAATACATATTTATCAAAAATTGTGTGAAGGCTCAACGAGTGGAAATTAATAAAAATGAAAATAAAAAATATAAAAAAAGGAAAAAAAAATAAAAGAAATAAAAATGAAAAAAAAAATTTAAAAAAAAATTACAAATGAAAAATAAATAAATAAAAATAAAAATAAAACCCAAAAAAGAAGCTTTAAAGCCACAGCATTGCATCACTTCTGCCGCACTTCGCAGCAAAAACCGCCAAGCCACAAGCTGAATGCGGTTTCAACCTACCCCAGCTCGTAAGCTCGTAAACCAGTAGAGTCAACTCCTGTCTTTATTTAAAGTTAAGACAGTAACTGCCAATCAGCAGAGCGGCGAGCAGAAATTTATTATACAAACTCATAACTCAAATTAATCACTCGACGGTAACTAAATACAAGCACCTGTCGGGAATTAGCAGGTAGTTAAAACTTCGCTCAATGTAATTAAATGGTATGAATGGTAGGTAGGAGTCATACGGAGCTCAAGTGCACTACATAAATAACTGCATAAATATATATTTACTTGTAATCATGTAGCATATACATACATATGTAATACTCATCAGTGTAATATTTCGCAAATGTTGTTGTATAAATATGTGGGTCCAACGAGATAATTAAAGTTTGTGAAGCCTATTATTAGCAATGGCACACACAGAGAGAGAGAGGGAGAGAGAGGTAGAGGGAAGATTGGTTTTTGGTCTCATCATAAGATAAACCTTGACTTCAAAATGGCGAGTACGAAATAATTAACTTGAGTGTTTTCGCTGCCACTGTTGCTAAAAGGAGTAGAAATGTGTGCAACGAGTCGGAGATCGGCAGTCACTACACATAAATCTAAAAAAAAAAATTTATATGGACACCCATCGGCAGAAATGTCAAATCCTCTGAATATATACCAGAAATAAATAAGAAATAAAATCTTACAATGTCGACTTAGCACTATAGATCGCCATAAAGATCATAAAGCACTTCACTTTCAAGCAACACTCACTGAATCCACCTTACTGAGTGCATTATGTGGGGTCTCAATTTCATTCTAGAGCATAAAGATTATTTTTTGTTGTAGTAGTGATTTGTCAACCCCTAATTAAAACTATTCTATGTCCCAGAGTTCATCTAATGGAAGGTTCGCTAAACTAGACAGATCAATGGGAAAAGGCCAGTTGATCATTTTTTTAGGGGACATAAAAAGTGCTTCTTAGCGTCATGAAGGTACTGATTTACTCCGATGTACCTACCTTTAGTATGTTGGGATCGGGTCCGAATAAGTAAATGTTGAGTTTGCTACAGTATCCAGACCATGGTGCCAAGATTCCTTATCCAACTAAACGAGATTACTCCGGTTTCTTGAGGCAGCTAGAGCTGCTCATCAGAAATAGGTAGTGTAGTTCACAGGAAGAGAGTTAAGCAAGGTTTTGATTGACTATCTATGAGTGCCAGCATTGATGCCTGGAGTTCGTGTTTGTGCTTCTTTCTTGATGTGACTTCAAGGCAAGCAGTAAGCTTTCGGTACAAACCAGCAAATATTGCCCACAAAGTGTAACGATATACTTTTAAATTGGCAGCATAGATATCGCGTAGTGAAAGTGATGCACAGTCAATATCGCTATTTTTCTTGTTACGGCCATCAAGGTCTGTCTGCAGCTTTCTCATCTGGGTCTCGCTATTCCCCGGTTCTTATATCATTAACGTATGGCTCCCCTTTCTTGGCGGGTTTTCTAGACTTCATCATTGGGATCGACCTACCCTGCTTACACATTTCAGGGGTCCTTAGGGTAATCAAAACTAAGTTGAAAATCTTGGTGAGATAGTCAACTTACTCATAACTCCAGCACCGGTATATTTACAGCACGTGGCCTGAACTCTCCTCGGGTGAAATCGAGCACAGCTCTTTCGCTTGGAAGTTCTCGCAGACCTTGGGACTACTTTAGACGATTCGGTGGATTGAACAAAAGTACAAGGGTTCGATACACCGAATCGTCTAAAGTAGCTTACATACTTCTTCAGCTCCGACAAGGTGAAGTTACCAAATGAAATATCCATCGGGTCATTGCATCTCGTTTGGTTTGATAAAGAATTGAAGGTGAGCCAAAGCTTGCTTACACATCTACTTTAATGCTCCTCTCATTTAATCCACTGAAGATGGTTTACCATAACCGAAACGTTATCTTGAGTTCCTTGTTGTACGGATGTCCGGAATGTAACTAGTATAGGCGGTCTCCCCTTGATGCTTAATTTGCCGGTCTAGTGAGAAAATTTTGGGTGGTTATTCGCAATGCGTCTTCATAGTATGAGTTTGAAGCCTGATTCTGGGGTTCTTACAGTCCGGTGGTATAGACTTTCATCAATGTTTACGCCTTTTGACAAGGTTTTTTTTATCATCATGCCTTTAATAAGAGTTTCATCTTCCCTTATTATGAAATCCCCGCTTCCACAACCACCTATATGATTAAGAAAATAAATAAGTTAGCCTGCCACTGGGATTTTCAGTGTGTAGTCAGATCGTCCCCTCACTTAGAATGAAAACTACAGAGGTTATGGCATTGAGTTAGCGAGACTGAAAATCGTGTATAGTTAAAGAAAATTGGAAATCTGGGCTCGATTTTTACCTCTGCTAATGACGTAGAGACAACGTGCAATGCAAAAACACCACAACTTTTCGGAGGAAAGCAAAATATTTTCCGCCTTTTGTGAACCTACAATGAATAAATCTTTCCATTTGTTTTCGATTTTGTCTCATTTTGAAAACTACAATTAAATTTCAACTAAATTTCTACTTAAAAGCTCATTATTAGTCGCTAGCTCTCCATCTACAAAGCGGGATAAGCACTGGACAATAACTTTTTTTTGTTTCTTGCGTCATTGCAGCTGTCAGCAGGCTTAACTGTCTCATTGCGTTTTACTCGCGCTGAAAATACCCGGAAGCTTTGAAAAATGTATTTTCTAAAAATCTCTATTAATTTTTTATGCTCACTTTTTAGCAGTGTATTCAATAGCGAGATGAATTTCAAGGTTTTGGAAATTTATGTGAAATGAAAATACAATAATGATTAATGTTTCGCTCCCCACACCATGAGCACTTTACCTACTTTTTATGGGAAAATTAAAATTGAAAACAAAACTTTTTCTGCTCTGTATGCAGCTTATTTTGTAATAAACGAAATGGAAAGTAAAACCACAAAAAACGCCGCAGGTGAGGCATGAGTAGCACTCTTTCTTTCAACATCTGTGCTATTTGCTTTAGAGACAACATTTTTTTTCAAAATTTTATTTAATTATTATTTACTCTATGTATTAACATTTTGAGAAGTGCAGACAATGTATGCCCGGCGAATGAAATATTACAAAAATCGCCTAAAAGTATGCCTATAGAGGGCAAAAGCCATGTCACAAGCATACGCAAATATCTATTATTACTACTTCCCTCACTGTTTTGAATAATCGAACAATTTTTGAGGAATTTTCGAAAATAATTTCTCCTCAAATGATACCAAGCACATCCACTCCCTGTAGTACCCACTCTCATCGTCACATCTTCTACCACAAAGATGAATTAGAGTAATTTGTAAGCCTATCTAGCCATTCATCTCAATTCAATAATCAACTCATCGCCATAGATAGACAACTTGCAAATATTTTCAGCAAACAAGTTTCGGGGTGCAAGCAGATATTATTCGTAGACTCGTAGTAAGTGAAGCAACTACTCGTAGATATGCAAAGAGAGTGAAAAATCGTGGAAGAAAATGTAAATAAAATATATAGAAAATGTTGAAAACTAATAAAGAAGTAAATGCTGCAAACCAAATATGGTCGTAGACATTTGTATGCCTTTTTTGGGTATGTGATAGCGGCAAACAAGTCAGCGCACTGTGGGTTGGTTATGCAGGGGTTTTGTGTATTAAATTTGGTGTTTAAAATTTTGAAGGTTTCCCGAAATTTTGGAAACAGTAAACATATAAATCCATTATTCGAAGGCCGAAAGCTTTTTTTCTCCAGCAAAGTAAAAGCTCGTCTCAGCTGTCTTTAAAAAAAAAAACTATATAGAAAAAGTTAGGAAAATAGTATAAAAGCCACACAGATGAAAAGTGAAAGTTTTTTCAAGTATAATAAAAACTCTGAGAATGAAAAAGCTTACCCAAAGGGATCCATGAAGCACATGATGAACCGCTATCATATCTAGATAAACTTGAAAATATTCTAGAAAATAGTATTATATCTGGCACGTTTGAAATGTCAGTGTTTTGCAGCCATAACAAAAGCTTCGAATATGAAAAGGCTGATCCAGAGATTTACATATGTGTAAAAAAACCAAAAATAATCGTTGAGAAGAGAAAAAGCTTTACAACCGCAATATGTAAAGTAAGAGCAAGCGCCGTCGCAGAAAACACTGCTGAACTTCTCAACTTAATTATATAAATAATAATCAAAAACAATGCTAAGCTTTTGTATTCTCCATTTAATAGCTCTGCTAATCGAACTTCCACTGAACTCAAAAGTGATATTTAGTTGGAAAATATGAAACTTTTTTGAGAAATGTCAGTGAAAGCTTTTTACTGTAAAACCAGATAAGCAGAGAAATAAAATTGAAGACTGAAGAGTTTTCACAGTGAACAGAAAACATATTTTCCGCGTGAATACTCAAGCATTAATTAATGTGATTAATTTTTGAGCTGAGCTCAAATATGAAAGCTCTGCGCTTTAAAATTTTATAAAACTTAAAATTATAATATTGAATGTTTTTCCATGAATTTTTGAAACAAAAAATCCTCTTTTGTGAACTCAGAATTGGCATTTCATCAACTGGCATTTAAAAGAACTTTTAAGCGAATTTAGTGAAAGCACTGCAATGAAGCTCTAAAACAAGACGGAAAGTGTATTGGGAACTTTTATACTTAAAAACTTAATTGCAGGTAATCTGTCCTTTGTAAAGGATCAAACTCAGATATAACAAAGTGTGCATATGAAATGTGAAAGCTCTTTAAAGAGATAGTTAGTGAAAGCTCTGCACTGCCAAACCAATTATAATTATAAAAATGAATTTAATCACAAAGTTTTATAGAAATTTAAAAGTATTTTATTTTTTAGTTTAAGAAAAAAGAATGAATAACTGTAATGGCAGTTTGCAATGAAACAAGAAAGCATTTTTCAGCTATGTTAGTGAAAGCGCCAAGCCGAAAAGTTGAGTACCTTAAAACCAAATTAAAAGTAACTTAAAAGATTTTTTTTTCGGGGAAAATAATTCAACTCAGTTATGAAAGCTTTTTCCTGCGAACTTAGTGCAAGCGCTACGCTCAATAGTTTAATACTGTAAGAACGGAATAAATTAGAATAAACTATTTACAAAATTTAACTCCATTTATAGTCACAGAAACTTTTTCTATTTCCTGCGTGAAGCAAACTTCACACAGATCTGGTATTTCATTTTACAAAATATGAAAGCTCTTCACAAAAAAGTGAGTGAAAGCTGTAATGAATGTACAATGCGCTAAATCAGATTGAAAGCTGAATTTTGAGCTTTTATAACTAAATTCCGATTCTTGAGGATTTTTTTCGTAAATAAAAGTGTACTCAGGTATTGAATTTAATTAAGAAAGACGAAGGCTCATTCCAAAAAATTTAGTAAAAAGGGGATGAGATTTTATTTTGCATTTTTTTTTTTTAATTGTTTACAAAATATCTTTCACAACTTGCAAGATTTCATACATTTTCCTATAATTTATATCATTCCAAGGCCTTCATATTTTAATTAATTAAAAAAAATATTTTTTAAACGAATATATTTTTTATTTTTAGCGAATTTTCCAAAAAAATATTATCTTTGTATTGAAAAATTAAATTTTCCAACTTACCAAAGCCTGTAAAATTAATTTTGAGTTTTTTAAAAGCTCGTAAAATTTATATTGTAATGAAAGCTTAACTTAATTTAAGCCAATTTTTTGTGGGAACGTTTGACTGGTGGTCACTAATTAGCCAGAATAAAGCTTTAGAGGAGAGTATAGTATAACAAACTGTATTGATAGCAGAAAGTAAATCTATTGTTTTAGGACTTTGACATTGGTTACAATTAAATTTTTCTACTTGCCAAAGCCTATAAAAATTAATTTTGAGCTTTTCAAAAGCTCGCAAAATTCATATTGAGCCTTTCAAAACTCATTTCATTACTTTAAAAAAATATATTTAAGTGGCAATGAAAGCTAAGCTTAATCTAAGCACAATTAATCCAATTTTGTGGGAACGTTTGACAGGTGATCACTACCGTCGCTGAGTTAGCCAAAATAAAGCTTTAGAAGGGAGTATAGTATGACAAACTGTATCCATAACAAAGAAGAAAGCTTTCGTTTTAGGACTTTGATATTGGTTGCATTTTTAGTTATATCTTTTGGAAATTCAAATAAGCTTTTGCCATATTTTGTTCATTTCGTCATGTGCCTGAAATTCTCAAACGCCTTCTAAAATATTTTTCCGCCCGAAAATACCGAATTCACTCCCTAGTTCAACGCAGCTCACCAAAAAATACGGGTACTTTGTAGCCTGACAGTGACAGGTATTGACGGACATTCAAGTTGCACTGATTCTTCTACAACAACCGGATGATGACGATGATGATGATGACGACGACGATGACGACGACTACGACGGTCTGATTGAAAGCAAGGGTGCGCACACGTATGCGCGTACATGTATGTATGTATGCACGCGTTGTATATACGAGTATGTTAATGGCCGGTTTGCGTACTTTGGAACATTTATTACATTTGCATCTCCTCAAGGACTGCACTAAATTCATTTTAGTTGGAATGATGTCTGCTACGAACGCTTGCGCAAAGGGCAGCACATAGCTGTGCCTGAGTGAGTGTGGCATGCCGCATGCAGGCGTAGAGTGAAGTAGTTGAATTTCTTGTGATTTTCTTTTTTCTCTTCCTTTTTTTGTATGTATGTATGTATGTATATTTGCGTTTTTGGTAGGAATTTGTGATTGCCATTGCATACTCGTACTTGCACAGGTATTGTGCGAAAAGTTGCTTATTTGCTAACTTAACTGTCGGCTGGTTAGTCGAATGGCATGGTTGGGATAGTTAGCTGGCTGAATGGACGTATGGATGGATGGATGGCTAGTTGGTTGGATGGATTGCATACATACATATATGCAGTGTACTGGCGCGCATAATTTATTTCTCGTTGATGTTGTCGACTTGGACAGCATCCGCAGCAATAACAGCGGCGGCGGCAACAGCGGCTACAGCGGCTACAGCGGCTACAGCGCCAAAGCAACGGAGGCAAATGTGTACGCTCGGATTGTTTCAACGCCTGCAGCTTTAGTGATTTCTTTCCTTTTCGTTTTTTTTCACAATTCCGCAAGCGCAAGCTCAACCTTGATATGATACGTGAGGCTTTTGTGTTGTGTGTTGGCTCGCTGGCTGCCTGGCTGACAGCCAAGCAGGCGTACAGGACAGTTGAACAGACGAAAAGGCGGGCGGACAGCCAAGCCATGCGCGCTGAAATTAAGACAGTCGGACAGGCGGTTGGCAGTATAGCGGCAGGCGGCACAAATCTTATGTAAATAAATAAGCGTATGATGCAAGCGCACATACATACGTACATATCTACGTACATTTCAATACTTGCATACTTCTATGTTATTATGAAATTATAGGCATGCACATACATACAAAATATCCTTAAAACCGCCAATTCGATCGACCAGTCACGCTGCTCTGCAACCAATCAGCATAGAAATTGCCTTTTTCGCTTTCATACAGTCATTTTGCATGTCCCATGTTGGACTATTAGCGCACAGTGTGCAGCAAAAGGGTGTACATTGAAGAAAAATAAAAGGCAAAGCCACACAAAAACCCAGAAAAATATTTTCCACAATTTTTTTTTTTTTTTTTTTTTGTACTTACCACTTTGTCGAAACTTAAGCAGACAGCATCTCAAAACTTTTGCCAAACACTGTACGCCACTTGCCTGCGCCACTGACCGCCCTTCATAATCAAAGCGCTAACCAACGCCGTTCAGCCGTCGGTTATCTTTTCATAACTAAATTATATGCTCGTGTTCAAATCATTGTTTACTTAAAGCAACAACAGCAACAACAACAACAACAACACAAATTATATTTATATCATATTTTTTTCATTTATTTCTTTTTCTACATTACTTTTATTTACCTACGAACGAGCGAATTCGCACAGCAAACAAATTACTATGTCGGCGTCTTGCCATTTTTCGTCAGTTCATTCAGCACAGTTAATAATGCCGAAGTATGAAGAGGTGCAGAAGATAGCATTCGTTTGTATGTGGCATTGAAGTAAAGACCATAGTAACAAGGCTTCAATAAATGTGTCTGCAGGAAAACGAACTAGTATGGCATGCATCAACATCATACTAGTAAAATACTAGTTCAGTTTTGCATAACGAAATAACAGTTTTGGAAAAACAATTCTCATGACTAAAGACTCACTATATATGCGTTTTCCAATAACAAAACTCATAACTTAACCCTCAAGATCTCAAATAGTTACGCTCTAACCGCGACACTACCAAGAATATGCATTAGGCCAAGCCAGAGGGTACATAAAATGGCTTCAAACGAAGCAATACACACGGGTTTTGAAAAAAAAGTTTACCTTATAGTTCTAATTTTAGTGTAAACAAGTGATATAATTCTAGTCTACAAGCAACTAGTACGATTATAGTCCTTAAAAACAATGCCAAAGCTAGAACTTAATTTTATAGTTCTAATGCTCAGCGTAAACAACTGGTATAATACTAGTTCATAACAAGCTAGTTTAATTTTACCCTATAAATATCTATTCAGAGCTAGAACTCTGCATACTCTGTTCAGCTTTTCAACACAGTGGATTTACAATCCACATATACCTACGAAAACAGTCAATTTCCGAGTAGTTTAACGAACATCTACAACCACAGCTATATCTAACGTAATGATATCGGTAGCAGCAAAACTTTCGTTAAACACATTTTGTCTGCACTACAACCTCTAAGATCGCCTAACCAGCTATCAAAAAAAAAAAAGAACTTAAAATAGCTTTAAAGAAATTTAGAAAAAAATCGGTGGTTCAGTTTCTAAACTCAACATTTATACAAACAACTTAAATGCAGAAAAGCTACTTTTAAATTTCAAATCACTCTTCCATTTCTACGCTCGCCACTGTATTCAGAAACTAGTATTCGTATATCCTTCAATGTTGACTTATCTGATTGCGCCTTACTTTAATTTCGCACAAAATTTTTTACATGTAAATATGTATTTTTGTAAATACGTATAAACGTGTATCCAACTAGTTGCTGCTATCAAAGTCGTTATTTTTATTGGTTATTAAGAAGAAGAAGAAAAAAGCCAAACAATAAGCAAAGGCGAGTCTCTGAAAGTTTAATAGTTTAATGAGAAAGAATATTTATGATCTTACTGCAAGCTCAGCCACAGTAATTGGTCTGGCAGCTCCTTTTTTATAGCATTTTGTTTATAAATAAATAATAAAAAGGTAATTTTCCCAAGGATTTCACAAGAAATTTATTTTTCATAAAAAGAACTCATCCAGGTATTAACCTACAGCTTTATTTTCGAAAGTTCCCCAATAGATCTATCCCACATTTAGAATCGTGTGATCGTTTTAAGCTCTACTAACTACTTTTTTGACTTCCCGATTACCATATACTAGAAATGGTTTACCATATACTAGTTATATCATAAATAACCACATGCCAGTCGGTGTTGGATCTTTGAGTCTACTCTCAGATGGCTTACATCGCGATACTCTGGCTAAAGTATAGGTAATTTTCTCTTCTGACTAAGCTAAAGCTACTGACTGATTGATAGAAACACTAGCTTATACCCGAGTTCTAGATACAAAGTCCGTAGACTACTTGAATACTACCACCATCTTCAGTCAATCTTATGAAAAATAATCTGCTGTTCTCTACGCTGGAAGAGATCAAGAAATGTCTCGTGCTAGGGTCTTTGAAAATATACAATCATCTTACGCGTTGCTGTTCTTCAAGATCTTAAGACAAGTGGAAACAGCAAATGAGGCAAGAAAGGTAAAAAAAATCCTAATCAGGACTGTTGTATTGTCGTCAGTACGTAGTTTAAGCTACAGACCTTACTTATTATTAAATTCAAGGATCCTCATAATTCCAACGTTACGAGATCTGGCTCAGGATTATTAGTGTCCAAAGAGAGGTTTGCAAGAGTGCCTTAAGATCTCTGGAAAATATACAAAATCTGAAGGATTTTGTGATCATTTTATAAGGTGGAGTTATGTGAAACAAATAATAATTTTTGGAAGATTTTTGTAATTTTTTCAGACGGGATAGTAAAAACCCATTTGAAAGATTACATAGTATGAATTAAGTGAGGTTAGATCCCACTGTTGGCTGCTATGTCTAACACATGTAACATTTTCTGATGTCAGATAAAGTTATTAATTAATTTACAGTGAATTTGGGGTCACGGATGACCACGACGATATTTGCCTTTAGATGGGGTCGTGATATACAGACTTATTTAAGTCCTCTACACGTCTTAGAAAAGATGAGGTCAGCTAGAAACATAGGAGGTACTCCACCGTCTCACTCATGCCTGCCTCCTGAAACTTCATGTATGTATCATTTCAAGCGTGTGATGGCAGTATGTTGCGGACTGTTATAAGGTCTACAAATGTCTTACAGTCTTTTGTAGAACGCTGGAGCAAAAATCAGGTCTGCTTTCCTTTATTGCCATTGTGCTTGATCCTGGCGGTCTTGCAAACCGTTAAAGCAGTCCATCTAAACTGAACTTCTTCAACGTTCATGGAAATTTCATTGCACGTTCTCTTTAGCATCTTTCGTGGTTCATGTGCGAGTTCCGTCACCAAATGGCTGGCAATCTTCTCTATCTCATACATTATTTCATTTCCATGAACCCAGTAGATATGCAGTTGCTTACCTGCAGCTACCTTATCTAATGCTTATCTTCTCCTAAAAGCATTTTCTTTCCTTAACTTACCTTAAAAATTTACAGCTGAAAATCACTGCAATATATCGTCAGCATGCCGGGTTTCCTGAGATCTCAAACAATGCAGCGCCCACTCCATCAAATATTTTGTATCCGTCCTTATCATCCACCTACTCTCTCGAAGGTACTAACAGAAAATTTGCCTTATACCACCAATCTTCCTAAGGATTTCGCTACAATGCTTCCCAGCGTTGAATCGATTGTTGTTAGATTGAGTAATCTCTCAAGCCCAGCTGTTGGAGTATAAGCGCAGGCCGCAGTAACTGCTCCAAAGGTTTTCTACATAAGATTTTACTGGGCACCACAACAGAACACGTTAGAGCAAGATTTTCTTGACTAATTCTGTGTAAGACGGTCGCATAAGCGCAGCTGAAAGGTCCCACTTAGCACCTAGTAACTTTATAGCTGCGTGAAGAGCATTCTTCTCCACATTGAGTACAACTAGAGCTCACTGTCCAAAACTGCTCCGAGGTATTTAGAGTATTTTTTTTTTATTATATTCAAGTATCTGAAACCCATTTTGAAAACAAAGTGAATATTTCGATGTCAAGAACCACTCAGTGTGAAGGAAAACGAGGAAAATAATTTCTTAGTCTTCGTGAAATTAAAAAAAACAATAGCAATAAACAACATTAGCTCATAATTAATGCAATCACTAATGAGATCCAGCTCAAGATGGACAACAGAGGCTACAAATGTTGAACTTCTCGGAACGGTCGCTGAGCATAACGTCATAGCGGCAATCGAGATAGAAATATTTTTTCGGTAGAAATTGCTTGTGTCAGCAAACGGATGTGGAAACAGTCCTAAGAGACCACCTCATAAATCTCTGCCACACCCACATATACTATTTCACTTTAAACAGTTATTTTACTTTAAGTAATGAAAAATGAGAATCTTCAAATGTTGAATGGTTGCTTTGAGAAAATTAAATTTTATTTTCCAATTAATTGCTTTATTTTCGAGTACAATTTTTTTCCAAATATTTTTTTTTGTTGTTTGTTTATTTCTAATTTATTTGTTTATTGTAAACAATCTTTTATACTTTTGCGAAATTTGTGCGAATGCAATAAAGTAAAGAGAAATGTCAAATCATTGAAAGAATTTTTGGCAAAAAGTGCCATTTGTTACGCAGCAGGTAATCGCGGGCATGTAGCACCACACTCCTAGCTGCCTACTAGATGCTTGTATACCCACAAATGTATATGTATGTGTGTGTGTTGGTGTTGCAGAAGCGACCAAGTGGCAAAAGAATATCTATCAATGCACTTTGTGGCAAATACCTCTGCCTTTAGGAATGCATACAATCGATGACCCAACTCAATGCAGCTCAGATGGAGGAAGCAATAAACACTGGCTACTCCCATGGGGCGATATCCAGTCGCTGTGCAGCACATGTGGAAAATTGTAAAGAATTGAAAATGAAAAAAAAACCAAACCAAAAAGAATTGTTAAGAAAATCTGCTGGGTGGTAACTCAAAAGAAAATCTTTTTTGTTGGCAAAATACAGCGTAGCAATATTTTGACAACAAAAGAAGAACCAAGAAACTCACACACACGCTTGAGCAACTCAAAAACTCTCATGCATAATGAAACAATGGGAATTTTTGAAAATTTTTTAAGAAATTTACGATGGCAAAACCAAAAATTGACTACAATTTGACCATACAAAATTGATTTTTTTTCCCCTTCTTTCAATAGCAAAACTCTCTCCAACAACGCTTCAGCGACTTTCGAAACAGACAAAAGCGCAACAAATGTGGAAAAAATTTCAAAATTTTCAACAAAAAAAAAACAATAACAAACAAACAGACTCTTAAATATGTAGATGATGAGTGCACGAGCAATAGTTAATTGTGCTGTAAAATGTAAAATAAAAGTGGAAAAAGAAGAAGAAGAACCAAAAACATTGCAATGAAACGTAGTGAAAAGACGTTGAGCTGCCAAAATGAGCAGCGGGGCGGCTAAGAAAAAGTAAGAAATAAAAGAAGAAGAAGACATGCTCTTAGCGTGTAGCAACAAAGGATACAAATCAATTGGGGAAAACAAAGGCGAGCGCAAATATCGATATGAAATTGAAAAGAAAACCCAACATTGGTGGTCTACGCAACAACAGGATCATTTGCTATTTGTTGTATAAACAAAAAAACACTTACACACACACACATGCAAATATGCATACCTATGGATATGACATACAGTGTATGCATGTGAAGCATGCATATCTAGGTAGAGCAGCTGCGTGCGGGCCAAATCGTACCTGAGTATTGCGCTGGCCGCATACTTAACTGCACGCAGCCGCACTGTTGCTAAGGCAGGCGCAGACACGTGAGCGTCAAGTGAAGCAAGTTATTGATTTTTCTATTGTTTTTTGTCTATCAAATACCATGAAACCTAAATATACAAATGATTGTTACAATTTTTCTTTGTTTTTCTGAATTTTTTTTAATTTTTTTTTATTTTTTTTCGAATTTATTTTTTTCATTATTTTTTTTATTTTTTTATTTATTTATTTTTTTTTGGATGGCAAGTTCTTGGCAAACGTTCATCACTAATCTCACTTTCTTTTAACGCACTGTTGTCTTGTGAATAAATCATTACTTGAGTGCTGACCACCACAAATTTTGTGGAAATTATTCTCAATCAAGAGACCACTGCTGGGTTTTTGTAACACTGCCCTTTTCAAGGAGCAGAAAAAAATATTTATCGACATTTACCTTTCGTTGCGCTTTATTTTAAACCAATTCAGTTTTACTCAGCTCGATCTTTTTACTTACAAGAATTCCAAAAAAAAAAATCACCGATTTCAATAAGAGTTTCTTCTAAGGAGCTAAGCCAAGGCTTTGCTCAAGGTATACTTTCAGGGCGAACAAATCAGGAGGCTTAAATTTCACAAAAAAACTTCTTGGTAATCCGAAAATCGGATGCAAAAGTTTAAATTATAACCGATTAAAGCCTCATCATTTAACCATTCAAGTCGGCAGGGTTAAAGATGTCACAGCAATAATTTTGGAAAACAGCACAGCTGTACTAAGTACTCTTATTGTCATTATAATATTCAAAATCCTTCAACAAGAATTTTCAAAATAATCGCAGATCGCCGAATTCGAAATCGAAGAACTTAAACTCGCAAAGTGATTAACATAGAGTGACGTACCCGAAGTTAGCTCATTACTAACGAACGGCATTCGTTTTTTTTCTTTAGAATCAGATACCGTGCAACGTGAAGAGCATGTGCGATCTATAGCATATCCCATTTTCTAAGCTATTGGAACCAGCCTTCGTAAATATAAATAACCTATCTAGACTTCTACCACCTTAGAGATATTCTCTCTTTAGAGAGAGTTTACATTTTACGTAGCCTTTTCTGATAGAATTTGTCTGGATTTACTGCAAGTCGCAGAGTCGAGTAATCAAGCTTAATAATTCACTAATTGGCAGTTTGCGTGTCGCAATAAAAAAAACCTTAGCTGGCAGATCGTCTACCTTACAGTTTCCCTCTATTTTCCTCTGACCAGACACCAAATGGAAAGATGGTTTATTCTGTTTATCCATCTAGAGTTGATCACCACCAACAACTCTTCCATTGATCGCACGATCCAAGCGTGTACGTCTCAACACAGTCCACTGAAGAGTGGTAATTAATAGTTTCTTTCTCTTCTTCGCAGAATTTGGCTCACATAACGGGTGATCCATTTCAAGGTCCCCTAATTTTTTAAAGAAGAAAACACAGAAAATTCAAATTTAATGGGGAATATTTATTATCATACGAAATAACTTTTTTTTTTTTGGCATTTATTTTTTTGAAGATTATCTCTTTTAGTCCAATTATCGATAACTCGTTCGGCCATTTCGACTGGTAACTGGCGATTGACACACGTGATGTTTTGCTCTAAGGCCTGAATCGAAGCGGGATTGTCCGCATAGACTTTAGACTTTACATATCCCCAAAGGAAAAAGTCTAATGGTGTGATATCACACGCTCTTGGTGGTCAATCAACGAGCCCAAAGCGTGAAATTATCCGCTTACCGAAGTGTTCACTCAACAAATTCATTGATTGATGCAATGTGTGCAGGAAAGGGGCGCCATCTTGTTGAAACCAAATGTCGCGAAGATTACGAGATTCAATTTCAGGCATCAAATAATTGGTTGTTGTGGCGCGACAACGGTCGCCATTGACGGTTACGTTCTCACCGGCATCATTTTTGAAGAAATATGGACCGATGATTCTACCGGCCCACAAACCACACCAAACCGTTGTTTTTTCTGGATGAGATGGCAGCTCTTAAATCTCTTCATATTGCTCTTCGTCCCAAATGCGGCAATTTTACTTGTATACATACCTGTTGAGCCAGAAATGGGATGTTTTTGGAACGTTTTTAGAGCCCATAGAGCGAAGCGATGTCGCTTGGGAGTTCAAGTGGCTTCAGTTCGTAATAAAGTTGAATGATTTGTAAACGTTGTTCAGGCGTAAGTCTTTCCATGATGAAACGCCAAACAAAACTGAACAAAAATAACATGACAGCTTGACACGACTCACACGTGATCTTTCAAAAAAATGACTATTGAAAAAGGTATATCTGCTTGGTTCAACCAATGGTCAGCTGGCTTCAGTTGTTATGTGAGCTGGACTTTATATGGACGTAGGTGTAAGTGCAAGTGCAAAGTACGCCATAATGTGCCGTAAGAAAGTTTTAGCTCTTGAGAACGTCGAGAAATAGACAACTTCGGGTCTTTGGCTAAACTTTCACTAACAGCAGCGATATTTGAGGTGAGACGATCAAAACGATGATGTACGGGCCTTACCAATTTTACCACCAATTGCTTGAGTAGTTGGACGATTATGTGTACCACAATCTCTTCTTAAAGCACGCACCGTGGCCACGTTTGAATCACCACTTTTGTAGAAGGAAACCTATTTGGTTTGACAGTTAAGCTTTGACAGATGTCAAAATACAGAAATGCACTTTCGAAACCACTTAATGAATAACTCTTTACATGAAATGATTTAAATACCTTGATCAAAGTATGTAAGTACCAAAATGAGAATACACAGACCCACCAGAACTTATACGGATCGTAACAGAATGACGAGCTAAGTTGATTTCGCCATGGTCGTCTGATCTGAATATTATAACATATAGATAAGATAAGATATAAGATAAGATATATATAATATATATATACAACTGATTCGTTCAGTTTTGAGGTTTTGTGTTAAAAATCCATCGAAAAATCTGAAAATCGTTAAAATTCAATTATGCATTTTGCATGAAATTTGTTGTGTTCATGAAAAGTATAAAGAATTTGGAATGACCGAAAATAGACCTTCCTTCTTGGTTTTGTTAATTTACTGGATTTGGCTATGTTATCGTTAACGTATAGTTTCCCTTAAAAAAAAATAAAAAAATAAAAAAATTCAGCTCCTTTTTCTTAGCAAAAGGGTGCGATATTTTGCCTCTTTTTATAACTGATTCCAGCGAGTGCTTGGTATCTCTCTAATGAAGTCTAGTGCTGAGACATTTTGAATTTTTCAGCCTTATAAAGTATTTTAATTCAGAAATCAGTTGATTTTCTCAACTAAATAATATTTCGTATTATCTAAGTGATAAGTATTCATTATATTTTCTACTCTAACTTAGTTTAATCCTATTCGCTCTCACAACCCACTAAAACTCTCTTGCCTGCTGACAAGGTTTAACGCCATGGGTGTCCTTGTCGAACATGTGTGACGACACGAAACTACACTTTACCCCTTGACACATATACAAATAACTATATGTACATACATACATACATACATACATACATACATACAGTGTACGCCACTCCAATTTAAATGGCTGTTGCTGCTGCTGCTACCTCTCCATACTCTCCATGCCCCATAAATTCCGAGTTATGCATTTAGCAACTCTTTTCAACAACTAATCAAATTTGTACGTGCCATTAGTAGCATGCCACAACTTTAAACGACGCAAACGCAGCCAAAGACTTAGCAGGAATATACACATGCAAGCACATAGCAACACACACACGCGCGAGCGCTGTTTTGTAGAGCAGGAAGCTGCATTTTGTTGTTGCAAAACAAAAGAATCTCAAGCTAAATTGCCCGTTGCCGCATTTATAACAATTTATTTACTTTTATTTTTCCAATTTTTTTTTATTTATGTTTATTTATTTATCTACAAAGATTTTGTTTGTTTTGTTGTTGTTGTTGTTGTTGTTTTTGTGTATTTATTGTTGTTTTTATTGTTTTGTTGTTGTTGTTGTTGTTGTTGTTGTTGTTGTGGCTGCTATTGTTTTTGTTGTTGTTGCTGCTGCTATTGTTTTTGTTGTTGTTGCTGCTGCTGAAACTATTATACCGCTTGTTGTTTTAACTGCTGTTGCTATCAACATAACCTCAAAAATTGTTGTTGATATGCTTGTTAAGCAGACTGTCGCTGTTGTTATTGTTGCTGCTGTTGTTGTTACTATTGTTGTTGCTGCTGCTGTTGCTATTGCGCATGCGCGTAATCACTCTGTGGCAACTAGCACAGAACTCACAGAGCTCGGTTATGCCGTCATAGCTATGCTGCTGATATCTACTTAAGCCGCGCGTACGGTTGTAACGAAGGAGGGACGGACCGGACGGACAGCTCGTTATATGCATTTTACACACAAGCGTGTGCTGTGCTACCTTTACATGCATAACAGTAGATACATATATAAGTAATATCTCACATTTTGTTCTTTTTTTTTAATTTTTTCACTCTACAACAACTAGAACTTGCCACATCACAGGTTAGCAGCAGTTAAAGTCTTGCTTCGCTGCTGTTGCTGCTGCTGCACTACACTGCACTGAGGTAATCAGTCTGCGGATACTCAATTGCTCTAGCTGCTGGAAGCTGTTGCATGCATATAAAACTATATACATGCATATACACATACATATGTATATACATGTGTATATGTATATGCGTAAGGCATGTGTAGTATGCTTCTTCTTATGCCTATGTTTGTTATTATTCATGTTGTTGTTAACTGGCAGTTTTCTTGTATTTTCATTTCTTTTCCATTCCATTGTTGTTGTTTTTTTCTCTCTCCTTTTTTCCATTGCTCTGCGCTGACGCTATGCCGTGTGGTTGCAGGCGGCGGCCTGACTACATCAACTGCTTATTAAATTGATTGCCGTGTTATAAGGCACTAATCAACTGCCATAACAACGGATCATAGTCGGAGTTAAATCTATAAAGCAAAAAATATGAAAGAAAAAATCATACAAAAAAACCAAAAGTGAAAAAAAGTAGAAAAATAATAATAATGAGCATACAAGACACGAGTACATCGCTCACATACAGATTCTCGCGAGCACATTACCACCATAAAGAGCGAAAAGTATGCTGTGGCGTGCTTCATTGTTGTTGTATATACGAGCATCTCAGCTTTGCTGCATGTAAAAAAATACTCTCAAGAGCCTATATATCTTCTAGCTTCATATTGCTTCAACTCAATTAAGTCCAGCCTTTCCAGTCATTCCAGGCTCTAATCACTAAGCGCAGTCTTCCGTGAGCTCGATGTTTGCCCAGGCAGCTAAACTCTCAAAATTCTGTAGATCAAGTAAGCATATTCTTCTCAAGAACACTTTCAAAAGAGTCTATAGGATGATCCAAGTAGAGTTAATTTTTTCCATAGCCTTTTTTTGACAGACACGCGTGAGTCTTGTCAGGTTTTCTTGCTACTTTTGTTCAGTATTACCTGGAATTTTATCACGGAAAGACTTACGCCTGCACAGCGTTTACAAATCATTCAACTTTGTAACGAAAATTCACGTTCTGTAAAGAATGGTTTCGCGCGCTTCGCTCAACTTATTGCCAACATAATCGGCCTACTGAGCGTACTATGCGATAATATTTGACCGAATAGACCACGTTCAGCACGCAGTTAAGAAAATATAGCGGCCGTAGCTGAGAGTCAACACGAAGGCCGTGGAGAGCCGTTCGCAGCAACTCGGACAGGCGTATGGAACGACTTGGCGCATTTTACGTCAAGATCTTAAATTGAAAGCGTACAAAATACAGTTTGTGCAAGAACTGAACCCGCTCGACCTTCCCAAGCGACATCGCTTCGCCCTTTGGGCTCTTGAAAAGTTCCAAGAAGATCCGACGTTTTCGAGCCAAATTTTTGCCAACACTTGAGACGAAGAGCACCCTGAAGAGATTCAGGAGCTGTCATTTCATCCAGAAAAAACAACAGTTTGGTGTGGTTTATGGTCCGCTCGAATTATCGGTCCATATTTCTTCAACACTGATGCAGGTGAGGACGTAACCGTCAATGGCGACCGTTATCGCGCCATAATAACCGACCATTTGATGTCTGAAATCGAAGTTCGTGATCTCCACAAAATTTGGTTTCAACAAGACGGCGGCACTTCCCAAACATCGCATCAATCAATGGATTTATTGAGAGAAAACTTCGGTGAGCAGATAATTTCACATTTTGGGCCGATCGATTGACCACCAAGATCGTGTGATATCACACCGTTAGACTTTTTTCTGTGGGGATTTGTAAAGTCTAAAGTCTATAAGGACAATCTCGCTTCGATTCAGCCCTTGGAGCAAAATATCACACCTGTCATTTGCCAGTTACCAGTGGAAATGCTCGAACGAGTCATCGAAAATTGGACCCAACGAATGGACCGTCTAAGACGTAACCTCGGCCAACATTTGAAAGAGAAAATCTTCAAAAAATAAATGCCCAAAAATGTTCTTTCGAATCATAATAAACATTCCCCGTTAAATTTGAATTTTCTGTGTTTTTTTCTTTAAAAAAGTAGGGAAATGGATCACCCTTTATATATATATTGTTTTTGGAGCAATCATTAAAGCATCTTAAACCACAAAACCCCACATGACTTTGGCCAAGAAAATATATTCCAACCGGCTCATTGCAGCTCGTTGATAATTTCTCATATATTTATTTTTATAATTCTTAACCACTTTATCTCTTGCCACACAGTGTAGCAGCTCAGCAGCGGTGGATTCACATGCAACTACGGTTACTTATAATGAACCACATTTATTATAGTAAAGATGAGAACAGCACGCAGACACCACCCACAAACACATGCACATACTTGGAGATTTCCATGCTTAAACACTTGCTGATGTTGATTTTTCACTTCAGTATTTACCGCACATTGCGCACATTCTGGCAGCATCTCTCGCTATCTGACATGCAACGTTGCTGCGCATACACATCTACATACATACATACTCGTACATAGATAGCTGCTGAATGACCCGAGAACAGAGCCTCGCAAACGCTCGACGGACCAGCTCGACATGCGCCATTTGCGCTGTTGGCCAACTGGCGGTGCGGCTTAGCTTAGCTTAGGTTGGCTTGACTTGACGCGGCTTGTTAGAGCTCACTCCATACGCCGTTGTGCCTTCTAACTTAACTTCTTAAGCAAACTAATAATTTTCTAGTTACGCCCCCGAAAAAAATCGAATTATAACAGAATTTAAAAAAAATTGTATCTACACAACAACAACAACAGAATTTAAAAAAAAAATTCACTGAAAAATTGCCATGAGAGATAGCCAAGTTAGAAGAACAGCACTCACAAGCTCACTTCCCAGTCAATTTACCGCACAATCTTGGTTACCACAGCATATAAGATGTTTTTTTCCCCACAAGAAAGGTATATCTTGTAACGGGTGATGCATTTCGAGGTTCCTTACTTTTTTACATAAAAAAAACACAGAAAATTCAACTTTAATGGGGAATGTTTATTTATTTATTTTTTGAAGATTTTCTCTTTCAAATTTTGGCCGCGTCTACGTCTCAGATGGTCCATCCGTTGAGTCCAATTTTCGATGACTCGTTCACGCATTTCGATATTGGTGGCCAATCGACCGGCTCAAAACGTGAAATTATCTACTCACCGAAATGTTATTTCAAGAAATTATATATTTTTTTTTGGATGAAATGGCAGCCCTTGAATCTCTTCTCTGCTGCCCTTCGTCCCAAATGCGGCAATTTTTGCTTGTTAATATACCCATTAAGCCAGAAATGGGTCTTATCGCTGAATAAAATTTGGCTCAAATAAGTCGGATCTTCTGGGAACTTTTCAAGAGCCCATAAAGTAGTATCGGTTGGGAAGGTCGAGCGGCTTCAGTTCTTGCACAAGTTGCATTTTGTACGCTTTCAATTTAAGATCTCGACGTAAAATGCACCAAGTCGCTCCATATGTCACTCCACGGTCTTCGTGTACACTCTCAGCTACGGCCGCTATATCTTCTTCACTGCGTGGTGGACGTAGTCTATTCGGTCGAATATTGTCTAATAATGAATGCTGGGTCTCAAGATGGGCGATGGTTTTGCGCATGGTACGCTCAGTGGGCCAATTATGTTGGCAATAAGTTGAGCGAAGCGCACGAAACACATTCTTTACAGAACGTGAATTGAACTGTGAACTGTCAAAAAAAAAGGCTATTGAAAAAAGTATCCCTACTTGGATCACCCTATATATATGTATGTACATTTTATGTATATGTCTGTGTGAACATATATTTAATGGTTAATTCACATTTTGATTTATTTTTGATTTCTTATAATTTCAACCCATTTAATCATTTGCTTAAGTATGTATCGGCGCATTGTGAGATGTTGCTCTCATTGTTGTTGTTATTATTTGTATACCATTTTTTTCTCTTACGTCCGTGCATATAAGTATATATCTAAACCGGATTCATTGGTGCTTGCAACAAAGAAAATTGATTTGATTTTTTTTTTTCTTAATTACAATTACACAGCAACATCCACATGAAAATAATAATAATAATAGAAATATAAGGTGGAGGTAGGTGGTGCTGAAACGTAAAATATATCAGTGATGAAAATAGAGATCGTTTCATACACACATACATAGGAGTATATTCCCATATGTTCGTAATATATGTAAGTATATAATTTATGTTATAAGTTAATTGTTTTGGGATTTATTAAAAGTGGTTACAGTTAGAAGGAAGTTGCTGTGGGAAAGCACAAGCACATATTTGAACTGAAATCATAATTTTTTCATCGTTGACTTTTGTATCGAATTAATGTAATGAGTGGGTATATTTTCAACGACCCCCTTGTGGTCATGAACGCAGATGCAGCTGAATTTTGGTCTGATCAAGCAGTTTTTGTTGGTTAGATTCAGGTTTCTGAAGCCATTGTTACCGCTTTGATAGTTTCGGATATGTCTACCAAAACTACCGTATTTGGGACTCAGAAAAGTCACATGTAACCTTGGAGAAGCCAACATGCCATAATTAGAGATTTGTTCTTTCTTAATGTGAAAGAGAACGACTTGGACAAAGTGTGGTTTTGATGGGTTAGCACTACTTTCCACACAGCCAAAATTACAAACGATCCTTTGCGCGTTATGTTCAAAAATCCCATTTTTAACCGAAACGGCTAAAATGTGGACTGGCTGCCTTACAGTTCCGTTAGACCGCCGTTAAGTATGAGTGCTACGCCAATCATCCAGCGGCGTTTCACGACTTCAAACATGAAAATTATGTGCTCGTACAGCGCTAAGAGAGTCACAGCGCTAAGAGAGTCCTTAACGGCAATAACTTCTGTATGAATACCCTGGAATGAGTTTGAAGTATAAACCTTGAGGTAATTGAAGAAACTTGGCAAAGACCCCACTGTCAAGCTTCAACTTATGCATAATAAATGCTCTTAATTTTCTCCTCTCAAACCCCCATCTCCCTCACTGAATGAATGATGTCAAATAAGTCGCGGAGAGCCGCTTATTTAGAGACGCAATGTAACCGGAAAAAAATAAAAAAAGGAGTGAATCCTCCCATAATATTAAAAACTTTAACAGAAAAGTATTTCTCTTTCCAAAGTAAATATGTGTTCTCACGTATTAGCAAAAGTAAGTTAAGAAGAAGTCGGAAGAGAGTAGAGAACTCTCTTCAGAAATATGTGAATCTACATTCCTCAAGATATTCTTCGAAATAATAAGAGTCTACGAATTTCCTTAGATTACTCTGCAAGATCTTAGAAGATTCCAATGATCGACATCGAAGCCTAAAATATTTGGTATTAATCTGATGTCAACAAAGCTTGCCTTTCAACCTACTTTCTCTACATCTACAAGCTCATTCTAAGATATATATGTAGGCTGTTGAGCTAGCAAGATGGAAGAGTCTTTCTAGTTCAAATATGAGCAGGATAATTTATCTGGCATGGAATAAAAGAATGTTAGACTAACTATGAGAGGAGATATCTACAATTATGCGTCTTCTTACAGGAAATCTGCCAAGGGGCATCCCTCCAAAGAGCGTGTACCAGCCATCAGACGACTTCTACAGGAATTGTACGGAGGAGAAAGAACCGGAAACTATCACATAAAGCACTTCCGAATTTTCGATGAATACATTAATATCTATTCAATTCCATATTTTCGGTCAAATTTCGAGAGCAAAGTTATATCAATTGCTCACTTCTGCCAACTCCATACATTTTTTTGGCTACCATGGTGGAAGTTCTATAGATCCTCAGTGAAATGACAATACGTTCGGTGGCCTAAGTGAGCTGATGCTCATCAACTAGTTCCACTTAACTTAAACTAACCTACTTCCCAATTAAGTTTTTAGACTTCTTCGCACCAGAATTGACAGTTTTGTTTATTTACCGCGCCACTTAGATGAAAGTGAGCCTCATCGGAGAAGATGATTTTCTTAAAAAAGATCGTTATCGGTTTCAAGTTGTTCCAAGGCAAAATCAGCAAATTCACGACGTATATGGTAGTCCATGGATGAAATTGTAAACACTACTGAATACAATGGAAAAAAATTACAGATCATGACATATTAAAAATGGCCAAAACGACACTTAGAAATCATATCATCCCTATTGGAAAACCCTTTATTTGAGGATACTACATGCAAAAGGTGAGCAATCACATGCAGAGCGCTATGAAAGCAACTAGCTCAATGAGAGGCACTCTGCTCTTGAAGCCTTAAACTCGAACTGGAAGATCTTAATTATACTCTCCCTTCAACGGAAGGTGAATTTCTATGACATAACTTCCCTATCCTTATTTCCTTATGGAATTTATTTTGAAGTAATTATCAAGCCTAATCTTTCTAAAAATTATAGCAAGATTTTCGAATTCATTAGATAATTTTTCAAATATTCTGCTGAAAACTTTTTCCTAATTTAAAGAAATTTTAATTCAATTTCCAAACATTTTTCGCTATCTGCGCATTAATAAAATTTTATGAGAAATATTTTTGAAAAAAGCAACAATTTTGAAAAAAAAAATTATAATTTTTATTGCCAACCAAAAGAAGTAACTCAAAAAGTTTCGCAAACTCACTTTGCGTCTCCAATGCAGAAAGTCACCGGGAAGAGTGCTCATTGAGAGGACAATAATCATTACTAAATGAGTTACTGTGCGGGTTAGCATACCACGTTGGACATAATTATCTAACAGACTGATTAACAGTACAATTTATGCGCTTCAAAAGATTTCAAAAAAAAAAGGTAATTCAAACATTTTTTTCTTGAGAAAGTTTTGAAGTGATAAAGTGATAAGTTTTCATAATTTTATATAAACTTTCTCCAATATTTTATGCAAATTCCACATCATTTGCCTTCATAATTTGACCGCTATTCATGCGGAAAGTTTAACACGCTAATTTTGCGCGACGCAAATTACGCACTTTAGAAAGTTATATACAACAATTTTTGAACTTTTTACACTTTTTTATTTCATTTCAACTTTATTATTATTTTATTTATTTTATTTTTATTTATTTTTTCGGTTTTATTTCTAATTTTTTCAATGTTTATTTGGTACGTTACACCTTTTTCTGCTCTTCACTCAGCTTAAACCAATTTTTGTCATAATTAAAATAACTTTTTGTCATCTTGCGCTTAATAATTTGTGCGTAACTTTTACAAAACTCACTCAACTAAACGCAATTAACTCATCTGACGCATTGGTAATTGTGCGTGGAAAAGTTTGCGGCGCGAACTCAAATCCAACTGTGTTGTATGCCTCCTCCCTAGAGATGTGAACCCAAACCCAAAACCAATAGCCGCGTTGGCCTTAACTCAATTTGTCAAGTTAGCTAACAAATCTTTACACTACCCGCGCTTCAATTCCTCAACCACCTGTGCATACCTTTTCGGTTTCAACTTTGAATTTCACCTTTTACTTTGCCATCCTTTTCAGCATCATCCTCTGTCTCTACAACCTTTCCTGACTTATGAAATCTGTTAATCAAGCGTTAATTTCTCACAGCCAATTCATTTGCCAACTTCAAATAATTTTCGAAAATTTTGTAATTTTCCGCCCGCGCGCAACATTTTCACACCCTACACACGCCAACCGGCAAATGCGAAGAGGAAAGCGGAGAAAAAAAGTGGAAAACTAAATAAATTCATTCCAATTTATGCCGCCATTTTCGCTAAAAGCTTTTCCCCGAACTTCAACTTTTCTTTTCACTTCACGCCACCTACCGTTTCGTAATTATTTTAGCGCCTAAATTAAAGCCTCCCCCTCAGCAACTACCACCCGTTGCCCGCATTTGCTGAGTGAAAATTTTACCATAACTTTTTCATTCTATATCTCTAAGCAATTAGCAGCACATTGAAAATCCGCACAGCTGTTCATCATCGACGCCACCAACAATCTTTTGCCAACTTTTTTTCTGCTTCCTCAATGCACAACTCAACCAATTATCTTCATCATTATTGCCAACACCTGGCGGTCGCTCATGCCAGCACTACTGCCTGCTTGGCAATTTTTGGGATTTTATTTGTTATTAGCAGTGAATTACCGTTAACACTAATTTGTAATAAAAATAAATTTTCTAAGCTTCATAAATATTGCTTTAGTTGCGGTGGCTTCCCTATACTAGCAATAAATGCCAGGGGATGCGGTTGCCAGATTTATGTAATAAATATTTTTATGTTTTTTTATGATTGAATTTTTCCTCTTTTCATTGTTGCCAATTTTCCTTTTTTGCCGAATTTTAGCACTGGTTCGATTTTTGTTTTCACTTTCCTTAACTTAACGCGACTCAAAATGCATTATTTGCAACACTCACACAGTGTCATTTAAAAACAATTTAGCTTGATTTAAGTTATTGCTGTGAAATATACTCACATGGAAGCCATAACTCAAACATAAGGCGATTCATGATATCAAAAGTTTGAATCGCCGCTTGAGGATATCATATGGGCATGTGACAATACCCTGCAGGACTGATTTACCCATACTATGCGGTAGCTTTCCGCATGTGTGTCCATCTGTCTCTTTCTCTCGCTCTCTCTTTCTTTTTTTATCTCTCTCCTCTCTCCGTCCCTCTCTGACCCTCTCTCCCTCTCTCTCTATAACTTATAGCTCAATTATGCAGACTTAGAAAACTTAGACATAAAACTGTGTACGCATGGGTAACATAGAGCCGGTTATACTACTCACAGCACTGAGAACCTGACATATTTATTGGCTGTTTTCGAATTGTCATTTATTTTCCGAGAATATGGAAGTAAAATCCCCTTTCAAATTTAAACGAATCAGTTAAACATATATTTAACAAATATTTTGCTGTCATAAAATGAACCATTCCTTCAATAATTTTAAAACTCCATAACCAAATTTTTTTGTTAACTTCCCGGCATCCGTTTTGCTAGTCTCAGCGGGATTTTTAATAGGATGAAATAAAAATTTTAACACAAACAACTCTGCCAGTAGTTTCGGACATAACGAAAGCAATCTCTCTCTCAAAGTAGTTTCCCATTGGTTTTGTAGAAAAGCCACTGTTCTTTGGGAACTCCGTAAATGACGCTTAAATATTCAAATACCAGATGACGTGCATGCGTAAGGAGGCAACACTATAAGATAAAAAATACTCTGACTGCGAAGGCTTTACATTCTTAGACACTTTCTTAAGCAGCATTTGGTGGACCAACTCACCAGAACTCTTTGTTGCGATTTTATTTTTTTCACCCAAGTTAGATTATATTGACTGGCTACTACGTCTTATATAAATAAGACAGTAACAGATGGAATTCATATAAGAGTTTGCTAAGTTTTAGAGAGCCTCATTTAATAAAGCTTGAAAGATTTTTTCTAAACTGCCAAGCCTCCAGATGCCTGAATCATATTCTTGAGGAGAACGGGTAAAAACAGGCGAGGGCTGACTACAATGCCTTCCTGTATCACTGCTAGTGATGCTTATTTTGCGTGCAAGGAATGCCAATAAATTATAACCTCTTCACTATACAACAGTACTTTCTAGGCTCCGTGAATAAAAATTGGTTCTAACCACCTTTGCTATCTTCGCACGTAATCTTGGCGGTCTTGTAGTCTGTTTAGCTGTTTCTTATCGTCCTGATCAGTCTTACAGCTCCTCCCCCATCAAAGTCTTTCCGAGAATGTTTGGCTTTTTGTTGTTATGGTTCCATCAGAGGAGGAAACGACAATCTCATCACATATTTCGTTCTCCAAAAGATCAGTGTGGCCAACGTACATGTTGTTGTTTTTAATATTATTTCTTGCGGTAATGGTCAGCTTCAAAGTTTTACCTATAGTTTGGAAAATGATGCTGTAAGGTGGTAACCTTAACTATGGTCTGAGATTTAGCCCAGCGCTATATATTACATCTCGTCAACCAATTTTGATCCCACAGTGTAAACCACTTTTAGCAAAGCTTGAAACCTTCTCTCTCACCTAAGCAACAGAGATATGTAGTTCAGCCTGTCTACCCCGTGCGAGGAGGTTTTGTTAGAGAATTTGCCTGGAGCAGTAACTCAAGCGCGTTACTCGATCGGTTGAGTGGTAGGTGGATAACGCTGGGTTCATTGTAAAACATTCTAACCGCGGATTTTGCTGCTTTATAGATTTTGATAGATTTTCCAGCTGGTCATCTCTACTTTCGATTTGCAAAATGACACAATCTACAAGCTCCAGTCAACTATTAAAGTCGGATTGGTGTTAATGTTCTCGGGAAAAAAGAAGTTCGAAGGACTGCACTTTGGGTTGTTCTCTTTACATGAATATTGCAAAAAAAATTGGAAAATTATAATTTTTTTTTATTATAAAGTTCAGAGAATTTGTCAGCTGACTTTCATAAGCCGAAAATTTTCCTACTGGCCCCCTCTCGTCATAAAGCACCCACTACAACAACTCTCTGAGTTTTTCTCTTAAATAAAATTTTCTCGCAACTCTCTATCGAAATGTGTATGTGTGTGTGTGTGTCTATATTTTATAAACTGCATTTAATTGTTTAATACTTACGCTTGAAGCAACATAAAGTGTCATTTTGTCTTTGACACACAACAACAACAACAACCAACAGAAAAGAGCGTACAACAAGTGCCGCAATAAATTGCAAGGAAAATGTCAGACAATAAATATATTTACGAGCGTTTATTAGTGTATATATATATATACTAGTATGCAACCTTAACAACAACAACAACAAAAACTACAACTAGACAGCAAATACTCACAGTCACAGTATGTTAGCAACACACATTCGTTACGCTGAGCACTGCTTTAATTGTCATCAAGTGACAAATTGACATTTTATTAGTCACTTTGGGGTAACAACATTTGTTGTTGTTGTTGGTTGACTGGTTGGTTGGTTGATTGTAGAAAGCGCAACTATCGAATGATGCTGACAATTAATACTTACAAGTAATTGTAAAATACAACGAAGAGGTATTCATGGGTATTTATATGCAGATACAGGGTGCGCTTGGCATAAGAAATAATTTTTTTTCGAATTTTTTCTACACTGACTGAGCTCGAAAAAACTTCTCAATCGATTTTCGAAGTCTTTCTAAGCTAATGAAATTATTTTTCAAATATTTCTCAAAAATTTCAATCATCTAAAATATAATTAACTGCAATTCTCAACAGGCTCATAAAATATTTCTTTCATAAGCACAACTCCACCATACTCTTACGCATGTATTCTACAAGCGATTCTTCTTAAAGTAGACTTTATAATATACCATTTTACTCAGAAAAATATATTCTAAACTTTTCCATCATTTATTTTTTAAATAAATAACTGTAATGCCTTGCTATTTCTTCCAGTGTATCACGTCACTTTTCTGCCCTCACCATAATCAATCATATTAAAAACTCATAAGTCAATAATTTAAATGACAGCCAAAGCAGTTTGATTGCAACATTTTTTGTGGCAATTTATTGTCCAATTTTGTACATTTTTTGTTTTATTTTTGAGGAAGAATTTTCGTAAAAGTGAGGAGATTTTTTTTTTTTTTGAGCCAATTGAAATTAATCATCGCAAAGTAATAATGAAGAATTGTCGTTCGATAATGTCTTCTACTGTTTTATACGTTTGCGAGCAAGAAGTAAGGTAGATTAAATTAGCGAAGAACCGAAAATTTTATGCCTGACTTTTATTTATGTACAGAACTTGAGGCACAGGCCCAATGTGAACTGGCTTTGATTGACGTATCTTACTTAGAGTGCTTGTATGGCCAAATGTGCGCATTGAACGCTGTCAAAATTGCTACATTCGGTCAAAGCGGCAACGATCGTTACAATATCTACTGTTAAAAGCGCAGAAAAATAGAACATAAATCTATTAGAAGCTTTGCAGTGCTTCAATTATGTAGAGCAAAGCTATATTTGGTCTCACTTCATACGTTCTGTTTTGACAGTTTTCACAGCAAAGCAAGTAAAGCCAGCCGGCATTGGGAAAGAGTCTTCAGTCAGTTAGAAGTAAAGTGAAGACCAACATAGGTCTTTTTTGACGTCATTAACTTTGGAGGTTTCTATCCACTTGGAGGACTACCTAATCAAGTTCGATAGGTTGCTACTCGGCAAAGATTTCCGTAAAAACGACTTCAATCTGCCGAAATCTACTTAGTAGTGGGCAAATCATCTACTTATTTTCGTTCTCGTAATTTCTGCAGCTCCTGTAGCATCATCTGAAGTAAGCTAATAAGCCATCAGGATACTAATTACCTTTGAAGCTTCATCTTTTTTCACATATTGTAGCCATATGACCTCCACAGATCGTATTTCAGCCAAGTCGACTTGCGGTGATCCGTCTATTAATGATTTTTTCAGACAACAGGTTACAAATGTCAAGAGGTATAATCGGAAGTATGTTCTTGATCATACCTTGTCCAACCAATTAGTATGTGCTGCAGTTCCTCTCTATGCCCTTATGATCTTAGACACAAAACCGAACTGCCACTAAATCTGAAGACGTTTCTTGCTGCGAATAAATGTGGATTCAATATCTTTTCCTTCCATCGCGGCACAGATTTCAACATCATTCAAAGTAAAGTCCGTCGAAAGCGGCTACCTTTCCACATCTCTCTGGTAATTTTCGAATACCATCTCAAAAAAAATAATCCTCTCTGTGATGGATCCAATCATTGAGCCATTTTTCGATTTTTTCAAAAAGCCCGATGACCCCCCAATTCGGTTTGCATCCGTCGAAAAAGCGAGTAGTCGGAAGGAGTAAGGTCTGTAGAACACGGCGGATAAGATAAGACCCACATTTCAGCGATTTCGAGTAGTTTTTACCGTTACAGCTGCGTGATCTCTTCCGGTCGTTTCTGTCCATTTTTCGCGCAAGACACGACTCAAACACCGACATCATTTTTGAAGAAATGTGGACCGATGATTCCACCGGCTCACAAACCACACCAAACCGTTATTTTTTCTGGATGAAATGGCAGCTCTTGAATCTCTTCAGGTTGCTCTTCGTCCCAAATGCGGCAATTTTGGTTGTTTACATACTCATTGAACCAGAAATGGGCCTCGTCGCTGAAAAAATTTGGTTCGAAAGTGTCGGATCTTTTTGGAACTCTCCAATAGCCCATATAGCGCAGCTTTCAATTTAAGATCTCGACGTAAAATGCGCCAAGTTGTTCCATACGTCAGTCCGAGTTGCTGCGAATGGCGCCGAATCGACTCTCCACGGTCTTCGTGTACACTCTCAGTTACAGCCGCTATATTTTCTTCACTACATGCTAGACGTGGTCTATTCGGTCGAATATTATCTAGTAATGAATGCTGGGTCTCAAGATGGGAGATGGTGTTGCGAATACTACGCTCAGTAGGCCGATTATGTTGGCCATGAGTTGCGCGAAGTGCGCGAAACACATTCTTTACATAACGTGAATTTTATTAAAAAAGTTGAATGATTTGTAAACGTTGTTCAGGCGTAACTCTTTCCATGATGCCAAATGCCAAACAATACTGAACAAAAATGACATAACAGCTTGATACGACTCACGCGTGATCTGTCAAAAAAATGGCAATTGAAAAAAGTACCTCTACTTGGATCACCCTTTATATATGTATGAATAGGGTATTTACATAAAATGTGCAATATTTAAGTTACCATTATAGTAAGCAATTATATTTATTTTCAATAACAAACCCAAAATTTGCTATTTGACCTCAAAAGAAAAAAGAAAAGAAATTATAAATAAATAAAAAACATTTCAAGCATGCCAAGCTAATATTTAGAAAACAAACAAAAATACTTATGAAAAATATTATTAGAAAAACATTCAGCACTTAATACCTACATACATATGTTATAGATACATGCGTGTCTGTGCCTAAAATCCCCAAAAAAAAATTGTAGTCAATTTTCTAAGCTAATAAAAACAAATGAAAATCATGAATTAATTTATATAGGATGATGACGATGCCATGTTGCTGATATCTTCCAATTATTTACTGTAACCAAAAAAAAAAACAAAATTAATAATAACAAAATGCGATCAATAACAGCGATCGATGTCTAGATAATAGAAGAAAATAACAAAAGTACTGCGTATGCAAGAGTACATTTTACGGAATATTGTAGGGAAGAAAGCGTATTTGCAGCAACACGAGCATTTCAAACAAATCATGCGTAAATTCAATAAACCAACAACAATGCAATGTACAATAGCTGAGAATATGTGGTGTGCTGTAACACCAGCCAACGAGCCGAGCGAGAGATGTAAAAACAAAGCGTTGAGATGGAGCATTGGAGTGAAGGATGGCAAAGGCAACAGCAGCCAGCAACAGCAGCTGTTATGTGCTGGTAAAGCCTCAGCAACATGTGTACACGCAAATATAAGTGGAAGAAATTTTACACAAATAACCTGTGTGTATGTGTGTAATGCATGAGAACATCACTCGGCAAATCACACATGATTTGTATTTCATAAATAATTATTTTGAAAATATAAAAAAAAGCCAAGCAACCTTGCTGTAGTGCTTGTGAGTGCATGTGTGTGTATAAAAACAACTTAAAACGCTAACAAGTGGCGGCAGGTTGCAGTGTTGCATGAAATTAAGTTCAGTTGTAATAATATTGAAAATAATTTTTTGTAGAAAACTTAACTTATGCATACTCCATAGCTGTGCTCAAACGCACAAACATACGTATGTACATATGTATATCAGCACGATAATTTTTCTTATATCTTAGGTAAAAATATAATTTTAAAAATTTTTTTTGAACATCGAGTTTTTGAGAGAAACTGCCTCGGCTGAGCTAAGTGTTTAGAAAAAATACTAAAAAAAAAAAAAAAAACTGTACAAAAAGAATAGGGCCAACCAGATAAGACTTGAGTGCCGACTCCGCGTAGAATTTATGATTTGAATGTGAGATGTAATTGCTCTCTTACCATCTATCGACACTTGGTATGATCAATGATGTGCTCGAAATTTTTCGCCTCTTCGTAAAATTCATCAAAAACTAAGGTGGCAGCCACTGTTTCGGCTGTCGAATCATACTCGTGAGCAAGACATGTCGGAGGAGCTCAATATTTCTGTATGGTATATGCTTTTGTGGTAAAAAATTTATTTACAAAAATATATTTGTAAGAGGATACTAACTTCAGAAAGCTCGACACCAAAATAGAGACAGAGCCTTGATTTGCGACTAAATTCTCCGGCTTGCATACAAAGTTCTTCACACATTTGCAGATGGATATAAATGGAACAATGAATGGCGTCTACCGTCTCCAAGAAAATGTTATAAAGATAATTTAGTCAGCTAAGTAATTTCTGCTGTAGGGAGCAAGATTAATCAGGAGGAGTATGATTATTTATGCGACTCTTATGGCCTTATTTTCATGGTGCACGAAGTCAACGGGAAGAAGCAAGCTTAAAACTAAGGAAGATAAGAAAAATTCACATTCATTGGGTATCAGCTAACTTGTATTAACCTTCGATTAGCAGTGGAAAAACGACTGTCTCAATTTTAAGAGGGAATAGCAGGTGTATGCATCAATTGCTATGCCAGAGTCACCTTACCGTAGGAGAAGTTGAGAGGAAAGCTAAGCGGTTTCCTTCAGATGAAACAAATAGAAGGAAGCACACGTTAGGTTACATGAAGGGAGGTAGGAGTGCCAGAAGTCCTAAAATGTGAAAATGTGACCACATACACCTCAGTTTAGAGCTTGTCGATCGCGAGTAGGATACCATAAACGGTCCTGGTCTCGTCTGTGTAAGACTTCACATGGAGTCAATCAGTACAATCTGGTCTAAAAACATATTAAAAGGAGTGAATAATCAAAAAAAAAAAAATGGAGCAAAACTTCGTACGATATAAAGGTGTCATGCTGATTGAAAGATATAACGAAAAATGCCAGCCAATGATAGACCAAAAAGTAGGTCTAATCCATGATTTTGAGCAGCTAGATGATCGATGATGATTGCTCGCGAATTTTGTTTATGGATGATAAGTGATGATTGCTCTAAGCTCTAAGTGTATGAGTGAGGTCTATCTTTATAAAATGGATATCAATCAGAATTCATTTGACAAACTCTGTTTACGAACATGACGATCAAAGAGAAATACACAACTAATCCATGCATGCATGAAATATATACTCCACGTGGTTGATAGCGTACTCCAAATATATGCAAAATATACATATGGTATTCAATGGAGCCGATAGTTCAGAAATTTTTTGCAGGTGATACCTCAACAATAGCAATGTCGTCCCTGTAATCTTCTTTGTATTAAATTTTCCCAAAAATTTTCATATGAAGTGGTAAATGCGTATGCTTACACCAAAGAAAAGGCACTGTAATAAGGCTTCGACCTCCACCACCAAAAATCTAGTCTCCTCTACTTTTTCCTCTTTTTGTTTTGAAGAGGCCCAGAATAAGGCGTTGTGCGAGGTCTGATGAGATCAAAAAAAAACCGATAGAGTTCAAGGGCATATCAGAATTGCTTCGAATATTTGAAAAAAAAAGTTCGAAATCGACATTCAGCAAGGTTTTTAAGTAAATACATATGAAGGCATGGAGTTATAAATTAATATTTTTTAATCAATTAAGCCTAACGATTACCTCCTTCCGACCAACCGACACGAGGGGCGCCTTGCGCATATAACGTACGGAATTTGTCGAGTCATGAAAGCAAGAGGAAAGAGAAATAAATTTCAATCTTCTTCGAAATGGTAAATAAATATTTTTTTAATATTAAATTCACCTTATAAATAATTTAAAAAAAAAAAATTTAATAAATACCCATATATTTATTTGGGGAAAATTTAAAAAAAAAATTTTGACCTTTAGTTCGCTGTCATTTAAACTAAGGCACAATAAACCAACGGTCGCGGTGCTATTCTCCCTACAATCTATCATTTAAATTATAAAAAAATGAAAATAAAATAAATTTTTTAAATATTTCAAAACAAAAGATGGTGATAAATAAAGAAATAAACACACAGCTTCATACACGTTTCCCCAAAAACATAAATATAAATATGTACATGTAGAAATATGCAGTGCAACGCCTTGAAGATCCCACAAACTGTCCAAAAATATCCATTTTTTATTTAATTGCCTCACCCACTTTGCGCCCGAGTCAAAAATATACAACTTTAAATTGGATATTTAGCTCTACACCGCCCAATGATCACTTGTTCGCATGGCTGGCATATCTACATACATACATATGTATATATTTACATATATATTTAGTTTTAAATGTGCTTAGATACTTATGGATGTTTAAAAATATGTATGTACACAGCGGCCTGTGTAAGTAAGCATGTGATTATGTAAGTAAAAAAGTGAGTATAGATGTATGTGTGTATGTGATTATGTATGTATGAGTGGCTGTGAATATAGATTGCCTGAACATCTTGATTGCCTTTGTTGTGGTTTGCTTGTTGGACGCTTTTCTGACAGCTCGAAAATTTATTTTCGACGATTTGCTTGTATGGAATGTTGTTGTCATCCGTTTAGTGTTTTATGTTTTACATCTCAACGGATTTTTTTTTCACAAATTTTGTGTTTATTTTTTATGCATTTTTTAATTTTTTTTTTTTTTTTTTTTGGATTTGGGTCTGTGTCAGTTTTTTATTAGTCGCAGCTTTCGAATATTAATATGTTTTTAAACATTTCGATTTCAAATTACACACATACGTATGTATGTATATATGTATGTAGGTGTGCACATGTCGCTGACACTTGTTGCCACAAAATTGCGCATACCTAAATACATATTTACATATCTAAATGTATGTATTACATACAATGTTGATGGGTGGGTTTGTGGGTATGCACAGCGTAGAAAACCAAATTTAATTTATTTAAATATCGTACAAATGTCAATTAGAAAACAACGAAAGGGTGGATCGCCACGATGGAAGGCGTCATTTAATTTGTAAATTATGCGAGAAATTAATTTCAAAAAAAAGTAAAAATAAAATAATTTTTTTTAATTTTTTTTAATTTTATTTTATTTTTTCTAACCAAATTGCTTTGCAAAATCACTAAAAGTAGCAAACCATCAATCAAGCTGAAACTATCTACGCATCAATTTCTGGAAAAAAAACATCAAATTCAATTCAGTGAGTGTAGCGTAGTGTAGCGAAACATATCAATCCACGTTTGTATGTAAACATATTTACACATTTTTCTACATACATACATACATACGTATGCATGAAGCTGTGTGTGTGTGTGCTTGTAAAGTAGACGCCGTCGTCACCGCCTTTTTACCTGCCTTGCGATAGTGTCTAATTAAATGCCAAGATACCAACTTGTTAGCAGATGAAATATGCATGCAACCGAAAAAAAAAACCAGCTGACCAGGCTTAGCGGCAGAGCATAGCAGAAGCAGAAGCATCAGCAGCAGCAGCAGTAACAGCAACGGCGCTCCATCATCAATCGCTGCATCAACGTTTGGCAGAAACAAAAAACAAAAAAACCCGAAAACATCTCAGAGAGAAGAAGAGTAGACAGTGGAGAAATGAGAAAAATGCGATCCTTCGAACCACGCAGTTAATCCATTCAAAGAGTGCTCAAAATATTTCTGAGCAAAGCATCTTAAGTGAGCATAAGTAAATTGAAGCTGAAAAACAGCTGAGCAGAGAACTTATAACAATTATTATGAGAAAGTATCTTAGAGTAGACGAGAATGAGTGGTTTAGCTGGGAGAGCAATTATCTCAGCAGAAATTATTGCTTTATCTGAGTTTTATCTGAGTGTTTAGTTGTGAGTAATTTTTTTGAGCATAAAATATTTATCTAACACACTAAATTATCTATGAATGAGTAACTGAGCAACAATGCGCTCTGGCTATGCAATCGAGCAGAGAACTTATAAGTTCTCTGATCGAGTAGTTGAAAAACTAAATTTTTGTACTCATAACACAAATTATGATTCAGTTTTAAGAGCAGCTCAATTTATATATTGAGTGGATCAAAATATTACTGCTTTATCTGCTGGAGAACCAAGTTATCTGTGCTGAGCGTGAGCAATTGTGCATTAAATTGAAGAGTAGAAAAATACGCTCAGTGAGATTAAGTGAAAATGAGCCAGAAAATAAAAATATAGCAAATTATCTGACTTACAAATCTTACGAAAATTTATCTACGTAGTTTTAGAGAGCGCGTTTTAAAATATCTAGTTTCTCAAAAAGTATCTGAGACAATAAACTGCTCTCCTGAAGAGTGAAGCAGCTGAGATCAATTTAGCGAGAGGAAATTAAATACCCATACGAACAAACTGAGAAAACATATATTTCTATTAATATTTTAATTTCTACAATTTTTTTTTAATTTTAATTTTAAAATTACAATAAAAATAACCTCAAATTCCCCGAAGCCTGCAAATAATTTTGTAAAATTACAAATAAAAATTTACATAAAAAAATATATAAAAATAACAGGTCAATTGGAAAGTCCCGGAACTGACACATATGTAGATGGCGCCTCTAGAATGAAATCAATATCGATTTTTAGTTCGACCTAACCTTCAAAAGACACGTGTATAAATTTGGCAGCTGTCAGCTGATTAGTTTGTGAATTATAGCATTTTGAGTGAAGCAACTTTTGTTATTGTAAAAAAATGGATAAAAGGGAATTTCGCGTGTCGACAAAATATTGCTTTTTGAAGGAAAAAAATCTAGATGAAGCACAAACTTGACTTGGTGACGAGTTACCAGACACTGGCTCCAGGAAAATCAATCATACAGAATTGGTATGCTGAGTTTAGACGTGGTGAAATGAACACCGCACACGGTGAATGCAATGAACGCCCAAAAGAGGTTTTTACCGACAAAAACATCAAAAAAATCCACAAAATGATTTTGAATGACCACAGAACTGAAATTGAATGAAATATCAGGCACTCTAAAGATATCAACTGAACGTGTATCCCATATCATGCACGAATATTTGGATATGAGAAAGCTCTGTGCAAAGTGATTGCCGCGCGAGCTCACTTTTCTCACCAAAGCCAACGACGAGTTGATGATTCGGAGCAGTGATTGGAGATGCTCAAGCGTAATAAAGTCAAGTTTTTGCATTGGTATGTACAATGGATGAAACATGGCTTCATCATTTCACTCCAAAGTCCAATTGACAGTCATCCGAGTGGACTGAAGCATGGAAAAACGCAACAGTCGGCTGGCAAGGTTATGGCGTTTCTATTATGGGATGCGCATGGAATAATTTTCATTGACTACATGGAAAAAGGAGGGACAATCAACAGTGACTCTTCCATAGCGTTATTGGACCGTTTGATGAACGAAATCGTCGAAAAATGTTTGTATGTAAAGAAAAAGAAAGTACTGTTTCACCACGACAATGCACCGTGTCACAAGTCAGTGAAATCGATAGCAAAAATCCATGAAACGGGCTTCAAACTGCTTCCGCATCCATCGTATTCTCCAGATCTGTCTCACAGGGACTATCTTCTGTTCTCATATCTCAAAAGGATGCTCGCTGGGAAGAAATTTTCGTCGAATGAGGAAGTGATCGCCGAAACTGAGGCCTAATTTGAAACAAAGTAACCATCGTGCCACAAAAATGGTATCGAAAAGTTGGAAGGTCATATAAAAATCAAATAGATATGAAGACACCACAAATAATAAAACTCAGTAGTTATCAAAAATCTATCAATTTAATCAAGCATTTTGTTTCACAAATATTCAAAAATGCAAACAAATAATATTTTTTGTATTTTAATTTCAATACAAAATAAATGTTTTGCAAAATTTTAAGTAAAAAAACATTTCTACAACACTTATTGACAACCTCAAGCAATGAAGGCCAATCAAACACCACTACCCCAACTGATACAAGCGGAGAAACGGGCGGCTGAAATAATTTTCGAAGCTCGAAAACGTAAACGTTTACTTTTGAATAAAGCCAAGAATGTGGCAATCAAAGATGTTGACACTTATCATGGCGAACGTGAGGTTATATTAAATGCACTTAATGAAACTGTACAAGACTCCATTGAGATAACCCAACGCCGAGTGGAGCACACAACAAAAGAAAAAATTGCAAAAATTGATGAACAAGTGGAAAAGAATCGTGAAGCTGTGGTGAATATGATATTGAAATTGATGAATGATTTTGTGCCGGAAGTGCATAAGAATTATCTATTTTCGAAGCAGAATAAGAAGTAGCCTCAGGAAGCATTGTGTGGTTGATTTTTGATAAATAAAATTTGAAAATCGAAGAGAATGTGTAGCCGAAAGCTTCTCTATGCATAATCTGCTAGAGAATAAATTGCTGGCTTGTAGTCATATTTAACTTGTGGATACAGTCTAAATGATTACTGAGCATTATTACATATAGACAGTTTATTAGGCTCCTTATGGTACTACTGATAGCCTATGAATAAACTTCGAACAATCTAGTTCTCTCTATTTCTGTAAAAAGCCTTTCAACTGAGTCTTCTCCACCTTCAGTTTGTGGCTGAGATGAAAAACTTTCTCTCGTGAAGCATACAGGTTGAGAGCGGTATGACCCAGTTCTTCGATGGTGGCAAAAGTGAAAGAAAAGCGCTATTTCTCGTGAGATCGTCTCTACTTTCTAACAATCGATTTCGCAGAAGGAAGAATTCAGATATTGTAGGAATATTATCAACGACACGTTCAATATTAGGAACATTATTGGGCTGGGTTTCTTTAATAGCTGGGATCTCTCAAGTTTCTATCATTTCAAGCGCAATTAGGTCTGCTGGCACGTTGTTTTACTTATGTTGGTCCTGTGAAAAGATATTCCTTTCATCTTTCTAGATTTTCAAATCATTTTGTGCACCCACGACCTTGTTGATGCTTGTTGAAGCAAGCTCTGTAAGAAAGTTAAAGTAAAAATTACCGAGGAAATGAAGTCAGACCGCACTGAGAGCTGGGCAATGGCAGAAGTAATCTTCTATCGACTCCTCCTCGTCTACATCCCTATAGCTGCAACAGAAAACATTGCTGAAGTAAGCCATTCTTATACCATTAGAGGAGCAGATACTTTCTTTTCTTCTCTTCCATCAATTGCCAGATCTGTCTGGTCGCATTTTCTGTGCCATCTGCTATTGGTCCCGCTGGTGAGAACCGCGATTAACAGATGCTTTGCCGGGGAAAGAGATATGCCTCAGTCGTGTGTAGAGTTAACCGTTGTTAGGACTGTTCTTTTCAAGCTAGATCGTGAACCAAGCAATTCTCTACTATGTTCAGGAAGTAATGAAATGGTCTCTTACTCAATATGAGCTACAAAACTAATAACTGGTTGGCTGAGAACAGCTGGAATAGTCTCCAGCCGACATATTTTGCTGCTCCGTTGTGAAAATACTGAGTTCCTCTCAATAGATGTCTTTCTCTTTCAAAGAAAAAAACGGCTGGGGAAGGTCCTAGCAATACTTGGCGCTTACAACAGACACCAAGCTGCGAAATAAGAAATTATCGGCGTGCTTTTCTTACTATGAAGAAGAGGTTAGTTGAGGATCTGAAAGCAAGCTGCTACTCCTAAGTCATTTAATAGGTTCATTAGCTAATTTTTATAGTGAAAAGGGTTTCCTGGCGACTCTTGCCACATTTTCATTAAACTCAATTCACTTTAGTTTCAATTTTAATGATTTTTTGAGATTAACTAGGTTTCTTTAGGGCTTACCATCTCTCATAAAGAATCCCTAAATACTGAACGATTGTACGAATCGTTTTGGCGCTCGAACATTGATGACGAATCAACTTACGTAAGAGAGGAAATTGATAGTTCTGGCAACGATGACCTTCAAAATTTGAGAATTTATTAAGAAACTCACACCTATTTTAATGGCGTTTCCTACCATAAATTCATATTGCGCTACTTTAGCGGGTGGGCACTACAAACAGTTCTTGTTTTTTTACACTTTTTTTGTATCAAATAAATAAAATAAATTACTTTCCATTAACCATTTGCATAAATTAATGATTATTAATTTGGAATTTCAACGGAGATTATAACATTATTACCACATACACACTACCTACACTCGACCACCTCGCCCGCCACTCAGAGTCAGAGCTGGCAAATGCAGGCGGCTTTGCCGAATATAAAAAAAGGCAATAAAATTTGCATTTAACATGCAGTTTTTTGAATAAAATTATTATTCGCCCATTAAAGTTGACACAAAGAATAATAGCGATAAACAAAACATGGAAAATTATAATAAAAATGAGCCAAAGCATATAAATAAGCAATAATCATCATTCAATAATTCCATAAACAAGAAGCGGCAACAGTTGCCAAAAAAATTGATGGCAATATTTTTAATTAGGCAAACTTACGAGTATGCGATGACATACGAAAATGGTACGAAAACGAGTTCAACGAAAATCTAAAAAAAAAAATTAAAATTTTAAATAAATGCTAAAGCGCTGATACTAAAAGAAGCTGCTGATGCCGATGATGTGATGCGATAATGTTAAAAATAGAAAAAAAATATTTTTGATCGAGTTTCGAGACAAAATTTATAAATAACATTCATTTTCATAAAACAACGCCAAAAAGAGAAGAAATTAACTTAATGAAAGGCTTGTCTGCACAAACAAAAATGTTAAACAATAAATTTGTCATACAAAGTAAGAGAATACCAAGAATGTGTTTACGTAGAAAGAGGAAAAAAATTTTTTTAAATTAAAAAAAAAAATTTAATTTAAAAAATCACACAAATATCATAAGATCATTAGATCGTTAGAAAACATGTAAAAATTTGCATACAAAAAAAAATACAAAAAAAAAAACTATAAAATCGAAAACGAAAACCAATTATTCGGCCACATACTGTATGAGCAATAAATAATCATAAAAAGTGGCGAGAAGTAGAGGCGCAGAATCGGGTTGCTTTAGTTAATATATGCGTAGTATAGGAGAGGTATTGTACAAGTATAGAGCAACATTTAGATAATTTTTTTTTTGTGTGTGAAAGAACTGCTTAGTGACAAATTTTTTAAGCCTATAAATATATAATAAATAACTTTATCTATCTATTGTATACATGCATAGTAGTAGTAAGTGGTTAAACAAAACTATTGTTTGTCATAAATTACAATGATAAAGCCATAGAGGAGAGATTTGCATGAGATTTTGAAAATATATTAAGAAATAAACAATTTTGTGTTTAATAAAGTCATAATTTCTGTTTAAATTCATAAACTATCAATATAATCTGCAATTAAGCCTTTATAAGTTTTCGTTGATAAATGTTGAATTCTTTAAAAACGAAACGAAACTAAGAATGATAAAAGGTATTTGAACTTTTACTTTTTCTCGTTTTTTCATACAAAAAAATAAATAAAGGAATTTTGTAGTAGGTTTAACACAAAAATTCGTTTTATTTTTATTTCTTTACTTTATTTATTTATTTATTTTTCTTATTTTTTTTTCTATAAAAAAAAAGCGCAAAAAAAGAAAAGTTCAAATAAATTGAAAAAAGAAATTTAAAAAAAATGCCTTGAACTCAGCAATTGCTAGGGCGAAGAGATGTTTCATCACGATAAGGCCAGATCCCACGCCTCTTTGATAATTCAACAAAAATGAAACACCTCGATCCCACATCCAGCCCAAAAAGCCAACTTCACATCATCAGATTACCATATGTGGCGCTACCTTCTTCAGCACTCTTTGAAATAGTTCAACTTGGCAAAAAGAAAAACAAATTTTGGTTTTTCAGATGAACTACAGGTTGTTCATTCCTATATATCGAGTGAGATATCAATAGTTCTACCCCATTTCCAAGATAGCTTACTATGTAATTTGACCTGAGAGTACTCATATTTTGTTCAGAAAAAGTTTCTTTTCATTTTAGTCTATATGATCTAAAACCTATCTCTCTTTACGGCATATAGGGGCGTATCTCAGAGCCTTTGATATCTGCTGTTGATCTGCTATTGAACCTAGATTTGGCCGCTACTCTAACTCATTCACTCTGCTTTAAGATCCCTGAGAAATCCTTTAAAATACCTTACTTTTCAAAACGGCCATTATTCACATTCTGCCTTATGGAGGCTTGGACGATGAAATATTCGATGAGTCGGCTTTCGAAGTTTTCGAAAAACAGATTTTGCGGTAAATATATGGTAAATTGCACTTTAATAATGGTAAACTCTAAAAACGATGGAATGATGAACAGTACGATTTATGAGTCGGCGTTGATATAGTTCAGCAAATACAGAGACTGCAAATACAGAGACTGCTTCTAATGCCCCTCTGTGGATTAGGATTTCAAAAATTTATCCGCGGTAAAGCACGCCTGTCGTAAGAGGCAACTAGAATTCAATAGTTCCCGCGACAGTCATTTTTTATACCGAAACGACCCGGATTTTTATCAAGCCAAGGACTTTCACTCCCGCAATATTCCCCGAAAACTAAGTTTTCGATGTGCTAGTGAAACTAGAGGAAGATTTTCATGTCAAGGGCCTGGTAGATACCAATCTGGATTCACTTAGTATTTCAAACTGGTGCCGTACAGTGAAAAGAAGATACGCCTCGTGAGCTATTATTGATTTCAGCGTCAATTAAGAAGAAAACGAAGAGTTGCTCATATGGGCGATAGATTCACTAACTTTAATTGGTTCTAAAGAATGCACGAAGCTCTGATACATACAATTTTTTAATATACCAAGTTTAGTCTGATATTTGGCTTGGTTGCTCTCAATGCTCTCAATGCTAAGCTTGAAGTCAGTATATTTTTTGTAAAGAGTAGAAGTGCATTTTGTTGGGCGTACTAAGCAGTTTGTCTTTCTCGTATTTTATGTTGAGAGAGAGAGAGAGATAGAGAGTGAGTGAGAAATTATTATCGGCCCAAGAAAGTATTATCGGCCCTACTTTTCAGAGAGAGGGCAACGTCAGTGAAAAATTGCCCGACAAAAGTCTTATCATAGCCATAGAAAATTATATGAAGAGGAGAGCACAAACACAAAATGAATCAGTTCAAAAAGTTAGCGTGAACGCCGATAGAGCGCTGCCGGCATGATATTCGCTTTGGATTTTACACCGTAGTGGAATATTTTCAGTGATTTTTCTTCATTTCTTTATTCAACTAGCTGGCGGCGTCTTGAAGTTGGAATCAGAAAACATTACAGCTCTACTATACCGATCTATCTCTATCTGTTTGATGAAGGAGAGAATCCTTAGTTTGAAAAAAATATAAAATTTTTTATATTCAAATTTTTGGTAAAATTTAATACAAGTAATATGCTGAAGTTTAGAACTTAAAGCTGTGCTAGTGCTTTAAAGTTTAAACCACAATCGAATATCAACATATTCTCTACAGTATATCGAGTACTCTCTTTGATAGTTTTTAACCGAGTACTAGCATTGAGTACAGAGTGGTATTGGCTGTGCGAGGTACTCGTTACTAATTTATTCAAATTTTTGGAGCTTTTTGAGTAATTCATGAAACTTAATTCTATTTTTTTTTATTAGTACAAAATGAATTATAGGAAAAGTGTAGAAGAAATTAAAAACAGTGAAAGTTTTTTTTTCTTTTTTCAAAGTACACGAAATGATCGAGCTCGTACTAATAAATTTCGAAGCTTGAAGCTGACAGTACTCGTTGCTCAAAAGCTCGTTAAAGTGTGAATAAAAATTTTAGCTTTAATTTGAAGTGTATATTTTTTCCCCAAATCAATTAAATTGCTTGTTTACTAAAATGTTTTGAAAATTTATTAGCTGCTTTTTAAATCGAACGAAATTCGTGTCAAACACCACTAGAAAACATTAAAAGCAAATAATTACCTAAATAAATGTAAATTAATAGTTACATATGTACGGGTATCTGAGGAAATATTAGCATCGTGTGACATTTGTATTTACACCAAATTCTAATTTAATTTAACTGTTGTTTTTCTCTCGTTTAATTGTGAAAATATAAAATTTTTATGCACCACAAAATAGCTCACAGCAGTGATTAGAATAACAAGTAGAGGCGAAGCTTTTAAAATTAAATGACAATAAAAATGGAATGAAATTTGATGAAAATTGTTAATATAAATTTACATATGTAGTATATATATATATATATATATATACAAGTATATACAATCTCATAAATAATTATGTCTTTTGTTTCACACTTCAAAGTTGCAATAAAATTGATTTTATTGCAGCATTAGTAGACACAAATGACGAAAATGTTTGACAATTAACGATTTTTTTTTCGACTTTTCATTCAAAAAATACATTAAAAAATGCAACAAGAGAGTTTGTTAGAAAGAATTTGAAAAAATTCCAAAAACTAAATTACTTTTTTATATATTCCACTTTAAATTTGAATAGACGAAAATAGCTACAAGCAAAGAACTGAGAATGGTCGAACAAAAGCCAGAATTCCCGAACATAAATCCAAAAAAGCGCCGGTGAGAAAAGTCTTATAACGATAACAATAACAATAAAGCGAGGTATTTGTAAGAGAGCATTTCGACAACAACAACAATAATAACAACAACAACAACAACAACAACAACAACAACAACAACAACAACAACAACAACAACAAAAATAACAGCAACAACAACAACAACAACAACAGTAGCAGTAACAACAACATCATCATCATCGACAACAACAGCAACAACAACAACAACAGCAACAACAACAACAATAATAACAACAACAACAACAAGTCTAATAAATAAATAAATCCAACTTTTTGTTATTCAAACACTTGACATGCATATTAAAAAATGTCAGTATTTTCGAAATAGTTGCTCGTGCATCATCCCACTTTTATTAACACATTTGTCGGTGGCCTAATAAAGTTTAAAATGCAAATAAAAGTAGAATTTAAAAAATAGTAATATTGTAATGGGCGCACAATGTCATAAATTTTGTGATAAATTTAAGAGAAAAGGGACAAGTTAGGAGTGACAAGTGGTTCGAATTTGAGGCGCATGGCGTTCTTCTGACTCTTTAACTAACGGTCGAACAAAAGAATTAAAGAAAAAAGAATCTGAAACAAAAGTAAAAAATAAAAACAACTTCAAAGGAATGCACCTTAGCTTGTGTGTATTTGTTGTTGTTGATTTCAAAGATTAGGCTTAGGCAAGAGTTTCTTATAAAAATATACAGACAAATGCATATATATACAAATAAATAAAAAATATATATTTACATATATGTATGTATATCCAACCATGTAACTGTGAACTACAACAGCTGTTGTTATAGTAGCGCTTGAAAAAAGAAAAATATTCCGAAATTTACATACACATGCATTTATGTAGAGAAATGCAAATTATTCAGCGGTCCCTTTACAACTTTCTTTCATACATAATTTTTTAATTTTTTGTATTTGAATTTTTTTTTCCAAATTTTTTTTTTTTGAATATATTTTTTTTTTTGATTTTTTCCTTTTTGGAATTTTTTTAGACATTTTGAAATTTTTTCCGTGTTTAATTTTTGATTGAATCGCTCATTGCATGTGAAATTATGCAAATTACTGTTGTATTGAAGTGTTTTTTTTTTTGGTTTTGTTTTTGTTTGTGTTAAAATTTTACGCTAATCAATAGCTATGTTTTTGTATGTGTGAATATATATATCTACATATATTTTCTGTTTTCTGTTTCTTCTTCTTTTTTTTTTTTTTGGGTAAAAAAATGCACTTTCGTTGCGCTACTCTAGGTTTTTCGACCGTAAACTTTTTCGACATAGTGTAATTGATTTTTAGACGTTTCTTATTGCATTTAAATTTAATTTTTTTCTTCCCAAACAGAAATTTCACCTTTTACATTATTTAATTGCTTAAATCGGTTTTTTAAGCTCTGCAGCAATTCTCCACTGGCTATAAAACATAAGCAACTAAAGCCTGAGCAACACCAGGAATAAATATAGAAATTATCATACAACGAATCTCAAATAAAAATAATCCAACCAAATTTAAGCATAATTTTTTCAATCTGCCAAACTACTTCCCTCATGGTTATGGTAGTTGTGATAAAATTTAAGTAAATGTTCTAGAAGGGACTATCTAGTCAAGCTACCAACCTTTCACTATGCACCTCGACCTCAAAAACTTAGAGGAAATTCTCATATCATATCTTATAAATTCGATAATCTATGCAATTGAAAGATGGCTTGGACAAAAAAACTTCTCCAACCAGTAAACACACTGTTTTCTCGGATTATGGTGCGGTAATTTGGCTGGTAATCTAAGTTCAAATAATTTCATAGGGAAGAAAATCACTTGATGAGGGAGAAATTTCAAAATCCTCGCTGATCTGGAAATTCTAGGTTCGTTTCAAGACCGCACTTCGTTGACGAAATCCCTCGGCGATGTATCTTATTCATACAGTGTGAGCTAAGGGCCGATATAGAGAGGAAGATATTACAGAATAAGATATTACAGACTTGTTAGAAAATCAGTCTTCCAGGGTCATAAGGAATAAATAATTTTACTAAATTAACTCCATTCAATAATATCAAACTGCTGGCCCCACTCCTAGTAAAATGAAATCTAAGTACAACCTCACACAGATTGAGCTCTTCATCTTCACGCTAGAGATAAATTCGTTTACTAGGCGCAACTGAGATTTGGATCTACTTATATAGAATCGACCCCCCGATATAATAATAATATTTGGCGCTTAGTAACCGCTCAATAGATTTTCGGCGAAGCTCCGCCTCCAATTTTTAATGCCCGTCTAGATGTTTTGCCACCATATGGAGGGATCTACAGTTCATTATACGCTGTTTCCGAACGGCCGATGTATTTGTTACAAGGAACCTTTATTCCATGTCAAAAATATGCTCGTAGGGCTTGAAATTTCCTGCCAAGAGGTGGCCGCAATTATAAAAATTAATTTTTTATAATTTTATTGGTTGGTCGAACCAGGACTCGAGTCCTGGCCTTCCGAATGGCCTACACAATGCTAACCACTCGACTGTTGCGGCCGTAAAGCTCCTTAAGATCCGCTAACATCTCTACATGGTGGAGTCCCTCAAGTCTCTTCTTTCAATATATGACTTTCCTTGCAGATGTTAGGAGAGCTGGCCAGAGAATTACGATTATCATCGCTGAGCCATACTTTCCGATAAAGAGAACTTTGAGAGTTCTCGCAGAGTTCTCGCTGAAAGCTGAGCCAACCGCAGAGATGATGAATGCGAGAAATAATCTTTGGAGCTGGATGTTTAGAAATCAAACTGGCGCTGACAAGAAAGAGTGGCCGCCGGGCGGAGTCGAAAGTAAAGCGATGAAATGTTGGAAAGCAAGTTTTGAACTATTTTTCAATGCTGACTTGAGCTGAAATTGTATTTTATCATTCAGTCACTTGGCAAAAGACACAAAAAGCATTGCTTTGATTCCCACTACTACAGCTGTAAAATAGGCAAGGAACAAGAGAGTAAGCCGGACAAGACAATTCAGCACTCTGTTAGTTGCCTTGATGATCCCTTACACATAAATCAACAGAGGCTCGTTCTAAGTATGAAAAAAAGGTGGAGCTCGGTACGAACGGTTAATCGGATATCCCATAAGTAAGGGATATGACACAAGCTCGTAGATCAAGTAAAGTTGCTATGTTGGAAGAAAATGATAGAATCGGGGTCTCATGGTAGATCCAATCCCTTCTGTCACAGCTGCAGGGACATACTCAAGGAAAAGTCGGTACAACATGACCACTGTCACAGCGCAGCCCTCAGAGCGGCCCTACTTCGTTGTTTCCTCGATAATTTCTACATCGACTGCCTTGCACAACTTGCACAACTTGCTTCAGCAAGCACCAATAATCTCGTGGGTTTCATAAAACGCATTAAATGGTTTGAACATCTAGACAGGTGAGAGCAATGTGTTCATAGGCTCACGATAATCAGGGTACCACAAGAACTAACTAAAGTTAACTAACTGTGACCATTTGCGTTTAACCAAACCACAAATTGCGCGTATGATTGAAAATCCAAGAATAAGGGAATCAGAATTTCAAGCTGTAATCGATTATTAGACTTATTAGTTATTGTACGGAATGCTTTCCCAGTAAGAAACTCAAGCTTGACCTTGAATATGTCTCTAACTTCAGCTTGTTCATTTCGGCTTAAATTCATTTCAAACCCAAATAATACGTAGATTAATATGTAACTTTCTAATAACTCACACCGTATCCCGAAACGAGAATTTCAAATTAACTTAACAACTTATTAAAAAAGATTTATTAACGGCAATAATGGCATTTTCTGCCGTGCAACACACCCACTACTTACGACTCATCCTTACTAACCTACACCTAACGAAGTGTGTCGAATGAAAATAAAGCTGAGAGAGCGAAAGAAAAGAAAAGAAAAAAACATTTCAAAACGCATATTTTCATCCACTAACAACAACAAAAGAACACGAAACAAAAGGAACAACTTGCCATTAGACATTTGGGAACGCGCATAAAACAATATATATAACGAAGAAGAGTCGAGTTGAGTGCCGAGTAGTATTTGACCATTGGCTAGCGCTTAATAACAATTACGGATAATGCGGCACGTTCAGCGGGGTGTCAAATATAGTGCAGTGTGCACTGGACGACGAACCATTCCGGGCATTTTTCGTTTGTTGTTATTGTTGTTGCTGTTTTCCTACTATACTCTGTTTAATGTTTGTTTGTTTCTGTTATGGCGCGGCTGAACGGCTCTTGTTGATAGCTCACCAAATTTACGCGAGTAATTCCAAGTGATCCTTCATTAATTTTTATTTCCACTAAGCAGGAATAAAATTGGGGGAAATTTCGATGCTACAAAAACACTTTTTGGGAAAACCTTTTGTGGTAGTTTGTGAGTTTTTAGGCGAAATGAGTGTGGCATGTCGTGCCGCATTGGCGGCGGTCAGCATGACATTGAGTAGTTAGTTGTTGTTGGTTGCGCTGTGTGTACACTGTGTAGAATGTTAGTTTTTTGGGTTTGTTGTTGCACTCGTTGGTTTTTGCTGTTGTTGTTGTTGTTGCTTAGTTGGCTTGTTGGCTCATTGCCACGCACAAAGCACATAAATTAGAATTTGCCTTGTTGTGCTGTTGAATATCGCTTAAGTACGCGTAAGTCCCGGCTTTTGATGGCCATTATTTGGTGCTCGGCGCTGCTTAACTTCACTCCACTCCTCTGCTCTACTTTGCTCTACATAAACTCTCACACAATTACTTGCTTAGCTGCTTGTTTACTGTGTATACGGGGTTATCCGATTTGGGGTTTCCAAAATAAACGTAAATAAAATGCATTAAAAATCTGCTTTTTTTCCACGAAATTCCTTATCAGATAGTTTGAACTTTGACATTCTATGTGAAACACTACCTCATTCAAATGACCGCCTTTTGAATTTTTCCTAACCTCAATCCGTTTGAGGTTATTTTCGACTGCTTTTTAGCACATATTGGGCGGTATCTCAGCCATAACTTGACGAATGTTGGCCTCCAAGGTCTCAACGCTTTATCCGCCTAAACACGGTGCGCAGAAAAAAAGTCCAATGGTGTCAAATCACATGATCTCAGTAGCCAATTGACATCGCTAAGACGAGAGATTACGCGACCGGGAAATTTCTCTCGCAATAACATCAAATTCGCTTGTGTTGTGTGGCATGTGGTACCATCTTTGGAACCAGATATTGTCCAAGTCGTGTTCTTCAATTGCAGGCCAAAAGCAGTCGGTTATCATACGAGCACTCCGAATTGACAGTGACAGTCTCGTTGTTGTAGTTTTTAAAGAAGTAAGGTCCAATCACACCTCCGAACCAAAGAGCTCGTCACACAGCTAGTTTTTTCTGGGTATAAAGAAGAGAGAGGCCTTCAATTATTTGAGGATTCTCGAAGCCCCGTCTCTGAAAAGTATTTGGTTTGGAAAAATTTTGGCATTATATGGGAAACACTACATCATTCAAATGACCGCCTAGTGGATTTTTCATTTGTTTGAGCTGATTTTAAAACGCTTTTTGGCACATGTTGGGCGGTATCTCTGCCATAACTTGACGAATGTTGGCTTTCAAGTGCTCAAAAGCTAACGATTTATCCACATAAACACGGTCTTTCGCGTGGCCCTACAAAAAAAAGTCCGCCCAATCCACGTCACTACGGCGTTGTGTATGGTCAGCTGACTTCATTTGTTGTGTAAGCTGTACTTTATAATAGGAAGTGTAAAATACGCCATCCGTAAGAAAGTCCCAGCTCTAGAGAAGGTCGAGAAATAGCCAAATTTTGGTCTTCGGCTACACTTTCCCTTACAGCAGCTATATTTGAGGTGGAACGAGAAAAACGCTGATGCCGACCTTACAATATCTGTAACCGATCCAGTCTCTTCAAATTTCTTTTGAATCTTACCAATTTCTTATGTAGATGGACGATTATGTGCGCCATAATCTCCTCTTGAAGCACGAAACGTTTAAATCACCATTTTTGTTGTAGGTTTCAACAAGGTTTCAAAAATTTTAACGCTTTGTGCGGTTGTTAAGCGCTTCATTTTCATAAATTCCCGACTTTTAACTGAAAGAAAACATATTTGGTTTGACAGTTGAAGTTTGACAGATGTCAAAATACAACACTGCACTTTCGATGCCACTTAATGGCCAACCCTTTACCACCGTAAGGCCATCCGCCTGATCCTGTGCAGCCCTTCTGCTATTATTTACCTTTCAATGGCTGTTTTTTTGAACACTTTTAACCATTTTCGCTTTTAGCTTTCACTTTTCACAAATAATTCTGACATTATGCTTTGTTTACCTATCACCTTACACACACACATGCACACATCTTCATACATATGTAAAGGGTGTTTTTTATAGAGGTATAGAAATTTAAGTTGCAATAGAACAACGATGGATCATTCGATTGACATGAATTTTATTTATCCGAAAGATAATCTTGTGGCATTACATTTTAAATATGATTTCTGGCATATGACCGCCACGGCTGGCGCGGATGTAGTCCAATCTGAACGTCCAATTTTCGATGACTTTTCCAACATTTGTGCCGTATATCGGCAATAACACGGCGAATGTTTTCTTCCAAATGGTCAAGCGTTTGTGGCTTATCCGCATAGACCAATGACTTTACATAGCCCCACAGAAAGCAGTCTACCGGTGTTAAATCACAAGATCTTGGAGGCCAATTCACAGGTCCAAAACGTGAAATTAGGCGGTCACCAAACGTGTCTTTCAATAAATCTATTGTGGCACGAGCTGTGTGACATGTTGCGCCGTCTTGTTGAAACCACATCTCCTGGACATCATGGTTATTCAATTCAGGAATGAAAAAGTTAGTAATCATGGCTCTATACCGATCACCATTGACTGTAACGTTCTGGCCACCATCGTTTTTGAAAAAGTACGAACCAATGATTCCACCAGCCCATAAACCGCACCAAACAGTCAGTTTTTCTGGATGTAACGGTGTTTCAACATACACTTGAGGATTACCTTCACTCCAAATGCGGCAGTTTTGTTTGTTGACGTAGCCATTCAACCAGAAGTGCGCTTCATCGCTAAACAAAATTCGCTTATGAAAATCGGGAACAACGGTAATCTCGTTTTAGGCCCATTCGACGAATCTACGCCTTACTTGATGATCGTGAGTCTATTCATGATGAATTGCCAAACCAAACTGAGAATAAATCACTTGACAGCTGTTAAATCGGTCGCCATCTTGAAAAGTAATGCCAACTTAAAGTTCTATATCTCTATAAAAAACACCCTTTATATATGTCTGTATGTATTTTCGGTTGATTTCAACGTTTTTATTTGTATATTTATTTTGGTTTTATTGTTAGATTTTGTGGTTGCACTGCATTGTTGTCACTTCTCTCTGTGTGTGTGTGCGAATATGTACATATGTATTTAGGTAAACACCGCACAAAGCACATATTTTGGGTGTAAACCATATATTATCCATTCTAAACTATTCTTTTATAAATGAACTATGAAATATACATATGTACACAAACAAACAAACAAGCTATACAAATACAACAAATTGACCCCTTTGCGCCACTTACAGACCAACACTAACACTGACCGCGTGTGTGTGTACCTTACTTAACGGCTGTCCGTACATTCTAAATGTCAGAATTGACAATGTGAATTATTGCAGTCATCATTGTTTTGTTGTAATTGTGTTAATGTTGCTGGTTTTGCTTACCACTGCCTGCATACATACTAAAATATTTATACTTCACATATCTTTTCAATTTTATTATAATATTTTTTTGTTTTTTTTTGTATGATTTTCTGTTTATCTTAGTCCCAACAACACTCAATATTGCTTTGTTAACAGTAATAACAGCTGTTAATGTCATTTATTATTTTATTCTTTATCATTTGTCTGTTATTTGCCTAAAATTTTAGTATATGCCAACATGCAAATACACACACATACATATGTATTTATGTATATATCTATAGTTGCGCTTTGTCTTTCTGCTTTCTGCTAGTGCAACTTACTCTGCTTGGTCCACTCTAAAGGGGTTTAATAGTTGTCACTTTGGCCCATTGTCATGTTAAACAAATTTATTTGTTAAGTGTCAAAGTACATGATAAAGCCAAAGCAAATATACATACATATGTACTTATATGTGTGGGTACAAAGATATGTAAATGTTCATAGAAATATATAAATATTAGCATTTCTGCTGAGCGTATGTTGGCAACTGTTGTTAAGTGAGGTGAGACGGTTGAATGAGGTCCTAACACTCAACTGGCTTGGCAGCGAAAAAATTCGAAAAAAAAAGAATGAAGGTTGAATCGCTAAGCAATCTTAACTCTTTCTTTCCCCTCCTTCTGTGTTTTCCTTTCCCTTTTCTTCTTCTTCTTCGTCTATGTGTTCATTGCCTTTCGTCTGTTGTTTTATTTTCTGTTATCTGTTTATTGTTTTTAATTTTTTTGTTTTCTTTTTCTATTCTTTCTTCTTCTATTTCTTCTTTTTCCTTTCCTTATAATCTATTTTTTTCTCATTCCTCTTGTTTTTTTCCGTTTCCTTACTTATTTTATTTTTTGCCATCTCTTTCCTTTTCATCTTTATCTTCTCCTCAATTTTCTTTTTTTCCCTACTTCACCTATAAATTTTTTATTTTCTGATTCTCATGCCTCTTTATTCAGTTTCTTTTTATTCTCCTTTTTCTTTATTTTTATTTTATTTTAACTTAAATATTTTTATTTCCCTATTCCGTTTTTATTTTACTTTATCTTTTTCTTATCTTCCTTCTTCTTTTCTTTCTTGTTTTCCTTCTTCATTGTTCCTCCTTCTTCTTCTATATTTTTCTCCTCTTTTCGCTGCATCATTCTTCTGTTCCAGCATTTCTGCATGATCGCAAATCGGACGAGGCCCAATAATAGTTCCCACACTGTGCGAAAGCGTTGAACCTAGAATACAAAGGGGCATTTATTGAGGCAATAATAGTCCTTTCCGCAAATAAACTTGACTGTTGGAAGAACTGTAACAACAGTTATTTTAAATCTTCACTCTACCTTTTCCTGTTCCATCAGCTTAGGTCACCCGAAATGGTAAATTTCCCTATCGACTTAAAGACTTTACCCTACTGGAGATGATGTAGACTTTAGAAAATTATTATTAGCCTGTCCCTGGTCCCTGAAATTATGCTAGAACGAGTCATTTCCGGTCTCACCGAGAAAACTACATCAAATTCTATCCAGAGTGAAGGTAATGTTGACCGTTTTCTTCGATTATCGTGGTGTTGTGCATTCGAATTTATTGTCAAAGAGTCAGACGGTAAATAAATAATATTTTCCAATCACCAGACAGCATTTGAGAGAGCATATACGCCAAAAGAAAGGTGAGATTTTTGGAAAGAAAACTTATGAATTTTACACACTTTACAAAGGACCATCTCACAAGGATATTATTATGAAGGAATTTCCAATCATTATTTCAAGGGATTAGTTTTTAATCGATAGAAGGTGATTTCCGAAACCATTAGCCTGCATCTGTCTATAGCGAACCCTTATTGTTATTTCTACAAGGTTCTCCTAACAAGTTCTGAACTCAGTCTACAATACTTTCTAACCTTACCGTTTGCTTCTACTGACTGTTCTGGGACTGCGGAGAAATAAAGAGTGCCACACCCTAAATACGTTACATAAGCCTTCGCTACCGAGATAAACACGCTACTTAGAGTCAAAGACTCCGTACTCGCATAACAACTCGTCAAAAATTCCTCAACCTTGTTCTTCTTCTTTGGCGTACAACAGTACGCGCCACTCGTTCCTTCCCTTTTCTGTTTGGAAATACCAGTTGGAAATACCAAGTGGGACCAGGTCGTTCTCCACTTGATCCTTTCAACGGAGCGGAGGTCTTACTCTTCCTCTGCTTCCGCTAACGGGTACTCCATCGAATACTTTCAAAGTTGAAGCGCTTATTCGTACGACATGACCTAGCCAGCGTAGCCGCTATCTCTTGATTCGCTGAACTATGTCGATATCGTAGTATAGCTCGTACAGCTGATCCTTCCAACGTCTGCGGCATTCACCATTGCCAGCGCCCAAAATACCATAAATCTTCCGCAAAACTTTTCTCTCGAAAATTCCTAAAGCTGAAAGAGACTTATTCTGCTGTGAAAGGGAGCTTTAAAATCGATGAAAAGGTGGTGTGTAGAATTCTTTTCTCTCGGGTCTTCTTCAAGATTTGTAACATGGTGAATATCAGGTCAGTGGTGGATTTGCCTGGTCTAACGCCACACTGATAAGAGCGGAACAGTTTGTTGATGGTGGGCTTTAAACTTTCACACAATACTCTAGATAGGACCTTATATGCGATATTAAGGAGACTTATCCCACGACAATTGGCGCAGAGCACACTTAGGTTCCATTCGTCAAGCATGCTTCGGTCCGACCATATTCTACAAAGAAGCTGATGCATGCTCTTTATCAGTTCTTCGCCGCCATATTTGAATAGTTCTGCCGGTAAACCGTCGACTCCCGCCGCTTTATTATTTTTGTGAAAAAAAAAAACAGGGATCTCATATCAGTTAAAAACAGCAACCAGGAGTATTCTCTAAAACTAATGTTTCCAGCGAAAAATGCCAGGAAATTGTATTTAAATATATTTTGCTTTCGCAGAAAATCATTTCCTCAGACGCCCACTAGATGTTGTGAAATATTATTTTCAATATTTAAGAGTGTTTATCAGTACAAAAACAAATATGTTTAGACAGTCTGAAAAGACCATAGCGGCACAGTGGCCATCCTACTTTTGTGCACTGCATACAAGGAAGTATATGAAAACATCCTTGAGGGCACAACACAAAAAGCCAAACGGAAGGATTAGCCAATGTAAAAACACACTGTTTACGAAAACCTATGACCTTTTCCGCAAAATATTGGATTACAAGAGAGGATTAGGCTATCTGCATGGAAAAATCGCCAGCGCAAAAAATGGGGTGTGAATTCGCAATAATGCGTAAAGAATGGCAAGGCAGTGGAGAGGATATTTAAAGAGGAAGAGAAGTGGGTAAGTTTTTAGTTTTACTCGCATAAAAAGGGATATTTTTGAGGATGGAGTTTAATTTTTTTTTTTAATATTTATAAAAGTTTTTTTTTTTTGAGGACCACAAGAGTGTTCAGAGAATTCGATCTGAGAATTTTCGAAATTTATATTTTACGCTTTGAACGTATTGCACATGAAAATTAATACATATTTTCATTACCGTTGCATTTCTCCTATCTTCACTGCATTTCTCATACACATACTCGTATCTCCCTTACGCTTCATTTCTTCTTCTTTTATCTTCCACCGAAAATTATGACATGTACGCATTTCCCCATGACGCACCAGCGCCGCCAATGAACCGATAAACAAATTCAGCTGCTCCATGCACCATCATTACCACCACCATCTCAGCTTCATCCACGACTAATGCCTGCACAAAAGACACAAATATTTGACTTCAACCGAAAAATAGCCGCAGGACATTGGCGTAAGTAGCAAAGGTAGCCCAGCAAAAGGATACCAAACTCAAAACGAGCAACAACGAGCAACAAAAAAAAACCAGCCAACTAGCGTGCTAATGATAAGAAGCTGAATTGCGAAAGTTAGTAAGAAAAAAGGTAGAAGAAGCAGAAGAGGCAGAAAAAAGATGCTACCAACAAACAAGCATGAAACGGCTGCAACAACACTGTTTCAGTTCAACTCATTGACGCCGTAGGCGTGTAGGCACATAAATTGCGGCAACAAGCGAAGCGTATCCTTTGAAATTGATGCGATCAGCGCATACGAAGTGCTCAGCGGTAGTATGCAGAGGCAGATCGACTGAGTGTGAGACTGACTACGCTTAGCGGCTGTTGCTGCTGCTGTTGGTTTGTAAACGACGTTAGTTAGTAAGTTGAGTAGGAAAAAAGAGGAAAAAAAGAATTACTGCGCATGCGCAGAAAGAAATGTGCGCTGCTGATATGGCAGGATTTTTTTTTTACCCCTAAATACTTTTTCATAATTTGTATATATTTAGTTGAATTTAAATTTTATTTTTTATTTTTATTTGAATTTTGGTATTGCCTTGCAACTTCTTAAATGAACGGATGGGCGTATACGCACGCATCATGTGGGCAACACCCACCATTCATACGATCGGTAACTAAAATCATTGCCCTTTTACAAACGCTTCCATGCGCAAATACACACTTTGAGATACAACAATAACAAATTTATATTTATTTTAATGATTTTCAGTTATTTTTGGGTGCACATTTTTTTTGCGGCGAATATGGTGAGGATGGTCCGTTTAAAAATAATACGAGATTTTATTGCACACAGAGGCTTCATGGCTTTTTGATTTGTAGGAGATCCTAATGCAAGCTTTGCTCTGTAAAAAAATTATCTCAAATTATAATTGCGGCAGTCCCTTCTTAGCAGAGATTTTATTTTTGATTAATGAAAATGAGAATTTTTTCCAAAAAAGAACTAAGAAATCCACAACAAACCCCACTAAGCTCATTTAAGGACTCCTTAGAACATCAAATGGCTTAAAATATGGGCGGATCAAGAGAAGTGTTGCTTCCATATCGGTCACCATAAATATCACATTAGATCCCCCATGAATATGCTCTGGTCTTGAAACTTTCTGCGAGTCACCGCATCTTCTCATAGAACTTTGGAATATTGGCCATTTTCTCAAGCTCTTCATACTTACCCATTTCTCTCTGTCTCTGTCTCTCTCTTTCTCTCTCTCTCTCTCTCTCTCACTCTCACTCTTTTCTGCCTGCAAATGCGTCTCTTTTCTCTCTTCAACTCTTGGTAGCTCTGCCGCATACCACGTGTTGTGGGCGATCGCAACGTAGCGAAATAAACAATCCTCTTTCTATCCACTGCGGTGCTACAATCCTCTGCATGCCCATACCAGCTGGTTGTCTGTATTAATTACAGCTTTTTCACGTCAAACCTTCTTTTTTTTTGTCGACCGACGTTCTCAACTACACAAAGGCGGAAGTGTATCTTTCCTGCAAAAAAATACTGGTCCGAGTCGATATTACGTCCTTGAAATATACGCACATCTTGAACAATGGAGACATGTCGCCCGTCTAGCACAACATTCTCGATTTTATTGAACGATTTTCGTTCCGGTTACAGCCTCAACGCATTCGAAGGCTCATTTAATCGACTGTTGGTCGGAACATACAGACTTTCTTTTCACACCCTGGCGTTAAAGCCTCTATGTACGATTTTGACATCGTGGCGGAGACAGCACTCATAGTTAGGTGCGTTCTAGGTATTCATAGAAAGCAACTTTGGTCACATCGTGCTTCTCTTCGATCGGAACGTGGGCGCAAAGCAGCGATTCGTTGAGGAACTACGTTTTGATTGCGTGGATTACGGTGGCGAGACGTTCATCCACCAAGCTGAATGACAGAACTCGGCTACTTAGTCTCTTTCCGCTCTATCCATCGCATCTCTTGAACGGCGATGATGTCAACTTTTAGTCTTACTCAACCAGCTTGGCAGAGGCAAATTTCTGTTTAAAGAACCGGTCATGCAATGGTCATCATCGAAAATAGAGTCTCTCATGCGAGGTATTGTAAAAAATTTCTTTGAAGCTAGCTTATACCTGGCTCCAAATCCAATGCACAACCTCGTTATCAAAAGAAACAAAGCGTTGGGCTAGAACCCCAACATATGTGTTTCTGAGGTCCTTCTAACTTAAATTGGGACGTGGAAAGTCAGGAATCTACTTTACATCCCAGCTCTCGTCCCTGACCAGTCATTGTCGGAAAGGAATTCACGCGATAAGGCTTGAGACTTTTCTGAATCCCCAAAGTTCTAGTTGTCTGGAAGAAGAGATGGAATCATCTATGCTTTTATGATTTTTTTTATGAAGACTTAGCGATGCTGGACCTCAAATTTTTCGGAAGGCATACGTTTACCAATTCAAATGAATCCACAGAGCTTGATATTAGACGACTTTACTGACTTGAGACATGCACTATGAATTATTGCACTAAATGTGGTCTAGCGTTTAGGATATTTTTTCTTTTTTACAGCATTACGAAGGAAGTGTCTATGGGTCCACATGGGAACTTTTTGGATCAGCCACTTCTAGTTAATCTAACCTATCCAAGGCTTGCTTAATCTGTTTATTGAAACTGATTTTCACATGGAACTTGGAACTTGGGAAGCGCATTCGTGTGACTTTAGTGCGGATTGTTCGTTGTGAGACAAAAAATTTAAAAATGACGAAGAAAAGTGTAGTGAAATAATTGCAAATTTTCTTCTAGTATATGGGTCTGGCCGTACTAAGGTTTCCAAATGGCTTTGACGACGACTGAAAACGTCTCGCTCCTTTCGTTATTATGCATTTTATTCGGAATTACAACTCTCTGCCTGTACAACATAAATATTTAAAAAAAATTTACGAGCGATCTCTTGCCGATCAAATCTATTCGTAAAAAATAGATTTACCTGTTGTGTGCAGCTGTTTCTATTTTGAATATTTTTTTATGTTTACTCACATTACATGCATATATTTATTTATTTAACTTCAATGGCTTCTAATTTGCTGTCCTTCCCATTTTTTTAAATATTTTTTCCCTTACCTTCCCTACCAGCGCAACTGTTATCATCACTATAAATATCCTTTTGACACATCCTACCAGAAAAATAATACCAACTACCTTCTTTATAGTTTTTAATAAGCACCTTATGCTCATAAATTCTAAGATTTACAAAATTCCTGCTAATCATTTGTTTACTACTCAACAACGCTGTGGTAACGCTGTGGCATAGAAAAGGATACGCTTATCCTGCGCAACAAAATGTTATTTCAAAACATTTGGTCATACGCCTATTAAAATTTCTATGAAATTAAATATTAAATTATTGTATATATGTTACATATATACATATGTAAGTGAGCCGACCTGAAGTTGACCACAGAGTCCTGTCAGCAGCAGCAGCAGCAGCAGCAGCAGGAGCAATAACAGCAGCCAACTGCTGCCGTAACATTCCAAAATATTTATTTCACTCATTTCATCTGCTCATTAAGATGCCATAAAAGTGAATTTTTTGTTTAATTTTTTTTTTCAATCTCAATGCTCAAGATCCACAAGAAAAATCTGGTAGTTATGATCTAAGCAGTTTTCCGCTGAGCGCCATATGCTTCTCGCCGCCACCACAAAAGCAGTTGTTGCCACATATTTTATGTGCCACGAAAATTATTTTCCTGCACATACAGACGACATATGTACGTATATAATACAACAACATTGCTTAATGAGCAAAGCCATAAATTTTTATTTGCTGTCGCTTTAAACGCACCCACCAATTCCTTTTTCAATTCGATTTTGTTGTTCTCCCCGCACAATACGATCAGGCTACTCGCATGATCACATAGATCTCTGTGTACTCACATATATTTAATTTCGTTAATTTTCACTCGCTCCTCTTTCCTGCTTACAACCAACTTAATGCTCAGCTGTGTCCTGCGGTTTTCGACAACAACAATAATCCGCACACCACAAAACGTTCGTTGAATGTCTGATTCTCATTTTCGCTTTGTCATCAACATAGCAGGCCACCTAGTTCTCAGCCGTTTATATGGAAATTCTCTGCGTTATTGCCTTTCGTATGCTTACCTCAGGATATGGACTCTTTAATCCTTGTTTTGTTGTCATCTGTTTGTATACAAATATTTATGTATGTGAATCCTTTATGGTCGTTTAAGGTCCTTTGTTAGGTAATGCCCATGATCGTATTGTCTACTTAATATTTAAAGTCGAAATAGTTATATGCTCGTATGTATTTGAGTATCGGAAAATGAGCATATGTCGCTCTGAGCGCATATTTATGATCTTTTAGTGACTTTGGTTTTGACTTTTTGTCTATTTTTACCTTCAACAATATCCGGCTATTTGAACTGTTGACATCTGTGTGAAATCGCTGATTAACGCAAGTGATTTTTGATATTTCGTTTAATTGTTTGGTGGGAAAATTAATAAAGGATAAAATTCTTAGATTACGTAAAGTTCGGCTAACTAGAGCAGCTGCCGCGCTATGTCTTACTATAAGTGCTGGCTTGAGAAACAACATATTTTAAAATGGTAAGACGTTAGAAAATAGTTTTGAATTTTTTTTCTGAAAAACTGTTCCGATCCATTTTATAAAAACAGCTTTAGTCTGATCTTTATAACTAAACTGCCTTGTGCTCAATCATCCGTAGTAGATCACCCTCTCCCTGCCTCAAAAGTTGTGTTTTTTTTTCTTCTATACGGTGCAGGGTGATCTCTTGCGATTAGGTCCTCAGTGTCGCAGATCAATCAACCTAATACTAGACTGAGTCGGGTAGTCATAGCCACTCTGCGAATCCCAGAGCACCCTTTAAAACAATATGGCGTCTTTCTGCGAGTCCTACTATCAGTCAATGGCTCTCACAGGTACGCTGTTGTACTTCTGAAAAAAAATTGAACCTTTTATCCATGTCATCTTATCTTATGGTCTGTCAGTGCCCCTAGAATGTTAAAAAAAAACCTCCCATCTGATAAAATAAATGCTTTGTGACCTCAGCCGATTTTGTTACGGCCAAATTCAACTGGATTTGGACAGTTCGAGTTAAGAGCTCTCTTTAATGCGGGCTATTTGAGAATTCCTTTAGTGTTGGTTGGATATGGCTTAAGAAGAACTTAAATGATCGTGCCTGGCCGACCGAATGTGTCTGGTTTGTGGTTTCCTTCTTAATCCTTCTTAAACTTAGTTTAGCAGAGATAAAAGGGATAACCTTTTCCACTTAACTATCTCTTTCCTGGGGACTGGGCTCTAATTTATTTTGTAGTCTGCCCAATAGCAAAGATCTCGGCTTGAAACACCTTTAGTGAACAGATAGCTTAAATAAAATTTCCATTGATCGATGTCGAAAGGTAACTCTCATTTCTTTCAAAGTAATTAATGCTGCCACCTGACGTTGACAGAAAACCAACCATCCATGTGATAATATCAACCAATATTAAATCAAAAAAAGAAAGCAAAGAAACTGTTCCATAACCACGAAAGTGAAGTCTAGATCATTTTAGGAATATTATACAGTTGTAATCCGGACTGACTCCTGGAAATGAGTCCTTCGGTTCTCAGAATTTCTTGTTTTAATCGAATCTTCAAAGGGTTTATGGCAAAAGAACTTTGGTAAAAGCTCTCTAATATTCTATAGCACTCTCTCTCTTTCTCTTTCTTTTTCTTTCTTCTTTCCAGCACAATTCTGAGAATTTTCAGATTTAATGAAATCTCCAAAGAAATTTTATAAAAGATACCTGGTTAAAGCTCCCCAAATATTTCTAGTTCTCTCTCTCTCTCTCTGTCTTTAACTCTCTTTCTGTTTCCCTCTTTTTCTTTCCTTCTCTCTGTTCTTTAATTTTGTAATGGAATCTACGAAGGAATTATATCAAATATCTCCCTAGTCCTTTTTCAATACGGATTTAGAGAAATCTTCAATTGAATGATGGCAAAATATCTGATTAAAGCTAACGCATTTTCTCTAATTCCTTTTTTGTGCCTCTCTATCTCTCTGCCTATCTATGTGTAATCCATTTCTATCTGATATGAATCCATAGGAGCGTCTGAACTAAGCTTGCGGTCCTTAATACAGGGCGTCAGTCCTTTAGTTTTCCGAATTTTTGTATTTTATGGAATCTTCAAAAGTATTACGACAAAAAATCTATGGTTAAAATTTCCCTAGCTTCCCTACTTTTTTTTCTACTTCCTTCCTCTCCTTCTCTCTCTCTCACACTTTTTGGTAACGTATCACCAGTTCTTTCCATTCTCATCCCTTTACGAATAGACTACCTTTAAGAAGAAATATTAAGAGACGATGAGGAAATTATCATCCTTTGGACAAAGTTTCGATGAGATTCTATTACTCAACCCTTAGTCCACCTGTACAAAGAGGGAAGAGCCGAAAAAATGGAAGGATATGAATTTATTTTCGGCAATCGACGGGTATAACCCAATAGCAAACCGGAGTTCGAAAAAAATTTTAATTTCCTAAGTTGTAGCTAAGAATTGAGAGTAGTAGTTGCCACCAGGCGAAGGGTTGTGGATCTTAAAAAAAAATATAAATTTTCTTATTGCGGTGGCACCTGCGTAGGGTTTGTCAACTTGGAGTAAAATGTAGGTTCTCTCTTTTTTGGAAAAAACTTTAGAAAACACAAATAAATCGGAGGAAAAGCTCGGCTGAAAATCCCTTATATAACATTATATCAAGAAGAAAAAATTTTTAAAATCTAAATATCAGCGGTTTCAGGTCCACTCTTACAGTTTTATTTCTCTCTTTGACTCTATTGCTTTTTCTTTCTCTCTTACTTTCTCTTCATCTCTTTGGTCATGTATAACTTTACTTTTTCTTCTCCACAATTTTCGAGCTTTCGTCTCACTTCTCACTCCTTCGTGGAAGCTTTTCATATGAATCATTTTACCAAAATTGATTACTCACCTTTTTAACTAACCAAACATGATTATTTTTCAATTCAAAATTTATTTCACCAGCAAATACAATCAGACATTTATATGTATGTATGTAAGTACAAAGAGTTGTTTTAATTTCATTAAATTTTATTTGCAAGCAATTTATGATTATTTGTATATCGAATGCCAATCGCTGACTTTTAATAACTGCAATCAAATTTACGCTACCACATCCTACCTACCTACCTGTAATGAATGGGTCAAGCGGCCAATGATCCTCTTTTTTCTTCTTCTTTTTCTTTTTTTTTTTTGTATTAATTTTTTTCTCTCTTTTTGTTGCTGGTAAAAGTTCGTGAATGTTTGCTGACAGCCAAAGGCGTTGTTGGTTTTTTGTGCTTTTTATTTTTGCTTCTTTCCTTTCCACTGTACCTTAATTTTTTATTATTTTATTGATGCCTGTATATTTGTATAATTTTTTGGGTGTTTTTTTTCTGTTTGCTGCAACCAGCAACATTTCGACAATAATTTATTTGAGACTCATTGATGCGCTCGAAAAGATACACAGAAAACCACTAAACAGGGACTCACGAAAATTTCGCTTACAAAAAAAAGTTTGTTTAATTTTTTTCCAGCGTTTTTCTGAAGCTCAAAATATATTGTTTTCGAAATAAAATAAATGAAAGCAAAAAAAAATGTTGGTCAAAAGAAATGTTTCAAGTTGATTTGTTGGCTGCATGCGCCGTTTTTGGTCCAAAAAACACACACTAAACTGGCCCAAAGGAGCATATGAGGTGAGTGTGTAGAGCCTTACAGATGCATGTATATATGTATCTATGCCCTTATAGCATTGTATGCAGGAAAAAAAATTTATAACCACATTTTTGTATATGCACGTCCATTTGATTTCTTCAGCGTCTTGTGTTTTTTGATTTGATTGTTTAAGAATTTTTTCACTTGAAAAAAGGTAATCTCAATTTTACGTATTGAAAAAGTACGCGTATTTAAAAAAGTTCTTTTTTGTGTGTTCAATTTCAACTACACCTTCAACTGCATGCATGCAGCATGCCTCACACACCACTCACTCGCTCACTAGCCGCTATAATTTATTTGATTTGAGGCACATTTAATTGATCTGGTGTTACTGATGTTGATTTTAATGTTACGACAAAAGAAAAAAATCAAAATTGTATTTTCTTGTACTGTTCTCCTGTCCACAACAACACTTTCAACTCTCTCTCTTCACTTCTTCACTTCTCTTCAGCACTCAGTATGCCACATAATTAAGTATAAGCAAATAGTTTATTATACCGTTGTAACGGTGTTTAAGTTTAAGTATTCGATAGATGCGGTGGTGATAAAAAAATATGCAAGAAATGAGTATTAAATTTGTTTATCGGTCACTTTTTCTTGTGGGATTACAGACCGAAAGATGGAGAGGAAGACTAAGCAAATATATGAAGAAAGAATTACTTTCAACTACAGCCTCACATTACTATATATGTATGTGAGTAAACGCATTAAAAGACATGTTTATTTGTTTATTTTGCTTTGAAAGAGTTTAAGTACTAATAAAGACCAATAAATCTATAAATAAATCATTTCTTCTTTCACTTTATGTTATGCCCCAAGCGAACGGAAGCTCTGTAGTTCTCTTTGGCTTTCTATTGAGCGGTTGCCTTCATTGCATTGTTGTTGTTACTTGACTGCTATTTTTTATTGCTTCTACTTTTTTTTTTAATTTTTCTTAAATAATTTCAAAATCAACTTAACTCAATAAGTAATAAAATTCAAATTTATTTCTGAAACGGAAGCAATACTTCCGCATTGTGGCAGGCATAGATGAGAGTAGTAGAGATGTGCCAAGATCAGTCAAAAAATATATACTCAATCAGTTGAGAAGATGTCTTCCGGAAAAATTGATATCAACTTAGTACTCACAACCAGTCAAAACTTTCAACAGAAAAAAGCTTTCAATTAGATTGCGAGCTCCGAACTAAGCGAGCTGGGTGAGCTTGTGGTACATACTTGATTTTTGGAGACGAATCACAGCTATATTCTTAACCACTGTTGATTAAAGCAGGGAGTTTATGGGCCAGACCGCCAGCGATCGCCCTACGTCATGGAGTAAGGACATTGTACTCATCTGTATATCGCAAACATGCGTTAGTTAACAGTTTACCTAATTCAATGAACTGTCTTCCCTCTTGCTTAGAGCAAGTTAAAGTTTGGTACGTCTACAATTGACCTGATTAACCTACCTACATAAGAAAGAGAAGCCCTTGGGGCCATCTATGCTTGGCTCTACACGCCTACAATAAAGGATTATCGCTAGACAATGCTATTTTTACTAAAATAGCGTGCATAGAAGAATCCACCCACAAAAGATAAAGAGTCTCTTCTCGATAACGTGTGAGTGCAAGAATTTACTCTTTAGATGAGTCAGAGATCGAAGTCAACTTGAAATATTTCGCTCACAGTTTACGTCGTGACAGAACTGCCATAGGGTAGCGCCTGTACCTAGGGCAAGTTCAATATGAATACCCTGTAAAGTAATGTTCTTGCAGGATAAATTTGAGAAGTCTTCTTTGACAAAGTTGTTTCCATTACTAAAGAAAAATCCTCGAATATTTGAGACATTCTGGCCCAGCAGTATCTGCAATAAATATTCAATTAGGCTACCCTATGGGACCTCATCATCCATCTTAATAAAATAGAGCTTATTCTATTCACGAGGAGGTGCAAAACTCCCTTACCTCTTCCTTCAATGGAAGAAATTCGACTTCAGTTATATCTATGGGTCATCTTTGACAGAAAACTATCTTGTAGGCAGACCATTTAGGAAAGAACTAGAACGGCTTCAGTACTGTAGTAGAGGGTTGTCATCGAGAAACTTTCGAGTTTATCACCTACAGTAGTGGCACTAACTCTATGAAACCAAGGTTAAACTTGTCATGACTCAAGAAATATATGTCTGGTGAACGTCGAAATCAACACTACCTAAGCAGCTAAAACGCGTACAGCGGGTGGCTTGCTATTGTTGTTGTTGTAGAGGCAACGTAACTCTGCTTGGGAGCAGACGATATCAGCTGATGTCGATGAGCCAGCTCAATATTGGCGTGAAAATGCGGCAATCCTTAGAGAACAATCATGCGGGGATTCTGCCTCGAATTTTCACTTCATGAGAAGATTTTTAATGGAGAAAGTTTTATGTTGGGAACTCGTTATCGACTTTGGGGTAAGGCTTGGTTACACTGAGGGAATAACAAACAAAAACCTGGTAGATCTATGAGTTCGGCGTAGGATTTCAGTTAAAAACGTTAGCATTTACTAGGATAGCCAGTCGACTATCCAGCATATATTGTAAGCATTCAAGGTTAATTAAAGCTGATTGAAGATCTTCTCTACACTTCCTAGCTATTTTAATGTGTGCCGAATCAGAGCATGTAACTGTAAAGCAGAAGAGCTCCCGAATATGAAATTCCTTCTGTCGATAACACCAGGCAGAAGACGGGTGGGACGGCATATGGCCACAAATAGTCTTCTCCTGGATAGATTATATTTACGTCAGCTTGACTAATGCTCAGTAAACGCCACGATGTGTACGATTCCAAGGTCTTTTTGATCTGTGGTGCATTGCTAAACATTGAAGGTGCTTCTAGCGAATTCCGTCCAAACTTTTTTGTTACTTTATGGTTTTTGAAGCGTCTCAAGCTTATTTATTGCGGATATCATAAGTGGGTCAGGTTGAGGTTGGTCCTTTAAAAGCGTCTTGTCTCGAAACATGTTTAAGTATGGTTTTTTTTTAGCAGTCCAACAAAGAATGTAAAGAAATGATTTTGCTTACTGGGGTTTCCCTTACTGAGTATTCTAGATCATTGACACTTCGCTTAAAGATTAACTCTTCATCTTTGTAAGGAAATTGTAATTTCGTGAGAAAAAGTAAGTGAAACCTTTCAAAAAGGTACCAAAATTCAAAAAAAAAAAAAAAAAAAATCAAGAAAAAAATCAGAACAGAAACAATAAACGCGACTGGCAGCAGAGGCTTCTTCTACAATATCTAACTAATCCAATTTGCCGTCAGTAGCTGACTAAAATGTCAATCAAAATTATCTGCCCATCCACACACACACACCGCTACATGCATATCTCACAATTATTAATCAAATTTCATGTTGCGACACAATGAATTAAACAATCTTGCCTATCAGTGGACCGATAGTTTGAACATAACCGATTTTTGCTACTTCAATACACTTAATCCGGCCGGGATAAGAAAAAATGGGAAAAATAAACAAACAAAAGAACCACAACAAATGACAATTTGCGCACACGAAATTAAATTGAAGACGAACACTTAAGGCAAAAGCAGAGCACAATAGGAAAGGATCAAAGAAAAGGTAGCAATGGAAATCGTGGAATGTGCAGAGAAGCGCGTCAACGCATTCAAACGACGCACCAACCAACCCGCTTGTGAGTACGCAACGCACCAAAGTCACCGCCAACAAATGTCAAAACGCGTTTTTGTGGCTGTCAACTGTCAACACCGGCGAAGCACACAAAAAATGTCTAATCAAGCGTTAGAGAATGTTTCAAACGAAAAAATTTGTGCTGAAATAGAAACTAAAAACTAAAAGTCCGTGGCTGAAGACTCAATGAGACAAAAAACTCTCAATAAGAAACAGAGCGTCAATGTCAGCGCATTGCAGGAATTTTCAACACGAATGCGATACAAAAGGTGACGCGTTGGAGTCAAAGAGCGCAAGAGCAAAGCTAAATTAAAAACAGAGACGGCGAGTAAGGTGCAAGGGAAGGAAAAGAAATGGAAAGGTAAAGAAGGTATGCGCAATGTGATGACGACGACATCGCTGGAGCAAATGCTTTTTTGCCGGCTTTGTTGTATTCAAATAATTGGAAATAACACACATTCAGAGCAACAAAAAGGAGGTAATAACAACAATCAAAGGAATTTCAGGAGGGTGTACAGCAAGTAGTCTTCTTTGCGGTCTGATCTTTACATATGAGTGAATGTGTTGTTGTGCGTGTGTTTTCATCATAATTGGATTGGTTATTTCTTACAGAAGATCGCTCTTAACAGAAACCCCAAAAAATATTTGAAAAAAAAAAACAATAATAAAAGTAAAGAAAGCCAACCGCGCAGTAATTGAGCAAAGGCAGTAGAATGACAGTCGAAGAAATTGAAAGATTGAAAAATATTAGGTTATCAAAGCAGCAAACGAGCAGCGTGTTAAGCCGTGAGTCGCTCGCAGTTAAGCGGCTGCAAATGTTGGTTAGACAACAGGCAACTGCGTTACCCAAATCAAAATCTTGATCCTGCGTTGATTGTCGAAGCATTTCATGTGCTTGCTAAGCCAAAAAAAAAAAAAAACAGCAAAAAGAAGGAAAAAAACAGAGAACCAAGATAATCATCTGCCGAACTGTCGAATGCTACTTAAAACCTCAATCTTTGGTTGGCTTTGGGAAAATTAATATTTTTTTTTTGTTTCATTCCGGAGCAGCAGTTGTTTCTTTCGTTATTTTGTAGGCTTAAAGTAATTTGGTTAGACAGATCTAAGATCTATGTGTGTACATACATATGTAGTCGTTTGTGTAAATTGAAAATTACGCATGTAGGTGCCAGCACATTACAGGTATCTATTGCGTGTTGAGCTCAAGTGGTGAGGACTTAAGTTGAAGGACGATGATGACTGGCGCGATTACAGCGCAGCATTTCACGAATATTGAGAAAAAAATATAGATTATTAGAACGATGGATTCTCACTACTCGGATGCATTGAAAGCCACACTAGAAGGCTTAGGTTGGCTAACTCCTCTGGTGGATGTCATTATTCAGTTGCTTCATTGTAGAACTGGGTTTTCTGGTCTCCAAAAATGTCAACAGAGCAACTCCTCAGCACAGTGTTTTCTCACCCATGCTCCGAAATCTAATTCTGAACGATCTAAAACTGAATGTGTGAATGGGTGAAGGGGGCATTGAAATTTACGCAGATGGTTCAAAACTTGAGAGTGGGTAGAGGTATTTTTTCGCTTAACCCTTGATTGAAACTCTCATTCTAATTGTTGGAGCACTGCAGTGTTTCCCAGACCGAAATTGTGGAAACCATAAAATACATTGGAACCGAGTACACAGAAAGTGACATCTTCAGTCATAGTCAATCATCAACAAGAGTCCTTTGTTGGATCATTATAGACTCTGAACTCTTGCAAATCTATTCAGCAGATGAGTGAATAGAACAAATTATCCGCCATATAGATGCCTGCAATGTATGACCAAAAGGATTCTTCCGGATAAAGAGCACATTGGTAAACCTCTTGCCATTTTCAATCTGTTTACAGAAAAGTCCCGTTAATGTGGGAATAAAATACCTTCTCTCACAAGTAGAGACAAACTTGACCGAAATGGGACTGGATAAGGTCGAAAGTCTTATTTCCTCTGAAAAAGGCCGACGGAGGAAATAAAAATTTCATGAAAATTTCCGAGTCTGATGGCAACATTAACTAAAGGGTGATCATTCATTTCGAGGTTCCCCACTTTTTTAAAGAAAAAACACAGAAATTTCAAATTTAATGGGAAATGTTTATTATCATTCGAAAGAATATTCTTTGGCGTTTATTTTTTGAAGATTATCTCTTTTAATCGTTGGCTGTGGCTACGTCTCAGATAGTCCATACGTTGAATCCAATTTTCGATGACTCATTCGATCATTTCAACTGGTAACTGGCGAATGACACGCGTGATGATTCGCTCCAAGGCCAGAATTGAAGCGGGATTGTCCGCATAGACTTTAGACTTTACATATCCCCACAGGAAAAATTCTAACACACACGATATTGGCGGCCAATCGACCGGCCCAAAACGTGAAATTATCTGCTCACCGAAGTCTTCGCTCAATAAATCCATTGATTGATGTGATGTGTGAGAAGTGGAGTCGTCTTTTTGATACCAAATGTCGCGGAGTTCACGAGTTTCAATTTCAAGCATCAAATAGTCGGTTATCATAGCGCGATAACGGTCACCATTGACGGTTACGTTCTCACCGGCATCATTTTTGAACAAATATTAACCGATGATTCCACCGACCCACAAACCGCACCAAACCATTGTTTTTTCTGGATGAAATAGCAGCTCTTGAATCTCTTCAGTTTGCTCTTCATCCCAAATGCGGCAATTTTGCTTGTTTACATACCCATTGTTTGGCACGAAAGCGTGGGATCTTCTTGGAACTTTTCAAGGCCTATAGGGCGAAGCGATGTCGCTTGGCAAGGTCGAGCGGTTCAGTTCTTCCACAAGCTGTATTTTGTACGCTTTCAATTTAAGATCTCAATGTAAAATGCGCCAAGTCGTTCCATACGTCAGTCTGAGTTGCTGCGAACGGCGCCGAATCGACTCTCCATGGTCTTCGTGTATACTCTCAGCTACGACCGCTATATTTTCATCATTTCGTGCTGGACGTGGTCTATTCGGTCGAATATTATCCAATAATGAATGCTGGGTCTCAAGATGGGTGATGGTGTTGTGAATAGTACGCTCAGTAGGCCGATTATTGAAAAGAGTACCTCTACTTGGATCACACTTTACTAGATACGTTCTGAATAGTGTTTAAATTTCTTCTTTTTTTATATATATATGAGAATTAGATATGAGGCGGTCTACTAAAGAATTCTTATTTAATTTTTAATTTTAGAAATTTTTGTATCCCTTTTTATTAACTCGATTCAAAAATTAGTTAAATTTAAACAGAAAATTTATTAAATAATTAATAAATACATATTGCTGCTTATCTAAAATCCAACACTGATCTCTTTTCCCTTTTTTCAATAAGCATTCAATGGATTACTAATTACTATATTCCTAACCATTATTATTTCAATTTATTTTCTTTATTTTTATAATTTTTTTTTTGTGTGTGTTTCTAATTAAAAATGAATTTAATTAAAAAATCCAAAATTCAGTTTCATTGTCAATGTCGTCTGTATGTCTAAATGTCAATCTAAAGTAGGCAGGTTCACTGTGCTCCTCTCCTTCATCTACCAAGAACGCGTCTGCTCTCCTTCCCGCTGACTATCCACTGTCTGCTAATGCAATTCACTTGTGCGCCAAACCATGCCCTGCATATATTTACACATATATAAGTATAGAGAGAGAGGAATGTACATAGATAGGCACATATCTATTGCATGTTTTGACCTCCAACCGCTCTTGTTTGTTATTTTGTTGTTGTTAACTTGTCCGCTTTGTCACATCTGCTGATAACTGTCAACCTTTTCTTATCCAAACGATATTAATTTCTTGCATTTCATTAACATTTTGTCTGTCGTCGGCATGAAAAACACGAAAAAACGAAGCACCAACGAGAGAGAGAGAGAGAGAGAGAAGCAGAAAAATTCAAATTAAATAAATTGCTAATGAAATGTTCACAAACAAAATACCAAAAAATTCAAATTGTGCCGTCTGAAATGCGACAATTTTGTACCTTTTCGAGAGTTCGACATTCGTTAGCATTTTTAATTAATCGCTTTGACGATATTTGGCGGCAAATGAGCTACTGTTTTGACCATTTGATTCATTGCTAGATGATTGCTTTTTATTGCTTTTCGTTCCTTTTTATTGTTTTTAGCTTTGTTTTTTATTTTTTTTATTTCTCCCATCGAGTTATGAAAAATTGTATATGACCATTTTTGGTGATTTCGTTTTAGCGCTCTAAAATCGTGAGCACCTGCCTCTCACGCGTGCAAGCTGTGATCTATTAAATCAAACAAATTTTTATTGCATATTTAAAATCATATAAAATTGTTAATTCTACTAATTATGTTGGTTAGGTGAACTTTATTGCTTTGAATAAAATAGAATTCAGTAGATCATTAAAAATATTTTTTAGCAAATTTAACAAAATGTAGAGGAACAGATATTTCCAATGAACTCTTTAAGATGAGGTGGCCAGCTTTTTTTCGAATCTGGTGCGACCTACAGTATATCCTGAGCCATCTTCGAACAGCTGATAGATTTTTATAAACAACTTTTTATTTCTTGTCAGAATTTCACTCGTATTCGTTGTCATTCCCTACCGGAAACGCCTCTTTTACATATGGTTCAAGCAGCTCACGAATTTCGAACTTAGACCGAACATTCTCTTTGTAGACAAATTAAAGTGAAAAGAGGAACCAACTCTGGTTGTACGAAGAGTTTTGTTAGATCTGCCCCAATGTCAAAAATATAAAAAATAAATCTCGGATGAGAACGCCCCATTTGATGGTGGCCCCAGCAAAGATTTTAAATATCACGATTTGAGGGAATGCATCAGGCATTACCGGGCCCTTAATGGGAAAGTTACTTCTTCCAAGCTACTCGATTTACTCATCAAAATTAAGGCTGACATCACCGTGACCGTCCGAGATGTGCGATGTATGGGAGAAATACGAAAGAAGGTCAGTCCGTATAACATCTACCATATTAAGGAGCGCAATTTCGGTGTTAAATTTGTGGTGGGAGAGAGACTCCGTCGCCGTGTTATTGCGTTCACGCCGGTGAAGATGCATTTTTCGGCATAAACCGCTCAACAGCGAAGCTCTTTAGCTTAACGCTGATATGCTCCCACGTTTCGAAAACAAGAAGAATAATGTAACCAACGCTGCTTTCTAAGAACGCCTAGAACGCACCTCGTAATAATTTCTAGAACGCTCAACGTCAGGCTTGGCAAATGATGTAGCTTCGGTAAAACAACCTTCATAACGAAACATACCCAAGCATACTGGAGCAGATTGATTTTGCATCCGTAATATGGTTGACTGTAGCACCAGATTCAGGCGCAAGAAAATTCATCAGGCTACATGGCTGTCACCGGATCGAAAATCGCGAAACCAAATATGCAGAAGACATGTTTTAGTGTTCTAGAGGTGCCTACGTTCCGAAGACCTAGCATCGTCCTCCGTCGCCTCTCATAAGAGACAATCAGCCGGTTGTCCACTCGACTTCTGCTTCCGCTCTCTGATAGCACTTATCAGCAACTCTATAAAGGGAACTGTGGAACGATATTTCAAGCTCCCCACGTATCGTACCGCTAGAGATATAATTAGTTTTCGGCAAAATCGGAAGAAAAGCTGGTACGATAAAGAATCTCGAACTTCGTGAGTACAATAAGAAGAGCTTGAAAGGCTGACCGACAGGGGTAATGTAAAGAAATTCCATGAAAAGGTGTAGCGATTTACAGAAGGTCTCAAGACCGGAGCAAACAGGATCCAAACAGGTCCAAACAATCTTGCGCGTTAGGACCACTTTCGAGTTAGGGTTTCAAGATTTTATACCTGTCGCAAGAGGCGACTAAAATCCAATCATTTTCACGAAAGTCGGGTCTTCATATCGGAATGAACCGAAGTTTTATCCGACCAAGAACTGTTACTCCGGCGATATTGCTCTAAAACCAATTTGTGGAGTATATCTATGGTTACTACAACAACAATATGAAAGGAATTCGATGTGATAGTATAAACGTTGCGTCAGCCGACTTTGACGAAGTTCGAATAGCAATTGTAATAGAAAAGCGACAGAAGCCGACCACTTGCCGGCTGAGCTATTAAAAAATGGCAACGAAGAGCGACAAATGCGCATGCATCAGCTTCTCTGCAGAATATCGTCGGACGATAGCATACTTAATGGTTGGAACTTAAGTGTGTTCTTCTGCCCAATTCAAAAAAAGGGGAAACACCGAAGTCTGTGCTAATTATTGTGGTATAAGCCCTCTCAATATAGCAGGTACTGGGCGGTTTGTGTGAAGGAACTGAACACTCTCAGAGAAAATGGACGACTGTTTCTTTATACCCCTCAGGTTCGCAGATTTGGTGCATTTTGCTCAAACATCTTATGGCCTCACAAGTTTGGACCAAGCCTAGCTATTACACTTAGAAAATGCCTTTTTGGTACGCAGAGAGAGAGAGAGTGCGAGATCTTCCGCGTATACAACATCAACCATCTTGAAGTTCTTTTGTGAAGAGAAAGCTTTTGGAACTTCTGAGTTATAGAAGCGGTTTGAAAAGGTATATTTTAAATTTCTGGAAGTGATAATGGGCAATTTTTTTTCCTTAGCTTATTCTCAAAACTACGCAAACTGTACTAGTGGAAAACTCATTAAGCGTGGCAACCGTGACAAAGAGTATCCAACTTTCAAGCCAATAAAACTCTCCTCATGTCTCACGAAATACCAACCACTAGATGTCATCAATTCTCATATAAAATTCTTCATAAGCAGTTATAGCAATCATATCTGATCCACAGATGTACTACGTTGTATGTAGTACCATATGCACATATGCATGTATGTATGTATGTATGTATGTATGTAGTTACGTGCAACTCAAATATAATTTCCACTACACGTTATATCATCAAGCATCTTCCACAAATAGCATACGAAAGATGCCCTTTGCTCAGCCAACACCGGTTGGCTACCACCTACCAACTAACTAAGTACGTGTCTTCGAAAACCGCCTCCGCGTGTGCGCTGTTCAATTTCAAATATTGTCGACAGTTTCGTTAGCTTTCTTGTGCGATTGCATTGCCGCCGCCCTTTCAACAAAGCAAGGCTATCAAGAAGAAGAAGAAAAAATGTTTGGAAAAAAAACATGAAAAAAACGCAACAAAACTCATTGCCAATTCCACACGCGTTAGCAAAAGCGCGCGGGCGTTAACAACCATAGTTTTATGGCTTAAACTTTAATTTTTGTTGTTGGTTTTTCTTTTTACTAGGAAGAAAAACGTTAGGGCTGGAAAAACTAGCGCAAAATACGCGAGCGTCGAGCTGTGCGATACACAGATTAGACCATTTATGGCAATTACGCGCTTACACGAGAGTGCGCAACAACAAAAACAAAAACAACAACAGCAACAACAACAACAACAACAAGGCGGCGTAATGTTGCATTAGAACAAAGTTATATGTACGACTGAGTATGTGCGTACGTTACGTGCTCGCGTTAGTGCGCGCAGCGGCAGCAGCAAGCAACCGTTGACTCGACTGGGCGGCTTATCGGCACAATTGTATCGGTGACGCGTCCATTGCAGCGACTTGAAGTAGGCCTGTTAAACGGTTTGTTGCAGCCTGCCTGATTGCCTAACTGCTTGCCTGACGATGCTGTGCAACCTAATGTTGCATGCAATGCACAACTTCTTCAAAACTACACTTCAACGCGACGCGCTGTGTTTGCTGCCATGCGCGTTGGTTAGATGGCGGTGGCGGCGGCGGCGGTGGCCAACTTGATGCTGGCGACAAATGTTGTTGTTGTTGTTGTTGTTGTTGTTGCCGCTAAGTGGCGGTTGAAAGCTGAGTAGAAGCAACCACTGCGGATGCGACCAGCGCAATAAGAAGCCACAATCTTTGGGTTTTGGGTTGGGTTGGGGCACGTACATATGCATGTACGAGTATGTGGCATGCACATACATACGTATGCGAGTATGCCTGCTTTCTTGGCTATTTAACGCACGCGCATTTTGTTCTGATTATTGCATTCTGTGGCTGCACTGCGAACTGACACACAGATTTGTAGTTGCTGATCTTAATGTTGCCGCCGCGGCTGCGGCTGCTGTTAGTTCTAATAAAATTTTATTTCCCTTTTCCGTTTGGCGGTTCAAGTCGTTCAAGTCGTTCAAGTCGTCGGCATAGTTGGTTAACCAACAAGTTGGCAAGCCGTCGGACGGTCGGTCGGTGTGTCGGTCGGCGGAACTCTTCTTCTTCGGTACCCCAGTGTTGGTGCTTTGTGTGCGCATGCGCGAGTGTGCGCTTCACTGGCGCGTTTGCTAAGAAAATTAGATTAGCATCTCATTACGTGTGTGCGCACAAGCGCATATACATACATATACACGTAGAAAGGCATTCGCTGAAGCTCTCATTCATACACAATACATATGTTTACATGTGTATACACCCGTGTCTTACATTCATACTACATTCATACACATCTATGAATGTATGTATGTATGTATGTATGTATGTGGCGAGTTCGCATCTCTAACTTTGTAACTTGAGCGCATTTTCTTTGAATGACCCAACCAACCAACCAACCACACCACACCACAACGCTTCATGGAGACACCACGCACAGCTGCCGGTTGCCAGTTACTGTGGCCAGCAGCAGCCTCAGCATGTTTTGGGTGAGGTTTACACGGAAAAAGAGAATTGTAATAATCTCTAAACCAGCCAGCTTGCGTGTGCTTAACTCACAAACGCCAGTTAAGTGCTGAAACTCAACGATTTGCTGGTGATTTGAGCAAATGTGCCATATATTAGTTGATCGTTTTTTCACATTTCCTACCATTTCGTTTTTCACATTCATTCCATTTTTCTTTTTTTTTCGCTTATTTTTCGCTTTTTTTCGCTTTTTTTCAACAATTTTTCACATACCTTGTGTGTACTCTGTCAAGAAAGTCAAAAGCAAAAAATCGAAACTACGATTTGTGGATCTCATTTCGATTTGATGACTGGCAATTAAGGTCAGTTAGTTGCGCGGAAAGTCATTGATGGTGGGTAAAGGTGAACTTTTCGGCAACATTAAATGAAATTGAAAGGTTTAAAACAATTAATGGAATGATTGTGATATAGAGCAACAGCAAAAATTTATAGTTCTTTCTGGAAGGAAAGGAAAAAGTGGTTAAAAATTCTATAAAAAAATATTTTTTTTCCATGAAAATAATTTCTAAAAATCATAGCCGCGTGATAGATACATTGACTAATTGAAAAATTATCAATTCTTATGCCTACTACTTTAATCTTAGATATTTGGAACTTTATCAGCCGCATTTCCTATTCTGGCTACGAGATTTTCATTTATTTTATCTTCATAATTGTTTCCCACGGCGTTTGGTAAAGTCTTTTTAGCATTCAGTTCGCCAATTGAGTAGAGATCTGCGGCCGCAGTAGCAGAGTGGTTGGCAGTGCATGTTGTCGAAGAGTAATGGGTTCGAAAGCTTGCCAGAACAACAATACCAAAATTCTAGCAAAAAAAAAATTGTTTGCGTTACCCTCTCGCCCAACTCGGCACCTCACCCTCTTCGAGTGTAATTATAACTCGAAATCAAGGCCTCTCTTAAGGATCCATTAGCCGTTCGAAAGCGGCTTAGAAGAGACTATAGCTCTCTTCATTTTGAGAAGGAGCTTGGCCAAAAATCGAACACATAGAGACGGATCTGAGTTAAAAAAGAGCTTAACCGTCTGCAAGATCGTCAAGATCTGGTATAAAAGTAGCTAGGGATGCTTCGCAAAATATAGTGCTCACTTTCCCGAAGTGAGTGCAGGAAGATGGTAGCATAATGCCAGCGAACAACCTCACTCATGCCACACATGCTTCCGAACTGTCTAACAGTGAGGCATACAGAAAATATATGGAGGTGTTAAATGGTAGAACAACTCCTCTGTCCCTTTGCGGCTTTATAAGAACGCTTTTCAGATATTTATCGCAGCTCAGGAAGCCTCAAAGCTAGATATCAAGGCGCTTCTGAAACTATATGACAGCTACTTCGCCTGATTGTACCTCCAGCTTACATTACAAAGAACCAACAAAACTATGTATGGCGTAGTAGCCAGCTAGTCTAGCCTGACCTAACATTCTCTCGAATAATTTTAATTTCGTCTCATCGGACATTTCAAACCTGGATATCGGGACACCCTTAAATTTCACAAAAAGCATTGATGTCCTTCATATCGACTACTTCACCTTGAATTAGTTTTAACCTCCAACTGACACTACGAAAGTTCACCAAGTCTTTTTACAGCATAGCAGCCAGCTGGTGTACTGTAACCTAACCTGACCTACCCTCGAATACTTCTACGGCCATCTCATCTGATATTTGTAATTTTCTACTCTTGGGGTCCAAAACGATGTTTCACTGAAAAATAGATATTTCATCTCTTGTGGATGTTATATATACTTGGTTTAGCTCTTTATTTCGGATTTCTCTCTTTTATTAGGGAGTTGCCTTGTTTAAAACCTTGTTGGTAGCAAATAGCTCGGAGAAATTATACTCAATTCTGATAAAACTTTTAGCTTTAACCATAGTTTATGCAGCCATATAAGTTCCCCCGCAAATCAAACTCAGATTCATCTTCGTAAAGTCATCGCCTTTGCGTGCTCTCGAAGATAGCTTGAAACACGACGAAGAGGTGGTGTGTGCCGATCTTCTTCTCAGTTTTCTGCCATATGCCATACCATATGCTGAATTTGACCTCGAATAGTTAGTACGGCCTTCTCATCACCTTCGATTGAAAGTTTTAGTACAAATTCCAGTTAAGCTTGCAAGGTGGGTTTTATCAAAGGCTGATGGAATAAGTAATTTGACTTACACGACGACACCATCATACGACCACCTATGTAGCTGTGGAGCAATTAGATATATTGCAATTGTGTGGTCCTGTAGCCTTAGTAGATTGGCTTAGTCCTAGAAAACAGAGAGAGAGAGAACAGGAATATTGCAGATACTGACCGTTATTACAGAGAGGTCGAATTGGGAGCGGTAAACGGTACGCAGCCAATGATACAGTGATGTCGGGTAACTGATGAGCGACAGTAAATGCACTAGCATTTCGACGGTGGGCTCTCACGAACGGCGGACTAACTAGTGAGCAGCGGTAGGTGCACTAACAGCTCCACGGTGAACTCTCAACAACGCCAAGCTAACTGGTGAGCCACGGTAAGTACACTAAACGCACGGCACTTGGCTCTCGGCAATGTCAGAGTAGCTGGTGAGCTGCGGTGAGTACACTAGCAGCTACATGGTAGGCTCTCAATAACGTTGGGCTAACTGGTGAGCCGCGGTAAGTGTACCATAGTTGAAGGACAGAGGTATGCACTAGCAAAACGACAGTTTGCTCCCATTAGTCCTAACGGCTCGGCAAACGTGTCTCGAATACAGTGAAGTAACCTAGGAAGATTAACAAGACTTCCTACTCACAAGACTGTACAGACACCGTCGCTCGTGTAATTGTACAGTTAGGGACTGGATCACAAGCAGCGTTGTCCAGTCTAGCTGGAGGACCAGACTAGTTGTACCCAGAAGCACAGCGACGTCTTGTCGATTAGTTAGGCCCGAAACTTACTTACCTAACACCGTGTGAGACCGGCCTGCGGCAGGACAAATATTTAATATGCACTCAGCTATACACTGGTTGAGAATTAGTTGTTGCTCAGCTTGTGACGAACGAAATGGTTTGTTGGCAATCAAGGTATGATGTTTGTTCGTCTTTCTACTGCTGCTGAGGCTATATATACGTGCACTGAGGATGTGTATATGTATATGCAAATTACTCTTCATTCGTTCTTCATCCTTTCCTAGAACTTTCGAGTATTTCGCTTGTCAGCTCTTGCAGCTATTTGTTCTCTTTTTTTTTGTGCTCGCTCGCCTCTCTTTGGGTTGCATCTCTCGTTATTTATTCCCCACTTTGCGGGTTGTAGTGAATCGCGTCACGTTTGTTCAAAAACCTTACCTCGTACCTTTGAACTCTGTAGAGGCTAATTGCTGCCTGAGACCTCTAACTTGAACGGAGATATTTAAAGATCAGTTTTTTAAGTTTCTTTCAGTATTAACTGCACGGACTGCCAGAAAAGCTGAAAACTTCCGTAACAACTCACTATCGAAGAAGGCTTAGGTATACTAAAGCCGGATGGTTATAAAAATTTCAATACGAAGTGAGTTGAAATCAATAGTGGTTGAAAATATGATTTGATGTCCCAATTTAAAACCATTACAAATGAGATTTATCAGAATACATTACCCTTTGTCTCCAAAAAACACTTGTCTTTCTGGGCGAAAAAACTAGCAGTGGCGCCTGAAAGATCATAAAAAATCGCCTAAAAACACGCCTACACAAAATGTCTACAATGGAGAACACATTACAACATATATACATAAGTACGTACTGTAACCATTATCTATCAATAAATACCAAATAGACAAAGTGTCTGCTAACGCCCTCAGAAAATTGAATTCATACAAACATACATACATACATACATACTGGATATGTATTTATATAAATTCATAAGTATACCCATCATATGCACTTGCAACATCGCTCGGGTCACTTGTCACAGCCACCAACTTAGCGCTCCCGCTGCGCCTTGAGTTCACAGCAAGCTCCCTTTCTTCTACTTTAACCATTTTTCTCATATACGAAATGAAAAAAAAATGAAATATTTGTCAACTCAACTGCAATGCTGGCCGTAATATCTTGAGATGGCGTCACAGTCGGCAGACACCGCAATAAATTGATTTTCACACCAGATATATACGGTTTTTTCATCTGCTTCTTCTAATACTTGCTGATTTCACTCACTCACTAAAAAGACATTTTTCAATATTTTCAATATTTTCAAATCAAAATTTTTATGGTTATCCCAGCGGCAAACTTTGATATTTTACGACAATACGAGTAGAGCGAAAAAAGAAGAAGAAGAAGGAAAAAAACAACCTTTTGTTATTGTAAGGAAGCGCAGCGCATACACAATGGACCCGCTCTTCTAAACGCCCTTTTGCCTGCCACAAACACAATTGTGTCACAGTCGCAGTGCGCAGAATGTCGCAAAATTTATTTGAAATGAATTGAGGGAATTGTGGCAATACAAAAGCAATAATCCATTAAAAATGCAGAAAGCAAAGCAAAAAAAAAAAAAAATTGGAAATTTCATTATCCCTGCCACTGCGCTGGATCTACACCGCCTTTTTCTACATTTTTTTATAATTTTTTTTAATTTGTTATGTGTGTCAAGTTCAAAGTGTTCCGCACTCCGTGCGCCTTCTGCTACTGTCGTCTTGCCTCGTCTGCTGCTCTTTGCGGCGCGCAAATTTTATGTTGTGGCAGTGGCAGTGGCAATGACAGCAGCTGCGAAATTCGCTTGTCCGTTTAAGTGGAAATAAATAAATTAGGCGTGACTAAATTAGAGGCGTGGCACAAATGAGAATTTATGTCATTTCTGCGAGCTGATTTTGCTAACAAAAGTATGTGTGTAATACATTTTGGTCGGTCTGAGTTGGTGGAACGAAGAGCACTCGGAAGATTTTTATCGAAAGACAGCACAGAAATCGCGCTGTCAATGGAGCTTCAAGTTTAAGACTCGAAAAAAAGTCTTATTGAACGTATGCTTCCCATAGCAACACATCGAAACGAGCGCCAAATCCTACCTGCCATCTGGAAACTAGGCATGAACGGGAGTTCCCTTTCAACGCGAAAATGGTGCTTTAAGCACCTCAGATCTCCCGCTACTTATAGCATTTGTCTAACCCTTCTATAGTATGTACTCTACTTGGATCCGCCTGTCATATATATACTCTGAGCAGATAACAAAAGCCCCGAAAACAACTGATCTTTGGGTCGCGACCTGAAATGAGGAACTAAACTTTCTGTGGAGTGTAAGTAGAGTTTTCAAGCTAGAAATCTCAAAAACCTCCTGTCAGTTGCAAGCCTACCTGTAAGACTGAGCGAATGGTAAATTAATAGTAGAGATATTTTTTTTTACTAGAAGAATAGAAGGTACCGAAAAGGCGTACGAGCCTTTCTCGCAATACAGCCATACTCGCTAGTTTTGTGTGGCATGTGGCATCGTGTTGGAACCACATATTTTCCAAATCATGACAGTGACCATCTCGCTGTTATCGTTTTCAAAGAAATAAGCTCCAATCGCACCTCCGGAGCAAAGAGCACACCAGGCAGTGAGTTTTTTGGGTGTAATCGCATCTCTTTAAGGATTCTCGAAACCCCAAATGCGACAATTTCGCTTATTTACGTATCCACCGTGTGAGAAATGTGCCTCGTCGCTGAAGAAAATTTTGTTGGAAAAACTCGGTCCACTGCTTGTTGTTCAAGCCCCCAATCGGCGTAACTACGGCGTTGTGAATGGTCAGCTGGCTGCAGTTGTGGTTTGTGCTGGACTTTATATGGATGTAGGTCTAAGTCCAATTGCAAGATATGCCACAATGAGCCGTAAGAAAGCCCCAGCTCTTGACAACGTCAAAAAATAGACAGATTCAGGTCTTTGACTCCACTTTCACTTATATTTGTATATATATATTTGGCGGTTTGTAACCGCTGAAGCGATTTTCGGCCGAGCTCCTCCTTCAATTTGTGGTTTTGCGTCTTGTTGCTTTTACCAATAAATGGAGGAACCTACAGTTTATCCTAAACCGCCTCCGAACGGATTTTTATGCGGAGCTTTTATTTCATGTCAGAAATACAATCGGAGGGCTTGACGTTCTCTGCCTAGGGACGACCGCAATTAGAAAATTTAATTTTCTATAATTTTGGATGTTGGTCGAACCTGGGCTCGAATCCACGCCTTCCGAATAGCAGTACGCAATGCTAATCACTCGACTACTGCGGCCGCCACTTTCACTTACAGCAGCGATATTTGAAGTCGAACGAGCAAAACGATGATACACAGGCCTTACAATATCTGTAACCGATCCAGTCTCTTCAAATTTCTTCAAAATTTTAGCAATTGCTTGAGTAGTTGAACGTTTATGTGCACCAAAATATCTTCTTAAAGCATGAGACGTGTGGACACGTTGGAATTACCATTTTTGTTGTATGTTTCTACAATTTTAACGCGTTGTGCGCTTGTTAAGTGATTCAAATTATTTTTAATTTTTTGTAAATTACACTGACATCCGGCGAGTGAACTGCTACTACAATCTGGTGCTCGTCATATTACGGAAAATTGTTTTCGAATACGTTAAAGCTGCACTTTTATCTCTAAAAATCTCGAAGCATATGCAAAAGTATTACGCTAAGCTCGAAAATTTGTCATTTTTGTGGTTATCAGCTAATTTTGAGATAAAAATGGACTGCCCTCTAAGCTCAATACTCTTAAGTCATTTTCAATTCAAAGCAGCCCTCAGCAGCAGCATAAGTGGCTTACAGCCGCAAAGTAACACTTTATCCCACTTCCGGTGCACAGTAAACCCCTACCATTGTAATTTAAATGAGTTCAAATAAATCGCGCTATCAAAAAGCTACAATGCAACTAGCAATTAGACATGTCACCCCTTCTTACTTCCTACTATGACACGCCATATGCCGGTGCCGATTAACTCGGTGTAACCTGATTTTAAAACGCATTATTTTTCTATACAAATTGCTGGAGAGCAGAAAAAAGCACGTATTGTGGCCACAATTGAAACAAATGGTAACAAATCGTAGACGGGAATAAGCGCACTTGAGTTCACATATATAAGTATGTGTGTGTGTATGTGTGTATGAGAATTTTTTTCAGTAGTTTTTTGCAGCATGTGGCAGTCTGTGTTGCATATACTACATGCATGTGTGCGACCACCCATTAATTTTCCACTTAATTTTACACATTAAATTGGCGTAAAGAAAAGTGATAAACAAAAAAAGAACTGGAAAATGAAAACAAAAACAAAAACAAAAATAAAAAGTAACTAAATAAATGCAATTCACCCTTGGCACCCTTAGTTGCCACTAAATAATGCATGCTGCATGCATAGAAATACACACACACACACACTTGTGTAAATGTATGCATTATAGTTGTATATGTATGCACATGTATGTATGTGTGGCAATGAAATATTTAAAACCACATAAGGTAGCTTTGAATGTGATACTTTTTTTTTGCGATCTGTCCAAACCGCCTGACCTCGCCACACCTCAAATGCTTAACTCTCAACCTTACCTACCTCTCTGCATCTCTGCCTCCCTCTGCCAACCGCCTTCTCTCCCTTCCTTAACCAGCGCAGTTAGCTTAGTGTATGTAGCTGGCGAAGAGTAAAGCGCGCGTCCGCACATTTCATTCATCAGCTGCAGCAATGAGTGTGCAGCGCATCCTTGCCACAGGCGCAAATATGTTAGTACGCAAGCACACACACACACTCAGGCCAAGTACTGAAAAACTTCTATGCGAAAGGATAACAATGTGTGCCAGCGAGGCAACCAACCAACCATCCAAACAACCGCACTTCACGGGAAAAACATCAGCTGTGCTCTAATTGACTGCGAAAAACTCGCTCGCTCACTTGCGCTGGAAAAAAACCCACACACATACGTACACACTCAGCTGAGAGCATTAAAACATTTGAGAACTTTTTGTTATTTTTGAGTCGACAGACTTTACAGTCTCATCCTCAAGCACATTGCTTGGCGGTGTTGAGCATTCGCGTCCTTCAACACTCTAACAACTACTTTAATGTGGTGCACAGATACGTTAATACACTCACACACATAAAGGCTACAGTGCGACAAGTAAGTTCCCGAACCTGCTTTACGGCTTGCTTCTAAAAACTCCTGCTTACCTCGCCTAGAACCTCCTCATTCCGCCACGTATAGTAAAAGAGTGTATAGTTTACACTCGCAAGTGAGTTCTTCCCGGAGTCTGCTCGGTGCGCTTCTCTTGGCTCTTTCAATAGATACTTAAACACAAACATTAGATTAAAGCGTGATTTTAGATAACCAGGTTCTCGTCCTCTCTCGACGAACAAAGACCAAACTCTACAAGTCCTTCATATTTGCGTTCCAAGGAGCGGAAGCCTAAACGATATAAACATCTGATGTCGAAGTTTGCCCAGACAGTGGAACGTCTGGTTTGTTCTGATGGATGTGAACACTCCAGCTTTGAAAGTATTCGATGCATTGTTCGCCGGAGGAATCAGAACAAGAGGAAGACATCCGCTCTGTTGAACAGATCAGTTAGAGAAGGATCTCAGCTTGCTTGGTGTTTCCAACTGAGAATTATTCGTAGGGTTAAATACTTGCTGTCTGCAGAGCCTTTAAACAAATTCAGACTGCTGAACTGACTTCCATTTCTACGTTGAATGATTCGAATTACTAATCTCCAGTGGGAAAGAGCGTAAGCTTTATGACTCTAGTTAGGTATTTGAAGTACTTAGCAATCATAAGGCTCTAACTTCTTGGAAACGATTTGTTCTTTAGTTCTATTTGTCAGAGCGACAATCCCGACAGAACTCTACGGCCGTCTTGGTAGTCAAATTGAGCTTTAACGCACAAATTTGCTTCGAGATCAAAATATTCCTTCAAAGGCCGAGAGGGTACTAGTTTTTACTACAAGCCAGGAGATCATAGGCTCGATTTCTGGCCATGCCAACATATACGCAACAACTCAACGTCTATCTACTTAGTCGAAAAGAACTGTAATCGACAACTTTATACTGGGACCGGAATATCTCACTGACTATTCTTCTACAAGCTCTGTGATTGTTCTGAATGTGTAGGACCCCCCTTAAAAGCACTTGATTGCCATGGAAATCTTAATTCTTCTTTATAATTTAGTCTTTAAACCAATTTGTCAGAGAATGGCGACAGTCTTGAGAGTGACAAGACATCGATGACCGTCCGTCCGCCTGGCTAAAAGCTTTTTTTCGGATTGTAGTCCCTTCTCGCCAGGTTATCTAATCTCTTCGAGAGAAAAACTTCGTACAAGATATATTATCCACTCGGAAACGAATTAAAACTTCCGGAGTGGCATCTTAAAGTACACTTGGCTCATTACCATGGACTAAAATGCCAGTTTCAGGTAGTCTCCTGATAAACAACCTCACCTGCGGCCTCGGGTAAGCATGCACGGCACAGGAACTTTCAGCTTGCACTGCAGACGAAGCCCGGGTAACTCGTTGTCAGTTCGTTGGTAGTGGTGGTGGTGGTGATGTGCAAAACAACACGCCTAACTGGCGTGTTACCGTTACACTGTAATTAGAGCAGCCAACAAATTTAGCAATCAAAGCGGCATAAACTACTATCTGTGGCGTGCAGTCTCACGTGCTACAGCGGGCGATACACATACACACGCGCACATACAAACATATATGCACAAACACGCATACTAATGACAATAACGGAGTCATCCATTCATGCAACAGCCGCTGTCAGCCAATAAGTGCATACCGGTATGAGAGTGTGTGTGTGTGTCCGCTACCCTCTCAATACGCCATAAAGTATGCTACGCGGCTACTGTGCAAGTTAGTCATTATCTTCCAGCGACACCACCACCGCCGGGGCCAGTACTCTGGCAGCCGCTATTCATAATTTTCATTTCAAAAATTTTTGATTAATTCATAATTTCCCCCTGACTGCACTGCTGACAAAATACTTAGGATGTGCGGCAAACCTTTTCCTTTCTACCTCCCCTCTCATTCATTCATATACATATATTCATCATTGCGCTCTATTACTGAGCTATTGGCTTATCCCTACTCATATTTATACATAATTCTACACTTTCGATGCTTTTTGTTGGCTTTTCGTTGCATGTGTGTACATATGTATGTAGGTTTGTGCATAACTCACTGATTTTGGGCAGCAATTCGAACCGGGTGCAGTGTTAAATTTCGCATGAAAAATTAAACCGGATTTACCTACGCTGAGTTACCCTTTTTATTGCTGCTGCTACTACAACTACTTGCGCCGCTGCTGCTGCTGCTACTGCACGCATTGTTCTGGTTGTTGTTTTTGTTTTTTGTTTTTATTTTTTCTACACATTCATAAAGTTTTGACGGATTAAAGCAAGCGGTAGTAGCAGCAGGATTACATAGAGTTTTGCTGTGTTGTTGTTGTTTTTCTGCCTTCACCATTCACCAACTCTTTCATAGATATACACTCATACACACACATACTCGCACTAACCCAACCAAAACGCTTTTGTTCAACGAAATTTGCTGCTTTCATTCGCCATTTCTCGTTGCCACCCAATGAATTGGCGGAGTTTCAAAATATTATTCGCTTACAAGTAAAGTGTTGTAAAGTGAAAAAAAGAGGCAAAAAAATTGGTAATAAAATAAATCCTTCGAATAGTTAAGTGAAAGTTATGCGAGCGCGCAAATCCAATAATTGCTCATAAGTACCACTTCAGCTCGTCAAATGTGCGCCTCAATGCACCTCAGTGCACATTCAAATTCAACTTTCGATTATTACGTTCTATTTATGGCTCATAATTTGAATAATAAGTTGTGGCAAATCTCCGCATACATAAGGGGTGATCCAAGTAGAGGTACAAGCAAATTTTCCGCATTTGGGACAAAGAGCAACCGGAAGAGATTCAAGAGCTGCCATTTCATGCAGAAAAACCAATGGCTTGGTGTGTATTGGCCGGTGGAATCATCGATCCATATTTCTTCAAAAATGATGCCGGTGCGAACGTCAATGGCGACCATGATAACCGACTATTTGATGCCTGAAATTGAAGCTCGTTATCTCCACGATATTTGGTTACCAAGATGGCGCTGCTATCCACACAACGCATCAATCAATAGATTTATTGAGAGAACATTTCGGTGAGCAGATAATTTCACGCTCTGTGCCGATCAATTGGCCACCAAGAACGTGTGATATCACACCGTTAGACTTTTTCCTGTGGGAATATATAAAGTCTAAAGTCTATGCGGGACAATCCCGCTTCGATTCAGGCCTTGGAGCAAAACATCACGCGTGTCATTCGTCAGTTACCAGTCGAAATGCTCGAACGAGTCATCGAAAATTGGACTCAACGGATGGAACATCTGAGACGGTGCCGTGGCTAACATTTGAAAGAGACAATCTTCAAAAAATAAGTGCCAAAGAATGTTCTTTTGAATGATTATAAACATTCCCCAATAAATTTGAATTATCTGTGTTTTTTTTTTCTTTAAAAAAGTAGGGAACCTCTAAATGGATCACCCTTTATATACAAATAGGCAATGGTAGAGGATTAAGTGAGGCAAATAAATTATTCAGAATTTTTTAAATCAAAATGATTTGATTGAGTTATTTAAACAGTGGCCAAATGACGGGCCGCAACCTACTGGCAGTGAGGAAGGCATGAGCGAGACGTTAAAATGGCTGTTATGTTTCTGTGCGGCCTTAGGTAAAGCTCGTCTCAGATATCTAGGAGCTACGCAGCTAAAAGGTTTAGAGGAGGTTTCAAAATTTGTTCCTAAGGCTCTTTTGAACTTCGCGCGTTGACGTCCTATACAACGACTAATTTAGTTCGCAATACAACGGACCTTCATCTGGCACTGGAAAGAACCAACGGATCTATGCAAGTGGCATCAGCCGGCCGGTGTAACCTAACCTAACCTATTTAAACATTGAAAAGTGTGCTCTTGGTCTTAGATTAGGTTGTAAAGAAATGCTTGCGGGACATTAGCTCATTGAGGCCGACAAGAAGTCCCACTTTTCTTTCTCCGAGTATCGCTAGAGCCCTACAGGCTAACCAAACCAATGTATGAGTTGTTAAAGCTGTGAAATCGACATATCATCTCTTTAGCTCAAGTCATTGAAGGCTGCGACCCCTAAAGAACGTAATTCACTAAAGTTCCGCGCATCCATTCGCAAAAGAAATGTCTTAAGTTTTCAGTTTCTTTCTCCTCTCAACAACTCCTGCAGAAGTCGATGGTGTATACGCCCGGTCCCTATGTGTGCCTGCCTAAAGAAGGCAATCTATAAGAAAACCCATAATTGTGATATATTCTTTCTTTTTAGTAAGATAAGCTCTTGCGACCCTCTCTTATCCCATATCGGTTAAATTAAGCCGGTGACAATGCGAGATTTGAAACTTTAACTACTTGGGCTAGCATCTGCAAAGAATAACTCTCTTATGGAGAGCCGGAAAGTGGAGACCGGCTTGCTCTGACTCTTTCATGATGGCCGGTATGTTGTTGCTCCATCCAGGCATCCATAGAAGGTTCAGAGAGAACTGATTAGTCATTACGGTAATTGTTTCCAATGATGTCATCAGGTATGTGTAACTAAACATGAAGATGATCCATGCCACGGTGTGATGGACGAGGGGAATAACGTTCTTGGTGGAAGTTTTTTATAATCTTCTTATCAGTTGCACCTCTTAGCTTGCTTCTGCTTGCATCAGCTATCGCTGTTGTACTATTTTAAAAGAATTTCTCTCTCCTCACACTTCCAACTCCAATTTAGGTCACTTTGTGTCGCCCATTTTTTAACTACACAAGAAGGTGGCTTCTTCCGGTCTTTTCGCGTCTATAGCATCTTTTAATGGACGATGACGACGTCGGTCTTGATCTTGACAGCGGCACCATCCCAATGGAAATTCAAGGCATAAACCTAGGATATGCCCTCAAATCCTGGTCTATAGCATGTCGTGAATACTGAATTTTCCGACAAGCAAGCGCTTGAAGAAAGCGTCTTTAGTCACATCTGTTTTCTCTCTCTCATAGAAAATCCTACCCTAATTCTTATTTCGTGGTCCTCATCAAAATTAGAAGTACTCATGCGCAGCTGTTGTCGCTTTTCTAGACTGGACTAGTTTCTTACGAAAAAGGCCAACTAATTGAAACCCGCGCCCGCTCCACCCTGTTTGGTTACCCCAGCTTGCACGGGGGATGCTGACGTTTACAGAGTGCGCAACGTAGAAGCAAGAACAGGAGGTCAGCAAACACAAGGAAGATTCGACGTCGAATATGTTCAATCTCCAGCATTAGGTTAAAGAAGATAAAGTGTCACTTCTTGCCTGAAACCTACTATCGACAGCGCAGTAGGTCGATTCTTCCTCACAGGTCTGTTCCTAGATTGTGGGCATGGTGATTATCTGGTCAATGGTACTATTAATAGTTCTGAAGGCGGACTGATAAAGTTTAATTAGTTCATAGATGGCTTAGCTTCTTCACTACTACACGAGTAGTTGAATAGCCCAGTTAGTAGATTATTGTCTGTCGCCGCTTTTTTCTTCTTCAGGCGTACAGTACAACTGCTATTCGAACTACATCGTTGTCGGTTGATGGAACGACTATTACATCGTCATCGATTATGGCACTGGTTTGCCAGCTCTATCTTTTTCTCAGTTTGGAGAAGTGTTTCCTCCATAAATTGCGTATGCTCTGAGAATTGGTCCCCAAATCACCGCCTTGATTTCTAAATTGGTATGTTCCAGCCTTGAAACATGCATTTCTTCTGCCGTGCTACCTCTCAAAACTCTTTTTACTCATTCATTTCGGTTTCTCTCTCTCTCTCTCTCACACACTCTCTCTTTTTTTCTCTCTCTCTCCCTCTTTCTGCCTGCAAATGCGTTTCGCTGCCGACTTCAACTCTTGATATCTAAACTAAATGCAAATCGGAAATCTGTAATTGAAAACAAAACACTTCTGCACAAGCGCAAATACACAAAAGCGCGATCTGCATACGATTTCAATGGAAAGCAAATAATAAAAGTCAGACACAATAGAAATGAAGTTTAAATTAAAAAACAACAACAACAAAAAAATGCAAATTCAAAAAAGTAAATAAATATTAGAAGAAGAAGAGAAATTTCGAAATCAAAGCTGCAAGCGGTGGTGAGCTCAAGGCCAAGGCATCAGCGAAAGCAACAACAACGTTGAATAACACCACCAAACGCCGCAAAGTTGAGTGAAATTTTTTTCTGCCAACAAACGATGAATCAAACGATGAGGCAGTTTGGGTGCCTTGAATTGGTTTCTATCATTTTGAATACGAATTGCTGATGACGGTTAAGGATGACAATGCATGCTTTCAGTATTTAAAAATATATACAATCGTCTGTATGTTTGTGTGTTGCGCAAGTCGCACGCTGATCAAAGGGTGCGCCCGGCCACATTGCGGAAATTCGAGACAATCATCTGCGCACTCGAACCAAATATGGCAAGTAATATTACATATATATGTACATATGCATATACATATATATGGATGTGTATGTGCCATGCTAACACATGCAACATTTTGAACAACAACAAAAACATTTAACACTCAAAAATACAATAAAAGCAATTACAGTCACTACGCCTGCCATGACAGTGAAGTACACACACATTTGTATGTATGTATGTATGAATCGGCACTCCTCGTAACAAAAGCCACAATGATCACACAGATCCTTGATAAATTTCCTATCAACAGTCATGCGAAAAAGCATAGAAACACCATTTTTTTGTTGTTGTTTTTGTGATCCTTAAAATCTGCGAATTCATCAAAGGCAAGTCTGTGCCGCTGCCTTGGGTCGCGTCTAACTACTGCAACGCTAATTTTTTTCGAAATTGTTAAATAATACGAAGCTGGTGTGTATGTGCTGTACGTTGCTGTGCCATATGGCTGTGTTTTTTTTTATTGTTGTTGCTTTTACTTCCACTAGTGGTTTCTGCTGTTACTCTTTCGCTTACAAAAGGGTGCTCTGCTGATTGGCAGTAGCTGCAGTTGATTGCTGGCTGAAATGGGTTAGAAAGCCTCAGGATGTCTTCGGAGGTATCGACAAAACGAGCAACTGTTTTTTTTTTTTTTTTGATTACACAGATGCCACAAAGTGGCTTGATTGATTTCAAAAGAAAAAGAAAAAAAGCTCAAAATGAGAGTTATGACGACTTTACTCGCTCCTAGTTCTGCCTTAGATTTCCTGAATAGAAATTCGACAGAAAAGCCGTTAAAAAGTGAGTGTCTGACATCTACACTCATTTGGTTTATGGGGAATCGGGTATTAGAGAAACTTGACATGGTGGCAGCACCAATAGTGGGCACTAATGAAGAATGTTCACGACGAGCTACAAGATATTGGGTCTGCTATGCTCATCGAATGTCGATATTTCCATTCAAAATCGCTTAAAGGCTAAGAGTAGATCCTCAAAGCAAGTTGCCTAACTTTTTTCTTGATAAAAGTAGCTCCTCAGGGTCTCAAAATGCCTTTTATTGTTCTTATTAGGAAGGGCAGTCACTTCGTACCTCCAAAATAGTAGAAAAAACCTGAATGAGCTTTTTTGGTTCAAAAACTGATTCAAAGACTGTGCCAGGTAGTGGACAACCTTTAATTCTTGGTCTTTATCTCGCTTTTTAGACATTTATGAGCCGCCTTAAAGCACCTATTTTAAGATTACCCCTGCGGGTTAGGGGTTCAAGAATTTACCCGCGGTAAGGCAAGCCTGTCGTAAGAGCCGACTAAAATCCATAGTTCCCGCGACAGTCGGGTCTTTATACCGGAACGACCCGGCCAAGGACTGTCACTCCCGCAATGTTCCCCGAAGCCTCATTTGGAGAATTTTCTGCGGTTATAACAACAACAACAACCTATTTTAAGATAGTGTTAAGCTTTCAAGTTGAGATGAAAGATACAGCCTCAATTAGCACGAGAGGAGATACAATCTCAGATCTCACAATAGTGTCAGAAAGGAATTAAGAAGGGATCAAAATAATACGTTTTATCAAATTTCATTTTTGCTATGCTGGAGGGAGGAGAGGCTTAAAGTTCTTTCTAAGCTGCCTCCGAACGGACGATTATGCGGAGCTTTATATTTTCTGTGCGAAATACCCCCGAAGGGTTTGACTTTGCGCCGAACGGCGATTGTAGAATGACTTTGAGCACAACCTTCAGCTCCGTCCATATCGATAAGGATCTCTCCAAGCCGTTCGAAACTAAATGAAGTTTTAAAAAAAGTGGTTCGCTATTGCGCGCCTTCTTCCTTGATTCTGGAGAGTGTAATATGCGCTGCTGATCTGAGATATGCTGTTGGCGTACGTAAATGATATTGATACTGTTGGACGCAACAATAGAGCATTAGACTGCAGCTTATAGAAGGAGACAAAACAGGTTTGTATACCAGTAAACGAGGAGAAAACCAAGTAACTTTAACAAACCCAAAGCCTCCGCTGTTGGTAGCCATAACATCGAAGTTGTAAAAGGACTTTCTCCATTTAGGATCCAGCATCTACACCACCAAAAGCATCAGCTTGGAGATCATACGAAGCATAACTCATGGCAACAGATGTCACATTCAGCAACTTTGGCTTTGGTAGGAAAATTAAAAGCAGAACCCGCTCTCATGGGTGCCACCAAACAACCTGGAAGGACCAAGTTCAGAAGGATGCATCTGTTCTTGATCTAAATAACCGGCGGATGGCGATGGTCGCCACCAAACAACCTGGAAGGACCAAGTTCAGAAGGATGCGTCTGTTCCTGATCTAAATAACTGGCGGAAATGATTGGCGAAATTTTTTATTTTCGGCCCAAACCGACAAATGGTTGTAGAGCCATGGAGGAAAACGTTTCAATTACTTATAATTCGTCTTCCTGAATTTAAGAACATCCCCTCATTGTTCGTTCACGCTCCCTTCACTACCTGTTCGAAAAACTTTCACAAACCGACGCACTTCTTTCTACAGCAGGTAATTTTCAAATTATAAACCCTCCTATTCCTTACCGTTGATGAGTCAAGTGTTCTCCTGCTAACGACCCAGATGCATTGGAGAGAGAGCTTAATATCTGACGTTCTATATACATCTATTTTAACTCTACCTCACCGAGCACTCTTGGTAGTTTCTCTTACAGTGAAGTCCAACTGCTGACCCACATTTTTGATTTTCCTTTCAGTACTGAATAATGGAGTAGTATGATAGTCTGCGTTAACCCTCTGTCTGTCCCTTTATGTTTTTTAAGCTTGTCCTGGATAGCCCGTTTAGGTAGGTAGTCTGAGTCTAAGCTCATTTGCATAATTATTTGAGCCCTATGCTCTTCAAATATACCAGACTGAGCCCATTCTGCTGTTGCTTTTTCCGTTTTGAGATGTTGCGGAAGGGACACTTCTACCGTCAACAAATTCTGATGAACGGTAGGCTAGAAAATAGAGGTAATGAACGAATCAATGAAGTTGAGTTCAATAAAATGAATCGTAACGGCAAACGATAAGCCCCTTAGCTGCATTACTTCACTGTTCTATTGAAAATTCCAAGGCGGTTCGGCGACTTATACCACATTTTAAGCTCCTTCGCTTATTTTAAACATTTCGGCTTATATATATTGCGCATCTATGACATCTGCGCAACTTTAGCCTAGCCTCCTTTTAGTCTCTCTCGAAGAAAAAACGAGGGACTCACTAAGTCTACTCGGCCTTATACAGCACTACCACTAGTTCAATGAGTCGAAGCTGACCAGCTTGAAGCATTTACTTGGCAACCATGTTCACTGGTTTGGAAGCTGACAGAGAGCAAAATAACAGTAAGAGGACGCCATATTATAGAACCCTTTTTTTAGTTGCAGTTTTCCAGCATTCAGAAAGCCTTCTAGGGGTTTGTTTCTTCATTTTCAAAATTGTCTAAACATATTTTTCAATTAATCAGATGGTTTATGGGCTTCATTTATTAGTATTATTCTTTAATTCCAAGCCAATTCCAATCAATTAAACAACTAACAAGCTTAACCACCCATTAGACGCTTAAATTCCATTAATTGCCCAGGCTTATCGGCATTAATTTTAAATTATTTAAAAACCAATAAATTTACAAAATATTGTTTTCGAATTTAAAATTAAAGCGGCACGAAAATTAAATGAAAGGAAATGTAAAAGGATCGTAAGGGTGCGCAACCGCATAAGTCCCATCACTGAGAATGGATTAAGAGTGTGCGTAATGTGACAAAACTGCGCACTCTCACAGCGCATACGCATTGATTGTGTGTTTGTATGTACGTATTAATGAATGTAGGGATGTGCCAACTCCGTATGATAAATGCTCACACTTAATTTGGTGAATTTTTAATTTGCCAACGCGGCAGGCGGCCTAAGGCAAATAGAATTTATGGAAAAAAATCCTAACCTCCACTAACCTTGAGCGCGTATATGGTGTTGCTACAGCTACCAACGCTGGCGCTATCAGCAACACGATCGCATTTCAACGGCACGATGGGGGATAGCGCATGCCAGACGACAGTTTAGAATTTATGACAGAAGCCTAAAGAAATTAATAAAATGTGTTGCCCTGCAGTCCTTTTCCAATCTCCAGAGATCATATCGTTCTTGGCTGTTACAGGCCAAAAATAAAATTATTTTTCTTTATACCAAAATTCCAATTTTCCAACTGGAGCTTTCGATTTGGCCTACAAATGTGGCCATGTACAATCCCAGATGGTCCCATAATAGAAAACTGTTGAATTGAGCGAGAAGCGATGACCATATGAAAATTTTATTCGCTGAACACGCTTCATCGAACCTGAAGAAGTGCGCGAGCCGACTTTTACCGACTTTTTACAATGCATCCTTCGGTGGATCGCTGAGTAAAACCTAACAACAGAGTCCTGCCAACCGCGCAAACTACGAAATAGCAGCGCAATGCTTGACTTCGTCAAGGAAGAAATGTACATACGTGGTTATTGAGAAGGCTAAAGTCTCGAAATTCATCGACCCTGACGAAATAAACATGCTAATGTTAAAAAATCTGAGTCCAGTGAGATTTATCCTGAAAATACTCGACATTTGGTAGAGTAGTCCACAAAATTCTGAAAAATACACAAATAAATAATGGCCGTATTGCCCGCTATCCATCCTCTCCCTACTAGCGAAGACACTGTATTGGTAGCACTTGACTTGTGGAAAGCTGAGCCCACCTCAAAACCGCCAAAGTTAAAGAAGTGGACCAGCCGACATGAAACCACTGAATTTCAAGATTCATATTCTGGTAAATTAAACAAAGGGTTCCTCAGAATGGTATTCTCTCCACACAAACGTTAAATTTTAATATCTCGAAACTTCCTTCACCACCCGAGGGAATCATATTAATCTCATACGCATACGATTGATCTAATTTGATGTTCAGTCAGGATATTGATCATCTCTGTTCGAAAGTAAACGGCTACTCCCTCTCCCCCGATCGTTTTCTCTTCTTTTACGGTTCTTGGGCGAAATCCGCAGTTACCATTTTGCTAGCTCGACGAAAGAGTAACGACTGCCGGCTCGTATAACTTTCGGCACCTGGGGCAGAGACCTGAAACCTCCTAATGACGCCTATGCATTACCCTTTCTTTTTCAATACACTGCAACAAAAACAAGAAACTGCCTCTGCGCCATCTATGTGACGCCATAAGCAATAATTGTGCGGAACTTGAATAAATTTCTTATAAATTTTATCCACCAGAGTGCGCACCATTACCCACCACAGACAACCACCTTAATAGTACATTTTTATGTGCATTCTACCTTTCATCCTTTTCTTCTCTCTTTACTACTTCTTCTTGCAAGCCTGTGGCAGCGGTCTGCTAGACGTAAACAAAATTTCACTCGCTTGATTTTAACAAAAACTTGTGAAAATTTAATTTAAAAATTACCAAAAAAGTGTGGAAAATATGCGTAAAAGATATAAAAACAAAGTAAGCAATTAGAAAGTGCAAAGCGCAAAGTGTAAAATGGAGAAAAGCAACATAGTAACCGCCGGCGTGTCTACGCTGCCAACAACACAAACAGCGGTAGCAGTATCAACTATGGCAGCGGTGTCGGCAGTGCCGTCGACGTCCGGTGTAATCGGCGGGAGTAGCAGCATAGCCATCGGCACCGGCAGCGCAATCCACCAACACCAGCAAGTAATAACAAAAAACACTAATAACAATAGTGGCTTCAGCAGCATTAACAACAACAACAACAACAACGGCAATAATAATACGAATACGAATAGTAGTAGTACAACAACGACGATTACAAGTAGCAGCAGCACGGGCACCAATACGGAAACGATCGAATGTGTAACGCTGATAAGCGATGATTCGGACGTGGAGGAAATGTCACCCAAACGTAAGGTACCCGCTAGTGCTGGTGGCAGTGGAACGCCTAGTAAAAATAAATTCGACGATGACTCCAATGATGCACAAGGTGGTGGTGCTGCCGGTGATGAGCGACGTACCAGCAGGCGCAACAAACCAAAGGTAAGCAATTGCAATGCATTTCCCAGTGCCTCTTTGGGTTGTAACTAAGTAATAGAATGACCACACGAAAGCACGTAATGTAAGGTTTTAACTTTGGAAATTTAAATTTTCAACTCTATTGCAGGTTGATTACTATAACAAACCGACGACTGGAAACACGGAAACTGGTGAAAAACCAAGCACACCTTCGAGCTCATCAGCAACTGGTGGCGGCGGCGAACGACGTACGGAAAGTGGTAAATCGCGCAAAGGTGATGCGGCGCGTAGCCCCTTTCCGAAAGAGATCACCGATCCGCGTGAAGCAGCTGCTGCGGCTGCAGAGGCTTATAAAGAAATACTGACAGGCTTGGAAGGTGCAGCATTTCAATCACGTTTACCCTTCGATAAAATGACAACCAGTGAGGCGGCCTGTTTTCCCGACATCGCCAAAACCGGTTTGGTAGCCCAACGTGTTTTTCTCAATATACGCAATCGCTTATTGCAAATGTGGATTGAGAATCCAAAACAACAGCTCATTGTCGAAAATGCCATAAAGGATATAGAACCACCATTCGATAGTGATCCAAATCTGGTGAAGCGCATACACTCATTTTTGGAACGACAAGGTTCCATCAATTTTGGCATTTTCAAACGTTTACGTCCCATACCTGCAAAGAAACTAGGTAAGGTTATAGTTATAGGCGCAGGTATCTCAGGGTTAGCAGCTGCACAGCAGCTACAGCAATTCGGTATGGATGTGATTGTGCTTGAAGCGCGCGATCGTGTTGGCGGCCGCATTGCCACTTTTCGTAAAAATAATTATATAGCCGATTTGGGCGCCATGGTTGTAACCGGCGTTTGGGGCAATCCAATGACTATACTTAGTAAGCAGATCGGCATGGAGATGGTGCCTATAAGACAGGCGTGCCCGCTATATGGCGCATGCGGCAAACCAGTGCCCAAACACAAGGATGATATGGTGAGTATTTTAATATGGAATAATGCCTTCAATTATAATATATTTAAATTTTAGATCGAACGCGAATTCAATCGTCTGCTCGAGTCTGCCAGTTACTTGTCGCATCAGCTGGATTTCAATTACGCCAATGACGATCCCATATCGCTAGGACGCGCACTGGAATGGATTATAAAATTACAAGAAAAATCGGTGAAAGAAAAGCAAGCACAGCATTTGACTTGCCTTACTGAAGCACAAAGTGCGGTCATTGCCAATCAGACGAATATAGCCGAGTTGAGAGAAAAAATAAAAAATTATAAAGAAACACATGCGAAGCTGCTGAAGACGCGTCCGCCACGGAGCGGTGATGGTGATGCAGTGTGGGTAGAGCATGACTTTGAAATACGTTCCACACATTATGAGTGGACCAAAGCGTGCAAAGAGTATGATGAATTGGTTAAGGAGCAGGAAGCGCTCGACGCAAAACTGAAAGCAATCGAAAGTAATCCACCAAGGTTTGTAAAATTCAGTATTTCAAAAATACATGTATGTATGTATGTATAATCACTTACAAAAACCCTTTTCTTTTAGCGACGTCTACCTCTCATCTAAGGATCGTCAAATTCTCGACTGGCATTTTGCAAATTTAGAATTTGCCAACGCAACGCCACTTAGCAATCTGTCATTAAAACATTGGGATCAGGATGATGATTTCGAATTCATAGGCAATCATACAACTGTACGTAACGGTTACTCTTGTGTGCCCATCGCTTTGACGGAAGGTTTGGATATACGCGTAAATACCGCTGTAAAAACGATTAAATATTTCGATACTGGCGTGGAAATTGTTACTGAAAATTTGAAAACAAATAATTCTTCAGTCACTTACAAAGCGGATATTGCGCTCTGCACCCTCACGTTGGGGGTACTAAAAATCGCCACAACTAAAGTGCAATCTCAACAAGCGAATACGGTGAAATTTGAACCGCCACTGCCCGAATGGAAGCAGGCCGCTATACAGCGTTTGGGTTTTGGTAACTTAAATAAAGTTGTACTTTGCTTCGATCGCATCTTCTGGGATCCGAATACCAATTTGTTTGGTCATGTTGGCAGCACAACAGCTAGTCGCGGTAAATTTCACTCATAGCTATTTTATAACCGACTGTAGTGGGAAAAAAAAATTATTTTTAATGAGTAATGCATGCCTAAGTAGTTTGAGGTTAGGTTAAATTTTGCCTGCAGTTAAAACAGTCGGATATGGAATCTTATTTTCCTGCCGAACTTAGCTCTTTCTTACATATTTTTAACAAAAATTTGTGTTCAAAGCTATAAATATCTGTCTTATTTTTAGGTGAACTCTTTCTTTTCTGGAGCATCTCACAATCGCCAGTGCTACTCGCTTTGGTTGCCGGCCAATCGGCTGCCATTATGGAGAATGTATCGGATGATGTTATCGTTGGACGTTGTATTGCCGTTTTAAAGGGCATTTTCGGCAACGGCTCAGTGCCCCAACCCAAAGAAACTGTTGTGACACGTTGGCGTGCCGATCCCTGGGCGCGTGGCTCATACAGTTTTGTTTCTGTTGGCTCCTCAGGCAGTGATTATGATCTACTCGCTTCGCCTGTTATACCCAAGGACCCGGGTAATGAGGATACCAATCAGGGCGAGGATGAATTGCCACGTTTATTTTTTGCTGGCGAACACACTATACGAAATTATCCAGCTACAGTGCATGGCGCATTCTTAAGCGGTCTACGTGAAGCTGGGCGTATAGCAACTTATTATTTGGGTTATCCGGAGGGTACGCCACCCGATATTGGTTACTCGGTGGTGGAGGCGGCCAATACAGCTTCGGTGGGCGGTAATGTGGATATTGTTGATATTGCACATTCAACAGATTCATCCTCAAAGACTTCGGAAGAGAAATCGAACACTGCCGACTCAAATGAGTAGAGTCTGACATGGAGGAGGGGTGTTTAATGTGTATATGTGTATGTGTGTCTGCGTTGTGTGCATGTTTCTACAAAAAATACATTCATTTCGCACATCTCCTGCAAAATGCAACATATTTGTCCTTTAATTGTCCTTTTAATCGTTTTTCAATTTTTTCGTTAATTTGTATCTTCTCTAACTCTCCTATTTGAGTTAAAAACACATCTAATTTGTTTCGTTTGAAGCTTTGTATTTACCTAACCTAAAATTTTATTTTATTTTAGTTATGAATCGCAATAACTTTTTGCAATGGAAGTGTGTTTGAAAACTGAAATTAAATGTTCCATTTATTATCTTAATTCTAATTGTAATCATAATAATAGTAATTAAATACGAAACCATTTCACTGACAATGAATTCAATATACATAAATAAAATTCCCATAATTTGTAATTTCTGTAAATACTCGTTTTTGATTGTTAAGATTGGGGCAAGAGAATGTCTCTGACATACGAGTGGTGAACTAGAGTGAAAATAGCTCATGGTCGTGCATATAATAAATCTGAAATATTCAATATCCTTTAACACTAAATTCATACGAATTCTTCAAATATTGTTTTCCTCTTGACATCGAATTTCAAAAGTCTTCGAAAAATTCATGTTTTAAACCACCGCTTCTTTATTTTTCGAAAAAAACTCTACATAAATACAATTTTCGCTCCATTCAAAACACCATACAGAAAATTTTTTCAAAATCAAATTCGACAGCTACGACGACGACGACGCCGACCACAACTTCGTGAACGTGACTTCCTGCGACGGCTACGACGCTTTTTGCACGACGCACGTTGCTTACGGCATTGTGCGCAATCACCCAAACCGCCATTCACACATTCATAGGCATCCGCAGGCTAGAAAATAGTTAAAAAAAAAAAAATTATTACTTACATATGTACATATGTATGTATGTTAAAAAGCGGCGTATTCAGCTGCAATTTACCTGCATTCTTCGTGACTTTCGTGCCGTAGTCGTCATCGTACCGCACAAGCTATCCTCGCTTTCATCATCGGACATATTGTCGTAATGACCAGCATCATGTCGATCATATCTACGACTGCTATGGCGTTTATCCACATTATTTTCTTCTGTACCATTGCCCATTGGAATGTTGTTGTTCTTGTTGTTACTGTCGCTCCCCTCATTAGACACACTGGGCGGTTGTTCTTCCTCTCTAGCACATGAAATTTCACGTGATGCACTCATTTTAAACGTTGGTAAATTTTTTTTCCACTTTTTTTTTTACAAAATAAATGTTTTAAAAAATAATACTGAATTTTGCGTTAAGAAAAAAATTTTCTTGATGAAAATATCAATCCGGAAAGAAGATATGAAAAAAATAATTTGATTTTTCTATAACGCCTACTGTATGTGAATGAATTGGGTGTATCTGGGGCTTGGTTAAATATTTAATATATAAACTTTTTAGTCAAAGTTTTTATTAGCAAGTAATTTTGAAAAGAAATTCTTCGACCGAAATGCAAAAGTTGAATACTTCCAAATTAACAAAAATTCTATGGATAATGTTGGAGTTAGAAAGAACACGAAAGACGAGTAAAACTTTACCACATTAAGCTGCCATCGCCGAGTTTAGGTGTTCCAGACAAGCTTTTCATATCATACTGTGCACTATAAGAATTAGTTTACCCCATTCGAGGTATTTGTATTATTTTTTATTTTATTATTTGTCTTGCAAATGCAAAAATTTAATTTTGTTTCAATGAGGTTGAGTAGAAATGCAACAAAATCAGAAGTGGAATACATATTTTTACTGAAAACATATATGTATGTAAGAATTAATGCTTTATGATAGTTATTATTGTGGCTAACAATAGTCAAGGCCATTAGCATTACAACGAAATCAGAAGTGGAATATATTCTTTTCTGAAAACATATGAATTTGGAGACTTATGAGTATTATAACTACTAGAACTAACTAAATGGTACTCAAACCTCTAGAATTATTTTAGAGAATATATTTTTTTCTTCGATAGGATGACCATCATCTGTAGCTGAAGCCGATAAGCTATACTCATATATAAAATCACATGCTTGTGCGCAATCGAATTATTTCACAAAGACTTCCTTCCGAAATTATAGTAAAAATATTCCACTGCAATTGTTTTTATTGATTTATACTGAAAAGTAACAAAGCAAAATTATCTGGTCAACATCCTCGACTTACATTAAGTTATTACCTGCTATTTACACTATTCCTAAATATTTGCAAAGTCAATACTGAGCTATTGCGCCGTTGAAGCCATACATTAGTGTATATACGAGGTGTGTTAAAAGGAAAAGGTAGTTTTGATTTCTTTTAAGTACTTATTTATTCATCAATATCTACTTTGTCCCTTCAAAGTAATTCCCCTCGGATATAATACACTTGTGACAACGCTTTTTCCAATCCTCGAAGCACTTCAGTATGGCCATCAGCTCTTTCTTCGATTCTGACTTGATCTCATCAATTGTGGAAAAACACTTTGCTTTCATTGTTGTCTTTAGTTTTGGGAATAGGAAAAAGTCGCAGGGAGCCATATCTGATAAATACGGTGTTTGAGTCATGAGTACGGCTTTGCTTTTGGCCAAAAAATCTCGCATAAGCATTGAGGTGTGAGATGGTGCATTATCGTTATGCAGAATTTACGATTTACTGTTTCCACAATTCAGATCGTTTGAGCCGTATTGCTTCACGCAAACGTTTCATAACTTCCTTGTAGTATTCCTTATTAACCGTACGACCTTTCAGCAGGGACTCATGATGCACCACACCATTGTAATCAAAGAAAAGAGTGAGCAAAACCTTGACCTTTTCCTTTAAACATACCTCGTACTCAAGAGGGGAAATTACCATTAGAAAATTCACTATACTATGATCGCTAAAAACAAAGGCTCATATTGGGCATTCTTATTTAACTTTATTTTTATAAATATATGCATATATATATATATATATTTATATATATATATATATATATATATATATATATATATATATATATATATATATTTAAGGAAGTATACCATACAGCACTGACCTAATTAAATCAAATTTATATTTGCTTATTCATTGAAGCTTATCAAGTAGGCAAACCTTAGCGACGGAATAGAACTACATGACGTATAAGTAATATGACAAATATTCACACTTGCTGTGTCGCATTAGGTAGGTACCGAAATAGTTGGGATTATTAACAGAAGATATATTTTTTTTACAATATTTTCAAAAGCAACCTATCCATTCTATTTATCATATAATGTTGGATTTTGAGATTAAAACTTGTTCCAAGGCAAAATTATCGATAGAAAAGAATAATGGCTTTACTGCGGTTTTTTTTTATAGAAAAAAAGTCTGAAGAAGGACGATCTAAAGACAAAGTAACAAGCGAATTTATGAGGTAAATGTTATTATCGCCCCTCACGTGCCATCTTTAAGGAAATTTGAATTTATGAAACTTTAAAGAAGAAAAATAAACAGATGAAAAGTTCGAAAAACTTTCGTTGGCACAAAAGTAATATTTTACGAAAGGATATAACGTACGGGTAAATGCCTACATATTCAGAAAATACTCACAATGTGTATGTAGAGCACTTCAACTCAGCCGTTTAACATAAAAATATGCGGAGGAGATGGCAAACACCAGGTTTTATTTTATAAAATAATGGAAAAATAAAGAGAGAAATTATTTACTTGATTTTTTAAGATTAATAAAACATAATACAAGTGTTTCTTAAGGTTGATATATCGGCAATACTTTTTGGGTTTGGAAATTATACGTGAGTTTTGATCAGATAAAACTTTTTTATCATCAACATTTCCGTACAGCCCTAATATATGCCCATACACCGATTTTCTCGTCTGTTTGTACGAACAAATTTGAGTGTTGCTTAACAAATATACACACGGAAGCTAATCGCAAATGCAATTAAAATATTTCATATTTCCACATACATACATACATGTATGTACCTATCGTTTATACTATCCCTCAGTTAATCGTTACGAGCTTAGAAGTTTACAAATTTCATTGCACCTGCATACACATGTGATGCATAAGCCAATAACCGCCCTTGAAATCAAATATTTATATACAGTACATTTACTGCGATACATATTAACATATGTATGTATGTATATTTTTTAAATTTTATTTGACGTTTTGCTCTACTTTTCATTCTTTTTTGTTGGAAACAAATAATCTTAGGAAGAATTGAGGTTGTGGAGTACCTAATGGCATTACTATTTAGTGATAAATTCTTATCACCAAATTTTCGAAAGCAGCAAACGAGATATGTACGAATTTCTATACTCTACTTGAGTGGCATTATCGCTCCGATAGTGATTTTTTTTTTCAATTTTATTATGATAATACAAGTATAATTAGATTTGGTTTATAAAAAAAGCATTCCCTGATTATGAGAAATACTTCAACTGCAATTCGTTGCATAATAAAGGAAAGCTTTGCGACAACTCCATTAACTTGAGCCAACTCTTTGACTGATTTTTTACCCAAAATTGTATATCAGAACAAATTGGTTATATGCTGACTATATGTTATAGTGATCCGATCTGTTTGGTTCCGAAAAATAATCATATAAATATAAAAATACATCTGCGTACCAAGTTTGTTTGAAATTTCTCGAAAACTCGTCGTTCTGATACGATTTTTGTGAATCTATCCTTCTACTTCTGGCACTTACATACTTCGGACTAAGGTTTTTATGCCACTTAATGTTCATGAAAGGTGTAATAAATAATGGAAAATCATGGACTAGATAATTCTTCTAAAGCTCTTCTCCACCTGATTTTTCCAGCGGAGTGGAGGTCTTCCTCTCTTTCCACCAGTGGATGCTGTGTCGAATACTTTCAAAGCTGGTGTGTTGTCGCTCATACGGACGACTTGACCCAGCTAGCGTTGCCACTGTCTCGGAATTCACTGAACTACATATGGCGATGTCGCGGCATATCTCATACAGCTCATCCTTCCCTTATTTGTCCGCTATGCTTGAATAGCTGCGCAGGTGAGCCCTCGGCTTCCGCTGCTTTGTTATTTTTCAAGCGGGCAAATGGTATTCAAATCTCATCATAGTCCGATCACAGAACGTCTATTTTTGGGAATTAGGGTTTACCATCTCCGAGTGTTGCACCTTTACTGCCATTCAGTAGACAGTAGAAGTGTTCCCTTCATAAACTCCATATACTCTGAACGTTAATCACCAGATTCCCCTTATTGTTGCTACAGGAAAAGCTCATCCTTGAAACCTGTTGTAAAGTATTTTTTTTTTTTTTTTGTAGATTATTTGTGTATTTTCCTGTTCGCCATCTCCACAAGTTCTTCATGCTCACGCATTTTAGCCGCACTCCTTTTCTGTCTGTAAATGTGTCTCGCTTTCCTCCTCAACTCTTAAATTCTACATCCCGCACGTGTTATAGTCGATCGCAATGCCAAGGTGGACAGTCTTTTATCTCAACTGCAGCTGTACAATCGAGAGGAGTGAGTATCTTCGCTGTAACTGAAGAGTCAATATTCTCGATTCTCGATCCGGTGAGAGCTACTCGATCAGCCTTAACCCATTTGGGAAAGTTTCGAGGTTGAATTTTTCGACCGTTTTTCCGAATATACATTCTTTGGTCATCCTTTGAAATTATCAAGACTGATTGTGACGTAGTAGCTGGGGTAGGACTGATAGGTGCCTTATAGATGTTCATAGAAAGCATTTCTGTTCACATCGTCCTTTTCTTCTGTCGAGGCGTGAGTGCAAATAAGCAATATGTTGGAAAGCTTAACTTTAATGATCCGTTTGAGGTAAATTTCGACCACGTTTTGGCACATATTGGGCGGTATCTCAGCCACAAATTGACGAATGTTGGTGCTCAAAGTTATAGGTTTATCCACCGCCCTTCGCGAAGCCTCACAAAAAAGGCCAACGGTGTCAAATCGCACGATATCGGTGGCCAATTGACATCGCCAAGACGAGAGATTACGCGGCCGGGAATTTCTTTCGCAATAAAGCGATATTTGTTCGTGTTGTGTGACATGTGACCATCGGTTATCGTACGATCATAACGCTCCGACTTAACAGTGACAGTCTCGCCGTTATCGTTTTCAAAGGAGTAAGGTCCGGTCACACCTCCAGACCAAAGAGCGCACCAGACAGTAGAATTTTTTTGGTGTTTTTACCTCTCTTCAATTATTTGAGGATTTTCTGAGAACCAGATGTGACAATTTTGCTTATTTACGTGTCCACCGAGTGAGAAATGTGCCTTGTCGATGAAGAAATTTTTTTTTGGAAAAATCTCGGTCCAATGCGTGCTGTTCAAGCACCCAATCGACGTCACTACGGCGTTGTGAATGGTCAGCTGTCTTCAATTGCTGAATGAGCTGGACTTTAGATGGATGTAGGTGTAAGTACAAGTGAAAATACATGCCATAAGGTGCCGTAAGAAAGCCCTAGCTCTGTAGAACATCGAGAAATAGACACATTCGGGTCTTCGGCTATCATTTTTATTTACAGCAGCGATATTTGAGGTCGAACGAGCAAAACAATGATGTTCATGTCTTACAAAATCTGTAAGCGATCCAGTCCCTTCAAATTTCTTTAAAATTTTATCAATTGCTTGAGTAATTGGACGATTATGTGAAGCATAATCTCCTCTTAAAGCAGGAGAATCTCCATTCTTGTAGTAGAGTTCTAAAATTCTAACGCTTTGTGCGGTTATTAGGTGATCCATTTTCATAAATGCCCGACTTTTAACTAAAGCAAAACATGTTTAGATTGACAGCTAAGACAAGATGACAGATGTCAAAATAAATTCCTGTACTTTCGAAACCACTAAAAGGATAAATCTGGGCATATGGATTTTCGTGAAGACTATCGTCTATAATAAACTTATATTTTATGTATTTATGTACATATGTATATCGTTTACTGAGCTGAGTTAAATGCAGTCATATCCGCATACGTTTGGTCCGTACAATTGGCAATTGCCATGGATGGCAGTGGTCTCAACAAATCAAAAAAAGGAAAATAACAAAAAAAGAAAAATGAAAAAAGAATGATAACAACTATTTGCCTACCCTTCTTCCCCTCACCATAGCATTCATTCAAGTGCATGCTTGTAATTTTTCAATAGCAAAAAGAGTATTTTTACCCAGAGCAAATGCAATTCAAAAACTATGGGCTGACTAATCAACCATATATACTTACCCATATACATACATAAGCATATACATATGTATGTGTGTATAAATGTCTCTAGGCAGACAGACAGTCAGACAGACACAAATGCATATGCATGTACATATGTGCAAAGGCGCATACTCGTAATGTACGAATATTGCATTTAAAGTGTTGAATCGCTTTGACCGCTAGTTTTGGCGTTGGCGTTGGCGTTAGAAATGACCTTCAGCGAGTGCATTGACCGCGAATTTACTATTAATGCTTTGTTTGGTAGATACTCGTATGCACATATGTGCATACATATGAGCATGCGTATTTATCTCTATGTGGTTTTGTTTCAACTCACCTCCCTGTCAACCTCCGGTGGTGGCATCGTCAGCTAAGATTTTTTTTTTCAAAATGCACTCGCTATGCGTGTGTGTTTGTTTTTACGTATAAAAAGTTTGCGAGCTTTTGTTAAGTAAATATTTACATGCACTTGTTTATTCATATGCATGTAAGTATATATATATACATATGCATATATCAATAGAACTTATAGTTTTTGTTGGTAATAAATGTAATTATAGTTTTTTTTTTTTTTTTTTTTTTTTTTTGTAAATAATATTTATTGCTTTGGCAAATTGCTCAATTCCGCATTAAAATTGTTAATGTCTATTTTTATGGGGGGAGGGGGATTACACGACGACTGTACGAGTATTCGACGCTGTAATAATAAATATGGAAAAATCGAATTTTTGCGGGCATCAAGGTTAATGGCGAAATGTCATTGACCGTTGTTTTGCTGTTGGGACGGAAAGTCTTCTTACACTCTGAGAGTTTTCTACTTATTATTATTGAGAATGATATATATGTATATAGATATCATTCTGTAATGGATTCTTGCCAAAAATATTCCAGGCCGCCTTCGAACTGCTTATAAGAAGCTTTCATTCCATGTCAGAAAAACACTGCGAATCCCTTACATTCCCTGCCGAAGGTCAACGGAAGTTAGACAAACAAAAATAATTTTTTTAAAATTAATTTTCGGTAATTTTGGCCGCAAGGCACACACGCACTATGCATGAAGAGCTACCATTTTTTGTTGATTTTTTTTTTACCCAAGGTTGTCGTACTGTATTATATAGGCAGGAACTTGCAGTTTATTCTAAGCTGCCGCCGAACTGCTGTTTCATGATTTTCATGAGAAGCTTTTTTATTTTAAGTATGTCAGAAATATACTCGGAAGGGTTGACATTACCTGCCGAGGATCAATAGAAATTAGAAAAAAAAAATTTTTTTAATAAGTTTTCCATAATTTTTAATGTAGGTCTGGCCAGCAGTTGAATTCATAGCCCTCCGTATGGTAGTACACGCACTGCTAATCTAAAAAACTGAAAACCTTTTGGTTCTTCAGTAGTCATATGACAGTGTTTTATTCGCATCTGGAGTAGGACAAATTGTAAAAATTAAGCTCAAAATGTCCGGGACTATGTATCAAGACATTCTAAATTAACATTTAAACGGCTGCTATACCATTGATTTGGATTTTACAGCAAAATTACAACTCTTAACACTACTACAGGAACCCTAAATATTGTCTTAGTGCTAATTTTCTTAAATAAAGAGTGATCCGAGTTGAGGTATTTTTTTCAATAGCCTTTTCTAGACAGATCACAGATCACAGATCGTGTGTAACTGTCCTGTTATTTTTGTTCAGTATTGTTTGACATTTCATCATTGAAAGACTAACGCCTGAACACCGTTTACAAATCATTCAACTTTATTACGAAAATTCACTTGCTGTAAAGAATGTGTTTCGCGCTCTTCGCTCAACTAATGGTCAACATAATCGGCCTTCTCAGCGTACTATTCGCAACGCCTTCACTCAACTTGAGACCCCCGGCATTCATTATTGGATAATATTCGACCGAATAGACTACGTCCAGCAAGCAGTGAAGAAAATATAGCGGCCGTAGCTGAGAGCGTACACGAAGACTGTGGAGAGACGGCTCAACGCTGTTCGCAATAACTCGGATTGACGTATGAAACGACTTGGCGCATTCTACGAAGAGATCTTAAATTGAAAGCGTACAAAATACAGCTTGTGCAAGAATTGAAGCCGCTCGACCTTCCTAAGCGACATCGCTCCGCTCTATGGACTCTTGAAAAGTTCCAAGAATATCCGACGTTTTCGAGCCAAATTTGTTCAGCGATGACGCCTATTTCTGGCACAATGGGTATGTAAACAAGCAAAATTGACGCAGCTGGGACGAAGAGAAACCTGAAGAGATTCAAGAGCTGTCACTTCATCCGAAAAAAACAACGGTTTGAATCATCGGTCCATTCAAAAATGATGCCGGTGAGAACATAGCCATCAATGGCGACCGTTATCGCGCCATGATAACCGACTATTTAATGACTAAAATTGAAGCTCGTGATCTCCGCGATATTCGATTTCTACAAGACGACGCCACATCCCACACATCGCATCAATCAATGGACTTATTGAGAGAACACTTCGGTGAGCAGATAATTTCACGTTTTGGGCCGGATAGATTGGCCACCAAGATCATGTGATATCACACCGTTAGACTTTTTCCTGTGTGGATATGTAAAATCTAAAGTCTATGCGGACAATCCCGCTTTGATTCAAGTCTTTGAGTAAAACATCACGCGTATCATTCGCCAGTTGCCAGTCGAAATGCTCGAACGAGTCGTTGAAAATAGGACTCAACGGATGGACCATCTAAGACGTAGCCGCGGCCAACATTTGAAAGAGATAATCTTCAAAAAATAAATGCCAAAGAATGTTCCTTCGAATTATAATAAACATTCCCTATTAAATTTGATATTTTTGTGTTTTCTTTCTTTAAAAAAGTAGGAACCTCGAAATAGATCACCCGTTACATACAATAGTATTTGCTTAGGTTATTTGTCAGCCGCAGAATATATTTGTCTTTGAAAAAAAGATTAATTCTTTATCAATTTTGGTCTGCATTTTTTTTTTTAGAAAAAGGATCTTCATTTCGGTGTTTTCTGCTCAGATTATCCAAATGCGTTATCAGCATTCAATCGTTATCGTTTAGCACTGTTTGTGTGTTTGTGTGTGTTGAGTTTTCCAAACAAATTTTGTTTATTCTTCCGTCTTATTACGTATTCAGCGAGAATTCTTTCTATTTACTTTCTTCTAAATATTTGCCTCAAGCAAAGCGTATTATCATAACAGACGCATTATCCCATAGAATTCAGTTATTTAGCAAGAAAACGTAAATAAATTAGTAGATAACGTTCAATATTTTACAAAACATTGCTACTGACCACTAGAATACAAAGGATATGAAACAAACACATGCCTATCCCCTATTTAATGCATACATATGTACGGGTACAAGGTCTCTAAACAACAAGGAAAACGTGAATTTTTCATTTTTCCTAAATAAATATTTATTCAACAATTTTGTCTGCATCAGTGGTCGAAGATGTGCCAACATTTCTAGCTGCTCAAACCATATGGGTATGAAATCGACATGCTGGCACTAGATGAAGCAAATTCGGCTAGGCACTAAGAGCTGAGCTGGACAGTAGTAGCGCTTTATCGACGCCGCCTGTAGTTGTAAAAAAAATCGTTAGAGTAATGGTTCATCCCCTTTGCCGTCTTCTTGTCGATCAGACACTGTCCAATTACTACGCCGGCTGCGATGCTGATGGAGGTCCGCCACAGAAGGAGTATAGACTTTGTTCTCTTTAGTTCGATCAAAGAATATTTCTTGGTGTGGTTCGCCCCGCCAACTGCTATTGGCCCTAACGTCGAAGACTGATCTGGGCTGAGGAAAGCTATATGCCTTCGTCGTGTGCAGAATTCGCCGTAGTTAAGATTATTACCCTTTTTGTTAACTCGATGGCCTCACAATCTCTGGGCTGTATCAGTATCCGGCAGTCCAAATCACGGACGTTTTGCTTACAGTCAAGGATTTGTTAAAAAAATTTCTGCATCTTATTGCCACTTGTACTGAGCGAAATGGACTGCTCACACTGTCGTCGAGCTTTGAGCTGTTGGTAAAGATGACTATGGATCTTTGAGCCAATGATCTGCTGGCATTTTCCCAATCGCTCCTCTCTGGAATTTTTGCTGAAAAAGTATCGGCGAAACAGAAAGTCCATCTCTTTCGAGAACTGTGTGGAATTTGTTGTTCGGCCGCGTCTTGTAGTGCGGTTTATCCAGAAGTGAGTTGCATTTGGACTTGTGGCATAGCAGCTCGCATGAAGTTTTCCATCCCCCAAGGGGAGAAAATTAAAGATAACTCTCCTCAAGGACTTTCATAGTCATTGAATGCGGCTTTTCAGAAATTAGGGATAAAATTGAATTTGTCAAGTGTCGGCCAATTGACTATGTTTCCGTGGAGTAATATGTCAGTGTACAATAGAAGACATTTGTAGCCATCTTTTACCGATCCGAATACACCAGACATCTCCTGCCAAGGAGCGAAGGCAATTATAATTTAATTTCTAATTCAAAATTATTGATCTAGCCAGGACTCGAACCTACAACTACTTTAGCCTCTATTTTTATTATAAAACTCTAGTCTAGTCGAAGTCAGCCCATGAGTATAAATTGACCGCTCGTCTGCTTGGTCGGAAGGATGAGTTTCATTTAATTCGCATTCAAATTCTGGCGCGGCTGCCACAAAGCTTTCAGTGTCTTCAAATATTGTCTAAAGCAGTGAACGCTTAAAGGAACCATCACAAGTCTTGGAGCACTTCTAACTGACCGAACCGTTACTAGCACTAAGGAAAAGGGAGCTGAGTATAATTTTTGGTGTATTAGCGGGACACCTAACCCTGAGATGTCATCTTCAAAAAGTAGATAAGGTGGATACGAACGAGGATGAAACCCTGGAGCTCTACCTTCGCCTTTAACCGATTCAGGCACCAGGTTTTCCGCGATCATACAAGCTAGAAAAGGAAATGGGCAGCAGGCATAGACGGAAGAAATTAGACACTGCAGCAATATATAGTCAGCATCCTCTTCGCGCTCTGGACATATCGAAGAAGAGGATGTAAAAATTGTCAGAAACCATTTTCTTAAGGTATCCTCCGAAAATCGCCATTCTGAAATCTCATAAATCAATAAATACTTACCATACGCTGTTAAAGCTTATCGGATCAATGAACTTTTCTAACTCAAATTCCACTCAGACGATTTACTTACTTATCAACCGCACATGAACAGCCTTGAACCCATAAATGCAAACATTTTTCAAAATAACTTCTCATATCAAATCGCAAGCACTAATTACAACAAGTATCTATAGAATCTTAACGACGAACAGCTCACTATTTTTCCTCTTTTGCCTTTTTGCATTTGACGGAAGGGTTCATTGACTTGCGAAATGATCGTTAGCTTACATAACTATTTTTATTATTGCATTTTTTTCGCCTTTTTTTCTGTTTTTCTATCTTGCGTTGGGGTGCAAATTCTCACGACTTACAAGCGACGCTGTCTAGCGAGGCGAAGAGCGTGTCGGAAATATGGCAAAACGAAGTGGCCGAATGCAGCTGTTCGCTTTCAGCTACCCCAAGCACTTGCCAACAACACAGCACGACAACAATAACAACAACAATAACAATAGAGCAACAAGTGAGCAGTGATCAAAACAAAAAACATTTCCGCAGCTAACAGCCGAATAAGCGTACGCCAAAAGCACGTGAACGCGCCACTGTTACAACGAATGCGAGTGCAATTGAGCGCAGTGGAGAGCGTCGAGCATAGCCGGTATTGCAGTTAGAAAAGCAGACGCTCGCCACGACGCGGTGACAGAATATAGAGCGCGCGCGCCCTCCCCCAGCTCAACTGAGTGAGCTGAATGACTATAAAAGCTTGGCGTCTACTAGTTGGCGGAATCAGTTTGTCCGTTGGACACTTTCGAGGCGGAAGAGTGAGCAATCGAAGCGTAAATAACAAAAATTTGTTCTTTTTTTATGGTTTTTAAAAAGCGCGAAAAAGTAGTGTTACGAAAGAGCCGCAGTGTTTGTTGTTTTGTTTTGTTTTGTTAATTCGCTTCGTTGTTTTGTTTGTAAACACCGCCGCAAGTATGCTGGAGAGCAAGGTAAAGCAAAATGTTGTTGTTAAAAATGCTGACACAACAGTGAAACAGGAAAGTGTAGACGGACTTTCACCGCAAGTTTTGGACGCTTATCGCCAGATTGCCGCGCGCTATGCCATCACCGATTTCGAATTGAGCGTACAGCCTATAGGCGGTAAAGGTGAAAATTCATATGGCTCGGTATTGAAAGTGTGCTTAACGCCCACGCAGACAGGCGCAAAACAGGAGAGCGCCGTGCCGCTCTACACCATATTGAAGATGGCGCCCACAAGTCAAGCGCGGCGCATACATATGCGCGTCAAGGATGTGTACGCGCGTGAGGTGTTTATGTACGCGAATGTCTTTAGTGAATTTGCCGCGTTGAGTGTGTTGCTCAATAATAATAATAATGATAGTGATAGTAATAATAATAACAACAAAACAAACGAAGTAAATACCAGCGCCTGCCTAGCGCACTTTAACGTTGCGCCGCAAATGTTGTACTCCTCGCTGGAGGACGATACTGAATTTATAATTTTTGAAGATTTAACCGCTGCTGGTTACACCATCAACTCGCGCATCAATTTGCCCACCTATGATCTCGTAGTGTGCGCTTTTCGCGCCATAGCGCAGCTGCATGCAATGTCATTTGTATTGCAGGCGCGTCAACCGCAACGATTCACGGCGCTCGTCGCCCAAATGGATGATAATCTCTTTACCGCCGATATGGAGGAGGTGTCGATAGAGTTTGGCAAGAAGTATGTGCGGCGTACGCGTCAGATGTTCGAAGCGGATTTGCAGACCAGCGATGTGGACGCGCCACAAACGAGGGAAGTGTTGGAGGCGCAGCATAGAATAGAGGCTAATTTTCTTGAGATTTGCCTGGATGCAGTCAATGGCGCGGCAAGCGCTCCATATGCAGTCGTATGTCATGGCGATTTTTGGAATAACAACATACTCTATGAATTCGATGTAAGTTGTTCCACTGTTTTGGTGTTTATTTTTTATATACTGTGGTTTTTGGAAGAGCGCGCGGATTGTGGTTTGATATTGAGAATGTATGTCCGTCTAGAATTTCGCAACCGTTGTTTACGCCAATAAAGTAGAAGTAGAAGAGTCGCATGTTGAGGAGCGCGCCTGATCCTTTAACTCCTAGTAGGCTTTACCAGGCAAAAACGCGATTGTTATTGTTGTATCAGCTAGGAAACCCCATATAGGAGCAGACAAGTCATCGCGGGGACCTCCTGCGAATTAGTGGTTCAAGAATTCAGACGCGGTAAAGCATGCCTGTCGTAAGAGACGACTAAGATTCAATAGTTTCCGCGATAGTCTGGTCTTAATACCCGAACGACCCTGTATTGTATCCGGACAAGGACTGTCATTCCCTCAACATTACCCAAAAACCAATTTCGGGAACAATTTTTGCGATTACTACACCAACAGCAACAGAAGACCCAGAAAATGAGCTGTTTCGACGAGTTCGAACCAAAAAGAGAGGGAGAGAAATAATAATAATAAATATTTACAGTTACAAACCACCGTCTGCGCGAACCCAAACCAGCAAACTACATTGAAGCCGCTGTTTAATCAAATTTTACTCAACCCTTGCTTGCTTTTTCCTTTCTTTTTTTCGTTACAGTCCACCACCAACACCGCCGTCAAGGCCAAACTGATTGACTTTCAAATTTCGCGCTACTCACCGCCAGTTCTGGATTTGGTACACTATCTCTACGCCTGCACAGAGAAACCGCTACGAGATGCGCATTTTGATGAATTCATGCAAATCTACTATGACACGCTGACCGATTGCATACGCGATTATGACTTGGATCCCAGAGTATTATATCCAGAGAGAGTATTTCGACAACAATTACGCCAATTCGGCGTTTACGGCTATTGTATGTCCGCATTTGCAGTGCCATTCTTCGTATCGAATGCAAGTGAGCTACCCGATTTGGATAAAGTATCGGAGGCGATACAAGAACTCACTTCGTCGTCGTCGTCGTCGTCGTCTTCATCGGATAGCTCGGATACGGATGAAATAAATGAAGAAGGCGCAAGTAAAGTGCGAAGAGTGAAGGGCAACAAAAAACATGCTAACGCAACAACAACAACAACAACAACAGTGTCGACAAAAAGTCAAAATGCCGCTGAGTTGGTGGATGTACTTGATATCTTAACGGAACGTACTTTGCCAATATTTAAAAGGCGTATGATTGGTAATGTTTTAGATTTACAAAAATACGATATGATTGAGGCGATATTGAAATATTAGAGAGTAGAGAAAGAGAAAAAGAATGAGAGAGAGTAATAAATATGCAGTGGAGAGAAGGTGTGTGTGATAGCTAGATATAGATATAAAGAGAAGGGCGTGGAAGAAAAATTATGCGTACCAAGTAGTCAGAGAGAGAGAGAGAGAGTGAGATACATAAAGAGTAGTGCGGCAGCATGCAATTGTGGGAGGCGAAGAGCTCACTTGAGGTGAAAAACTGGTATTTACGATATGCTTGAGAATTGTTGAAAACTATGGCGTAAAAATAGAAGTGGTGAAAACCGAGAGGTGAAAAGTTCACTTAAGGTGAACAACTGGTATTTGCAATATGTTTGAGAATTGTTGAAAAATATGTGGTAAAAATAAAAAAATGGTGAAAATCATGAGGTGAATAATTCACTTGAGGTGAAAAACTGGTATTTACGATATGTTTGAGAATTGTTGAAAAATATGGCGGAAAAACAGAAAAGTGGTGAAAATCACAAGAAAAATGTAAAATAGTAGCACGGTGGTGAAAAAGCACAACAAACAGCATTCCAACAAATATAAATATTGGGGAAAATGTGAAATGTGTTTAGTCTATATATATTCTTATATATATTTGTAAGAAAATAGGCAATTTGAGCGCTTCCGTAATTTAGAAATAAAAATTTCATGCCACTTTTAAGCATATGGCAAGGCTATAACTTGTTGGTTTGTGTTTATAATTATTCCAAAAAAAAAATCGTCAATTGCACATTAACCAAAGTGATAAGAAAACATTTTTAAAAAAATTTTAAACTAAATGTAGTTTTCAATTTTTGTTTCTTTTTAATTAGATTATTAATTTTAAATTGTTATCTATACAGTAAAAATTTTTAAAATTAAAATATTTTTTATATTATTTATATAGTGCATACATATAGAAGCTAACAAAGGTACCTTATAAATCAGGAAATATAAGAAAAAAATAGTGTTAGAAATAGTAAAAGCAGAAAGAAATAATAAAGAAAATGTGATTAAAGGAAAATTGTACAAGTATATATATATATGTATTAGAAAATGTTAAAAATATTTTTTTTGTAATAACAGTATTGCAGGTTAGGAAATGTTCAAACTATTGTTATTATTATTTTAAAAAAGTTTCGTTTTTTGTTAGTTTAGTAAGTACGTGATGCGCGAATGGTCAAAAGTTCCATAGCAGCGGAACTGCCGACCGTGAATGTTGTAAAAATCAATATTATTTATAAACATATAATATATAAGCACATATATATGTGTGTATGTATTAATTTTATATTATATATTTCATAATATTCTTGTCTTATACAAATTTATTATACATGTATGTATGTAAGCACTTAAAATATATAAAATATTTAACATAAATTCAATTCAAATAAAGTTAACATTTAATCAAAAAAAATTGTTGAAATTCTCTTTTCAATGTTTGGGTTACAAAAAAAAAAAATATATATATATATATAATTATATATATATTCAATTTAAACAAAATTGACATAATATCGCACTAAGCCTAATATAATATTTGCTATTATACAACATTAAGTAGACTACATTTTCGGTTTTTTTTTTTTTTGAATACATTTAGCATCTAATAAAAGAAATAAAAAAAGAATTGTATTTTACCATAAAAATCTTGTTCTGGTGTATATTATGTATATTTGTATGTATATTACAATGTGTAGATATTATATATATATATATATATATATAGTAATTAGGGTGACCCAAAACTTAATACTAAATTGATTTTGATTTAAAAAATAGTAAATATAGTGACTTTTTCCACTATTTCTCACGCATATATATGTATTGTCAAGCGCTTGAGCAGGAGGGAGTTGTGAAAGAAAAAAATCATTTCAACGGCAAGTTAAGCTTAGCTCATTATTATTAATAAATTTAATTAAAACACAGTTATGTTTTCACTAAATAAGTGAGCTACTTAATAGGTTTAATAGATTAGGTAAAAAAATATTTCAAAATTGGTATGAAAAAATTTATGAAAAATTATTTCAAAAATAGTTATAAAAAAAATGTATACAAAATCTTGCATATCGTTTTTTGTACTAAAATAACTATTACGTTTTTTTTTTTCAAAGAAAAATTATTATTATGTATTACTATTTTTTTTTAAGAAAAAAAAAAATTTTTTTAAAAGAAAAATAAAAATTAAATTTTTTGCTAACTTTTTTAAACTTTTTTTGCTAAATAATTTGTTTGATTGTGTTGGCTTTATTGCTTACAAGAAAATGTGCAACATGTTACAACACTCGTTGTGATGTATATATATATTTTTTTTATCTTTTACAAGTGTCTTGCAGTGTTTATATGTATTTTAGTTAGGTGGCGTACAAAAAAATTATATTATTCTAATTATAAATTGAGAACAAATATTATTAGAAAGCTTAATAAATAATAAAAAAAAATATTTTATGAAATTACTAAAAAATTATTTTTGAAAAAAATTATTGAAAATTTTCATTTATATATTAATTAGAAACTAACAAAAAATTAAATTATATGAAGAATAGTTATTTTATTATTTTAAAAATAATTATTATATAATTTTTTTAATTATTATACATACTTTTTTAAATTTCAAAATACATACATACAGTATTCTGGCATATTTATAAAAGTAAAAAAAAATGTATGGAAAAATTCACACAAGTTAAAAGAATACTCTTTGCAAAAGATTTTTATTGTACACCAGGCTAGATAACGATATATACAAAGTTACAACTGAATTATATAGAATCAATAATAATTGAACCGTTTACTTGTGAAAAAAAAAATTAAAAATTTCGTTTGAAAAAATATTTTAACTTAAATGGTGCCAGAAAAAAAAATTTAAATTTATAATAATAAATAAAAGATAAAAAATTGTAAAAATAATTAAAAAAAAATAGTTATAAAAGATAAAAAATTAAGATAGAAAAGAAAAAGAAAATACTAAAAAAAAGGATAAAAAATTATAATAAAAAAAACTTGAAAAATATTTAGTAAAAGAAAGATTAAAAAAATTATGATGAAAAAATAGTTATAAAAAAATAAAAAATTAAAATAAAAAGATAAAAAATTATAATAAAAAAAAAATAAAAATTATGAAAAAATTGTAATAAAAAAAAATAAAAATTATGAAAATATTATAATAAAAAAATAGTTATAAAAGATAAAAAATTATGATTAAAAAAAAAAAATTTTTTTAATTTTGATGAAAAAATTGTTATTAAAGATAAAAAAATTATAATAAAAATATTAAATAAAAAATGTAAAAAAGTTAAAAAAAAATTATAACAACGAAAGATAAAAGAATAATAATAAATTGAAATTATAAATATTATTATATTATTATATATATAAATAATATATAATTCAAAAAAAATCAAAATTTATTTATATTATTTGCATGTGTTTTTACATCCACCAAACTATCTTACATATATATTTTTCAAATTAAATTTTTTTATGCCAGCAATTTTAGCATTTTAACGCTTTACAAAAAATATATATATATATTAATTTCGAAATCTTTTGGGCTTGCATAAATTGGTAAACAAAAATTTCATACAGTTATTATATGATGTTATTCAGTTATTCTTTCATTTATTTATATATTTTTTTATTACATATGTATGTATACGCAAGATTTAAGCAGATTAATGTACAAGTTTGTAATTATTTTAACTATTTTCTAATTGAAATTTTACATGATATTTTTTTCCAAATTTGTTGTAAAATGATAATTAGCTCAAACCGACTTAAGGTATTTTTTTTTAATCTAATAAAAGCTTTTTAAACATAATTTACCATAATTAGGTTTTTTTAAAAAAAAAAGGGGAAAAACTGAAAGCGATATTACATTATTTTTATAATTTAATAACAAGCCTTGCATATAAGAAAAATTTCTGACAAAACCTAATACCTGAAACTAACCTAAAAAAAATTGCAAAATAATTTCTAAATCCTACACGCTTTACTTTTACTTTTTTTTAATGTGAAAATTCTAAAGCGTTAAAGTATGCGCACTCACTTGAATAAACTTCATATTAATATGCTTAACTTTATATATATATATGTATATAGTATTGTGTATTTAGTATATGTATGTATATAACTAGCGACTACTATGCTTTATATCAATGTATGGTTCATATATTTGTATATCAAGCGTTTTAAACGCATTTTTTAGCATACTTTTAGCGTAATCACTCGCTTGATACACCGATACATGTATGTCTGTGTGACTTATATGCTCCTAAGCATATGAGCGTTAAATAACACTTGGTATAAGAATATTTTTTTCTTCACACTCTAATATTTACTTTAATTATATGTATTGTTTTGTTTCTTATATTTTTTCCTCTACTGATTTTTAGTTAGAATTTCTTAAGGAATTTCGTTAGCTTTACTGTATTTGCTGGGCTGTTATTGCACGCCATGTTTTTTTTTATATTTTTTCTTTTTTTTTCATATTTTGTTTTTCTTGCTGTATTTCTTACAGCAATTAATTGTTGAGCACCACTATCATTTAATTACAATTTATTGTGAGACTTCACGAAAACGTTTCTGACGCTCTAAACTCTCCACTTCGGCCCAAGAATTGCGCATATTGCGGAAGAGCTGCAAAATATAAGTTGTTTGTTGCTTTAGTTACTAGAAAAATGTAGGTAAACTAAAATTAAATCAAATTCACCTCATCAACCCAATTATGTTCGGCTAGCAAATCGTTTAAAATTTCTGTTGACGACTTGCCCGGGCATTCTTGTTGTTGTTCAGCAACACGACTCGAACATTGTATATACAAATTGTACTTTTCATGCGCGATCTTATGGAAAATGTCAGCACGTGCAGCACAAATGCGACAGAGTAGTATGTCCTGGGGGGAAAACAAAAAATGTAAATTAAAAAAAAAATTTAATTGAAAAAAAATTTAAATTAAAATTAAAAAAAAAATTCAATGGAAATTGAACTACATTCCACGGCGCTCCTACCTTCTCACACGCTAAACGCGTATCAACTGGCACCGGTTGCATGGTGTTGGCATGATATGGATTACCGAAAAGCAGGAAACGCACCGATATGCCTGGCTGATGGCAGCCACCACAATTCTTTTGTGTTAAATTATTTTGTCCCCACTCGGTGAAGACATGACATTTCGGATACGTTTCAATTGAGACAATAATACTGCGCGTCCATGGTGTGATGGAAAGTAGTTTACGCTTGCAATTATCCATAATGCTATCGATAATGCGCACGCTACCCAAAAAGTATTCATCTGCGGTACAAAAGTGGTGAAATATGAGTAAAGCAAAGGATTTTGTAGAGAAAATTAAATATTGTGTTAATTTTTCAATATACGCACCCTTCTCTCTGGTGATTTCCAAGAAAAAGCTCGGATCCAACACTTGCGAAATCATTGTTTGTATGTAAATTTCAAAATTATCACGATAACGCAGATAATCTTCCATAATTTTTTCAATAAATTGCTCTGTATCATCAGCCAAGAGCTCCGAGCGCATAAATTCTACAATAGTTTCCTTGTGCGACTGCACTTGTATGCGCACAGGCGCTTTCACATACAATTTCTTCGAATCGAGATTCCACGATGAGTACTGTAAGAGGGGGATGGGAAAAATTTAGGTTATTTTCTTGTTAAATTGCATGTTTTACATACCATGGACATATTGCGATAGAACATTTTGCCATTCTGACAGAATGGTTCATATTTCTGTAGAATACATTGGGTGTCCACTTGCCAAATGGTTGGCCAATCGTTGACCAAATCAGAACGGAGTACAATAAAATCACCGGTCTGTGGAAGAGAGGATAATATTTTAGTAATAACGGAGTAATTCAGTAGGATAGAGAGAAAATTAGAGTCTATTTGAGTCAAGTCGGGTCAGTTAGATTAGTATAAGTAAAACAAATGGGAATTAAAGTAAGGTTAGAATAAAGTATGATTAGAGTGAAAAAGGGTTAATAATAAAAGTAAAATTTGAATAAATTAAAACTAGAAACAAGTTAAGTTTGGAGAGAAGTATAGTTAAGGTGAAGTAAAGTAAGGTTAGACTGAAGTAATGTAGTGTGAAGTATGGCTGGAATGCAGTAAGGCTCGAGTGAAGTAAGATTAGCTCAAAGTAAGGTTAGAATGAAGTAAGATTTATATAAACTAAGGTTAGAGTGAAGTTATTTTGAAAAATTATAGAAGAAAAATTAAAGTGAAGTAAGAGTAAAATGAAGTTAGGTTAAAGTGAAGTTAATTTGGAGTAAAGTTAGGCTAGAGTGAGGTAAAGGAATACAAATTAGCGAATAGGAAAAAAAAGATTAGCGTAAAAAAAGAAACAGAAAATTAAAATAATATGAAATTAAACAAAATTAGAAGAAAGTGGACTCAAAAGGTCGACAGAACCAAAGCAGAGTGAATGGTTTTGTGTAAGTTTTAGGTTAGAAGGCATTCGGAATCCCCTTATGGAATGCATTGAGTGCAGATTTGCTGAGAGCTGTTAATGACTGCCAAATTTACAATGTTTCTCAGTCAAATTTTTAATTAATCCTTTTTCACATTGAATTTTCTAGGTTAGGTTGCAACAAAGCTTTTCAATTTTCGCATTTTCCCATTCATACTGCCTGTAATCGCAATGACATACCTTAAAATTATCCGCATCGTGCGTTGTATTGGCATATGATGAGGCATTCGCTTTATTTGGCGTATAACCATCAACATTTTGTTGTTGCTGCACCTGCTGCTGCTGCTGTTGTTGTTGTTGTTGTTGCACCTGTTGTTGCTGTGGCTGCTGCTGTTGTTGTACTTGATTAAGCGTCGTCTGTTGTTGTTGTTGACCCTGTTGGGGTTGCGGCTGATTATAATTTGACTTACGCGGTGCACTCTTATTGCGACGCGATGTTTTGCGGCGATAACTGCGACCATCTTCGCTCTGAAAATAAAGTAAAAAAAATTGACCATTTTCCCCATACAATTCCCAAACATTGCATTGTATACACAACACTTCCCAAAAACGACCAACAACAACTACACTTACATCTTCTTCTTGTGGCGTCCACACCGGATCTGTATCGGAATCGGCAAATTCATCTGGCTCTTGATCTTCATTATCAGCAACACCGCTGCTGGCAGCACCAGCGCCAGCGCCAAACATTGTATGCATATTACTGGTCTGTTTCGCTTTGCGTAGACCTTGCTCGCGTCGTGGCGGCAATGTGAGTGGATCTAGAAAAGCCAACGCAGTAAATCAGGGGAGGCGGCGCAAATGCAATGCAATGGTAAAGAGCAAAAAAAAAAAAATGATGGAGTTGAGTGAGTTTGCATGAATTTGGGATTAGCAATGTGCGAGTGCGTGAGTGTGTGAATATGTGCGTGTACGTGTGTGTGTGTGCATGTGCAAATAAGCCTTGTTCTATATTAGTTTAATATTAGCAATTATCAACGGAGTGCTGTCTGCTACAGACAGAGACTGGTTCTTTTTCGTAATAATCATTGGGACGCCAAAAGCTGGCAGACAGAGACCAAAGCTTACAATGGAGGCGTGAAACTGGGTACGAAATTTGATTAAAATTTTATTTTAAATATTTCTAAATTCATTTAACTTAAATTTCAACTAATTTTTTTGGGTGCTAAAAGGGCGCTCCTGCGCCAAACTACTCATTCAATTATCAACTTCTTACATATTGAAAAAGGAACATATGTTTCAGGCAAGTAAAACATCGGAAATTTCGAATTCTTGAAAATTACTCGAACCTTTCGATATCTCCCACAAAAATGAAATACTTTGGTGCTGTTTTCAAATCAAAAGGCAACAGTACAGCCAACCATACGCTCAACATGTGCAGTTAACTTTTAAAGCAATCGCAGCAAGCGTAGAATCCCTCGGGTTATTAATAATTTCTTTGAAAACTTTCAAGAGTAAAAATTACTCCACCTAACGTGCTTCTAACCGATCTAGTGTCCTTGCCTTTCTTCGAAAATGCTATTTTCCGATCACAGTAAGATCTTTAATGGTTTGCATTCGAGTTTCCCGGCTACGGTTTGTTAGCTTATGCCCTTTCGTACTAAATTTTAGTGCCTTTGAACTGCTAATTTGTGAATTACTACCTAGTAAATGCACTGCGAGAAGCTCTCAAGTATTTCAATACAAAATTACAACAAAAATTACGTATTTGAAAAACAGATTTTTAAAATTCCAATAATTCTTGACAAATATGGAATGCTAAAATGAAGGTCAATTATATAGAAAATCACACCAGATATAAAATTACTTAAATTATGTATACATCTTTATGCTATTAAACTCATATAAACGAGACTTATCTACCCTAAGGTGTAGTAGTTGAAATAGTAATCAACGGTTACGCTTAAAAATAAAAATTGAATTTGAAGTGAATGTGTGCGTGTGCGAGTGTTTAATTAAGGAAGTGCAATTTGAATATCTTAGATATGAGTAATTTTCTTCTGTGGCTTTGGCCATTTGATGGCGACTGAGCATTCATTGCAGAATTTCTCTTGTCTTCTCGTAAATGGTCTGCAAGTTAGTTGTACGCAGACGAAAGTGAAATAAGTGAAATGGGCAAATTTACGCCCCCAAAACGCTCGTTCGCGCGCACTCGGATGTAATTAGCAGTAAAATTTGTAGGAATTTTAGCAAATTTTTAGCAAATTTTTAGCTCCTTCCTCCTCCTCACGATTAGATAAACCAATTTGAATTGAAGGGTGCGATTGTTTTTTGTCAAAATTTCTATTTTAGACTAGAGCGAACAAAGTGAACAATGTACATGTGAGTTATAAATATCCCATTTCGCATGCATAGAAATAATGCTTTAATCCAGCCGGTGGGCAAATAAAAACACAAAATGTTTTTTTCTAAGAACTTTTTTTTTTGTTTTCTTTGCTGCTTCTTTTGTCAAAAAATACTTAATTCCATTTTATCAACTGGTATTTCTTTCTTTCATTCTATTATATATGTATGTATGTATTGTAACAAATCATTAATGCTGCCTTTAATTTTGATTTTAATTAATATTATTATTTTTTAAATAATTTCCTCTTTTTTCTTGTTTGCTTGGCTAACGCGAATATTCATATTCAGACGCTTTCAACTGCAACCGATTGCTTGATTTTATTTTTAGTTTTCCTTTAAATTTTTTCAATTTTTTAATTTTTTTTCTTCTTTTTTTTGTTTTTTGTTTTGGTTGTTCACAATTGTCTTTTTAGTGCGCGCGCGCAAACGAGCGTGCATATGGGAGCGTTCGCGTTGGTGCAGCTACGTATCTTTTTCCACTCGAACTGGTGGTCAAGAAATAAGAGAGAAGATAGAGAGATAGTGTGTGGTTGGTAGTGGTACCAAGCGCTTATGGTACGTATTTGTGCCGTCACCATCTCAACTTCGGAGTACTGCGCATACGCCACCAGCTAACTATTATTATAATCAACCAGTCAGCAAATATTGCAAAACAACAACGCACAGTCGCACTCAATCAATGCCAAGGCCACAGAAAATTTATTAAAGGATGATGATGACCGGCCGTTACGCCAGCGGCAGCTGCTGCAGCAGCAGCGGCAGCGGTGGGTGCTAATGTATTACTAGTTGTGGTAGTACTGGGTGAATTTTGTTGGTCAGGCAACATACCTTGACTGCTGCCGCCGCCGCCGCCGCCACCACCGCTACTACTACCACCACCACCACCGCTGAAGCCCAATTGCGCACAGTATTGTTGTTGCTGTTGCTGCTGTTGCTGCTGTTGGTGTTGTTGCGGCTGCTGTTGCTGCTGCTGTTGTGGTTGTTGCTGCTGTTGCTGCTGCTGTTGGGGATGTTGCTGCCCATATGGGCGGAATGATTGCTGCTGCTGATGATGTAACTGCTGCTGTTGCTGCTGCTGCTGCTGCTGTTGCTCAGCTGGATGCTGTATGACGGACGCAGTGCCCGCCGTTGCAGCAGCGGTTGTTTCCGCAGCCGCAGCTGCAGCTGCTGCCGCTGCCATGTGCGCCTGTGGTCGCTTTTTAGGCAATATTTGCGTTTGTGAGAGTATTTTAATACGATGTGCATCATCGCCTGTCAAACCTGGATTTTGCTCGTCCACAACGCCCGCCTGTTGCTGATTGGCCGCCTGCTCATTTGTTTGCCCAGTCGGAGCCGCATTGGTCACTTCGTCTGTGCCAGTTTTCGTACGCTTAGGCGCATTAGCACTCGGCGAACGCTGATAGCTCAGCTTCCGGCCGCTTTTCACTACAGCCGGCGGCGGTGAATCATCGCGCTCACCCTGCAGGAACTTCAAATAGCTATCCATGAATTGTGTCTTTTTCTCGCCAATCGAAGTGCCCACAACCGGCTTGCGTTCACTAACCGGCGTCACAACACTATTGGCTGCCGCTGCCGCGGGCAATCCATTATTTGCTACTACGCTAGCGGACGTTGGCGTGTTGCTCAGCGCTTCCGTTTGTGGATGACGTATACCAAAATTGGTGGCACTGCGCCCATTAGTATTGCTTTTGACCGAAGAGTTCGCATAGCCCTGTTTCGGTGCTACCGCATCGGTTAGAAAGTCCAACTCTTCTTCAATGTTGGGCACAATCACTTTATTGCTTGGATCATTAGCCGCTGTGGATGCATCAGCGACGGGCTGTTGTTGCTGTTGTGCTTGGTGTTGTTGCTGTTGTGCAGCTTGTTGTTGTGCAGCTTGTTGTTGTAATTGTACTGCTGCGGCTTGTGCCTGATGTTGTGGCGTTGTTGTGGGTTGCTGCTGCTGCTGCTGTTGTGGCGCTGGCTGCTGCTGTTGCGGTGACTGTTGCAACGGTTGTTGCTGTTGCTGCTGCTGCTGCTGCGGCTGATTGAGATTGTAAAGCGTTGTTGGTATGGCGCCAGCCGCTGCGGCATTCTGTTGCATGCATGCCGTATACTGCGAGGCGATCTGCTGTGGAAATGTGCTCGAATAGTACGAAGATAGATTTGTCAGATGCGCTTGCGATTGTGCCTGCGATGATTGCATATGCGCTGGTTGCGGTATTTGTTGTTGTTGTTGCTGCTGTGGTTGCACGGCCACCTGTTGTTGTTGTTGCTGTGGCTGCACCTGTTGTTGCTGCTGCTGCTGCTGCTGCTGTTGCTGTTGTTGTGCCGCATGTGGATTCACATACGTTGGTATGCTAATAGCCGGCGTCTGCGCTACCGGCGACGGTGTATTATTCTCAATCTTCATCGGCGTATTCCATTTATTATTGAAATCATAGTAGGTGGCTTGTTGTTGTTGCTGCTGTTGCGTTTGCTGTTGCTGCTGATGGTGTTGCTGTTGCTGTTGTTGTGCTTGTTGCTGTTGCTGCTGCTGCTGTTGTTGTTGCTGGTGTTGCACCACCTCCTGCTGAGGACTGCGCACCGTCGCATAGTCATTGGTGACGAGCGTCTTTTTCGGTTGACGTTTACGCGGCGTTTTCGCCGGCTTCGCTGGCAACTGCTTGGGTTGTTCCACTTCAACCTAAAATGGCAAAAAGAAAGACGAGAAGAAACAAAATTTAATAAGCGCAAAGTGGGGTTTTTGTGGGCAAAAAAAAATAATATATATATATTGGAAAAAGGAGGGAAAGGAGCAGGAAGAAATGCATATCGAATATTAAGCAGATCTAGAAAATTATTCCAATATTTATTATGGCACGAATAGTAATTACAAAAAAAAAAAAAATAGTTGGCTTCTATAATTAAGACTAAGAGATGAAGTGATTCTATTATTTAAGAAGTAATAATTTAAATAAAAATATATAATAACAAAAATTTAAATTATTTCGCAAATAAATAAATAAAAATAAATAAATAAAATACAAAATAGTAGAGAAATAAAATAAAATAAATAATATAGTTAAAATATAAATACAAAAGCAGATAAAATAATAATAAAAAATAAAATAATTTATAACAGAAAAAAGGAAAACAGTGAAAAATGATGCGAAAATTCAAATAATAAATTAATTAAAATAAAAAATATATAATAATAAAAATTAAAATATATAAAAAATATATATAAAAAAAAAATAAAAAAATTATAATAAAAAAAATTAATTATAAAAATTAAGAGTGAAAAATTAAATGAAAATCAAATAATAGATTCATTAAAATAAAAAACTATAATAATCAAAATTGAAATAGATAGAAAAATATATAAAAAATTAAGTAATCGAAAAAAAAATTTAAAAAAAAATAATAAAAATAAAAAAAATTTTATATATAATTTTTTTTATATATGAATAAATAATACAGAAAATAAAGATTTGAAAACAAAAAAATATTTTTAAAAGAAAACAAATATAAAATAAATTATACGCAATTATGAAAAGAAAAATTGCAAAAAAAAAATAAAGACCAAACGTAAAAATTAAAAAAAAAAAACGAAAAATTGTGAAAAATTATAGGAAATTTAAAACAATAAACTCATTAATGGAAAAAATTAATAATAAAAACTAAAATATATAAAAAAATACAAGATAATTAAAAAATATAGGAAAAAGTAAAATAGATAAAAGAATTAATATTATTTAAAAAAGAGTGAAAAATTATATAAAAATTAAAATAAATAATATAATTTTAAAAAAATTAATAAAAAAAAATTTAAATAATAATATTATAAAATACAAGTTTTTATATGAATAAATGATAACAAAATAAAATATTTCCCACAAAAATATTTAAAAAAAAATATTTTATTTTTAAAAGAAATAGCAATAAAAAAGCTCAAACATAATAATTAGAAAAAACAAAGCGCGAAGAATTATACGAAAATTAAGACATTAAATTCATTAATATAAAAAAAAATTTAATAATAAAAAATAAAATAGATAAAATTATATAAAAAAAATAAAAATTATAATAAAAAACAAAATAGATAAAATAATTAACGTAATAAAAAAAGAGTGAAAAATGATACAAAAATTAAAATAAGAAATTCATTAAAATAAAAATAAAAATAATAAAAAATTCAATATTTAAAAAAAATTAATTTAAAAAAAAAAAGGGAAATAATAAATTTATAAAATACAAGTTTATAAATGAATAAATAATAAGAAAACAAAATATTGTACACAAAAATATTAAAAATATTATTTTTAAAATAGCAATCTAAAACCAAACGTAATAAATAGAAGAAAAAACGAAAAAGAGTGAAAAATCATACTAAAATTAAAACAATAAATTCATTAATATAAAAAAAAATTGAAAACAAAAAATAAAGAAGATAAAAAATAGATAAAATATTAAAAATTAAAAAAAAATACCAAAAATTAAGAATTATAATAATAAAAAGTAAAATAATTCAAAAAAAATAAAAAAATTATAATAACAAATATAAATTAATTTAAAAAAATATAGAAATAATAAAACTAAAAATAATAGTCAATATATGAAAAATAATACAGAAAAAAATTCTATACAAAAAAAAATGTTTTTAAAGGAAAAGTAATATAAAACCCAACCAACGAATAAAAATAAAACTCAAACGTAAAACTCAAAATAAGTAAATAAATATAATACTACAACAAAAAAGAGAAGAAAAAAAAAACAATAAAATATTAAAATGGAAGTAAAATATTAAAGTAAAAAGTAAGTAAAATATTAAAGTGAAAAGAGCAACGTAAATTTCGAAAAATAATTTTACAATCTTAAGTTTTTTTAAATAATAAATACATCGAAAAGCGTTATAAGCGATAAACTTTTTTTTAATATTTGTATAATAGTTGATAAAATTAAAATTTTAAATGTAGAAAAATACTATAAAAAGGTTTTGAATATATTTTTAATTAAAAAATAGTAATAGTGATAACTAAAAACAAAAATAAAGCAAACTAAAGTATAGATTTATGTAAAATATTAGCCAAGAATTATAAATTAATTAAAAATTAGCAAAATAAATTTAAAAAATATATATAGATATGAAATGCTGTAAACAAAAGTAAGCCAAGAAGGAATGATATCAACAAGCCATGGTGTATTGAAAATATTAAATGTTTTCGAATAAATTCCTGTAGAATTAGAAGCGATTTAAAGAAATTTTGATTGAATAAACAAAATTTTCGAAACCAAAAACAAATAAAAATTAAAAAAAAAATGTATTTAATCTTTTCTTCATAATGCTTATTTTGCCAAGCTTCTAGCACTTAAAATCAAATTTCCAACTACCACAAGCAACATATGCTCACTTAGTGCTATGCAATATTTCTCCGTAAATTTGAAATATTCTTTTAAACATATTTATGCAATTCACGCATAGTAAACCTCAAAAATTATGCAAAAATGGTAAAAAAAAATATATTTATTTTGTATCTTATTTATTAATTCAAAAAAAAAAGGGGGTAATGCGTTAGATAGCACTCGAACTAGTGATATCACAAACAGTGTAGTAAAAAAAAAAAATCGGTATATTGTTTATTATACGTGTAGCAGCATTCTTACGCGCAAAACTCTTCCTCAAAAGTTTCAAAATTAAACGTCACAGGTTCAAATACATACAATTCGTTTTGTTTAGTTTCACTCCCTTTTGTTAAACGGAAAATGAAAACAAAAATCATATATAAAAATATGTGAAGCAACATTAAAGGAATGCATAATTTCACAAAAGGACAAAATTAAAAAAAAAAAAAAATTGAAATGATAAAAAACTATAAAAAGAAAAATAAAAAAATATAAAAAGAAATAAAAGAAAAAAACTAAACAAAATAAAAATAAAAGAGAGTGTATGTGTTAAAAAAATAAAGACAAATTTGTTTTGTATTTGGTTTACGTATGTGTATGTATTTTTTAAGAATATTTGAAAGAAAAACAGCAAAAAAACGCACATTTAATGGAGGAAAATAACATAAATTTGAAAACAATACAAATTGCTCGATTGGTGTGGTACAGACGTTGGAATGTGATTTTTTTTTTAATTTTTTTTTTTTTGGTTGGTTAATAACAATTAAAAAATTGAAATGTATTGAAAACTTTTTGTTCTTTGTTGAAAATATTAACAGATGAAAGAAAGTTAGTTTGAAATATTTCCCTCAAATGCCATAATGAATTCATTTATTTACTATAGATGAAATTTTGATTATTACTAACTACAACATATAAATTTTGGTATTTTCTTGTTTTAGCAACTTTTTAAAAAAGGCAATTCTTGTGACATTTATACCGCTTATTACATAGATGTAATTGAATGGCTGAACTAATGAATGTTACTTTCGTACACTTTCCGAGTTTTCAACAAACAAGTGGAAAAATATTGCATTCGCACTGAAAAACAGAGCGCAAATAAATAAATAAAAATTTTTTTAAAAGAAAACACTTATACAAATATACATAAATGAGCTTATGAGTGCGTTCAGTGTTAGCAGTTTCAAGTGTTAGATGTTAAATGCTAAATTTCCAAAAATAAAAAAAGAGAAAATTTCAAAATAAAAATGTAGAGTAAGAAGAAATGAAGAGAGAGAGAAAAAAAAAACAGCACGTCTAAGATGCGGAGCATATGATGAAACAATTTAACAAAAGGCTTCAAGAAAATATACAAATCGAAAATCATAAAATACAAACCTTTGGTATGATTTGAATCTGTGACGCTTGAGAGGAAGAAGTTTGTTGTTGTTGCTGCTGCTGTTGCTGCTGTTGTTGTTGTTGATTATTCGTAGCCGTCGGCGACACCAACATATTTGCCACCATATGTTGACGTCGTTGTTTCTCTACCTGTTGTTGCTGCTGCTGTTGTTGTTGCTGCTGCAACTTTTGATTATTAAACAAATTTTGTTGTACCAACAATTGCTGTTGTTGCGCTTGCTGTTGCTGCTGCTGCTGCTGCTGCGTATGTTGCAATACAGTTGCATTAGCAATAGCAGCACCCGTATTGGGATTATACAGCGTTTGTTTAATCTCCAAGCCAGGCGGCAAATTGAATATCAAACTTTCGCCCACATCATTATCCGTGACATAACCCAATTGCCGATTCTCCTGTTTCACTTGCAATTGCAATACATTTTTCACATCTTCTGTGCTAGCACCACCATCTGTTGAACCATTCGTATCCTCGATTTTCGTCCAACACGCTGATACGTGTTGCTGCTGTTGTTGTTGCTGTTGTTGTTGTAGATGTTGAGGTGGTGTACTTTGTATCACAGACGAATAGGCAACAGTAGCTGATGCCGGCGAGCCTGCACCGGCTAAAGTGCGTCGCAATGCTGGCGATTCAGCACCACCTGTCTTGTAGACAATTACTTGTGGTGAAACGGCATTATCAACTGCAACAGCGAGTGTTGGTGTTGTGCTGCCAGCAGCATATGTAGCATTCACATCGCTCTGTTGTATTTGATCTACAGGTATAAGTTGTTGTTGCTGGCCCTTGCGTACTAATTTATAATTTTTACCATCAATGGCATAGTACATTTCACCTTCGTTGTCAATTGTAGCATGCACTTCATCCTGTTGTTGTTGCAGCTGTTGCTGTTGCTGTTGTAGTTGAGTCTGATACAAGAGTATGTCATTGTAAGCCTTTAGATCGGCTGTCTTCTCCTGTTTGATTTGCTGAAAATGTGCGAATATACGCGTCGCAAAAATGTTGAATTGTTTTTATTTGACTGTAGTTTATGTGTGTTTGTGTGTTTGTAGATGATGTTAGGTATATTGTTTGATTTTACGTTGGAACTATTTTTCTTATTATTTTTTTTTTATGATTAAAGAGGATGTGTAAAGTTGGGACGAGAATTTATATGCGCATCAAGAGAAAATTTCCTATATTTAATTTAAGCACTTTTTTTGTGAAACTAATTTCAAAGCCATATATGTGCGCCATCCTAGTTAAAAGCTACATATATTTTTCCGACATTAAAATTTTAATTTACTGACTGAGATTTAATAAAAGTGAAAATATTTTCGAAACAACGTAATATTTGAAAATGTTTAACCAAACAGGAACTATATGAAATAGACAGATACAACCATTTCCATAGGAATCAACGTTCTTATTACCGAGTTTTTTTTTTTTTAGAAATAATAGTATAAATCACAAAATAATAGATGTTATTTAATATTTTAATAAGAAAAGTAAATAAAAAAGCTTTCAAGGTTTGTGAGTAAATAATTGAAGAAACAAGAGCGCACACAATAACCCAATTTATAAGAAACATTTTATATCGTAAATCAAAAGTACCAAAACCCAAAAAGCTTAACATAAACTATGACTTTTAAAGACGGTTTAGAATTGAGGATTATTTATTCACAGAGAGCATTATTTATATGCGATCACGAGATGAGACTCTCCAACATACTACTCACCACCTTCTCCGCTACTAAATTCAATTGTTGCTGTTGTGCTTGCTGTTGCTGATGTTGCTGTTGTTGTGTTTGTTGCTGTTGCTGCTGCTGCTGTTGTTGCTGTTGCATAGCCAAAAATGTATTGGATATCATTGGCGTATTCCAACTAAGTGTTGTTGATGTAATTGCAGATGTTGTTGGCGATGGCGAAGCACCGCTCGATGAGGAATTTTCACCATAATAATTTGAAGCGGCATTATTGGCTGCTGCTGCTGCAGCAGACGAGACGACAGCAACAGCGGCTTGATTTTGAAAATTCGTTAATTGTTTATCCAATGTCGATGGTATTTGTATTTGCCGCACTGGTGTATTTACTGCACTTGAGGCGTAATGCGCAGGTTTTGGTTGTGCACTAGCTGCTGCCGCATGATGGTAGATTTGTTGAAAGACTGGATTATATCCACTGATAGGTGAAGGTGACACAAAGCTTCCACTCCCAGCAGCGGCGGCATTAAAGCTAGCTGCTATGCCTGAATGTGCTGCTTGTAGAAATAGCGATTGTGCTGGCGCTAAATGTGGATGTTGAAAATCTTCAGCTGAACCCGTACTGGAGGCAGATGGCACAATTCGGTTATATGCATAAGACCAGGGACTTGAATTCGGATCCATCTTGATGTATCCAACAATTCAGCAGGTTATGTGTATGTGTATAAGGCGTCTACAAGACGAAATTGATTAGATTATACAAAACAAAGCATATTCACATAAATTTATGCATTGTTGTGGGGTTGCGTTACAAACCGAAAAAACCACCATGCAAATTTGCATACAAAAATATAAAATATGTATGTTCCGCCAAAAATGTACTTTGCATATCAACGAGTAGTTGCCTAGTAAAAAAAAAATCATATTACATACACTGTCGACACAATGCTATGTGCTACTCTCACACATAACCCCTTTAGCACTTAATAATATATGCATTATAATGCTTTATATTAAATTTCAATGCCGATTGTGTTTCTCAACGCTTCCCCGCAACAATATATTACAATAACAACAGAACGCACTTGCTTCGCTTCCGATTGGTGTAACACTGTGCGAAAACTTCTAGTTTGGGGATTTTTTTGCCTGTCCCGTGCCACACCGACGCCCGTTCAACATACGCCAACCAGTGGAGCACCACAAATGTGTACTTTGTATTGCGTTATGTATCTAGCTGGATTACGACTGTTGTGGCTGCACAGCAAAACGGCTCGACCGGTCGTTCTATACGCCGTTGCCCAACGCGCTGTCGCCTTTGCGTGACTCGTCGCGTTCTCCTGCAACTCGTTACGTTGCCTATCAATTGAAAATGTAATTATCCACAGCTTTTTTCTTATTTCCGATTCAAATTTCACTACACCGATATGAAGAAGGTTCTTGTGCAAACGTTGAAACAATACTTTTCACAAAAATTTCAATTTTTTGTTGTTAATTTTCACTTTTTCGCGTCATCTATTATGTCTACTCGTTACACAGTCCGAGCGCCATTTTGAGAAAAACATTCCCACTCCGAATTCGGCCGAGGCTATATAGTCCGAAAGTGTGTATTAAATGTGCATGACGGCGAAATGTCAAAATTTGTAAATCGAACAGTTCTAAATGGTTGCATTTGTGACTTTTAAGCATAATTTTATTTAATTGAGGATGAAATTTGCGAAGGAACTAAGCTTGGTCAAAGAACGTGAATGAACCCACTACCTTCCCCAGTTGCTCTACATTCTTTTGAAAATCGTTCTCTCCAATTTCCCCATCACTTCATAAGAACACCTTTTGTTAGGAAGATCCTTTCTTTCACCGCCTTTTTTTTTTTTTTTTCGTACAGGCACATTCCGCATGTGTAGTGTCATTTTTCATCAATCATTTTAAATTTGAATTTTAGGATTAACTAAATATAAAAATTAGTATAATTAAAATCCAGAAAATTCAAAATACAATTTTCAGGAAAAAATCACAATTTAATAGCATGTCTACGGTATTGGCCAACAATCCGAAACAGTGTTGCTCCTTAACCCATTTACAGCTAATGGTCGATTTTTCGACCAGCAACTTCGAAAAATCGCCGAGTCGAAAATAAACGAGATATGTCCTGAAAGCAATAATTGTATGTCATTTTGCATCTTTCTGAACTTAACAAAAAAATTTCTTTCCCTAATTTATTGATTTTTTAAAATTGGCATTGACAAATAGTACTAAGCAGAATATAAAGTTTGAATTAAATCAATGCAGTGGATCTAAGTGCCGTCGGAAATAAGTTAAGCTTGTATGCTTATGGCACCTCTAATATAACATTCGCCCGTCTCCAAGTGAACGAGAACAAATCTGTGCAGAGAAGATCATAAACTTCAGGAATATGTGATGAAAAGCATTCTCATTAGTTTGGTTTTAAATTAAAAAAAAAATACATTTCACAATATTGAACGATCATTATCATGAGATTATCATTTCCTGAAAATTTTCGGGCTCAGTTGAGGACGAAGCCTCATACTCTATGATATGTGGCGAAATTTCCACAACCTGCAACTGAGCCGGCTTACCAAGAGATTACAGGACTTATCCCACGGTCGGTCCTGTCAATCAATTCGTAGGGATCTCTGCAATTATTCTTAAATATTGCACCAATATTACAATGAAATGCAGTATTGAAATTATTATGCCACAAATATATTAATATTACATACTTTTGAACTCCCTAACTTCATTTATATATAAGAACCAATAAAAATATATTCTGATTACCCTGTACCGGTAAATCAGCAGAGAACGTACGCTCTCTGCAATCAGCTGTGAATCGCAATTTGTTTTTCTGATTGTGTTTTCCCGCGTATATGTTGTCCTATTGACAAATATTCCTACAGTCGGGTGAGTTGTGCATTAAAAATTGTCGGGTTTTTTTATATTGCGAAATTAAAATATTGTTACGATTTAAAATTATTTAAAGGTAAGCATAGAAGTAATAGTGATTTGAATTGATTAAATGTTGTGAAACCAAAAATGAATGTAGGGTAGTGAAAGTAATTAGTTCGCTATTGCTATTGTCCGCCATTGTCTTGCTTTGTTCGATTTATAATGATACCAAAATAGAAGGTGGTTCCATTTTCTGACATTCGTTGTTGTTGCTCGCCATCTAACTTTAAATAAATTTATGATGGAAAAATCGAATAAAAACTTGTTAATTGTACCAAATATTGGCCAATTTATGAGACTTCAGAAAATTTTTATTTTGTCAAAAACTTTTACTACGAGGGCGTATTTAACAAGGTGGAGTTACTATGGCAGCGGATTCATCTTCATTCATTCTTCGCAAACATTGTCAAAATTGTTTTTTGGTATGTGTTTGTTTATGGTTTACAGGAAAAAAAGTGCGACTCAAAAAGTGCAGTTATAAAAACCAAACTACAAAATACACGGGAATTGTAGTATTTTTTCTCCTGCTCTGTCCCTTAAATAAATTCGCCTTGGAAACCACCTTCTATTTTTCTATCATGCGATTTATTATATCTCAGTGACAGGTGTTATCTCACTCGCACGCGTCGTCACAATTGACATCTTTCAATTTGACAACTCTTTGCTAAAGAAGAAGAGTGAAGTTTTACGCACTGATTGGAAAAATTTACGTCCACTTTTTTCTTTATGTGGTTTGTGCTGACTCAACAAAATAGAAAATATTAAAAAAAAATTATATATTTTTTAACAATTGAGGTAAATATTGGCGTGAATACGATTTAAGGCAATTTTGCTTATTTATTATATGGAGAGCAAAGAGTCTTCAAATCTATCTACATACGTGTTATTGCTGTAGACAAAACCCTACAATACGCCCTATAATTGTATTTTCTAATTTCGCAGTGGTAGCTGCTTTATTATTTCTCATAATGGATTTCGGTGATGACTTTGCACCCAAAGAGGAAGTAGATCCTGCCGCTGAGTTTTTGGCACGTGAACAGTCAGTGCTTGGAGATTTGGAATCCGAAATAGTACCACCAACGAGTGCCGCTGTAAGTGCACCGCCCAGTACGGATGGTGGTTTATTAGGCAGCGATGATCTAGCACCCATTGCAGGTGGTGGTGGTGGTGGTGGTTTAGGCTCATCCACGGGAAGTTTTGAAATGATTGGTGGTGAATCGAATGAACCAGTTGGTATTTCAGGACCGCCACCATCACGTATTGAACCAGAAAAAATTAGAAAATGGCGTGAAGAACAAAAACAACGTTTGGAGGAGAAAGACCGTGAAGAGGAACGTAAAAAGGAGGAGTTACGTCTACAAGCCAAACAAGAATTGGACGATTGGTTGCGTCAAACAGAGGAATCAATTGCTAAGACCAAAGCAGCATCACGTAATGCGGAGAAGCAAGCAGCAGCGCTCGAAAATGGTGGCCCCATGGAGCCGGGCACTGAATGGGAACGCATTGCAAAATTATGCGATTTCAATCCGAAAGTGAATAAGTCTGGCAAAGATGTGTCGCGTATGCGTTCCATATATTTACATTTGAAACAGAATCCCATACCATTGAAGACCGCCTAAGTGGAGAATTCAAGAAAACCGCTTAAAAAAAAAAAATGGATTTAACCAGCAAATATGCTGTTTCTTATTTGAAATGCTTAGTTTTTCAGATTATATTCATAGAAATGTTTATTTAATATACGAAATAAGTAATTAAAAAAAGTATTGATTTTATTACGTTGGTTTATATACATACATTTATATATATACATATGTATGCCTAGAATTTTGTTGAAGTATACAAATGCAACAAATATACTTTCCAAACTTGAAAAACACGACCAATGTAATTTTTTATTAATTGAAATATTTTCATTCATTCAAATATATAATCTTATTTTCTGAAAGTTGCAAAAATTCAGATTCATATTTGCGCAAACACATTTTTTGGTCGCACAATCGCAGCCGCCATGTGGAAACCGGTGTTGGTGGCAGAAAGCTGCGCAGCTTGCACCAGCAACCGTTGTTTGCCTCAGGCTCCCAGCACTTGTAGCTGCAGCAGATTGTTCGCAAACACGTAGCTCAAATTCTTCATAACGCGCTGTAATAGAAGTGAAGCCGTAATTAAAATGGTTTTGAAATTTTTACTACTGATTATTCTTACTTCTGGCATTAGTGACGTGGCTTGGCAAGATTATTGCTACGAATATTGATACGAATATCGCACAGAAATAACGCATGTTTTCAATTGTAAAAGCTGGACTGAACTGTTTTTTTTTTTGGTTTAGCGCATCTGTGCGGGTGTATATATGTATATATGTGTGTGGAAATGATAAAAACATTGTTCGTGGGGGTTTTCAGATTTTATTCTTTGTACTTTTCTGTTAACAAAGGTATGTACGTACATATGTATGTATGTATGTATACATATCTACACTATGGAGCAAAAGTACTTACAACTGAGGTCTTGTTCTTATTTGGCTCTGTTTTTGTTATCTGGAAAAGCGAAGGCCCCAAAAAAGTTCGCTGAAAGTATAGGGAGTAAAGCAAGTGTTGGACCGAGTGTCGAACATTTAAAAAATCTAGATATTTTGCAGCTAAGAAGCCTAAAACAGCTTAAACTTTGTACCAAAAGTAAAAAAAAACTCGCATTGAAGGCTTTACTACTCCCGTCTTTCATCCACTATCTGAGTTCAGCTTGTGGTGTCAACAAAAACCGCAACGAAATCACATCACACTAACATATCACCACATTACCAGATCACCAGATCAGCATCAGCATATCACATCATATAATCACGGCTATGAACATACATGACCGTACGCAGCTAGAAATTTTGTATAGAAGGCCAGCCGCAGACTTAAAAGACAAAATTTTGAGCGCATAGCTGTAGCGACAGTTAGCTTGTAAACAAATACTCGAGGTACTACTCTATATTTTTAGGTATCAGCTGACGGCGAGGTTCTACTCCCTCTATTATAGTAAAAAACGGAATGCAGAGGCGCTGATGTTCTCTTCCCTACTTTTAGAATACATCCAGGTATTTAGCAGCGACAAGGAGTTGCTCCCCATTCAAAAAGGTCATTGTGAGGTCTTACTCTCCGCCTTTACGGACAAAAAGTGTATTTAAAGTTGCATCTCTGAAAAGTTAGTAGTGAGGATCTACTCCAGTGTCTTTAAGAACCCCTTCGTAGAGGGACGAGCGTAACCAACCACAAACGAGAAGCTACAGATTTGTCAAAACTCCTACTTGATAGTTGGGGTAACCTTCGATATCGACTTTGCATGCCCATTCAATCCGACTCATCTAACACCTCCCTCCCTCTGGTACGAATCCGTCGAAACAGCACGTTTTCTGGGCCTATCCGTTAGATGACCTCAAAGAGTAAGTTAGACGTACATGACCCTAGGTGGTGCTAGTGAGCCCTAGCACAACTGAGGTCTGGATATTGTAATATACTCAAGTTCCAACTATCTAGACTAGATCCCTATATACCTAAGGAGTTGTATGCAATGCAATGAGTCTCCGCACGACACTACCCACCTCCTTACATGTCCCCTAAAACCGATTCATCCAACACTGACCTTCCTTTGGCTCGAATTCTGTGAAACAGTGCGCTTTCTGGGTTTCCTGTTAGAAGACCTCGGTTCACTAGGTTTTCCTTTTCTATATCAGACTAAATTTCAATATGTTTTTTATTAAAATTTTTTTTCATCCTTTTATTCCAGCTACAAACGCCCACACACACACGCTATAAAGTACAATGAGAGAGTTTGACTGCGATGTATTTGCTTCACCAAAATCTACAACCTCAAATGGCACCAGCAGTACCACTAGCAGCAGAAGCGACAGTTGCAACGGCACTACATACGACTCACGTTCACCCTCACCAACCTTCATAGCTGATCATGACATGGACAAAAGTATTGTTAAACTACTAACGGATGTTAAATTCCATAATGAAATTCTTGAACTTGCCATGAAGCGCAACAACAATTTGGACCAACAAATACAAAATTGCATAATCGATAACAGAAATCGCATTATAAGTGTGGGCGGCGCCTTTGATCTACTAGAAGATCACGAATTTCTCATGGACATTGCAATGCTGGCTTCACAACGTAGCGAGGATCCCAAAACAAAAGTGGGCGCCTGCATTGTGGATCGTAGGAATCGCATTGTCGGCATTGGTTATAATCATTTTCCACCAAATTACTCGAGCGAGCCATATTCGTGGTGCAAGGAGAAGGAAAACCAATTGAATAATAAACTCACTTATGTCATACATGCCGAATCGGATGCTATATTCACTTCACAACCGGCGGATTTACGTGGCGCCACAATCTATTCCACGCTGATGCCATGCAATGAGTGTGCCAAGCAGATTATACAGGCGGGCATAAGTAAAGTTTACTATTTGAATTCAAAAGAATTTGAAAAATGGATTTATAAGGCATCGCGACGCATGTTGTTGGCTGCGCGTGTGGCATTGCAAAAGCTGGAGTAGCGCACAAATGTTCTTATGTAGCTGTGAATGCATTTCAATAGTAAAAAAAAAACGATAACTAATAGATAGATAGCTTTCAATATTTTATACAGTTACAATAGTTTGTTAGAATTTTTAAATTTACTACGACTATAATCGTACATATATATGTATATTGACTATATAAGTAGAGGAAAATTAAAAATGTTTAGATATTTTTATTTCGAAATATATTGTTTTATAATATTTTCTTAGATTTAATTACACAAAATGTAATGTTTTCATTTTATCTAATTTTTTTTTTATAAATATATACATATGTAAATTGAATTTTTTGCATAAACAACCAATGTAATTAAAGCTTCCAGGGATAAGCTTGTAAAATAATACATATATATGTATATATATACAAATTTATATAGCTTTTGATAACTTTAAATAAATTTATAGCGTCGAAAATGCAAAGAAAAGAGTTTTTCCAAGTATTTAGTCCAAACTCGAATATTTTCCAACTCTAACTCGTCATAAACGAGCAAAACATAAGCGAAAAAAGGAATAATAACGGTAAATTTATTTCAAGGTTCCCTCCTTTTTTGTTAAGAAAAAAACAGAAATTTCAAATTTAATGGGGAATGTTTATTATCACTCCAAAGAACATTCTTAGCATTTATATTTTTGAAGAATATCTCTTTCAAATGTTTCCCACGGCTACGTCTCAGATGGTCCATCCATTGAGTTCAATTTTCGATGACTCGTTCGAGCATTTCGACTGGTAACTGGCGAATGAAACGCTTGATGTTTTCCTCCAAGGCCTGAATCGAAGCGGTATTGCCCGCATAGACTTAAGACTTATATATCTCCGCAGGAGAAAGTCTAACGGTGTGATATCACATGATCTTGGTGGCCAATCGACCGGCCCAAAACGTGAAATTATCTGCTCATCGAAGTGTTCTCTCAATAAATCCATTGATTGATGCGTTGTGTGGGAAGTGGCGCCGTATTGTTGAAACAAAATGTCGCGAAGATCACGAGCATCAATCTCAGGCATCAAACTGTCGGTTATCATGGCACGATAAAAGTCGCCATTGACGGTTACGTTCCCACCGACATCATTTTTGAAGAAATATGAAACGTTGATTCCACCGGCTTACAAACCAGACCAAACCGTTATATTTTCAGCATGAAATGGCAGCTCTTGAATCTCTTCAGGTTGCTCTTCGTCCCAAATGCGACAATTTTGCTTGTTTATATACTCATTGAGCCAGAAATGGGCTGAGCAAAATTTGGCACGAAAACGTAGCATCTTCTTGGAAATTTTCAAGAGTCCATAGCGCGAAGCGTTGTAGCTTGGGAAGGTCGAGCGGTTTCAATTCTTGCAAAAGCAGTATTTTGTACGCTTTCAATTTCAGATCTCGATGTGAAATGCGCCAAGTCGTACCATACGTCAGTCCGAGTTGCTGCGAACGTCGCCGAATCGACTCTCCACGGTTTTCGTGTACACTCTCAGCTACGGCCGCTATATATTTTCTTCACTGTACGCTGGACGTGGTCTATTCGGTGGAATATTATCCAATAATGAATGCTGGGTCTCAAGATGGGTGATGGTGTTGCGAGTAGTACGCTCAGTATGCCGATTATGTTGACCATAAGTAGAGCGAAGCGCGCGAAACACATTCTTTACAGAACGTGAAAAAGGCTATTGAAAAAAGTACCTCTACTTGGATCACCCTTTACTTAAGTAATTAGAAAAAAAGATATTCTAAAAATCTCAGGAGCTTAAAATTTCGAGGCCACAATTCGTAAGTAAGGAAAATAAACAGGAAATTCTGCGCAGTCGTGATATCTTCCCGATTTTGTTGCATTTTGATATTCAGAAGCTCCCCCCAACACCAGAGGGGATCTCCATGATCACATATGACGATGCATGCTCTATATTGGCATCTGGCCGGAATTTGGATAACCTTTAGTTCAAAAGTAAACTGCTATCTCTCCGATCTCTTCCGTTTTCTCTTTGCATGACACCTACAACAACAACTGTAGAAATCTGCGGGGATACTCTTCACTAGTCGGACGAAACAGATTCAACTGAATGTCAAGATTGATGACTCAAAGTTACTGGGAGTGACATATAGACAGCCTGCACTCCTTTCCGCTGCCTACAACTGCAAGCAAACTACTAGCCTGAGAACCATAAACTCCCGAGACATGCTTGCTTACAGCTAAGGAACACAATGTAATGCAATGTAAGCAGTATCTGCTGGGATGCTACCGCATAGATCATCTTCACAGTTACCTGCTAGCAGCCGACCCACTACCCAGACACATGGGGAAGGAAATACTTGATTGAACGAACTCTTTTCCGCATTATATCATCGAATCGCCATTTACAGTGAGTCTGTCCACTTCTTCATTTGCATACTATCTGTGAATGGCGTCGAGGAGCTCGAGCCGCCAAGCGAGTACTCGCATAATTAAAGTCTATATACTGCAGTAGACTTAACTTGTGCATATCTAATACTAACCACCTTTTAGCTTGTCCTCTAAAGCCCATTCACCTAACACTCCTCTCCCGCACTCTGTCCCGAAACTGTCGAAACAGTTCCATTTACGACGTTCTGGTGTAAATTTTTAATTGAAATTTCAATTGGATGCTTATCAAAAATGATAATGATGCAATGCGCCTTAAAGTAGACAGCGAAAATGTTAAAAAATAACAGTTTACCTTATGTAATGTTATGTGAACAGCAATCGCTCTTCTTCTGTTAAGTTACATCAACAGCAGTGACTTTATGTTAACTCATTATCTCATAATTTTTTCTTCTTCTCATTGTAATATTTTACATTAGGGTGACTTAAAATAATTTTTGTCTATAATTTAAGGGTTTCTGGGTAGTCAAAATTAAAAAAAAAATAACTTTTCGCTTTTTTTTACATTTTCTTAAAGTATAATATCTTCGAAACATTGAAAATTGAATTTCAAAAAATACTTTACGAGTTATTCGATAAGCAGCTAGGAGTTTTCTGGTGCAACAGAACACTACCGTAAAACATGAAATGCGCTTTATTCAAAGTTGTATTTTTCGAACCACTGTAATTCGAAAATCGTTAGGTGGATTTCAATGAAATATAAAAAAAACTAGTGTCTGCCCGTAGAGCTTTTTCTTTATTGAAGCTTTAATTTCTTATGAACATGAACTGTTCTTGTTTGCTCGAAAATCTCAAGAAAAATTTTCTGTAGTCACCATTTTACGAATTAAAAAATATTTAGATTCTCTAAAAAGTAAATTTGTTTTGTCCGATTGAATTTAGATGAATTTTGAAGGTTTCGAAACTGGCTTAAGTCAAGTCGAAACACTACATATTATCACTTTTGTAAAATAAAATAATTTACTAGGCTAAAAAGTTATTAAAAATTCTCATTTCTCAAACTTCTCAACTCTGACTACCCCCAACCACATATTGCAAAAAATCAGAATTTAAACTATGGTTCAGGTTCTTGATCGCGTCAAAATGAAGTTGTCATTAATGGACAGATATTTTTTTTTTTGGCAATGGACAGATTTTTTACATTTTTTAAGCGGAGTTCTAGCTTGAAGTTGGAAAGCGAAAGTTCGACTTCACGCAACATTTACGCAAAAAAGTTCTTTAATATTTTCTTTAATGTTTTAAAAATTCATAAATAAAAAAAATTTGTTAAAAGTTAATTTTAAAATTTAATCTTTTTATTAGTTTCTTTATTTCTTATTGCTTACCTCTACCAACACATGATAGCCAATCATATTACAGCCTTTTTTTTATAAATGTAATTTTGGTCATAAATAATACGAATTTGGGATACTTCGTCAGGAGAGTTTTGCACACATAATTTTCTAGCCTCAATTATGTACTTAATTATAAATAAATCAACAATTTTTGGTTGTATTTTGCCTTTGACGAGAAAATCTCTGCATTACTTACACTAAGTTAGAGCTTTAGAAACACATTGGTGATAGCAATATAACTAGTGCAAGGATTAAAAGTGAGTGTGAGTACAAAAATTGAGATAGATCGAAAAAATAACGAAAAATGGTAATTAGGCTCATTTCACTCTAATTCAGAGAATTTTTATTTAATACTAATTTTTTTATAATTTTTTTTTTTAATTTACCAACCTCAACATTTTCGAATATTTTTCTCATAGGTTTTGTTTGTAAATCTCAAAATAAAAACATTAGTGTCACCCTAATGTCGAATTCTTATCAACCAATGCAAACTTACATACAAATCTGTGTACACATACACACATACCCATTTGAGTTCGCAACCCCTTTCAATAGCCAATATTCGCGATTTGCAAACAGAGAATGAATGTACAGAGAAATTTACTGTTCCGTAACATTCGGCTGTAAGCTTAACAGGCACACGATAAACACGTGCCATTTATAACAGCTGTGGCTGTTAACGACTGATGCTAAATGATTTCTTTTGCCTGAACAACTATGTGTTTGTGTGTATGCATGCCTAACAGTGCCACTGCCAGCAGCTGAGCGCTAGCATAACAACAATCATATAAATATTGTATAATATTAACATCTTCGAATGTATCGTCGTGCGCTTAACAGCGCTTTTCTAATGCTCCAACACAGGCACAACAAAAGCAAGCGCGCCGACAGTTTCGGCATCAGTTTTCCATAGTATTTTCAGTGGCGTGGACGTGTTTATTTGTACGTGGAAAAAAGCTTAACAAACGTGGGCTAAAGAAACATATACTTATACACACATATATGTATGTATGTATCTACACTTATACGATAGTGCTGTTGTTGTTGTTGTTACGGGCGGACGCGGAAAGAAATGTGAATAATAATGATAAATACACATATTCATCTGTGTTTTTTTGTATATATGTTTGTTATGTAAATACATATGTGCGGTTTGTAAATAAAAGTGAATGTTTATGTGTCATTATTGTGCAATCGGTTTGTTTATAAAAATGCTGGTGTCATTTATTGAGTGCAGTTGTTGTTGCTATGTTTTCCACTTATCTGACATATTATCATATATATAAATAAATAATTTCGCGTGGAAATGCAAAATATTGGAATTTGAATTGTTCAGTTGATTGCTAATAGTTTATTGCTGCTTCTTTTTTTAAATTTAATTGTGTTTAATTGAAATTGAAATTTAATGATACAAAAAAAAAAGAAGAAAAAAAAAGAAAAAATATATTAATAAAAAAAATAAAATAAAAAAAATAAAATAAAAAAAAATAAAATTAAAAATAAATAAAATGAAATACAAAATTAGGTATTACAAACATGAATTAAAAATAATAATTAAACAATCTAAAAAATAAAAAAATAAAAAAAAATTAATTTAAAAATAAAAGGACTAAAATAAAAATACATAAAAAATATTCAAAATAAATTTGAAACAAAATACAACAAAAAAATAATAAAAATAAAAATAAAAGGGAATAAAGTAATTAAAAATAAATAAATAAAAATAAATAAATAAAATAATTAATGAAAAATAAAATAAATTAAATTAATTAACTAATTCAAATTAAAAATAAAATTGTATAAATTAAAAAAAAAAACAAATAATTTAACATAAATTATATTGAATTGAATGAAATAAAATTGAACAAAATAAAATAAAATAAACTAAAAAACAAAATAAAAATTGAGCAAAATAAAATCAAATAAAAAAAAAATACAAAAATATAATATGAAGTAAAATAATGTAAGCAATATTAAAAAAATAAATAAATTAAAAAACCTAAAAAACAAAAAAATAAAAATAAAAAAAAATAGCAAAATATATGAAAAAAAATAAAAATACAAAAAAGTAAAAATAAAAGTAATTTAAAATAGCATAAATAAATTTCAAATAAAATAACATAAAAGAAAATAAAGTAAATAAACATAAACAAAAAATAAATTAATTTAATTTAACTAAAATAAAGTAAAATAAATATAAAATAATAGAAAAAAGATAAAAGAAAACAGTAGCAAAAATGCTCTAAAATAAAGTAAAAACTAAAAAAAAAGGAAATAAAATAAAACAAAATAAAGCAAAAAATATTAAAAATTTAATTAAATTTAAAAAAAAAAATACAAAAAAAAAAAATTAAAAACAAAATTAAAAAATACCAATAAAAAAAATAAATTAATAAAAAAAAAAAATAAAATAAAAAAAATAAAATTAAATTAAATCATATCAAGTAAAAAAATGAAAAAAATTAAACAAAAGATATTTATATAGAAAAAAAGAAAATAAAATAAATTAAAATTAACAAAAATACAATAAAATAAAAATAAAATAATATAAAATAAAAAAATAAAATAAATTAAAATGAAATAAAATTAAATCATATCAAGTACAAATATGAAAAAATTAAATAAAAGATATTTAAAAAAAAATACAAATAAAAATAATTAAATAAAATTAACAAAAATACAATCAAGTAAAAAAAATGGAAAAATTAAGTAAAAGATATTTAAGTAAAAAAAAAAAATAAACTAAAATAAAATTAATTTAAATTAACAAAAATACAATAAGAAAAAAATAAATTAATATAAAATAAAATTATAAAATGAATTAAAATGAAATAAAATTAAATCATATCAAGTAAAAATATGAAAAAATTAAATAAAAGATATTTAAATAAAAAAATAAAATAAAATAAAAAAATTTAAATTTACAAAAATACAATAAAGAAAATATAAAAAATAGAAATGAAATAAATAAATTAATATAAAATAAAATAAATTAACAAAAATAAATTTAAATAAACAAAAATACGATAAAATTAGAAAAAATATATAAAATAAAAGTAAATGAATAGAAGTAAATGAAATTGTTTAAAGAATAATATAAAATAAATAAAGTTTAAAACATAAACTGAAATAAATTAAAATAAAATCATGTTAAGGAAAAAAGAAAAAATTTAATAAAACAAATTCAAAAGTAAAATAAAAAAAAATAAATAAAATGATATGAAAATATAAGATAAATAAAAATAAAACGAAATAGAATAAAAAAAAAAAATAAAATAATATAAAATAAAATAAAATAAAAATAAAATAAAAAATTAAAATAAAATAAAGAAAAAATAAAAATAAAATGAAATAAAGTAAACAATAATAGAAATAGTTAAAGCAAAGAAATTGAAATATTAAATTTGAATCAAGATAAAATATATATATTCAAAAAAAAAAAAAAAAAACATAAAAAACGACGAAAAAACGAATAAAAATTAAAGAAAAATAATAAAATAAAAAATACTGCAAATTGTTTTAGCTAAATCAAGGAATTATACAAAAATTTCTAGTCGCCGTTAAAAATACTAAAAATGAGAAAAATGCATATAAAACACAATTATCGTCGGCAAGGCCGCTCATGTATGTATATTCGCTGCTCAACACCACCACATCGTCAACACTATAACTAAAACAAACGTGTGGTACAAACAATTAAATATATATAAAAATATACACACCTGAATAAATAAGAAAACACAAAATTAATGTAAAAAAAAAAACACTAACATAGTTATTCCAAAGTCAAAAACAACAAAAATTCATAGCACTTATTAGCAAAAAAAAAAAAAAAAATTAAATAAAAAATAAAAATAAAACTATTGAAAAAAAACCAAAAAATAAATTAAAAGATGTACAGCAAACATATCGAGCGTTTTTGAGTGAAAATTAAAATAAAAATAGCTGCGGCCAACACCACCGCCAACAGCCGCCGCATTGGAAATAACCAAATTGTTATGAAGATACTAAAATTATGAAAAATTTGTTTTAAAAATATTTCACAAATATACATACGTGTATGTATGTTTGTTTTCTCATATGTATGTTATGTCCGCACATAGTTTATGGGCACACCACATGTGCGAGGTGCATGTTTTTGATATAAAGAATGAAAAAAACAAAAATATTAGGAACCGCATGCCAAATGTTGGAGAAATATAAGTATATAATATATATTTAAATACATATGTATATGCAAGTGTGTATTATTATACAATGCAAAAACAATATATATATGTATGTATAGCCAACAGAACACTCAAAAATTATATCTCGCCAATGTTGTCTAAGCGCGTGGGAATTTCGTTGAAGATCCATATCTAAAAATTTGAGAAAAATGTTGGAAAAAATTTTTTTGTGTGTATAGAAAACTTGTTGCCGGTTAGCTACACATACACATTTTTCATATAAATGTATAAAATATTAAAATATGTGCTTGTATATATGTATGCAGATACATTCATTGGACCAATGTTGCAAAGGTAATTAAAAGATGTATTTTCAAAAACTTTTGTTGGCTGTCGAGCTCTTTTTAGTGTAACATTAATTATTATTTTAGCATAAATGTTGGATTTTGTAATAAAAAAAATTTATTTAATTTATTGCGTTTTAAATATGACAATATATTTATGTGGGAGTTAAGTGAGAGTGAGAGAGAAAGAGAGCTCAATAAGCTCTTAATTATTAGTCTCTTTTCCATGAAAATAAATAAATACAATATTCGACATACTTATAGAATACAACTGTATTTTTTTTCATTTTCAGAAAAAAAAAACACTGACAAAAATCAAACATTGCGTCCAGTTCCTATTTATATGTATAATTTTTCAATATATTTTTAAGACTAAATTTTTTAGATTTTTTGGCTTTCTGCCTCTTCAGTTCGAGTTTTCAAGCGTAACAACGCAAGCGAAAGTCTGATATTATGGATACAAAGAAATTAAAAAAATTTAATGCCACCGCTGGTGTCTCGAGGTTAATAAGTTTCTGTCACTAGGTGTCGCCGTAGTCGATTAATAACTAAAAAACGTCTGTTTCATAGTCCGATTTGACTTGCATTCGGAAACAGTGTTCATAAGTACTTGAAATATACAACAAAGAATTATTCCGTTAGGTGGCGCGAGAGTCGAATTATCAAATTATAAGAAATAATATACTTATATATTAATTCAATCTAAATTCGATATTTTTTATTAATAAAAATGAGAAAAAAATACTAAAATTCTTTTTTAATACGGTTTCTCTATATGTACCGTAGAAACTCTCTTTTTTTGAACAAAATATTAATTTATTCGTCTTCATTGATTGCTTGTTGCCTTCAAATATGTTCGCATTAGAGATTATGCACTTGTACCAGTACTTCCTCTAATCTGCGAAACACTTTTCTTACCTGATTTCTGAGAAGGTCGTCAGTTCTTTCAGAGATACGCTTTAAACTTCAACTACGGTTGCGCAACGACGGTCCTTTAAGGTTCGCTTTATTTTTGGAAGTAATAGAAGGTCACATTTAGCCATTTCATGCAAATATGGAGGCCAGGGCATTTTTGTATTATTGTGTTTTTGGTCAAAAATTCACGAACAATGAAATTCGAGCAGATCCATCATTGTGATTCAAAAGCCATGAAGTGCGGAAGTTTTTGTTCAAAATTCAATCATTTTGCAACCAATTTTGCTATCACATGCTGATACAAACTAGAGCTCCAGATACTCGGGTATCGAGCATTGCGAGCAGCTCGATGCTCGCTCAATACTCGCTCATTGCTCAACTGTTCAGCAGAACAAAAAATGTTAATTTTGTTTGTCAAAATTTCTTTGGCGTTTCAATGATTTTTACACTTTGCATAAATAAACTAAAAATTAATGAAACAAATTTTGAGAAAAAAGTCAAAGCGTTTGTCAAAATACCCGAAATGCTCGTGCTCGGCTCGAAATTTTTTTCGAGTAATGAGCAATGAGCAGTTGTGCGAGTGCTCCGTTGCTCAAATGCTCGCACAGCTCGAAAATGTTTGAGCAAAATCTGGAGCTCTAATACAAACAAGTCTAAGCTTAGTGGCTGACATAGAAAGAGCTTCTTCAAGCTCTAGGTTCAGTATTGTTAATCAAAACCCATGATTATTCAGAATATGTAATCAATTTGTTGTGCTTTTCATGCTATAGGCTCTCCTGGGTTCTTCCAGTGGGACGATAGCGCTTTATTTTCAATGCCACCAGTTATGAGATTTTCTTGAAGCAAATCACATTAATTATTGTCTTTTTCCAACAATACCTGAGGGCTGTTGACGTGGTTTTGATCAAATTTGAGATTTTTTGTAAAGAACTTCACTGTCACAAGTTTTACGTCTATGCTTTCATGAAAAAGGGCTAAGCATGAGCCTACTTATATACTGATGTCATTGGCAGTTGCTCTTATAGTGTTTTGAAGGTTTTCATAACAATTTTCTTCACTTTCTTAATATATTCGTAGGTCGATCGTTATCGGTATCGTTTTTAACATCTCTAGACCTTCGTGAAAGAGATTTTATCACTAGTAATGACCTTTTTCGACTGTCAAAGTGTGTCATTGTCAACATTTCAGGCATATTTGAACTCAGTTTTACACAAAATTTTATTATTTTATTCTTGTTTTGTGAACAGACCTCGTAATTTTTTTTAGAAATATTTTTATGCCTCTCCATATAATATACAATTTTTCCTATCACCATAACTATTTTTAATACACCTTTAAGCGTTATCCTACCTCACGAATTCCCATGCCAGGGGATTTGTTATGGTATAAATTGTGACATTTCGCATGTGTGATAAACATCATGCCTCATGCTCAGATGGTGTGTGTGGTAGCGTGTAGTAGAGTGGAAATGAGGTTACAAGAGAGACCTCATCGCAGAACAATAACAATAAATAGTGTGAGATAGCGGCAGTAAAAAAAAGTAAAAAAAAAATTAATAAAAAAAAAAAAAAAAATTGGAACACACAAAAGCAGCCAGCAAACAACAACAGCTGCCTGCCGGCCGACAGTTTTATGTTACTTTCACCAAAATGCTAACAGATAAATGTATATGTATGCACGTCAGTAAAAGTAGAAACTGTTGTTCCACGCCCACAATGCCAAGTAAAGAGCGCTTAAAGCAAAAGTTAAATATACATAAGCGTCAAAGGGGAACAAAAGCCGAAAAAGGTGTCTTGCGGCAAATTGAAAGAAACGGGCTGAAAAAAAGAAAGCAGAAAAGAAGCAAAAGTAAATTAAATTAAATGCAAGAAAAAGGAAAAATTAAACAAAATTAAGACCGAATTAAGCACTTTAAGTTAAACAAAGAAAAGTGAGGATAGCGCTTTTACCTTTTGCGGTCGCATGAAACATTTAAATTGTATTCCAGAGCGTACAGCAAAAAAAGGAATACATAGTGCAAACAAAATCGACAGGCGTAATAAGTAGGGAAAATGTAAATAATAATGAAATTCATTAGAGCATGGAAATTCGACAGGAAGAAAAGTGGTTATTTTCATTCTTCAGTCATTGCATATCTTCAGGCTATGAGCGGCTTACTGCCTTTTGTTGAAGGTAGTTAACAACCGGCTTATAAGTAAATTAAATAGAGAAGAAAACACAGTGTTAAAAAAATGGTAATAAAGCAGACGGCCAAACAATTGAAGACTCTTTTTGTTGAGGCTAAAATTTCTGTTTTCAACTTGTACTGAAAGAAAGAAAAAATTGAAGAAAAGATAGTAGTTACATCCTCTATTAACTACTATCTTTTCTTCAAGCAACTCAACTATCTTTTTCTTGAAGCAAGTAAGAGTGGCATATTAAGGCAGTTAGAAATATACTCAATTCAATGCAAAATGCTGCATGAGTAGCTCCAGGTTTTATATAATTACATAAATCCAGTTGATGATCTGTCAGTTAACTTTTTTTTTAATAAAAAACGGTAAAAACTTTAATCTAATCTCTATAGCGCACTCGTCAGTTTTCTTTTGTTTGCAATATATTTATTTTTGTCCATATAATCCTAAATGTAGGCAACGCTTAACTTTTAACAAGCTGTACGTAATTGTAATTGAGCCCAAAATGTTGCCTACAGCTAGGCTCTACGTGAAGTAGGTTTTAATTTTTTGTTTTGAGGGGGGTTGGGCGAAAAAGTAAGCTTTATTAATTAGGTAACCCATATAGCGAAAGCAAAATATCACAATTTTTATTTTATTTTTTTGAGTGAAAAAATAACTTTTTTCACTTCTGACCTAGCAAATATTCTTTAATTTTACTGTGACTTCTGGCCTAGCAAATTTTCTTTGATTTTACTTGAAAGCAACATCTTTTTACCCTTAACTGAATTTCAGTATTCTACATTGAGCTCGCACAAAGCTAAGTGATGGTAAAAGCTTAGTTTAAATCAGAAATGGCATACACATCAATGATCGATCTAGTTGAGTCAGGAATAATTGAATTTGTATAATGCTTTTTTTTAAATATAAGTCAGAGCAGAATATAAAACTGGTTTTTAACAAATCGAGAAAAAAAACATTTAAAATGTTTTTTCTTAAAAACTATCCCTTTTTAATCAAATTCGCTTGCGTTCATCTCTTTTCGACTTTAATTTATTTGATATAATCCAGTACGCTAAATTTATACTCAGATCAACCAAAAATGTTGCCTACAATTAGGCGATTATTTTAGAGGAAACAATATAGCGTAGATTTTTCTTCCATTCTGTTTTAAGAAAAAAAGTGTAGCCTACAATTAGGGGATTAAAGACTATTTTTTAAAGAACGTAGCATGTTTATGATGCTAATGTATAATTTATTTGAATATGAGTCTTAATAATTCTTCTTTGTTATCAATTTTTTCTTTAATCCTAAATGTAGGCAACATTATACAATCAACACGCTAGGTTAGACTCAGATCAACCAAAAATATTGCCTACAATTGGGGGAATATCTGAGAGGCATCAATATGGCGTAGATTTTTTACTCATTTAGTTTTAAGAAGACATGACAAAAATGTTGCCTACAATTAGGCGTTTGCAGAAGCTGTGTTTAGGAAATATTGCACATTGATCTCGTTAATGTATAACTTTTTTTGTGCAGTGTTAAAATCATACAAAAAATTTTGACTACAATTAAGCTAATAGAGTATGAAATATTTCGTGGATTATTTTTCCAGAGAATGCCAAAAATGTAGCCTACAATTAGGTGATTAATGGCTTAATTTTTTACATATAAAACAAATCGAGCTATAAAGCTATTTTTAATAGTTACAAAAATTGAACACTTTAGCAAACTACGTAGTTTTGTAATTTTCCCTTAATTTAAGATTAAATTATTAATAACAAAATTAAAATTAATCACAGTAAATTAGAAGCTCCATAAAATGGAAAAAAAATGTGTAAAAATTCCTGCAAATTTTTTAAATATATTTTTTTGTTTGGAAATATAATGTCAATCTAGGTTGGCGAAAGGCAATAAAACACGTGTTGACCTTTTTTCGATTGCCTTTTGTGCTTTTATATGTAAGGCCAATACCCAGATATATATGCAAAAATTGTAGTTGAGATATGAAAAAGGACATATTTGCTACTTCTCTACCCATATCTTTTGATTTTTTATTTCTTTTTTTTCGACCATAACTTTACTCCTACTTAAATTTGCCATATTACTAGGCAACTTTTTCTCACTAATGTATTTATGTTCTTTTGTATGTATTCATTTATATTTTATCCTTCTTTTCCACACATTTGATTGATGAAAGGATACATTATAGCTGACATTACATTGAATGATAGTAATAGCTTACAGGCCTGCGATTGCGCAGCAAATTTACAATGCAAGACATGAGACAGAGTAACCAATAAAAAAAAATATATAAAAAAAATAACAAAAAAATAAAAATAAAAAATAACAAATAAAAAAGAAAAAAAAAATTGAAAAAAAAATACAAAAAAAATCTAAAAAAATAGAAAAAGAAATAAAACTAATAATAGGAAAAAAAATGAAAAAAAAAAATGAAAAAAAATTGTGAACATTGCAATTTTTGATTAGCCTTTCAGTTTGAAATATTTTTTGAAACGATAAATAATGTTTAAGATTATTTTTTAATTTGAATATAATTTGCATAAATTACAATTTCTATATACTTGAACTTTAACTTCACCCTTCTTTCAAATAATGTATGTTTTTGGCTCTGCAATTTGCTTCAAAAAAAGAAAAAATTATATAAATAAATATTAAAAAAAAAAAAATGAAATAAAAATAAAAACAAAACCACCAAATCGCCGAATTGTCTATTAAGTCCCTCAAATTAATATTTTTCGTCTTTAAAAAATGCCATTAAATACACATAAAAAATTAACCACCACTTAAGCATGTGCCTGTGTCTTATTAATATTAAATAATTAAATAATTTCTTTACTGCCAGAAGTATTGCTGACGCCACTTCTGTGTGCCATCGGCAGACGGCTGCGTATATGGCTTAAGCAAATTGGTTTTGACATAATAGTGTACGCACTAGTGCACACATACAAAGTTAGCTGTCTTACTAGCTACTTGCTTTTATTAGGGTTATACCATTTTTTTAATATTTTTTTTTAATTATTAAAAATTTTTTTGGGTGAAATTTTTTATTTTATTTGATAAATTATAATAAAAAATTTTGCTTTTATTAGATTTAAAGGGGAGAAAAATATTTTTTTTTAATTAAAAAAGAACTTTAAATAAGATTTAATATTTATAAATTAAAATAAAATTATATTATATAGAAAAATATTATTTTCGGCTAAACCGGTATGAGTAATTAATATAAAAAAGTTATAATTTTTTTTAATCTGAGGGATTCTTAAAATTTATCATGAAAACTAAAGGTGATACAAGTAGAGGTACCTTTTTCAATAGCCTTTTTTGACAGATCACGCGTGAGTCGTGTGAAATGTCCTGTTATTTTTGTTCAGTAATGTTTGGCATTTCATCATGGAATAACTTGAATGCCTGAACATCGTTTACAAATCGATTCAACTTTATTAAGGAAATTCACGTTCTGCAAAATTAGTGAAAGAAAGTGCTTCGCGCCCTGCGCTCAACTTATGGTCAACATAATCGGCCTTCTCAGCGTACTATTCGCAATACCATTACTCGTCTTGAGACCCATTATTCATTATTGGATAATAATCGACCGAATAGACCACGTCCAGTACGCAGTGAAGAAAATATAGCGGCCGTAGCTGAGAGTGTACACGTGGATAGTCGATTCGGTCGGCAGTAACAAAATACAGCTTGTGCAAGAACTAAAGCCGCTCGATGCTCGACCTTCCCAAGCGACATCGCTTCGCTCTATGGACTCTTGAAAATTTTCAAGATGATCCGACGTTTTCGAGCTAAATTTTGTTCAGCGCCGATTGAGGCCGATTTCCGTCTCAATGGGTATGTAAGCAAGCAAAATTGTCGCATTTGGGACGAAAAGCAACCTGAAGAGATTCAAGAGCTGTCATTTCATCGAGAAGAAACAACGGTTCATATTTCTTCAAAAATGATGTCGGTGAGAACGTAACCGTCAATGGCGACCATTATCGCGCCATGATAACTAACTATTTTATGCCTGGAATTGAAGCTCGTAGTCTCCGCGACATTTGATTTCAACAAAACGACGCCACTTCTCACACATCCCATCAATTAATGGATTTATTGAGAGAACACTATGGTTAGCAGATAATTTCTTGTTCTGGGCCAGTTGATTGGCCACCAATATCGTGTGATATCACGCCGTTAAATTTTTTCTTGTGGATATATGTAAAGTCTAAAGTCTATGCGGACAATCCCGCTTCGATTTAGGCCTTGCAGCAAAACATCACGAGTGTCATTCGCCAATTATCAGTCGAAATGCTCGAACGAGTAATCGAAAATTGGACTCCACGGATGGACCATCTGAGACGTTGCCGCGGGCAACAGTTGAAAGAGATAATCTTCAAAAAATAAATGCCAAAGAATGTTCTTTTGAATGATTATAAACCTTCCCTATTAAATTTGAATTTTCTGTGTTTTTTTATTTAAAAAATTCGTACATTTAACTCCTTTAATCGTATCAGCGTTAATCGCATGACTTTGGGCAGCTGTTTGTCATACTTACAATTTCACTCGAACTTAGTCTTACTTACTTGGTTAATCCGAAAATTCTCTTCTTGCGAAATTTTCCACTATTAAACTTGTACTGAAATTTACAAGTAAAATTAATTTCGTTGCGTATACGCACCGTTGCACCAAATGCAGTATTTTCAATGAAAAATCACCCTAATGTACGTACATATAGGCACATATGCATATATAAGCATATTTTGTGTGTATGAGTTTCCTGTACAATGCTATTTACAAACAACGCTGGGTGTGTGCAAATGAATTGAAACACGCGAATCCCTCAATTTTTTTGTTCATTCATTTATTGACTTCAGTCCTATACGAAATGCAAAAACACAAACCAACTCACACACAAGTAAGCATACATTTAAGCGCCTACACTTTAGTAACTATTCATGCATATTACATTGTTTTTGTTATTGCTATTGCTGTCAGTATGGTCGCGGCGGCTACTATCAGTTTGCCCGCCTACGCGCATTCTCGTTTAGTGGCGTTGCTTGCTGTTTGCCGTTTAGTTGTTGTTATTGGTAATGTGTTTTTGTTTTGTTTTTTTTTTGTTTGTTTACTTTTACGCTTACGAAAATGCTGGATAATGAAATTTTCGATTCTGACTAGGACACTACAAATGGCAGGCAAGCATAAAGGTGAAGGTAGAGGAAACCGCTGTGACAAAGGCATGTGAACGCCAGCAGGTTTTTCGCTTTTAAAAATTTTCTATTTTTTCGGCATATCACTCTGGCTACGCATATGTCAGCGAAAAGCTTTAGTGTTTTTTGTTGTTTTTATGCTTGCTGTTTTTGCACATGCACAAGTCATGCCCATTTTTTGTGTTTATTTCATAAATTCTTATTGTCAACACGCTCGATTTATGCATATCAGCTGTTAGATTTTTCAACTTCTTCTACTTCTTCTTCTTTTTATTGTTGTTGTTTTCTTTATTATTTATGTTTGAATGGTCGATTGTGTGCGCGCCTAAGCGTGTTTTGTGGCGTGAAAGTAAATTTCCATAAACTCACGCGAATTTGAATTAATTTTTTATTCCAATTTTTTTCTCTCCACATACCTTCATCGTGTTGTTATTGTTATTGTTATTGTTATTATTATTTTTTCCTTAATAGCTATTGTTATTGTATATTATCTGTTTTATTGTCCTCAACTCGATGGCTGCTTGCGTTGGGAAATCGTTCGGAAATGGATTTTTGCTAAGCAATTTGCCTGCCGTGCGCTGCACAAACGTGTTTACACATACATATATACTTAAAAAAAAAAAATATTAAAAGTGCGCATTAGATCCCTCTAAGCGGTTGGCTTACGCGCAAGAAGCGAATTTTCAGCACGTGCTTAGCTCAGCTTGCTTACAAAACACTTATATGTAGGTGTTACATTGTTTGTGTGTGTGGGAAAATGTACATGACAATGTATATATATATTTCACATATTTTTTATAGCACATTTTTAGGCTCTATATGAAGTGGCTTAGTGATTTATTTTACTGCGGTCGACATGGCGTATGAGTAACATTTGAAGGTATGAGTAGGAGTAAGCAGTGCAGGATTGTCAGTACTCAGTTTTATATAGCTTTGTTTATAGAGCAAGTGAGGAAGAAGAAGAGGAGGAATATAGCGTTTAGCAGCATTTTTTTATGCAGGTCATATAGAGCTGTGGAGCGCTTCGATGAAAAACATTTTATAAAAAAAACATTCCAAAAATATTAATTTTTTTTTTAATGAAAAAACATTAAAATTTGTATATTTAGTTTATTTATAGTTTTAAAATTTTTTCAGACCTTATGTTTTATTTTTAAATTTTCAAAATACGAAAAAAAAAACATACAAAAATGAGTAAAATGAGCAAAAAAAAATATTTTTAATTTTGCAAAATACGAAAAAACATACAAAAATGAGCAAAATATTTTTTTTTTCAATTTTTTTTTTTTGAAAATTGACAGTTTTCAGCTTATGTTTAAAGAGCTTCCTAGTAGTTGAAGCCCACAGAATTCACAAAAAAGTTTTACTATTCATAGCATCAACTCAAGAAATAGACTTAAAATGCTCTGTTTTGAACCATTCAGTATAGCGTTGAGTTGAGTTGATGCGGCTGTTGATCAGTGGCAAACACACTTAATCCTGCAGACCAATTGAGATAGCGCTGTGAGGTTGCTCTCACCTTTTCAAATGTGCGAAACATTTAGTATCTCTTATAAAGGCAACTGATGCTAGATGAAGATAGCCCAGCGAAACAATCGTAAAAGTATTTCTCAAAGAACTTGTGTGGCGCGGTTATTAAGGCTGAACAGCAGTGATAAAGGTAGTGTTCAATAGACTCTTCTTCCTTCTTTATTTAACATAAGTCATAAAAGTAGCAACCAATTCTCTTGTGGGGAAGTCCCATTGAACAGTACCCTACTATTATACCATTTACTATACAGATGAAGAAACGGTCTAGAAGGATTGCTCTTTTTGTATCCAATGCCGGCCTTATCTGCCTTATGCCTCGCCCTAGATAGAAGTACAACCACATCGTGTGCTTGTTTTATTGTTCCTCCTCCCTCTAGCTCATCCATCGTGCAGTTTTTTGGGATGTTCGTATGATCGAGCACTCAAATCTTGGCTGTTTTGCATTTCTTCGAGAGTCTGTTCAGACTACTTTCACATTTTATCACCACTTCTGACGTGGTTAATATATATCTGTCAATATGTCTCATTATTGACAGTCTTGTGGTCGTAGATCAGCGGTTCTGCGGATTCCATGCCTGCAATAAGTTCTGCTAAGAAGATGTTTCATTGGTTTATAGTTTCATACCCATATTTATTGAGAGAATCAGTGGGACAATTCCAAAATCTACTCTGTCATCGAGCTTTCAGCCATCTGGGAAGATCGTTATGGCTCTTTGACGAAGCTCGTTTGTGTTTTCTCATTAGTTTTTGTCCAGTATTCTCGTTGAAAAGATATTGTGAAAGCCTGACTTGGAATGGTGTAGTCCAGCTCTTCACTAAAAATTGCTTGGGATAATATTTGGACGTGTCCTATAATGCAGTCTCTCGAAATATGGATTGCATTCAATTGAATTGCCGCTCGTTTGCGGATTGTTCTACTGAAGAAGGGAAATAGGAAAGAGTTTTTAAGCTTTTGAGTCGAAAATCGATTCCCGTATAAAGACCCGACTGTCGAGAAAACTTAACCCGCAGAGGGGAGTCGAAAATCATCTTCTTGGGTACTGTGACGTCACAGTATAGGTTGAGTCGAACTACTGATTTATATATTCAGTAGACAATATTCGGTTTTAGACGTTATTTATAGCCAATTCGTATAGTTCAATTATATCATTCCTCTACTTATCTGCCTTGTTTTGGCTTTAGATAAGTTTGTTGTCTAAGATTATCCCGAGATATTTGACGTCGATAGAGACAGTGATTTTCATGTCATTCAGTACTGGTGCTTTAAAAGTTGGTGGCGTATAAACGACCATTAATCTTCTGTGCTATCCATCCAGTCCTCTGCCCTTGCACTAGGTTCCTACAATGTTTAGGTCACTTTGCAGTAGATAACCCAGACTTTGTGGTTGTTTTTCTGTTATCCCACAATACCTGCTGTTTATTTTCCAAATCAGTGTGTTTCCACCACAGTAGGAGCGTTAAAACAACTCCTTGAAGGTTGCCTTCGGTGTAACCAAACCAATTTACTCGTTTCAATTTTTACAATAAATTTTTTTCAATTATTCATTTTTTTTTTTAATTTTCCTTGAAATTAAACCGTAGAAAGCTGTAAGATGCCATATTGCTTTATAAAGCAAAAATTATTTGATTGGGTAAAAAGCAAAGGAAAATTCTTACCTTTTCATATCTCTGACTACCACTAACCACTTAAAGTCTGCGTTAGATTTTACTGTTATCGTTAAAATGTCCGCACAGTAAATTTTAATACGAAAATCGTGTTATAACAGTCACTTTAATTCAACATTCATTGTTAATATTAAAGGATTTGTTTGACAGCGTGCCATCAAAAGTGGAGCGCCATAAAGTGAGCAACGAAAATCGGAAGACGAAAAATCAATAAGCATTTGATGGTAGCTATAAAATACTCGAAGAATTAATATGTTTAGGCAAATATAAAAATTCATTATAAAATAAAAAGGAAAAAAATTTAATATTTTTTAATAATAAAATTTTTTTAATAAATATTTATATCGACCATAAATCGCTCTACCGCCTGAAATTGGATAAAAGCTGACAGCAGGATGTGACACGCACAGCATTTATAAAAGAATATAAATACGAACTAAAAAGAAATAAAATTATGCAAAGCACAAAGTTTCTTTTGTTCTTCTGCGTGTGTTTTACAAGCTCTTGTACATACAGATTTATAAAAAAAAACTTTCTATTAATTTATAACAAAAATTAATTCAACTTGTGCAATATTCAAATTTGCATGAAAATATCAACTTAGTTCCGAGGCACAGCTGTTTTAACGATTTTAATTAACTACTCAACATTGTCCGCCATGTTCGTTATACAAACAAAGGAAGACCAATTTATGCTCAACCTTTACATTTGCTTTACTCTTTGCCTTTTAAGCCAAGCAACATTAATTTATGCAAATTTATTTGTAGTGTAAGTAAACAAAGCTGAAGCGAGTAGCAGTGCGAAGATAGGAAATACAAATATTTTTGTGTAAAGCGGCTGTTGAGAGAATTGTTTTATGAATGCATATTTCGAAACATAACCGAATAAATTTTAACGATTTTTTTTTTGATGGCAATTAAACAGCTTTTGTTGCTTTAGAATATTAAAAATCAGGTATATGTCTTTGCTAAAAATACGCACAAATGTAGGCAACATTTTTGAAGTGTTTCCTTTGTTTTTTGGAATCGGTAAAAAATATTGCCCACATTTGGGCATAATTAAGCGAAGCCATACTTTGTTAATTTTATTTATTTATTTTTTATAATTTAATATAATAATAATAAATATAAGTATTATTTTCTCATTTTTCTTTTATATATTATAATTTTTTCTTTTTTTCTTTTGTTGCTTTGAGACGAGTAGCAGTGCGAAGACAGGAAATACAAATATTTTTGTGTAAAGCGGCTGTTGAGAGAAATGTTTTCTGAATGCATATTTCGAAACATAATATAATAAATTTAAACGATTTATAATTTTTTTTTGGATGCAATTAAATAACTTTTGTTGCTCTGGTATATTAAAAACCGGGTATATGTCTTGACTAAAAATAGGCACAAATATAGGCAACATTTTTGAAGTGTTTCCTTTGTTTTTAGAATCGGTTAAAAACGTTGCCTACATTTGGGCATAATTTAGCGAAGACGCATACTTTGTTATAAAAAATGGCAATATTAAGAAAATGCCTTAGTTTTATTAAATTATTTATCTTTATTTAATTTTTATTCAATTTTTTTCGTATTAATTTTTATTTTTATTTTTGTTTCAATTAAATTTCTATTTTATTTTTTATTTTTATTTTTATTGCTATTTTATTATTATTTATCACTATTTATATTTTGATATTATTATTTATTTTTATTTCATTATAAATTTCATTATTAATTTCATTATTATTAGTTTTTATTTTAATGTTCATTTAATTAAATTTTTATTATTTCTAAATTATTTTTTGGTTTTATTTTATATATTATTTTTTTTTTAATTTGAAAATTTTATAATTTTACTTTTAATTTTGTAATAATTTTTCTAATGAATTCACAACTATTCCCTAATACTTTAATAAAATCTTGCAACAATCAATTTAACTTTCTACGCACTTGACTTATTTAATTAAGTATTCAATAGCTACTGAACTCTGCTGTCGAAATTTCCTACATTAAGCTCATCCTGTATGCTGGTCTGTGCATGCTACTAGTCTGCGCTCTTTTCATTTTCTCTTAAACGTTATCCATCCTAATTAGATATTATCGCTAACACTAGCAAAAGGAAAGAAAAAAAATTACGGACAGTATGAGCTTCGCGTTCAGTAGAATTTTTTTTCTATTTTCTCCCTTCTCTTATTTGTTTTCGACTTAAACCGCCACTCAAAAAGCCATTATCACCAGCCAAAAAGCAACAACAACCCAAGCAATGCTAATAAGTAGCTATGATTTGTGCGATTTGTAGCTGGAACTGGTTTAGCTTAGCGTGCCTAAAAGTATACTATGGGAATACGTTTAACTGTGCGCGTAATGTGACTTACAGCATTTGAATGGTGCCATAGGGAACAGACCTGTAAATATCTGCGTACCTAGTGGAGAAATAAAATCAACCAAAGTGCTTGAATTGCAATGTGGGAGTGGGAGGAGATAGACAAAAAATATATATATATATTTGTAATATGTACTTTGGATATAAATAGAATAAAGTTCAGTGCACGGTAGAGTAAGAAGTGCGGCTGGTTGTAGGCTTAACGGGAGTCTCTCTGAAAATTTATGTAGTAAAGAGCATTTAATGTTTTCTGGGTTAACTATAAGTATATATTAAGCGTTTTACATAATAATGTAAGTATGTGTATGTACTTTAGCACGCACTTTAATCTTATCGAATATTACTGCTGTCGGTTAGCTGTAAGGTGGGAGTGTGTGTGTTTGCGTTTCGTTGTTGGCATTTTATATCTGCTGTGATTGCGGCGAAACTCTCAATGAGCTAAACATGTTATTGTGATTGATGTTTGCAACTGTATTTTGTGGGGGTAAGTGTATCTCTACTGCTTGTTGGTGTATGTGCAATCAATAACAGCGAATTAATTTGATCGTTAATGCAAAAATTGTATATTTTTGAGTTTCGCATTAGTACAAAATTATTTATTTTCTATGTAGCACGTTCCGTGATAGTTATTTTATTTTGTGATTTTAAAAATTTGAGCGAAAAAAAGACATTTCGGCGTGAAACTGGTTACTTTCATAACTAGTACTAATTTGTAATAATTTCTTTTTAAATTTTAATAATCTAGATGTAAATACTTGCTAGATAGTTACAACAAGCTACTTAGTAACTATTTTGAAAGTAGCTGCAATGGAATTATTCAAGAGCTAAAAAAAAAAATTAATTAAAATTATCGCTCTCTTGAAATTGATAACATAAAATTTTTTATAGCATTTTTGTATTAAAAAATTAGTAAATTAAGTTATAAGATTTCAGTTCATTGTAAATGGCAGCACCCTAATGCCAATTTATTTTCCCTAACGGCAGCAATTATGTGTAGTTAATTCACATACATATACTCCTCGTACGTAAATATTTATGTAATTCACTACGTCAAGTTGTCACATTAAATAATAATTTAATTATCAAATTGTCGGCAATAACTTCATTGACAGCTTTTATGTTCAATGAAGCATGCTTTTGGGCGTTCATACTCTTATTCGAGGTGAAATTCCAGCTAAGTTGTGCTGTTTAGGCATGTGTTACTACACTTTTTCATAGTAAGCCAACTTAAGGGACAATATAAGATCTTTAATGTAGTGAATTTTGCGTAAATACTAAATAAAATTACTTAAAAATAAATTATAATTATAAATAAATAAATTATAAATAAATAAATTTAAAATAACTGAAAATAAATAAATATAACAGAATAAGAAATATATATAATAAAAAATAATATAATTTATTATAAACAAAATTAAAAAAAATTATAAAAATTTAATAACTTGTAAAATTAAAAAAATTAAAATTTTAAAATAAGTATAAAAAATTAAAAGACACTAAAATTAAAAAAAATTATAAAGTTTAAAAAAGGATTAAAAGAGAATTGAAATCATTAAAATAATTTTATAAAATTAATAATATATATAATTGAAAAAATTAAACATTTAAAAGTAGTTATATAAAATTAATAATTTATTAAATTAAAAATATTTAAAATTTATAAATTATTATATAAAATAAAAAAATAAAAAATAAATGTTTAAAAAAATTATATAAATTTCATAATATTTAATATTAGAAAAAAGATAAAAAAGATTAATATTAAATTAAAATTTTTAAAATGATATTAATAACATATAAATTTAAATATTAATTAAATATTTAAAAACAATCATATTGCAATTAACAACAACAATTAATAAGATATAAAGTAAAAAATAAAATAAGATAATTGAAAATATTTTAATAAAATTAATAATATATGAAGCCAAAAACTGTAAGAATTTAAAAATCATTATATAAAGTAAAAAATTTATCAAATTAACAAAAATAATTTAAATTTAAAAATAAGTAAATGAAATTAATAATATAAAAAATAATAAAAAAATAAATAAAAGAAAAATAATTATATAAATTCAATAACATGCAAAATTAAAAAATTTAAAAATTTAAAAATTATTATAAATATTTCAAAAAAAAAAAATTAAAATTTAAAAATAATTAAATAAAATAAAAATTATATAAATATAAAAAAAAATTAAATATCAATATAAAATATTTAAAAATAACTATGTAAAATAAATAATAGATAAAAATTAATAATATAACAAAAAAAAATTTTTTTAATAAAAAATATATATAAAATTATAAAAAAGTAATAAAATATTTGAAAATAACAATATTAAATTAATAAAACATAAAGTTAAAAAATAATTAAAAATTTTTATAACAAATATATAAAATTAATAACATGTAAAGTTAAAAAAATTTGAACAAAATTACGGTTTTAAAAATAATTAAACATAAGTAAATTTAATTATGAATAAAATTAAAAAAATTTAATTAATTAAAAATATTTATATATAAAATAAAAACATATCAATTAAAAAAAATTAAGTAAATGAGCTGTATTCAAAGGCCTATTTTTTGTTAGAAAAATTATTTTGAATTGAATATTTTGTTGTACAACAAAGAAAAATTGGTAGAAGTGACAGCCTTTTTCGGAGATCACAACATCTCCTCATCAGACTTGTTTTGAGGAGATGTGGTGATCTCCGAAAAAGGCTGTCACTTCTACCAATTTTTCTTTGTTGTATAACAAAATATTCAATTGAAAAATAAAAATAATTTTTCCAACAAAAATAGGCCTTTGAATACAGCTTATTTACTTATAACCAAAAACAATTACAGGCCGCATGAAATAATTCAAAAAAAAAATTATTTAAAAAATTTATATTAAAAAAATATACAAAATGAAAAAAAAATTAAATAATTATATAAAATTAATTGTATAAAAAAATTTAATTGTAAAATTAATCTATATATATAACAATGCAAAATTTGATGAACGTCTATAATTTGAGAACCACCACCAGATGAAATTGTACCAAATTTTTATGAGTTAAAAAGGGATATTAGGAGAAAGTTAGTGTGTTTTTTAGTGAACATTGGCCGCTACCCATACAAAATACATGCAACAACAACAAATACATGTAAAATTCCAAAATACGCGCATATTACGTTGTGTGTGGTGTGGAAAGAGATAGAGAAAGTGTGAAAAAATGAAAATGAAAATAAATTTAAAAATTGTGTTTTTAAATTGATAGAAAAAAGTTTGGAAAAAACATTTTCAATCAATTTTTTTCGTTTCTTTTTCCAAAAAAAAGTCGAAAATTTAAAATTTCAGTTAGATTTTCATTATTTTGATTTTTTTTATAGGTGTAGCGCGCTGGATCCGCTGGTAATATATAAAATTAGAAGAAAATGAAAAACTTAAAAATAATTATAAAAAATAATAATATATATAACATTAAAAAAATACTTAGAAATAATTAATAATATATAAAATTAGTTATTTCTGAAGCTAAAAATAAAATTAAATGAATTAAAATATTTAAAAATATATATATAAATTAAAAAAAATTTAATTTAATTAAAAATATTTGATGAATACTAAAAACAATTATTTTGCGTCCGTATATAGTTTCAAATTTCATTAAACAAACTTACTGCTGTAAGCATTTACTCTTCACTATTTGCAAAGCAAAAAAAATAATATTTTTCTTCATTTTCTTGCTATCACAATCACTTCCACAAATTACTCGATATCATCAATTGCTATTTGCTGTTGTTTTTGCTACTATTTTTCATCACATACCAATACAACATTTGCTTGCAGCAGCTGCCGTAGTGTAGTTCAGCGGCGGTACATTGATCGAGATTGTGTGAACGTGAAATATACAAACGAAATATCAATATGCTGCTATTGACAGCGTGCATGGCGTATGAGTGACATTCCATGATTGTGGCACTGGCAGTTGAACGTGTGATAACAACAGTGCAGTAACCTCTACACACACACACGCACACACGCACATGCAGAAGCTCATGTATAGTAGTTGCAGATGTACAAAAAAAAATTAAGCAATATAAAGTGATGTGTGCTAGTTGCCTGCGACAGCTGTGTACGTGCTTGGTTGCTGTTTGATTTAAATTTTTTTTTTAATTTAATATTTTTTCATGTTATCATAGGAAATTTACTTATTGTTTTATATAAGTATATATTATTCAAAACAATTTATTTAAAACATTTATTTGTTAGCGATATGCAGTGCATATACATATTTAGATAGCTGCAAGGGTTGTGCAGGTCAATGGACAGTGTTTTTTTAAGAAAAGTTCGGCGACATATTTGATTACAAATAAGCTTTGCATTCCCTCTCAAAAAAAAAAAAAAAAATAGATGTCGACACTGAAAGGACATTTTTAACAAGCATACATTGTTCTTTCTCTCATATATATGTTGCCAGGACTTCCGCAATCGATAACTGAAAGCTTCTTTTAAAAAAATTTTTTTTTTCAATATTCTAAAAAGGCTTAGAAATATAAAATTTGTTCTCAATTCGTTATCATTCTGTCCATCACATATGGAAGCGCTCAGTCTTCTGCTAAATCTTCATCGAAAATATGAAAACAGCCAAAACTAATTGGAAAATCCTTAAGCCGTTTCACAGTTAAGTGGTTTAAATTTAAGGATTCGGTTGATTTTAAACATATTTTCACTGAAAAGGTCTCGAAGGGATCGACTAATATTGAAAAATTTTAAATTTCCTAGCGGTTGATGTATTTGATAAAAGCTTGTTTGCTTCTTCTTTCCGGATTTACGGTTTACGGCTGGGCTATGTGTGGAGTTCAAATAAAAAAAAAAAAGGTTTCAAAAGCTTAAAGTTCTTTTGGCGTTAAATTAGTTCAAAGCTTTATGGGCGTAATCTTGGTTTAGTTGATATATTTACTAAGCCCGTTTTAGCTGTTGTAAAGCAATTTTTGACAGGTTTTAAAGTAGTCATATACCAATCTGGTACCGTGGTGATCGAACTGGTGTAGAGAAAAAGGATTTGCGACATTTTTAAGTGCTGAAATCCCCGGTATCTATCCAGATCTAGTGGTGAGTCTTATTTGAATGAAAAAATTTTTTTGACCACGTTAAAGCAATGATCTGCACTGCTATATTTTCTGCAGATGAACTTGCTTAGGTTTGTGTCTTAGCTAAGAGCTTAAAGGTAATTTTATCCCTCATAGTAACGATCGTTATGTTGGATTAAGCCTGCTTAGGCTTGTGTCTTAGCTAAGAGCTTAAAGCTAATTTTTTTCCTACATAGTTCACCATCTTTAGGTCGGTAAGGATTAACCAATGGCTTGAAATATAAGAAACTCACAATTCAAGCTGAGCTGAAAGGGTTATACGCAATTGGGATTCGTTTTTTATGAATATCACTTTTCAGTTGTTTTTTCGAACGACCTTCATTAATTATTACAAATAAAAAAAGAAAATCGAGTATTTTCTTAAACAATAGATGAATGAAAGTGCGTAAAAAAAATAAGAAAAATTTAAATTTTTGACGTCTGTTCTTAATGGATGCAAATTTTTGCACCAAATCCTTCAAAATTAGTAATATCATTCATTTAAATCTCATTCCAGCATTCAATATTTTTTCATATCTCCATGTTTTCATAATTCTCATCCTCATTTTTATGAGCTCATCTTTCTTCCACACCATATTTCCATATTTCCTCCATGAGCGACTTATGAGACTATGAAATTATGCATTTTTCTGTACTTACTCAGCCATAATTCAGTTGGTATTTTCATACACATATTTTCTCATTGGCTCTACCAAAAACACCCCTGCCACCCACACTCGTTAGCTTTAACTGGCTTAAGCGTTAGTTAGTCAGCTGCTGCGCGCATAGAGCAATGCGGCAAAATGCTGCAAATGATTTTCATTCACTTAACGGTTTATTGCTTGGTAAGAGCATTATAGCGAGCTGCTGCTGCTGCTGCTATTACTTGTTGTTGCTGTATTATGTAGCTCATGATTTTGCAGAGCTATGTCAATTTCAAGTACAATCGATTTTCCATGCATAGAAACAATGCAATGGCACACAAAGCTATGCAAGAAGAAATGTTTGCGTGTGTGTGTATGTCAGCAGTTGTCAGCTGTTGGTGAGTATATATATATTATTTTCTGATTTATTGCTGCTATTATACACTGTGTATATATATATATAAGAGATAAATTTGAGATATATTTATATTAGTCTCAGCTGGTGATCTACCTCGCTGCGTTTCCCTATCTCCGATACATAACAAATTATTTTTTTAGAATCTTTTTTCTTCGTTATTTTCCACCATTTTCCTTTACTTCATATCTACTTGGCACAACATTCATACCGCAAGTGGTTTCCTTTCGTTTTCTTTATAAGCGCTTTGAGATAAATATTGCATACTTTCAGGGATTAAACGTTTTGTTGGTAGTTCTGTTGGCTGCTCTGCTCTTCGAGTAGTCTCTTGCTTGCATTGATCGTTAAACGATTAGAGTTCATGACCTTTAACGACACAAAAGTTGTTAAGAGAATTTAAAATGCATCATTATATATTTACTCTTAGATGTGTACTTAGTACATAGAAGGAAGCTTATACGAGTATACGAGTGCTTAGAGAAAGATTTCCTTATAGTGATAAGTGTGTGGGTAATAAGGTTTATAAATAAATTAAATGATTAAAATTTTGAAATTGAAGTTTTAAACTTTTACTGTAGAGTAAACAACGAAACTAACCCCGAAAGTATGCTATGAAAATGAATACCAAGTACGGAGTAGCTGGAAGGTTGGAAAGTTTGACCAGTAATAGCTGAGGATTTCTCTTAATTTGAACTAAATTTTTAATCTCTCGACTTCCTTTCAGTTCGAAATCACTGAAATCTCCTTCTCAACTTCTCCTAGACTCAGCGAAAGCTATTTTAGTACAGAAAAAATTAACTAAGAAATTTTGAAATCTACTTCCATTAGAACCAGATCAGCTTCAAAACCGGAAAGATCTTTTTCTCATTGCAATTTTAGTAAATGCTACAATAGTATTTTCTAAAAAAATTTCAGTTTTTTCATGGACTCATATGAGTATATTTTCTCTGACTGCCCAGCCGAGGTTTAGAAAATAACATTTTAAAAGACTACAATGAGCTATTAGCCAATAAAATGTGTTACTCTCGTAAACACGTAAGATTATTATTTACTGAGTTTGTAGGGAAAAAGTCTTTTAAGGATATTGAGTATTGCAATAAATATGTGTTTAAGAAATAATATTTATTTAAAAAATTTGTTTTTGAACATCTTAATATAATTAATTTTTTTTTTTTTTCAATTTACAATATTTTTTTTGGGCTGGATGAAAAATAAATACTTATATTATGCTCTCTTAGAGCATATATTCTATAGTGGAGGAATTAAGGGGCTTAATCATGGAAAAAGTCTATTTTCAAAATTTTTTTTATACAAAAATAAAATATTTCATTAAATCTATCTACTGTCTAACAGATGCAACTCTGAAAAAGAATTACTGAAATTTTCAAGAAAAACATATTTATAACACCGCCATTGTTACGTCACTTCCGGTCATCACTCGGGAAAAATGTGCGTTTACGTTGACCGTAGGACTCATAACTAGCTCATCTGAATAGCGAAAAAAAATTCTGTTCTAGTTAATAAAGGGTGACCCAAATAGGGGTAATTTTTTCAATAGCCTTTTTTGACAGATCACGCGTGAGTCGTGTCAAGCTGTCATGTTAGTTTTGTTCAGTATTGTTTGGCATTTCATCATGGAAAGACTTACGCCTGAACAACGTTTACAAATCATGAAACTTACTACCTAATGAGCGCACTATTCGCAACACCATCAGCCATCTTGAGATCCAGCATTCATTATTGGATAATATTCCACCGAATAGACGACGTCCAGCACGCAGTGAAGAAAATATAGCGGCCTTAGCTGAGAGTGTACACGAAGACCGTGGAGAGTCGATTCGGCGTCGTTCGCAGCAGCTTGGACTGACGTATGGAACGACTTGGCGCACTCTACGTCGAGATCTTAAATTGAAAGCATACAAAATACAGTTTGCGCAAGAACTGAAGCCGCTCGACCTTCCCAATCGACATCGCTTCGCTCTACGGGCTATTGAAAAGTTCCAGGAAGATCTGACGTTTTCGAGCCAAATTTTGCCATTTCATCCAGAAAAGAGGACGATTTAATGTTATTTGTGGGTCGGTGAAATCATCGGTCCATATTTCTTCAGAAATGATGCCGGTGAGAACGTAACCGTCAATAGCGACCGTTATCGCGCCACGATAACCGACTATTTGATACCTGAAATTGAAGCTTGTGATCTCCGCGATATTTGGTTTCAACAAGACAGCACCACTCCTCACGCATCGCACCAATTAATGGATTTATTGAGAGAACACCTCAGTGAGCAGATAATTTCACATTTTGAGCCGGTCGATTGGCCACCGAGATCGTGTTATATTACACCGTTAGACTTTTTCCTGTGGGGATATGTAAAGTATAAATTCTATGCGGACACTCACGCTGCGATTCAGGCCTTAGAGCAAAACATCAAGCGTTTTATTCCCCAGTCAACAACCGAAATGCTCAAAGGAGTCATCGAAAATTGGACTCAACGGATGGACCATCTGAAACGTAGTCGCGGCCAACATTTGAAAGAGATAATTTTCAAAAATTAATGCCAAAGAATGGTCCTTCGAATGATAATAAATAATCCCCAATTAAATTTGATTTTTCTGTGTATTTTTCTTTAAAAAAAGTAGGGAACCTCGAAATGGATCACTCTTTATATTATTAGTAAAAATTTTGTTTGTCTGGTATAAAAAATTCTTGGAATATATTTATTTTTAAAAGTATGAGTATTAGTCACATCATTACCAAAACTAGATTTTCGTATGGCGAAAATTGGTAACGCTGCCTTTAGTTTGCGTAATAAGCAATAAGTATCAAACTTTAATTTTTTATTATATTATATTATATTTTTTAAATTGTCAACTTGATATATTTCAAAATTAGTCTTTTTTTTTAGCTAGTTTGACCATCATTTTCTTTTCCTATAATTCAAAATCAATATTTCTTTTAGTTTTGAATATGTTCCGGCGTGTATAATAAAAAATATTCTCTCTTTCTTACTATCTTGAAGTATATTCATTTTTAAAATAGTGCAAAATAACCACTAAACTATCAGAAACGTACCATCCAAGAGCGAAAATTGGCAACGTTGCAACTGGAAATTTTTAGCAACATCTTTTTATATCTTTTTTTTTCTTGCCTTTTTTCATAGTAAAAAAGTTTGCGACTTCATCGCTTTAGAAAATAATCATTGCTTGGTAAGTTTCACCATCATTTCCGTAGCATAAAATTTCAATATCATAATTTTAACGCCAAAAATACCTCCGGTTTCACACCAAGCTCACATACAAGCGAATACACTACCACCGACACGTGCCAAAATCACAAAACTATTTATTCATTCATTTCTTGCCACATATGCATGAGTGAGCAATTACCGTTAGAAATTTATATGCAAGCATTCAAACCATCGATATCCTGCTCTAAAAATAACCACACACACCCGTACAAAAATGTTGAAGCGAAGCTTACGATGCCACAGTGGTGATGTATGGGTATAAGTGTGTGTGTGGCAAGCACCATACTTACTAACGGATACTCAAATAAGCTTAAGTCCTTAACAGCTCCACTAGTTGCGCAAACAATTTTTTTTTTTTAATTTTATTGACTCTAAATATTATGGTTAATACTCGGATTGTTCTATTTTTCTGCTTTCTTGCTTATTGGCACAGACGTATTTAGAGTTGAGTTGGCCGTTTTTTAATTTCGCTGTTTGGTGTCAATTGGAGACACCCTTTCCAACTGCTCTTTCCTTCAGTGCAGACGTTTTGATTTTCCGCTGCTTCACCAGCTGGACCAGAATCGAAGATTTTCTAGTTGAGTGTTTTCAAACGTCCGGTTGGCATGTCCAAGCCAGAGCCATATATATTATCGTTCCATCGACTGCTGTATTCACCGTCGCTAGCTCCAACAGGTTCGCAAAATCTTTCTCTCAAAATCTCGCTTAATCTACCTCATCGACCGAGACTCTGCACCATATAGCAGGAAGGAACAATGAGCATTTTTCAGTTTTTAAGTTTAGCATATTGAGAGAGGTCTCTATTTGTTTAGTCTATCCACGGTAGCAACTGTTGGAAAGAGTGAATCTACGCTGTATCTAGAGGCTGACACAATTTCGCAGCCAACACACAATTTTGGCTAATGCTGGTCCCTGTCCCTAAGCGAATTATCTACAACATCAAATTAATTAATTTTTAACAATGATGTAGGAGCCCAGAAGGCAATGTGGTGACTGTATATCGGATGACGGGAGCCAGAGATATCTCGTTTTGTACTTTTTAACTATGAGTACCAATTCGCTTCCCTGTTCAGTCTGGAGAATGTCACTACCAGTTCTAAACCCACACCTAAGAGATCAGCACAGTTCGTTAACAGTGGTTTTCGGTCTTCCACACAATATGCTAGATAAGACTTTGTAAGCGTTTATACAGAGGCTCATCCTTCGATGGTTGGTTTAAGTCTTGTGGAGTCAGCTTTCTTGTGTAATGACAGTACACGAATATATTCTTCTTTGAATTTCATATTGTTGTTGCTGTTGTTGTTGTTGTAGAGGTTCGCTAACCCCATCTAGTTTCAGGCAGGTCTTGTCATAGTCACCGAGGTCTAACGGTAGGCCCAAGCCATGCTGTTTTGACCAGTTCGGACCAGAGGAAAAGGGGTATTAGATGAGTCGGATTAAGTGGGCATGCAAAGAACAGTTAAGTCTACTATAATATCAAGAACTCAATTGTGTCAGTGTTACTCGGGTCTCTCGGATGATGCTTGGATTCCGAGAACACCGCTCACTCGAGAGGAGTTCACAAAGGTGTTAATGGACTCTCGGTGAATGTTGTTTAAGGCTTTTCGGTATGCCATTCTGTTCAGCTGTTCTTCTCGGTATTGCTTTACAGAGTCAGAGGGCTGATTCCTACGATAGCATCCCAACAGAGCAGAGATTTTTCACTATTTGGTGCGCCGGCGCCATCAGGTTTCCCGGTTTGTTATTGATAGTCGAAATTTTTACATCATCCATTTTCACATTGAGCTCGAGCCGGTACTCCTTTACTCAGCTGGTGAAGAGGGAGGCCAATAATTTCACAGGTTGCAGCTGTAGATGTCGTGCAGTGAAGAAGTGGGAAAGGTCGACAAGATAGCAGTTTATTTTCGAACAGAGGTTATTACTATTTTGGAAAGATACCAATATCAATCAACCATTGGCATAAGAGATCAAAGAGATGCCCTCTGGAGGTAAAGGGAGCCTCGAGATGTTAAAGTTAAACAGCAGTGGGGGAGGACAACATCCAGCGGAACCCCTGTTTAATTTTGCGCGGTTTTGATGTTCTACGTCGAAATTCTATCAATGATTGCCGACCACTCAGATAGATCATGGTCCATCTCTTCAATACCGACAGTAATGAGGATATCGCAATATCCGATGGTAGCGTTGCGAAATTGACCGTATCGAAAGCTTTCGACAGGTTCAGTGCTACTTAAACTGTTCGCGCATCTGGGTGTTTATAGCGTTAAGTGCTATTACGGTGCTGCTTAACGGAAGCCATGCTGATACGTATCTGGGCTCAAATGGTGTGTGATGGACGGCAGCGGCATGGCTTCGATTGTCTTCGCTTCTGGAAAGGAGAGGTATCGGCTGATAAGGTTTTTGAATTGGTTATGTTTGCTTTCAGAGACCAGAGTGTAAATGGAACGTGTAAAACCATTTAGCTCACTGCTGAGATTGCAGGTTTTTGGCGTCCAAACTTTTCTTGCAAGGCACGTCTTCCGTCTGTCACAACAGGGTTAGTATAATTACAAGTTTTTCGATCTGGAGACAGCTATGTAACTTGATAAAGTCTCCCATGCTGGAATATACTATCGCAGACAAGCATACTTTTGACCTCGATAAAGCCTCAACCCGTTGCGGAAAATTTTTTCATGTTGAAGAACCTGGCTTCAGTTTGGCTTATGACGAGATGCATGTCCAACGGAGTGAACTGAGTGAACCAAGGTCGGCTTCAATATTGGAAGCACTTATCGGAGACTATAGTCCATTTTTCATTGTATAAGTTTTTAGTTGGCTTTGGAATAACCCACACAAATATAGAATTGTAATCTTCTTAGTTTTCAATCAATGAGAACTGTAACCGAACAGCAATAAAAAGTGTATAAATATATCGATTCAATATTCTTTTTGGTTACAAATCCATATAAATGCATACAAATACATGTATGCATATAACACATGTATGTACATCTATACCACCTGTTCGCAAACAAGCCGAGTCTCGTTTGTACTGTAATTATTAAGCTTGTGACTGAGCCAAAAAGTATGCTTCAGTGAATTTGTTACACTTGAATAAACGCTAGCCAGACGGTTCAAGCGTTAAACGATGGGGTAAGGTAAAGTTGTTTCGTAAAAAGGTTATTACGAGTGTTGTTGTTGTTATTTTTAAGTGTTTTTTGTTTTGCTTTTTTTGTGGATAAAGAACTTTACGTGTTTTTGGTTTTGCTGTGTTTTTTGTGTTTTGTGTGTGGATAAACAACTTTAAAATGTGAGCGCTAAACAAACGAGCGATATCTGGATGCGACATACAATACATAAATACATAAACACATATAAAAGTGTAGCTACACACATATACAATTCATATGTATGTGTCTAAGGTTTGCCCTCGTCTGTAAGTGCCATTAAAAGCAAATTTCTTAAAAACACGCTGTAAACAAACAAACACTTGACAAGAGTCGAGCGGTCTAAATGTTATTGAGCTTTTAATGGAGCGTATAAAGCGATTATAAAAGATCAATACACTTGATACGTGCGCATGTAAACATCTTTGGAGTTATTAAATTTTGTTACACTCACTTTATGTATGCTACATTTAGGCGGCCAAGTGGTACAAGCTGTGACTACACACACATTTTTGTGTGTTTAAATTTTTAGTGTATTTAAATTGGCTACTTATCGGATTTGGTGGAAAGTGTTCAAATAAATTTCCATAAAAATAATATAAATATATTTACAGACACATACATATGTACGAGTGAAAATCGCCTGAACGTGTGCATTTAATTGGCATTTTGTATGAATCCATGTGCCGTGAAAAGTATGCAAAAACACACGCATTCAATATGTATGTTTGTCAATATGTTATTATTTTTCTCATGCGTGTGTGTGTGTGTAAATAATTTCCTTCATTAAATAAAGTCAAATTGTGCATGAAATTTATATGTATTATTTCTTTGGCAAACAAATATTGTACACACAAATACAAAAGGGTTGGATTTTAAGCTTGAGTAAATCGTTATTTTCCCATAAATTTTCATAAATATATAAATATATGTATATAATGTGTATGTGATTTATTGAAATTTCATTTAAAATTATTAAAATTACTTAAAAATTAATTTATTCAAAATTTAATTTGCCTTGTATGGTTATTGGAAATTTTCATTTGCTCATTTATTGCCTACATTCAGGCGCAAAGTTAAATTCTCTCATTTATCGTATTTATAATTATTCTTTGAAAAGTCGCTGATTGGCATTCATTGTATTGAGAAAAGTTTGTTATTTTTTAAATGGCAATGTCACCACATACCAATGAACAGTTGTTCACGTAACGTTATGAAGTTAACGAATGCAAGAGACTACGACAACGATCTTTAATGAAATGGCTAGTGTATAAAAGGTTATAAAATGTATTAAAACTATATGAATCATTAAGATTATGTGACTGACTTCTTATCCACTGAATTTTAAGCGGCTGAAGATATTCTACCTTCACTGTTCACAAAGCCTGTATACATATGTATACTGATCACTAGTGGATCACGGCTATGGTAATTTTCATTTTAATTAAAGCCAGGGCTAGTTATGTAAAACCGCGAACTTATCTGGCCTGCCAACCTTAATTCCTTTACTCTTTATCTACTAGAATCTATATGCAGTAATACTAATCCACCAACAGCTTATCGAGGACCAGTGTGCATAATCTAAAGACAAATCCGTTGACATGGCGCTACAGGATATTTTTGGATATATTGAGAAAGAACTTTCTTCAAAAAGACCAAACATGTGATGTTTTCTAGACAGGCAGAAAAAGCATTGCGTCTGTAATGCGAGCTCTTCAAGAAATGAGTCTTGAATGACCCAGTGGTGAAATTTATCGTACGGAGTACCTACGTTGTAACCAGTATCAGTAATTAAGATTTTCTGGAAGCTGAAGACCACTAGAAATCGTTCTTGCAGTAGCAGAAGAACATTACAAAAATCTAAGTGAGCTATTGTACTTCAAAACGTAGCTTATTCAGTTGGAAACTGGTGTAAGTGTATTGAGGTAGTTGTCATCTGAGAAAAACCGAAGATGTACTTTCCACCAGGAAATAAAAAGAGAGTGGCTTCTTAAACTACCCCCACACAAAGGTGTCGAAGATCACTCACTGCCTTTAACTGGAACTAGAACTTGGTAAGAAGTTTAAGAAAAGCCACAATTTCACTATTCTTTGGTATTAAGATCCATCCCACCATGCTGGGTCACCATTTGGTGGTTAGCATTCGAGCAAATTAGATAGAGGTCAGAGCTCCGCAGCTGTTTTCATAACCGGAGCTTTAACATCGAATTTCGGAAGAATCCTGGAAGCTCTGCTTCTGCAACAAAACTTATGCGGCGAGCTTCAAGCGAGTTACGACGCAATCTCAGATTTAACTCCGACTTGGGAGAATTCAAAGCCAAAAATATAGGCTTTCATATGAACTGGTAGGAGGCTGTTTGAAAGAGGAAATTGAAGACCTGACTGCACGCGGCGCATAGACCATCGAGTAGGCTCATTGTGCTCCCACGCGTGAGAAAACTATGAATTTGTCCACAGTGTGCTCGATTTTTTAAACTCTTTTATTCATTCCAACCATGCGTGCCCTCTTTCCTAAGGCTGAAGATGGAAGAATCATGAATGATGTGACGTTTAAATTGGCTTAAGGCCGGATACTCACAAAGATAGTGCGACCCTGTTTCGTGCTTGCGTACACAGTCGGTTACACTGTACTTTGTTTGCGAAGATCATATCTCACGGATATATCGGAAGAGTTCTCGAATTTTAAGTGTTCCTACATGGCCCGCTGCTTAAGACGAAATGAGAAGGCGGTACAGGATTTGGGGTAGTTAATGGTGATAGCCTCCTCCATGGCGGCAGTGCGAGTCTGCTAGTTACCTTCAATATCCGTCTAGTCTGGACCAAAAGGGATATTCACTGCATTTGCCCGCGATAGTCCGTTAATTGCCCCTTAATTATCTTAGTTGCCGTTTGGCTATCTACCAGAAACTTGAAAGGCTTTCCTATTAAAGCGGTTGCTCATAGGCATCTGACTGAAAGAGTTTGGCAGAAGAACACTGCTTCCATGTCAGCTTCACATTCAGACCTATCAGTATAGAAGCCATGGCATTACCGAACTATTGCAGCGTCTTCCAAACAGACCATAATACAGGGAAGTGGATTAGGTAAACACATTTTCTCCTCTTAGACCGGCTCTATAGCGGCATTACAACTGTGGATTGTTATAGGAGATTTTGCGGTAACTTAATGGGAGTAGAAAGAGACTACTGATCATTATCTCGTCTAAATGAGATGAAATTGTCGCAACCTTTGATAAAGAGACATCATTACATGGACATGTATCGACATCTCGTGTCCCTTTAACACCATTTTTTTCAAGTCATCTCAGCGTGACTGATGGATTTTTTTTTGAGGAGCCTTTAAAAATATGGCAGAAAAACACCAGAAATTCTCTGTCGAGAGACTACCATAACTCGACATTTTTGGCTTTTATTTTGTTTATTGACTGATTTGGTATACGGTGGGTGTGAGCTCATTACCATGCACTTCTAACCAATCGGTTGGTGCATCCTAGTGAAAACTATTTCTTGTCTTTTTTATTTTCTTCACATATACCTTACTATCAACACCTTTTAGCGGTTGCATCACTTTCATCCAATTTTTTTTTGTCCTCAATATTTTTCCCATCACTCCACTACACAGGTTAATGCAATTTTGCAATTTATCAATAATTTTCCCCCAACGTGAATATTGTTAAAAGGGAAAACTAAAAGAAATTTAGTCTTTTTTCTCATTTCCATACATTTATTTAATATTTTCTCGTTTTTCCATTTACTCATAGCGCACAAGTTCAAAGCAGAGAAGAGAAAAACTTTTAAAAAGTACTCAATTTTCGTATGCATCAATTTATTTATTACATTTTAACACCGTTGTCATCATGTCAAATTGACTGTCATAATTCAATTATCTTCAACAATGTCCTTTGAAATATTTATGTATATGTATGTGTGTGTGTGTGTGTTGCATATTTATAATGTGTAAATTTGTTGAAAGATTTTGCAGAGCAAATTGCAAAAATTGCTTAAATTACATTTAATAACTTTTCCACAGCGAACAAACGAACAGACACAGCCACATGTAGACATACCTACATGTAGATATGTATATACATTTACGAGCACATAGACATCAAGTGTACTAAGTGCGGCGTGTGGAATTGTATTTTGAAGTTTTGAGCGCGTTTTTTAGTTCTTCCAGCAAAACACTTGTTAAGCAAGAATTGTCACTTAGTGGAGGTGACAGCAAATGGTGTGGCCTCCTTTGGCAAAAATAGTCTTTGGTAGTGTCAGCGCTCTCTGCTTTTAAGAATTTACTACAATACATTCTCCTCATTTTGCTAGCTCCTCTAACTTCATCAAGTGGGTTTTTTTGTTTTGCTTTTCCCCTCCAGTTTTGGTTTGACTTTTTCACTCTTCGCAAGCAGCTTTGTTATCAGCTACTTTGAATATCACGAAAAAGTGACATAAAATATATTAAAATATTTTTATTATATTTACTATATATTGTGTTGTAACTTTTTTTGCTTGCAAACATAACCACATTGTAAATTGTTCAACGGTTTTTGGCAGTCAAGAAAATATTAAAAGAAAAAAAAAACATTTTAGTTCGAGTGCAAGGCATTTGTCGCCTTAGTAAAATGCGCAAGATAAAGATTTTGGTGTTTTCCATGAAAAATGAGAGAAAAAAATATCGTCTTCGTGAATGGCGGCAAGAAATTTGTGTGGCACGCATTTTTCTTTCATGATAAAGGCTTTGGTATTTTTCAAAATAAAAAAAAAAAAAAATTATAAGGAAAAAATTATGGAAATTTAATTTTTTTATAGGAAATGTCATAAGGAACCAGCAACATATTTATTGCAGCATAAATAAATATTTTATATAAAAAATTTGTTTATACTGCATATAAAAGGTATTTTTATTTTCATATTTAAGAGAAAAATAATATCAAATAATTTTCATTTTTAAGAATGTTCTTTGCTATTGTGATATTTTGAAAAGTCAGTGACTTTTTGATTAATTTATTTATATATGTATATATATATTCTTTTTAATAAAAATATTAATAGTTTTTTTTTTAATTTAAATTTTTTTTTAATATGTCAGCCATTTTTTGAATGGCAAAGCTTTTTTTGAAATCTTTTTATAAAAATTAATTTTGCATTTTTTTTTGTTGGAATATTAAATTTTATATATTTTTAATAATATAAATCACTGACGTATAATAAACAATTTTTTTTAAATATATATATATAGTTCTTTTTTAAATTTTTATTTATAAATTTTATTTAATTTTTTTTTGAATTTAACAATCCGGTGACTTCTGAATAACAAAATTTTTATATTTTTTTTTGAAATAAATTTTTTTTTTAATATTTGCTTTTAATTTTTATTCAATTTAATTGGTAATTTTTTTTGAATATAATCAGTAGTGACTTTTAGAATACCAAATTTTCATTTTTTTTGTAAAAATTATTTTTTAAAATTATATATTTTTTGGAAAATTGAAAAAAAAAGTTTTTTAATAAAAGAGACGATTTTTAAACTAATCTTTTAACTTTTTAACTAATCTTTTGAAATTTTTTAAACCAAAAAATTTTTTTTTAATTTTGTTTAATATTCATTTTAGTTTAAATTTGTTTTTTTTTTAAATTAAATATAACAAAATTAGTTTTTGTTGGAATATTATTTTTTATATATATGTATTAAAATAAATCACTGACTTAGAATAAAATTTTTGTATTTTTTTTATAAAAAATATATTTATAGCTTCTTTTAAACTTTTTTTTATAAATTTAATTTTTTTTGAATTTAACAATTCAGTGACTTTTTATACTAATACAAAATTTGTAAAGTTTTCAAAATAAAAACAAATTTTTAAAATACGCTTTAAATTTTTTTAATTGAACTTATAATTTTTTTTTTGAATAACAAATTTTCATTTTTTTTTGAATAATACAGAAAATTTTGAAATCTAATCTTTTGAAATTTGTCTAAACAAAAATAAATTTTTTACATTTTGTTTAATATTTCTTTTATGTTAACTTTTTTTTTTTAATAATAAGTCAGTGACTTTTTGAATAATATTCAAATATTTTTTTAAATAAAAATTAGTTTTTAAATTTTTTGTATTTTTGTGGAAATTTTTTTTTTTAATTTAATAAGTCAGTCACTCGTTGAACGAAATAATAAATAAAATAATAAAATATATTTAAAAAAAAATTTTACTCTTATTTTTAAATTATAATTTTCAACTAAGTTTTTACATTTTTGTTAATAAAAATTAGTTTTCAATATTATTTCAAAACTTTGGGAATATTAATTTTTTTAAATATAGTAACTGTAAATAAAAAATATTTTTGTATATTTTTTTGAGTCAAAATATATATAAAATAATTAAATGTTTTTAATTTCATTTTTTGTATAATAAATGAGTGAATTTTTGAATGAAAAAAAGTTAATTTTGTTATAAAAATTATATAATAATTTTTTTCGAATACAATAAAATTTTTTAAATATTTTTTTTTTATAAAAAGTAATAGTTTTTAAATAAGTTTTTAAATTTATTGAATAACAATACTTATTGAATAACAATATTTTTCTAATTATTTGAAAATTTTTAATAATTTGAAAAATTTTCAGTGACTTTTTGAATAATTTTTTTTTAAATATTTTTTTGGAGTATTTTTTTAACTTACGTATAACATAATTTCATTACTATAAAATTAATTAATTGTAGGTAAATATGGTATAAACACCCCTGTAAAATTACAAAAAAATTTAATGGCAGACATTAAAAAAATAACACAAAAGCCACAGATGAAAACTATACCGATTTAAATCAGATATATTTTAGTTTATCTTCAGGAAAAAATCGAAGTTTTAGAAATCAGAATTTTCCACAACGGAATAAAACATATTAATGCAGATTTGTTTTAAAAAATCACCAATAAAGACCTCTTAATTGACAGTGTGAAAATTGGCAACTTTGCGGCAAAAATGAACTGAGTTTTTTAAGAAATACAATGATGATAACTGAGCTGTTGCCACTTCGACAATGTTTTCTGTTTTATAAATAATTTTAATACCTTTTTTTTTAAATACTTTGATTCAAAATTTCTTAAGCAAAAGATTGCAAGGAATTTAAAAATTTATAAATTTTTAAATAAAATCTTTTTTAGAAAATTATCAAGTTATGCGTTAGCTGATACCTAAAATTAAATTTATTTGTAAAACTATTTTTCTCAAAAATTTTCTTTGATATATGCCGATTCTGGTAACACTTACAAGTCAATTGGTTCTGCGTAAATATTACATAGAAGAGCCGAGTCCGAGGTTTATTGTTCGTATTATTTAAGGAGATTTTGAAAATTTCGTATTTTAGTGCCATCTATGGGCAAGCTTTTATAAAAAGCAAAACTTTAAAACTATCAATATGAAAATAATCTAAAAATATACACAATTTCGACCATAATAATTAGCAAAATATTACAATCTACCAGCCAGTAAGAAGACATATACTGATTCATCATGAATAAGAAAAGTTTTGAAACTCTACGCTTTTGCCTGCCAGGAGCCAAAAGAAAGAGAAACTGAAAAGTGCCGATATTTTTGAGCTTGTAAATAACTAATTTTCTAAAACTTTTAAAATTTTTAAGCGTTTTCCGGTTTATAAATATTTTGGAAATATTTTGAATATAATTTAGAACCAAAAAAAAAAAATTAATTGGAATAAGTGCTTTTGTGGCTTAGCTTCCAAGAACGAACAAAAGAATAATTTTTATGCTTCTCTTTTTATTTCGTTTTTTTTTAAGGTAACCCATTTTGATTTTACCATGAGACAAAAGTGGCAAAGGTTTGTTATAGATACATATTAAAACAAAGAAAAAATGGGCATGTATTTTACAATAAAACAAAATCACTGACATCGAGTGCTAACAAAGCGAATCACTATCAGGATAAACCCTACTCAAGACATACATAAAAAAAAATAGAAAAAAAGAAATAAAGTAAAAGGGAAGAATAAAATTGGAAAACGAAAATAAAAGGGGAGAGTAGAAAATTGGAATTGCAAACAGAGCAGAAAATACAATAGTAAAATAGTATAGTTCAAGGCAATAAAATATGGTCACATTCATATGTAAACATACATACATATATATCTATTCGAAAAACAAGTGTGCAGCAAGCAGTCAGACTACACAGAAAACCTGGGAGAACTTCAACCAAGCTGTTACTCTTTGCTGATACTACCTTACATACTTATATATATGAATAAATATATAAATTTGTATTTATATGACTGAAACCTGCATACCTTTGGCATTTTCAACTGCAATAAAGTTTTGACAAACGAACTTTTTTTTTTTTTTTTTTTTTTTAGCAACAAGTTAACAATTTACAATTTGCTGTGTTAATGGTAAAGCTCTTCATTTATATTTTTTCATTATTATTAGTTGAGTGAAAGAGAACTTAAGCCCTAAGGAGTAATTGCGGATTTGGCGTATGAGAAGTAAACTTGTCATACTTTCAAATATGTATATATATATATACATTAATTTACTTTTGTATATTTGTTATAATAATTGTACATATATATCTATACATATATATGCCCTGTAAGTCCACCCTCGTATGTACTTTGGCCAACTACATAACTAAATTGAGTTATTTTGTTAGATTTCGCTGGGAATTAAGTTTCCATGCCAGTGCACGCGTGTGTGTGTGGGTGTTGAAATTGAAAATCGTGTGTGTAATGTAATGAATTTTAATAAAATACATTAAGTGAAATTTTCTAACCAAAAAGTATATAGTGGAGTATTGGTTAATGCTTGAGTGCGTAGCATGTGCTATAAAAAATATTAGTTTTTTTTAGGGTTTTGGTTTTGGTAGCAAATTAACTTTGTGTTTTGATTAGTTTTCTTATTTTTGCTAAAGTGCTATTTGATTAAATAAACTAAATTCTATTTCAATGGAATTTCGAGGTTAATGTAAACTGAAAGTGGCAATGTTGCCTATTTTCAAATATGAAGTAGATTTAGCTCTTTTTCGACTGTACAAATGTATAGCTTAAACAATTATTTGCCACAGTTATGCAATAATGAAAATCAGTTCCAATGTTGCCTATTTTCACACACGAAGTGTATTTAGCTATTTTTTTTTATTGTCATAAAATTTATAGCTTAAGAAACTATATACCTTTGTTATGCATTTGAAAATTTATTCAATATGAAAATTTACAATGTTGGCTATTTTCACTTACGAATAATATTTAGCTCTTTTTTCCAACTAATGAAAAATGTATGGCTTAAACAGCTATGTATCTCTGTTATGCAATAGTGAAAATTAGCTCCATATAAGAACTTACAATATTACCCCTTTTCACGTTTAAAATGTATTTAGCAATTTTTTCTGTGGTCAAAAAATTTATAACCTAAACAACTATGCATCCCTTTTATGCATTCGAAAATTTATTCGATATGGGAATTTGCAACGTTGCCTATTTTCACACATTTATTATATAAAGCTCTTTTTTCTACTGCCCAGAAGTTCATAGCTTCAACAACTGTAGTTCGCTATATAAATTTACAATGTTGTTATGCATTTGAAAATTAATTCGGTACGGAAATCTACAACGTTGCCTACTTTCACGTTTAAAGTACACTGTCCGGTAACAACATTTACTGCTTAGCTAAAAAATATTTTGTGAAATGCTTTAAAAATTATTTGTTGAAATATCAACATCAAATTGAAAAAATATTATTTGAAAAATTCGCAATGTTGCCGATTTTCACAATTTTCACTTATAAAACATACTCAACCTTTTTTCAGCTAATATTTTACGTTGAGCGTTTGAAACTTAATTCTTGTCTCAAATCTCAAAGTCAAATAAAAAATATATGTTTATTTTGGTTTCAAAAGTTTGGCAATGTTGCCTATTTTCACATAAATTACATACTCAACCTTTTTGACTTACCCAGAAGGCCTTTACTTCCAAAATTCTTTCAGAAAATCATTGCAAATTGTTTAAAAGCTGTATCGAAATATTTTCTGTGAATGTTTACTGTACATAACTTTTTATTTGATTCTTCAGAAGCATATTAGATCGATTAATATAAAATCTTGAATTTTTTTTTTTTTGGGTGAGGTATTTGTTTTTAATATCTAACTGCTTTAAACTTGCTTGCTTTTTGATTTTTGTCTGAGAAGACCTCTAGTAAAATTATACGAGCAATAATTTCCAAGTACCGCTTAATCCTTTAATGGCATTCGAATGTTTTTTTTTTTTTTTTGAAGGAATTTCGCAGTGAGGTTAAAAATTACACTTTAAAGTGGCGAAAAAAGGCTTAAAATATCCTATGAAATTGTTTCTCGTAAAATTTTATTCTACCACTCTAAACTTTTTATTTCTCCCAGTTTTATGTTTTTCAATAATTTTGCTACTCTTTTTTTTTTGGAAACAACTTACATTTGGACATGAAACTTTTAAGAAGACATAAAATTTACGAGCTAACTTTTGAAATTCCTTTGAGGGTTATTCTACTACACGTGCGTACTTTCAGAAAATGTTAAATATTATTAAATTCTTGTTGAAATTTTGTTGTCGTATGGGGTAATCTTAATAAAATTCAATATTTTTGACTACATTTCCTTCAGTTGCTCATGCATATGTTAATGTTTAGTGTTCGAAAAATTCAGCAATAATGATATGTATGCATACAAGTTTTTTATATAATTCCAAATTATATTCAAAAGATATTCTTTTCTCCATGAAAAGCTATTGGTAATGGTTATGCTTTGAAAATATAAATAAGCGAAGTATTTGTATACCTTACATGAAAGAGATTTAAAAATAAATGTTAAAAGATAAATAAATTATATTATGCTTGATTTTTTTAAATTTATTTTATTTTTATTTTAATTTTTTTAATTTTTATTTTTTATTATTATTTTTTCTTATTTTTTGTTTTCACAAACTCAAAAAGTATAGATTTTCATTTCTATTACATTTCATGTTTTCATTCCAAATATGTATTTCTAAATAAATACATTTAAATTAAACTTGTATATAATACACATATTTATATACGTAATAACTTTCTTCCTCAAATGACTACGACAAAAAAGTATTATAAAAATATCTCAAATATGTGCACGTACACGGCGTATGAGTAATGTGCACGGCAAGCCAGTGAGATGAGACACTAAAATCTATGCTAAGCTATTATATATATGTATGTAACGCATGTATATGTATACATACATAGTCTGTAAAGCATGCATACGCCTTTGCTTTTAAAATACACTAAAAAAAAAGTTTCACTTTCGCGGTTAATTTACAATGCAAATTTTTTTGCATAGGCAAATTCGTCAATGTTTGTTGGCGCGCAGCCAATTTGTGTGGAAAATTGAAAAAATTTCAAGCAAAAAAAAAAAATCGAAACTGTACATATTAAAAATTTACGGTATTAAAGCAAGAAAAGTTTAATTTTTTTTTTTTTTTTTTTTTTTGTGTGTTTGCTTATAAAAGTTTTAGGTTTTAGTGTATGGTCATAAAGTAACGTTTGATTGTACTTAAATAAATAGCGCTGTTTTATTATTAGTTTGTATGACAGTGAAAAAATGAAAATATTTGCATATTTTGTGTTTATTATTTCTTTGGTTTAGTACCCCACCTCTTCGCCATAGGGGTGGCAATGCAGGTTATTTAATGGTCGTGATTACTGTGCGCAATTTTATGAGCTGGTTTTTGTGTGTTTGCCCACGTTGGCTGCAAAAATGATATATTTCGTTGCACGTGTAATGTATATGTTTCATTGTTATGGAAATTTAAATGCCATAATTAAGATTCATTCATAGAAATTTTCATATAATAAGTTGGGTGTGTATTTTTTTCCTAGAAATTACATCATTTACTGTGCGGTAAAATGATTTTTGGCGGTGAAAAAGTAATAAAAATCTATTAAAAATATTTTTACGTTTTTCTGTATTTTCTTTCTTTTCTAAATTTGACAAAAAAGTTAAATAGATGAAATTTTTGTAGCGTAATTTCAAGTCTAAAGCGAAAATGAGCTTACTCGAAGTCATTTAAAGTCAAAAAAATTACTTATTTCAATATTTTTATTTGTGAAAATTAGTGAGTTTTCATGTTATATAGTTTCTTTGCGGTATTCAGTTTCGAAAACAGAATTTTTGATTTTTTTTCATGTAAATTTTTGGAAAATTTGGTTGATAAATGGCAACGCTTTCAAGCACACTGGAACTTCGTTCACAAATTTTTTAACTCTTGTCTCTCTTTAACATGAAGCTTTTTTTGAAAGGTGGCAACACTTTTCAGATAATATTTTAAATTTTGATTCTTTTAAAAAAACCCTAATTGATTTCCACAATTATAACGAAAACTTCAAATATTAATTAAATTTCTATGAAATTACAAAAGTAAAATAGGTGGCAACACTTCTCAAGTAATATTTAAACATTTCGTGATTTTTGAAACTCTTACTTGGTTTTTTATTTTTTATTTTAGCAGCTGGCAACTCTCTTCAAAAATATATTTTAATAATGAGACTTTTGAAATATCTAACTTGATTTTCACAATTATAGCGAGAGATTGCAAATATTTGATAAATTTTTTTAATTACAAAATTTGAACAGTTGGCAGCACTTCTGAACACTGAAGTTTTCGAAAATCCTTTCTTGATTTTCAGAAGTAGCGAATGCCCGAAATATTTAATTATTTTTTCTTGACATTATAAAATTGAAATAGATGGCAACTCGTCTCAAAGCCATTTTCCTCTTTGAGCCTTCTAAACACTCTCTATTTTTTTTTAAAAACTTCTATTTAGGTTATTAAGGCATCTCACTCATAATTCTTTCTTTTTTAATTAAAATTTAAAATGTTTGGCAACCCTGCTTACATATATTTTATACCTGAAGCTCGTTTCACCTTTTTCTCACAATAATAATCTCCTGAATATTTTATTTATTTTATAATTTCTTTAATCTTAAATAAAATCTAAAAAATATTTTTCTTTGTGATTCTTTTTAACTGTCTTCAGTCTGTTATTCTTTATATAATAATTGAATTTTAATTCAAAATTTTTTGAGATTATACGGTACTTAAGTTCATTTCTTTTCACATTTAAATCTATTCCGCTCTCAGTGTAAACAATTTTGGCCATAGTTCCACATATGGAGATATTTTTCTTCTTCTAATGTCCTGGTATATGCTCCACAGATAAGCAATAACACTTAAAAAAATTCAATTCTCTTTAGCGAAAAATCTTCTATACAGAAAGTCTAGAAACGTACTTTTACGGAATCGAAATTGGCTTAGCCGTTTACTTAGGCGCTGCTCGCTCCAATTGTTCCGAAGAATCACACACACACACACACACTGAGGCACGCATCTTCTTGTCTCTTTTCATTCGTTGCTTGCACACTACATATCGGAGAAGAAACTCGACCAAAAATCGAAGCAACATAAATAAATGTATAAAACGTTGCCTACATCTAGGCACATGCAAATAATTTCATCAAAGACGCACACCTATTGAGCAGAAAATTAAAAAAATTATAGATAACAAAAAATTCAGTAGAAACACATTGAATTTGTTCAAATAATAAAATAAATATAAAAAATTTAATATATTTACAGTTTTCCTTGAAAAAACTAGGCCGAAAACAGACAAGACGATTGTAAATCGCCAAATAACATACATACATATATGTAACTACTTCATAACAACAAATTTCGCACAAATTTATAGTATTTTTTCTATTTTTGCGTTGACAGAAATATTTTCTTTTATCTTCTTAATACTTGGAAAATTATTTCTGAATTTTTATCTAAAATTTTGTAAAGTTTTTTTTTTTTAAATCTTACTCCCATAGTAATAGACGGAAATTGCGTCTAGTCTTCGAAATAATATCTATTTCCTCTTCCAAAAATTGATGCTTATGTATGTATGCCCATTAGAAGTAGTACAACGCGTGAGGAAGCCATGTCTGCAGAACAAATAGCCAACATACAACAGCATACTGACCTACACAGATGAAACAAGAACATAAGTGGCACGTGTGCGTATATGTTGGTTTCAAACCGCTACTTAACTTCAGCCCTACATTGCTGGACATTATGATGGAAGAGCAACAAAATGTTTGGAGATCAAAGTGCGAGTGTGAGTGTGCATTTGGTATTTGTCATTTCATATCCTTGAAATGGGTTCACAAGGCAATAGTAGTGATGGAGGTTTGCTTTCACTAACTAGAAGCATGCGTGGAAAGCATAAACACATATATATACATACAGTGAAATTATGCTAACCGGTGCAATTTGAAATTACCGGAATAGCACATGAGATACGCTGCAGGAAAAACACTGACGAAGTTGAGACAGACTAAGGTTGATTGCCAAAAATCTTCAGAGCTTTCAGGGTGTAAAAGCGTATAGCAAAAGTAATGTAAGTCTCAATCTCAGCGTGTGTGTGTGCTAACAGGAGTATTGGGGATTTCCCCCCGCAGTGTTGACCATAACGCCTTTTCGAAAGTCTATCTAAGTTGACCTTCAGTTTTTGTCGCCATTCGCTTGACCGCCAACCGAATGCCACCACATACCAATTACGCCACATCATGAAGTCAATTTCCGCTTTTATTGTTTGAACTTTTCACATTTCATTTTGTCATTTGTGGTTGGATAGAGATAATTTATTTTCATCACATGATTTAAACAGTTGAAAAGAGAGGTATATATGTGCATATATCTAGCCAACAAACCATAGAAAGTAGTAATATCTAAGTATTCTAACTCAGTCTCGTTCCTATCACAGCTTTAAGACTTAAGTTGGCCTTTGGTTAAATTGATTGATTTTGCCTTTAGCCAATATTTTTGGGTTTTTATTGTATTTTCTATCCTCTTCATTGTTGATGGCATAAATTATTTATTGTTTATTTTTTCTCTCATCTTCTTGTTGTTGCAGTTGTTGTGGGCAAGTAGCTTTGGCTTAATCACATTGCATAATTCACATGAACATAAAAGACCTTGAATACTTTGTGGCGATTTATTTACTTCAAACATATGTACACACATACGTATGCGAGTGTGAATTGTGTTTATATAGACACATATGTGGTTTTATGTGGGGAGTTTGATTGTAGGCGCGTGTGCACATAAGCAAACATAAAACGAAAATATAAAAAGAACGTTAAATGCTAAAGCCCAGGTGACGTTTCAAGGAGGTCAAGCTTTTTCCAGCATAATTTTGTGTGTAAAATTAAAAATATTTTTTTTTTCAAATTAAAATTTCAATAATAAAATTCTATAACTGTTACCTTCTTTAATGTGATTTTTTGTATTTTATGCTTTTTTTGTATTTTTTTACGTAATTTTTTATAAAAAAAAAAGATTTCGCTTGAAGTAAAATTTTTTTCTGTTATTTTTGAAAAATTTTGTTTCTTTTAATTTAGTTTTTGTCAATATGATTTCACTAACGTTTGTTAAGTAATATACCATATTTTTGAATCGTTTTTGGGGTTCAAAACAAAAATCGTTGCCTACATTTAGGTGGTTTAGGAAATATAAATTCAAAAACTAGCGAAGTCACACACCTAATCAGTGGAACACAACCAAATATGTGTATACGTATATTTCTTTTCGGTCAATAAGGAAAAATAATTGAGTATTAAAGTTCAAATGTAGAAAAAGATTTTATATTTTGTTTGAAAATTTTTTCCCTTAGATTTTTTTAAAATTGTTTTATAGCCTGCCTTCTTGGCTTTAATTTTGAAGCCTTTTCTCTTTTAAATATTTTTTTATTACCAAAAGCCACACGCCAAGTGTTTAGAACATATCAAATATATATTGTAACGTTTTTCGTAGCTAGCCTCGATGCTTTTCCAAATCCTTCGAGTTAGATCTAAATAAAACTCTCAATTGCTAAATAAAATTTTCAGGATTTGTTCGTTTGGCCTCCTAATCTTCAGGAATTTACTCAACGTTTATTTCGTTTTCAATAATTACAATGCTTTACCATACACAATGGCTTATTTTACAATTCTTTATAACACACATATGTTTCTGCTTCACACAGTTTATCCGTTTCTAAAACACACAGCTCACAATGTTAACGCTTCTTTATCCTTAACGACAGTTCCCGCTCCGTTTATCATTAACGACATTCCAAACATCCCGTTCAGCGCTAACTCGTCTACCTGCATTGGTTGCTACAGCTCTTCTCGTCTGTCCTTTTTACAGGGAATCTGCATCATACTGACGCTCCTTTTGCCGGTCCTTCGTATTTGGGATTTCCGTCACAATATGTATGTCTCTGGGCGGTGAATATATTAAAATGAGAAATTTTTCATAGGCAATCGATTTAAAAACTAAAAAAAAATTAAATATTTTTTTCTTTTAATTTGGCTTGATTTTTTTGTATATTTTTTAAATTAAATTATATCACAGAACTAAAATTAAATTAAAAATATTAAATGAAAGTATTTACATTTACTAAATTTTAATATTTAAATTCGAAATAAAAGAAATGATCTTTTTTTTTTTTGAAAGTAAATTATTCGCATTGATTACAAAAATTATTGATTCAATAATAAAAAATGTAAAAAAAGAAATTTAATGAAAACTCAATTCCAAAAAAAAAAAAATATATATATATATATGATTGCAATTTTCCATAGATTTGATTTATATATTAAATGCAGCTTAAAAGGCACAGCGTAAAGAAATGTATAAACCGTTGCCTACATCTAGGCATATTTTGAGCGAAGACACATACCTACTATTCATTAGAAAATTAAAATGAATAGAGAGCTAAATTTCAATTATAATTTGGGGAAAGCAAATAAAAAGGAAAATAAAAAATTTAAATAAATAATACATATTAATTTTTAAATAAAATTTAAAATTTAAAAAATTGAGAACAGTTTTGAAAGTGATTTAATTAAATCTAGCGTAGAGAAATCTCACATAACAGGATCAACAGCAATGAGTGACATATATTAGTAAATACTATAAATTTTTGTAAAATTAAAAAAAAAAAAAAAAAACTAAAACAATACAATTTTTTTTTATAATTTTCATATCTTCTAATAGCCTAAAAATTATAAAATTTACTCAAATGTTTGCTGGGCAATTGCACGTTAGTATGTCCATTGTTACTCATAGAAATTTCATTTTTTTTGTTATTTACACAATTTGTCCATTTAATTGGTTGTGTTTGCCCCATATTCCACCAGTGTTTGCTGATTAATAATATACAATATAAAATAAATACATACAAACAGAGACAATAAATAGCAAAGAATGTGATGTGACGAATGTGATGAATATTTGTCAAAAACTTAAATTAAAACTTTTGGTCATAGAAATTACTATATATTTTATAGAGTTAATATGTTTTATTTGCAAGAAATGCCAACAAAAATTAAGTTTTTTCGACGTTTCTGCTGCTTTTTTATAATAGAATTACAACTACCAATCTGCTTATTGCTCACTATAATAAAAATTATATAATACATATAAAATTTATTAATGCCTGCTTGTGAAAGCTGTAACTTTTGGCGTTTATTTTAATATAATTTTCTGCACTGTACGCTAATTAGAAATTAATTACATAAAAGGCTTTAAAATTTCATTTCGATTTTGTTTCAAATATTTTTTTAAATTTAGTTTTAAAGTTGTCGCCACAAATGCTCAATGTAATTAAATACAAATTAATATGGCATCCAGGTCGAGGTTTTTTTTTCTAAACCAAATATGCTAAACTAATATTTGCCAATTAGAAAGAACTGCGTTAATCGCGTGTGAAGTCTGTGCGGCAGTGACAATGATTAAATTTATTATCTAAACATAAAATAAATAAATTTAATTAATCTAAAAATTTTCATGCCAATTAATATTCATTAAATATAATTAAATCCATTTATAAAATACAGGAATTTGGTGTTTGTGCGTATAAAGGAAGATTAGGCGGAGTTTTTTGGTATTTAATGATAACAAGTTTTGAATTTTTGTTAATAAACAAAAAAAAATGTTAGATATTTGTGGGAGAAATTTTCTGTTGCTATTTTTTAGGCACATTGGACTATTTAAAATAAATGTTTTGCCTAACGAGGCGTCTAGTAAAATTATGCTTACAATGATTTTCCGGAACATTTTAACACTTTAACGACTGTATGAATTTGTTTTTTGAGGGTAGAGTCAAAAGTATGGGTCAAAATTACCCTTTTAAGCAATAGATAAAGGGTTAAAACGTTCTGCAAAATTATATTTTCGTGAAATTTTTTATTCAACTTCACTCAGTTTATAACTTTTTTTGTTATTTAGTAATAATAAACTTTGAATTTTCGCTAATAAACGAAAAAAAATTGCATATTTATAGGCGAAAATTTATGTTTTCATTCTTTAGGAACTTTAAACTTGTTTGTTTAATGGTTTTGTCTAAGGATACAGCAAGTAAAATAATACGTTGAATAGGTTTCCAGAATATTTTAACCCTTTAACGACCCATTGAATTTGGTTCTTAAGGGTTATAATGCTCTACGAAATGGTTTGTCGGAGAATTCTCGTTTATAGCTTGACTCTGATATGAACTCTTTTTGATATTTACTAATTACAAGTATTCAAAAAAAAAGATGCATATTTCTAGAAGACAGTAAGTGTAGATTTTTTTCTGTTAGTTTCGATCAATTTTGTTTCTTTTAATTTAGTTTCTGTCAGTATGACTACAGTAGAGCTTACTAAATAATGTGCAATATTTTTGAAGAGTATTAATTATTCAAAACAAAAATCGTTGCCTACATTTAGGTGTTTTATGAAATAAAAATAAAAAAACTAGCGAAGTCACACACCAAGTGAGTAAATTACAATAAATTATGTACAATACATAAATGGGTCGCATTTCTGTCAAAAATAAAAAATAAGAATTATACTTTGTTGTGTATTAAAATCCAAAACCCTATAAAATTTAAGAAAAATTTTATTTTTTGCTTGGAAAATTTTTTTCACCCTAATTTTCTTTCACGAATTTTTTATGGCATTTAAAAATTATTTGCTAGAATATTTTAGTCCTCTAACGGGGTTAAAACCGTTTTTTTATAGTAAATATCTGAAATAGGACTCCAACCAAGACTTTAAGGTGAAAATCAGCGGTTTAGAATGTTCTACGATATTTTTTCTTGTGGGATATTTTAACTTTATTATTTCACTGGAATATGTTTTTTAAACATTTTTTCCAATTTTTTTTTTTTTTTTTTTTTTTTTTTTTTTTTTGAAAAATCTATACCAGCACAGAAAACCCTTCATAAGAGACCACATTTTTCTTTCGAGCTTACTTTTAAATATCCATTGAGGGATTTGTCACTGGATGAATGTATTTTTAGCAAATATTTGCAACGCCCAGACTGATTTGAGTTATTCTAAATTTATATCAGTTCCAAAGCTTTTTTTCTGTTAGCATTTATCACTTGATAGGAGCTGTTGTCGAGGACATAGTGTAATGATAGTAATTTTTCTCAGCTTTTGAGGGTTTTTCCTCCTACAATTTGTTAGCCGGTAAGAGCTTTTGATTCGATCCCATCGAGAAAACGATTCTGTCTCATTATCTCTCTCATATGACGAATAAATCCAGCTGTTATGCGCTTTAAAGCTATTGCGACATAGAAAAAGTTTTATGGCACTGTCTAAAGGTAAGGAATTTTTCCGAGTAGGATTCTTGTGGTGGCCAAGTGACATACTATATAGCACGTTAATCAGAAGAGATTGACCAACATTGGAAAGTTACACTGAAATGCAGTCAGTTGCAGAACAGATTTCAGTGTGATGGGAATCTGATGGAGCATATAGGAGTTTGGTTCCACATTGTTTGAAGGAAACAGCTCAAATCTAAAAGCATGTGATTTTGGTAATATATTATCCCTTGTAGGGGGTATCAAAGCTTAAAACTCTCACAGAAGAAGTAAGGGCTTGTGTTTGTTCTCACAAAACTCACCAACGTTCTATTCATTCGAGTTGTCTGTTCACTGTAATGTATTTGAGGGCAAGATAATTGCTATCAGGCATAGTAAAAAACATATTGAGGTTAAATTCTTAGAAAACAAAGTCTCTCAGTGACAGCGAGTAGAGAACAAAGAAAGCTCCAAGCTCTCACATGGTGAATTCTGAGATTGTGTGGAGCTGTCGCATCCCTCATCGGCAGATTATGATTTTATACCCTACACTTCATGGCTTCATTTCATTAGAGAAGAATTTCTATATATATAATGAACATCATTCTTTTAAATAGTAAGATCATTGCCGCATGCTTGATGACGAAGGTATTGCAAAGTGGCGTAAGAATGTCATAAAAATGTCTCATAAGCTCCTCAAATGCTTCCTTGCTTTTCTTATCTTAACTACCCAATATTAATTGATAGATATTAACCGCTGAAAATTCTCTTTCCACCTCTTTCGCTGATAATCTCAAGCATAAAAAACAAATTTTTACCAAAATTTTAACGCCAAATGCTCATAAGAAGGCAAGATTTGCACGTGAAGCCCACAGACATGCCACCAAGCAATACATTTAAGCCATTAAAATGCCTTTAATTAAGCCACTTAATGGAGTGTTGGCAAAAGGATGCCATTTAAGCCCGGTTTACATACATATATATTACACATTGTATATTGCATTAACACTCAACAGCAGAATTGGCGTAAAATAAGCATAAAGAATTTTCATTAACACGTGTCTAGCGCATAAAGTATACATATGTACTTTGAGGGCAAATACATACACATATCCACATTACATTATTATACTCGTAAGAGTACATATGCACTTGTTGTGCGAGTATAACAAAGCAAATATTCCTATTATGTGCTAATTCGCAAAGTGTTTAAAGGACTTACGTGCCTCAGCATACACACATATATATATATATGTAAACATATCTATTTAAATATGTATTTAGTACTTAACCAATAGCGAGCGAAAAGTTGAGCTAGTGTCTACTAGTTAAGTACTAGTATGTTAATGATGAAATCTTACCAGTTCGACGACAACAGTGTTTTTGCCTCGTCGAAAATGTCCGGATTTTGGTTAAATAAATAAAATTTGCGGGAAGGTTTGGATTTTATATTTTAATTGAAAGAAAATTGCAGCAGAAACACATCAAATGCTTGCGAAATTTTATGGTGAATCTGCGCCGACCGATAGGTCATGCAGAGGGTGGTTACGACGCTTCAAAAGTGATGATTTTAGCGTCGAAGGCAAAGAGCATCCGAACTAACTCAAAAAGTTTGATGAAGATCTGGAATTGGTATCTTTACTGTATCAAGATCCAAGCCAAACTCAAGCTGAACTCGTTATCGACTAAAACTAATGCGTTTGAGCCCTGTATTCGAGAAAAATGGCCAAAAACGACCGAGAGGGTTGACAAGATAATTTTAAAACATGCCAACGTTCGGCTTCACGCCGCTATAATGATAAAAAACTATCCGAAAACGCTAAAATGAGAGGTCTTGCCCTACCCACTGTACTGTCCGTATATTGCTCCTTGCAATTACTGTCTTTTTCAACGTATGAGGGACGATTGTCTTTTAAAAAAATCGAAAAAATTCCTCATTGATTGGATCGAGCACAAAGAGGACTAATTTTTTTAGATATATATATATATATTTGGCGTTTTGTAACCGCTGATGCGATTTTTTGCCGAGCTCCTCCTTCAATTTGTGGTTTTGCATCTTGATGTATTTACCAACAAATGAAGGGGCCTACAGTTTATTCTAAGTCGCTTCCGAACGGTTCATGGATTTTTATAAGCCGTTTATTTCATGTCAGAAATACACTCGGATGACTTGACATTTCATGCCGAGGGGCGTGCGTAATTAGAAAAATTAATTTTCTATAATTTGTGATTTTGGTCGAAGCTGAGCTCGAACCCAGGTCTTCCGAATGGGAGTACGCAATGATAACTACTCGACTATCGCGTATGATATTCGAAAATTACTAGAAGGATGGGAAAATGTAGTCGCTTCCGAAGTACAATACTTTGAGTGATGTATTTTTTAAGTTTCTTTTAATAAAAAATACTTTTTTGAACACAAAAATGGACCGATTTAACTTGTGCTTAACTTTTTTGAAGCTGATATATCATATTCATATGATATTCTCGTGTTAATACTAGTTCAAAACATGGAAAGGCAATGAAATCTGGATTAGTTAGTGTGAAAAGCACGACTAGTTATATTCTAGTTCAGAACTGGTAGCTTCCCCTGCCGAGTATGATATACTAGTGTTAAATTACAAAATTTACATTTATAGAAAAGTCCTTCTTGTCACTTTTCATATCTCACATCACTCATCGACAGCGTCTCATATTATTATACAAAGTCGACTTAACCTATTTCCTCCATCACATCACCACTTTTCTGCATACCATACCTATTGGCGCCCATCTCTTGCAGTACTTAGCAGTCTTCACGCAGTGATAAATGCTTTTACACCTCACTTTTGCGCTTGTGACATAATATAGCCACATCATACATACACACATACAAACACACACAGACATTTTGTTGCGAAATTTAAATTAGACAAATTAAAGTGTGTTGAAAAGCATTACCTTACCAGCCATCGATGGTAGCATTAAAATGTACGCGCTGAAAATATATAAAGTGTAAATATGTGTGTGAGTTTCTTTCACTTTATATTCACACAGGTATTTTACATTGTTGTTGTTGTTGTTGCTAACCATAAAAAAAAAAGTTTTTCATTTAATGTATTTCGGTAATTTGATTTTCTCACTCAGCAAATATGTATGTAGACGAGCGAAATGCAATTAAATGTCGTTAGTTTACTTATATACACACACTTGTATATATATATATACATTTATATATATCTATAATTATATATATTCATACGCGGTTAGCTCTCACCTTTATACGAAATATGTGTGTACGTGTATAACCTAAAATTGGTTTCATATTTTGTTTAAATGTGCTCTTCGCATCTAATATATATCTCTCATACTCACTCATTCACATATATGTGCGCCTGTGTATGTATATGTTAAATATATATATATCTGTATACTTCTATTTGCAAATTACACATGTCAATGTACTCGTTTCGCTGACAGTGTTGCATGTCCTCGCCATGCCTGTGAGTATTTACCAGGTAAACTTCGCGCAACGTAACTCTCGTTAATGTCAGAATTAATTAAAAAAGCAATTAAGCTTGTCGAAATTCAAATAACAGTGTTGATGACATACTCGCTTTTATTATGCAGATTTCGAAGGGTTTGGGGTTTCTTTTGTATTATTAAAATATATCATTTGGTATAGACTAATAGATATATAAATTGTGAAATCTTTAAAAATGATTAAATTTTGCTTCGCATTGGTACTACCTTGCACATATATTGATAAAATTGAACCATAAGTGCAACAAAAATCTCTACATTTGTGTGAAATATATAGCCGAAAAGTTCAGGCAACCTATACAACAGATTTTGTTGGCGAAAGCAAGTCGTGGATACCTTAAATAGCGATCAGCGAGGCCGTCTGAGGTACCAAAGGCGCCAATGCAATGGAGAGAACAAAAAAACCAAAATCACCCCGATGACTATATCATCTGCTGTGTCGATTTTTGTGTTATTAATGCTAAAAAAACTATTTATCCAGACTTACAATCGGCCAATAGATCTTTAGCAGATTAAGAAGAAACCTATAAACTCGTCTTTATAGCATTAGTGATATCAAAGAAATAGCCTTTTAGGTTAGGTTAGGTTGTGGTAGCTACCGATATCTCACATCGCTTACACCTAGGCCTGCATAAGTCCCATTGTAATATCAGAAAACTGCCTAATTTAGGGCAGTCGCATAAAGAGTGGGTGAATGTTTACTCCTTCTTATCATTTTTTAAATCCAGCGTTGCCCAACCTCCCGCCCAACCCATCGAGGGGCGCGCCTGATGGATAAATGTAAAATGTTGTTGTTGTTGTTGTTGGAACCGCGGAAAATTCCCCAAATTGGGCTTCGGGGAATATTGCGGGAGTGACAGTCCTTGGCCGGATAAAAATCTGGGTCGTTCCGGTATGAAGAATCGACTTTCGCGGAAACTATATAAAATTTATACATTACCGCGGGTAAATTCTTAAACCCCCAACCCGCAGGTAAACCTAAAATCCAACAGGCCGCTGACCGCAAACCAAGTACAGCCCAGGCTCTCATGAATCCGAGACCAATCGCGGAAAATCTCGGTTACATTTGCCTCTTACAATGAGCTAGGGCTCCTTTAGCCTTATTGCCTCGTAGAATGATTTCTCAAATCTACCTAAGTGTCCATTGTGACACCAATTTAGGCCAAGTTGTTGCAGCTTCTAAAGTATATCCTATATGGAGCCCTTAGTATCTCTGCTGTGTCATATCAGATAGCGGAGTTTCAGTACTCTTTATACCTTAGATATGACCCCTCTTTTAAAGGGCATACCAATGTGTTCTTTATCGGAAAGAATCTAATTGGTCTTAGCTTGCTTAACGAGTTCATCCGCCATACAGTTTCCCTTGATGTCCCTATGACAAGGTCACTTGTAAGATAGTTCCTTTGGAAGGTGTTTCTTGAGAATAAACCACCGCCTGCTCTCCTTCAACTTTTGATCCATTCGTGTACACTTCCAGGCTGCCACAAGTAGTCTAAGTTAAATAACGTATTAATGGGAGCGCCTGGAAGAAAGAGAGGCGACTTAAATGCACTGCACTCTCAATTTTCTCGTTTCTAGTAAGCCAAGGGACTCTTTATTTAGCGAGAGAATCATCTGTCTCTTCGGTCCGTTCGTCTATGCTTCGTCATTTTCGCAACGCTCGGTTTTTTATGTCGAGCGTGGTTTTTTCAATGGAGCGGGTTGTTCCGCTACTGATCTCAGGCTCTTTATTCGCAGGAAGGTGTCTCGTAGTTGCCATCGTGGTCCCTCCCTCGATGTTGATTTGTGTGGACACTTGTCGATTGTATACAATTAGAACAGGTCTTGATACCCCTGTTGTTGCAGAGATCGGCTACGTGGCCGTGCCAGCGTTGCAGCGCGATACTCTCCGCAGTCTTACTCGAGCAGGACCTCACCATAACAATCTTACTCACGAAGATTCTATCAGCATTTCCTTTACTGAGGCAATGCGATATCCTTGTCTGTTCGGGTAAAGAGAATTTTTTTTTATATAAAATTTGATTTGCTCACGCTATATCCATCCTAACGTGTAGCCTCTACGCCTTACTCGAATATGTAGCTATTGAAAAATCCCAAGGTTAGCTAGAGGGAAACAGGAAGGAATCTTCTCAACTGCAACTACCATCAACTCAATGACGACGAAATCGGAAGGTATTGCGGGGCTTGCAAGGGTTTTAAAAAGACGAGGAAATGATTGACATTAGCCTTGAAGATACTTCTGCAGGGTGTTGCCCTGCATATTCAGATAATAGAATGCGGCAACCACCAACTTAGAATGAACTAATCAAATTTGAGCGTCAAGAGAGTGTTCATGGACGGAAAGGTGAAGTCAAATGGGGGTTTGCCTCCCCGAGTGAGGTGCACAGTGCCATCACGTGAAGTTTTACTACTGTTGAAACTTTTTTTTTTTTTGACAATTGACAAATTTACGGTAAATTTTTTGATGAGTTCTGAGCTCACTCTTGAGCAATTTATTAATTTTTATAAATATTTTATTTATTTATTTACATACATAATATATACACATAAGACATATGAACAATATATATTGAAACCCATTAATAAGCCCGCATAATTGCTCTGTGTACACCCACAGAGTGTTATGTACTACATAAATATCATTTACCTGTCAATGCATTTACTATAGACAATACATATATGTATGTACATATGTGCCTACCACCATCGCTTCATGAGAGTAGTACAACCCATCAACACAAGCTAACAGATGCAGTGGCCAAAATGCCAATAAGCCACATTATCATCATTATTGTTAGACGCAAGGTTGTCATTAACGCCCACAGAATACTGAGAAATAACAACAACAACAACAACAAAAATAGTGATTGCAAAAGCTCGACCGCAATAGCTAATGGCTTTATCACCCATCATCATAGCTACGAGCAATTAAGTTAGTTAGTTAGAGGTAATGCGACTAAAGACCCGCAGCAGTGGCAGCAGCTGCATTTGAGTGATATCGCCGGATAGACCAGCATCAGCTTGAGTAAGTGACGGTTCATCGTGGCTTTGGTTGATGCATTTTAGTTGGCGCTATACAACAATAGTATTTGTACTGGCTGTTGTTGAAATTGTTAATGCGTTAATTGCCATTTACTCACTGCCATACATACAATGTTGACACAACAACTACGCTAAGGCGGCTGATAAATGCCAAAGTCAGTTGTTAAGGTCGGTTGGTAATAGCACTAGCTCGATTTCACAATCACAAGTTGTGGCAATTGAGAATGTGCAGCAAGCTTTTTAGGTTATTAATAATTTGTACTCACACACATATGTAGTTACATATGCGAGAGTTTTGATATGACATGCAGCATATGGCATTTTGTATGAGTGTCAAGCCCTTCAAGTGAGAGTATTTAATGCGGATTAGGAATTATTTAACTTTCTTTGGTTGATATAACTGATTTTGATTACTAAATTTTTAATAAAATCTTTAAGCAGCTTATCTATATATGTAACATGCTGTGCGACACAGACTTACTCACATACTGAAAAAAAAAAAACATTTCAAATATCGAAAACTAAATAAATTTCTTAAAGTAATAAATAAAATTTCTCAACTTATGGTCAACCTAATCGGCCTACTGAGCATACTATTCTCCACACCATCACCCATCTTGAGACCCAAGCATTATTTATTGGATAATATTCGACCGAATAGACCACGTCCAGCATGCAGTGAATAAAATATAGCGGCCATAGCTGAGAGTGTACACTCATGCCGTGGAGAGTTGATTCGGCGCCGTTGGCAGCTACTTAGACTGACGTATGGAGCATTGAAAGCGTACAAAATTCAGCTTGTGCTCTGAACTGAAGCCGCTCGACCTTTCCAAGCGACATCGCTTCGCTCTATGGGCTCTTAAAAAGTTTCCAAAAGATTCGACGTTTTCGAGCCAAATTTTGTACAGCGATGGGTCCGTTTTCTGTCCCAATGGATATATAAACAAGCCAAATTCACGCATTTGGGACGAAGAGCAACCTGAGGAGATTCAAGAGCTGCAACTTCATCCAGAAAAAACAGTGGTTTGGTGTGGTTTGTGGTCCGGTTCTGTGTTTTTTTCTTTGAAAAAGTTGGAAACCTCTAAATAGATCACCCGTTATATGTAATACATTCACTACGGGCTTTGTACTGGATGAAAGTAAGGCTTCAATGGCAGCTGTACCACACAACTTCTTATGTGCTCCTTTTCTGTATGAGTATGCTCCTTGTAGATGCGCTGCCGCCATTTTTGCAGCAAAATATTTCGACTTGAAAGATACTCTCATGTGTCGGTAGCTTGAATGGCCTTCTGATCTCTGGTTAGGCATAATAATATGCACTCCTACTCTGCCGTTCATTTAGGAACCAACTGTAATGATACGGAGAGCTTCTTTATATATATATATATTTATAGTAGCGGCCAAAAATCAGGAACGGGATTATATAGTCTATTAGAACGCTTAGGGATGACGTTAAACTACTGTGCCTGATCCTTAGCTGATTGCAGTCGTAGATTTATGAATGTCATATTTTTGGGCTGCACTGAAAGTTTTTTTTAGAATTCTTCGATGATCAGAGAGTGACTCAAGACTCTTTACAGCTAAATTTTTTTTTTTTTGTAGTTCTCAATCCCGTAGAAAAGTATTGGTTCAAAAATTGCAACGAAGATGGAATGCTAGTGGGTTGGTGAAATACCTCAAGCGTTGCCTAACCTTTTATGTGCTTATAGGGCTCTTGATGTCTTCGTTATCCACTGCTCTCATATTTAGCTGTCACGAAATGTTGCTATCTAACACTATATTCAGATACTTAGTGTTTCATTTCACCTGAATTAGGATATCTCCTATCTTTGGTTTGTTTTAGGCCGGAATTTTTTACTTCCTTCTGAATATGACTAGGTGGAATCTAGGTGTTTTTTCAAAAGATGGAGGTGCCTACAATTTGTTCTAAGCTGCACCCAAACGTCTGTCTTACAGAAAATTTTGGATATTTTTATTTCTGCGAAATAGAAATTCAACCAGTGTAAATGAACTAGTATTTAACTAGTATGAAGCAGGTGTATGGTAGGACAATTGACATTTCGTATGATATCGCCATGCTCAAAATTACCAGCTGCTAATATGGCAAAGGAGATAGAAGATCAGTAGTTGAGTTCGATGGCTAACTCTCTGGAGTGTTAGGCATCAGAGAAGCAAGCTTACTAGCACTCTTGAACAGCCTGGATAAAGAAATGAAGTCATCCCTAATGATGCACTGCTCTAAAATCACACTCAATATCCGAGATATTGAAATGCAGTTCAGAAGGCCAAACTTTAACAAAAAATTTATCAGCCTTTCCTTGAAATTTCCAAATGTCAGTGTCATTTCTCAAAGAAGTCAACTAATAATATTTAGTTGATTGTCTTAACCTACAGGAATGCTACTTCACTTTAACACAGATTTCCAAAATAATTTAATTTAGAATTTAATATAAATTTTTTCTGACTTTTCCATTAGAATTTCCATTCGAAAAGTTAAGTGGCACAATAAAAATTCGAATGCGACTACTTTAAAAGATGTTAATTGGCTGTAGCTAAACAGGCGACAGCAAAAATTTATTATCCGCAATTTATAGCATTCCAAGCATTCAGCCAACATTTTTCATTGGCATTATTTTCTTGGCTCATTTAATCACTCAGCATAGCGAGTGTAAAATGAACATTTATGACACTACTACAAAAGTACAATCACACACGACGGCGTACATATATACCTCTGCATTCACATAAAAATCTAACGCATGCGAATGTGAAAAAGAAATATAAATAACGTGAATTTCTTCGAAAAATAAATGAAGAAAATATGTAAATGTCAAATTAATGCTTTCGTCACCGCCTGCGACCAGCAAATCACACGCTGAAATCATAAGGCAGTCAAATGGCATTCAATCAAAACACAAACTACATAAAACTTCAAGCTACATACATATATATACATATATATATGAGTGCGCATACGTGAAATACCGTAGAATGCTTGTGGACTTATTTTTTCGAGAACGACACCAATTGGTCGTGCACATAATCCACAATAAAAAATATTTTTTTGTCTGTGTTGACTGCGAGCGTTGCTAATCTGATTTCCGTTGAGTGGCTAAAAAATGGGCCGGAAGTTGAAAAAATGAAATACGGGACGTCAATGGCGAGTGAATGAATGAGTGAATGAAAGAATGAATTAATGCACGATTCGTGGGAGGGAGGCTATTAGTGTGAGTTTAATGGCACAGTAGCTCATAAAAATTTGTAAACAAATTTTTTTAAACCTATATTCCACCTTAAAGGTTCTTGAACTGTCAGTTTGATAAATAGACGTGTTAACATAAGTCGGTTAAGAATTGCAGTAATGGATGTGAGGCGAATGAAATGGCTATACAGCTACTAGTGCCTAAACCAATTTCACCGTCTTACTAGCACCCCACAAAAGGCGAACTACTACTTTACTATTCTACTATTCTTGCCTGTCCGCTAGAGGTCGAAGTTAATATGGCATTTAAAAATTTCCCGCTAGGTGGCGACGGAAGCCGAGGGAAGAAAGAAAGAGAAAATACTATTAAGGGAACCAGATAAAATAGAGGAAAACTTAAAGTAAATGCAGAAAACAGTAATGAAAACGAAAAAAAGAAAAGTACCATAGTAAAATAACCACAGGGAAAGCAAAAGAAGCAGAAGAAGAATGAACAATAAAGAAAAGAGAGTAAAAAAATGGTAGTTTGTGTATGAGAGCAGAAAGTGTTAAGTATGTCAATAGAAAAAGAAAATCAAGAAGAAAGAAAGTAGCTTTAAATTAAGATGAAGAAGCAGAAGACCAAGAAGAAGAAATAATCGAAAATAAGAAGCGGAAGAAAAAGTAATAGAATAAAAAGAAGAAAGGAAGAAAAAAAGAAGTAGAAGGTCAGCAGAAATAGAAAGAGAAGAAGAACGAGTGGTATAAAAAGAAGATGAAAATAAAAGTATAAATAGAAGAAGAAGAAAAAAAAACACAAGAAGAAGAAGAAGAAACAAGAGATCGAGCAAGCATGTGGAGATTTTTATGAGGGGAAATAAGAGAGTGTTAAATTTACCAGAAGAAGAAGAAGAAGAAGAAGAAGAAATAAGGAAAGATGACGGTTATAAATTTAAGAAATTTAGAAAAATCGAAAGAGGAGAATAAAAAGAAAATAGGAATCAAAAGGTTGAGTGGAGTAAGAAGCCGATAGAAAGGAGAAAGAAAAAGATGAACCACCACCACCTAGGCACATCAGTAAGGGAGTAATTGACTACCGGGACGACGTACAGCAGTACAGGCAATACCCGTTGGATAGGACGGCGTACAGACAGGCCATAAACACCATTCACCGAGAGTCACCGTTAACATCATTGTGAACTCTCTTCCCGTGAATGGTGTTCGCGGAGTACAATCACCACCCATTGCAGAACAAGAGCTCGAGCTGCCTGGAGAAGCCCGCTTAGCTCTGGCACAATTAAGATCTGGTTACTGCAGCATGCTTAAGTCTTACCTATCCAGACTCGACCATGACATAGCCAGCACATGTCCCCGCACGAAACTAACCACCTCTTTGAATGCCCACTTAATCCGATTCATCTAACACCCCTATCCCTCTAGTCCGAACCCGTCGAAACAGCACGTTTAATGTGCCTCCCTTTTGATGACCTCGATGACTGAAACTAAACTTGCCTGACTCTAGACGGGGCTGGCGTATAGCCGCAACAACAACAACACCGAAAGAAAAAGAGAAAAAATAGTAGAAGCCGACGAAGGAGAAGAGGAGAAAGCAAAAGATAAAAAATCAGAAAGCGAAGGAGAAGAACAAGAAGAAGGAGAGGAAAAAGTAAAGGGTAAAAATAAGGAGGAGAGGGAGAGGAAGAAACAAGGATAAATAAAAAAGCGAAAAATAAGAGCAAAGATAAGAAAATGAGGAAAAAGCAAATGATCAAATATAATAAAACGAGAAAGCTGAAGAAGAAAATGAAGAGAAAGAGTAAAGCATCAACAAAAAAAAAAAATAGTTTGAAAAGTTAAAAAAGAAAATATGGTAAGAAAAAATACATAAAAGATAGAATGAATAAAAAAGTTTAAATAAGAAAATGAGGAAGAACGATAAAGGAAATACAGAGGAATATGGAAATATGAAAAATTAAAAAGAACAAGAAATGACATCAAATATAGGAGAAATTTAATAAAAATAATAAAAATAAAAATAAAAAGGGGGGAGGAAGTGGAAAAAGATGAGAAAGAGTGGATAAGAACAAAACGATTTAGAAGGAGAAAATTAAAAACAAAAAGGGAAGGGAAAAGTAAGAAAAAAATGGGGGTCAAAAGAAAAAAGGAGAATAAGATTAAGGAGAAAAAGCAAAAAAAAGAAAAATAAATGTGAAATGGAAAGTACAAAAATAATAAAGTATGAAAAAGGAGGTAAAAAAAAGAATGAATAACAAAAAAGAGTGAATAACAACAAATAAATAAAATTACAATAAAATAATATAGCAATTAGAAATAAAAGATAAAATAATAAGGCAGCAGCATACAAACAAAAAAGGAATGATGAAAAAGCATTGTTTTCTTCACTTATATTATTAAAATTAATCTATTTGCATGAAAATTTCTAATACACACTGTACTTTTGAAATTAGCTTATGCGTGTACTTTTTGGAATTTCCTATAAAAAACCCTTAAGCTAGCGAGCATTCATTACTTTACTTTCACTTCCACATTTACTTTGACCTATTTTTTCGCGCATTGCAGCTTTATTCAACGGTAAATTGTGGTTTGTTTGCCCAACTTTATAATCCACTGCTCCCCTGTTGCACAAAATCGAAATTGTTCTCTATGGTTTAGTTACTTTTCGCAGCGAGCGCGACGCTAAATTCCACTCACTGTCACCAGCGCTAAAGCGGCAAAATTTTTCTAAAGCTCATGGGGTGCGATTTTTTAGGCAATGTGGCCGCAACGGCTCGCTGATATGCTGTTTGGAAGCACATGGCTTACCTGGCTTTCAAATATACGCAAACACACAAAATCACTTTAGAAAAAATGCGCATAAAATGATTTCGAAATTTCGTAAAAATTTTCTTTGTTATTTCGTTGTATTATGCTTTTGCAGACGTTTTTTTTATTGATTTCCTTTTTTGGTTTCTTTTCTGCTACTTTTTATGCATTTTATTGTTGGTTATGCTCTATTTAACTTGGGAACTTTTATGTGGTTGCTCCAAAAAATTTTCATGTTTAAATTATTTTTTTCTTTTGTTAATGGTGTTAAAGGATATGTGTGTATATATGTGAAGACCAGCATGTATTTGTGCATTTCAAGGTGAATGCTTTTATTGATTTCATGTATTTCACTTAATCCTAATTTTAATTAATGTTGCCACTGCTGCTGCTTTAATTCACATTCAATTTAAGAACAGAAATTTTCCATTAAAAAATTTCTTCCCTTTTTCATTTGCAGATCCTTAGCTCTCGACTTAATTTCCCTGGTGGGCGGTTATTAGTAAATGTGCATCGTGTTGTTGTTGTTGTTGTTGTTCCTCTGCCACTGGCTATGTCAATAAGTAATTAAGTAATTAATTGGGTAGGGAGTTTGTAGAATCTTCAACGCCAAGGGGCGCATATCCTTGTAAATTTCTGTTTTTACTGTTGATCTATAGGGAGGTGGGCAGAGTTAAAGCTTCTCAAAAGTAGCTTGCATAATTTACATAATTATTTAAGGTTCTAATTGAATTTCATTGAAGAAAATTTATGCAAAATGAGAAATAATGATAATGGCAATCCCACACACTCTCTCTCAAACAGCTCCACTCCAACTGATGAAGGGCAAGCTTTTCTATTAAATAATAATAATAATAAAATAAAAATTAAGTAATGTAAAATAATAATGAAAAATAATAATTAAGCTAATTAAAATAAAACAAATTAAAATTAAATATAATATAAAAAAATATAAAAAAATTAAAAAAAAAAAAATATAAAAAAAATAAATTTAAAAAAAACTGAAATCGAAATTAATAATTAGAAATAGTAAAAATAAAAAAATAAAAATAAAACAAAGTAAAATAAAATGTAATGAATTAAAAATAATTAAAAAATAACAAAAAAATTATAATAAAAATTAACGGGGTATTCTAGTCTAGAGACCCGAATTCCGAGCGTTTTTTGGCAATTTATAAAATAAAGGATTTGTAATTTTTACTATCCATTTTTTTATCATTTGTTTATTTATATTTAATTATTTAAATTAATTTAATTAATTTAAAAAAAAAAATTCATGGAGTTATGTAGAGAGGGGAATAAAAGACCGTGTCCTCGTCGCCATGATTTCTACCCTTGTGGTCATCTGAAAAATATAACAAGGATAGATTCTTAATTAGTACGAATGTCGCTACCTCATGAACCTGCAAAACTGGGGAATTTTTTTTTTCATAAAATGGCGGCTGCTCAAATAAAATGTCGATTTTTTCACTAATTTTTTAACTTTGTCGAATTTTTTAAAAATATTAAAAATTTAAATTTTTTTGTTACTTCATGTGATAGAGAGATATTTAAAAAATATTCATGCCAAATTTCAAGTAAATCGGCTCATTAGAGCTTGAGATATTGTGGTTATTGCAAGGAAAACAGTAGTTTCGAGAAAAACGCGTTTAAAGCTAAGCGTGAAGACCGAGCCGGTATGGTTGCCGCGTCAGAAAAATAACTTTATCTCCAAAAATAATTTGAATTTTGAAAACCCTCTTATAAATATATTTTTAAATAGTTAAACTTTAAAAATATGCAAAAAATCGAAATTTTCCAAATTCTAGATTAGAATACCCCCTTAAAAGAAAATATGAAATAATATAATTTCAACAAAATAAAAACTATAAAATAAATTATTATAAGAAAACAAAACTTAAAAAAGACATAAAAAAAAATAAAGTAAAATAAAAAAACATAATAAAAACCAAAAAACAAAATTAAAAATTAAATAAAAAAATAAAAAAATAAATTAAATCAAACAAAAAATATTAAAATTACAATAAAAAATATAAAAAGAATAAAAATAATAATAAATTAAAAAGTATAAATTAAATTAAAAAATAAATTAGAAAACAAAAACATTAAAAATAAAAGATCAAAATTTAAATTAAAGAAAAAAGAAAACAAAGCAAAATAAACCAAATTTAAATAAAATATTTATAAAAAAAAATAATATATATATAAAATATATACGAAGAATAAAAAACACATAAAAAAGTTTGGAAAATAAAATAAAATAAAATTATAAATAAATAATTATATAAAATATAATAAAAAAATAAAAATTAAAATAAGAAATATTAAATAAAATGAAATAAGGCAATAAAAACATAAGAATTAAAAGTAAGAAATAAAAACTTAAATACAAAAAAAAAAAAAATATTGTTTAACAAAAAATAGTAAAAATAATAAAAAAATTAAATAAAAAAAATTGACAAAGGAAAAAATTAATAAAAAGTTTAAAAAATTAATATAGAAAAAAAAATAAATGAAATTTAAAAAAATATATAAAGATAAAAAAAATAAGAAAGAAAAAAATAAATTAAGTTAAAATGAAAATTACGAAAATAAAACAAAATTTAAGTTTATAAAATAACATAAAATAAATGGGATAAAATAAAATAATATAAAATTAATTAAACTTATATAAAATATAAAAAAAAATAAATAAATTTTTTTTATTTAAATTTATTTTTATTTTTTAATAAAATTTCATCATTTCGTCTGTTAATTTTTATGAAATAGTATTGAAAATTTCCATATTATTCCGTTTTAATCTGCTTAAACAAATTGCGCCACATACAGCTATCTACATATAATTAATATAAATATACGAAATTAAACTTTTAATCAATATTTATATAAATTTTTCTCTTTTCAGATTAATAATGCAGCGCACAAACGTCAATAAATTGTCGCTATAATAAATACCACAAAGCGAGTGAGTGATTGACATAAATATTGAAAAATGATATTCCCACGAGATGAAAAGGAATTAAAATGTCAAACAAAAACTTACAGTACGTTTTATGCGAAATTATAGTGTTTATCGGTAAATAAATATTTAATCTGCACATTGCATGTATTGAAAAAAAATGATATTTTCCAACCACTAGAAGTTTGTACAAGCGATTCCCTTTATCAATATTTATTCGCATATGCAATAACAAGAATTGTATTGTTGCTTTCTTAGTGAAAAAATGTGTTTAAAAAAATTACCTTAATGTCAGTGGAATGATTTTAAGTAATTAATAAATATTTTTTTAACAAAATGTAAACTTTTTTGCATACAGCAGAAAAAATACCACCACAAAAAAAGGTCTTGAATATTTCTGCTTTGAAAAGTCAAGTGAATAAATAGTGACAGTTTTGCATCGGTTGAGGTGTTGGCATATGTGTTGGCAATTTAAATTGCAAAAATATAAAATATATGCATAAATATGCATATTTTTTATTGTATTCAATAAAAAAAATTTAAATAAAATATGTGAACGAATATAAATAAAATAAAACAAAATAAAATTAAAAAATTTAATAATATAAAATTAAATAAATCGAATAAAGTGAAATAAATTAAATAAAATAACAAATTATTTATGATCAAAAATATAAATAAATATAGTAAAATAAAATAATATTAAATAAATTAAATAAAATGAAATTAAATAAATAGAACAAAGTGAAATAAATAAAATAAAATTAGAATTAAAATAAAATAAAGTTTATATATAAAAAATTAAATTAATTTAAAATAAGAAAAAATTTATAAAGCAAAAAATAACTAAATAATAAAACATAAAGCACAAGTTCAAAAAACCAAAAAAAAAAAATAATATAAAATAATAAAACAAAAATAAAAAAATTATAAAATGAAATAAAATGAAAAAAGAAAATAAAATCAAATAAAATGAAAAAAAATTAAATTAAAAATTAATAAAACAAATAAATTAAAAGTAAAAAAAAAATAAAAAAAAAATAAAATATGAAAATAAATAAAATAAAATATAATAAAATAAAATAAAATAAAATAAAATGAAATCGAAAAATATGCTAAAATAACATAAAATAAAATAAAATAAATAAAATGAAATATATTAAAATAAAATAAAATGACATAAAATAAAATAAAATAAAATAAAATAAAATAAAATAAAATAAAATAAAATAAAATAAAATAAAATAAAATAAAAATAAACTAAAATAAAATAAAAGAAAAAAATAAAATGGAATGAAAAAAAATAATACTAATTAAAATATAATAAAACAAAATAAAAAAAGAATAAAATTAAATAAAATAAAATGTGCAAAATAAAATAAAGTGAAAAAAAGAAAAAACTAAAGAAGTAAATTCAAATAACCCAGAATATATTTTCTATAAATTTATATAAAATTAAATAAAAAATAGAATTATAAATGACATATATAGAAATAAAGAAAAAAATATAAAAAATAAATAAATGGATCGAAAAGTAACAATAAATAATGAAAAAATTAAATTAATAAAAAAAAAAATTTAATCAAACAAAATGAAAAAATATAAATAAAATATTATAAAAATAATTGAAATAAAATAAAAATGCTAGAAATAAAAGAAAATGAAATGGAGTAGAAGAAAATAAATATACATAAATTAAAATAAATTAGTATAAAAATTTGAAATAAATATATATTGATGTTAAAGAAAATATTAAAATGACTTTAGGTGTGACAGTGTGTTTAAATCTCCTGAGCCGCCCACAGCACTCCACTTTAATTTGAATCTTATATTTTAATTCTCAAAGCATAATATAATAAGTATTTAAACCAAAACCGCAAATAATGCTAATCTCAAAATTATAAAGCCACAAAAATGAATGGACAATTAATTGCCTGAATACCACGCCGTTCGTTTAGGAAGTCAATGTCAGAGAGAAATAGAAGCAAGAAAAAACTTTGCACGCCAACGCATATAACAATGAAATTGACTAAAAATGTAAGTAAAAAAGGTCCACGTGCGAATTAGCAACGCAACAGCGCAACAACCAGAGGCCAACGGCCCACAAGCAAGCGCTCGGCACGCCCCAACCCTTGTCATCCACCTGTTTTTAACAATGCCGCACACTTTAATGCCTCGCACCCGCGCACAAATTGTCACTCACAGTGTGCTTAAGACGTGCGGCGCTGTTTTGTTTGTGAAACCAAACAAGTTGTAAAGAAAGTAAGTTACAAGAAAAGTACACAATACAAGACAAAGAAATAAAAAGTAAACCGAAATAATGTGGTCAGCGATAACGGTGTAAAAGCGATTTAACTGTCGCAGCAATAAAAAAATGTTAAAAAAAAAAATCAAAACATTCCCTTACCAACTACGCGCAAAAGACCACCAAAAGCAAAGGAAAAATAAATAATTAAAAAAAAAACGCAAAACACGTCACACACCGCTCACCGCCTACTCACACACAACCACCAACAAATACATAAATATCACATACATTCACACACCTACATACACCAAATATCAGCAATAGCACAACGCCTAATCCAACAAAACAATGCTGCGTAGCTGTGTGTGTTTGGGTCGTGGCGCGAAACGACGCAGTTCCTCGTTAGAGGACACCTCATCGTGTCGTTCGTCTGAAATTGAACGTGTCGCCAAACGTATGGAGACCATGACCGTTTATACGAAAACCGCATCAACGACTAAAACGACAACCACAACAACAAGTAAATTGCAACAGCAGCAGCAGCAACAGTTGCAATCGAACGACAGCGGCGGACGTAGCACAACTTCCAGTCTATTGCAGTTCTTCCAATCGAAAGCGTGGTACCGGCATTGGCGTAAAACGGAACGTTCAATGAGCATGTCAAAAACGGAAAGAAGTGAGTCATATGAAATTCTTGTTTTTTATTTATTTATTTTTTCTTTTCTTACTAATTTATTGTGGTGATTCTGTGCAAATATTTTGCAATTTTTTTTGCTAGTAGTTAGTGATACTGACTGAGTGCATGAGTTGAGTTGAGTGCGTGTGTGGCCGAATACACTCAATTTCATACAAATATTTATGTGAAATGACAGTGCAAAGTGCATACCAACGCTAATAAAGCGACAGTGCATCTAAAAGAAGGTGCCGGGCTGGCCGCATTTATTTTCCTGTGGGTTTTACTTTGTGTGGAAATCGAAAAATATTTATTTGCTTGTTTTTTTATGCATTTTGTGTGACTGTTACGCATGCATATTAAATAAGAAAGTGTGAAAAATTTTATTTATTTACCATAAAAAAAAAAAAAAAAATAAAGTAGTCAAAAACACGTGCTTTTGAAGTAAATATTAATTAAGCAATAAATAGATTTCATCACAAAAATATGTGTATAAAAATATTATGCCATAGAAAAAACATAATTTTTTCCATTTTTTTATATTTATATCCTTCGGGCCAAAACCTTTTTATTTTTAGCTGTACTTTAAATAGGAAGTACAAAAAAACGGCTTTAATATTTATAAATCACGCACTTTTTCCATTCATATTAAAGTAACTAATTTAGGAATTTCCTATTTTTATTTCCTTGATGACGGTAATGAAAGAAAACACACGCAAAAAATGCAGAAGGATTTTCGTTTAATTTGTTTTGAGTTCAGCTAACATACGTCATCGCATTTTGTGAGTCATTGCGGTGATTTGTGTTGGCTGAAGGTTGCGTATACGTCATGGCGTATGCGTATTGGACTAAAGCGACAGTGTGTCTAAGTTGTGGGTTGTGTTATTTTATTTTCATTCTCAATTTTTTAAATTATAACTTTTCATAATAAAAGCTCGTTTTTGTTCTTATTTATAATTTATAACTATAAATTTTTAATTTTTAATTATTAATTTATATTTTTTTTTAATTTTTAATTTGGAATTTTGAATTTTAAATTTTAACATTATAATTTTTAATTTTTAATTTTGATTTTTTAATTTTGAATTATAAATGTTTATCTTTTATTTTTAATTTTCCATTTTTTTATTTTAATATTTAATTTCTAATTTTTAATTTTTAATTTTTAATTTTTAATTTTTTATTTTTAATATTTATTTATTTTTTAATTTTTATAAATTTTTAATTTTTAATTTTTAGTCCTTAATTTTTGATTTTTAATATTTAAAAAATAATTTTTAATTTTTAATTATATTTTATAAATTTTTAATTTTTAATTTTTAATTCTTAATTTTTAATTTTTTTTTATTTTTAATTTCTAATTTTTAATTTTTAATTTCTAATTTTTAATTTTTAATTATTAATTTATATTTTTTTTTAATTTTAAATTTGGAATTTTGAATTTTAAATTTTAGCATTACAATTTCGAATTTTTGATTTTGATTTTTTAATTTTGAATTATAAATTTTTATCTTTTATATTTAATTTTCCATTTTTTTATTTTAATATTTAATTTTTAATTATTAATTTTTAATTTTTAATTTTTAATTTTTAATTTTTAATTTTTAATTTTTAATTTTTAATTATTAATTTTTAATTTTTTATTTTAAATTTTTATTTTTTTTATTTTTTATAAACTTTTAATTTTTAATTTTTAATTTTTAATATTTAATATATAATTTTTAATTTTTAATTTTAGTTTTCAAAATTTTTAAATTTTAATTTTTAATTTTTAATTTTTAATTTTTAATTTTTAAATTTTAATTTTTAATTTTTAATTTTTAATTTTTAATTTTTAATTTTTAATTTGTAATTTTTAATTTTTAATTTTTAGTTTTTAATTTTTATTTTTAATTTGTAATTTTTAATCTTTAATTTTTTATTTTTTATTTAAAATTTTTTATTATATATATTAAATTTTAATTTAAAATTTAAAATTTTAAATTTTAAATTTTAAAATTTTAATTTTTAATCTAAATTTTTAATTTTGAACTTTTATTTTTAGGTTTAGTTTTTTAATTTTTTATTTATTTTTTATAAAGTATAAATTTTTAAGTTTTAATTTTTAATTTTTAATTTTAATTATTAATTTTTAATTTTTAATTTTTAATTTTTAATTTTTAATTTTTAATTTTTAATTTTTAAGTTTTAAGTTTTTATTTTTATTTTTTAATTTTTAATTCTTAATTTTAAAACTTAAATTTATTTTTATTTTTATTTTTTATATATTTCAATTTCAGTAAAATTTATTTTTTTATATTTGTTTATTATTCTTCAAGGCTTTATCCACGCTACTAATGATAATACCTGAAATAATTAGTTCTATTTTGTCCAATGAAATTCAGTCAAACTCATTATCACTTGATTGTTAATACTTTCCGTTTTCCAGAAGCAATAATTTTAACAACTATAATTACCAATAACATTTCAATATTTTTTGCTGAATTAACACATTCACTTGTCAATAGTTAGAAGTTATTTGACAATTTGTCAGAAAACTTTCGCAATATATCGACAGCACGCTAAGCCGACACACAATCATTTACGGAGCTAAACCTGACAGCTAAATGCTCACATATGTGAATATTTAAAACAAACTTTGCAATAATTTTAGAATTTAGCAAAATAGGCAGGGGACAAACTTGTGATATACTCTTGAGTATTATATGTTTACTCTGTATATATATTCAGTTCATACTCATGCGGAGACAATTAAAATTTTGGCTTCCTTACAATGCGTTGGTGGAAAATTTTATTTACTTTTATCTTATTTATTTTATTTTATTCGTTTAATTTGGTTTCTTATTGAAATTGTAATAAAAACTTTACAGACAAAAACTTATTTAATTGCATAGAAACGTAGAAGCACGTAACTGCTGTCAATTAAATTTGCTTCAGATTTTAGACGCTTTGAAGAATTACAATAAAATTTAACTCATACGTCATACGTGCGGTGGTTGCGAAATTGGTCAAGAATATTTGACAGAAAAAACGCTTTTTAACTTTTACATTTAATTTCTGTAATTTTACAGTTATATATATTTTAAACTAACTACTTTATGCAAAAAACAGAGAGTGTAAGAAAATATCATTTATGTTACGCATACGCCCTGTTGTACCAACTAACTACCATCTGTAGGTAAAGGTGTTGTAAATACTATATCGACGAGGTCATGCTATACACGTACATATTCCTCAAAGCTTTTATCATTATAGGCTTATACCTTTCTTTATTTAAATTCACCAAAACGGCAGAAATTTTTATTTTCCATCCTGCATAAATTAAATATTCCTAAAAGTTAAGCTTTCTACCCTTTATGTTTTTTTATTTACTTCGCTATGCCCTTAATGAGATACTTTTTACCGCCAACGCGCCATGCAAATGGGTATATCTAAATATATTTTAATACAGAACCAAATTTGAGGAATTAACTTTCATATGCAAATCAGCTATTGTGAGGGCTGAATGAAGCGAAAAGTGAAACGATTTTAATTAAATATAAAAAAAAAACAGAAAAATATATAAAAGAAGAAGTAAAAAAAGGAGAAAAAATAAAGCAAAACAATATTAAATTAAATCAATTTATAACAATAAAAACAATGAAAATAAAAATAAATATAAAAAAAATTATAAAAGAATACATATAAAAATAAAAAATAAAAAATTTAAATAAAATAAATTAAAAAATAAAATAAAATAAAATAAAATAAAATAATAAAAAATACAAGAAATAAAACAAAACGAAATGAAATGAAAAATAAATAAAATAAAATAAAACAAAAACATAAATAAAAAAATGAAAAAAATTAAATTAAATTAAATGAAAATTATATAAAAAAGAAATAAAATCAGATAATATAAAATAAAATAAAAAAGTTTTATATGAAAAAAAAAAAATTAAATCAAATAAAATAAAAAATAAAGTAACTTAAAAAAAATTTACACAAAATAAAAATAAAAGATTTAAAAAAAAAGAAAAAAATTAAATAAAATTAAAATAAATAAAATAAATTGATATGAAATGAAATAAAATTTAAAATAAAAAAATTTAAAAGAAAATAAAATAAAACAAAAGAAAGTAAAAAAGGAAAAAAAAAATTTAAAATAAGAATAAAAAAAAAATAAAAAAAATAAAAAAAAAATTAAAAAAAATAAAATAAATTAAAAAAAAATAAAAAAAAAAAAAATTAAAAAATAAATAAATAAAATAAAATAAAATAAAATAAAATAAAATAAAAAAAAATATATATATATAAAAATAAAATAAAATAAAATAAAATAAAATAAAATAAAATAAAATAGAATATAATTAAACGAAATACACAAAAATTATTGAAAATAAATCATATAAAAAATGAAATGAAATAAAATGAAATAAAGTGAAAGAAAAAAGCTTAAAGTAAAATAGAAAAAAAAATTAAATAAAAGAATATATAAAATATAATAAGGTAAAATATAATAAACGAAAATAAACAAAATAAATTAAAATAAAATTAAGTAAAATAAAATAAAATTAAATTAAAGAAAATTGTTTTACACTTAAGTACCTAACTTGTAAATAATAAATTAAAGAAAAAAATAAAAAAATTAAAAAAATGATATAAACAAAATAGAAAAAAAAATAGGATAAAATTAAATTTAAAAATATCAAATTAAACTTTATAATTAAATAAATAAAAAAATAAAATAAAATAAAAAAGTTTGAAAAAAAAATATTATAAAACAATATAAAATACACAAAAGAAAAAACTAAAAAACGGAGTAAAATAAAATAAAATTAACAAAATAAAATTATTTCAAATTTTTTTCCTTCATCGAATAAAAGTTTTCTCTATTGAAATGTTTTGAACATCTTAATACAATGTTAATCCTCTACAATATTTTGTTTAGCTTTTATTTTGTGTATGTTTTCTTATTTTCGTTAACTTCTTTAAAATTGCACTTGCTCGCAAATTGTTGGTGCGTGTTTTAAACTACTTTGTTGTATTTACTTTATTCATAAATATATGTGCGTACGTATTGTTAGTAAACTTGTTCGTTTATTGTTGTTCTCCTTTTATTTACAAATTGTAAGCGAAAATTCTGTGCTTCTTAAGTGTATTGGATTATTTTAACTACAGCGTTCCTACAATGCTTTTGAAAATAGTAGACGAAGTATTTTTTCATGCTCCAAAAATATTTTATTGTATTAAAGAATAATTGTGAACCAGCTTATTTTGCTAGTATATAAGGAAAGTTAACAAATTTTCGGTTTGCGGTGCAGGAGGCTTGAAATTTTCTACTCGTACAAATGCTTTTGAATAATAATAATAATAATAAAATATATTCAAAAATATATTGTCAAATTTAATGACAATAATTTAAGCTGGCATGTAGAAAAAAAAATCCCTTAAAATAAGCAGAAACAAATTTGGCCTTAAATTTCTTTATACTCGTACTATCAGCATGCAAATTCATGCGACAAGCTTGATGTAACAGCATTTCATGCATTTTAAGTAGGTAAACGTATATTACTCATACGCCCTGGAGGCACGACGAACATGAATAATATGTCACATATGTGCATACATATGCATTTGGTACTTCATTTGCATGAAAATTTGATGCTTTATATGCTATTCCCTTACAACATAATGTATGTGCATATATTTAAGTATAAATAAATTTCAATAATAAGAAAATTTTCTTACTCAAAAGCATATGAAATTGATAGATAAATTTCGCTGTTGAACAGAAATGACACACACACAGGGAAAATTTGACAATTTTTTTTAGACATTAAAATATATTTTTCCCTTACAAATTTCTTACACTTGTAAATAAATCTACAAGTATTTATTTGTATAAATTATTATAAATTGTGTTTGTCACAGACATGAATTTTAAGTATGCAAATTTATAAATTTTTTTACGCTTGTCAAATTTATTACGAAAAAAAATTACTTAAATTTATTTCCAAGCTTTTTTTTTTAACGTTAAGTGTGTTTGCAAAAACAGATATCCCGAACAACTATGAAATTTATAGCATCATTATTGGTATTAAGTGTACCTAATTAAATGTCAACACACATGAGAATATATATATGTGTGTATGTGTATGTATAATCATCACATATATAAATGTGTTCATATGTGTATCCACCCAATTATATGTCATAGACAAACTCATGAAAAATGTTCGCGCGCTCCCATGCTTGTTATTAGTATCACAAACACACATACATACGAGTATGTGAGTATCAAAAGTTGTGTGTGTTCGTGTCATACGCAGCACATATGCAATCAGTTTCGCATATACATATGTGTGTATGCAATAAAAGCTCATTAAGTGTCTTTCATTTATGAACCTATTATTTTTGCCGGCTTATTTTTTATGCTTTTATTGTAATAAAATCATAATTTTTACTGCGATTCTGTGTAGCTCAGTAAAATTCAAATATTTCTAATTATAATGAAAGACATGGAATTTTAGTATTTGCAATTTATATAGACAATTGCTGTCTCATTTATGATTGGAAGTCTGAATTTATAAAGAAGTACGCCGCTCTCTTTAAAAACTAACTGTTTTTTATACCATTTTTTGATAAATCTTCAGGTTTGTTTCGAAACCAAAAAATTTAAACGAAATATTCTTTGGTTTGGCATATTCTATGCCACGAAAAGTATTTCTTCTTTCGGTTTTCTGTACTGTTCGACTGCTCCACATTCAGAGGAGAGCTAAAATTGGCTCTCGAGAGAGTAGTAGAGAGAGTCTATTCTTTCCATTGTACTAAAGATGACCTTTTTCCTCAGTCTAACGTTAGACGCAACACTCAAACGTAATCCATCACGTAATTCGCATTTTCTTAAAATTTTTTTTTTTTTTTGAAATAAGGATTCGAGCATTATCCAGAGGTTATTTTGTTAAGACAAGGGAACATATAAATCAAATAAATTTTCAGGAAAAACCAAATCTCACGAAAAAAGGCGAAGGCGCCATAATTATTGGCTTGTTTAGGTCAGCATGTATCTCTCCTTCTAGAACACTAAAGCAGTGGACGACCAAAAAATTCCCAGGCTTTACAGTGTGAATTTTTGGGAAGAAAATGAGTTTGTCTGTGGTGCTACTATCCGTTTTGGGCAAGAAGAATCGCCACCGCGCATTTTGAGAACTCGCTGTGTGGGGTTCAAGAATTTACACGCAATAAGGCATGCCTGTCGTAAAAGGTCGGCCTTTATACCGGAGCGATCCGGATTTTTATCCGACCAAGGACTGTCACAACCGCAATATTCCGCGAAGCCTAATTTGGGGAATTTTTCTGCGGCTACAACAACAACAACAGCACTCGCTGTGTTGGCCCAAAGCCCATCTGCCAAGCTGTAGACCGCTCGTTAAAAGAGAAGCGCTTATTCATGCTTTGTCTGGTGTTAACGAAACTTGCAGCCTCATAAGCATTGCAGTTTCCACTCCGTTGTTACACGGTACCCAAGTGGTTTTAAGTCTGAAATAATTCAATGCCACGGACAATGATGACAAGCATTCCTTCAACGTTTTAAATCTCCAAAATGGGGTATCTGAGTAAATGTTGGCCTGTCTCATTAAAACCATCCACGAACCTGCTTGGTGACACTTCCGTTAAGTTTCAACCAGTCCGTGAAGAATTTGAGTGCCCCTTTTTCGAGCTCTCGAGCCGCTCATCGCAAGCTTAGGGATACATTGGTTGAAATCGGAACTTTCAAAAGTGGTCGATGCTCGAACCGATCAAAGATTCAGACTGCATGAGTCTTACAGCGACTTTCCAGTCAGAGCCCTACCTGTAGTATCCACAGGCAATATATTAAACTTAGCATTAAGCACCAGGGTTCGAGTAGTAGCAAAAAAAAAAAAACGGTTGCTGATGAGAGCCTTGCGTTGAATGATTTCCAGTTGCATAGCTAGAGTAATTACTTCTACCGAATTTTACCATACGAAAACAAGTTTGGCATGTGTATAGCAAGAAGGTCGTATCTCTTACTGCTGGCATTTTTGCAGCGGTATAACGTTTCCGATTCTTTATTCTTTCTCTCATGGATTTTTAAATTCCAGGACAGTTTTCTGTCTAGGAGTCTCCTCAAATAATTTACTATCCCTAATTCACGTAATTCACGATCCTGTTTCTGTTTTGAGGGAAAAATTTCGTTTAAAAAATTTTCAAAAAGGCTTACTCAAAGCTTGGTTGAGCCGAAAACTTGCTCACAATACTGCAAAAATGATTGGAATTGAAAGAAAAAAAACGTTAGACTAATAAATACATTCGAAATGTTGGCAGCAAAATACAATTCGTCAAATATACCAAGAAAAAGCCTACCAGAAAAAAGCTAAAATAATGATATATTTTTCTCTTCTTCTTCTTCTTAAAAAAAAAAGAATACAAAAACATACTGCAATTTTATACAACACAACCGTAATGACAAGAGGACTAACTGTCAACGACAGCAATGCATTAAGGGTATCTTACTTAAGTACCTAAATATTCCATGCCACTGCATGACTCTGAGCAAAGTATATTGATAAATGGTTAACTGTAGCATCTAAATCAATTTTCAGAGATGAAAATGCAAAATCATCAAGTGTCTGCTTAAATAGTATATAGATTCATTAGTTAGCACTATAAAATACATACTTAAATACGAGCTTACTTAGCCCCACTTAAGTTGTTACTAAATACCTTACGCATTAGTAGTAAATAATCCAAAATGCTTATAACTAAATATTATATATGTGTAAGAGATATTATATAAAACTGCTTAGTATAACGAATGTCAAATACAGTAACACAATTATATTTATTTGTAGCGGCGCACACTGTAATTATCTCTGTCTACTACTCTTTCCTATATAGAGCTGTGCTGTCTCCGTTTCATTAATCCTTTGCAGGTTGCGTGTGTATTTGAAACGTAGGCAAAAATTTGCCAATTAATGGCATTGTTAACTCATCAACATTGTCAATTGCATGAAATATGGTGAAGGAGATAACTACTTATGCATTATTTATTGCTTAATTCATGCTAATTCGTAGAAGTTTGCTTGTTTGGGAAGGTGTTTTAAAATTATACTCATACCTGATGTGTAAGCATTGTTATTATACTAATAAATTTATTCTATTTTTGTTGTAGTATATATATATATAATGAAAAAAAAAAATAAAACAATTAAATTAATAAAAATAAATAAAATAAAAAATAAATCAAAATAAAATAAAATGAAAAAATAAAATAAAAAAATATTCAAAACAAAACAGAACTAATGTGATAAAAATAAATAAAATCATACTAAAATTGAAAAAAATAATAAAATTAATGAAAACAAAATAAAAGAAAAATAAAATAAAATAAAATAAAAAAATTTAAAGGGTAAAGCCACTCTAGAGGGCCTCAAAATAAGTTTTAAAAAAAAAAATTTCGGGAAAACTATTAAATAAATCTGATTTTCGATAAAATGCATTTATTATATATATAATTAACTGCATGTAACCATTTAAAAAAAATTAGTTAAAAATGGCGGCTGTACAGCGCTCTCCCTAGGATGTCTCCATTTTTTCGGAAACTACGACCGGACACACAACTCCTGTAATTTTGTTTATTTTAATAAGTTGGAGAACGGTTTCCGCTTGTAAATAGCAATAGCTACAGAAGTACGTAGGATTTTTTCAAGATATGTATTTTTGATAAAATGACGGGTCTCTAAAGGAAAAAGGAACAATTTGACTTAAATGTTTTTTCGAAATTTCTTAATAAAAAAAACTATGCAAGATAAAAAAAATCCTACGTACTTCCGTAGATAATGTATTTCTGAAGATGCTGGCAAAATTTCAAGTGTCTCGGCTTTAAATTGTTTGAGTTATGTTTCCGGCCAACTTGAAAAAAGCAGTTTTGAGATAAACGCGTTTAAAGTTTTGAGTATGCCTTACTGACTGAAACAGACGCTTCAAATAGAGAACGGAAATGGGGAATTTAGAAATTTTTATCTGTCATAATATTTTGGGATAACATTTTTGGGACTATAATGTATCATATGAATGAAAAAAAATGCATTTTCGGAAAATTCTAGAGTAGCCGAACCCCCTAAAAAAAAGATAAAATAAAATAAAAAAATAAAATAAGATAAAATGAAATAATATAAAAGGGAATAAGAAAAATTAAATAAAAAAATGTTTAATGACTAAATTTATTTGGTCAAATATTCTTTATCACTAAATAAGTCTCGCACGTTAGGTAAAAATTCGGACAGCACAACGAGATAATTTTCATCTTTAGGAGCCTTTTTTAGTAGTACGAGGTATGCTCAAAGGGAAAAGTGAAGGTTTTGCTCACTGTTTTCTTTGAGAATACAATGGTGCGTTGCATCATGAGTTCCTGCCAAAAGATCGTACAGTTAAAAAGGAGTACTACAAGGAAATTATGCAACGTTTGCGTGAAGCAATACGGCTCAAACGATCTGAATTGTGGAAACAGTAAATCGTAAATTCTGCATAACGATAATGCACCAGCTCGCACATCAATGCTTATTCGTGATTTTTTTTTGGCCAAAAACAAAACCGTACTCATCACTCAACCCCCATATTCATCAGATTTGCCTCCATGCGACTTTTTCCTATTCCCAAAACCAAAGAAAACAATGAAAGGAAAGCGTTTTGCCACAATTGATGAGATCAAGTCAGAATCGAAGAATGAGCTGATGGCCATACTGAAAAGCGCATTTCAGAAGTGCTTCGAGAATTGGAAAAAGCGTTGGCACAAGTTTATTATATCCCAGGGGGAATAATTTGATGGGGACAAAATAGATATTGTTGAATAAATAGGTACATTTCAAAAAAAAAAAAAAAATCGAAATTCACTTTTTCTTTTGAACACACTTCGTAAATGTTGACAATATTTCTATGTTTCTCTTGTACGTTGTACTTTGATAGTCATACGTAATTTGGACATAAAATCTTCGCTTTAGTATTTTTATCTTAAATCTTTTCAATCCTCTTCACCTCAACTGAAATACAAATAATTTATATACATCTCTGGGCTTTTCTAAAGCCTAGAAAGGTTTCATATATGCTTTCAGTTTATTTTAATTCAAATTTATTAGCGAGTTTTTGGTTCACCTGAATTGAAGGAGCTTAAGCCGGCTTAAATGCTGATTACTTCGATTGTTGGTAAAACTTTATTGAGAAATAAAAGAAAATATCTAAAAAAAAAAAATAATAAATAAAAAATTCTAAAAAGCTTATATAAACCTGTGAGATTTAAATAAACGATAAAGAAAATGTTTAAGCAAAATTTCTTAAATTTTGTTTGAATATTTTACGTTTGTTTTCATTATTATTTTTTTATTATTTTATTGACTTAAATATTTACTCAGCACATTCCTTGGAAATTTTATTAAATAAATATTTGATTTACTATAAAGTTTCGTGAAAAACGAGAAACATTGATTTAATGTTCACTTTGCCCTTGGCTACATTTACAATTGAATGTACATATGTATGTAGGTACGGACAATACGCGCCCATAATCCCAATAAATTTGTGGCCTTAGGTGTAGCTAATCCCAATGAAATGTTAAACAATAAATATTTATGCCTTGACAGCAATATAAAAAATATTCAGAATACTCTGAATTCCATAAAGAAACCCTTTTTTTGTGGGCATTTAAAGCAGCGAGCGTACGCAGCGCCAATGGCTTTTGTCATTTGAGACCCCAAATCTGTACTATATACGATATGCGATATACACACAAATTTTTGTATGATAAGAAACTTCGCTCCGGCTACTACTTTCCAGACAATAGAATAATATAAACAACATGCTGTTGGCTAAGCTGCTGCTAATGCATATTGGATTTAAATGTTTGCAAATATATGTACGAATACGTCTAGACCATCATTCATTTGCCTGTCTGCGGCAGCTGTGATTGCTGGTATTCGCTTTGCAAAAGTTTACCCAATCAGTCAATAAAGTATATATTTTCCACAATTCTCTCAGGTATTGCTTACCTACCTGCCAGACCAAATTTTTATCAACCATTTGCCAACTTTTTTTGCGTTCTAAGCATTTGTGGCGTAGATTTGTAGTGGGTTAAAGGTGGTGTAACAATCGAGAGAGAAATGTTACTCATACGCACAGGGGGTCCGCACAGATTGGATACATAATTTAATGCTAGTTTAGAATTTAAAAATTAGTGAAGAAATTAAAAATAATAAAATAATAAATATCTCATATCGCACCAAAATAAAAAATAATATAAGGCAAAATAAAATAAAAGATTTAAAATAAAAAAGGAATTAAGTTGTGTATTTAAAAATAAATTAGCTTAAAAAAATAATAATAGAAAAAAAATTAAACTAATTTAAATAAAAAATAAAAGGAAAAAATAAGATATATTTTTTAACTAAAATAAATAATAATAAAAAATATAAAATGGAAAAAAATATTAAAAAAATTAAAATAAAATAAAATAATAATGAAATAAAATTGAATAAAAAACTAAATATTAAATATATAAAATAAAATTAAAACAAACAAAAGAAAATATAAAAATTTAAAATTAATGTAAATAGAATAATATAAATTAAAATAAAATAATTTAAAAATATTTAAATAAAAATGTATAAAGTAAAATAATTAAGAAAAAATAAATAAATAAATAAAATAAATTTTTAGGAAGTAAGTAAATAAAGTAGAAATAAATTAATAAAGTTAAAAAGCAAAAACAAAAATAAAATAAAATTGAACAAAATAAAAGAAAAAATATTTTAAAAAATTAAGTGAAATAAAAATAAAAATATTCAAATGAAAAAAGGAAAATAAATAAAAAAAAATTAATTGAAAAAATAAATAATAAAAATTTTCTAACTAAAACAATCTGAGGGATAAATAAAATCAAATAGTATAAAAAATTAATAAACTTAAATTAAAATATATTTAAAGATAAAATAAAATAAATTAAATAAAATTAAAATAAAATTAAATAAATAAAATAAAATAACATAATATAAAAAGAAAAAATTACATAGAATATAATAAAAATTTCAGAAAAAATAGAACAAAATAAAATAAAAAGAATTAAATTAAATTATATTAAAAAATAGAATTAAGTATATTAAATTAAATTAAAATAAAATTAATTTTAAAAAATTATTATTAAATTAAAATAAACTAAATAAAATTGAGACAATAACACAGAAAGATAGAAAAAAATTGTATTAATTAAATGAATAAAATAAAATATACTTTGTCGCTAAACAAGTCCTGCACGTTGAGTCAAAATTTTTTTTAAATATCGCAAAACATTTTCTCATAATTTCATGGCCATTAACCTCATGCATACGCCTTGATGTTTCTGACATCAAGGACACTGAAACAGACACATAAATGAGTGAACAAATGTCATTCATGCCACTTTTATATGCTTTTTAGTCCTTGACTTTTACATGCAACCATATACGTACATGCATTTACGAGATTTTCACTCTCTCCAGCGCTGCCATGCATTTCTTGCCATTTATTGAGTGCGCATTATACGCGTGTCAGTGTGTGTATTTTTTTTTTAATTTTTCATAACATAAAAATGCATCAATCAGTGTACACAAAAAGAGAACGGTCAATATGACCATGCTACGAAAGTCGTAAACTTTTACAACTACAAGCAAATTGTGAGCGCAGGATATCAGTCACGATCGATGATGTAGAAAGTGTGAATATACATAGTATGAGAAATGACAAATCACAAATCAAAGTACTATTTGTACTTTTACAGTTATGTTTGCGCATATATTTGCACGACTGATAGTAGCAGATAGATGGAGGGAGAAACTATTGAGCACAGGAATTTGATTTATTGAGTGAATTTGCATAGTTTTCCAATTTCTTTGATTTCAATTCGCACTTCGTTGTGCATCGGGGCAGCAAAAGAGCGCGTAAATATTGTTATATTTCAAAAAAGGGTAAACAGCAGTAAATGAAGTGAAAAAGAGGTGAGGTAGAGAAAAATATTTTGAATAATGAACAAAAGGAGGAGGAGTAAACTGGACACCCAAATGTATGTAAGATGAATTAAAAAATTTATTAAAACAAGAACAAAAATAAAATAAAATTAAAAATATATAAAAACACAAATAAAACTAATAATTTAAAGTAAAATAAAATTACATAAAATGTAATAGAAAAAGAACAAAATAATATGAAATGATACAAAAACTAAGAAAAAACAATATAAAAAAAATTAAAAATATAATAATAATAATAAAGGGTGATTTATTCCGAGATTCCCTAGTTTTTAAAGAAAAAAAAAACACAGAAATTTCAAATTTAATGGGAAATGTTTATTATCATTCGAAAGAACATTATTTGGCATTTATTTTTTGAAGATTATCTCTTTCAAATGTTGGCCGCGGCTACGTCTCAGATGGTCCATCCGTTGAGTCCAATTTTCGATGACTCGTTCGAGCATTTCGACGGGTAACTGGCGAATGACATGCGTGATGTTTTGCTCCAAGACCCGAATCGAAGCGAGATTGTCCGCATTGACTTTCGACTTTACATATCCAAAGGAAAAATCTAACGGTGTGATATCACATGATTTTGGTGGTCAATGGTCCGGGCCAAAACATTAAATTATCTGCTCACCGAAGTTTTCTCTCAATAAATCCATTGATTGATGCGATGTGTTAGAAGTTGAGCCGTCCTATTGAAACCAAATATAGCGAAGATCACGAGCTTCAATTTCAGACATCAAATAGTCAGTTATCATGGCGCGATAACGGTCGCCATTGATGGCTACCTTCCCACCGACATTATTTTTGAAGAAATATGTGGCGTTGCTTCCACCAGCCCACAAACCACACAAAACCGTTATTTTTTCTGGATAAAATGGCAGTTCTTGAATCTCTTCAAGATGCTCTTCGTCCCAAATGCAGCAATTTTGCTTTTTTACATACCCATTGAGCCAGAAATAGGCCTCATCGCTGAACAAAATTTGGCTCGAAAATGTCGGTTCTTCTTGGAACTTTTCAAGAACCCATAGAGTGAAGCGATGTGGCTTGGGAAGGTCGAGCTTCAGTTCTTGCACAAACTGTATTTTGTATGCTTTCAATTTAATATCTTGATGTAAAATGCGCCAAGTCGACCCATACGTCAGTCTGAGCTGCTGCGAACTGCGCCGATTCGACTCTCCACGGTCTTCGTGTATACTCTCAGCTACGACCACGACCGTTATATTTTCTCCACTGTGTGCTGGACGTGGTCTATTCGGTGGAATATTATCCAATAATGAATGCTGGGTCTCAAGATGGGTGATGGTGCTGTGAATAGTACACTCAGTAGGCCGATTATGTTGCCCATAATTTCAGTGAGGCACGCGAAACATATCCTTTACATAAAGTGAATTTTCGTAATAAAGTTAAATCGATTTGTAAACGTTTTTCAGGCGTAAGTCTGTTCATGATGAAATGCTAAGCAATACTGAACAAAAATAACATGACAGTACGACAGGACTCAAAACTGATCTGTAAAAAAGGCTATTGAAGAAGGTACCTCTACTTGAATTACCCTTAAAAAAAAAATAAGAAAATGGAAATAAAATAAATTAAAATGAAATAAAATAAATTAAAATAAAGAAACATAACCTAAAACGATGTAAAGTAAAATGAACTAAGTAAAAAAAAATAAATAAAAAAAAAATTAGAAATGCACAAAGGAAAAAAAAATATTTTGAAAAAAAGAGTACCCTAATGAAATGTATGTATGTTTTAAGCTCCGTACGTGGACACTTCAGCAAGCATAGTCCATTTTTTCATTCTCTTCATTGTTGCATGGAAAAAGTTTTCGCAAAATTTGTTAGCTCAAAAGTAACAAAGTGTTTTATGTATGTATGTGCCTACACATATACACACACTACATATATGGTATATTTACAATTATGTGTGTATAATAATATTATGTCTTTTTTACTACCTAAGCCATCAGTCATAAGTGTGTATATGAATATGTGTGCGCTGCACCTGAAGGCAGCCATAAAAAAGAGACTTTGTATTTCGGGGTATTTACTAAAAGTTTAGTTCATTATTTACTCAACTACAAAATGTTGGCTACGAAAATTGTTTCTCTTTACTAAATGTGGCAATAAAATAAATGGGGATGCGTGAGAGTAGTATGTGTGTTAACTTAGGTTTTATGCTTTGCTTTAAGTGTAGTCGTTTACTAGGTGTTATACTCCTTGCCATATAAATAATAGTCTTGCAGGATTATTTTTCATACACTATGTGACAGCTTTTGAGTTGGGATATGAGTTTTTTTGTTGTCCTCAACGTCTCGACAACTCAACAAGAACATCGCTACCTTTATTCATTCTGGTTATAATAGAGTTGGTTGTGGAACTTGGTAGCAAGGGTTAGTGTAATTCTCACGGTTGGACCGTTTGAGACGATTTCTGCCAGAAATCCGCTATCCGTTCTGAGTACATCCTCACCAGTGTAACGTTTCTAAAACGAAAGTGACAGCGACTTAGAAAGCGTTAAATCCGCTACTTCAGCGCGAGATTTCAGTATAGAACGCAGACAAACGCTCTCACAGCTAGTTTACCTTCGGAATTTTCTTGCGTTGTACTCAAAGCTAGTTAAGGAATGCCTGATCTCCTTAAAATCTAAGCCAAAATCACTTAAAATCCTAACCAAATCCGGCATGTCACACTATACTAACGCCATGGTAGTCATTAAGTTTAAAATGCTACAACTTCAATAGATTCAAATGAGCAGTAATTGCCCATTTACAGTTCAAGGCACTCAAAAATAAATTATTGCACTCCAAATCGCTTTTGTTTTAAATTCAACAAACAAAAAATTTACATTTTATTGCACGCATTACTCATCATTTACCATGACTGGACCGCTGTCATTTTTCATCTGCCACAGACGCCACTGATATATGACATCAACAGCGAGTTTGAGAGCGCCGCCACTCGGCGCACATACACACTAAATATTACTACAGCCGAAGAGATGCCAAATTTTATGGGTTTTTAAATTTATTTCATTTAGATTAGATTTCTTGGCATGCGCTCAAATTTGTTAGTCAACAATAATGCTTATTATGAAGAACATGATTGGCTTGATTGTATAGTGAGACAGACACACTGTCAACGACATACATAGACAACTCAATTTTTGTGGTTGTTATTGTGATTTATTTTAATTTGTTTTCGTCTTATTTTACAAAAGTTTATAAGTGGCATACATTTTCAAAATTTTTGTGCATTTTACTTTGTTATTATTGGTTGAAGAAATACACGCCGAGTAGTACAGTCGCTTATAAAGCTTTGAGGATAAAAAGAAAACGATGAAAGCTGCAAGTACTTGGTTTATAGCAAAACGTGCCGCAAGCAACAAGTGTGCCAAAATGGTGAACATAATGTTTGTAATACAGAAAACAACAACAAAAATTACAACGCAATTAGTGAGGTTTTTGATACAATTGCTTTGTTTGCCTGAGTTGAGCGAGATTTACATTTTGTAGAATTTTTGGTCTCGAAAACCCTTTTATTTAGTTTAACTACAGTTTTGTTGTTGTTTTTGTTATAAAGGGTGATCCAAGTACGCTTGTCATATTAGTTTTGTTCAGTATTGTTTGGCATTTCATCATGGAAAGACTCACGCCTGAACAACGTTTACAAATCATTCAAATTTATTACGAAAATTCACGTTGTGTAAAGAATGTGTTTCGCGCGCTTCGCTCAACTTATGATGAACATAATCGGCCTAGTGAGCGTACTATCCGCAACACCATCATTCACCTTCAAATCAAGCATTCCAAGTTTCAAGAAGATCCGACGTTTTCGAGCCTTTTTCGAGATTTTGTTCAGCGATGAGGCCCGTCTCATTTCTGGCTCAATGGGTATGTAAACAAGCAAAATTGACGCATTTGGGACGAAGAACAACCTGAAGAGATTCAATAGCTGCCATTTCATCCAGAAAAAAAACAACGGTTTGGTGTAGTAGTAGTAGTAGGGAACCTCGAAATGGATTATCCTTTATTTTTGATCACTTTTCATATTTTCTTTTGCTTTTTGTTTATCACCATTCACTGTCTGTCACTTATAATTGCATTTGCATGCCAATCATTGCTTTATCTGGTAGCTGTAGTGTTTATCAATTAATGTTTTGTCTGCAGCAGCTTTTGCGTGACCTGGCCGGTTAGCTCTTAAAGTGTTAAATCAATAATTTGTTGTTGTGTTGCTCTTTGTTTTATCTCTATGCCGCACTGCTGCTGGTGGTGGTCAGTTGTGTGTGTGTCCCTGTGGTATCCTCTTTATTAATTCATTGCTTGTAGCTTATTCGTTTTCATTTATTGTGTTGCTTTTTTTTAGTTACGTTTTGATTTTCTTTAGTGTTTTTTTTTCACTCTCTGTTTCGCCTGTTTCTCCACTCTCTCTCTCTCTCTTACTCTACATCTACTCAAATTTCATTGTCCACTTTTTGTTATCTTCCCTCCGTTCATCAATTTTTTGCTTAAAAAACCATTACTTGTCAGTGTCATTGATGCAAAGTGACAGCGAAAGCTTTAGTGTATATATGTCTTAGTACCGTTATCTTATACTATATGCAGAGAATAGTGCATTCGTACCTATAAACTGTTATTCCTCTGCATTTGTTTTGTTTATATTTCTCCTTATATTTGTGTTTTTTTTTCTATCTTTCTTTCATATCTATGTTGCCTCTGATCTATTGTCATGTCATGTACTGTGCACAAGCGGCTGTCGTGAAAAAATATGATACCAATCCTCTTGCTATACGAGTATTTTCTAGATTCATCGCATTTTTTCATGCTTAAAACACTTTGACGGCTCTGTTGCATAGCAATACACTTACAATATATGTACATACATATACATATGTATATATTTATTTGTTGTTGCTTTTGTCATGTAGTTGGCTGTTTTATGGCGCCTTTTTGACGACTCCCAATGCCATGCAAATCCTTTTGGGGTAAATCTGTTAGGATTCATATACTGTTGGATTGTTGTGATTTATGGCGCTTATGGCTAGGACTTTCAAGTAATTTGATACATTCAAATTTGTATGTCACTTTCTACACTCAGTACATCACTAAGCGCGCTCTGTAAGAGCAGAGAAGAGTTGTCAAGGAATGCGTTTTAACTTACACAAAGTTCATTGGTATTAAAGTGTGAAAGAGGGTAGAAAGTTTGAGTTTTGAAAAAACAACAACTCAGTTTTGTATGAATTATGAGTGGAAAATTACGCTGGTCGGCTTACTAGAAATCTGAAGTGCTTAAAAGTGAAGTACAGCACTCCCTCCAAAGGAAACCCATTAAAAAATAATTATTTATAAGCTTAATATAAGTACAGCAAAAAATGAGTTGGAGAGTCTTATTTTTTATTGGCGCTGATTTCAACGTACTTTACTGTGGTAAATATTGAATTACTGCCATAAAAAGAGAGGCCTCGTGACTTCAAAACTGCCCCTAGCAGCTTCACCTCTAGTGAATATACGTTCCAATAAAACATTTGTAAATCCTTAAACCGTATATGCCGGAGTCTCATTGAAAGTTTTTGATGCTGTGCGTACTGGTGGGAACAGCTCCTTGAATTCTGCGCCGGATTAGCGTCGATGCTGGTTCCTAGTTAGACGAAATTGTTGGCTTGTAACTGTCAATGCTGACGTGAAAACCAAGACTCGATTTCGTTAACTGTTTGTCTTATGAGAAGAGATATTTCGTCTTGACCTCGTTCACTACCAGACATTTTCGATTCGTTTCTTTGTTCAGCCCGTAGAGAGTAGAACTAATGGCGCCTTTTTGAAGGGCAACAATATCAAAATCATCGGATTATGCCTGCATTTGTATGTTTTTATGGAAGATTGCACACCTTGTCTAATAAGAGAGAGAGAGAGAGAGAGTGTGTGTGTGAGAGAGAGAGAGCGGATAGTCTGTAACACAGCGTTGTCGGGGCACTAATGAGCGACGGTAAATGCCCTAACAGAGCGGAGATTGGCTTTCAGTTCAGGTTGGCGGGTTGACCCCGGTTATCCTAACGACTCGGCGAACTTTACTAGTCACGCGTACAGCGAATCGACCTAAAAAGACGGACAAGCCAGAGGAAAAGAGATAGTTAGTATGCTCTGAACGTCTGAACAGGTACTCAGCTTAGCTGAAGGAACCGACTCGCTTATATGCGGAGGCACAGTCATTTCTTGTTTTATCTGTATGGTCGAACCAGCCAGCCGTATCACAGCATGTGATAGCTTCTTATTTGCCCAGCGATAACTTTTCATTAAATAGGTTCTGACAGTTGAGTCACTATGTGTTTGGCAGCATATGATTTTTGCTCGTTCTGCTGCTAAGCATATGCTTGGCCGAGCTGACTAGGCGTGCTGATAAGGCATGGACATATCTTGCTTCTAACTAGTTAAGCGCGCGGCTTGCATAAAAAGAGTGACCAGCTGTGGGCAGATCGGATGTTTAATTTGGACTCTCGTATGCACTGGCTGGGAAGTAGTCGTTGGGCAGTTTGTACGAACGAAATGGTTGGTTGGCGATCAACGTTGGCGGGTCCTTTGTCCTTTTATTGCTGCTGAGCTAAAAAATGAAAATTCCATTGCTAAGTTAATTACTGACCTTTAAATAAAAAGTATATATATTTTTTTTGTAAACTCTCTTTAAACTAAAATTCGAATATATTTATCTTTTATGAAAGAGAGTCTAAAGTGGAAGAACTTTAATAAAATTTTACATACGTAATTGCGTATTAGGGTATTAGTGCCATTAATACCAAGAAAAAAATGTATGCGCTATAAATCAACCTCTACTCCTTACAACTAACAAGGCTCATCTATTTAATATACTTTGTTATCCTTTAATGACCACTGACTCATTAAGCGCTGTCCTTATCATGAGCTCATCTAAATCAACTCGTTGTGTTGTGTACTGCCATGAACTGTATAATCACACACACACACACACACAAACACACATTAATAGCAAAATTCCACAAAATGAGTTCATTGCATTTGTTGTTGTTGTTGCTGTTGTTGTTGTGAGTATTGTTGTTGTTCGTGAGTGCAACGAAACTAGTCATAATGAAATAGTTTTCATACATTTTCATTGTTTGCTGTTTGGTTATGTTCGAAAGCATTTCATGTGAAAATATTTGCTTTTATGCGAGTAAATATGTGAGTGAATATTCACATACATAAGTACATACACACATTTGTAAATACTCACATATGCATATAAACAAAAAATAACAGTTATATGAGTATTGCTTTATCTGCATGTCTGCACTTTAGTACTTTGCTTGATGTTCAAAATATTATTGCCGCTTTGTTGGTATATATCTCGAGAGTAAGGGGGAGTATGCATGTATATATCAACTCTTCTACATATGAGCTGCTTTATAGCAATATTTGGGAAATTTTTTACTTATCGTTAAGTTGATATTATTTACACAAACTAACGGGTGATCCATTTCGAGGTTCCCTACTTTTTTAAGAAGAAAAAAAACACAGAAAATTCAAATGTAATGAGGAATGTTTATTATCATTCGAAAGAACATTCCTCGGCATTTATTTCTTTAGAGCTCATATCTTTCAAATATTGGCCGCGGCTACATCTCAGATTGTCCATCCATTGAGCAAAATTTTCGATGACTCGTTCGAGCATTTCGACTGGTAACTGGCGAATTAAACGCGTGATGTTTTGCTTTGCAAGGCCTGAATCGAAGCGGGATTGTCCGCATAGACTTTAGACTTTACATATCCCCACAGGAAAAAGTCTACTGGTGTGATATCACACGATCTGGGTGGCCAATCGACCGTCCCAAAACGTAAAATTATCTGCTCACCGAAATGTTCTCTCAATAAATCCATTGATTGAGGCGCTGTGTATCGCGGAGATCACGAGCTTCAATTTCAGGCATCAAATAGTCGGTTATCATGGCGCGATAACGGTAGCCATTAACGGTTACGTTCACACCGACATCATTTTTGAAGAAATATGGACCGATGATTCCACCGTCCAACAAACCACACCAAACCGTTGTTTTTTCTGGTTGAAATGACAGCTCTTGAATCACTTCAGGTTGCTCTTCTTCTCCAAGTTGGTAATTTTGCTTGTTTACATACCTATTGAGCCAGAAAGGTACCTTAAAGCTCAAGAAAATTTGGGGCTTGAAAACGTCGAATCTTCTTGGAACTTTTCAAGAGCCCATACAGTGAAGCGATGCTGCTTGGGAAGGTCGAGCGGCTTCAGTTCTTGCACAAGCTGTATTTTGTACGCTTTCATTTTAAGATCTCGACGTGAAATGCGCCAAGTCATTTCCATACGTCAGTCCGAGTTGCTGCGAACGGCGCCAAATCGACTCTCCACAGTCTTCGTGTACACTGTCAGCTACGGCCGGTATATTTTATTCACTGCGTGCTGGACGGGGTCCATTTGATGATCTGTCAAAAAAAGGTAATTGAAAAATGTACCTCTACTTGGATTACCCTTTACGAGCTGCATCATAGCAATATTTAGGATTTTTTTTTACTTATCGCTAAATTGATATTATTTACACATATACTTATGCAAAAGTGTTTAATGCCACATGTGCCCAAATAATATATATAAGCGTTTGCTTTCATTTTTATAACCGATTTACGTGCTGTTAAGCATTATTTCTCTCTCATATACAAGTATACATTTGTTTTTATATCGCTGCTGTCATTAGCGTCGATTTTATTGGTACTGTTAATTCCCTTAAGTGGTAATGTATAGTTATTTGCGCTTTATTTGCTTCAAGTTCTGTTGAGCAATGAGCCATGTGCTACACAAGATTACATACCTACAACGCTGCGAAAGTGTCCTTCAAACTTGAAAACTTACATTTATATATACTTATATGTAGTCGTATGCCCGCTTGTCACTCTTTCGATTTTATTAATTGCAAGTAAATTGAATTACTTTTTATATGAGAATTTCACATACGTTGTAATATATATAATCATAGATATACATACATCCATGATACACACTGTGAACTTAACTAGTTGTGATAAATGAATTTTCTGAGAATTATTTTTTTGAAAAAGTTAAAAGTTTAAATTGGTTGAGGATTACGTAGAATTACGTACTTAATAGTTTTGTGATATATTTCATTAGTTTTATTTTTTATTTTCACATACATATAAATACGTTCAGAATGTTGTTAGCCATCAAGAATAGTCACGAAGAGAAAACTGAAATTTAAGTCCTTTGAGTACTGTGCTGCACTCAAAATAACTTTAAAAAATTACTTTAGTTGTATTCATCAAAATCCAGTGAGGATTTGGTTAAGAAAAAAATTATTTTGAGATGAGCACATAACTTAAATAAAGTAAATTATTATTTTCAGACAAATAGTCGTGTAATGAGCGCAAAATTTCTTGATCATAGAAGCTATGATCTATCACTCAATAATGTACTGCTTCGTTGATCCAACATAATACGAGATTTAAATTTTTTTAAATATTTTTATTATTATTATTATTATTTATTTCAATTATTTTCATCTGCATCTCACTCCACCTTTAGAAAAAATTCATGAAAGTAATTATATTGTATTGTTGAAATGATTCAAAGTCAAAGATCGAGGATTTTTGGGATTTATAAAAAAAATGGTGATCGTTAAAATGTTGTGCTTAAGCAAAAGGAAATTATTTTGAAAAAAAAAAAAGAAATGTTGAATGGGAGAAAAACGGAAGATTGTTATTGTTTCGTTTGTTTCTCCCTTCAATCATATCCTTAATGCTGAGAATATAAGAAGGAAATTGGATAAAAAATAATAAAAAATCAAAAAATTATCTCTTTTTGAGTCCCGAATTCCTAAAAGAGAAGAAATGTGTACGTTTTAATTCTAAATTACTTTATTCCTTGATCTTTACTTATAAAATTTTTTTTTCCAACTATACATATTTTTTGAGGCATTCAAATATCTGATAAAATTACATTTTTAAATTCTTTCTGATAACAACATAAAGGGGAACATAAACAAAGAAAAAAAAAGAATGAAGAAGAGAATTGAATGAATAAGTTCATTTTATTTAATATATTTTTCCGAACGTAAGAAAAAAAAAATTGGCTGAAAGAAATCAAAAAAAATTCGATACAAAATTCGGAAAATTTATAGAACAAATATTTATTCAAAAAATAAAAGGGTCGAAAACTTAAAAAGAAATAGTTGAAATACTTTACAAAACACTTGCCAAAAAAGTAACCATTTTCAAAAAAAAAAAAAAAAAAAAAAAAAATATTGGAAAAAAAAGGAAAAATTAAAAAAGCAATTCAAAAAAATATCGAAAACTAAAAATAATAGTGTTTACAGCAAACAATAAGATTTATTATCTTTCATAATTTTTTTTTTTTGAATATAAGAAAAAAAAAGCAAAAGAAATCAAATTGAAAATCAAATTAATAAAAACTCGAAATAATATTCGTAAATATCCAAAAAAAAGCCTTTGGAAATGAGATTTATATACAAGGAAAATAGAAAAATTATAAAAAATAAAAATAAATCAAAAAAATTTGGAAAAGAATTCGAAAATCTTTATAAAACAATTGCCAACAAAGTAATTAAAAATTCAAATAAAAAACCGAAACGAACGAATTCGCATCGATTTCGATAATTATTCAAAAAAAAAAGGAAAAAAATAGAAAGACTAAAACAAAGTTTCGAAAAGAAGGGAAAAATTCGAAAAAACAATTAATAATAAAATAATAAAATAATAAATTTCAAAAACAAAATTCTGAGGAATATTCGAAAAAAAAATAATCTTGATTTTTTTCTATTTAAGACAGAAAAAAAGTGATAATTTTATTTATTAATATACTTCTCAATCTTCAATGGAAACTTTTTTCCTTCGAAAACGGTATTGACATTTCGAAAAACTGTGCTATTTGAAGAAAAAATAAATTAAATTGAAAAAATAACAAAAAATATAACAATATAGTATAATATAAAATAAAATTAGTTGAAATAAAATAAGATCTAATAAATTAATATAAATTTAATTCCAAACATAAAAAAAAAATTAAACAAAGTGAAATAAAATAAAATAAAATAAATTAATAAGAGAATAAAAATAAAATAATGTTAGAAAAATTAAAAATATAATATAAATTAAAAAAGTATAACAACAAAAATAAAATAAAATTAATTAAAAATAAAATAAAAATAAAAATATAATAAGGATATAAAATAAAATTAAATACAATAATAAAAACTAAAATTAAATGAATTAAGAAAAGGTGAAAAAAATTAAACGAAAATAATACCACAAATAAATTTAAAAATATAAAACAAAAAATAAAAGTGATAATAAATTAAAGAAATGAAATTATATAAAAATTATAAAAAATAATAATTAAAATAAATAGCAAAAAATAAGAAAAGAAATAAATTTAAATAAAATAAAATTAAAAAATAAAATGGTATAAAATAAAATGAAATAAAATAAAATATATAATAAATATTAAATAAATTAAATTAAAATAAAACAAATTTAAGTAAAATAAAAAGTAAATAATAAATAAATATATTAAATAAAACCACATAAACAAACAGCAAGAAAATGTCTTAAATAGATTTTCAGGACACCTAAATTTTCAATGACAATGTACATTAATTAAATTAATAAACATCTCCATTAACTTCAACAAATCCAACCGTCCTAAAAAAGTGCATAAAAAATAAGAAAAAAAAACGAAAATAAAAAAATTAAACCAAAATAAAATTCGAAATAAAAACCGCAGACACATTTAAGTGGCAGCTGATTGGGCAGTCGTTAAAAACAACCGAAGTTCGCGATAAACATATTTATGGCTCAGACAAAAGCTGAAACAATAAAATGAAAAAAAAACACATAAAATCCACTTGAATGCAAACGTCAAAACACATTGCGCGACAGTTATGTAAATTGAAGAAAAATTAAATAAAATTACTTACGTGCACACACACACACACAAAACACTCCGCCTGTATATTTGTAAATTTCTGTATACAAATAAGCAAAAACACACTTACACCTGCTTGTATGGTGTATCTATATAAGTCAGTAATCATGTAGCTATCAGTGCCTGCAGAATAGTATTGGAATATTTCATCTGAGTTGGGAATAATTTAGAAAATTAAATGCTTAAGTGCACTTGCGACGAGAGCTACTCTGTCTAGCGAAAAATGCTTATGTATAAATTTTATGTATATAAAGCATATATTTAGGCTCACTTAGACGGATTTTTTCATATTTATTATTTACGTAAAGCAAAATATTTTTTTTTTAATATATTAATTTTTTATTTTTCAGAAATTGATATAGGATTTTTTTCAAAAGAATTTTTTTTTTTAATTTATTGAGATTGTCACCAAAAATATTTGTTTAATATATTCAATATGCAAAATGGGCTTTCACATGAAATACAAAATAGGACCATTTTTTTGTATTTTTTTTTTAATTTTAAAATTTTTAAAATTAAATTTTATGCCTTTAAAATGAAATTTTTCTTAATTTTATGAGCAAGCTGCGACTAATTTTAATAAATTTTAGCATATAAATCTATATTGAATTGTTGAAAAGTAAAGAAAAATGAATTTAATACAATCCTTCAGCCTTTGCCATTAAAATGGGGAGCATGTCAGCATTTTGGCTGTCTTCTTATAATCAAAAAAAAAAAAAAAAAAACACAAAGAAGAACAATATGACAATGACCTTGTAAGCTTTAAGCGACGAGACATACAAAGTAGATTTGAAGGTTGGAAAGGTAAAACATAACAGGAAAAGCAAAAACAAACAAAAAACATATACAAAAAAAAAGAAATAAATTCAAGAGAATGACAAATTTTATTATCAAATTAACATTTACAGTCAGCATGGGACTGAGTATACCTCCCAGTATGGTATACTGTTTACAGGGTGACCAGGTATAAAAAATACTAAAAATAAATAAGGCTCAAGTAATTTAAACAAAAGACCTGTTTCTTGTGAAAACGAAATGTGTCTGGAGATTCTACTAATTAATTATAAATATAAATTAATTATAAAAAAAAAAAAAATTAAAAATATCCGAGAGACAATTCTTACCTAATTACTTGTAATATTCCAATTTTCATCAATCTGACAAACACTTTATACGTTAAAAATGCACTCCTTTCTACTCGTTCCTTTCTGATTTAACGCATTGAAAAAAATCCTCTGCCCACCCTGTATATGAGCCCCTATACTTAGCTCACCTCTACCTTACGGTAAATTTGAAGTCACAATCGAACAATCAAAGTGCCATCGTCTAATGAGCTTGTCTGTTTATTTACAAACACACGAACATAAATGCGTACATATGAATATGCAAGGCTAGGGCTTTGGAGTTCAAATACGCGAGATTTGTACATATGTTCACATTTGCATATGTATGTATATGTATATATGCATGGTTATGCCAGTATAGGTAAGCGAAAATCTTGATTAAATTTTTACTGCATATCGTTCGAATGCAGCAAGCATCAATATGTGCATATGTAGGTGTGTAGGTGAAGGCGTATTTTATGCGACTGAATTTGGCAATTACTTGCAACTGAACTTTACCAAACTCGAAATGTCAAAAGTTATCTTAAGTTTGCGCGTTGGAAGTTAGAAGTTTGCGCGATAAGCGAAGGGAATGCAGTCAATTACTTTTAAGTGCTTTAACAGCTGTTGGCAACACTGTTCTTTGCCATTGGTGGAGGAAAATTTTCATTAGGTGCATAATACTCTCAAGGATACTTTAAAATATACAGGAATACTGCAAAATCTTGTATGATTAAATATATTAAAATAAATAAAAAAATTAAAAATAAATAAAAAATAATTATAACAAAATAATTAATAATATAAAATAATTATTAATAAAAAAAAAAGAATAAATAAAATAATATAAAAACAAAAAAAAAATAAAATAAAAAATAAATTAAACGATATAAAATAAAATAAAATGAAATACAATAAAAAAAAAATAAAATAAAATAAAATAAAGTAAATAAATAATAAATGAAATAACATAAATTAAATTATAATAAAAAAATAAAAAAAAATAAATAAATAAAAAAATTTGAATATAATAATGCAAATAAAATCAAATCAAATAAAAAAAATAAAAATAAAAATAAAAAAAATAAAATAAAATAAAATAAAATAAATAAAATAAAATAAAATAAAATCATATAAAATAAAAACAAAATTAAAGAAAATAAAACAAAATAAAATAAAATAATTATATATTAAAATAAATAAAATTATTTAAAATTTAAAAAAATAAAATAAAAAAAAATAAAGTATAAAAAATTAAACAAGAAAAAATATATAAACAAATATAAAAAATACAAAAATGAAATATATTATTTGAAAAAATAAAAAAAAATGAAATTTAACTAATTTAAATAAAATAAAATAAATTAAAACAAGAAAAACAAATTTTATGGAAATAAAATAGAATTTAAAAATATAATAAAAAAGGAAAAGAAAATTCATTTTAAAAATAAAATGATATGAATAAAATAAAATAAAGTAAAATAAAATAGAATAAATAAAAATAAATTAAAGTAAAATAAATAAGACAAAATAAAATCAAATAATATAGAATAAAATAAAATAAGCTAAAATTAAAAAGAAATTAAATTAATGAAAGTTATATTATTAAAAAAATTAACTTAAACAAATAAAATTAAATTGAATTTAAAAATAAAACTTATATAAAAAAATTTTTTAACAAATTAATTAAATTAAAAGAAATAAATTGTTTAATGCGACCCGTAATTGTTCGTGGTTATGAATAATACAACAATAGATTACATGGCAGTGGTAGAGCCAGAATCCGTCTGTTCGATTCCTGGCAAAAAAGTCTGATGATGTGATGTGGTGATCTCCGAAACAGCTGTCATTTCTATCAATTTTTCTTTGTTGTAAAACAAAATATTCAATTCAAAAAATTCTAACGAAATAAGCCTTTGAATAAAGCTCATTTACTTATAACCATTAAAGAAATAAAATTAAATTTAATGAAAATTAAAAAAATAATAAAAAAAATTAATTACATAATTTCAATTAACAATGTATTCAATGTATCAATGTAATAAAATACAAAAAGGGATTGAAAAATAATTAAAATAGAATAAATATTATAAAAAAAGTAAATAAAATAAATTAAATATTTTAAAATAAAATATATATATTTATGTGTATATATAAATAATTTAATAAAAATAAAAAATCTTTTAATAAAATAAGGAAAATAAAATTAAAATAATTAAAGTTAAGTTCTTACTGATGATTTAAGAAGCATTTAAAGCTTACTTAACTCGCGTCTGCCAAAAACTGCCACCAATTTAAGTTTACTCACTCACCTTTAAAAGTTTTCCTTTTGCCTTCTCAAATAAGCCTCCTTTAAGTGTGTGTACGCTTGCGATTGTGTGCCGCTTGTTCACTTCTTAATTTATGCTTTACGCTGCGCCTTCGTTCATATAGCATTTTTTTTTCTCTCTCGCTACACTTTGCTCTTAGTGACCTCATTTCACTGACATTTGAAGCCAATTTTAATTACTAATTCATTAGGTAGTAAATTCAGTTGACGTTGTTCGTAAGCGATCTGCACAGAAAATTGACCAAAAAAAATTTCACATAAAAGCCCAATCAAGCGAGGAAAATTTGAAAATTTTGTGAGTGTACGAAATATAATATACCTTCATTAGGGCTTTTTGAGCAGCTGAAATTGAATGTAAGTTTTGGGAGGAGAGAGATAGTGGTAGTGGATGTGGTGAAAAGGATTAGTTTTTATTTAGACAATATTTTAATGAGTAAAATTTTTGTTATAAGTAAGTAACATTAAATTTAAATAAAAATTTTCTTAATTTTTAACAAAAAAGGTAGTAGAAAAACCCTTTTTTAATTTAAAATTATTTTTATTAATATAAAAAATCTATTTCATGTTTTAAATAAAAATGCAATGTCTTCCTCTTGATTTTCAATATTAAAATGAAGTTTTCCTTAAAAAAAATAAGCCGACATATTTTTTAAGAAATTAATTTCAGTTTAAGTTAGTTCAATTTAAAATATGTGTCAATTTTACGTAAGAATAAATTATTTACACTAATTTTTTAATAACTGTTGCACGGGACATTCTTGTAAATCGCGCTATTTATTAAATTTCAATAGCCTATTTATGAAGAAACGCTTACTTAGTTATTTTTAACTTATTTATTTTCAGTCAGACTCATTTTTAGCGTAAATTTTCTTCTGGTTTAGTTCAAAATTAAAAAATTGGTATCCTTCAGAGGCATGCCAAATACTTCTTAAGAGGGTATTCTAGTCTACAATTTTGGAAAATTCGATTTTTTTGCAAAAAGTTTAACTACTTAAAAATATTTATGTAAAAGGATTTTTCAAAATTCAAATTATTTTCGGAGATGCAGATATTTTTCTGACGCGGCAACAATATCGGTTCGGCCTTTACGCGGAACTTTAAACGCGTTTTTACTCGAAACTGTCTTTTTCAAAGCGATACCCATGATTTTTCAAGTTCTACTGAACCGATTTACTTGAAATTTTTTTATAGAACTACATTTTTTATAGAACTACGCTCACCCGCAAATTACAATTTTTAGTATTTTTTAAAAAATTCGATAAGTCCAAAAAGGTAAAATAATTTTTTTTTTTGCAAACATTCGCCATTTTTTAAATTTTTTTTCGACATTTCCATAGTTCCAGATATTGTGACATTCCTCTAGATTAATATTCTTTTTTTTCAGATTGCTAGAAGGGCTGAAATCGTGGGCATGGTCACGTAACAATTTTTCACGAATCCCACACTTCATATGATGTTAATTCGTGGAATTAAAATTTTTTTTGTTTCCATTTTTTTTTTTGTGTATTTCTTTTCAAGTCAATAAATAACTTATAAAAAGATGGATAGTGAAAATATTGATTGCTTTCTTTTCACGGAGCTTCAAAAATTACCTAAAATCCATCCCTCTAGACTAGAATACCCCCTTAAAGTGTTTAAATTCCCATTTTTCTAGATTTTTAACTTCTCTAGTAAATTAGCGCAACCATTCATAACAGCTGGCAATGGTTAAATGTCAATTGAGTTGTTGTTGTTGTTGTTCCACTAAAATATTCTTTCTATGTTACTGACTGTCCTTCAATTAACAAGTCACGCTTGCTCATTTTAGCCAAGCAATTAAGTGCTTTTATTTACGTACATGAACATACCAAACGTCAACTACAGAGCATAGTTAACACTATGCTAATGTCTAGGCAAAGTCAAATGTTAATAAAAGTAAATAAATTGATATATACATACACACACATACACACACACACACTTGTATAAATCCTCAAAAAATATGTTTGCTTAACATATTTATGTGCGTATATGCACTAATGACTTTACACATCTTTGTTGCTGTCACTGTGACATAAATCATAATAAAGCAGCAGGAAATTAAGTTAAATAAAGTAAATACCATGAAAGCGTAGAGTCATCTACGCATATACGAATTTGTATGTATGACTGAATGTATGTATGTATGTTACATGTTTCAATTGAGCTGACAGGACACGAGCATCACACTAATTACACGCTTTAATGAATGTTGAAAGAAGGAGCCGTATTGACAGCAGGATATGTCAGTGACTCGTGTAGATGCTTTGTGTTAGTGTTAGTGTTTGTGTTAGTGTAGTGTAGTGATAAAGCAGAGGAAGTGCACGCAGTATGCGGCTTTACGCAGGAAATAAAACTAATTCACTGATATTTAGTTGCTTTGAGGCATAAAATATATAGCTGTGTGCACTACAGTCAGGATACATAGGGTGAAGTTTCAAAAAAAAAAAAAAAAAAAAAAATTGCTTAACTGAAAGTTTGTCGATTTCTAGAAAATAGAAAATTAATATTTTGAAATTTATTAATATTAAATAATGTCAAATTTAAAATAATAAAGGAAAGCAAGTATTAGCAAAAATTATTATTTTTTAATAATTATTATTTTTAATTATTTTGTTATCCAAAAATTTAAAATTTTTGTAGTTTTAACTATTTTCTTACGTATTTAAATTATTAATTTTTTATTTTTTAATTAAAATTTTGAATACATTTTGACTGATTTTCATATAGCAGCGTTTTTTATTACTCTTAATAAATATAATTTAATTTTTTTTTTATATAAAAAGAGCAGCTAACCTCAGAAAATATATGTGTTTGAAACCTGAGCAGACAAAAATCCAAAATTATTGAAAATTAATTTAAAAAATTAATATTATTAAAAAAAAATTAACTTTAGAACTTAATTTTAATAAAAAAATTAATTTAATTAAGAAAAATTAATTTAAAAAAAAATTTTTTTTTTTGGGTAATTACGGTACATTTTGAAGTACACCACAATTGGAGTTCGAAAATCCCTTCTTCAGGAGTTAAAAAACATCACCGAAATACGTTATGTTTTAATCCTAAATTGAGCTTAAATTTTTTGCATGAAGCTCGTAACATTTAATATATTTTATCAATTGTAAATTGAATACATAAACACGTGGCAATTCTGCTTAAAATTTGTTTTTCTTAGTTTTCTAAACCTTCTTAGCTGTCTTGAGTTTGACGATTTCTTTATGTGCACTTAATTGTTTTTATTCGGTCACAGCGACACCTATGATGTAAATTTTTGGTCAAACATTTCCTTTCGGTTCGCTACGTTATGCTCGATACGAATATACGGGGTTATCCATTTTGCGGTGTCTAAAATAAATGTAAATAAAATGAATTTAAAATTGTTTTTTCATGAAATTTCTTTTTTTTTTTTAAATTGGAGCCTTGCCATTATACCAAATGTGAAACTCTGCATCATCCAAATGACCGCCTCGTGAATTTTTGCAAGCTTCGATCCATTTGAGGTAGTTTTCGACCACTTTTTGGCTCATATTGATTGGTATCTCAGTCATAACTTGACGAATGTTGGTTTTCAAGTGTTCAAAAGTTAAAGATTTATTCGCATAAACACTGTCTTTCGCGTAGCCATACAAAAAGTATCCACTGATGTAAAATCGCAGCTTCTCCGTGGTTATTTAACATCGCCAAGACGAGAGATTACGCGGGCGGGAAGCTTCTCTCGCAATAAAGCCATAATCGCTTGTCTGTGTAACATGTGGCACCATCTTGCTGGAACCACATATTGTCCTAGTCGTATTCTTCATAGGCAGGCCAAAAAAAAAGAAAAATTATCGGTTATCATACGACCATATCGCTCCGAATTGACAGTGAAAGTCTCGCCGTTATGGTTTTCAAGGACCACAGAGGGCAGCAGACAGTAAGATTTTTTTTTGTGTGTATTGGCCTCTCTTCAATTACATGAGGATTATCAGATCCCAAAATGCGACTATTTGGCTTATTTAAGTATCCACCAAGTGAGAGATGTGCCGCGTCGTTGAAGAAAATTTTGTTGGAAAAATCGTGCTCAGCTGTTTGTAGTTCTAGCGCCCAATCGACGTAACTACGACGGTGATTAGCTGGCTTCAGTTATTGTGTGAGTTGGACTTAAGATGGATGTAGTTGTAAGTACAAGTACAAAATACGCCATAATGTGCAATAAGAAAGTCCTAGCTGTTGAGAACGTCGGGAAATAGACACATTCAGGTCTTCAGGTTTTCGGCTAGACTTTCAGTTACAGATGGAACGAACAAAACGATGATGCACAAGCCTTACAATATTTGTAACCGATCCAGTCATTTCAAATTTTTTTAAAATTGTGCCAATTGTTGGAGCAGTTGGGCAATTATGTGCACCATAAACTCGTCTTGAAGCACGAACACGAAAGCCACGTTTGAATCATCATTTTTGTAGTAGATTTCCACAATTTTAACGCGTTGTGCGGTTTTTAAGTGATGCATTTTCAGAAATGCCTGATTTTTAACTAAATTAAAATAGGTTATAAGTAAATGAGCTGTATTCAAAGGCCTATTTTTGTTGGAAACATTGCTTTTTCATTGAATATTTTGTTATACAACAAAGAAAAAATGGTAGAAGTGACAACCGTTTCGGAGATCACCACATCTCCTCATCAGACTTCTTTTGCCAGGAATCGAACCGACGGATTCTGGCATCACAGGCGAGTGCTCTACCAACTGAGCCAACGCCTGCCATGTAATCTGTTGTTGTATTATTCAATAGGTTTGGTTTGACAGTCAAGTTTGACAGATGCCAAAATACAGCCCTTTACTTTCTAAACTATTAAGTATATAATCCTTTGTATGCCAAATTGGAAGGTAAACGTAAGTTATTTTGAAATATTCCGGTTGCAGCGACATCTAGCGAGATTTTTTAAATTTATAATTTATAATTTTTATTTTTTATTTTTTTTTAGCTTCCGTTATTTCGTCAGGCATCACTGGCGAATAGGTATTTAATTGTACTACACTATGGAAGAAACCGCAGCCTTGTAGTACTCACGGTTACTGAGTAACAGGAAGAATATTATCTAGGAAAAATTCCATAATACGAGCGCTAATGAAAAAGGTTATGTAAATTTTTTATATAAAAATTTCATTTAAATTTGACAGAATTTTGATATTTTTAAAGTATTATTTTGCTTATGCGTTTAAATTATTTTAGAAAATGTAGGAATTGAAATTTTTCTGAAAATCAATCAATTCTAAATATATATTTATTTTAAAGTTTTAAGTGAATACTAGGTTATGGCTGAGAAAATGTACGCCTTGATTCCATTAAAAAAAAAACTAAATTAACATGTGATTTAAAAAGTTTCTGAAACTCCCAAAAAATTCCAAAAAAAAAAAAATTCTGTTTAGAGCTGTTACAAAAAATGTTTCAAAAATGGCCCTTAAATTGCTCTTGGAGAATTTTTCAATTTACGTTATTGTTCTGTTTCCAGTGTCAAACTCTTCACGTATTGGTTTCAATCTGTCAGCACCTGTCATATCCTTGTATACCACCTTTTGGGATATTATGCCGCTTAACTCAACAAAATACATGAAGAAATTATTCCCTACTATGACAGTAGAAATTAATATGTCGCAAAAATTATTTACAAAAATTTTGTGAACTCAGTGTGTTGACACTTTTTCATACCTTCATAGTACTTTCATCTTTTATGGATATATTTCTCATATAAATACATAAAAAAAATAATAGTACAAGTGTGTGCGGAATTTTACAGTTGGTATCCATCTAACATAATTTTCTTTTATTTACCTAACTGCCACCGGCTCCCCCACACGTCCTCTTTTCGCTTACTCACTCACCTTAATCAGGTTTAACGTTGAAAATTGAATTTGCTTTACACCTTTCTTCAGCTGCCACAGCACTTTCTTGGAGTTTACGTGCATACTTTTGTTTACCTGTTTACTTTGGCATGAAAGAAAATATTTATATTGTTAAATGCGATTGTGAATTGTGTAAGAGGTTCAAAAGTTTTACATTTTAAATTCTCAAATACTAATATAACGAATTAATTATGCTTGAGAGGTGGCGTAGCTAATAAATGAATGTGCCATGACTCATTTTGAGGATGGCGTGGGGCGCTCAAGACTACAGTTTAAAAAAAGTTTGGAGATTAATGTTGAGATATGAAAAATTTATGGGCTGTAATAAATATTAAAAATAAATTTTTGATTTAATTTTTTTTTTAATTTTTGGTTGAATTTTTCATATTCATTTTTAATATTTTTACTCTTAATTTTCATGTCTAGAAGAAAGGATATTCCTCAGGAGGCCTTAAAGCCGTTTACAAGTTACATCGCTCTGTAAAATGCTCTCAATAAATTCAGAAGTAGCATCTCACACCCCCAAACCGTTTAAAAACCTTATCTAGAAATCACTTAAATACTTGAAAATCACTTCAGTGCCTTCGAAATTGCATTTATATCCTTTTTTTTTTTTTTTGGTAACCATCTTAAATTTTTCAATAACTTTGGGAGTAACTTATTATTTCATTCATCAATTTTATTTTTCTGATATCAAGAGAGTAGTTAAAATTTTTTGACACCATGCTAGACTCCAACACAAGAGAAAAGTAGGTTTGTGGAAAATTGGCAACGTTGCTTTATTAAAAAATAAATGTTTTAGGTAACAACTGCTAGAAAATAGGAATATAGGTAAGAACTATTTCATCTGAAAGTTAAGAGGAAAAACGAACAAAGAAAATGAAAATTGGCGACGTTGCTTGGAAAATTGGCAACGTTGCTTGATTAAAAAAAAATTATAAAAAAAGCTGCGAGAAATTATGGAATAGAGGTAAGAATTGTTTCACCCGAAGGTTAAGAAAAATTTTGACAAACAGACAGTTAAAAAAGAAAAAAATATTAGACGAAAAATTGGCAACGTTGCTTTGTTAAAAATCAGCTTTGTAGAAACAGCTGTGATAATGTATAAAATATTGGTAAAAATTGTTTCACCTAAAAAAAAAAAATGACAAACGAACAGCAAAATCAAAAGAAAAAAAATTACGAGGAAAATTGGCAACGTTGCTTTGCTAAAAACCAGCATTTTAGCAACAGCTGTGCGAATGTATGAAATATAGATGAGAATTGCTTCAGTCCAAAGTTAAAAGAAAAATTGACAAACGGACTGCAAAAAAAGGAGAAAATATTACTAGGAAAAATGGCAACGTTACTTTTTTAAGAAAACAATATTAAAGGAACAGCTGTGAGAATTTATGAAATAAAGGTAAGAATTGTTTCACCTCAAAGTGAAGAGAAGAACTGACAATCGGACAAAAAAATTAAAAAAATATTACTTGGAAAATTGGCAACGTAGAACAGCAGCTTTGCTCCATGAATGCTTTGTTAAAAAGCAGCATTCAATAATTGCTGCGGGAAATTAGAATGTAAGAATTGTTTCACATGAAAGTTAAGAGAAAAACCGGACAAAAAAAATACTAGGAAAATTGGCAACGTTGCTTTGTTAAAAAGCAACGTGAAAAATTAGCAGCGAAAAAGCAGGAAATAAAATAGAATAGAATTGCTTCACTGAAAATGATGATTGAAATTGACAAATCGGACAACTAAATGAAAAGAAAAAAACTACGAGGAAAATTGGCAACGCTGGACAGCAGCTTTGCTTCATGAATGCTTTGTTAAAAAACAACATTCAATAATAGCTGCGGGAAACTGGAATGTAAGAATTGTTTTACCTGAAAGTTAAGAGGAAAACTATAGATAGAAAAAAGATTACTAGGAAAATTGGCAACATTGCTTTGTTAAAAATCAACGTTAAGGAATAGCTGCGAAAAAGCAGGAAATAAAATAGAATAATTTTTTTTTACATGAAGAGGAAGATGCAAATTGATAAACGGACAACAACATAGAAATAAGAAAACAACTACGATGACAATTGGCAACCTTGGACAGCAGTGTTGTTCTATGAAAGCTAAGTAGAGCGGTGGGTCCAATTTTTTTTCCTTTAAAAAAAATTTTTTTTATAAAGATCTAATTTCAGCGTCCGTCTTGGCAGTCATTTAGTTTGCAGTATTCCGCTAGGTTGCGGCTTCAAAATAGATGTCGCTTAGCGCAAATAGTTGTTGAGGTAACTGTTTTGGTTCATATTTCTATGGACATTTCGAGGATGCGGGCATATATCGCATGAAACATGGACTACAGTTTCTACGCTCTCCTCTGATAGAAAGCTTAAGTGAGGTGCATATAAATATATGTCAGAGACCTTCATAGAACATTTTTTTCGAATCAATAAATGAATATTGGAAATACTATATTAATTTCCGAAAAAAACCCTAAATTATCATTATTATTAATTGGTAATCATAGAGCTAACGATAAAAATAAATTACCTCATTGCTACATACAAACATACATACATACATACACATGTTTTCAAAACAGCCTGCCGCCAGCTGTTGTTTTGTTCGTCCATTCTATGTCAACAACTAATCAGGTCGTAATCGCTATTGTAAAAATTACAACTACAATAAATTTACTTACATAAAGAAAAGCCAAAAAACGTCAAAGTGAATGAATGGACAGACAAATATATGGAAAAAGAGAATAGACAGTTAGCTATAAATAAAAGAATACTCAAACATCAAAACCACATATGTACGAAAGTAGGCGACTATGTAACGAATGAAATGAAATAAATTGTACGAAAAAAGGTCAGTGTCAGGTTTCGTAGAATGCAGACGCTCTACCAGCTGACCACATAGGCAGTCATATGTGTGGAAAAAGGAAAAAAAAATATTTTTCATATGTATATATATTAAAATGTATGATTGTATATATGCCACCGTGTCGCTATCTGTTTGCACCACAAAAGTAAGGCAATTTTCCACCCCGCCTTCCTATCAGTTATCAGGCTGTTGAAAACGTACGAATGAGGGTGTAGTGGCATAATAATTGTGGGTGTACGCAGAGGGTAGAAAAAAATTAGTGTAACTTCCTTGTGGGGAGGTACTAAAGCGCTTAAACGCCTACTATTCATTATGTTTGCAATGAAATGTGCATGAAATACAATATATCTGTGAGCATGTCAAGAAATTGGAGGTTAATAATGTTTGAAATTTATTTTAAAATATTCTAAAAAAGGATACATGGCAAAGTACTCCGGTGTTTGTATATGCTTAGCCTATCTTTAGCTTTCCTTTTAAAATTAGCTAATCATACTGTTGAGTTAATAATTGAATTATACCAGGAAAATTGGCAAAGTTGCTTTGAAAAAAACTTCATATCCGAAATAATGCTGCGAAAAACTAGTTAAAATAGATGAAAAATATTTAAATTCCTAAAAAAATTTCAAGTAATTATGACACTTGACAATAGAATAATAATAATAAAGTAAAACGGGTAGAAAATTGGCAACATTGCTTTGAAAAAACCATCATATCCGAAACAATTCTGCGAGAAACTAGAGAAAATAGATAGAAATAGATAATGTTTAAATTCCTAAAAAAAATTTTCGAGTACTTATGTGCTGTCGAGTACCTAATAGCATTGGCAACAACAAAAAGGCAACGTTGTCAATTTTCCTTGTAGCAAAAATCCATTACGCGTTTGGCCAGTAAATGTCATCCATCATGACCAACACATTTTTTGTTTGTTTATTTGCTTTTTCTTTTTCTTGTTATCCAAATGTTTCTTTAGATATTTAAAAAAAAGAATTTCCATACGAAGAATTTTGAGAAAATTGGCAACGTTGCTTTTCTTTTTGTTCTTTAAAGCAATGTCGAAATGTCATCCGAATGTTTTTTGAGATATATTCAGAAAAACTTCCCATACGGGGAGTCTTAGGAAAATTGACTATAAAGAATGAAAAATGCAACGCTGCCAATTTTCCTTGTAGCAAGAATCCATTACGCGTTTGGCCAGTAAAATTCATCCATCATGACCAACACATTTTTTGTTTCTTTATTTGCTTTCCCTTCTCTTGTTATCCAAATGTTTCCTTAGATATTTTTAGAAAAATTTTCCAAACGAAGAATTTTGAGAAAATTGGCAACGTTGCTTTTTTTAAATATGTTTTATTAGTGTTATCCAAAAGCTTCTTTAAATATATTCAAAAAATTGTTTGCAAACGAGGAGTTTTGGGAAAATTGGCAACGTTGCTGCAAGGAAAGTTCGCAACGCAGCATTATTTTTGTTTTAATCTGAAATGACGGTGGAGTCTGCATATGTTAGTGGAGTTGTAGAAATTAGCAATAAACCTTAATTTACATATTGAAAACACGGAAATTATTTATGTTCTAAAAAAGTAGAAATGGATAATTTTTTTTTTCATTTTGTTTTGTAAACTTTCTTCAAAATAAAGTTGGCTCACTTGACCTCCTCCAAGTGTAGGCACTTACTTTCACTCATTATTGTTTGTATTATTGTACTTTGCATAGACAATGAGTCTTGGAACTATTTAAAAAGCAAACAACAACAACAACAACTTGTATTATTACAGTAATGCATCAACGCACACATATAGACCTATATACAGGCATACATACGCATACATGAGAGACTTGTGGGTGGGCAAACTTATTAACTTGTTTATGTGTATGTATGTATATATGTAAGTATGTAAGTATGTAAATGCATAACAAACCAACGAACGTTTTACAACACTATGAATACACACATAATGTGGCAACACGCTCTGCAGTACGTACGGAATTATTCAAAGGCAAATAAACACTTGTCAAGTAAAATAACTATAAAGAATTGAACAGTTGAATGGCGCTTTTCAACGGTTTAAGTACGGTAATTTACAACGCCAAGTTGCACTTAGAAGAGAAGATAGTGAAAATAAATAAATAAATACATATAGAAGCGAGAAAGGCAAAATAGTATTGAAGTGTGCAGGAGAAAAAGCAAACATTTGAGCGTGTTTTTTTGGAAAATAAACAAAAAATATTTGTAAATTTTCATTCGAACAGAAAAAAAAATTCAAATTAAGAACAAAAATATTGACATTTTTACAAAAGTTTAAAATACAAAAAAGAAAAAGGAAAAAAATATACAGCAATGAAAATAAAAATAAAATAAAGAAAAAAAACAAAAAGTGTTTAGCGTGAAATCGTAAAAATAAAAGAATAATTTTCGTCAAATCGAATATTTGTATGAATTTCTCAATGTGAAATTGTAATTTTACTAAATTTTTCACAAATAATTATATTAAATGCAAGACAAGATTAATTTTTACGAAAATATTAAAGAAAAAAAAGAAAGCAAAAGAAATTTTCTACATGAAAATAAAAACAAAAAGTCTCGCACTCAACTGAAAGTTCAAAATAATAAGTATCAACTTGAAAATATACAATTTTTAGCATAAAAGCCTTTAGTTTGATGATAAATTGTCTTCTGCAGACTATAAGAGAGAATCTGAGTGCTTTGCGATCGAATTAGAATTTGTGAAAAACAATTTTTTAATACCTGAAAGTAGTTTCAAAAATTATTACTGATTTTTTTTTTACCACCATTATCGCGGAGTGTTAAATTTGCTCAAAAAAAATCTTAAAAAAAAGAAAATCTGTAAAAACAAAATATTTCCTCTCTCTGTGCGTTCAACCTTTGTGTGCTTCAGCTATTGGTGTATATATCTGTAGCATCCGTTTGTGCTTAGAAAATCGCATTCATGGAGCTAATGCCAAAACTTAAACTCAAAATCAATGTGATGGGTTGCCTGTCTGCGAAACCGAAACCCGCTAATAGTGCGAAAAGTATGTGAAATTCTTAAATTTTCAAATATTATTTGATATATAAATAGTTTTTAAGTGAGGAAAATCTCGGCTTAATGTACACCTAGCGACAAAGAAAACGTTTATGTTGAAGTCTAGGCTGTTTCAGTTCCGAGTAATAGACTTTATGCATAATTTTTTTTTGTGGTTTTCAGCTTAAATAAAGGAAAATGAAAAATTAAAGTAAAATAACCGATGTTCCAAGAAAAAAAAAACATTGAAATTCTCACAGATTTTGTCCGGCACCAAGGAGCAGACTCGTTCTGAAATCTTACGTTTTCATATTCAGAAGAAAACCCCTCTAGCTGTGGCAGTCACGCCTTTATCTATAATTTCTCTGTACTTTTTGTCATTTACTGCTATATTGAGCATGATAAAACGGTAACAGTAACAAGTGATGTGATGCATCCCCGCACCATCAAATATGAGCAATGTTTCACTGTGATAAGTGTTCCACCAGGGTAGCTTGTTTTCCCCTCTAACTTTTTGTGTTTCATCCGGTCCAAAAAAAAAAACTAATTTCCGATTCCTTGAAAAATATTATCATTTTCCCATCATTTTCGCTCCAACTTTCGTTTTCCTTGCACCGTGAAAGTATATTAAACCTCATTTTCTTGTTAACATTAGGTTCCTAGCAGTCTTCATGGTTATAAGAACCATCTTTTTCAGCATACGTTGAACTGTACGATCATTGCAAAAGCCTATGTGCGAATTATAAAATTCGCTTGACTAGTTTTGTTGCCGACTTAAACGAATCGGCGATGCACAAGCGCTTTAAAGGACTTGTGTCTCTCTTATGGTGATAAATTTCTTCCTGCCGTAGCCTTTTTTGTTGATAATGGCTACCTCTCATTTTGCTACAATTTAGTTAAAAAGCCTTTATTTCATAATTTCCCTCAACAGATTCCTTCTTGGTGGTTGGAAGCATTTGCTTAATAAATTTCACTAGCGATTACTGATGCTCAGCACTGTAAGCGCGTTCGTTATGGCCCGTGACTGAAAGAAACAAAAAAACCTTCTATGAGCGCGTATTCTTTTACCTTTGCAGTTTTTGCAAGCTCGTATGATTTCTGGAATAAAATAATTTTTTTCGTCTGTTTTCAATGAATCATTCTAGCGTTTTTAGGTGCATTGAAGATAGCGGGAAGTCTTTCATAGTACGCTGAAGGCATCATTGAATAGAAAAATGACATGAGGCAGCGAACATAACCGCTCACGACCTTTGCATATATGCAAATCACCCGAACTTTTCTCAGATGCCTGTGATCCATTTCCCCTAAAGAAATAATTACTTATGTCTCATGCAAATTGAACTTATTTCATCATGGTTCATGAACGATTTCATGGACACAAAACTATTTCATTTAGACATACCGTTCAAAACTTTAACCTAATCGTGGTATAAATAAAAAAAATTCTTTCAATTAGATCGGTCCGCATTTCGGAAATTGTCATTTAACATTTTAAACTTCAAAAATGTTTAATAATCAGACTGTTGTTTGGCGTAAGAATTGCTGTAATTGTGCTAATTGAGCAGAAAATTTAGTAATTCTCTTGCGATTTTTTAGGGTTTTCAACTACATATCTCCTGCTCAGCACACTTTAGTTGTTGAAATCATATCTACGAGTAAATGATTGGGATCCACATATTTCAATTTTCATACTTAGCGCATACTCAGTAGTATAATTACATGAGCTGCCCAAGAAGTTAGTATCCATTAGTAAGCTTAAGCACACCTCACTGGATATCGGTCCAACTATAATCTGTCTTCTGAAGGTTTATATCAATATACTTATATGATTGTAGACCGTTTTTGATATCCATCTCACTTTTTATCTACTTAGCATAATTTTAATATGATTTTCTAAATTTCAGTAGACTATAAAGGGGGCTTAAGTCTGTATACAGATTATAGGACAAGCCACTTCTAATGCTTGTCGACAAGACTCTCTTAACAGTTTAACGTGATTTTTAAGTCCTTTTCCTGTTATTGTTGTTGTAGCAGTTAACTTGTTTAAGTTCTCTTTGCTTTCGGTAGCCGAGTTAACAGGAGCGCGCCATTCCTACCGTCTTTGCTCTGTTTGGCATAAGCGTAAGCGAGCACTGCATCGGGAACTTTCAAAGCTGTAGTATTCTCATTCATACGGACCACTTGACCTAACCAGCATAGTTATATTCTTTTCACTCGCTGAACTATGTACAACTTGGTTCCTAAGTCGCTGCATGTTTTCTTGAAATTTTCGAGCATTACTCTTGTCGAGCAGCTTCTCAAACTCTTCGTACTCACGTATCTTAGCCTCTTTCTTTTTTTGACTGCATAAGCGTCTCGCTTCCCTCTTCAGCTCTCGGTATCTATCCCACAAAGCAGGTGTTGTGATCGATCACAACGTAGCGAAGTAGGCAGTCTGCATTCTCTTCACTGCGACATGGCAATTCTCTACGTACCAGCTGCTGTTTTGACTATTTCGAGCAGCTGATATAACAAATATAAGAATTTTTCTAATTTTGTTCGTAGACAAATTTTGTACGTAGACTATTTTTGTACTAAAAATGCATTTAAATATTGTTTGAAATTACTTAATTTTTATATAGTTCTCCCCAATAAAAGCTCTAAAGGAAAAATATATGTCGTTTCATGTAGCGTAACCAACGTAGAGTAGCAGCACTTGCAAAAAACTCGAATGAAGATAAAATAATATTGAATGAAATGCCATTAATTTTACACAAAAATTCAATTATGCACACCGCCACACCCAACGGACGGACGACTGTTTGCAATGCAATTGCAAAACTGCAAAAAAGGGATTTAACTGTAATTAATTTTCCAACAAGATGCTAGTTAGCCATATTAGCGATGGCACACCCAATTGCAACAAAGATTGCAATTACAACATGCAACGAAATGTGTGCATGTATGTAGCCACCTGAAACTGCATAGCGTTGTATACTTTACGGCGTATGCTGCTGCTACCACTACACGGCGATTGTGATTACTACTCAAGCGTTCAAATTTCAATTATCCTTGTCACGGTGCATGCAACGCACTACATACATATATATATTGTATTAAATTGAAAATGACAGCGTAGCAAGCAAGCAGTGTAGGACGCGCTAGAAAGTCCAATGCAACGCTTCAAGCGCGGGCACAAGAAGTTTGCTTGCTAATCATGCTTAGTTTGCACTTTTCATGCTTGCCTGAAGCGCTGAAGTTTCAACGCTACATTGTTGTTGTTGCAAGCGTATAAGCAATACATAAATATTGTGTGCGTGTGTGTGTGTGTGTGACTGATTTATGTCGCATTGGCTGACTGTAGTGAGTTGAAACTGTTGAAAATTCCAACTATTTGTGGGCGTGGGTTGGGCGACAGTGTCGCTTGTTCAACTTGACTCGAGCGCATTTTCCATAAATATTTCAATGAAGTGGACGCTTGTTTCGTAAGATATTTTTTCTTACCTCATTTTTACTACACAACTTTGTTTCGTATTTTTTTTCTTTTTCTCTTTTGTTTCTAGAATAGTTTTGGTTTTAAAATATTTGGCTCACCTTTTACTTTGCGAAAGTTTCGCTGTCAATCTGCATTATTTACGTTACTTTGAATTTTATCACTGTTGAACTTGTCAACATGAATTTTTCATTTGATGCAGAGGCAGTGAGAGAGAGAGAGAGAGTGAGAGGGAGTACAAAGTTTTGTGAAAGCTGCATTTATTGTTTTGTAATATTTGCTGACACGTCAGCGAAAATTTATTTCCCTCTATTTCGCTTAATGTACTTAAGGAATTTAATCAATCTTCAGAGTAGTTAAGTAACAACATGTGTTTAAAAACTCGAAAGTTCAGTGAAAGCTCATAAAGAAAACTTATTTTTGGTCCACTAAAATTTTGTATTTTGAAATAAATCCAATTTTTTTATACTTTTTTTCATTTATAACTACTTTACGCAGCTTCTATGCAAGTGAGTGAAAGCTCAGTGAACGTTTTATCTAAAATAATTATTTAGATTTATTATTCGATGATATAAGCTTAGTGGAAGCTTCAGCATAAACGATTAATTAGAACTTTAATTATTTGATGATATATACACTTCGAATTGAAGCTTTTATCATTTCCCTTTGCCAATGCTCTTAACTTCGAGACTTTCGTATGCTCTTAACTTCGAGAGAAATGTCTGCAGCTTTCATCAAAACAAAATTTTGCGTCACATATTCAAATAATTTTAAATGCTTTGAGAGCTTTTAATTAAAAAATATGTAGTTAGTATTCAAAAATTTAATGAAAGCTTATTGAAATGTGAGTTTTTGCGGAATTTAAGCTTTTATTATTCTAAAAAAAGTACTTAAATTTATTTTGTTCATTTATAATTGCTTTACGCAACATCTCTATAGGCATGTGAAACCTCAATAAAAGCTCAGTACCAGGTTTAGCAATACGGCACAGTGACAACTTTCATTATTTGTTGATTTCTTACCTTTGAATTGGAACCTTAATTTACCAGTAATTGACAAAAGCGCTTAACCTCGAAAGAAATGTAGGAATTTTTCAGAAAAGCATTAATTTGCGTTGCCGTTTTTGAAATATTTAAGCTTTCATTATTTTTAATTTCACTTTCCTTTCGATTTGTTAATTTATGTCGTTTTTTTAAATTATAATTTTATGAATACAAGTGAAAGCTCAGTGAAAGCTTTTACTTTGAGAAGTATTTAAAACTTTCATCACATGTTGATATGTAAATTCTGAGTTTGAGCTTTCACCACTCTTCTTTACGCCGAAAGTGACGAAAGCTCTCATTTTCAAAGACTACAGCTTTAATAAATGAACAGAAATATTTTTTTTTGTTAAGTTAAGAGCTTTAAACATGTCGTGCTGAGATAATTCCACCTAGTAATCTTTCATGCATCCGCTGTTATATAGTTCAGGCTAAATTTTCGAGCGCGTGTTGCAAAGCTTCGAAGAAGTTAAAGAATTTAATTTTTTTTTTTTAAATATAACTCTCCTTATGCTCAACACGCAATTACATGATAATTAACTTTTCACTACTGCTTCTATCTAATTCCAGCATTGCGTGCAGCATTGCTCATACAGCGTTGGTATCGAAGGTATAGAGCGCGTACGGAGATACGCCGCCGCTATACATGGAACATATTTACAAGTTTGGAATATGCTGGTGAAAATGATCAGGTGGAGGTAAGTAGAAAAATATAAGTGGTCTTTCATTATGGCTGCTCGAATTAAACAACAAAAAAATTGAAAAAACCAAAGTCTTGCTTTCCGTGGGACAACATTTAATAATTTCAAAAAAAAATATAATTAATCCCGCACGACAATAAAATACGCTTTTCATCGAGCAGTCTCGTTTTTTATAAGACACACGGTTATTGCTTTCTGTCAAGAATATTTCATATTAAGAAAATTTAAAAAAAATTAAAGTTTTAGAAGAGTTTTAGTTAATATAAGAAACTGAAATAAATCAACATATAAATTGAATATAAAATATAATTAATTCTCGAACTGCATAAAGCATATTTTTTGCGAACAGTCTCGCTTACCATGGAACACTGTCTGCTTATAAAATATAAATAATTCCAGTCAAAAATAAAAAGAAATAAATTTAATAAACTTAAAAGAAAAATGTCTGCAGCAGGCTCATTTTCAAATTCCTGTCAACAACAGATTTCCAACAATCCAAAAACGTCAAATTTAAAGCCGGAAAAATTTACATAAAGTTGTATTTGAAATAAAACTGCTTTTTTTTAAGAAATCTTAAGCAACACTTGCTGTCACTCAAATTCACATAAAAATATGCAGCACTTTTATTGTTTCGAAAGTCAATAAATTAAATTTAGCCTGCATCGCAACGCGCCACATACATACTTACATATTTACATTTTCACATAAATACTCGTGGGCTGACGATAAAAATTGCAATTGAAGAAAAACCGCAGAATTTGTGCGCCAAAATGCTTTCTGTCTTACTTTCTGAAATGTGGTAAATGTTGGCAAGTAACATATGTACGCATATATATATGCATAAACTCATTTGTTTACTTATTTGTTGCTTCTTCTGGTTTTCAACTATCACCTTTTTTTTCTAATTTAGCTACTTTGTGGTTTCTTTAAATCGTCCATGTTTAGCAAATTATTTACGCGCTTTTGCCTCTTTTCACTTACCACTTTCTTACGTGTTGAGCGTAAATATTCAATATTTTCTTTGTACTGTGGTTAGGGTTTTTTTTAGGTATTTGAGAGTTCGCTGGAGGAAATAATATATTTTATTTTATAATTTTTTTGTTTGTTAATCTAAACTTTTGTTGATAGGAGTAAAAATTTTATTTTATATTTAAGCATTGTCCCATAGAAAACGAGACTGGTTGGGGAAAAATGCATATATATGTATATATTTTATTTTTATTATTTTTATTTTTATTTTTTGTAATTCATTCTGCTGTAAGCAAGAAATTATGTTGTTCTACATTATAGAAATGTCCCGCAGAAGACGAGACTGTTTCTTATTTTATTTTATTTTTAATCTGCTGCCAACAGAAATTTATTATATTTTATATATAATATTTGTGCCATATAATAAAAAACTACTGGAGGAAAAATTACATTTTTAATTATTTTTATTTATTTTTTATTGACAGAAATTAGTTATATGTACTTTATTTTTAAGGGCTGTCCCGTGGAAAACGAGACTGTTTGACAAAGTAGAAAATTTTAAATTTTTTTTTAAATTTGATCTCCTGTTGACAGATATTGGTTATATTTTATATTTAAGGTATTTAAGATTTGACTCGTAGAAAACGAGAATGTTTGTGTTAAAATATTTTTTTTTTTTTTTAATTTGATGCAGTTGCACAGAAAATACAGCTGATGAAATATTTTTTTTTATACATTTTTATCATTTAAATATTTTTTTTTATACATTTTTATCATTTAAATAATCAGTCAAGTTGTCCCATGGAAAACGATACTACTCGAGAATTTTTTTAAAATATATTTTATTTAATCTGTTATTGTCTGGTATTAATTATCACGTTGTCCCATGGAAAACGAGACTACTCGATTAAAATTTTTTTTTAAATATAATATTTAATCTGGTATGTCTATCTTTCATTATATTTTATATTAAAAGATTCTACCGCTGAAAAATAGATTTCTACAGAAAAACTATATTTTGAATTTTTTTTTTCTAAAAAAAATGGTTAAATGAATTGAATATGAGCTTCTTGACAAAAATAAATATAAATGAAAATAAAAAACAAATTAAAATTGTTTTTTCTACCGAACAAATTTCATATTAATTTCTATATGTCAATGAAAATGTTGATCACATGAATTTCCACTTGAATAATGTAAGAATTCTGCATAAATAATTGATCCATCATTGTCCATCAAACTATTTAGCAAATTATTTATTATTTAGATACATTTTTGTATAAATATGTGGTTAAATGCTGTATTAGCACTTTCAAAATTACAAGAGTATATACATGAATCCATTTACGGCAAGGACATGTCGTTTGACCTTTTCCTCGACACATTTAACTTACGTGTGAAGAAAATTTCTTTTAAAAAACTATCATTATTCAATTTCTTTTCAGTTTTATTTTTATTTAAATTTCCTATTTTAATTTTTTTTCAGCACGCCATTTGAAGCGCTAATAATTATTTTGTTTATCGTTTGTTGAAATATTTCATAGTTTAAATTTATTATTTGGATTTATGGCTTTTTGTCATGCAACTGGACGGCGGACCACCAGTGGATAGTTGTGGAAGATAATAATAGTTTTTAAATTATTTTTTTTTTTAATTTTGTGGGTCAAGTGAACCGTTATTTTTTTAATTTTTTTTATCAAAACCCGAATGGACTGCTCAATGTACTCCCCGGCTTGTCCCAATTAAGTGTTATCGAACAATAATTCGCTCGATTTAATAATTTAATTTTTATTTTTTATTAATTTTTATTTCCAACCATATGTACCCTAGACTGTAACTAGTGTTATTGTGGTTGATATGAAGACTTATTGACTGAAAACAAGGCGCTGATCACTACCTTTTCTAGGGACTTTTCTGCTAGTATTCCAAGGTTTCTTCCCGTTCTCTGCATGCGCTGCTCTCAGCTGATTCAACCTTAGAAAGGTTTTGAAAATGAAATCTCAGGGATAGATGAACCGTTCATAAATCTACGAAAATATGAAGTTCTTCTTTTGTTCAATCTGTCTGCTATACATGCTGTTTCTCAATAATTTAGTAACCAGCCCGTACTCTGGAATCTTAAGTGCTGTTTTGATGCTGATTCTAGGCTTTAAAAACACTTGAAAGTCTCTAATGCAGTCTTTATTTGAGTAACACCGAGGGGCTGTAATGTGACATGCAAATTAGAATTAATTGTCTAGAGCAGTTAAAGTCAGAGAACTTCCCCATTTTCATTGCTAAAAGCGGTTCTTATGATTTAGGACAACCGAATATGAAACAGAAGCTGAGTGATTATAGAGATAGTCTTGATTCCCTCAGCTCATCTAGTACAAATATTTGATTTCATCTTTAAAGTTTCGATTGGTTTCTCCTAAACCTCCACATTTAGTATTTTAAGAGCCTTGCGGTGGGAACAAATTCAAAGAAAAAGAGAGAGACCTAATGAGAAGTATCTCGCAGTTTCAATCTTCAGAAAATCTCATCAAAGGCTTTATATTTTCGGGAATGTTACTTAGAAGCTTGGAAGAGTGCTCCAATTCTCTCAAGAGGTTCAGAGAAACTTCGTTTAAGTTTGTCATACCTTTGGGACACTTTCATGTTGTTGTTGCTCGAATTTTTCAACACCGCTTACAAACTGGCAAAGTCGATTGATGTCGTTGATGTCATTTAACGGAAGACACTGGAAGGGAGGTATTTCGACGAGCTCGGAGCAAAGAAAGGGAGATAATAGATGAGTGGGTTTTACTGGATAAGCAATGAGGTGATTGATATCGTACGAGGACTGGACTTCTTGAATGCAAGACACACGTGGAATATGTCGTGTTCGAATCCGGATAGGTAGGAGTTGAGTCTACCAGAGTATCAACCTGAATTGTATAAGTATTACTAGGATGTTGAGAGTCACCTCGAGCGATTGGATTTGGAGTACACCATTCACTGGAAGGGAGTTAGAAAACCTGTTGGCAGATTCTCTATTTCATATCATGTAGGACTTCTCTTGTAGCTCGGGTTGTTCAGCCTTTCTGCAAAATGAAGCTGAATAGAGTCCACTAAGTAAAGTACTCGTTTCCAACAGATGCCTGCAAGGGTGATGATGCTAGGGTAACATCTCGATATTGCCAACATAGTATGCTCCTTATCTGGGAGCATAGATGCTTTACTATGTAAACGGGGTATAGGCGACATCGGAACATTTCCTGTTCTGATCCTCAGGGCGGTGTTCTGACAGACTTATAGCTTCCTTATCTTCGTATCGCTCGGTATGGCGTAGTTTAGGACCGCCCAGCGCATTAAGAGTAAGTTGTGTGCAACATTTCTTTGTCTCTTCCCCAGCTGTTGTTGGTTAGCGACTTCGAGAGTTTGTTGCGGCTCTGTATACTGGTGAGAAGCGCAGGTGCACGCGGAATGGCTGTCAAATATGACTCCCAGTAATTTTTTTTAATGTAATAATATAAGCGCTGAGAGATTTTCAGCGTCTTCTCCACTTTGCGATGTGCTTCTTAAGGATTTTTCCAACAATTGGAGGGACCTATGTACAGCCGCATCCGAACGGCTGATAGTTTTTTATGAGGAAATATACTCATAGACTTTGGCATTCCCCACCGCGGTGCAGTCGCTATGAGAAGAATTAACTTAAATTTTTTTAAAAATTAATTTTCTACAATTTTTGGATATTTTTTGTCCCAGGACTCGAGCTCTGAACTTACGAATCGTAGCCGAAGATGGCCGCTGTGAGTTTCAATGATTAAGATGAGTTCTTATCTCTATCCTAAATGAAAATTTTAGAAGTAACTTAGACTGAAGTGGTGTAAGAGTACAAAGAGAAAGAAGAGAAGAGCTTTTTAGAATATTTCTCATGACTTTCCAGCCGTTATTTTTGCAAACAGGGATGTATTTGGCTAGAAAACCTATGCCAGAGCTCTTTGAAATATCAAAACTTGGATTTAAATGTGTTAAAAGTGCAAAGAAGTGGCTTCCTTATGACAAATCGCTTATGTTTATCGGAAATTTTTTTAAAAATATAGAAGTTATGCAGAATTTCGCATATTAGAACACCTGAAAGTCATGAAACTTTTCTAAAAACTCAACTTTTCTGTTCTGTCTCTAGTTATACTAACACTGAAGGCCAAATTTTTGAGCTACTCTTCTTTAAAATGCTTTTTTGTGTACTTTCAACATTCAGAAATTCACAGAAGTTCACAGAAATTCACACAAATGTTTACTTCGTGAATAAATTTTCAACTTTAGCTCCTCTTCATGCTTTTTTTTCTGTTAATACCCATCATTTTTCGCTTGTAATACACTCTTTGTGGTTGACCAACACAACACGCTTGACCTTTGTGTAATTGTCCGCAGTGCTTGGGAAGTAAAATAAAATTAAAAATTAAAAAAATTAAAACAGTAAAACGAAAGTGAGTCTCGCTGCATGCAAAAATTGCATGCGAACAGAACATGAAAAGTGCAGAAATGTAGCATACGGAACCGTCTTGCTACTGCAAGAGCATAAACAATATCACACAAAAGTTGTTTTTACTGAAACAAATGGTCATTGGTACTGGGGAGTCTTCAGCAGAGCTGCACACAACTGTGCATAATAACACACAGTAAGAGGTTAATAGTAGTAGTGGAGTAGTTGTAGTGTAGTAGTCCTAGTGAAGTAGTGACAGTGAAGTAGTGGCTGTATAATAGTAGTAACAAAGTAGTAGTAGCAAAATAGTAGTAGTAGTAGTAGTAGTATAAAAGTAGTAATATATGCAGTAGAAGTGTATGCTGTCAGCAAGTGACCATGGCACGTTCTCTTGGTGCGCACTGTACGCCTTCAGTGCATAATTAAATGTGGTCTCGCTACTGCTGCTGCTGCTGCTGCTGCTGCTGGGGCTGCATATAGCATTGTATTTAATTTTAGTCGTCCCTTGTGTCTGGCGCAACCCCTTGCAGCGTTAATTTCTCGCCTTGTCTACGCCAATTGCATGTATTTTATTTCATTTATTTTGTTTTTCTTTTTCTTTTCCCTTTCCCTTTCCTCACCTCCACTTTCATTTAACTTCATTTATTTTGCTGTTTTCACTTTCACCACATTTTTACGTTTTTGGAGAGGTCGAGCAAGTGAAAAGCGTGCGATTACACTAAATTTCCTCCTCCTTTTCCTCCATATTTCTGCTCTCGCCCTTACTGTTGCAGCGGTCAAGTGGTCGCAGTTTTTGGTTATGTTCTTCACTCTCTCCCCCCTCTGCTCTCTGTGGTGGTGGTTAATGCTTGCTTCTGTAATTTAATTTCATGTTTCAAATATTCAACATTCTTTAATACATATGTATATAATACTTTGTATGTATGTGTGTGTGTGTGTGTGTCTACTCGTGCTTTCACTAATTCTCTTTTTCCTTCATAATTTACTAAAGATAATTGTTGTCATAAAAATACTGAAATCACGAACCAGTAATTTATTTAGTAGAGTGACCAACGGAAAAACAAGAAAAAAGAATGGAAATTGCTGGGGAGTGCTTGAGTTGTAAGAAATATTTTTACTTTTTCAACTATACATAGCTACATACATATATATTTTATACTTTCTATTCGTGCATGAAATTTGTATGTCCAACCAAAATCCGTAGAGCTCGCGTGTATTCTATGGAGAACACGAAATAAATTGTGTTTTTTTCTTCTACAATGTATTCGTACTTGAATTTGTAGACTTTAAAAACTCTGAAAAGAGGAAAAAACAACAATTTCACTGTCTTTGTTGGTAATTACTATGGTTAGGAGTAAGTAAAAGTATAAAAAATAATGATTATTGACAATACAGAAGTATTCCAGCCTTGACCCATGCCAGTTGCAATGTATTTTTTTACCATCAACAATGATTGTATGCGGTTGCCAGATTTACAAAATTATTTAAAAGCGTAAAAAAATATGAAAATATAAATAAAATACTTTGTGCTGACTTTGGAATATATAGGGTGTTTTTTATAGAGGTATAGAACTTTAAGTTGGCATTACTTTTCAAGATGGCGACCGATTTAACAGCTGTCAAGTGATTTATTCTCAGTTTGGTTTGGCAATTCATCATGATTAGACTCACGCCTGAACAACGCTTGCAAATAGTGCAATTTTATTTCGAAAATAATGGTTCTGTGCGTAAAACGTATCGCGCACTACGTCCAATGATACGGACCAATGATTCCACCAGCCCATAAAGCGCACCAGACAGTCCGTTTTTCTGGATGTAACGGTGTTTCAACATACACTTGAGGATTACTTTCACTCCAAATGCGGCAGTTTTGTTTGTTGACGTAGAAGAGCGCTTCATCGCTGAACATCGCTAAAATGGAGACGTCCCTCTATAAAAAACACCCTTTATGTTGAGCCTCTTTGTCTTGGTTAATTTATATCGACAATTTTTCTTTACTGTAAGTGGATATGAAACCGATCTATTGGAAATTCGACTTGCTTCTTGTTTAGATCAAAAAAAATTTGTTACTTCATTCGTGAGATTTTTGTTTCAAAATTTTAACGTTTTTTTTTAGGAAAAGGCATGGAAAATAGTATTATTCAAAGCATCGCCTATCTGAAGCTATAGTGGATTCCAACCCAAAAGTGCTATGTCTATTCATCAAGCCCATTTTTGATACCCTGTTCTGATGTGAACCGTATTACAGTGAGCGCGCTCCACATCGATTGGAACAAATGTTAGTCAGAAGCGGCAAGATCGGGCTGTAAGACAGATTAGGCTAGATTTTCCAGCCGCTGTTTTCCAAATAGTTTTTAACCGGTATTTCAACGTTGTCATTATGGAAAATTTTTGCTTCATGCTTGGTCGCAAAATTCGGGAGTTTTTTTTTGGCAATTGTTCGCTTTAATTTGATGAGCTGTTGTGTTATCCCTTATTAGTTTCAAACGGTTTTAGAACCCTTGAATATAGCACGTCCTTCCGATACCACAAAATACAGCGTGTTACATAGACGCCATGGATATTATGCTATGCCGTTGATTTGGTAGATCAATGACTGGTTTCTACGACTGCTGTTCAGCTGTTAGTATTTTGACGAAGTTTACTAGTCGTTATAAAGAGTGTTAATGCTTTTCGTGAAGTTTGTCAGTATTCTAATATCTAACATTGAAATCTTTCTCAGTTACTTGAACTGCGAGGCTCCAAGGTGTCTGCTACATATTTCTGATAAGATCGCGTAGTAATAGGGGACGTGCTCTAAGGTCTCACTCATGCTTTTCTACCTCAATTTACCGCTATATTATCACTGCTAGTAATGACCGTATTGCAAATAGTAGACGTCAGTAGATTTTTGACCTATCATTAGGTATACAGCCGTCCTACTCTCCCTTCAATGTTACGTGAACAGATATTTGCTGTATCCTTCATCGCTGTGATCACACAGTGCAACAAGTTTCTATGTATTTTTGATGAAACCAAATGCAAATGAAAGCTTACACCTCCCATTATAAAACCCCGAAACGGATTTTGGTCTTCTAGATCTGATTTTATTATGCAAATTTAAACTTTAAACACCCTGTAAACAGGAAAATTGTAATAAAAATGCATAAAATTATAGAATTCTACATGAAATTTTTTGTATCCTACTGTTTTTTGGGTATGGAAAATTATTTTTCATGTTTATTTATACTTAAACCTCGCTACTGTTGCCACTCTCATTGAGTTGAAATGGGATTTATTTAATTTGTTAGTTACTCGATCATCCGGCTTATTACATAACCTAGTTGTTGTCAGTACAATTAAAGTAAGTTGAAAAACTGAAAATGAAATTTCTCTGATATTTCGAGCTATCTCACACCGCTTAGCTGATTTCGATGAGCGTCTTTTTTCTCCTCAGTTTATGCACTTGAAAAAGGCGGGCCTGTTTCACTGGAGACCAAGAGATATAAATGACGGTCGTTGTTTGTTAAGCTTGTTCAGCGGTAAAAGAAGAAGAATCTTTGCTCCTAATTGCCACTTGTGATGGAAAATGCTCTGCGAACCTGATACAGCAGCGCTAAAACAGAATCCATGGTAAGAAATCAATTCTCTGCTTTCGGTGGGATTAGAAGTGGAATTCCGTATCATAAGTTCCTGAAAAGTGCTCAGGCCATGATAGAAAGTACTCTCTCTCTCTCTATTTACAATATTTACAACCACTGAAGCGATTTAAGCGAGCTACGGCGAATTCATGGACAGAATGTGCCATCACATATTTCAAGTTGGAAAGGATTTCACGTGAGCGCCGGCTAAAAAATCCTGCTTTGCGTCTAGATCTTGTACCACCGGTTTAACGGAAATTTCGTTCTATATTAGCTTTTTAAACGTTGAAGCGATTCATGATTATTCAACACAGGGACGAACCTACATTTTTTTCCAAGTCGCCACCGAACGATTGATAGATTTTTTTAAATTTTAATTTAATTTAATTTTAATTTGGCGAAATTTTCATAACGAATGTTGAAATCCGCGAAAAATTACTTTCATTTATATTTTCCATTACTATATAATTGGAGTTTTCAAAAAAAAAAAAAAAAAAAAAAAATTACAAGATTTTATCATTAATTTCTCATTACAGTTATATAACTTCTTCAATGCACTACTTACACACATTCCCGAAGCAGCTGCTGCCCATCGTCCATCAGTACAGAGAGACTCAGAGATCTCAATAGGTATGCACAAAATTTTTATTTGAAAAAAATATAAAGTTGTAATACAAGATTTTCGATATAAATGATTTTCGATTAATTTTTAATTAAGAACAAGTTTGGTACGCACAGAGCTAAATAAAAAAAAAATATTTTAAGATAATTTCTATTTATCAAAAAGTGACCTTAGAGATATTTTTTTTGTGTTTATTAAATATTCATACTCTCTCAAAGTCTGCCACAAAAATTTTATTCACATTTACACATAACCTATAAACCCTGCTCTTCTGAAAAACCTTTGAATATCCTTATCACATTTAACTTCAATATAGACCAGTAAAATTCATTGATATGTATTTTTAGCTGTAGTAATTTAGTAACTACTCACACACACACACCTACAAATATGCTCCTTAAACATTTCACTATATTTATTGCTAATTTATTTCATATATTTGTCTCCCTATATCTCTCTCTCTCTCTCGCGCGCTCTCGCATACCGCATATCCTTTTCATTTCCTACATCTGCGTTCCTGGTCATCATCTTTGTGTAATATCTGTATGTATGTATCAATGTAACGCTTACCAAAATTTCCTTGTGACAAATTCATTGTTACACAAAAACAAAAAAAAACAAAAAACGAAAAACGAAACTACAGCTTCAGATGTTTATTTTGATGAGTCAGATTTCAATGAGGATGGTGAATATCGTTCGGATAAGAACTATGATGGACCGCATTTGAAATTTCCGTTAATCAAAAAGGATGTTGTAACGCTGATTGATGTGTTTCGCAAGAAAAAGGTGAGTAGCGTCACTGCTATTTTTACTTTTTAGGCTGCTGATAAGCTTTAGGGGGAATTTAACTCTTTATCTCTCTCTAGAAGAGAGCATCATCTAGTAAATTTTAGTGAAGAAAAATTCCCTCTAATTCACTTGGTTATTATTTTCTACTAATTAATTTTTTATTTTTTTTATTTTTCTACTTTCTTGTAGTCTGATCGTCTGCTCGCCAAATATGTGGGTGGTATTTTGAAAGAGGCTGCATTTAAATTGAAACGTTTACCAAATCTCAATCAAGCATCAACGGCGATATCCAAACAGATAACGGTTATAGGGGACTTACATGGCAAATTAGATGATCTCTTGGTGATTTTCTATAAGGTGAGTGAAGATTTCAAAAATATCGAGCAGAGGTTGAGTAAAATTTGATAGAACTACAAAAAAAAAAAAAAAAAAAAAAAAAAAAAAAATAAATTAAAAAAAAATTAAAAAAAAATTATTTAAAAAAAAACTGACGATATAAAAATATTGGGTTCGTAAAACTAAAAAAAAAAGTTTTAATAAACTACAAAATTTTGGAAACATATGTAACAGAAATACCATTGGGAAGCTTAAGGCATCAAAAAAGTTAAACAAATAAAAAAAAAATATATATTATTGGTGCTTTGTAATCTTTGAAGCAATTTTTAGCTGATTTTATCATGCAATTTGTACCCAAAAAAATTTTTTTAAAGAATTAGTTAAAGTAAAATTTTTTGTGTGTTAAAGCAGTTTAAAAAGATAACAATACGAAAAAAAGCTGGTTAAACTTCAAAAAAATTTAAAATTAAATAAAAACTAAAATAAAATTAAAATTAAAAAAATTGAATGCTTAACCTTAATATATATTTATTAAATTGAAAAATCCATGACTAAGTCAATATTAAAAAACTTAAAAAAGTGTAGATATTAGAAAAAATCAAAATAGAATGAAATTAATTTTAAAATTTAATTAAAAGTCTATGTCAAGAAAAATTAAGGGTGGTAAGAATTAAAAAAAAATAAAGAAAGAAATGGAAAATTAAGTAATAAATTATAGCTAAACCAAAATTAAAAATTAAAAAAAAATAAAAATTAATGCAATAAGGAAACTGGCGTAGTAAAAATTAAAAATAAACTACAAAAAGACATTTAAAAATTTACAAAATACAAGTTTTTACTAAGAAAACAACAAGAAAAAACACCAGAGAAGGAAAATTGAAACAAGTAAAAAGCGGTTAAAAATTATAAAAAAATTAAATAATTAAAAAATTTTAGTTTTGAAAAAAAAGAGCTTTCAAAAAAAAATGTAATAACAATTAAAAAGAATTAGAGTAGTAAGAAGGAAAAGATAATAAATAAATAAGTTAAATTAATTATAAATCTATAACTAAAGTGTAATTAAAAAATTTAAAAATATCAAAATTAATGCAATTTAGAAATTTGGGGTACTAAAAACAAAAAAAAAACCCCAGAAAAATATATAATTTAGCAGAATGCGTGTTTTTAATGATGAACCACTAAAATTACGCCGAAAAAATTAAAAAAAAATTAATTGAAACTAAAAAAAATTAAATAAAAAATTCAAAACTTATATTATTGAAAAAATTTCAACCTTCGAAAAATTAGAACATGTGGAAATTAAAAAAAAAACCATGAATAAAATCAGCAGTATAACATACATATTTGGCAAAAAAAAAAAAATAATTTCAAGAAATTAAAAAAAATAAAATAAAAGAGTTTAACACCTAAATCTATTTATTTTAAATTTTCTTTCAATATATTTTATCATAAAAAACAGGAAGTACTTATAATATGAAGCTAAATTTTGAAGCAAGTTTTGTGCTTTTCATTAAATGTAATAGTTAAATTTATTTTATTTTAATTTTATTTCGTTTATTTATTTTTATTTTAACTTACTAATTTGAATTTATATTAATTTAATTTAATTGGTTTTATTATAATTTGTTTTAGTTTATTATTCATTTAATTGATTTTAGCCTAACTAATTAAGTTAAATTTTTTCATTATATTTTATTTTAATTTAATTTAATTTAATTTATTTCAATTTAGTTTACTACTAACGTGATTGATATAATTTAATACTAATTTATTTTAATTATATATTTCTTTATGAGTATATTATTATTTAATTTAACTTAATATTACTGAATTTAGCTTATTGGATTAATTTAAGTTAATTTAATTTTTTTAAATTGATTTTACACATTTTTTTTTTATTAATTTTAATTTAATTTATTTTTTACTTTAATGATCAATTTTTTACTGTATAAGTAAATAAAAATATGAAAATATATATATAGAATACAAAAGAATATTTGTCTATACATCTATATTCCATATAAAAAAATAAATAAATAAATAAACAGAAAATAAATATAAAAAATATCATATAAATGAAAAAAATAATCTTTGTCTCATTTGATATTTAATTTTTTTCTCCCAGAATGGTCTTCCTTCCGTTGAAAATCCCTACATCTTCAATGGCGACTTCGTCGATCGTGGCAAAAAGGGCTTGGAAGTTTTTCTACTGCTACTTGCCTGCTTTCTGGCCTTTCCCGGTGCTGTGCATTTAAATCGTGGCAATCATGAAGATTCTGTAATGAATGCGCGTTATGGTTTCATACGTGAAGTGCAGCAAAAATATCGTGTGAGTTAATAGAAGATTTTCCTTTTTCAAAAAAAAAAAAAAAAAAATTAAAAATAAAAAAAAAATAAAAAAAAATATTACCGAAATAACTGTAATTTTTTACCATTAACTGCTTGTTATAACTTTTACTTTTAAATTTAATTTAATTTTTATTTTTTAATGTTATTTTTTTTCTTAATTTTTGTTTTAATTATTTTATTTGTATTTTTTCCTTAATTTTTATATTAATTTTTATACTTTTACTGTCATTTTTATTTTAAATTTTTTTATTTTATTTTTATTTTTATATTTCCTTAACTTTTTATTATTTTTTATTACATTCATTATGTAAATTCTCTTTCACTTCTCTTTACACACACACACACACACACACAGCGCAATTCCGAGAAATTAATGTTAATGATTGAAGAAGTCTACCGCTGGCTGCCGCTGGGCAGCATCGTTAACAATCGTGTATTGATTGTGCACGGCGGCATATCGGACACAACGGACTTGGATATGATCAGGAGTATAGACCGTGGCAAGGTGAGTGGAAAAAAATATATATATACACACACAAAAAAATACAAAAATAAAAAACAAAAACCACAACATTAAAGGGAAAGAAATGAGTTAAAAAAAAAAAACAAAACAAAAATAAATAAATAAAAGTACAAAGGCTAAAAAACGTGGGCACAAAGGATTTCAGCGCAGAATCTTGTATCCAAAAAAAAAAAAGATACATTTTAATAGGAAAAAAAATGTCAAAGTCGTTTAACAAATTTTATGTTAATGAATTCCCTGGCGTCTGTCTCGCTTTCGATTTTTATCATTGCCGCTTTTTTCTGTATTTTCTTCCTTTTTTTTTTACTTTTCTCCCGTTGTACTCGTTAAATGCTGCTTACCTTACACAGTTAACTCGATTGTATTTATTACTCTCTGTGTGTTGCTGTTACTTTCATGCTGTTCCACTGCAGTTGGTTTGTCCTGAGTTTTCTTGTTTTTTTTTTTTGCTTAAGTTTTTAGTGACTAAAGCTTTCTCCGATTAATGCTGCCACTATGCATTTCATTGGTATCCACCTGACAGCCAACGGCAAGCGGCAGTTGGCTTAATGAGCTCAGTGGCGGCATTGTCAATTACACGACTCGACTTCAATTAACATACAAAAGAAACAAAGAAAAAAAAAAGAGGAAGAGAGAGCGGGAGAGCAAGAGAGGAGTAGAGAATGTGAAAAACAATATAAAAAGGTTGACAATACGGTTGAGAGTAGCAGCGCAAATGACTTGTTGTTAATTTTAAAGTGTCGTAATTGATGTACCACAGCTGCGGCAGTGGCGAGCAATCAGTCAGTACGTGGCAAGTGGCGGGCAGGAAGGGCATATATTAATAGTCAGCTCATTAACATATGAGTTAATATGTCATACTACATGTTAGCAGCTGGAACATCACACGTGCATACTCTCGAGAGCGTATGTAGAAGTGTATGTATGACTTGCAGTGTAGTCGCACATTCAACGTTCGCCACTGCGTATGAGTAATAATTTAATTTTGATGCCAAAAAGCGCGCTTATTTTTCACTCTTGCGCATACTTTTTTTTTGCATACCTGTGCATATTTCATTCACATTTTTTGACATGTTAATTACATATATGTGTGTAGTGAAAATTGTTTGAGATTACTTTTTAAATAATGCATTGCGCTTTACTATGCATTATTCCGCCAACTGTGTTGTAATGAGATACAATAAATTTTGATGAGATTAAAAATTAACTTCAATTTACATTACTGGTGGTGGGCGAGATATAGGAAAAAGTTCTTAAGCTTGCAGTCATAAATGCAATAAATTTTCGCTCAACTAACGTGCTTAGAAGCTCGCTGCAGTTTGTATAGCAGATACGCTGAAGACTACTTCAATGGTTGCTCTAAAAAAATGCTCCTCAACCAACAGTCAACCGACATTGCGCAAGAAGTATAATTCGCTGCGAGACCTACACGGACTCGTGGCTATAGGTGAGTACTCTGCCTGCACAGCAAAGTACGCAATAATCTCAGGAAGGATACTTTTAAACTGCTACTGCTCTACTACTTCCATGAAGCAATATCATATTTATTAAGTTGCAGAAAAAAATACAGTATGGAGATTGAAATAGTTGAATGCTAGCATTGACCTTACGGTTGCAGCGGCACTGAATATACCAAAGAGACAGACTCTTTACAAGTGGGCATAGAAAGAGGAATTCTAGCAAGTTGGAACTGTTCGTAGGACCACCGAGATTATACAAAACGGTGTTAGGCTTAATGACCGGCTGGAAAAGTAGAGGGAGACGGGAACTGTTGCACCGAGGTGATTTCTTCAACAGGCGGGTATTAGTTAGACGTTGCAATTTCTTATCAGCTCACTTTTTGACAAAAAACAATGACGAGTTGCTGATTCGAAGCAGTATTTGGAAGTGTTCAAGCGCAATAAACTCGGGTTTTTTCATCGATTTGCGCTAATCGATGGAACGTGGCTCCATCATTTCACTCCGAAGTCCAATTAACAGTTATCCGAGTGGACTGCACACGACAAATCCGCTTCAAGGTGTCGCAAAACTCAACAGTCAGCTGAAAAACGTTCGTGTTTGGGAATGCACATGGAATAATTTTCATGGACCATCAACAGCGACTGCATTGCATAGCGTTATTCGACCGTTTGAAAGACGAAATCGCTGAAAAACAGCCGCATTTGAAGAAAAAGAAAATACAATATCATCGAGGCAATGCACCGTGTCACAACTCAGTGCAATCGATGGAAAACCCCGTGAATTGTGCTTTGAATTGCTTCCGCATCCATCATATTCTCTAGATCCGGCCCCCAGGGACTATCATCAGCTCTCAGATCTCAAAATAATGCGTGCTGGGAAGAAATTATCGTCCAATGAAGAGGTCATCACCAAAACTGAGGCATATTTTGAAGCAAAGTACCAATCACACCACAAAAATGGCATCAAAAAGCTGGAGGGTCGCCATAATCAGTATATCATCCCTGAAGAGAACTATGTTGAATAAAAAATAATAATTTTGCCAAAAAAAAGTGTTTTACTATGGTAGACCAGGAACTTTTCAATTTACCTGTTATTTAAAGTTCTTACAGCAGATCCTGTCAGACAGTGACCTGTCTTAACTGCTATTATCCTGCATAAAATTATCCTTTACCCACAGCTATCTAACTTAGTACGCTTACTAGTTTATCTGTAAGCTCATCTCAAGCCGTATTGAGATTGGTCAAAATTTTTTTGGAATAACTAAAGGAAATTAGCATTTAGGAAGCCAAGGAAATTTCTTAAAAGAAATATGTAGCTCTCAGCGTGCCCTTTCTAGTACTATAAATTTTATTACATTGACCAACTATTGAAAATTGTTTTTTTTTTTACAATTTGCTCAGTTTTTTTCATCGCTATGAGCTCAAGATTTTTTTTTTAAATATTCATAGCCTGTTCTGAAAATCATCCAAACTGAATAGGCTCGGGCGAAAGCCTTTAAGAAATGCTAGTACTGTCTACAATGTTAGATAAAATATTCAAATTAAAAATTTTCAATAACTGAAATACAAGAAAGTGCTTGGTAACTCAAATTATTCTTTCAAATTGTCATTTTTAAAATCAAAATATTGTGTATGACAATTATATGTGATTTGAAATGATTAAAAAGGAAGCTTATGTATAAAATATTAAATATTTTTACTCCATAAATTAATTTTAACTTGAATTCCACCTAATTTTCCAATCAACTGTACAAACGCAAAACAGTATTTAAGTCTGTACCTAATGTACTCGTGCTTACCATCAACCGCTATCGACCTGCACAACTCTACTATGTCAGCTCGCTCGCTGTATGTACTATCGAACTATCCTCATACTGCAGTTCATGCATTTGTCGCATTTCCGGCACTTACCGTTAAATTGAATAAATTGAAGAAAAATAAAAAGGTTGTGAATGAAAAACAAAAAAAAACCACTTTTAACTGGCTTTCGCATGCAAACATTTAATAAGGAAATCAAATGAGCAAATAAACTAGACTACACTTACCTAAATGTCAACAATGTAATGTTGTAAAAACATGCCAAACGGATAAGAAGAGTGGATATCTGTAAAAGAGCAAAACAAAAAAAAAAAAAGCGAACAGGTCAAATAGGTGGCAATTACATGCAGTGGAGAATATGTGGCAAATGGACAAGTGTAACGTTACTCTCTTTTACAGCTATATAACTTAAATTTTTAATGCATGTATGTATGTATGCATTGTATAGAGATCGAAGTTTGACTTTACCGGGCGTTGGACAAACGAAAGCAATCAGAAACTCATTTAAAATGCATTGGAAAGAGTTTAACACTCTTTGCCGCGCTGGCTCGTTACGGTTTCTCCTGCAATGGTTACAAAGTGTTATTGTTATTGCTTTTGATATTGCAGTTGTAGTGGATGGCAGGCAATTCGTTTAACGTCCAAGTATAAAATGAAAAAAAAATATAAGAAATAAATAAATAATATAAAATACATTGAAGGTAAATATAAAAAAAAAAAATATAAAAAAAATAAAAAAAAATAAAAAAAAATAAAATATAATTAAAAAAATTAAAAATTAAATTAAAAAAAATAAAATAAAATAAAATAAATAAACTAAAAATTAACTACAATAAAAAAATAGAAAAGAAAAAATAAATAAAATAAAAATATATAAAATAAAAATAAATGAAATATAATTAACTACAATAAATAAAAATAGAATAAAATGAAATAAAACAAGATAAAATAAAATAACATATGAGTATATCAAAAATATGTATATAAAAAAAATCACAAAAAAAAAATGAAAAAAAAAATAAAATCAAATAGTAGAAAATTGAAATAAATAAATAATAAAATAAAATAAAATAAAATATTTAAAAAATAAATATTACAATAAAATTAAATAAAAATAAATAAAATAAACTAAAATAAAATAAATTAAAATAAAATAAAATAAGATAAAAAAAATAAAATGAAATAATTAAATTAAAGTAAAATAAAATAAAATAAGATGAATAAAACAAACTTGAATAAAATAGTATAAAATACAAAATAAAATAAAATTAAATAAACAAAATAAAATAAAATAAAATGAAATAAAATTTATTTTATATTGTTTCGTAATATTTAAAATAAAATAAAATAAAATAATATAAAATTAAATAAAATAAAATAAAATAAATTAAAATAAAATAAAATAAGATAAAAGAAAAAAATTAAATAAAATCAATAAAAAAATTAAATTTTATTAATTAAATTAAAATAAAATAAAATGAAATAAACCAAACTAAGGTAAAATAAAATAAAATGAAATAAAAAAATTAAGAAAAATAAAATAAAATATAATCAATCAAAAAATAAATCAATAAAAAAATAAAATAAATATTTAAAAATTAACCAAAATAAAGAAATAAAAAAATTAAAAAATAGATTAATATAAAAAAATAAAAAAATAAATAAACTGAATAAATTAAAACAAGTTAAAAAATAAAATATAAAATAGTAGAAAAAATTAGAATAACTTCAAATAAAATAAAATAAAATCAAACAAAATAAAAAAAGGAAAAAGGAAAATATTTTTTTTGGTTTTTGTTGATAAGAAAAACTAAAATGCATTTATATTTTACTTCGAAAAATATGTGTATTTGATAAAATTAAGAATTATTTTAATAAGAACTTCTTAAACAATTTAATATTATCTTTTTTTTTCAAAAAATTCGTTTACTAATATTAAAATAAAATTTTTGTATATAAAATTAATGCAAAAATATAACAGAATTTTTAGGAAAAAAATATATTTAAATATTTTAAAATAAAATTTCCATTCTTTTCGACACAAAAGAGTGAAATGAGGGAAGAGTGTTGTTTTGATATAAAATGTTTCAAGAAAAACCTAACAATAGTGTGATCTGGAGAGTGAAAACAAAAATACTATTATTTCTTTTTATTAAATTATTTGTTTTAATTTTTACTAAAAAAATTATTACATATTTCTATGATATACATTATTACTATATAATAAATTAACTATTTTTTGATCAAAAAAAAAGATATATAGATCTTTTTGTACTTTAATAAATAAATTTTTTAAATATATGTCCTAATCAACGTATTTTGACCTCTAAAATTTCTTGCCGACAAAAAACTTTAAAAACATTCAAACTAATTAATTTGTCCAGTCCTCCTACTCTTAATTACATTAAGTTAACTAATCATTTTCTTTTCTACCATATTTGCCGCCTCACAACACCACATTGACTGCCGCCTCACATCGCCATCTACGCCACGTACCACATTCGCTTCCGATACGCTTCCGTTGGGAATTTGCTGCAAACTACACTTCAATATTCCATCATTGGTTACTGGTTGGTGTTCGTGCTGTGCACTCTGCTTACGTTTGATTGACTTGCACGCTTTTTCACCGTTCAGTATGTCTCAATCTTGCGACCACCCATTGAGATGGCCGGGGAGGATGGCATCGATAAGACCGAATGGAAACAGGTGAGTTCAAATTTGTTTTAATTAAGGATTAATAATTACATTTTGATGGGTTAATTACATGTAATGATGGGAGGGCAACGAAATTTACAGGTAAATTGGGAGGTAAATACTGTGACATAGAGGCTTTAAAAGTTTTACGCTCTTAAAGCAAAAGGGCTTTTGTTATGCATATTTCCTAGAGATTTCTGTATGGCTATAATTTTCTCCTAAATAGATAAAAAAAATATCCAATTCTGGCTCTAAAATTTGCAAAATTAGACAGTATGCAAATCGAAGCCAAAGAATATTTTTTTCAAAATACTTTGCTGATTTCAAAAATATGCGGCTGGCATGCAGTTAAGAATTACTTGAATGTTTTGTAAAAGTTTTTCCGAGATAGTCTCAGCTGTTTTATATGATCGGCTCTATATGATTTTAGACTTACTGTACTCTCACAACGCATGTGTTTAAAATATTACCTCCAGAGGGTAAAAATTTTGAAAAGAAAGAAAATAATGAAATATTACCTTGAATTTTACTCTCAAATCATCTAGTTTTATTTATTTTCTTCTCATATGGATTTCTAAAAGAGCCTATTGAGAATTGCTGTGTGAAAGCAAATACCTCACTGTGACATCTGGCGGTACTAGAATATGGCGGTATAGAATAAGACTACTAGTACAATTGAGTGCAGCCTAATAGTATGCAACATTTCTTCCTTGCGATTATTGTCAATTGATGAAGATTCTCAACTTACTACTATGACTACAGATGATTAAATTTCAGTCCAATCTTTTTTGGCAATAATGAATGATTCCCAGGGTTTTATGGGTCTTCAGAAAATTTTCCACTATACTGTCATTCATATTTAAGATAGATTCGTAAACATATTATGACTGTTTTGGACAAAATTCTTCGAGCATATCAAAACCAGGATTTTAAAGGCCAGCACTATGACCAAATTCAAGGGACTGGAAATTTTGTTTTAGGAAATAGATAATAATCTAGAAGAATATTGAGCAGAAATTGGATATATTCAACAACTTTCTACAGCTGTTAGACTTTAAGTGAAAGCAGATTGAAAACTTCTTGCTATAAGTTCCACGAATAATCTAATTTGACTAAAAAAGAGAGAATAAATTATCCTTAAAACTATTCAAAAAAATATATAAATGCTCTCCAAAGTGATATCTATGCAGCCTTTCTCCGCAAAACTAGTTTAACTCTCATTCCAATTCCTCCACTTGGTATCTTAAATTCCTTCTTCCTTCATACAATAAATGAGTCATGTAATACAAAACTGCCAACATTACTTTAAAAGATCTTAAATTGCTTCCATGTGCATGTGTGTGTGTGTGTGTATGTGTTGCTATAAAATTTAATTGTATTACCCCATTACGCATACGTGCCGTAGCGTTGTTGCTCACTTTAACCATCAACAACACGACAGCACTGCAGTGCATAGAAAATTTCACGTTTTCCTTCTTAAAGTACTGCAGTGAGTGCAGTGCACACATAATACATACAAGAATTAGTTGAAGCATGAGCTGGTGTGCCTGCCGCTATACCCTCGCTGCGCTTCACATTACCCCATTATATGCGCCACTCACCACATCTTTGTTGGTGCAACCTTCTACCACAAGAAATTAGTCACGATTTCCTTTAATGCCAGTCAATGCTGCGCGTGAACGGAACGTGTTGCTGGTATACGAGGCGTGTGTGTGTGTGTGTGTATCTTTGCGCTACTGCATACAAGTTTGTCACTGCATTCGCTGTCACTTAAGCATTGCATGCTTTTGAGCACTTTTTTGAGTTCTACTCGGTTTTGGATTGCTTCTTCAATTGCTTAAACGATTTTGGTGGAATTTGGCAAAAGTCCTGCCACTTTCTATGCTTCGTGGAAGCTGGGCCTGAGTGAGAAATATCGGAGGGCATTCGATTTTTTAATTAATTTTAATTTTTTTCAACTCAAAGGAGAGTTCTTCCAGGACAAGGACAGGAAAGGAGTAGGTACTAGTGACATGTACTGCAGTGGCCATATAAACGAGCGCAAATTTGGTATCCGATAAGTGGCGTGAGGGAGAATCAGTCGCCGAGCCCTAGCATTAATCCCGGTGAATGAACGTCTGCCCACAAACCGGCATCAAAGCTAAGTTCTTCGGTAGTGTGACCAAAAATGCATCTTACGAGCGCCTGCACCGTCCCATTGAGTGCTGACACCTGCACAAAATTAAAATTGTGCTCGGTGGTTTTAACGCCAGGGTTGGCAAAGAAAATATCCACGGCACAACATCCCCCAATGTGTTGAGGCTGATCCACTTCGCTGGGACTCAAATATGGTCATCTGTCATAGCAGATTCTGAAACATCCATCAAGCTACCTGCCTGCTACCGGATATAAAAAACGAACAATCAAAGCCCCGGCGACTTCGAGGCTCAAGAATTTACCCGCGGTAAGGCATGCCTGTGGTAAGAGGCGATTGAAATCCAACAGCTCACGCGACAGTCGGAAGTCTTTATATCGGAAGGACCCGGATATTTATCCGAACAAGGGCTATTATTCTCACGATACTCCCTGGAGCGCAATTTGGGGAATTTTTTCGGCGGTTACAACAACAACACGGACAATCAAATCGATCATATTGCGATAAACGGACGACATGTTTCCGGTCTGCTTGACATGCGTACGCTCCGCCGAGTATCTAATAACGATTGAATAGCGACTGTACATACCCGCCTCTGTGTCACAAAAGCGCAGAAGGTTTCAAGATCGGAGCATACTCATGTAGGAACCAAGGAGGCAATCTGGTCACTGATGAGCAGCACGTACTGAATCTATGATGGAGACACTTATCCAATCTGCTGAATGGCAGTGAAAGTGCGGCATCCGCAGATGATGAACCCGAACCCCCAATTGAAGTTGATGAAGTAAACTTTTCAATTCCCGACTATGACGAAGTGCGAATAGCGATTTTCAGCTGTTTGTAAAATAACACAGTGACAGGAGCCGTTGGTTTACTGGCCGAGTTACTTAAATGCGACGGCGAAGAACTGACAGGGTGCATGTACAAGCTTCTTTGCAGAATGTGGTCGGACGAACGCATGCTCGACGGTTGGAACCTCAGTATGCTCTGCCCAATGCATAAAATGGGAGACCACACGGTTTGCACAAATCATTCCAGGATAAGCCTTCTCAATATCTCAATATTTGGAGTTTTGTAACCGCTGAAGCGGTCTTTGGCCGAGCTTCTCCTCCAATTTGTGGTTTTTGCGCCTTGATATTTCCACCGACAAATGGAGAGACCTACAGTTTATTCTAAGCTGTCTCCGAAAGGAAGATGGATTTTTATGAGGAGCTTTTATTTCCTGTCAGAAATATGCCCGTAGAGCTTGACATTCCCTGCCGAGGGGCGACGGCAATTAGAACAATTTATTTTCTATAATTTTTCGAACCCAGGCCTTCGGAATTGCAGTACGCAATGCTAACCACTCGACTATTGCGTACAAGCGAGACGTAAAAAAAAATTTACGACGTCACTATTTCGTCGACTTGAAAGCTACCTTCACCAGCATGGAAATGACTTGTCTCTATGCCGCTATATATGAATATGGTATCCCCGAGCTAGTTTTTAGCAAAAATTAAAATTTTTATGATGAATATTCGCATTTTTAATATTTTTTTTTTGTCTAATTTCTCTGGTTATTTTACTGATTATTCTTCCATTTATTTTTCATATTAAATTTTTTAAATTTCTCATTTTCCAAAAAATCATATTTATCTCATAAAAGCTCTCTGTTTGCCTTCAAAGACATATAAATATGCTTCTCCTTGGAACTCACTCGACAGCCACTTAACCTTATTTGCACAATTTTACCTTTAGAAATACATAAAAAATACAAAAAAAAAAAGTTTTTATATATTTAAGATGCATAAGTGCACCTTGGCCATATTGCAACTGCAATGGCAGCGCAAACCAACGTACGCATGCCGCATTAAGAGCAGGTAATTTATAAGCAAAATACTTGCATTTGCGCGCATAAAGCTTTATGAGGTGGCGCGTGGTGGAAGCAAAAAAAGAAAGCCATAAGGCGACAGACAAAATGCAAGCACACACACAAACACATATACACACACACTTGATATAGTAAACACACACACACACAGAGTGAGCGCACACCTGCTGCAAATAAGCAAGAAATATTAATAAAATCAACAGCACAACACAGAGCGACTTGCTGCTCTCCAGCATAAAAACAACGGCGAGACCTCAAATTGCATGTGAATGCAAATAAAGTTAGATATATGTACATATATATATATACTTGTATATATGTTTTATGACATAAATACGTGCATAAATTTGGCTTTCAACTTTAGAGTGAAAGTAAAAAAAAATAAAAATTTCAAACAAACTGAGAAAACGATTTTTGGTCAACTGCTGTGATTTCGCTTTGTTTAAGTGCAGTTGAATTTTAATTGAATATTATTTTAAATATTATAGCTTGCATTCCACGTGCCAGCAGCAACAACACTTGAAACTCCAGAGAATTATTCATTTCTGAATATCTTGTATTGCACTACCTGCCCTAAGTGGCATTTGCTCTCCCTCACACCCGACTATGGAAATTCCATTGAGCAATGACAAAGCAGTTGTTGATAGGAGAGAACCAAAAAAAAAAATAATAATAATAAAGAGACATTAAAACAAATTGGTTATGCAAATTGAATTTGTGGCATATAAATGTATGCAAATTAATTATTATGCTACAGGTCAGTGGCAGCGGTTCATGGCAATGGCCTGAACGAGTGCTTATATATATAAATATACATTTGTAATGTATAACCGTGGTGTTTGATTGATTGTTTGCTGCAATCTATATATGTATATGTGTATGTGTGCGCGCTACACTGATTTCAGTTGAATATATTATGCGGTCATTCGTTTTGCCTTTAACGATATTGGTTTGCTGTTGCTGCTTGCTGGTGCTACATGTCGTATGAGCAACGTGTGTTTTCATTCACCTTTGACAATGATTGAAGTAGTGCGGATTTTCGAGAAAATGAGCAAATGAGATAGTGATTTGCAAAATGTGTTAAGCGTACATGGATTTATTGAATATTAAAATTTGATAAAAAAAAACATTAAGGTATTCAATTTGAATAGCAGGGTGAGGAAGTAAATAATTAAATAAATAAATAAAGGGTGATCCAGGTAAAGGTACTTTTTTCAATAGCCTTTTTTTTTTGACAGATCATTCAATTTTATTACGAAAATTCACGTTCAGTAAAGAATGTGTTTCGCGCGCTTCGCTCAACTTATGGTCAACATAATCGTCCCACTGAGCGTACTATTCGCAACACCATCACCCATCTTGAGACACAACATTCATAATTGGATAATAACCGACCGAATAGAACACGCCCAGCACGCAGAGAAGAAAATATAGCGGCAGTAGCTGAGAGTATACACGAAGACAGCAGAGAGTTACTGCGGCGCCGTTCGCAGCAACTCGGACATCGCTTCGCTCTATAGGCTCTTGAAAAGTTCCAAAAAGGTTCCATTTCTAGTTCAATGGGTATGTAAACAAGCAAAATTACCGCATTTGAGATGAAGAGCAGCCTGAAGGGATTCAAGAGCTGCCATTTCATCCAGAAAAAACAACGGTTTGGTGTGGTTTGTGGGCCGGTGGAATCATTGGTGCATATTTCTTCAAAAATGATACCGATGAGTACATAACCGTCAGTGGCGTGATTTATCGTGCCATAATAACCAACTATTTGATGCCTGAAATTGAAGCTCGTGATCTCCGCGATATTTGGTTTTAACGCGAGGGCGCCACTTCCCACACATCGCATCAATCAAGGGATTTATTAGGGAAGTCTTCGGTAAGCAGATAATTTTACGTTTTGGGCCGGTCAATTGGACACCAAATCGTATGATATCACACCGTTAGACTTTTTCCTGTAAGGATATGTAGAGTCTAAAGTCTATGCAGACAATCTCGCTTCGATTCAGGCCTTGGAGCAAACCATCATGCGTGTCATTCGCCAGTTACAAGTCGAAATGCTCGAATCAGTCATCGAAAATTGGATCCAATGGATGGACCATCTGAGACGTAGCTACGGCCAACATTTGAAAGGAATAATCTTCAAAAAATAAATGCGAAAGAATGTTCTTTCGAATGATAATAAACATTCCCCATTACATTTGAATTTTCTGTGTTTTTTTCTTTAAAGAGTAGGGAACCTCGAAAGTTTAAGAGTTGGAAAAAATTAGGGTCGTTAGAAGGTTAAACTATTCATTTTAAACAAAATTTTTGTATTTAGAGCTTTAAAGTCCAAAATAATTTTTTTTTACTAAAGGTGTTTTTCGCTTGGGTTTTGTTTGAACACAGGCAGTCATTGGTTTCAAATCAATAAGTTCAGTAAAATTTTGGGATTTTTGACTCGAAATATGGCTGAATCCTATGGTGACGATTTTTATTTGATTTTACTTTCCAAACCAAAAATCTCAGGTGGTAGGTGTCGAGCGACATTTTCGAGCTTTACTATGGGAACATGATTCGAAAAAAGACTATCTGGAGCCTCCATGCTACGTGGGAGTGTTTTAATTACGCGAATTGAAGATAGAGAAGAAGCTAAAGGCGAGGCCCAAAAGTGTAAAGAACCCAGTAGCTATTCTATAAGCAAGCATTATGTTTCTAAAATCACTTGACAGATGGAAAATCCTCGTATTTTCTTCTGCGTTTTTGTAGCCGCTATAATATGCTATTAAAATTTCTTGTATGAGCCCCAACTAACTTTGAAATAACCTCCTTTTGCAGCGAATGTAAACCATATTCCCTCATTTTCGATCCCATTGTTATGTCACCTGTCAATAAATGAAGAATCTACTCAATTACACTTTTCTCTTAAATTTCGTCTTCCACTTCATGACACTGTAGTCAGGAATCGAATTAATATCGTGATTAAGCGTAAGGCTTTTACTTACAGCTGCATGACTGTAAGAGTGATTTTTAAGCCATTTTTCGTCAAAAAAAAATCATTAAAATTTCTCATAGCTTCTGATCAACTTAAAATTCGGAAGAAGCTTTATTTAAAGCAATCATTTTATAACTGAAAATACATTTCAAGGTAATCTATTTTTCTTCACTCCCTATCAACCGCTGTTGACAGACAAAATGTTAAGTCAAACTTTAGACATAAATCAGTAAAAAAAATTGTGTCAAAGTCATTTCTGGTAGTCGCAAACTCTCACCTCGAGTATTCAACATACAATAGGTGACCAAAAATTATTTCTGAAAGCTAAAGAAAGTTAAGGGTGACTTTAGGTCGGAGTGAGTATACATGTATTCGTACATACATATATACACCAAAAAAACTCTGTAAATAATACTGTATTAAATGAATTACATAGTATACTTTGACATGCCAAGCTACACACACATACACATCTGGTTGACCAAGTGAAAGCGATAGTCATGAACCGCAATTAGTTTCCGCTACGGAAATGCAGCCAAAAGGTGCCATAAATCGCTAGCCATATGCGAGAAGGAAGTTGTGTAGAACTGACAAAGAGTGGAAAAGTTAAAAAAGCAACAACAACAAAAACTTTGTATGTGTATTTTTGTTTGAATTATTATTATTCAGTTTCAGCGAAGAAATAATATTTGCACAATACCCACATATATATACACATATATGTGTGTGAGGTGAGGTGTATGGTTGTATGGCTGGAAGAGTATTAAGTTTTTATCGCATCAAATTTGTTCAAAAATAAGAATTTGAAATATATATGCTTGGGTGTGGTTGAAGAATTTGTTATGGCGTGCAGGAAATTTTTAGAGTTTTGGCGTGCCTTAGAGATTAGTGTTTCCAAAAGATTATTAATGCTCTAACAATGTAGAGCTTTTTTATGGGGTTAAAATATTTTTCTTGAACATATTTAATCTATATTTCCTTTAAATATGATCATTTTTATTTAAAAAAAAATATAAATTTTTTATTTTTTATTTATTGGTGTGCCAGTGCGTATACGTAACTGAATTTATTCTACACGTAAATTAAATAAAATTGTAATTATCAGTGTTTGTAAAAAATATATTATTGAAAGCTCACATGGAATTTTACAACTGTTTTTTCTGTGAAACTAATAATTTGGCACATTTTTTGGAAAAAAAATTATTGAAATTAAAAAAAAAACTTTTTCACGAACTAAAATTCTGATTCATTTGACATTAAATACAATCACCCGCCTTTTGTTGCAAAAACAGCAGAAAAATCCATTTAAAAATGCGAATTTTACAGGCCAATTGAAAATTCCCCGGTCTACCAGAGTAAGACACATTTTTTGTGTATTCAACGTAGTTCCCTTCATGGGTGATACACTGATAATAGCGATCCTCCAATTTTTGGATAACGTTTTCGTAGTACGAATGGTACTTTGCTTCAAAATATGTCTCAGTTTCGGTGCTCACCTGTTAATTGGACGATAATTTCTTCCCAGCGAGTATTCTTTTGAGATGTGAGAACAGAAAATAGTCGTTGGGGGCCAGATATGGAGAATGTAGTGGATGCAGAAGCAATTTGAAGTCACATTCATAGGTTTTTGCGCTCAATTGCACTGACTTGTGACACGTTGCATTCTCCTGGTAAAACAGCAGTTTTCCTTTCTTCAAATGCGGACGTTTCTCGCCAATTTCGTCCTACAAACGTTCCAATAATACTATGCAATAGTCGCTGTGGATGGTGCTTCTTTTTTCAAAGTATTCAATGAAAATTATTCCATGCGCATCCCAAATACAGATGCCATAACCTTGCCAGGCGACTATTGCCTTTTTCCACGCTTTGGAGCGGGTACATCGTGTGCAGTGCACTCGAATGACTATAGATTGGACTTCGGAGTGAAATTACGGCGCCAAGTTTCATCCATTATCACATATCGATGCAAAAACTCGGATTTATTACGCTTGAACATCTCCAAACACTGCTCCGAATCATCAACTCGTCGTTTTTTTTTTTTTTGGAGATCTCACTTTTGCTCTCGTGGTACCCAATTTGCGCAGCGCTTTCCCATACCCAAATACTCGTGAACGATATGATATACACATTGAGTTGATATCTTTAGGGTGCCTGCTATTTCATTCAATTTCAATTTACGGTCATTCAAAATCATTTTGTTGATTTTTTTTATATTTTCGTCGGTAACAACCTCTATTAGATGTCCAATTGCGTTCACCGTCTTCGGTGCTCATTTCACCATGTCTAAACATAGCATACTCATCCTTGATGATTGATTTTCCTAGGGCAGTGTCTGGAAGTTTGTCATCAAGCCAAGTTTTTGCTTCAACTGTTTTTTTTTTTTTCACTTCAAAAAGCAATATTCTATCGACACGCGAAATTCCTTTTTATTCATTTTTTTATAATAACAAAAGTTGAATTTCACTCAAAATGCTGTCATTCATAAACTAATGATCTGTGAGTTAAATTTTAAAATAATTAAAAAAAAAGTAATGATTAGAGCCACAGTGCGTATAAGTAACTTAAGGAAATTTACTGGCAAAATAATATATATCTCAAAAAAGTTAAAATCGGTAAGAATTATATAAGTTAGTTGATATGTAACGCAAATTTTTTTAATAAAATTATATTTCAATTAATTTTTATTTATTTTTTATTACTTTTATTTTAGTATTTTTATTGTAAATTTTTTTCATTGAATTTAAAAAATAGTAAAAATTCCATAACAATTTTTTGAAAAATTAAGTACTTTTTTTTATACCAAAAAACCACTCTACTAACTACTAAATATATATATATATATATATATATATATATATATATATGTATATGCTATCCTTTTATACATTCTCGCTCGCCCAAATGCTGGCGTGTCATGTCATAAATACTTTAAAGTGACAGCCTTTGCGTGCCCTATTTGTTGAATGAATTTAATTTGCAATATAGACTCATAACTAAGCCACACACAGCAGAGCCAAAGAAAGCTAAATGCACTGCAAACAAACAAACTTGACTGACAGTGGACTAGGCCACTGGCGAGCGCCAGGCGGAGGAAGGTAAAAATGCAAAAACAAGGGTATGGTCAGCCTGTGGCTATGTATGTATGGCTGGCTGTGTGTGAAATCTCAAAGAGGCCACATACTTGTCAATCCCCCGACGGCGCGTTAAGCAAAGAAACTCATATATTTGTATATGTCAAAGAGGTTATAAAAAAAAATAAAAATAAAAAAATAAAAATAAAAGCACAGTGGGACAAAGGAACATTACAAGGGGAATTGAATATATTTTTGAAATATAAAATTAAACAATTTTATTTCTGAAGGAAGTAAGAAGCTATGTTTTATGCTGAGTATTTTATGATGAGTGAAAAAATGTAGGAAATTTCCATGCTTGCAGAGTTTTTTTTTATTAATTTATTGAAATTTTGAATTTTTTATATATTTTATTCTTTTGGTAAATTAATTTTTTAATTAATGTTGAATTATCTGATTTTTTTACACTCTTTCTTATTTTCAATTGGATTTCGAATACCCAAAATTTTATTTGCTTTAATTATATTTTACAATTTATAAAGAATTTTTGGCCTTTTTTTTATCATTAATATAGCAATATCTAAGTTTTTTAAGCTGTTCAGTGCCAATTATGTGCCTAAATTGTCGGACTGAGTTCGTATTTGACTAATATTTGAAAAAAAAAAAAAAAAAAAAAAAATTATTATTACAATAATAATAAATAGAATAAAAAATTATGCCGGATGAAATTAAGCCATTGAGCGTCATGCTACTAAATATTTCAAAACAAATTTTCTTTAATAAAAATATGCAAATTTTTTTTAGTGTGGAAAACTGCTCTTTCTTCCATAAAAAAATGAACCTTTGGGCTCAGCATGAATATATGAAAATACTAAAAATTATAATTAAAAAAAAAATATATTAAATTAAAAGTGAGTTGAATAGTCCCCGGTCTGACACATAGATGGCGCTACTAGAATTAAATGCATATGACTTTTATTTAGGCCTAACCTTCAAAAAAGCGAGTATAAATTTCACAACTGCCAGATCATTAGTTTGTGACTTATAGCATTTTGAGTAAAGTAACTTTTGTTATTGTGAAAAGGTGGTTAAAAAGGAATTTCGCGTGTTGACAAAATATTGTTTTTTTTTTTTTTTTGGAGGGGAAAAATACAGTTGAAGCAAAAACTTGGCTTGGTGGCGAGTTTCCGAACACTGACCCAGGAAAATCAGCCATCAAGGATTGGTATGCTAAGTTTAGAATGACCTTGGTATGACAAGTGAAATGAGCACCGAAGACAGTGAACACAGTGGACACCGAAATGTGTTTCTTACCGACGGAAACATCAAAAAAAATCCACAAAATGATCTTGAATGACCGTAAATTGAAATGGAATGAAATAGCAGTAAACTGAAAAGATATCAGCTGAACTGTGTACATCATATCATGCACGACTATTTTGGATATGAGAAAACGCTGTACAAAGTGGATGCGACGTGAATTCATTTTTCTCATCAAACACAACGACGAGTTGATGATTCGTAGCAGTGTTTGGAAATGTTCAAGCGTAATAAACCTGAGATTTTGCTTTGATATGTGACAATGGATGAAACATGGCTTCGCCATTTCACTCTGAAGTCACATCAACAGTCATCCGATTGGACTGCATACGAGGCAGCCGCTCCAAGGGTCAAAAAACGCAACAGTCGGCTGGCAAGGTTATGGCGTCTGTATTTTGGGATGTGCATGAAATGATTTTCATTGACTACCTTGAGAAAGGAAGGACCATGAACAGTGACTATTACATAGCGTTATGGGACCGTTTGAAGGACGAAATCGCTGAAAAATGGCCGCATTTGAAGAAAAAGGAAAATGCTGTTTCACCAAGACAATGCACCGTGTCACAAGTCAGTGCAATCGACGGTAAAATCCATGAATTTGACTTCGAGTTGCTACCGCATCCACCGTATTCTACATATCTATTTATTGTTCTCCGATCTCAAAAGAATGCTCGCTGGAAAGAAATTTTCATCGAATGAAGAGCTGATCACCGAAACTGAGATTTATTTTGAAGCAAAGTACCAATCGTACTACGAAATTTTTATTGAAAAGTTGGAGCCTAGTGAGTTGAGGAGAAATTATAAAAAAATTCTTAAAATATTAAAAAAATTCCCTCGAAAACCGTATTTTAATTTTTTTTTCAAGATTTTCGCTTAAAAAGCTTTCTAGCCCACTGTGCATGCCCCCAAAAGTAGGTACGTAAATTTGCTTGCAGCTAGAGTGCAAATGGCAGTGCAATGCGTTGTAAGCCTGTTGAAATATGCAACTATGTTTGTAAGGACTTGTAAATTCAGTTGTATGTACGAGTATATCGCATGCTAAGCTTGTAACATGAACTACAAAAATAACAACAACAACAGATTTGCATGTCATTGTCACTGACATGCATTCTTACCATACGCGCTTACTGTGTCATGCCACAAACTGTGGTATAAACAAGACGACGGGTCGTCGTCATTTCACCTGCCACAAAAAGAAAAAAGAGAAAAACCAAAGCAAAGCAAGAAAAACAAAAGAGAAAAAAAATTAACAAAAAATTAAAAAAAATTCTTCCAAAAAAAAACTCATTTTAAAATAAAATTGCACTTTCGTGCATAGCTGAAACGGAAGTGCACATATGCCAGCAGGAAATATCTATATACAAGCCATATACACTGTTGCACATACACATATGCATATTTCTTTGCACATGCAACATGCATTGTCATGCAGCTTTGGTTGTGGTGGAGGTGTAGCGACATCAACGTGACAGCGTAAAAGTGTTGGTGCAGCAAGCTTGCCGCACAGCTGAGCGCTTTTAACATATATCTATGTATGCGTGCATTTAAAGCATAAATATGTAAACAGTGCAACGATAAATATTGTGTGTGCTGCATGTCACGCTACGCCACGCCACACAAATGTGCCACTTTATTAGCGCAAGAGAAAAACAGAGCAAAAACACACACAAAGTGTGTCAGTTTTATGAGATGATTATGTACATACGCACATACATACATATATATGTATATATTTGTATGTATAATATGTACGCAGAAGTTTCACATAAAATGACATAATGTTCCTGCTGTTCCATTTCATAGTTGAGCAGCCAAAAACGTGTGGTTTTCGTAAAGTAATTCTCTGGCAGTTTTTGTTCTTTTCTCCAAGGATGTTTTAGCTTGGATTTTGAAATTGAAAAGAAAAACAGTTAACTTAAATAAGAAAAGCTTTAACAGTTGTAGTATCAAAAGAACTGTTTAACTCAGAGATTCAAATAGTACTAAAAAGTCATCAGTTTAAAAGATAGAGAGAGTCGAGAACGTCAAAATCAAAAAAAAAAAAACAAAAAAAGAAAACAGAATGGAGTCACACTCAAGGGCGATCAAAGTAGAGGTACTTTTTTCAATAGCCTTCTTTCATTTCATCATGGAAAGACTTGAAGGCCTGAAGAACGTTTACAAATAATTCAACTTCATTACGAAATTTCACGTTCTGTAAAGAATGTGTTTCATGCGCTTCGTTCAACTTATAGTCAACATAATCGGCCTACTGAGCATAATATTCGCCACACCATCACCTGTCTTGCGACTCAGCATTCATTACTGGTTAATATTCGACCGAATAGACCACGCCCAGCACGCAGTGAAGAAAATATAGCGGCCGTAGCTGAGAGTGTGGAGAGTTGATTCGGCGCCGTTCGCAGCAACTCCGACTGACGTATGAAATGACTTGGCGCATTTTACGTCGAGATCTCAAATTGAACAAAATACAGCTTGTGCAAGAATTGAAGCCGCTCGCCCTACCCAAGCGACATCGCTTCGTTCTATGGGCTCTTGAAGTTTCAAGAAGATTCGACGTTTTCCAGCCAAATTTCGTTCAGCGATGAGGCCCATTTCTGGCTCAATGGGTATATAAAAAAGCAAAATTGCCACATTTGAAACGAAGAGCAACCTGAAGAGATTCAAGAGCTGTCATTTCATCCAGAAAAAACAGTGGTTTGTGGGCCGGTGGAATCACCGGTCCAAATCAAATGATGCCGGTGAGAACGCAATCGCCTATGACGGTCGTTATCGCGTCATAATAACCGACTATTTGATATTTGAAATTGAAGCTCGTGATCTCCGCGACATTTGGTTTCAACAAGACGGTGCCACTTCCCACACATCGCATTCAATGGATTTATTGAGAGAACACATCGTTGAGCAAATAATTTCACGGTTTTGGCCGGTCGATTGGCCACCAAGATCGTGTGATATCACATCGTGGGGAAGGACTTTTAAAAAAATCTTAGAAAATTATGATTTTAACATAAAGAGTTTAAAAGTAAGGAACTTGAGGCTTTACTGGGTCAAGATCCGTGCCATGCGCAAATCGAACTCGCCGAATCATTGTGATTGACTCAGATACAACTTCATTTCAGTTAAAGAAATTTATATTTAATCCAAAGCAATGAAATTGACTTCCATAGGAGCTGAGGTCGAGGGATATCGAAAGGCGAATTTTCACCACAGAAATACTACTTAAAAGACATCAAAGTAAGGGATTTTTGCACCAGATCGTGACTGGGGATGCAAAGTGGATAAACTGCGATAACGCCAAGAAGGAAGAATACTATGCCAAGCCTGGTGAACCTATTCCAATATCGTCCACATTGACACCAAAAAGAAAAATTGAAGAAAAAAAATCCACCGTTCAAAGGTCATGCATGCTCTGCCTATGGAGAGACTACGAGCTGCTGAAACTGGTCGAAACTATTAATGCAAAACTTTATCTACTACAACTAATGAATCTAAGTCGCGCATTGCGCAAAAATTGGTCAGAGATGAGTGAAAGACTTAACCAGGTGATTTTGCAACATGACTCGGTCCCATGCGGCTGCAAAATGGTAAAAACTACATGCAAACGCTGAAATGGGTAGTCTGACACCATCCGTCGTTTTCTGCAGAGCTTGTTCCTTCCGACTACTGGCTTTTTCGAAGGCTACAAGACTATTTGGGGATAACCGGTTCGGGATTGTGAAGAAATCGAAAAAAGGCTCAATGATTGGATCGATGACATTTTTGATATTTTATTAGAAAATAATTAAATTTATGTATTTTCTTACTTTTTTCAATAATAAAAATTTTTTTTGAACACAAGCAAATTGCTTTTACATCGAAAATGATTTTTTTTTAACTTTAATGACCTTCTTACCTTGCTCATTGAAGTAGTTATTTTCCGCCTTTCTGTGTAAAAATCTATTCGTCGTTTACTTTTTAATTGAATAAAACTTATAAATAAATCCAATCGAAACTTTTCCTTTTAAAACTAGCTCAACAAAGGATTTTCATTTGCTTTTTTCCTAATAATTTCTTCCAAACTATAAATCATCGCATTCTCAATGTAATTACAAGCACTTAAGCCATATAAGCATAATTCGCTTGAAACTCTGGAGCAAATAGTAGCAGCAAAGCATACAATTAGCACGAAAAATACACAAAATATGCGATAATTACAGTTTTTTTCACACAAAAAAGGCACACAACGGCAGTGAATGCACACATATACATACACACATAGAAAGTTTAAGCAAATTATTAAAAGGAAACACACACACGAATACACAGGGATTTACAGGGGAAAAGTAGCAAGCAAGCAAATGAGAACTCTTTACCAACCAAATTGCCGCTAAAAAAGCAAACAGAAACCATCACAGCAGCTTACCGCACTCGGAAAAAAGTCAATTTCTTAGTACAAAATTTCACTAATGAGTGGCCTAGCAGAAAGTCGCGCCTTTTTTGAGTGCCTTGTGGCGCCACCGAAAATCCAAATGAAAATACGCATTAAATGGAAGAGCGTAAATTGGAAGACAAATGCTATGCAAAGTTGAGGTCAAGTGTTTGCCTGTGTTGTGCTGTTGAGCGCAAAAGAGTTTCAGTTTTTTTTTGCTCCACAATATAATTAATTATAAAAATTTTGCCAAACATGGTTTGAAAAAAAGCAACGCTTTGTCAAGTCGCAATTAAAGGCAAAGGGGTGAAGCGGAGATTTTCTTGTTAAGCCCCTTAAGTGGGCTGAATATACATATATAATCCAAGCTTTGTTTAACTCAAATAAATCTATTTCGAAGTGTAAAAAAATTTATATAAAATTTGTTTGATTTTATATAAGACTGAAGGAAATTCCTATCGGCTGTGGCATTTGTCAATAGTTTTCTCCATTTCTTTCTTTTACAAAATTTTCTTCCATAGAAATAAGAGCAAAAATATTACTTAAATTTTTTTTTTTTTTTTTGTTGGATTTTTTGTGAACAATTTTCTCCCAGAATTATGTAGGCGAGTGCAAAGCAGACTTAACTGCCAATAGCATTAAATATTTATGCTGCTTACAAAGGATTATCATTATGCTGGAGATGACACGTACGCACGTAGCATGTGCAGACAAGAGGCACAAATTTTTTGGGTTTTGAAAGAAATCTTTTTTGTATGTAAAGATGCTAAGTTATAGACAAAATCTTTAAACTGATTTTTTACAATTTACCATCGTTTTCTTGCTTTTTTTTTAGGGAAAATCTGTTTCTTTTCTTTTTTGTACAGTTTTTTAATTAATTTAATTTAAACAGATATAAAACTATGTATTTTATTTTAATATATTTTAACGAGTGAACCATTTCGAGGTTCCGATCTTTTTTAAAGAAAAAAGCACAGAAAATTCAAATTTAATGGGGAGTGTTTATTTTTATCCGAAAGAACATTTTTTGGCATTTATTTTATGAAGATTATCCCTTTCAAATGTTGACCGTGGCCACGTCTCAGATGGTCCATCCGTTGAGTACAATTTTCGATGACTCGGTCGAGGAAATTATCTGCTCCCCGAAGTATTCCCTCAATAAATCCATTGATTGATTCGATGTGTGGGAAGTGGCGCCGACTTGTTGAAAGAATGAAACAAAATGTTGCGAAGATCACGAGCTTCAATTTCAGGCATCAAATAGTCGGTTTTTATGGCACGATAACGATCGCCACTGACGGTTACGTTCTCACCGGTATCATTTTTGAAGAAATATGCACCGATGATTTCACCGGCCCACAAACCACACCAAACCGTTGTTTTTTTCTGGATGAAATGACAGCTCTTGAATCTGTTCAGGTTGCTCTACGTCCCAAATGCAGCACATTTGCTTCTTTACATACCCATTGAGCCAGAAATGGGTCTCATCGCTGAACAAAATTTGGCTCCAAAACATCGGATATTCGTGGAACTTTTCAAGAGCCCTTAGAGCGAAGCGATGTCGCTTGGGTAGGTCGAGCGGCTTCAGTTCTTGCATAAGCTGTATTTTGTATGCTTTCAATTTAATATCTTGATGTAAAATGCGCCAAGTCGACCCATACGTCAGTCCGAGTTGCTGCGAACGGCGCCGAATCGACTCTCCACGGTCTACGTGCACACTCTCAGCTACGGCCGCTGTATTTTCTTCACTGCGTGCTGGACGTCGTCTATTCGATCGAATATTATCCAATAATGAATGCTGGATCTCAAGATGGGTGATGGTGTTTCGAACAGTATGCTCAGTAGGCCGATTATGTTGAGTTGAGCGAAGCGCGCGAAACACATTCTGTACAGAAAGTGAATTTTCGTAATAAATTTGAATGATTTGTAAACGTTGTTCAGGCGTTCAAGTCTTTCCATGATGATGAAAAAATAATATGACAGCTTGACACGTCTCACGCGTAGTCTGTCAAAAAAAGGCTATTGAAAAGAGTACTTGGATCATCCTTTATAATAGAGTTCTTCATTGCAGATGCTAACGCAGGATAGATAAGTCTAATGTGTAGCCGATGAGATAAATGTGTAGCCGAGTTGAACGATTTTTATTATTTCAGATTTTAAAAATTTTAAAAATTATGAACTTATGGAAACGATTGATCAATGTACTCTAACCAACTTTTTTTTACAAAAAATACTACAGAAGTAATTTTCATTTAAAAAAAATTCAAACGAAATTCATTTCACACTCATCGTCATCATTAATCTCGATTAGTTTGAATTGCATAATACCGCTTAATGCGTGCTGAAAGGCCATTTCAAGCGATTTGTTTCGCATTACTTTCACTGCCTCTTAGTTCCCTTTGACATACATACATACATAAATCATAATTTGCCATATACTCATATACGAATTGCGTATACGAATTTTATGGACTGACAGTTCGGCTTAGTGAGTCATTGTGACCTACTCTTGGCCGTCGTGTTAACGGTTAACGGTTACTGTTGATATTATTGTGCGTGTTGTTGTTGCGCTGTTTTATGTTTGTACTAGTTTCTGAACTTTATTCAGTGTTTTTTTATGAGTTTTTCACTTTCATGTCAGAGGGAGAGAGAGTGAGAGTGAGAGAGAAAGAGATAAAAAGAGAGCTTCGTTTTTATTCAACTTTTTCCATTTACAGTTTATTACTATTTTGTTTGTGGTTTTCACAAAACCCCATACAATGCATACACAAATAGTCACAAACATAAATCATCATTTTACCGCATTTATCACAATAATTTATCAAATTATTTTCAAAGCAAATGGAATTGAAAAGCAGAAGAATTTTTTTTCAAAGATTTTGCACTGAAATGTACGTTTTCAACTATTATTTATGCGATTTGTGGCGCCCTTTAAGTGCGAATTTGATAAATTATTCCTTTAATGAAATACGAAGGCTATTCTGATTTCAATTAAATTAAATATAATTACAATTAAAATTTAATTAAAAAGTGTTGTCCACTAAAAAAAATTAAAATTAAAGCTGTTTTTAAATTTTTTAGAAAAATTATAATATAATAATAGATGTAAAAATGCACTTGAAAATTTGAAAATTTTTAAGTAAATAAAAAATAGGAAAAAAATTATAAAAAATAGAATTTAGTACCAATTTCATTAAAATTTTTTTTTATTACAACTGAATAATTTTGAAACGTTATTGTGCAATACCTTTTCTTGCTTCTAAATATACGGTTACAGTTGCAAGACTATACCAAATTTCTACTCATGGGACCTGGTCACACACCCTTGAGCAATTCATGTGCGAGAAGGTTTAGGTCACGTCTAAAAGAGTGGGAGTTTTAGTGAAGCCACTTCAAAAGTATTCAGTTTGAGGATTCATTAGAGTCTTTTTGCAGCGTCTATCCACCAGAAATGGTGCAGAAAGCGAGCTTCTATCCTCTTTGCCATGATCGCTATATAAATGTGACCTATAATTTAGGCCACCCAGCACTGGTCTCGGGATCCAACACCTAGAAATTAGCTCTAATGAAAAAGCACAACAAGTCTCGGATAAGACACCCCACTTCTGATTATGACCACTGCAAACATTTTATGGACCACGATTGAAGGGCATTTATCTGGAATTTCCGACTCCTTAATTAGGAAGCAGCCACTAAAGGAGATGAGATAAGAAAGGAAACGGGTAGACCCTAGTGATGTGCTGGTATAATGCAGCGGGTGAAATTAGCCACAATCCGTATCACACAGAAAGAAGGCTGACATAGCCAAGAACATCTTCTAAAAACGCTTGGGACGCATTTAGAAATGCTGTCACTGCCCCGATATACAAATTTTACTTGGAGATTTCAAGATCAGGATGAACAATGAATAAAGAAGTGATAGGCGCATCACTCGGAAAATGTAAGATCCACGATGAAACCTCTTTACATGATGTGCGGTTGATCGACTTCGCCGGAGCCCGAAATATGACCATCTGTTGTAATACCAGTTTCGAGCATATAAAAATTCCATCAAGCTTTTTGGCTGGGACCGGATTAAAACACGAGGAACTAAACTGATTGTGATACGCGGAAGACAAGTCTCAAGTGTTCTAGATGTGCTTACGTTCTTTTTTTTTTTTTGTGGCCGCAATAGCCGAGTGCTAGCATTGCATACTACAATTCGCAATGACTGGCTTCGAGTTCAGGTTCAAGCAACATCCAAGGTTATAGAAAATGAATTTTTATAATTGAGGTCGCCACACGGCAGGAAATGTCAAGCCCTCCGTGTGTATTTCTAACATGAAATAAAAGTTCGTCATAAAAATCCATCGGCCGTTCGAAAGCGGCTTAGAATAAACTGTGTGTCCCTCATTTTGTTGATAAAAATATCAAGACACAAAATTAAAAATTGGAAGAGGAGCAATAAAGATGCTCACCCACCTCTGTGTAACAAAGAATGTTCATCAACAAACACAGACAGCTGACAGGTGTTCTTCTCGACTCGCACTCTTGCTCTCTAAGAGCACTTGTCAGGAAATCGATATGAGGGAACTGTGGAAATCAGAGAAGAAATGCTTGAGAACGCAGAGTTTGAGAAGCTAGCCGGCAGGTCTATTGCTAAAAAATTCTGTTGAAAAATTCGGAGTCTCAGTCCAAAAGATTTCATCTCTAATCGTTAACGATGAAAAAAAGTTCCACTACCGGCTGTGAAGAATTTCGAACAGCAATTCAGTAATGGAAGAGTACCTTTCAATGAAGGATACCAGCATTTCAAGCAGTATAAAAGCTTTTGATCCAAAAGATGTTAGAATTATCAGAGTCTTAAGTCCTTTGAACAGCTATGAGTGTCTTTTCTGGTTACATTTCCTTCGGAATGCCCATAAATACGGCTAAAACCTGCCTCTATATGTGATGTAGACTAAAAGTTTAAACAGGCTTCAAAGACTGTTTTAATAGTTTTCAAAAAAATAAAAAATTTTATATATAAATTAAAATCTAATTTCATTATTTTTGAAGAAAATGGACATTTTCTAGATCATGTTTTCTCTTAAAATATATCAAATCAAATCTATACCATAAATTCTTTTCGAAATCAAGCTTTCTGTTAGATTTTTCTCGATAATGATTCATATTTTGCTCTCTTTTACAGATCTTCGACATAATGTGGAGTGACCCACAAGTGGGTGAAGGCTGTAAACCAAATGCACTACGTGGTGCTGGCACCTATTTTGGACCAGATGTGACTAAAGAATTCCTAGCAAAATATAAATTGAAATTCCTGGTGCGTTCTCACGAATGCAAGCCGGACGGACATGAATTTACACACAATGGACAGGTAACTTAGGAAGAGAAAAGTAAATTTTACAATGAAGAGGAGAATAAACGAAAAAAAGTGAGCCCAAAAATCGCTTTGGGTGTGTGTCTGTACTTAAATTTCTCAATTAGCAACTATATGTAGACTTCATTTCAAGCTCCTTTGCTCATTTGGTGTGTGACTCTGCTAAAAGTGAAAGTGAAGTGCCTAAATGTAGGCTACGTTAAGACGTTAATAGTGATATGATTACTGTTTTTTTCATATTTTGTTTATTCCTTTTCAGGTGATCACAATTTTCTCTGCATCCAATTACTACGCGGTCGGTTCAAATAAGGGCGCCTACTTGAAATTCGGTCCACAATTGGATACACAATTTGTGCAGTATATTTCAGCGGCATCGAAAACTTCAAAACTATCATTCCAACAGCGTGTTAGCATAATCGAAAGCTCAGCGTTGCGTGAATTGGGTGGACGATTACGTGCGCGACGTGATGTACTTGAAGCCGAATTTGCTAAATTGGATCCAAAGGAAACGGGTATATTGGAATTTCATACAGAAATATAAGAAAAAAATTAATGTTTATCTATATCACTTTCCACCAGGCGCAGTAACAGTCACTCAATGGTCGGATACGATGGAGCGCGTGACGCAAATGTCTTTGCCCTGGCGTTTAATGCGCAGTCGTTTGGCACCACAATTCTCGCAAACCGAGCCGAATCTTGTAAACTATCTGATGACATTGGAGCTGCTCGACACGGATGTTATAGTAAGTGAAAGTATTCAAAATAAATTCGGGTTTAAGATGAAGTTAAGCTTAAGTTGAAAACTTAATATTTCTATTGGAAATAATTTCGATTCTCAATTTGAGAAAAATATCATTCTCAACTTGATTTCACATTGAGTATATACATTTTCTTAAGTTGGATAGTTTCTCCACGGTTTATTGCGAAATCGAAAATGGTTTTAACTTTATCTTACTCAATTAACAGGTGCAAGAAGCAGAAGCCTCGACGAGTGTCACTGATGCGCTCTACAAGAATAAGAGTAGCTTGGAAGCCATCTTCCATATACTCGACAAGGATAATTCGGGTTAGTCTTGGTTGAGAGAAATATGTGTATAAAAATATTTTTTTATATCAATAAAATTTGCTTCTTCTGCTTCTTCCATTAAACAGGTCAAATCTCCTTGGAGGAATTCGGCGAGGCTATAGATTTGTTGCGCAAATATATGCCTACGGCTGGCACTAAAGCCGAACTAATGCATATGTGTAAAATGATGGATATCAATAAGGATGGTTTTGTGGATTTAAATGAGTTCCTGGAAGCATTCCGTCTGTGCGATCAGGCGCGCAAACAAACACAAACATCACGATCGAAGTCATCGAGACGTAAGTGGAAAACAATATTAATTTTTTTGATGGAAAATGAACGAGAGAGAGAGAGAGAGAGAGGGTTAAGAGATCGAAAATGACGAGGGGAATTATTAAATACTAGCTCTCATGCTCTCCGTCAAGTTAGACCTTCTGCTGTGTTAGCTCTAAGGTCGAGCAGGATCTTGGAAATTGGCCGAACTGCTTTTTTTTACTTTCACTTTAAGTATATCGTGGTAGTTCTCACAGGTCGCCCTCTACTTTATCTATTAGGCTACGCTCTCTACCAAACTATTGGTCATAGTGTCACTGTATGTCCAGAAGAGGAGAAGAGGAAGAGCGAATGGGAAAATGTTGTCGTCATAAGCACAAAAATATTCCCCACAGAATTATAGGGTTTTAGTCCCAAACCTCTTCCCACGACAGGTGTGCCTTACATCTGGTAAGTTCTTGAACTTCTAAACTGCAACGTATGGAGCTACCAGCTGCACCAGAGTATTCCATATCAGACTCAAGTGTTTCCTGACGTCACTATCGTTACTAAAAAGAAGCTTAGAAGAGAGTTTTGCAAAACCCTACCAATCTACGCTTCCTTAGAGTCCAGCAGCAGCCATTGGTCTGTGACCGACTTGAGCATAGAAAGCGATACTTTCCAAAGACCTAGTCTAGTTAGATAAGAGTTCCATGGCCCTCATGACAGTTGGTCGGTGTACATACCAGAGTTGAGCCGGTCTTTTACCGGTCAAATGCTGTGTTAGAGTACGAGCCTACAGAGCCTGCCTATCCAACTATCTTTCTCTTTCTTATCAATGTTATAAATGCTCAATGTTTGTTGTCATTGACAGTACTCCTATCGTCTGGGGGTCGTGAAGTGGAGAGGTTAGTATTGAACTGTTTTCTAGAAGAGAGCTTGCATTGGTCCCGACGGAATTAGCATGCTGTTGTTAAAGTATACGGGTCCAATGGCACAAATCCCCAATCTGTCTCTAACCACTCTAATAATACTCAAAATGTGGAAATAAGGTAGCGTGGTTCGGCGAAGGAAAGTCCTCTTGACCAAGAGGAGTAGGGGAGGAGTAATCCTGTTATCCCGTATGAGCCGGGAAGCACATGGCATCGCTTCCGTAGAATGCACAGCAAAACTTTCTAATACTCTAAACTCAGGAAAATTATACAAAGTGTTCCGCAGGGTGGTGCAATCGCGCTGCTATTGTTTAATTCCAACATTTCTAAGTGCCTCCGATGACTGCTCAATATTGACCGCTCACCAGGTTAAACTGCTATCTCTTAAGGTTAATCGGCTTTCTCTCCGAACTTTCCCTTCTGCGAGCCGGCAGCGCCTTGGTAGGAGACAAAGGAACATTGCTCGCAATCTCCAAAAACTAGTCGCTACAGCAACAGCAACAACGTCAAAGTTTTCAAGTTCAGAAATTCGAAAGATCTTAAAAACATATTATTTTTCATTTTACAGATTTTTACTCAGAACTTTTTAAAGTTATTTTCTAATATTAAAAAAAATATAATTATATAAAAAAATTAAAAAAATTGCTTTTCTTTTTTTTATTCACAGAATCCAGCTCGCTGATCGTTGCCGAACTCGCGGAACATCTATCGATACAGAAGCTCACTGAAATGGAAGCTGATATTGATCCAAGAGATCATGTGTCAGAGATAACGAAAAACTAAAATATAAATAATAATAGTACAAGTTACTAATAGTCAAACAACAACAACAACAGCAACAACAACTGTAAAAGTTTGCTAAATTAAAAAATTCATACTTTTTATATAAATATATATCATAAGTATGTATATATTGTACACGTCTAAGTATACTAGAAATAATTAAAAATTATATAAATTTTTTAAAATTTCTTTCTTTAATTTTATTTAAATTTTTATGACGAATTTAAATCTAAGTTCATCTCATTTTATATAGGTATAATTGTATGTATACCCTTTAATAATGCTAGGCACCAACCCACTTAATTTCTTTTTTATGCATGACACATTCAACAGCTCTCAGTTATTATATCATGCGATATTTTTTTTTCCTTTGGCAACGTGTGATATGCTCGTCATTACTTCGAATAATTTTTTTACTTCGATGTTGTTGTTACTTATTTTAAATGCTTGCTTTTTCACTAAATGAACTGTATAAATTTCTACTCCGTCCAAATGCAATTTTTTTGTAACTTTCGTTGTTTAAAAAAATACAATAATAAATGTATGAAAATTGTGAGAAATTACTTTTTTATTGCGACAAAAGAATAATTTAAATTATGTACATTTTTAGATTTTCTTAAATATATGCCAAACTTGAAATTATTTTACAAAAAAAAAATACATATTTATTTTAAAATGTAAATTAAATCTACAAAATGTTAGCTATCCAACAAAAAAAAATCAAAAAAAAATTCAAACAAAAAATTGGATTTACCCAAAACTGAAATTAATAAGAAACAGAAATTAAAAAAGAGTAAATAAAATAAAGTAATAATCAAATAATAAACGTTATCAAGCCAAGCACATCAAATAAAGTATTTTTGCACCCACACCTACATACAGTTACACTATATATATTCATTAACATGCATGTACGTACGTATATTGCAAGAAGAAGAAAAATATGCAAAAGTAATAAAAGATTATATAATACAAAACACATCAAAACATAAAACAAAGGAATAAAAAAAAATTAAATTTTAATTGAAATAAAATAAATTAAATTTAAACAAAATAAAATAAACTAATATAAGGGAAAATTAAATTAAATAAAAAATTATAGTGAAAAAAAAAATTAAAATTAATAAAAAAAAATAAATTAAAATAATAAAACATAAAAAAATAAAAATAAAACGATATAAAATAAGATAAAATTAAATTAAATATAATAAAATAAATATATTAATAACAAAAAATTAAAAAATAAAAAAAAAAATAAAAAAACGAATGAATATAAAGAAGAAATTAATTAAAAAATATAAAAAAAAGAATTAAATAAAATAAAATAAAATAGAGGAATATAAACTCAAAATAAAATATTTAAAGTAAATAAATTTAAACGATTTGAAATAAAATAATATAACGGAATAAAAAAAATTTAAATTGAATAAAAAATTGTAGTGAAAAAATATAAAAAAAAATAAAATAAATTTAAAAAAATTAAATAATAAAAAGTTAAAAAATTAAAATAAAACAAAATCAAAAAATTAAAATAAAATAAAGAAATATAAAATTAAAAAAAAATTAATTAATTTAAAAATAATTAAAAAATAAAGTGAAAACAAAATAAAATAAGGGAAAATAATATTTATTAAAATAAAATTGTAGTAAAAAATAAAACAAAATAAAATAAACTAAAATTAAATTAAACTTAATGAAAATTAAATAAAATTATAGTGAAAACAAATAAATAATTAAAATATAATTAACTAAACCAATAAAAAACTAAATAACATAAAACCAAAAAATTAAAGTAATATAAAATAAAATAAAATAAAAGAAAATGAAATGAAATGAAATAAAATAAAATACAATAAAATGAAATAGAACAAAAAAAATAAAATTAAAATAAATGAAAAAAATAAAATTAAATTAAATAAAATGGGATACAAAAAATAAAATAATAAAAATAAAAATAAAAATAAAAATAAAAATAAAAATAACATAAAATAAAATAAATTTATATAAGATAAAATAAAATAAAATAAAATATGAAATGAAATGAAATAAAATAAAATACAATAAAATTAAATAGAAAAAAAAATTAAATAAAAATAAAAATAAAAAAAAATAAAATAAAATAAAAGAAAATGAAATGAAATGAAATAAAATAAAATACAATAAAATGAAATAGAAAAAAATAAAATAAGATAAAAATAAATGAAATAAAATAAAATCAAATTAAACAAAATGAGATACAAAAAATAAAAAAATATAAATTAAAATAAAATAAAATAAAATAAAAGAAATTTAAATAAGATAAAATAAAATGAAATAATATAAAATAAAATGAAATGAAATGAAATAAAATAAAATACAATAAAATTAAATAGAAAAAATAAAATAAAATAAAAATAAAATAAAATACAATAAAATAAAGTAAAGTAAATAAAAAATAAAATTAAATTAAATTAAGTTGAGGAGTATAAAATTTAATAAATAAAATTATAGTAAAAAAATAAGAGAAAAAAAAATAAAGATATTAAAAATAAATTGAAACAAGGTGACGTAAAATAAAATAAAATAATTAAAATAACATTAATCAAAGGAATATAAAATTAAACAAAATTATATTAAACAGAAAATAAAACGGATTAAAACAAACTGAAAAAAAATATAAAAAATCGTATTAAAAAAAGAAAATTAGATAAATCAATTATAATAAAATGATTGAATAAAATAAAACAATATAAAAATAAAATAAAATAAAATAAATGAAGATAAAATAAAATAAAACAAATTAAAATAAAAATTAACTAAAAATAACTTAAAGAATATAAAATAAAATTAACTAAGATAGAATTAAATGAAGGAAATAAAATAAAATTAAAGTTACATATACAAAATATTCAAATATATAAGTTAAAATAAAGTTGAGGAATATAAAATTGAATAAAATCAAATTCAAGTAAAGAAAATAACTGAAATAAAATAAATTAAAATGAAATAAAATTAAAGCTAAATATAAAATAAATAAAACAAATAAAAAGATATAAAAAATAAAATAAAAAATAAAAATAAATAAAATGTAATAAAAATAAAATAAAATAATTTAAAAAAATAAGAACAATGCAATTAAATAATATAAAATGAAAAAATAAAAGTGTTATTTAATATATAAAATGACAATATAATGAAAAATAATATTGTGAAAAGAAGTGAAATTGACACAAAATTAAGTTAGAAGTCCCGCAAAGCTTTAAATAATGTAACTCTACTTCATACCCAATGTCACCTATAAGCACCATTTTTCAAACAGATTAAACGAAATGCATGTAAGCTAGCGAGGAAAAAAATAAATAAATGAAATTAATTCGGAAAAAAAGAAAAATATTTAGATTAATAAAGAAATATAAAATAAAATATTAATTAATCTTACTACATCTTCAAATAAAAATATGAAATTATGAGTATATATTTCATACTATACACACAAAAATTGGTTGAGAATTTAACTGTAAAAATAATGTAATTTAAGCAAAGTAAAATCATAATAAAAAAGAATTGAAAAACTATTTTTACGCAACTTTATAAAGCTATTTAAATATTATAAATCCAATTTGTATGTATGTATTTATGTATTTTCGGCACCCTCTTTCGATTAGTATAAAAACTTTTGGCATTCTAAACTTAATTAAAATAATTCACTTTTCTAAAGCAAATCCAAAAATCAAAGAATTTAAGCATTTACATAAAGCTAAAGGAAAATATTTTGATAAAAAAAATTTCCATGTTCATATATATGTAAAACTTCATTAAAATATAGGTAATAGCAGCTTAACAAAAATAAGAAAAATATATAAATTTACGATTGATATTTAAGAATTGGGGTGATAGCTAGGCAACTGTAGCTTGAAATGGTAAGAAGGCTTTAATAAACAAAATATTAATTAATACTTCAAGAGCGATTGGAAGGAAATTTTCTATAAAAATATATGTATAAATTAAGTGAAAATAAAACATAATTTAGCTATAGCAGGATAAAAAAATAATAATTAACAAAAAATTTAAGTAAAAATACATTAAATAAATATATAATTAAAAGAAAAGAAAAATTAAAAATTAGTAATTAATAATTAAAACCAGAATATATGTGTACCACAAAAGTCCAACAATTTTATTAATATAGAAAAACTAAGAATTGTGCAACCCAATGTTTTTTTTCTTATTTTTGAGAAAAATAAAATAAATAACTAGCAAATACATATGAGTTAATCAAAAGAGATACTTGTGAAGCATACATTTAATAATAAAAAAGCAAAACACAAAAATTTAAGCTTTTTATGCATATAATGTGCATTTTCATACATAAGGCTAAAGGAAACGACATTCCCCCAAAATATGTGTAAAAAAATATAAAAGGCAAGAAAAAATAAATAAATATATAAATATAAATTAAAAATTATGTACACTTACAAAAAAAAAAAATTACAATTAAAAAAAATTAAAAAATTTTAAATTAAAAAATTTTAAATAAATATTTACTTAAAATAATGACTAAGTCTTTATGTATACTAAATTAAAATTAAAATTTTAAATACAATCTAGTTAATTTTATTAAAAACAAATTAAATTAAGCAAAATATATATAATATAAAATAACACAATTTATAATTATTGCATAAAAATATGTAAAAAAATCTTATGTTGTATAATTTGGATTTTTCTATATCTATTGCCTTGCTTTTTATTTTATTTTTAATTTTATTTTAAATTAATATTTTAAATTTTATTCTGTCTTAATATTTTATGATTTTATTTTGTTTTATTTAATTGAATTAGTTAAGTAAATTATGCAGTTTTGGATTAAAAAAATATTGATTACACTTTTTGTTGTATAATTGTATTTTTACTTTATTTAATTTTCAATTAGATAATTTGTAGATTTTTATATTTGATTTTTTTACTTTATTATGTAATTTTTATATTTTCTGTTTCATTTTTCAAATGTATGTAATTCAAGCTTATAATATTTGGTTTTCAATTTTATTTTATATAATATCTTATTTAATTTAAATTTATTTTCTCTTATTTAATTTTTATTTTAATTGGCTTTATTTTATAAAATTCATCTTTACATATTTTACATTTTCTTATATTATTTCACATTTCATATTATTTTATTTATTTCTTTTGCTTTTATTGTATTTCTTTTCATTTCATTTCAGTTCATTTCATTTTAATTTACTTTATTAAATTTAACTTTTTTTTTAATGTAATTTCTTGTGTTTTATTTGATTTGATTTTTAATTAATTAAATATATTTTATTTTTTTATATTACACTTAATTTTGTATACCTCTTTATTTGATTTTGCTTATGTTATTTTATTTTCCTTTAATTTTTATTTGATTTTAATTAATTTTATTTTATTTTATTTCATTTTATTTTATAATTTATTTTATTTTATTTTATTTTTTTTTTTTTTATAATTTAATTTATTTTATTTTATTTTATTTAAATTTTTAATATTTATTTTTATTCTTTTTTGGGTTATTTTATTTCATTTTATTTTATAATTTATTTTATTTTATTTTATTTTAATTTAATTTTTTAATATTTATTTTTATGTTTTTGTGTTATTTTATTTTATTTTATTTTATATTTACTTTATTTAATATATTTCTATTTGATTTAAATTCGCTTCATTTGTTATTTATTTAATAACCTTTTAAAATATTTTGTTAAATTTTTAATTGAATTTATTATTATGTTTTTAGATTTTATGTAAAAAAAATATATATTATTTTTTTTAAATAAAAATTTAACTTATTTTGTTCTCTGTTCCTTTTTAATTTTTTTAAAATTATTTATTTTTATTTTTTATTTAATTGATTTAAGTTTATATTTTAGTTTTTTGTTTTATTTTTTTCATTTGATTTGTTAAATTTGGAAAATTAAATGAGAAAAATAATAAAAAAATTCCTACGAGATCAATCGAATTATTTAAAAACAACCCAAATTAATATTTAATTATATAAAAACAAAATTTTATGCGAAATTCTATAAAAAACACTTTTTTCGTATCTCTCACCGCCTTGAAACTTTCCAAACTTAACATGACAACTTCCTGTTAACCTATAGTCAATAAGTTTTTTGAAATATAAACAGAAAAACATAAATATATTGGATTGAAATAAAATGTTTAAAGAAATTTAATCAAACACACAGCTTTTTTTCTACTGTTAAGGGAAAATTATTTCAAATAGTTAGTTGAAAAAGGTGGATGAGTATTCGGTTCAGAATTAAAAAGTAGTCCCTCTAGCTGAGAGCATCACTGTAAGGATAATAAATGTTAAACCTTATTATTATTATTATTTTTTTTTTTTTGATTTGAAAACTTGAGATTTTTCAAGAAATTTGTTACTCACAGAGATGACACAGAACAGATGGGAGCGATAAGTTTAATTGGAAAACTACAGCAAATGCTTTCAACAAATTGGTTTTAATTCAAACCATTTTTTATAAAATATCAAAAATATTATTTGCTAAATAATTTGTTTAACTGGTCACCTTAAACAAGTAATTTAAGTTTCCAACCATATTTACCCTCAACGCATCACAGACACCTACCATTTAGAGTACTAAAAAGCTATAATGTCTATATAAGCAGAGCTTTTGCACACTCACGCAGCTTTTTGTTCTAAATTAGCTGCAAAAAACTTACTGAATGTTTTACGAAGTTTTCGCAATGAAGTGCTTGGTAGCTTTTGCAAAAAGCTTCAGAAAGTTAAATGAGCAGCACTTACCGTAGTTTACCGGGTAAGGGGAAAAAGCGTTTATTTCGATTTATTTCATCAATAAATATTTATTTATTCTTTTATTAGCAATACTTTGGTATCATAATTTTACATATTTTAGTATCTTTTATCATGGTATGCATATAGTGTGTTTAATTTTCAAATTTATTTACAATTCTTATAGATTGGTATACTTAGTAAACACTAATAGACATACCCATAAGCTTAAATGCTATAAATAAATATTGTTTTTGTTTCTTAGTTAAAAGCAAATTCATTAGCCGTAAGGATTTTATGGCATATAAGTAAATACTGCGAAATTTCTAGAAACTATTTAACTTAGTTTTTTTATAGTTTTTTTTTAGAAAGATAAAACAACAAACTATATGCTAAAACATCACTAATAGTTCGTATATGTATATGTATTTATTATAGCTTGGTGATTTTCATAATTTTTGGTTTATTTTCTTTTTAAGTATTTTCTTTTTAAATATTTTTTAAACGTAAATAAATTAATTTATTTCAAATAAAATTGACTAGAAAGTTTTAGGTTTTGTTTTGGTAATAAATAAACTCAAAATCGTAAGGCCGCAAATTTTTATTGGACAAATTTGGTTTTTTAATTTCGAAAAAGTTTAAATTATTTGTTTAGTTAATAAAACAATGAGGAAGAGTGACAAAGAATATATATAAAAAAAGATTATAAAAAAATAAAAATTTCAAAAAATTACAATCCAAAAAAGGTAAAAAATATATTATAAAAAAAATTAAAAAGTGAAATAAATTATAAAAATTGAAAAAAAAATTATTTACCAAATAAAAATTAGTAATAAATTTAATTTTTTTAATTAAAAATTAATATCGAAATAGTTTAAATTATTTGTTTAATTAATAAAGCAATATGGAAGAGTGACAAAATGCCAAAAAAAAAAAATAAAAAAAATTATAGAAAAAATAAAAAAAAGTAATAAACAAAAAAATAAAAATAAAAAAATAAAAAAATAAAAACAAAAAAGTAAAAAACTATATTTAAAAAAAAATTAAAAAAGATAAAAAAAAAAATAAATAAAAAATTTTACCAAAAAAAAACATTAATTAAAAAATTTCTTTTTTAAACTAAAAATTAATTTCAAAATAGTTTATATTATTTGTTTAATTAATAAAGCAATATGGAAGAGTGACAAAATGTCAAAAAATATAGAAAAAAATAAAAAAAAAATAAAAAAAATAAATAAGTTAAAAAATAATAAAATATTAAAAAAAAAGTTAAAAAAAAAATTACAAAAATAATTACCAAAAAAAAAAAATTTATAAAAAAAATTTTATTTTCTTTAACTTAAAATTTCGAAATAGTTTAAATTTTTGTTTAATTAATAAAGCAATCTGGAAGAGTGACAAAATGCCAAAAAAAATTAAAAATCATTTAAAAATATATAAAAATAAAACATCAAAAAAGTTAAAAATAAAAATAAAAAATAAAAATAAAAAAATAAAAAAAATTAAGGCAAAATATTTACAAAAAAAAAAACAAAAAAATTATAAAAAAGTTTAATTTTTTTCTTTAATAAAAGCATAAAATATAAACAATTGAAAATTTTTAAAAATTTAATAAGACATTTTTTAGATTATTTCATTAAAATAATTTCATTTACAAAATTTATAAAAATACAATTTAAGCGTAGTAATTATCAATAAATTTAAATTTTTGTTAGTAACACCAAATTTTTGCTAATTTTGAAACATATTAAGAATCTTTTTTAATGCTTAACCTAAAACTTGTTCAAATTTTTTTAATTTAATTTTTGACTTCTATAATTTCTTCATGTTCCTTCGTATGGTTTGTGTATTATTTATTAGAAATATTTTCAATTTTTTCATGCATTTTCTGCTTATTTTTGATTTACGAAATCTAGTTATTTATATTTCATTTTAGCTTTTACTAAATCTACTTTTTTTTGACAATTTCTCCATTTTTTTTTTCTTAACCTATTTGCATAATTTTTTTATATTCATTTGGTTTGCTGATATTTTTTTGTTTCTTGTAAAGATCTACACCTAAAGAGTGCATAATTATCAATTAGTTGATAACATTCGTAGAGGGCAAATAGGTACGAAGTTGAGTGAATATGCAGGTTTTAACAGATTTGTTAGGTTATAATTTTAGTTTTTTCTTTTTTTTCAAGGAAATATAGCAAGAAATTTGTATGGCCTTGTGAAGTGGAGACGTTGTTTTGTTATTAAACATATAAAATAATATAAAATAATAAATAAAATTGATTTGCACGTTTATACCGTAGATGTAGACACGATGTTAGTGTAACTTTCTGATGCCCAATACAACTCTGCTTGCAAACAGCTGTTGTTTGTTTACATTCAAGCATGTGTTAACGTTTTTGTCACTTAATTCATAAGTGGAATATTTGCACAAAATATATGAAACTATTTATATAATTCAGAAGAGCTGATGGGAGGGAGATGAATATTAAAAATTGCGTTTAACAGAAGCTGGAGTGTGTAAACCAATAATTTTCAGCAGCAAAGAACATTATTTTACGTAACAAAGAGCATTATTTAGTTATTTAGTAGAGCAGAATAGTTGGACGCTCCTTAATTTTGCCTTAGTAGCACAGAAAATGGAATGTGATTTTGGATAAAATAAAAAATTACATTGAGGATTAAGTCAAACATCTAGAGATTCACACAAACTCTCATTTGTTGGAATAGATGCGTCGACGAATAACGCAGGAGGAGCAGATATGTAGCTAGATCTCGCCATCCGAATGAATGAGTAAAAACCAGCTTTGTTAGTAAAGGACGAAAAAAGAAGATGATAACGGCTAGATGGATCAAGTGAAGAGCAGTGAACTAGTTTCTTTTGTTATTTTACAGCCGCGTCAAGCAGAATCAATGAGGAAGTGATTCACATGATCCTAATCACGGTGCTGTGACAATTAAACATCCGAAGGCTGGAGGTGTATAGAACCGGTTCCCACATGACAGGGAGTGTTTTTCTTCATTTGGACGAGAAAGTGAAATGAACACTTCAGGGCAATCACAGACAGTAAACTCTGCTGGAAGTCAAATATAGAGCAGAGAAAGAAGAAAACTTCGGAGAAAGATGGGTCTTTCTTCAAAAGTTGTGCTTCAGATCTACTATCTTCAAGATTATCTTGTTTGACGAAGTATCCTTATGATAAAAGTCGCTGGAACGAGCTAATCTTGCAGCTGGACAACACTGCTCTCATCAACAACTGCGGCACTTTACGAACTACTCAAAGACTGTCACTTAACGCCAAGTGTAGTGGTAGTACTATCACTACAAACGTTATTGTGATCTGCTCGAGCGTCAGTTATTACGCATTACGCAGTGAAAAGCTCGAGTTTATCTCTAGCTGTTTAGATTATATCATAATTAATTTGGCGCTTGCCTTCACGGAAAGACTGAATAGGACTAATTACTGAAGGAAAGGAGCTTTTGGCTTCTTCAAATATGTGCCCAAACTTTATGGAAATGTGAGAGTGAGGTTCTCTGTAAAGAAAATCAACATCCGCGGGGATTCTAGCTTCCAGAAAATTGCAGTATTTTTCAGATGGTGGTTGTTACTATCAAAGAAGCAGTGTGCTTTCGGCGAGACAAATTAACATTTATTAAGATAGCCAATCAGCTGATACGCCCTTGAGCTCACATATAGTGGGTTCCGAAATAGTAAAGAAATGATGACAAGAATATACTCTCTAATGTGACGATCTATTTCAGTACTGGACTGCAAACTACAGCGCTCATGAGTTTGTGCATATAAGATAAGTACCACGCAAGAAAGTGCTGCTCTGTCAGCATCCGTTACGTTTCTGGACAGGTTGGCCTTGAACCATTCAGCGAGTGCTGGAGTTACGCTTCAAAATGCATGGTTACGAGGTCCTTTTGAGCGAAGGTGGACTGTGGACGGTCAGAAAAGCTACCTTCCATTGCAAAATTAAAGTTCTCTCACATAGAGGAATCTGGAGAGATATTGTGCAATGGGTATATATGCGGTAGGGCTTACGGTTAGGACTTTTCCCGATCTCCACGGTGTTAGTTGTCTACTAGAAGAGTTGGAATGCTCTATGAACTTGCTTATGAACTGTTTTTCGTTTCAGCGTTGAGGCTGAAAATGCACGAATCGCATACTTTTACCGAGTTGTGGGAAGTAACAGACATTGAAATTAGGCAGATTTTTAGATTTATGGCAAGCACTAAACGATTTACTAAATGGGAAATAACATTCAAAATGGTATAGCGTTCAGAATATTTGAACACTTTGTGCCAACACAATGGACATGTCTTATGTATGAATGTAGACTGACTTTGGACAGTTTTTGTCTTTAATTAATTTCTTTTGTTCTCCACTTCACTGCAAATGAATCGTATATATCTCAATAAATTGGCAGACATTTAGTAACTACAATTATATACTATATATGTATGTATGTAAATACTAATTGTAATATGTTTGTATGCATATGTAAACATTTTTGTCTCAAGGTATTCAAAATGATCTGTGTTATGACTTGGAACACGTTATTTTATGCGTTACACATAACCACTTAGCCATATATATGTAGATTTAAGTATGTATTTACTCATCCTTTTCTTCTTCTTTTCTAATTCCTACAGAAGTACTGATTAATAAATATTTGTTATCAATAATATATTTACAAGGGGGGAGGGGGGTAAACAAAAACAAATGCTTATAATTAGTATTTAATAATTATTGATTATAATCAATTCATGGAACCATAGCCAGCTATTATTAGCCTTCTTTTTCTTCTTCTTCTTCTATTTCTTCTTCTTCTCCTTCTCCTTTTCATCTTACACATAATTATATTGTATTTATTAATCTTACCACTTATGCTTGCTTGCATGTACTCGTAAGTATGCATGAGTATGTTGAATGAGTTCAAATCATAACGAGCTCAGCTCTGCGACGCTTATGCGCTACCACAAAATAATTCCAATTTCTTATTACTCATACATTCGTTTCGATGCGATACGACGAGCTTGGCTCTTTGACTAGACCGCGTGTCTCTAATATTGCACAATCAGCGCTAATACGCTTCAATTTGGCCGCCACCCCTGACGGAGCGGCGGAAGCGGAGGAATGGTGCGTATGCGCAATGCGTGGTTTGACTGTCGAAACATGCTGCGTCGACTTCAACACCGACTCATGCTTGGACTTTTGTTTGGCCACATCATGATCACTCTCACTCTCGTCCGCAAATTGTATATCATCTAAACTGAGTAGGCCGGAGCCCAATTCGGGTGATGTCTTTTTCTCCACTCGCGTTTCCTTCTCCACATACGAGCCCGTCATGGATTCGGTCATCGAATCGGTTATGGAGTTGACCAAGGTGTGTGGTATTTCAGGTGAGCTGCATGGTGTGACACGCGCTGACTCAGTATCCTCTGCGGTGGCTAATGTTGGCGGCGAGCAGCGTATGTTGCGTGCCGATTTTGTGCTACTCAGCTGCTGTAGCGGTATCATGACATCACGGCTACCATTACCGCCACCGCTGCGCAGTGATGAGGTGGAACGCGAATGCTGCTTACCGTGACGCCGTTGCTTGCGTGTGAAATATGGCGTGGGTTGCTTGCTGCCAGCTGTGTTCGTTATGTTTTGCTGCAGCAAAGTGTTTTTCAAATTCATCTCCGCTGTGGGCGAGGTGGCTTTCGAGTGCAGTTGACTGTTCAGTGGTGAGAGTTCATCTGACGAGGGTGTAGTATTGCTGGTTGTATTCGTGCTCGATTCCGTATTGCTGCGCGCGCTCAAGTAATGGCCGTAACGCGGCATTTTGATTTCTTCGTAGAGCGGCTCAGTCTCATCCGGCTCTGGCATGGGTTCGGGCGTCTTATCATCCTCATCGCGCATATCGGTTATAACCTCAAGCGGTGGCACCCAGATGAGTTGCGCCGGATCCATGCCCAAATAGGAACCCGGTGCGGCGCCCGCATTTATCACATTATAATCATAGTAATCCAGCTCGAGTTCCTCCTGATTGCCCAACGAGAATTCGGAGCCGGGTCGTGCAAGTAAACGTTTGCGATTTTGCTTTTCTTTGCTCTCCTTCGGATTGGTGGTGCGTATGGTCGCAGTGCTGACAACGCTCGCAGCGGGTGAGTAGCAGCCCTGGAATTGGGGTAGAGAAAAGAACAACTTAATTTAGTATTAGCATCTCAAGCATATACTTGTAAATTGTGCTAGTGTGTGTAGTGACCTGTTTCAGTGTAAACTCACATTTGTCAGCGAAGCGCTCGCACAACGTTGTACATACTCGCGCAGCGACGAACGCAGTGAATCGCGATCGCTCTGCACGGACTCATCCAAGCGCTGTGTCGAATGTGGCATCAGTGTGCCTGAGGGTCCATAACGATTGAAACGACTCGTGTGTACGATGGGCGGACTGGCGCAAATTGAGCTCATACCCGATGAAATGATCGACTCGGTGTCTTTACCGCTATCTTTGCGTGTGAGTGTGCCGCTACAAATGCCGCTCGTCTCACCGGCGCCCGCGGTAGAGCCCAAAGCCTCGTCCAGTGAAGGTGAACGACTGATGCCACTGACCGACTCGGGCGATTGTGAGATTTCATTGCGTAAAGTCACAACCGAGGTATTGCTGCCACGCTCCTCGTCGCTGCAGGGCGGAAGAGAAAGAAAAAATTAATTTTTTTTTCAGCAAATTAAGTGACAGGCGCGATAAGGGCTCGTGCGAAGTTTTTACATTTTGACACTTTTATGTGCATTTTAAGTGCACTTTTACACACTCGAACACACACACACACACTTACCACTTCACCATGCGTGTTGTCGTTTGTGCATCCTCCTCAATTTCCTCACCCTCATCGGGTTCATTGAATTCCGTTTCGCGTGCCAAATTCTCTGCATCGACACTCTCACGCAGTATGGAGTGACGTAACTGATGCTTCGGACGCATCTTAACCAAATAGATGACCTCCGATAAGAGTGTAGTAGTCGAAATGGCGCGCGATGGTGGTCCATGCAGTGAGCTCATAGAGGCGCGCGGTGTATGCAGGCGTGAGCCCTCATCGCGTCGCCGCGCAACGGCCAAATGGTACTTGCGATAGCGTATAACATATTGTGCGCCTAAAAGCAAGCGTTGGTAAAGAACGCGCAAAAAGAGAGAAAAGAGAAAAAAAAGAGAAAGCAAAAAGAAAATTGCGATATAAAAATTCCGTATTTTTTATTTTTATTTTATTTTTCGGCTCCACAGTAACCAACCAAGCGGCACGATAACCAGTGCTGTGCAGGAAACACTCCCTTTCCGCTTTGGAATTTACAAACTACTCTCAGTTAAATCTTATGGTCTTAGTTTGGTATCTTTTAAAATATATTTAGTACTCGTATATACATAGCGATGGGGGTATTTTACAGACGATTTGAAAAGCCACTAATAGCTACTAAAGCCATTCGTACTTTACCCAAAATCCTGCGATACCAAATCATGTTGTTGTAATAATCTGGAAAATTTCTTGACAGTCAGTTAATGCGTTCAGCGCAGCAGAAATTAAGTAGCTTTGCTTGGCGAGGCACAGCATGCGGGAGTTGAGAACGAATATTGCGGAATTTATTGACCATCAGCTGGGTGATAGTGAAAGCTTAAAAACATTAAAAGGATTAGAAGGATTTAAGGCTTCTGGCGTTGCGCTGCAGCCGGTATCAAAGTGGCTGTGGTACTGTGTAGCGAAAAGGACTAGTCAGCATATTATTTAGTTTAGAATATTTCGAAATTAGTCTTCTTCTAAGTGTTAGTTTTTTGGTATTGAAGTTGTGGTATTGATATTTGATGGGATTGATATTTTAGTATTGATATCCAGTGTAGGGATTTTCGTAGTGTTATTGTGGTATTGATACTGATATTTTAGTATTTCTATTGTAGTGGTATTGATATTGTGATATTTGTACTACAGTGATACTACATTTTGGTATTGATATTATGGAAATGATATTATGCTATTGAAATTTTAGTATAAATGCTGTGATATAGGTACTGTATTCCTGAAATTGTGATATTGATATTATGGGATTGGTAATGTGGTATTAATATTGTGCTAAGCGTATTGTAGCATAAAAATTCTGCTATTGATAATGTGGGTTTGATATTGTAGTATTGGTATACAGTATAGGGATTGCCGTACTGTTATTGTGGTATTGACATTAATATTTTAGTATTTGTATTGTGGTGTTATTAATACTTTGATATTGGTACTATCCTGAAATTTTTGTATTTATATTATGGTACTGGTATTGTGGTATCGGAAATGTGGTATTAATATTGTGGTATTGATATTATTATATTTGTATTACAATCGGGAAATTTTGGTATTGATATTATGGTATTGATATTCTGATATCGGTATTGTGGTATAGGAAATGTGATATTAATATTGTGGTATTTATAATGTGACAAAGATATTGTAGTAAAGGTATTGTGATATTGGTATTGTAGCATTGAAGTTCTGGTACTGATAATGTGGGATTGATATGCGGTTTTGGTATTATAATATTGGTACATAGTCCTGAAATTATGGTATTGAAATTATATTATTTGGATTGCGATATTGAATTTTTAATATTTATATTCTGATATCGATTTTGTGGCATTGGAAAAATGGTACTAATATTATAAAAAGTGAATTAAGTGGTTTCCAATGCGCATAGCTGTATTTTGACATGACTCAAACTGAACTGGCAAACCAAACATGTTTTGTTTTAGCTAATAGTCAGACATTTATGAAAATGGATCGCCTAACAACAGCACAGGGCGTTAAAATTATTGAAACCTACGACAAAAATGGTGATTCAAACGTGGTCCCGTCTCGTGCCTCAAAAGGAAAATTTGGTGCACATAATCGTTGAAACTTTTCAAACAATTAGTAAAATTTTGCTCGTTTCAACTCAAATATCACTGCTGTGAAAGAGAAACTGTAGACGAAGATACGAATGAATCTATTTATCGAGGTTCTCAAGAGCTGGGACTCTCTCACGGCACGTCATGACGTATTTTGCACTTGGACGTACACCTGCATCCATTTAAAGTCGAGATCAGACAACAGCTGAAGCCAGCTGACCATTCACAACGCCGCACTGTGGACCGCGATTTTTCTAAAAAATCTTTCTTCAGCGACGAGGCATATTTCGCACTCAGTGGATATGTAAAAAAGCAAAATTTTCGAATGTGAATGCTTCGAGAATCCTCAAATATTTGAAGAGAGGGCATTACACTCGAAAAAACTTACTGTCTGTTACGCTCTTTGGCTCGGAGAAGTGTTTGAACCTTACTTCTTTGAAAAAGATAACGGCGAGACCGTCTTTACGCGAATAAATCTTTAACCTCTTGAGCATTTGAAAACCAACATGCGTCAAGTTATGGCTTAGATACCGACAAATTTGTGCCAAAAAGTGCTCGAAAATCACCTCATTGGTATTATAGTAACGGTTATATGGTATTTAAGCTGTTAACACTAACCATTACTCACACAATAAATCACTGACCATATCTAAGCGCTTAACTTACTGTATGTGTGTTCGCATATATATGTATGTGTAAGTGCGTTTTGCTCTCTGTTCGCAGGCAACCCTTTCATTTTTGCCATATCCCTTTTTCCCTGCTTGGAAATTCTCCCTTCACTTTTTCACTACTCTATTCTACCAAAAGTCAAATATTTTTGGTTGTACTCGTTGGCGCTCGATGCACCTCATCCACTTCATCTTTACACACTTTTTTCTTCTTCCCACCTTACCTCGCCTGGCCCGCATCCACTTCCGTTTGTGGTTTTTTTTGTTATGTACGGTACTTACCCAACAAGGCGCTGATCAAGATAATGATGCTGGCAAATACCACCGCACTCAAGTGGACCAACGTGAATTGTGAACGACTGAATTTTGGCTTCTGCAAAATGTGGCGATTCTTTGCCGACAATCTGCTGGTTGCGGCGGCCAGTAAAGTTGTTGTTGTCTCATTGCGAGCTGCTGGCATAGTGGCGGCGGTGGTGGTGAACAAACAGCAAGAGAAAATGAAAAAAAAAAATATTAAAACAATTTTTTTTTTTTCAAAAAGTCAACGGAAATATATATATATATGTATGTATGTATGTATGTATATAACTATAGAAAACAGTACAAAAGTCGGCGAAAAGTCACACAAATATAGTAAAGTTGTGGAAAATATGCAAAAGTCAACATCATTAGCATGAAAGTGAAAGTACATTTGTGTGGTGTAGAAGGAAAACCGAAAAAAAACACAAAAAAAAACTGAAATGAAAAGTTAGATAAAAGGAATTACATAAAAAAGTGGATAGAAATTTGTCGCATTCACATTGCAAAATAAACTTATTTTATTAAACTAAAACACACAGACCAAAAAATTCCCGAAAAAAAAGTCGAAAAACAGAAAAATTATATTTGGCGAGAGAGTGAATGATAAAAGGAAACGTAAAACAAATACTGTTGTCACTGATGCCCGTAATGCTGCTGGCGCACGACTCATGAATGAGCAAGAGGAAGAGAAATTTTATAAAACTTGCGGGTTTAGTAAAATTTTGTTTAAATACTTAAATTAAATGTGTTGAAATGAAGAGCTGTGCTAACTAATACAAAAATAAAATAACGAAGAAAGGAATTAAACAATGAATTTGAGTAAATTATTTCCACAACTGGACGATATCTCATCCATAAGCTGATAGCCAGAACTCGAGAAGGCAAAAAATAAAAATAATAATAAAAAAATTAAAATTAAAAAATTAAAAATTAACTGGTAAGGGACTTTTTGGAAATGCTACCCCTCCTTTGGCTTGGAATTTCCGAACAGCGCTATGAAAATAAATGTCCTTCTCAGGGAACTCAAAATTCTTTGAAGATGAGGAATTTAGAGGCTTTATAAAATCAAGATTCGTGCCAAATGCATTGCCCGAAAAACGGCCAAAAAGAACAGAAAGGCATGACCAGCTGATTTTGCATTATGACAACGCCCTATATAAAAGGTGATCGATTTCGACGTTCCCTACTCTTTTATACAAAACAAAAAACATAGAAAATTCAAATTTAATGGGAAATGTTTATCATCATTCGAAAGCACATTCTTTGGTATATATTTTTTGAAGATTATCTCTTTCAAATGTTGGCCGCGGCTGCGTCTCAGATGATCCTTCCGTTGAGTTCAATTTTCGGTGACTCGTTTGAGCATTTCGACTGGTAACTGGCGAATGAGACGCGTAATGTTTTGCTCCAAGAACTGAATCGAAGCGGGCTCGTCCACATAGACTGTAGAATTTACATATCTCCACAGGAAAAAGTCTAATGGTGTGATAGCACACGCTCTTGGTGGCTAATCGACCGGCCCAAAACGTGAAATTATCTGCTCAACGAAGAGTTCTCTCAATAAAAACATTGATCGTTGCGATGTGTGGGAAGTGGCGCCGTCTCGATGAAACCAAATGTCACGGACACAACGAGTTTAAATTTCAAGCATCAAATAGTCGGTTGTCATGGCGCGCTAACGGTCGCCATTGAGGGTTATGATCTCACCGCCATCATTTTTGAAGAAATATGGACTGATGCTTCCACCGGCCCACAAACCTCACCAAATCGTTTTTTTTTCTGTATGAAATGGCAGCTCTTGAATCTCTTTAGGTTGCTCTTCGTCCCAAATGCGAAAATTTTGCTTGCTTACATACCCATTGAGTCAGAAATGGGCCTCATCGCTGAACAAAATACGACTCGAAAACGTCGAATCTTCTTGGAACTTTTCTAGAGCCCATAGAGCGAAGCGATGTGGCTTGGGAAGGTCGAGCGGCTTCGGTTCTTGCACAAGTTGTATTTTGTACGCTTTCAATTTAAGATCTCAACGTTAAATGCGCCAAGTCGTTCCATACGTCAGTCCAAGTTGCTGCGAACGGCACTGAATCGACTCTCCACAGTCTTCGTGTACACTCTCCGCTACCCCCGCTATAGTTTCTTCACTGCGTGCTAGACGTGGTCTATTCAGTCGAATATTATGCGATAATGAATGCTGGGACTCAAGATGGGCCGATTATGTTGACCATAAGTTGAGCGAAGCTCGCGAAACACATTTTTTACAGAACGTGAATTTTCGTAATAAAGTTGAATCGATTTGTAAACGTTGTTCAGGCGTTCAAGTCTTTCCATGATGAAATGCTAAACAATACATCACGCGTGATCTGTCAGAAAAAGGCTATTAAAAAAATTACCTCTACTTGGATCACCCTTTATATATATATACGGCGCCCGCTATAGCCGAATGGTTAGCATTGCGTACTGCTATTCAGAAGGCCAGAGTTCCAGGCCATGTTGATCGCACCATCCAAAATTATAGAAAATAATTTTTCTAATTGTTCTAATTCTAATTCTAATTGTCGTTCCTCGGCAGAGATCGTTAAGCCGAGCGTATTTCTGACATGAAATAAAAAGCTATTCATAAGAATGCATCGGCCGCTTGGAGGCGGCTTAGAATAAATTGCAGTTGTAGTATTAGCGTTGTAATTTTGGGAAGGAAACTAATTTCACTCTCCTCCAATGCAATGTAATAATAAAAACGGTTCATGGGAGAGTAATCAAATTCAGTTTGATTGAAATTTATCGCGTAGCTAGCTTGCTGCCTAGATTTACATAAAAAGCACTTTATTGCTAGGCTTTACCGAGTGATAGATAAAATTTTGTGTGATATGGATACAGGGGAAAATCGTATGTAGTTATGTTCGCAAAACTATGTTAGAGTACTGCGGACCAAACCGGACCAGACCGCCAAAAACCAGACAGCTAAACATGTGGTCGAGTCTGCAGGTTTCTTAACAAAATTTTAAAACGCCATTGAAAAATTTTTTATAGAAAAAATAATTTTCTAGAAATAAAAACCTTAAATTTTTAATTGTTATGAACTTTTTATATCGTTATATCGAAACATTTGTTTCAGCCTTTCAAATCACTCACCCACTCACTCTTACTGCAGAGAATTGCAACTAAAAATATTGAAAATATATCCGTCACGCTGTATCACACCAATTTTCAATACTACAGTGCAATTTTAGACAATTTTTCAAATTTCAATTTCCGTTAGTTCATTTTTAATAACAAACTCATAACTCAATAGTAAAGCAATTCAAAAAGCGCAACTCGTTTCCCAAACACTCAATATTTGCCACCTAAAAATTCAATAATTGGAACAAACTCGGTTGTCTCCAACAAAAAAAAAAATAATAAAAAATAGATAATAAATTTAAAACTAATAATATGCAACAATCGACTAGCCATCCGGTAGCATCAGTCAGAGCCACACACATTAACGGCCCACATAGTGGAGGAAAAAATGCGAAAAATTCGAAAAATTCTAAAAAAACGAAAAAATCTAAAAATTCGAAAAAAAAATAAATGAAAATAATAAAAAATTGAAATGAAGCTGCCAGAGTGCTCAAATTTGTATATAAAAAATTGTAAAATGTGTCTAACATACATATGTATGGGTGAGTGTGTGCTGCCAAGTTTGCACTACGTTAATTTAATACGTTTTTCGTGCAAGCACCAAAGTGAAGCAAAAAATCAAATAAAATACTTTTATTTTATAAAATAAACTGGTAAAAATGGAAAAAATTTAACCAAAAAAAATAAAAAATTTAAACAAATAAACTCACATACACACACTAACAAACACGCTGGTTACTCACCAATTTGTTCGACATTCGCCAAAAAGCCACCAGTGCAAGCGGCATTTACACTGCCTACAGTCGCCACTCTACTGTTGCTGTTGCTGCTGCTGCTACTGCTGCTGCTGTTGTTGTTTTTCCCTTTGCCTTGTCCGTTAACTGCCACATCAATCGCCGCCTCCCCCGCATAGAATTCCAACAACAATTGCGCACCACTCGATTCTATTTGTGTTGGCATATTTAAATTACTTCCGCCGTTCAATTCAATGAGCAGCGTCGATGAGAGCGACGGACCGTCACGTACTTTGATGTACTGTGCCGGACAGGGTAATCGCAAAAAGTTCAAACTCAGCGCAATGTTCTCATCGCCATCCACCTGTAACAAAGTTGAAAGAGAGAGAGAGATATATATAGAGTGAGAGAGTGAGTGAGAGAGAGAGAGAGTAAGTGCGAAAGCTGCTACATGAAATGGTAAAAGTTTTCGAGCTCAAATAGGTAAAAATAGAAATTATAATAAAAATTTTGTGAATAAAAATAATACAAACACACAAACACACACACACACCTTACACACACTCCGGAAAAGTCTCACTGAATTGCACGTAGTAAAGTAGGTGAGCGCAAACAAAAATATTATTTAGTGAGCTTATAAGCTATGGACCATGTGTGGGTAGTAGTAGCCGCCGCTGTGGTTATTATGAAGTGGAGCCGAAAGCGAAGTCGAAGCCAGAAGCGAAGTTGTAGTTAGAACTGAATACGTAGCTGGAACATCAGACGGAGTCTGTGTCTTTCAATACTCCTAAATAAAAAGGACTCTGAGTCGGTACTCTGTGTCGACTCTATTTGTAACGAGTAGGCAAAAAGCAGTTAGAGAGTAGTTCCATTTTAGAGCCCACTTATATGTGACCTTTGCCAGGGATTTAGCGCAGATGAATGTCCCAAATAAGAGAAACCTAAATCAAGCGGGCAATGTAACATCAAATGAAGCGTTCATACCGAGCAACAGTCATATTTGACTGTCTATACGAAAAAAGCCGCAGAGGGTGCCCAGTTGCATTTGTAGGGATCTCCTAGTGAGTGCTCTAGACTTGCTAAAAATCTGAGTTTATTATAATTGGGAACCTAGCACACAAATTTTTGTAACAGCTTGTGATCTAAGGTCTAACAAGCTACATATTTCCGGAAATCGCTGATATATTCAGCTCTCTTGGTCAAATTGGGTGTAGCGCAAAGTGTGGTACAATCTCAGTACCGACGCTCTTTCCCACAAGTCAGTCGCAAAATGTCTACAGAAACCCACTTTTGAACTGTAGCTTTTTAACCGGTTTAATGTCGCTTCCAGAATCCAATCAAAGCTTCTCAGAGTGTTGGTGAGTAGAACTAGTAGAATTGAGTTTTCAAGTTGAGTTTTGTTGCTTGCTTCCAAGACACTAGAAGACATCAATGGTGCAACCTCAACCAGGAACTTCGATATTTCAAGAGCGAGGTCATCTTCGTCTCCATAAGGGAAAGAGGAGGAAGAAATTTTGAACCGTTGAAGCGATTTCCCCCTCTAATTAAGACACACACTACGTCTTGAGGGGGTTTTCCCCAACAAGTGGAGGGACCAACAAATAAATGGGCATACAGTTAATCCAAAGCCACCATCGAACGTCCGATGGATTTTGCTGAGGACCTTTTTACTTCATGTCAGAAACATACTTGAAGGGTTTGAGGTGCGACCGCAATTAGAAAAATTAATTTTCTATAATTTTGGATTTTTATTGAACCAGCACTCGAACTCTGGCCTTCCGTGTGGCAATATGCCACGCTAACCACTCGGCTATTGCAGTCGAACAAGGTAAGAAATGTAGGCACACATAGAAACTTAACTTACAGTTCCATTTTTACGGGAATTCTTATAACCGAACGGGATTCGGAGTCTAAAGAGAGATCTAATGAAACGTTGGAGTCTTCAAAATCGAAGTAATACTCGTCTTTCTTCGCGATGTAGCCAATGGTTTATATCCCTTGCCAGTTACACACTCGTATAAAGCCCTCGGCATACCTTGGATGTACGATTTAGAGAATGGGTATCAGCGCTGTGATGTCAATACTCACTACCAAACATTCTCGATCCGTTACACTCTTAGTGCGCATCAGCTGGTCCGCTATGCCATGTGCTGTGTAATAAGTACCTACTTTGTTGGCTTACGCTGTGCCTAGGCGGCAGAATTGTGTGGTCCCTATGGCCGCTTTGAATTCACCTTTGCATTTGGGATTGTATTTTGCTTTTTGTTTTTTCGTAAAAAGTTACCGGAAGTGCTTTTCTATGTCGGTGTGTAGCTGTGCTTTCACATGCATACGAAGCTTATACGTGCTAGTTAGTGTTTTTATATACATATATAATATATATATACATATATATGTATGGGATGTACGTGTATTTGTAGTGTTTTTGTTTCACCGTTATTGCAAGTATCAAGTTGAAGTTGTTTTACGGTTGCTCACTTCATTAAAAATGCATGTTTGGTCGGCTGGAGTATTTGTGTTTGGGCTATTTGCATGCAAAACTCTGTTATTAACTCACAACAATAACAACAAGAACAACAATATTAACAACTGCAATAATTCGTCTAACAACTGTAATAGTTAAAAAGGCAGATGGTTTGGAATTTGTGTGAGCGTGGGGGGAGGGGACTATAAATATTTGAAAGGATTTTGGTTGGAGCCATTTTTTTTTTTGCTAATTTATTTTTTCAGTTCTACAAAATGAGGTTTCAACATTTATTTCAATTCCAGCAAGCGCTGCTCACTTAAGAAAATTGGATGGATTTTTATGATGAGCTTTTATGTCATCCCAAAAATACACTCGGAGAGCTTGACATTCCCTGCTGGGGGGCGACCGTAATTAGAAAAATTTATATTCTATTATTTTTGGATGTTGCTCGAACCTGGGCTCGAAACCAGGGTTTCCGAATGGCAGTACGCAATTCTAACCACTTGGTTATCGCGGCCACCTTGACAACTATACACATGTCCATATTGTTTTACGGAGTTTTCGTATAGTGGAAGTCGCTAGAGAGAGATAGTTCAACTGAGTAGCTGAAAAACGTTCAACGCGCCGCTCTCAGAAGGAACTACTTTAACCGTGGCGCTTAAAACCAAGAGTCGCATTGCAGCAGTTTGAATCTTTAGATGAACGTAGGGCTCTCCGCTGTTTTCTTCCCTAGCTTCACAGATTATTGTATCTCCGAGCTAGCGCCGCATGGTCACTTTTCCACCGTAATACCTTCACGAGAGAACTGGAGAGGACGTAACCACTAGAGGAAAGGCGCGTTAATTTCTTCACGGTTGGGTTGAAGGTTAAGGAAGCACCTTTCCAGTACAAAATCCAAATTATCACAGCGAATGTTCTGACGTGGCATTGTCCGAGGAGAATTAATGTGGTAAGATATGCGACTTTTCGGGATCCCCACCCTCCTAATTGTCTGGTAGAGGAAGGAGATGGTATCAACTATACACTTCATTGTGAATAGGAGGATGTTGTTGTTGTTGTTGTTGTTTTTGTTGTAACCGCAGAAAAATTCCCCAAATTGGACTTCGGGGTTTATTGCGTGAGTGACAGTCCTTGGCCGGATAAAAATCGAAGTCGTTCCGGTATAAAGACCCGACTGTCGCGGGAACTATTCGATTTTAGTCACCCCTTGCGACAGGCATGTCTTACTGCGGCTAATTTCTTGAACCCTTAACCCACAGGGGGTATGTATTAGGAGATAAAATAGTTCAGTGCAGATTGTTCGGAGTGAATACGCGCCAGTGTGCTGGAAAGTGAAGAAGGTAAAGCAAAAAGTTCTAAAACACAGAATTTCATTATTCGTGGGATTCGAAGCAACCAAAAAAAGGGGTAAGAGATGGTAGATAACACAAATTAATGTTTAATAAAGAAAAATTTTAGTTCAAAAATATGAAAAAAGTAAAAAAGGAAAAACTTTTTTTATATTGACACTTTTTTTAAAATTATTTTCAAATAAAAGGAAAAAAATTTGAAATCAAAAATCATTAAAAACTAATTTCACTTGTTTTTTTTCCAAAATTTCTCGTTAAATCTCAATTGAAGTGCACGAAATGTGATTAAATTGTGGTCAAACTATACAAATATATGTATTTATACACATTGTATATGTATGTATTAAAATATTTATGTATGTACGCACATATATATTTCTAAATCACTGGCGTTAGTGATTTGATTGAATGGCTTGCGTGAAAGTGCATAGAAATCTATTTATTAAGGGAAAAAAATCAAATCAAATAAATTTACCACCAATAAATTTAGCCAGTGCAAACGCATTTATCATAACGGGCTTAACGAATACATACATACACATGTATACTCGTATATGAGAAATGAGCTTTGATTTTGATGAAAAATCCACACATATTTATTTAGGGGAATTAGTAGTGGAATCAGGATGCATGCAGAAGTCATCACCAATAAAGTGGGTGAAACATTTCTAATATATATTTTTAGATGTATACAGATATATATATGTAAGAATAAGAATATATGTAAAGGGTGACACATTTTGAGATTCCCTACTTTTTTAAAGAAAAAAAAAATACAGAAAACTCGAAAAGTTAATGGAGATTGTTTATTATCACTCGAAAGCACTTTATTTGGCATTTATTTTTTGAAGATTATCCCTTTCAAATGTTGGCTGTGGCTGCGACTCAGGTTATCCATCCGCTGAGTCCAATTTTCGATGACTCGCTGGCGCATTTCGACTAGTAATTGGCGAATGACAGGCGTGATGTTTTTCTTTGCTGAAACGAAGCGGGATTGCTCGCATGGACTTCAGACTTTCCATATCCCCACAGGAAACAGGTCTAACGGTGTGATATCACACGATTTTGGTGGCCAATCGACCAGCTCAAAACGTGAAACTATCTGCTCACCGAAGTGTTCCCTCAATAAATCCATTGATTGATGCTATGTGTAGGAAGTGGCGCCATCTTGTTGAAACCAAATGTCGCGGAGATCACGAGCCTCAACTTCAGACATCAAATAGTCAGTTATCATGGCGCGATAACGGTCGCCTTTGGCGGTTACGTGCGCACCGGCATCATTTTTGAAGAAATATGAACCGATGATTCCACTGCCCCACAAACCACACCAAACCGTTGTTTCTTCTCGATGAAACGGCAGCTCTTGAATCTCTTCAGGTTGCTCTTCGTACCATATGTGGAAATTTCCTTTGTTTACATACCTATTGAGCCAGAAATCGCTTAACATCGCTGGCTAGAAAACGTAGGATCTTCTTGGAACTTTTCAAGAGTGAAGCATAGAGCGAAGAAATGTCGCTTGGAAAGGTCAAGCGGCTTCAGTTCTTGCACAAACTGTATTTTGTACGCTTTCCATTTAAGATCTCGACGTAAAATGCGTCAAGTCATTCCTTACGTCAGTCCGAGTTGCTGCGAACGGCGCCGAATCGACTATCCACGATCTTCGTATACACTCTCAGCTGCGGCCGCTATATTCACTTCACTGCGTGCTGGACGAGGTCTGTTCCGTCGAATATTATTCAATAATTAATGCTGGGTCTCAAAATGGGTGGATGATGTTGCGAATTGTACGCTCAGTAGGCTAATTATGTTGACCATAAGTTGGGCGAAGTGCGCGAAACACATTCTTCACAGAACATGAATTTTCGTAATAAATTTGAATCGATTTGTAAACGTTGTTCAGGCGTTCAAGTCTTTCCGTGATTAAATGCCAAACAATACTGAACAAAAGTAATATGACAATTTGGCACGACTCACGTGTGATCTGTCAAAAAAAGGGCTATTGAAAAATGTAGCTCTACTTGGATCACCCTTTATGTATTTGTATATGTTTGCATGCATTCGCTTACTACATTCCGCTTACAAATGCAGCAAACAGTTTCGGTTTTCCATAATTTATTTACTGTCTCTCACTCTAAATGATTTATCGGCACACTTTATGGCAATATATACATATTTACAAATATATATACATATTTATATATGCAAAAATACAACTGTGTAAGTGTAAGTTGCATGCATTTGTAATATAGAAAATGTGGGAAGTTTTCCTTTCATATTTTTTTTCATATCAAAAATGTATAAAATTTTGATAGCCTTTGAAATAAACATATATATATAACTGAGTTGAACTTTCCCGAGCAAAAAAAAAGTAATAATAATGCACAGCTTGTTGCAAAGTCTTATTTGCCACCATCACACGTATGTATTTGTACAACATGTGTAGGCATGTGTAGAGTTGCGAATAGCTTTGGAGATTTTTCCATAGTTTCACAGAAGTTTCTATTTCTTCCACACACAAACATAAAAGTTTTGAAAGTAAAATTATAAAATACAAAACAAGCGAATATCAAAGTGATAAAGTCTCGGCGTTAAGAGTGTGTATTAAATAGTACGAGAAGTTGAAGAGGAAGATGAAGAAAAAGTTGAAAAGCGAGTGAAAGCAACTTAACAGCTAAGATGAAGTGTTGAGCAAATCTTACTGACTGTATAAATACAAAAAAAAAAAAATACAAAAAATAAATAAATAAAAACAGAAACACACGTATACAAATAAAGGGTGATCCAAGTATATATTTGGCGCTTTGTAACCGCTGAAGCGATTTTCGGCCGAGCTCCTCCTCCAATTTGTGATTTTGCGTTTTATGTTTTTATCAACAAATGGAGGAACCTACAGTTTATCCTAAGCCGCCTCCGAACGGCTGATGGACTTTTATGAGGAGCTTTATTTAATGCCAAAAAAACACTCGGAGGGCGTGACATTTCCTGCCGAGTGCTCGAACCTGGGCCCGAACCCAGGCCTTCCGAATGTCAGTACGCAATGCTAACCACTCGGCTATCGCGGCCGTGATCCAAGTAGAGCTAAATTTTTCAATAGCCCTTTTTGTGACAGATCACGCGTGAGACGTGCCGAGCTGTCATGTTATTTTTCAGTTCAATATTGTTTGGCATTTCATCACGGAAAGACTTGAACGTCTGAACAACATTTACTAATCCTTCAACTTTATTACGAAAATTCACGTTCTGTTCACGTTTCGCTCAATTTATGGTCAACATAATCGGTCTACGGAGCATACTATTTGCAACACCATCACCCATCTTGAGACCAAGCTTTCATTATTGGATATTATTCGACCGAATAGATCACGTCCACCACGCAGTGAAGAAAATATAGCGACAGTAGTTGAGAGTGTACACGAAGACCGTGGAGCGTCGAATCGGCAGCGTTCGCAGCAACTCGGACTGACGTATGGAACGACTTGACGCATTTTACGTCGAGATCTTAATTTGAAAGCGTACAAAATACAGCTTGCGCAAGAACTGAAGCCGCTGGACCTTCCCACGTGACATTGCTTCGCTCTATGGGTCCTTGAAAAGTTCCAAGGAGATCCGACGTTTTCGAGCCGAATTTTTTGAGCGATGAGGCACATTTCTGGCTCAATGGGTATGTAAACAAGCCAAATTGACGCATTTGGGACGAAGAGCAACCTGAAGAGATTCAAGAGCTGCCATTTAATCCAGAATCAAAAATAACGGTTTGGTGTGGTTTGTGGGCCGGTGGAATCATGACGGGTCCATGTTTCTTCAAAAATGATGCCGGTGAGAAGGTAAGCGTCAATGGCAACCGTTATCGCGCTATGGCAACCGACTATTTGAAGCTTGAAAGCTGAAGCTCGCGATCTTCGCGACATTTGGTTGCAACAAGACGGCGCCACTTCTCACACATCGCATCAATCAATGGATATATTGAGAGAACACTTCGGTGAGCAGATAATTTCACGTTTTGGGCCGATCGATTGACCACAAAAATCGTGTGATATGACACCGTTAGACCTGTTTCCTGTGGGGATATGTAAAGTCCAGAGTCTATGCGGACAAACCCGCTACGCTTCAGGCCTTGGAGCAAAACATCACACAGATCCACCATCTGAGACGTAGCCGCGGCCAACATTTGAAAGAGATAATCTTCAAAAAATAAATGCCAAAGAAAGTGCTTTCGAATGATAATAAATATTCCCTATTAAATTTGAATTTTCTGTGTTTTTTCTTTCAGAAAGTAGAAAACCTCAAAATGGATCACCCTTTACATACATACATATATTAGATGACTAAGCAGTTGTAGTAGAAAAAAGTAAAAAGCAAAAAGCGAAATAGAAACTGCAAAAAAACTAAAAACTAAAAAAAATTGGGTGCAAAAAAATCTGTCGGAAAAAGGTCAATTTATGACTTGCCCACAAGCCACAAAATGGCAGAAAAATAACATACAACAACAAAAACAAAATTGTTGTAAAATTTATGAAAAAAGAGCCGTAAAGTAATGTATGCTGTCAAAATAAACTTGACATATAAAATATTGCATGTTTACATAGACATTTTTTTCCCAATTCAACAAGTGGTTCATGTACGTTTGGATGTGTGTGCGATAAACACCTCAGGTTGGCTAACCTTTTTAAGTTAAATTTAATTTTTTTTTATATATATATTTGACCTAAAAACAAATATACACAGGTGACATGGGCAAAAGTGAGTTTTGAGTATATTTCAAAGCAATTTAGAATATTTATTATACCTATGTATGTATATTTATGTAAATACTCGTACATTCATACAAATACTGAATTCGACATGAGTTGGATTTCTTTGACAGAAAAGTTGCCTAATCCAATAAATTGGTTTCATTTATGTCGAGAAAAGTTAAAGTGTTCAATTTTAAAATAAATATCAATTTTTTTTCAAAGCGCATAAACATGCCGGACAAAACGCTTGTAGTTTAAAAAAATATATAATAATCTTGAATGTTGAATTTTGGTTTCATACTAAGATTAAAAATTTTGTAATCACCAAAAAATTAAATCAAAATTTACACCTGAGTTGACTAACTACTGAGCTGAGAAGTTGAGTGCATGCTGGATGACAACCTCAATAATGGTTTCGAACGAACTTTTCAAGTAAATATTTACCTATTTCTGTTACTGACTTAACTTCTTAGTTAAACTAGTTCTGATGATTTCGCTATTAATATATAGAAGGTTTGTAATATTCCAAAAATATGTAAGATACACTTTTCAGCGCTTTAAAACAAAGTTCTCCTCCGCTTCTGTCTGTCTGTCTATTCGCGATAATCTCAAAAACTACCAAATGGATTTTCATGCGGTTTTCACCAATATAGAGAGTAATTCCTCACCAAGGTTTAAGTAAATAACTTGTCAAGTTTTGTGTATATTTTGTGTGTGTATAAATTCGTTATAAATCTACACTTACGTTCGTGAAAATGCTCATTGTTTGAGGGCTCACATTGGCTTAACTCAAAATTATCCTTAACCAAATTTTTAAATAATTTTTTAGAAGAAAGTCTTTGCGCTAAGGAGTCTACTGGCCTTTTTTTTTTCTTGTGCGTCCCGCTCATCTATACTCTTACTCTGTCTTGCCTAACACTGCTGTAGGTAAAAATGGTCAGCCTAATGGTATGCGCTGGGTAGTTCTATAACTCTTTCGTTATGACTTCTTTCTTAGGTGTAAAAAAAAATTAGGGAAGATAATGCATACAACGTAGACATTCTGCATCTACTAATTATAAGGTTGTAGTATATGCTTCGATTGAATTTCTTCAAGAAAGTGCTATTCTTTCGATTTCCTATATAAATAAAGAAGTAAAGTAGTTGTCTCTCCGAGAAGTGAGCCACAAGGACCACCAACTATGGAGCGGAGGGTTCATAAAATATTAAATAAACTATTTCAATACGGTAATATTAAGATCTCAAATTATGAGCATTTTCGAAAAAGCAACATTTTATACACGTCAAGAAAAACAATTACAATCAATGTAACTTGTGAAGCGATTCAGCTAAATTGAATATGTTCTAGGTAATAATAGCAGCTTCTAGAAAAAGAGTTAACTAAATATATCGGTTCAAAATATTCTTAAAAAAACAAGATTACGCTCAAAAATTTTGTAATTTGAATCTTACTTACTCCCTACTTTTTTAAAGAAAAAAAATAACAGAAAGTTCAAATTTAATTGGGAATGTTTATTATCATTCGAGAGAACATTCTTTGGGCTGAATCGAAGCGGGATTGTCCGCATAGACTTTCGACTTTACATATCCCCACAGGAAACAGGTCTAACGGTGTGATATCACATGATCTTGGTGGCCAATCTACCGGCCCAAAACATGAAATTATCTACACACCGAAGTGTTCTCTCAATAAATCCATTGATTGATGCGATGTGTGGGAAGTGGCGCCGTCTTGTTGCAACCAAATGTCGCGGAGATCACGAACTGCAATTTCAGGCATCAATCAAATAGTCAGTTATCATGGCGCGATAACGATCGCCATTGGCGGTTACGTGCGCACCGGCATCATTTTTGAAGAAATATGAAGCGTTGATTCCAACGGCTCACAAACCACACCAAACCGTTGGTTTTTCTGGATGAAATGTCAGCCCTTGAATCTCTTCAGGTTGCTCTTCGTCCCAAATGCGACAATTTTGCTTGTTTACATACCCATTGAGCCAGAAATGGGCCTCATCGCTGAACAAAATTTAGCTCGAAATCGTCGGATCTTCTTGGAACTTTTCAACAGCGAAGCATAGATGGAAGCGATGTCGCTTGGTAAGGTCGAGCGGCTTCAGTTCTTGCACAAGCTGAATTTTGTACGGTTTCCATTTAAGATCTCGACGTAAAATGCGGCAAGTCGTTCAATACGTCAGTCCGGGTAGCTGCGAACGGCGCCGAATAGACTCTTTACGGTCTTCGTGTACACTCTCAGCTACGGACGCTATATTTTCTTCACTGCGTACTGAACGTGGTCTATTCGGTCGAATAATATCCATTAAAGAATGATGGGTCTCAAGATGGGTTATGGTATTGCGATTAGTATGCTCAGTAGGCCGATAATATTGACCAAAAGTTGAGCGAAGTGCGCAAAACACATTCTTTACAGAACGTGAATTTTCGTAATAATGTTGAATGATTTGAATGAACGTTGTTCAGGCGTAAATCTTTCCTTGATGAAATGCCAAACAATACTGAACAAAAATAATATGACAGCTTGACACGACTCACGCATGATCTGTCAAAAAAGGCTACTGAAAAATGTATCCCAATTTGGATCAGCGTTTACTTATCTTCCTAAGGCTTTTAGATAAGAAAAGCTGAAAAAAACACAAGAAAACGGCATGATCTCTTCAGATTGAATTTTCATGTAGAATGTATTTCAAAGTTCCATAAAAAGTATTGAAAAAAGTGGAATACACGAAAGGAGAGAAAATAGATTTTCCAAAATTGTAATTTTGCTCAACATTCTTTCGTGCTGTGAATATGGTTTTAGCAAATGCTGAGCACCATCCTCGGAAGTGTTGGTATTTACGTTGAAACTATATTCCTTAAAGCCATTAAAATTTATTCGATCCCCCCACTGCATGTCTATCATAAAATAATGCACTCAAAATGAAATCAGTGATGAAATAAAATTTAAACTTCAGAGCGAGCAGAGTTTTAAAGAAAAAAAAAAAAAAAAAAAAAAATCCTCAAAATGTTAACTGGAGAAAAAGCAAAAAATTTTATTTACAGTTACTGAGCAGCGCTACAAGTGCAACAACACTCCTACTCTGCCACAACACAGTCTGCCATTCTATCAAGTCTAGCAGCACAGTGTGCTGTGCTGTCTGTCAGTTTATCTATTTATTATTTGATTGTTGTCCCTCGCACAGTCTGCCTCATGCCACACACACACACACGTTTGTTTGTTTGTTTGTCTCTACTTTATGTATGTATGTTTTTAAGAGTCCTATGGAGACACTTGGAAATTCATATAGCCATAAAACTAAATTAATGCTGTCCAGCGTGACAATGACTTACAACAACAACAACAACAACAACAACAACAACAACAACAACAACAACAACAACAACAACAACATTACAAAGTGTGCTGCTGCTGCTGCTGTTACTGTGTCGATGATTATTGTGTCCAGCCAACTCGTCCACAATGTACTCGTAATAAAATATAAGTTTTTTTTATCTTAATATATTTTCATTTTCATTTTTTTTTTTTTTTGCCTTTTTTATTTTAATTTTTTTTGTTTTTTTTTTTTTGATACCCAACAAATGAAAATTAAGTGGCTGAGGGTGAATGTGTGTCCACATGGAGCTTAACAGCTTTTGTATATAATATTTGTGTGTATCTATGTGCTTGTGTGTGTGTGTGTGTGTGTGTTCATGTGTCGAATTGTTGTCTCACTGTGAGTGAGCACACACTTAACAATTGCGACGTGTTAGAAACAAAGTCATTGCCATTGGCGCTAAAGCAGTTGGCGTCATAACAATAAAATTCGAAAAGAAGGACAAATGGGACATATAAAGCAGCTTACTGGAAGATTTTGTGTATGTATGTATATACATATGTATATATGTATGTATATAAATAAATGTGTATTTCTGTGAACGAAATATGATAGTTGTGATAGTTGTGTGCTGCTTCTTCGAATGAATGTTCATGCAGAAGCAACTCGCAGCGTATGACGCTAAGGATAACAAATCCTGCGTAACAAACCGACACAGTGGGTTGACAAGCGCTGTTAGCAAGCAAGCAAGCAATGGTGTAGTCCAAGGAGTTTAGCAGATTATTTTCTTCTTATAAGTGAAGAAATTCAGCGTTGCTTGGTGCTTGGGTTGAGCTCTTTTATGCCGTATTTTTCAAAAAAACTTATTTTAGGCAGATTTTTCACTTATTTTAAATAATGATTTGACGTTCGGACTTCATCACTGCATAAAAATCGATCGAGATCTATAAAGGATTCGATCTTCTTTCAGAGAATCGTGAGTTTTCTGTAACTGGAGCTGAATTTTGCACCAATTTTCTTGTTTATCTGTACCAGGCGACTGTTTAACCTCCCATACGTCACGCCCTGAAGATGTCCTTAAATAGAGGGAGAATCTCGGCAGTGCTGAGCGGATGCTCCGGTGAGTGAAACCGTCATAGAAAGGAGTTTATCGAGCATTTTGTCTGGAACTCAACTATTTTTAGTTCTTTCAATTCTTCTCTCGAGACGGAAAGCCACTGGGAGTTTGCTTGTGACTCAATTATTTAATTAAAAGCCTCGAAGGTTTGACCGTATCGGAAATGATTTTCACTCTCCAAAACCTCCTGAATTTATTGTAAAAAATTTCAACACTAAGAAACCTTATTTCTATTGGAATGTACCAAAAATACTCACGACAGCAAACGCTTAGAAATTCAAGTGTTTTTTATTCTATTTTTTCTTTCTCTTACCTTTTTCAATAATAACAGTAAACAGAGATAGTGAAGAGAAACACAAAAAAATGTGTAGCAATTTATTTTAATGCGAATTTCACGCCGCATACACTGGCACACACACAAATACTCACACTCCAGCACGCACTGCAAATGCGTTTTTATTTTCGCAACGTTTCAAACCGAAAATTACTGCGAAAAGCGCAGTCAAAAAAAGGAAAAAAACAAAGAGAATACCAAAAAGCATAAAAAACGCATGTGTAACCCGCCCTGCATACATATGTACGAGTACATATTCTCGCATATAGACACGTCAACATTCATAAAGGATCTCTAAATAGAGAGAGTTAAGCGCGTGAGTGTGGCACAGAGTGTAACAATGAATTTGGCATTTCGACATAAAGTGTGTGGCAAAAAAAAAAATGCGCAGCAATTTTCAAAAGACACACTTTGTGTGTGTGTGTGTGTGTGAAAGAATGGCATACGGCAATGACGGCAATGAGGTGATGAGCATTATTGTTGATGCTACTGCTTGCTGGTGTTGTTGTTCTTGTTGTTGTTGTTGTTGCTGTTGTTGGCTTGCATTTATACCGTTTTGCTGTCAACATTGTAGTTGCTGTCGACGTCAACGTCAACATCAAAGAAGCAGCAACATCATCATCACAGGCAGCAGCATTAGCAGCATCAAACAGCGCAGAGCAAACACTTTATTGTAGAGCAGGAAAAGGAAAAAAGAAGAAAAAACGGCGGCAGAACTTGTAAAGGAAATTGATAAAAAAAAAATAATAATAATAAAAATTGAGAAATTTGTGTCACACAAACACACTCACTCTCTTATCGTACCCAATTAGCCTTAAGGTTTGAGAAAGAGTTGAGTTGAAGTTGAGATTGCACGATTATTAGCTATCACGTGAGTCTCTAATGTTCGAAAACCACAGAAGAATGATTTTGAACTCAAAATTAAATTAAAAAAATTATGAATTTGGAAAAAATATGTTTTTCCAAAAATTTTGTATATTTAAAAACCTAGAATTTGGAATATCAATTTAAAAATCGAGATTTTCTAAAACTCGTTTCTTTTTAGAATGGTGTTTAATATCATTTTGGAAGCCATCAGTTTCTCAAAATCACTTCACCGTTAGGAAAGCGTTCTAAAACCACATAGCATCTTGTTTTTAAAACTAAAAAATTTTCACAATTACTTCGAGTTGCATTTCTTGGAATATCTTCAAACTAGCATAGTACTTCCATTTTGGTTAACAAATTGAAAAAATTTCAAAAAATTCCTATCAGAGTGAAATTTGATGTGTAAAAATATTAAAATCTCTCCAAATTTAATTAAAATTGTATGTCAGAAAGATAGCTTTGAAATTAAAAAATCGGAAAAACTCTCCAAATTCGAAAAAAACTTTGTATAATCTGAAAAAATATTCACAAACTCTCAAAAATTGAACAATCCTTAATGAATTAATAACTGAAAATTACCCATTGAAGCATACAAAAAATATTACAGATTTAGGTACTATGAAAATTTCAAAATCTCTCCAAAAAAAGTAAATAACGATTCCATAAAATGAAATTAAAAATTAATTGGAAATCTCTCCGAAAATGTTAATTTTATTGAGTCTAATTTTGAAAACTACTATATATTGAGCTAATTTTATTCCAAAAATCTCTACAAAATTAGCAATAATGTCGGATATTAATATCATTCCAAATTTAAATAATACTCTCCAAAATTATGTATGATGTAAATTGAACTGTGCTTGAAATCTGTTAAATTGGCACCAAACTTGTTTTGAAAACTTTTCAAAATCTCTCCGAAACTGTATGCACATTTCAAAATAGAGCCTGATAATACAGTTTTAATACACAATTAGATAATACTTGAAGATCAGCATTGTTTCTCAAATTAAGTGCTGGAAATTTAAAATATTAAGTTGAAAACCACCCATTAAAGACCGTCCGAAAGTAAAGCTTTGAGAAGCATTCAAATCTGAATATCTGTACAAATTTGTATAACCCTGGTAGAACGAAAGACTACAGCTTTAATGAATTAAATTGTGTATAGTTTTCAAAACAAACTACGAGATCTGCAATAATTTTTTTTTCACAAATTTCTAAATATCTCTCCAAAACTAAATTAACTTTTGAGAACTATGTGGAACCACTAAAAGTGACAAAGTTACTAGCAAACTTTTATTCTAGAACACTGCTATATTATGCTTATATCAATTTAAAATTTAAAAACTTTCAAAATCTCTAAAAAATTTAAAATAATGGGTTTGTTATATACAAGCAAACATAATAATTTTAAAATAAATGCTTAAATTTTTTATTCAATATTTTTCGAAATCTCTCCAAATTTTTCAAATTGACGTTATACTTAACTGAATCACTGATAACTGAAGAACTTTTAAAATATCCCAAAAATTAAAGTTATGGAATTTATAAAATTTTCAAAATCTCTCCAAAATTTAAAACAATAGTTGAATTATATTAAAAACGAGTTTGAAAAACCTTTAATAAGTACTACAACGATTTTCAATATTTTTCAAAATCTCTCCAAATTTTTCAAATTGACGTTGGGTCTTAACTGAGTCACTGATAACTGAACGACTTTTAAAACATTCCAAAAATTTAATTCAAGTAATTTATAAAATTCTCAAAATCTCTCCAAAATTAGATAAACTTTTCGAAGTGATACTATATGTTACTGGAAATATGAATATATGCTAAATTTCGGGAACTCTAAAGAGAGATTTAGTAATATTGTGAGTTTTTCAAAATTTATTTAAGTATATAATTTTGAAAAATTTTGAGTGTGCTCATTGGGAATCTTCGCTCTGTTTCTTTTTTCTTTTCTTTTTTTGCTCGCTCGCTCTGTAGCATTTTTTCCGCTTACTTGAGTACTCAATTCAACATCAACTTCAATATTTGACTACCATTCGAGTATTGAGTACCAATCAACAAATCCACTCAAGGTGACACTAACGCCTACACTTACAAGCTGATAGACATACATACATACATATATTTCATATATATATATATATATCTACATATATGAAAGTATTTTTATGTCAACAAAAGCGTACTACGAAGTTCATTGCGGCGACCCTATGTTGGCACGTATGTGTATATATATATATATATATATGCCCACTCACAAGCAATATTATATAGCCACGAAGCTCACGGCGGTGCAGCCTGACACAGCAGGTTGGACAAATAAAAAATTTCATATAAAAATAACATTTCCTGCCCGGAACAGATTTTGCTGGCTGCGCGATAGCCGTTATGTTGGTGCAGCAGTTTACTTCCTGAGTGGAGCAAATAAACACACACATACATATACAGCAGTATACATCAAATACGTTCACATATATGTATATCATTTTATGCTTATCAACATTTGTTTGATTATTGGCAAGTCCGTGTCATTGCACCCTTAAACTTTGACGTGAACTTTAACCCATAAGCGGCGAGTGTGCAGAAATAGATACACATACACAGGCATACACATACACAAGTGCACTTGCATTGACACTGTATGACCACTTGTCGAGCGCTCCACTCGCAGATGGATACTGACATATATATGTATATATATATTTATTTACCTTGAGCCCCACTGTCATCCATTCAAGCAGACTTCCACCTCACAGCGCGGTTCTTCACCTCATATTTCACTGTGTATGTTTGTATGCGTATTTGTGTTTGTTGTATTTGTATTTGGTTACACTATCACGTATAGACAAATTTCACCCACAATTTATCATTAATGCGGGTTGCCGCCCCCCCCCCCCCACATTTGTGTGGGGGCAGTGAAAGAGACGTGAATGTGGTAGATTGGGTTGGGGAAGTCGACCCTGCTGGGAAAATATGTACATATGTAGTGGGTTAGCTTGAGCTTAGTTCGTTGACTGATGATATTCAGCAACCGTAGTGTTGGCTCTTGAGCTGCATGACACGGGTATGGGTAGCCTAAACTAGCTTAGCTTGCACGCTGTGTAGCTTAGAAGCTTCAAAGTAGCTGAAGGTTTCTCCAGATGTCCTTCAACCTCTTGATTATTATCAGCTTTTACTCCACTCTTAATTGGAAATACGATCACTCCAAATCAAAAGCTCATGATATTTATCGTAAAGAAAAGTAAGTGATCACACTGGCTTCAACAACAGGAGGCTCATATCAATGTCGGAGACACTCTTAACAGAACTCTTAACTTGCTGGTGTTTGAGGTATTATGCCTTCTGAGTATGCTGCGGTGAGACTAAGCAGAAAGTGCTGGTGGGTTAATGCTATGGCCGTTGCCGTCCCTTTAGGACCCTAAGTCAGGCAGGTCCCCGAGTACTAATCGGCTCACTGTTACCACTGTGTTGGTGAGGTAGGTGTAAGTTGAGGCAAGAATTCTGTCGTTGTTGTAACCGCAGAAAATTCCCCAAATTGGGCTTCGAGGAATATTACGGGAGTGACAGTCCTTGGCCGGAAAAAAATCCGGATCGTTCCGGTATAAAGACACGACTGCCGCGAGAACTATTGGATTGTAGTCGCTTCTTATGACAGGAATGTCTTACCACGGGTAAATTCTTGAACCTTTAGCCCGCAGGGGGGTCCTGCTGCTTTGCGCTCGTTAGTTCTCTACGTATTGCCTCCTGAGGGTGTAAGTGATCCTTTAATTGATCACTGACGCCTTGCGACCATTGTGGCGACTACTATTCAGAAGCCTTTCTTCTAAAGTATTGTGCTGGTTCTGCACTCAATCAAGACTATCTTGGTTTAGGGAGTTTTCGTAAGGTGGAAGTTGCTGGAAAGAGTCACTATATCTATGCAGCTGAAATTTGTACAACGCACGGCTCTCATAAGCAGCTCTGGTGCATTACGAACCACTTCAAACCAGGCTCTCTTAACGTCATGTGGAGTCTAGTTCCTATGGTTACTGCAGGTAGATTCCTATGGATACTGCAAAAATCGCTGTAAGACTTAGCGAGGCGGGGGTTTCCTTTTCAGCTCGAGTGAGGTACACTTTGCTGGCCTCGGGTCGGACTCGATTTCGTCTTCAGCTGCATGCATTAATGTATATCCGGCGCCAAATGGCTCTTCCTCCATCATATACCTTCACGGAAGGACTGAGTGGTGCAATACCAATGGAGGTGAGGAGCACTTACCTTCTTCACGGATGGATCAAAACCTGATGGAAAGGCCTATCGGCTGAGAGCTCAATCTACTAAATCGGCAGTGTTTTCAGGCGGAGTTTGCAGCTATCAACGAAGCGGTAAAAATACTGTTTCGAGAGGCCAACATTTAAGCAGATGGAAAATCGACTATGACGGTCTGGGTTCAGCTATGGAGAGCTTCAAGAGTGTGATGCCTGCTAGCACTCGGACTGTGGCATCGACTTGCTTCCTGAATAAATTCATATATTTAACTGGAACTGAAATGCTGATGAGCTCATGGGTACCAACGCTACACTCAAAGGCACAAGAAGGTGCTCGTCTGTGTAAATGCGATTTGCATCTGGTTAGGAGAGCTTTGAGCCAGTAAACAAACGCATAGCGTTTTTGACTACCTTCTGAACCCTGGAAGGACAGGTAATCTCTCTCTAAGATTACAACTGTGAAACTCTAAAACTCGGTAAGAATTCTGACTGGGTATTATACGGTTGCTACTCACGTAGTAATATATATTTGGCACTCAATAGCCGCTGAAGTGCTTTTCGGCCGAGCTCCTCCGCTAATTTGTGATTTTTGCGGCTTGATGTTTTCCCCGGCAAATGGAGGGACCTACAATTTATTCTAAGCCGCCTCCGAACAGCCGATGAATTTTTATGAAGAACTTTTATTTCATGTTAGAAATACACTTGGAGCGCTTGTCAATCCCTGTCGAGTGGCGATCGCAATTAGAAAAATTCATTTTCTATAATTTTGGATGTTGCTCGAACCTGAACTCGAAGCCAGGCTCCTCCTGCAGTTTCCGTACGGCCGAGAGATTTTTTTGGATATCAAAATTAATTTTCTATATAATTTTGGATATTGGTTGGATCAGGAAGTAAACCTAACCTCTGTAGTGAACCTAACCTCTGTAATTCGCATTTCCTTCTGAATTTTCATGTGTTCGAGAGAGAGAGAGAGATAGGCTGAGGCTGATCGAATTTGAGAGCGAACGCTTGGGTAAAGAAATATTTTTGAATCCCAGAAATCGAAAGAAATATAGAAGACTAACATGACTCTCTATCTCGGGCTATGACTATCATATGCCTTTTGGGTCTCCATGGCTGAGCTCACCTTTAACATCACCAGTTTTCTAAGCAGCACACTGAAGAGCTATTTGCCAATGCACTCGCATTGATACATACGCGCACACAAACACACACACACACACACACTCATGAGACCCTTCAAATTTACCTGAACAAATTCTCAACACACACACACCTGCAAACGTGCGCACTTGAACAGCGTAAGGTCTTTAGCTGAAGCAATGAATGGATGCGCATACTGCCACTACAGCCATACAACCACCAGACACACACACACATAAAAACTACATACAAATGTAATGAACTACCAACATATACATGCATACATACGTATGTATGTATGTATGTATGGTAATAGTTTTATGAATTCTTTTTTTGGTGCGCTCACTTCGCTTAAAGCGTGCTTTCACCACGCAACATGTCTTTCCCGCCTCACCCTGCTGCCACCCCCCTCATCGCCGTCACAAGATCAACATTGAGGTTAACTATCATTTTTGCCTCTTGAATACATCGGTATATTGGTTTTTGAACGAGTACGTGTGTGCCACTTTACCAGCGCAGTAGTGGTCACACCCTGCCCCCTTGCGCCAGCTGACTTAATAGTTTGTTTGAAGCTTCGAAAAAATGAAAATAAATTTTTGCTTTTGAATTTTTCATTTCGTTTTATGCCTGAGCAGAAAGTAAGGCCAAAAGAAACGAGCAGCGCCAATTGAGTACAATTTTTTGTTGTTTTTGTTGCTATCTCTTTCTTTTTTTTTTTTGCAATTACTTTTGAAACGAACGGCTATATATGTGTGTGTGTGTGTATTTATCTATGTGCATATGTAATGTATGCATGTGTGGTACGTGTTTGCTGCGTTATCACGTTGTCAGCGTAGCACGTGTTGCTGCCAGCTAGAGTGTTGACTATGTGGTTTTGTTGTTGTTATTGTATTTGTGTGTTATTGTACGAGTTGTTGTTGTTGTTGTTGTTGTTTTTGTAACGGCTTAATTGCGAATGCGTTAAAATGGCGCTTTTCCATACAATTAACGTTGGATTTTCAACAATTTGCTCGCACAAAGTCAACTTACATGCATGCATACATACACACACACATACAAACTCATGGGAATATCTATGTGTGCGGTAGGTGTTTGTGTGTGCGTGTATTTGTTACATGCGTGGAGGAGGAAAAACACGTGAAAACAGGCAAACAAACAAACAAACACTCGTGGGGGGAACGCCTTTATGCAACACTACATATATATGTATATGTGTATGTATGTGTGCATCTAGGTACACATATGTATATATAAAATGTCAAATGAAATTTTTTTTTAACGGTTTCACAACTCAACAGCGCATTTTCAAATTACATTGGATTGACTGCCGCGGCTGCTGTTTGCTAGCTGAGCGACGATCCTTTTGTTATCTGACAGTTATCGACACTGGAAATCATGGCGGCTTACAACGTACATACATACAGACAAAGGAACATTCATATATACATATGCGCATATGCAGTCGTATTTTGTACTTAAAGTTAATGCTCGCAGCGTGGCTTTGCCATAATTGTTATGTACGTATATATGCACGTATATATGCATGCGTGAATGGCTGCCTTGGTACGCATTTTTGTATTCTCAGTTGGAACATTTTTGTATTTTCATCTTAATAAAAGTTAAAGGTTACTGACAAAATGAAGGGTGGCAACTCTGTGTTATATTTTTTGTATGAGGCAAATCAAATATTATTATTTTTTATTTACATCAAAAGAAAATATTTTTGAGCTCCTTTTAGGAAAAATTGCGAATTAGAGTTGCCACCTACCCAAAAAATACATAATTACGCCGAGCGCAGCATTATAAAACCGTTAGGCGGATATAAAAATCTTCCATAAAATGATCGATTTTTTTAAAATTAAATTTTTTTTAATAGTGTTGCCACCTGTCAAAAATGGTATAACTAAGAAAAATATAAAAAAATACAAAAAAAATTGTGTCGAATGTTAGGAAAAAGACTTCCAGAAAGTTTTCTAGAGTTCAACATAAAATTATTTGAAATAACGTTGCCACGCGTGGAAAATAACTAAATCTTAGTAAAATCTTTTAAAGTGTATAACAATATTAAGGATATATTTAAAGGTTTAATAAAGTTTTTTATATTTTTTTTATATATTTTTTTTGTAATGGAGTTGCCACCTTCACAAAAAATAAATAATTACGCCGTGCGCAATAATATAAAATCGTTGTCTCTATATAAATATAATTTATAAAAACATCGATTGGTTTTAAATTTTTTTATTTAGCGTTGCCATCTATCTAAAATGGCATCACTAAGGAAAATATAAAAAATATAAAAAACTGAGGATTGAATGTTCGTAGAAATACTTCCAGAAAGTTTTCTAGAGTTCAACATAAAATTACTTGAATTACAGGTTGCCACCTGTGAGAAAAATGTAATATAAAACTTGGTGAAATCTTGTAAAGTGTGTGTTAAAGATTGTTACAGGGTGTAATAAAATGCTTCATAAAATTTTTATATATTTTTAACATACATTTAATGGAGTTTCCCCCTTCAGAAAAAATGTTGACTAAAAAATTTATTAGAAAAAAGCATCGAAATGGAGGTAACTAAAAAAGACTACCTGAATGTTTGGGCATAACTTCTTATGTATGCTTGCCAACAGCGTTGCCACTTATCTACAAGTAAATAGGTAGAACTAATAAAATCAAAATGAAAATTGAAAAGATACAAAAGCTCAAAATGCAATGAAGAGATCTCGAAAAACTGAAAATTTTTTACTAGAATATATGTTACTTCGTTACAGAGTTGCCAATATTTGAGAAATTTAAATATGTTAAAAAATGTTTATTACAACATAAACGGGAAAGAAAGCACCGAGAAAATTTTGCAGAAAAATTGCGAAACTTTCTACATGACCTATTTCGTAATAGGGTTGCCAAACGTTGAAAGATATTAAACTTGGAGTTGCTCTTTAAAAATTCGCGCCAATCGTTAGGTGTATAAGAAAAAATTTTAACGAGTTTTGAGCACTTTTATTTTGTAACAAAATGAATTTCGTAAACTTAAAAAGTTTTTTTGATTTAGAAACAGTGTTGCCAACCCTAAAAAGCTTAAAACCTAGCTAGGCTTTGAGAAATTTGCCCTGATTTATTGGACGTGTCTAAAACAAAATTTTTTAGCAAGTCTTCCAAAAAAATTTCATACAAAAATTATCTGTAACAGAGTTGCCACTTAATGCAAATTGTAACAGTAAAAAAATTTTTATGTATGTTAAAACGCATTTGCTAAATGTACGGCATCTAAGAAACCTACTGAAAAAGCTTTTGAAATATTTTCAGTGAAACATATTTTATGACAGAGTTGCCATATATCGAAAAAACGGGTAAGGGAATGCATTTTAATTATATTCTTGCTTTTCCCCTCTACTCAAGTAAGACATGCGAGCTTTCATGCTCCAACTCGATTAATATTAAAGGGTAATGCCTCCAATATTTGTCAGGGCTTATCCATTTAGTGTTTTCGAAATTGCAGGGCTGTATTTTGATATCTGTCAAACTTGACTGTCAAACCAAACATATTTTTTTTTTTTAGTTAAAAGTTAGAAATTTACGAAAATAGATCGCTTATCAATCGCATAACGCGTTAAAATTGTTGAAACCTACCAGAAAAATGGTGACTCAAACGTGAGCACGTTTCGTGCTTTAAAAGGAGATTATGGTGCACATAACCGTCCCACTACTCAAGCAATTGGTAAAAATTTAAAGAAATTTGTGGAGACTGGATCGGTTACAAATATTGTAAGGCCCGACCATTATCGCTTTGCTCGTTTCACCTCAAATATTACTGCTGTGAAAGTGAAAGTGTAGCCGAAGACCCAAATGTGTCTATCTCTCGACGTTCTCAAAAGCTGGGACTTTCTTACGTCTCATTATGGCATATTCTGCACATTTACTTACACCTACATTCATAAAAAGTTCTGTTGACACAACAACTGAAGCCAGCTCACCATTCACAACGCCGTAGTTATGTCGATTGGGTGCTTGAACAAGAAGCAGTGGACCGCGATATTTCAAAAAAATAAAAAAATAAAAAAAAAAATTCTTCACCCGATGGATACGTAAATAAGGAAAATTGTGATATTTGGGGTGCCGAGAATGCTCAAATAATTGAAAGGATGACATAATACCCACAAGGCCTTACAGACTGATGCGTGTGCGAAAGTGTGATGGGACCTTACTTCTTTGAAACAGATCACGGCGAGACTGGCACTGTCAATACGGAGCGTTTTGCTCGTATAATAACCGAATTTTTTTTTTTTTTTTTTTTTTTTTTTTTTTTGGTCTGCTACTGAAGAACACGACTTGGACAATATGTGATTCCAACAAGATGGTGCTTTTTGCGAGAGAAAATTTTCGACCTCGTAGTCTCTCGTCTTGGCGATGCCAATTGGCCACCGAGATCGTGCGATTTGACATCGTTGGACTTTTTTTGTGGAACTTCGGGAAATACCCGTATTTGTGTGAATAAATCTTTAACTCTTGAGCACTTGAAAATCAACATTCGTCAAGTTATGGGCGAGATACCGCCCGATAGGTGCTAAAAAATAGTCGAGAACTACCTTAAATGGTTCGAATTTTGCAAAAATTCACGATGCTGTCATTTGAATGATGTAGTGTTTCACAAAAAATGCCAAAGTTCAAGCTTTATAAATAAAAAAAAGGAAAAGGAAGAAAGGAGTTGAGCTTGAGGGTAGTATGGTGACGAAATTAAGGGGGGATTCTCCCTTCTTAGACTTTCAAAGCTGACAGTGACACCAAATGTGTTTAAATCCAGATATGCCAAATCGCTTAGCTCTTGGATTGCTTTCAAAGCTTTAATATTTTTTCTTTCCTGCTGACCATTGCCATAAAGCGTATGAAGGCCATTAGCATTTGGTAATTGAAGCTGGTAATTGAGCTTTACGATATTTTTCTTCTTCGATATGTGAAAGTCAATGGATTAAATGGTGAATTGAGACATGCGTTGCGTTGAGGGAGTTTTATGCAGTTGAAAGCTCATTTATTTATTCTTCTTCTTCTTTTTCTCTTTCTGTTTGTGTTTTTTTTTAGTTTTTTTTTTGTTGCTCAACGCTCATAATCCATATACGCTTATGAAACCAATATCTGAGTGCTGGAAAAAAATTGCTATACAAACGAACAGACAGAGACATACATATATATGTATACAGATCTTCACACAAATGTACCCTTATATAACATTTTATTGCAGTGAAAATATGCGATTATTGCCATTTGGAAGAAATACACCCGCATATGTAGTTGAGAGTGTATGTATGTATGTAAAAAATATGTATATATGTATGTATGTGAGAAAAATGGCATTGGCAAGCGCAAATGGTGGTAAAGTGCAGCGATTATGCTTTTTAATTAAGTAAATTGATGGTTGTTGAGTGGTGAATGTAGGTGAATGGTAAATGGTGAACGTTGAAACTGACTCATGGCGAGCGCACAAACGGCAGAGTAGAGAAAGTGACTTTCGTCTCTCGCAGATAAAATCATATAAAATTGCCAATTTAAGAACTGATAAATGCCCTAAGCGAATTAGCATAAAACCGTTATGTACATATTTATGCAGTCGAATGTGTGTAGGTTTGCACATATATAGGTATGTGTGTAAGTGCTTATGATGATGCTGTGTGAAGCTTAGCAAGTAGTTTAGTGCTGCATCATAAGCTATAATAATAAAGAATTATGTGCTCTGGATTATCTGCTCTGAGTGGTTCAGTAAAAGCTTTGAGCTAAATTAAACGCAAATGGATGTGTGTGTGTGCGTTCCTTACTGCTGTGACTATCAGCACTATCAACGCGCGTACAGAGTTTAGCAATGTTTAGTAGTTATGAATAATTACAATTATTAAGGTAATTTGAAATGAAATCATAACCGTTAAGGCGTTGATGTTAGTTAAAGCTACAAGCATTTGTTGTCCCATGTGAAACGAGACTGCTCAAAAGTTGGATATACGCAATTGCAAATCAATATTTTTTTCACACTACACCGAACTGGTTCGATATGTGAGTGGCTTTTTGAATAAAAAATTTATTTTTCTTCGGCAAATAAGCGTTTTATAGGGTGATCCAAGTAGAGGTACTTTCTTCAATAGTCTTTTTTGACAGCTCACGCGTGAGTCGCGCCAAGCCGTCATGTTATTTTTGTTCAATATTGTTTGGCATTTCTTCATGGAGAGACTTACTGAGCATACTATTCGCAACACCATCACCCCTCTTGAGACACAGTATTCATTATTGAATAATATTCAACCGAATAGAACACGTCCAGCACGCAGGGAAGAAAATATAGCGCCCGTAGCTGAGAGTGTACATGAAGAACGTGGAGAGTCGATTCGGCGCCATCTGTTAGCAGCTCGGACTGACGTATGGAACGACTTGGCGCATTTTACGTCGATATCTTAAATTGAAAGCGTACAAAATACAGCTTGTGCAAGAACTGAAGTCGCACGACCTTACCATGTGACATCGCTTCACTCTATGGACTCCAAGAAGATCCGACGTTTTCGAGCCAAATTTTGTTCATCGATGAGGCCCATTTATGAGTCAATGGGTATGTAAGCAAGCAAAATTGCCGCATTTGAGACGAAGAGTAATCTGAAAAGATTCAAGAGCTGCCATTTCATGCAGAAAAAATAACGGTTTGGTGTGGTTTGTGGGCCGTTATCGCGCCGACTATTTATAACCGACTATTTGAAGCTCGTGATCCCCGCGACATTCGGTTTCAACAAGACGGTGCTACTTTCCACACATCACATCAATCAATGGATTTATTGAGAGAACACTTGGGTGAGCAGATAATTTCACGTTTTGGGACGGTCGATTGGCCACCAAGATCGTGTGATATCACACCGTTAGACCTGCTTCCTGTGGGGGGTATGTAAAGTGTGACGTATATGCGGACAATCCCGCTTCGATTCAGGCCTTGAAACAAAACGTTTCGCGTTCATTCGCCAGTTATCACTCGGAATGCTCGAACGAGTAATCGAAAATTGGACTCAACGGATGGACCATCTGAGGCGTAGCCGCGGCCAACAGTTGAAAGAGATAATCTTCAAAAAATAAATGCCAAAGAATGTCCTTTCGAATGGTAATAAACATTTCCCATTCGATTTGAATTTTCTGTGTTTTTTCTTTCAAAAAGAAGGAAACCTCGAAATGGATCCTTTTTTAGCTCTTCACATTTAGTCCAGCGTTTATCCAATTTTTATATTTCTTCCAAAAAAATAGAGTTTTTCAAGGTCCAAAAAGGCGCATGTTTCTGTGACGATCTCTACATTCGAACCGAATCTCTAACCTCCCAGCTATTTTGCAGGTTGGGAAATGATAAAAATGGTGAAGAATACCATATCGGTAGGACCTTATTGTTCTTTAACTAGAAAACGGGGAATTCACAACTTCAAACTTCTTGAATCCACTAAGTATATATATGTATGTGGTAGAGTCTGCTTTGCTTTATGAAGTTTCATGAAGAAAATTATTCCTCCCACTCTTGGTATGAAATTGTAAAACTTATTTGGATTCTCAAAACCACCTCCTCGCCACCTCAACTTTTCAAATATTGATTGAGTGAGGCAGAGCCTTAGCAGAAGAAGAGTAGCCAAACTCTTTATTTAAAAAAAAAAAAATTGGGTTAGTTCATTTCCATTAGCATTTCTTTGACATTTGGTTCCAGAACAGATACACAGGACCTGATGTCCTTATGCCATCTTATTTTCGCTAAAAGAGGTAATTTTCTCCTAGCATGAGGTGGTTTAGAACCGTGTAATCGGTACAGCTACACTCACTTAAACTGTAGAGCTATCAAAGGAGATAAGAGGGGAACTAAGAGCATATAAAATAAGGGTAAGAACTATTGAGAGCCAAAGGAGCTCCAAATTGTCAATCTAGTACTGTCGCCGAATGCGGGATTATATACAAAACCAAAAAAAATTGATTTCATACTTCCGTCTTATCTAAGAGCCTTCTTAATGATATGGAAGGATATGGAATGAACGACTGACCACTATAGACAGGAATTAGGTTCTGCTAAAATTTATACTTTATAAGCCAATTAAGGTTTAAGGAACTACACAAAACTAGCTTTGGGCTGTCCACTCATGCCTTCCGCCGCATTCATAGGTCTCGCAATCTGTGACATTCATTCTTTTATATACAAAAAAATTGCATAATAATCACATTCCGACCGCACTCACCTGTATGAGCCAAAATGAACGTCCTGGACAGCTTTGTGTGGCGCCAGCCAAAATCCGTTTCGGTTTCGATGAACCCAAATGTGCAATGCAACCACAACGACAGCCAGGTCCGATCTCCTGACTGACCTCCGTGCGATTGGCGGCGGTAAATGTGGCGCCACTACTCTCATAAATACAATCCCATGTATCGGCGACGGCTTTGCCACATTTTTCGGTCTCTACAGAGGGACCCTGGGGGAAGAATGGAGAAAACATATTAATTTAGTTTTTTTTTTTAGAAAAATTTAACTGTTATTTAGAGCTAAACAATTTTTTTTTCAAAATTTACTAAAATTATGCTCACCAAAAACAAGCTTTCTTCCCTTCACAACACTCTTCTTTCAGCTTTAGATTTTTTATTTTTCAATAAATTTTTTTTTATAAAATTTATAAATATATTTTTACAATAAAAATTATATTTATAAAAAAAAAATATTTTTTATAAATTTTTTAATAAAATAAATTGATCGAAAACTCCTCATCGTCATACTCCACATCGTAAATGGCACGTGAGCCGCGTTCACTAACACGAGGCGTTGTCGATTCGCCGATTTCCGAACGACGTACATTTCGCAACGACATACGCTCGCCAATGTCTGCCGAAGACTCTGCAGTTGTGGCTAGTTGCGACGGCCGTGCGGATATCATTGACTGTTTGGTTGTAGTGCGCGCTTGCGACGAGCCATAATCGGCGCTGCTCGACTCGCCCTCATCCTCACCCTCCACTTGTTCGTCCTCAACGGGCACCATAGTTTCGATGGCTTCGTGTGACGAGGACACATACAGTGTGGAACCCATTTCGACATCGAATAAATTCTCGCCACCCAATTCACGTGCTTTTGGTATAATTTTACTCTCCACTTGCTGTATTTGGTACTCCGCAGCAACAGCGTCAGCGGAGGCGGCCCTATGAGCGGTACGTTTGAAGATCTCCATTAGTGAGGAAGTGCTTCGCGGCAGAAAACCCATTTTTCCGGGACTATACACGGATGTGTTGGAACGTGCGACTGAGAGCAATGATGGCGTTGGTGGTGTTGGTGGCAGCTTATCAGTATGCGTGCTGACAATATCCATCAACTCGGTGAGTAGATCGTGTCGGCGTAGCTGACGTAGCGCCTCCTCTGAGGCAGTCTCTTTGGCGGCGTCTTTGTCTGCGGCTTTTTCGTCGCCTTTTTGCGCTGGCTTCTCTATACAATCAATAGCTGAACGCACGGTGAATTTAATTTTTGAGATTATGTCACGTAGACGTTGTATTTCCGTCTCGTGCTCTTGATGTATGGTTATTAAGAGCGATTTCTCCGACTTCAACTCTTCGATACGCTGTTCGAGGTGACGCATCTTCTTTGACATGTCCTTAAAGTTGAAGCGATCACAGATGTCACGCCTCACAGCGGTCTCATACAACTTGCGATACTTGGCGACCTCAACGTACTTCTCTTTCAGTTTCTCATAGTTGTCGGTGAGCTTTTCGATGATTTTGATTTTATTCTGCGCGTTGCGTATGAGCTGCTTCTTCAGCTGATCCATCGACGCATATTGTTCGGTCATCTCTTTGTGACGCACGGCCTGCTCGTTGAATTGTTGTTGCATTTTTATCTGCGACAACACCAATATATCGATCTCTTTCTGCAACGCAATATTTTCACGTATCAGGCGACGCGTATAACCGGCATTACGTATCTCACTAGAGCGTGTAAAGTCCTCTGAGACCTGCAGCAGCTTCGTTTCCACCTCCTTCTTCAACGCATCCTTCTCCACGACAGCCTTCTGTTCCATGGCGTAAATCATTTCGGTATGCGCACGCTCTTTCTCCTTCAACTCCGTCTCTTGATCGTCGAATTTGGAGAGCAACAGATCACGTTGCACGCGGAACTCATCGAGCGAGTTCAGTTTACCGTTGAGCAACTTAATTTCCGATGTTAGCTGATCGTGCATGGACTTATACTTCGATTCGAGCTCTTTAATACGCTCCGCCGATTGTGCATTCTCCGCCTCGCGTATCTTAATGATTTCGGTGAGTCGCTCTTCCAGTTCGTGTATCGTTTCGTTGCGTTCGCCGAGCGTGCGCTCCAAATGCGCTGCCACATCGGTGTGATCCTCTTCGATTTCGCGCAATTTCTCTTTCAGATTGATGTTGTTATCGTCGAGTGAGGCGAGATGTGAGCGTAGACGTGCCAACTTTTGATTGAGATCGGCTATAGTGAGCTCGCAGAATGCGCGATCGACATTGGTGAGCTTGTTGGGGTCTTTCTTCTCATCCTTCTTACCCTTCTTGCCTTTACCTTTCGCTTTTTTGGGTGGCATTTTTTTGAGTGGACGGAGAACTTTTTGCGAACTTTTTTCTGCAGACACTCAGTCTCTCATGCGTTTCCGTTATAATTTCCGTTATAATTTTGTTTTTATTTTACACTAAAAAACCGTTTAATTATTTTTCAAAATATTTTCACTTTCCTTCAAGTAAATTATCTACACTTCACGGCCCGTGTCAGCGTTCCTTATGAAAATATTTTCACTCAAAATTTGTTTTTCTGTTTTGATTTATTGAACAAACAAACTATCAAAAAGCAAAAAAAAAAACGATACCGTTACTTGGTAACCATGCAACAAGTTGACATTCTCATAGCAACATCAACAGCAACGGCGTGTTGCCAACATGCCAACACATTTTTTAGGGCTAAATGCCAACACACTCAGCACCGACTGCCGACTGGTTGGTTGAAAAACGCATCTGTAAGGGAGTCGGCCGGCGGGCAGGCAGTCACTTAAGTGCGGGGGAGTATGGGTGAGTCAGTAAGTGTTTTTGGATATTCTCATTTTCTTAGGCGCTGCGTTTACAACTCAATTATCTTGCGCGCCTAAAAACAAGCTCAAAATAATCTTATAACATGTCAAGCACGCCTCTCAACGGCCAACTGTGAGCGTAGCGACAAAAAACAAGCTGATGAACAAGCAAATAATGTAGTTGTAGATTTTTTCAGCCGGCACAGTGGGTCGTTTTGAGAGAGTGAGCTTGGAAAATATCTGATGTACTCTGCTGCATCGCTGAGGTTCACTAGCCGGATGGAGTGGTCTATCAGAGAAAATAATTGGAGTTCGTTTTCAATTGATTGCATATATTCGTCTTCGTACGTGCCTTGAAGGTAGAAGAGTAATTATTCACGTCTACTTTCCCAGAGGTAGCTCTGCACAGCCTCTAAATACCTGTGCGAGAGAATGGCTCATGACTTATTTATACAAAATCTACCTGACTATAGAGCAGCCGTCCTGAGGCCTGCCTTCTTGGTCTGCGGCAGGACTTTGAACTAGTTTCTTAAGCACGGACAGTTAGTTTTGCACGTTGTTATTGCAAAGCTGGTCTTTAGTAGTCCGAAACAGGTACCCAAAATATCTGGCTAAGCCAAGAGGCTCATAAATATTCTAGCGGTATTGAAGATTGTGGTCTCGCTATCGCGCCCGTTTAAACGTTTCGAGATTTAGACATGCCTCAGAGCAGATTTTTTCGCTTTACCAGCGAGGGAAGCACCTTCCAGTAATCAGACAGCAGTGTAGTGCCAGTGAGTGCATATTTTATACTTATTCCCTTCTTTAAGGCTTCGTAAACTGCAAAAAGACGAATCCTGAGTATTCACTGGATCAGTCGAGTCATTAATGAAGGCAATGGCTGCAAGAAGAACTTATTGAAGTCTCTATTTTGAGATTAAGAAAACTCACTACCCTGAATCGTATAAGATAGGCTGGCTTACTCTGAGCTGCAATCGAGATATATCGTGAATTATGGAGTAAAAGGATTTGATATCACACTTTCCAAAATGATCTACTACTTTTCAGCGTCAACATGGAGTTTCCGCACGTTGGCAGCTCACGTGAATTGGACGAGGTGATTACGTCACGAGATCGTCGCTTTGACTTCTTTAATTTTTGGTAGAAAATACATCGATTCCGCTCCGCGTTGATTAAGTTAGGTTAGATTGAAGTGGTTTCGGGCTCATCAGCTCATTTAGACCTCCGAACGGGCCCATTTTGTGATAACACTGACGATCCTCTAAGCCCCCACTTCCTAACTAGACCAAACAGTGTGTAGAGTTAACAAAACAAATAAATGGTTATCGGTCTAGAGACTTGGACCTCATCTTCCAAAGTACGGGGTAATCGCAAAGGAAGTGTCTTAAGTTTTCACGATCTTCCTGTTCTCTACAACTACGGCAGAAGTCGTTTGATGGTAGGACCAGCCTATCTGCGTATCTGCCTAATAAAAGATGTCCCGTAAGAAGCCCCACCATTGTAGTCATCTTTTTTCTTTTTAGCGAGATAAGCTCTCTCGACGTTCTTTGATTCTATGTCGGCCATATTACTCTAGTCACATTGCAGAAATTAAGACTTTCTCGTTGGATGCATGGTGGAATATACCGCATTTCTTAGGTGATGGCTGAGAGGATGTCGACAATACCGAGTTTCTAATACGTTTATAGTCGGCCTTTTCTCCGGACTCGATGATTTCTATTGCTTCCACTTCTGAATTCTCCTGAAGCGGTCCTCATCGCTGACCTCGCTGCTCTTGGCTTCGCCCGATGGAAAAGATGAGACAAGAAGTGTTGTTCCCCCGTTGAGCAGGGTAGAATGGTGTTTCTGGTTACACCGCAAACATCTGTCGACGAAGTGCATTTCGCCAATTTATACTGCATTTAGAGGTAGATTTCACAAAACTGGTCAAACTCTTAAGTGCGCTCTCTAGGAAAACCAGCTTTTAAGGTATGTTAGAAGAAAAAGAGAATTGAAAAGCTGCAAATTCCTTGATAGTTAAGCGAAAGGTAATCTGCTTGAACGGAGGACACCTCAAAGTCCGTAGGCCACTGCTTGATAGGGGGAGATGTAGAAAGGAGGAAAGTTCCTGAGTTTAGAAGACGCTACAAAGGCTGCAAGCAAGGTCATTATTTCCACCAAAGTTGAGGATTCTACAGTTTTAAGCCGCCTCTGAAAGGCTGATGGATTTTTAAATTTAATTTCACTTCAGAAATATGCTCACGGGCCTATACATCTGCTTCAAAAGCCGTTATTCTCTATCAAGCGTTGAACTTAGATCCCTGGATGGGCACAAAATAAAGCAAATTCATAAGAACTTCGATGAAACATTGTGACTGCTTCGCCTAAAGGTATATGTCTTGCCTTTTACGGCGTACTGTGAGGTCATAAGATCTTAAAATCTCATCTTCATGAGCTCTTGGTACTTCCGGCTGAAAGTTTTGGTCATAGAAAGCTTGCTAAATATGAACTTTTGTTTAGACATCATAAAATACTGTAACGCCGCCATTCCATCCGCACAGCCGTGCAACCATTTATGGCATAGCCACTTAAAACTTTGAACTACTTATGCTCGCGGCGCAGCAACATTGCACAGCTCGAAACGACTCGGCGCTACACTGATCTCCGCGAACATGGCTTTGCACTAAAAACTAAAAACTTTTCACACAAGTAGTAGTCGTAATAGTAGTAGTAGTTGCTCGTCTCGTAATAATTTTAAATACCGTTACAAGCGCGAAAACAATGCTGTCAGTCACACACACACACCCGCACATGTGAGCGACGCGCAAATAAACATACTCATAATATGTATTAAGTTGTAATACGCGAAGTACTCAACGACGGGCTGGGGGCGGCACACAGTCACACACATAAAATGTGTGACCAAACAAACGACTGGAGGAGACCGAACCCTTTGAGGCGCGGAGCAAAGACAGTGAGCTCTAAAGTCGTAACAGAGATGTTCGCTTCGACATTATCGTGGTTTTTGCTGCTACAGATGTTGTTGTTGTTGTTGCTTTACAACACACATGTGGAAAGCCCTACTTCATGGCGAAACAATAAAAACAGCCATGGATGTGTGTGGGTGTGTGTGAGTAAGGCAATGATTTCGTTGGTGTTGTTGACGTAGAAGCAGGATGTTGTTGTTGTTAGTTTTGTTGGACTTCAAAACAAAAAAGGAAAGATGAAGAAATAAAAACAACACAGTTGAGGCGCCATAAATTCCCAGCACAATCTAGTTCAAGTGTTGGAACGCTGACACCTTCCCCAGAGGCATATAAACTATCAGTAAACAAGCACCGGCATACACACACACTCACAAGCACACACACCAGTCACTGGCAGAGTGGTATTCAATGGAAAAACCAACAATAAGCGCACAACACAGCAATGCTAACCATAAGCCCCTTTTGCCATGAACGCCAACGCCAAAGGACGCCCCGGTAACAACAATAAGACCGAGAACAACAATACACATAGAGTCACAACAACAAGTAAAAAAAATCCCATAGCCTAGCAGCGCCGCTGCAACGGTACCACTATCATTGCTCTCGACCGTCACAAATCGCCTTATGACAGGCCTTTCAAGTCCAGGCGTAACCGAGCCATTCAAACGCGGCTGCATACAAACCGCTCGCACGCTTACTGGCGCTACGAGCAGCGCACATTTCTTTTACTCGTTCTGCGAGCTCACTCCCTTTGCTACTAGCGCACTTTCATCCTGAAATGCATACCCACGTTAGCCCACTACATCCCGTCACGACACCCACCCTACACTGGTACTCAACACTCGACTGACAGCTCGCACTGATATGGATGCCAACAGAGCTTTTATTGCGTTACTTGGCGTAGGCGAGGCGCGAAATTATAATTTCCGTATGTTGGTTATATAGACAAATGCAACTCTGTGTGTGTGAATGCGGATGAACGGAAATGTATAATGAAAAATAAAACAAATAGAGACAGTTAAAGGCGTGCCAAGTTCGGACGGCGCCGAGAAGTTCCAGCTTGACAATCGGCCGTGCTTTCCTTGTGTAAGAGCTGAGTAGTTCTCCAGACGACAAAACCTCTGAAAATATGGTAATACCGATGTACGTAAAACATTACGTTACCTACAAAGCCGAATGTAGCAAGTTTGATGATGCATTCGAACCTAAGTCAGTTAATCTCCTTAAGGCTTTGTTGGACAAAACTTTAGGTTCGAACTGTGCTTGATCCAGTACCCTTCACCTGATAGATACTTTGAGGCTGAAACTCTACTAGCTAAATTCGACGAAAAAACCCAGTAAAATAAAATCAGATGGGGACTGTTATTCAAGAGAACAGGAAAAAGTCTAACAGTGTGATATGACACGATCTTGGTGACCAATCGGCCGGACCCAAACGTGAAATTATCTGCTCCACGAAGTGTTCTCTCAATAAATCCACTGATTGTGTCGTTGTGTGAGAGTTGTCGTCGGCTTGTTGAATTCAAATGTCGCGGAGATCACGAACTTCAATTTCAGGCATCAAATAGTTGACTATCTTGGCGCGATAATGGTCACCTGTTGACTGCATTTACATACCCATTAAGCCAGAAGATCAAGATCCCATAGAGCGAAGCGATATCGCTTGAGAAGGTCGAGCGGCTTCAGTTCTTGCACAAACTGTATTTTGTACGCTTTCAATTTAATATCTCGACGTAAAACGCGCCAAGTCGTTCCACACGTCAGTGCGAGTTGATGCGAACGGCACCGAATCGACTCTCCACGGTCTTCGTGTACACTCTCAGCAACGGCCGCTATATTTTCTTCACTGCGTGCTGGAAATGGTCTGTTCGGTCGAATATTATCCAATAACGAATGCTGGCTGGGTCTCAAGATGGGTGATGTTGCTGAGAACAGTACGCTCAGTAGGCCCATTATGTTGACCATTAGTTGAGCAAAGCGCGCGAAACACATTCTTTACAGAGCATGAATTTTCGTAAAAAATTTGAATCGATTTGTAAACGTTGGCGCGCCAGGCGTAAGTCTTTCCATGATGAAATACCAAATAATGCTGAACAAAAATAACATGAAAGCTTGACACGGCTCAAGCGTGATCTGTCAAAGAAAGGCTATTGAAAAAAGTACCTCTACTTGGATCACCCTTTACAAGTGTCCAGATTTAGAGTTGGACTTGGAAGAAACCTGTAGCCGAGTACTAACGTTCACGCCGAGGGACGAGCATCTCATCATAATCTCAGTTAAAGCTTGAAAATACCACGAGCAGCTGAATGTATAAGTCGAAAAACTGTTTGGCGAGCCGTACGATCGATCCAAGGAATGGATGGACCAAGGAATGGATGAACCAAGGAACTGGCGGTGGTTTTGGCGAACGGTCTAAATTTATTACTTCTTATACTCCCAGAAGTATGGGAAGCTTCTGCATTTTCTCTTTACTTATCACATATAATTTTTAGCTTTCACAAATTACCGTTATATGAGCAAACTCAATATGCCCGGTGCAATAAATTATGGCCAACTAAAAAAGTAAAAAAAAAAACTAAGCCTCCACTTGGTGCCGACACCGCATCATAACTATTATGCATGAAGTATGTGGAACAAAAACCGAGTCAACAACAACAACACCAACAACAACAACAATAGCATAATAACTACACCATATATTAAGCTTCTTGTCAGCTCTTATCATTTGCATTGTTTTTTAAGTTTTTTTTTGCATTATTATTGTTGTGGGTAGCGCTATTGTTGGGGTTTTGTTGCTGTTGTTGTGCGCAAAAAACTCATTTCGCTGACAATGAGTTATTGCAGTTGTTGTTATTGTTGTTAATGCTTGTTGTGGGCGCTACTGTTTTTACCTACTAAATATTTGCGCTCATGTTTTTTTGCTATCACACACACGAACACACACACACACACATAACAGCACACATGCATATCACGTTTTTTACTGCCTCTTCTTCTTCTTTTTCTTCTTCCTTTTCTTCCCTTTCTTCGACATGTTAGTTATTACACATTTTTCGGTTTCATCTTCTCATATCTTTGCGTTGTGGTGGCTGCGTTGCTGTCTTACTTTGTTATTTGTTATTTGGTTTCGTAGAAATTTTTGTTGTTGTTGTTTTCTTGTTTTTATTGTTATTTTGCTCCGCTTTTGTTTTCAGCTACACTTACGTACGTTCACTGTAATCACTTTTCACAGAGTTTATACTCTTTATGATTACTTACTTCCTCAATAGAAGTGGCGTCGCCCGTTACCCTCTCCACCTGCTCACTGCAACTTTTGTTGCTTTTTATTTATGGAATTTGAAAAGTGTTTTTGTGCTATACTCCCATCCTGCTTCAGTAAGTAGGCTAAACTATTGTATTTATCTGTGTAGTGTGTTATTGTGTTCCCTTCTTTGTTGTTGCTGCTTCTGATGCTGCTACTGTAGTTGTTGTCGTCATCGGTACAGTGACCTCCACTTAATACACGTACACGGCAGCGAGCGTATGCATCGCTTCCGCTTAGCCAACTTTTAGCATATCCACTATACATAATTAACTATGGCGTCATAAGTTTTTGTAAAGTTTAAATTTAATTTTATTTCTTTTCTTGACTCTCGCGACTTGTAGCCTACTTGTATGGCAATTAAGTAGAGAGCATAATTAGTTCATTTTGAGCTTGAGTAACTTAAATAAAAATGCGTGTTATTTATTGTCCGCGTAGCGTAGGTTATTTCATTTGCTTATTTTTCAAAAAGCAATTTGGATTATGGTGAGAGCTAACATAATTAGTTGGGCGAGTAAAAATATGCGCAACACCACTGGACGCTTGACACTGTGATAAAAACGAAAAGAAAAAAAAACGTTGCCTACATTTAAGCGTTTAGCTAAGAATTTAGCGGAGACACATACCTCTAACATTCCTTTACATTATTTCAGGTTTTCACTAATTCTTATCTAAAAATTTTCAAGGAATACGAATATTGTAAGAGAAGAAAATACAAAAATGATTCAAAAGACGTTTGTGGAATGTAATTGATAGTAATAGACAATGCAAATTAGTTTATGAATGAAAATAGTTTTATTAGTTTAGAAATGAAAATAGCATTCTTACTGGCCGAAAATTTTAGGTGAAATTCTCTTTGTTTTTTCTAATTTGTAATTAGTTCTCGACACACCAAACTATGGTCATTGGTAAACTTGAACCAAATTTTACCAATCGTTAACAAAAAAAAAAAAAACTTTAATTTTACTCTAGGTTAGCTCTGAGTTGACATCAAGATACTTTTATAAATTAACCAAAAAGCAGAGACATTCTTTTACGCTACTAGAACGTTGCATACATCCAGGCGCTTAGCTATGAAATATAGTGAAAACACACACCTCTATAAATACTAAAATAATTTCAGTTTGCTTATTGTTTTAGAATTTTCTCCAAAAATTGTATCCAAAAGCATACAATGTTTTCTTATAAGGCGAGAGGAAATAAAATCACCTCAGGCTATACCCTCAACTAATGTTTAAAGGAATATACTTCTAAAATTACTACTGTGTATTGTGATATTCAAATAAATCAACTAGTAATACTACTAATTAACATCTGACACCTACTGATGGAAAATAACTGAATTCTCACAAATTTTTCACAGATTTCACCATTGCTTTAGTCTGGTACGCCATAATTTACCCTGGCAAAAATATTAATCATTTTTATCTAAAAGAAATTATTTCTCCCAAAGTAGATCTTGAAATCTTTGTCTTGTTATCTTCTGAAAAGTTTTCAACACTATAAGAAAGGGTAATCTACTCCTGCTAGTAAACTGTTGCCTACATCTAGGTGTTTGCATAAAATTTTAGCGAAGACACATACCAGAAGCACCCACAGAGTCATTCTCAAAAACGTACTTTCGGGCTCGTAGAAGAGAAATGTCTTATATAAGTTAGCCAGAGCCACCAACTGTAATAAGATTTACTACCAAAATCTCTCTAGAATCATATAGAAATGTAGCCTCAGGTTAGTTCGAAGTGGTTGCTACCAAATGAGCTTATCTCTCATAGAGACTTCAAACTGCTACTCTAAAGTGCGAAGCATTCGCAAAAGAAGTGCGTTAAGATTTGCGGTTCTTCCTCCTTTTTATAAATTATGTAGAAGGCGTTTGATGGCATACTCAATGTCTTTGACTGCCTGCCTACTTACCTGCCGAATAGAAGATGCCTTGTAAGAAGACTAATAATTATAGCTATCTCCTTTATTTTGAGTGACCTTCTTTTATCCCTTGTTGGTCACATTGTCCTATTTACATTGCAAAAATTTAAACTTTTCCATCTTAAGTTAGTATATGTGCTGAATAAATCCTTTAAAGTAAGCATACCCAGAGGTATGGAAAAAAATGTTCTTCCATGGCAAGCTCATCCGTTTCTAAAACTGCACTTTATAGAAAATTCTTCAGGAATTAGAACTAGAATAATACCTACAAAGTTAGCTGCTTGCTTAACTGTACGCCACACTTTCTCTTCCGTCGCGGAATAGCGCATAAAATGTGGCCTACATTTAAGCGCAACTAACATATTTTAGTTAAGACACACACCATTTTTAAAAAAAAAATTTTCTGGTTCATATTAAAATTCTTTCAGAATTTAAGAAATTAAAAAGTAAATTAAACAAGCGCAAGGAAATTTCGTAATGCTAATATTTTCTTCAAATTTTTGTTTGGTGTTTCCTTGTAATATTCAAATTAATTAACGCCAGATCGCCATCCTTTGGCAAACTTACTACGCAGAGTATTTTTTTTTTTTTTTTTTTTTTTGTAAAACCTTTTTAAAAAAAGTTTAAATATTAATTTTAAGTTTAAAGAATAATTTCTTCTCTTAAATATAATTTTGTCTACTAAAAATTAAGCAAAAAAAAAAAAAACAAAGAAACCAATTTCGGACATTAAAGAATTGGATAGACTGCCAGCGGTTTAAAATTTATTCAAATGGAATACATTTATAAAGCAATAAGAGGCTACATAAATGGAAAGAAGCAGCAGAAGATTGTGCCAGATTTGAAGAAATTAAAATAAAGATAAAATCAATGCTTTATTAAAGTTTTAGTATCAAATAAGAGATTACTTTTAAGGAGATATTTTCAAAATTTATCAATAAAGAATTAAGGTACAGTCATTAAGTCAAACAACAGCTAAACACCATCACTTTTATCTTTGACTCTCAATTTCATACCAATTTTTGAACTACTATATTTCTAGATGATTTTTAATACATGTTTAATTAGATCTAAAATATCTCTCAAATTCAATTTTAGCATTACATAAAATTCTAGAGAATTTTATTTTTTGCGATTAGTGTAAGTGACAGCCGAAATGTAGGCAACGTTTTCTTTGTGAACCACAATTATAATGAATATCCCGTTGCCTACATGCAGGCGCAACGATGTTAATTTTAGCTAAGTCGCATACCTTTTCAAAAATATATTTTCCTGCTTCGCAATAAACCTAAATAAAGATATGCGGTAATTCTAAAGAATTTTTTTTGCGGTGACAGCCGAAATGTAGGCAACGTTTTCTTCTGAACCAAAATAATGATGAATATCTCGTTGCCTGTATATTTAGGCGCAACGATGTTAATTTTAGCTAAGTCGCATACTTTTTTTTTTTAAATACATTTTCCTGCTTCATAATAAACCCATTTTAAGCAACCTCTTTTATCCCAAACTTTTATATATGCTTCAAATATTAATAGCTGCTTTCTATTGTTTCCAAATTAATTTCTAAATCATTACTTATCGCCGCATATCTGTTTCAAACACCAACAAAGTAACGAAACGACTAACCAAATGAACATGAATCGACCACAAATAAGACCAAAATTCATTACGAACAATGAAAAATCTCCAATTATAGGATTAGTTATATGTTTGTATCTCTGTATAAGGAAGAATGGAGAGTGACCATCAGCGATTGTAACCATTAAACTTTAAATATATAACTTAAATTGCAACTATAAATTTACGATTTACGAGCCAAGCAGACAAGGGGACAAACAGTGCGCCATAAACTCTTGCAAGCCAGCTGAGCTGAGTTGAGCTCAACTGAGTTTGGTGAAACGCCTGTATGTATGTTTCTATGTGCTATGTGGATTTTCGAACTTAAAAAAGTTTACCCACAACAACAACAACAAACAGCAACACAACATGCCGGTAATGTGATGCGTTTAGCTTAACAAAAGACGCGCCGTGGAAAAAAATGGAAACACGGAAAATGTTGGACAAAAAAAAAAAAGATAAACTCGAAGAATAGAAAGTTAAACAAATACAGCGAGCTGGCGCTGTGCTGCTCGTGCGTTTGCCGCGCGGCCGCAGTGTTGGAAAATAAAATCACTTAACTAAATGCGCGGGAAAAGTTTTAAATTATGCACCACAGTATGCCATGCCATTTGCCAGTGTGAATGGTTGGCCAAGCGGCAAAGTGCTCTAACGATGCGCGCTGATCCGGCGGCGATGGCGACGCGTTGAAGTTAAAGTTTAAAGTTAAGCAGGCCACGCATTGCTTGCCAGCTGCGGTAAGTACGGTCATTTAAGGGCGGCCCGGCTGGTTTGTCGCGGTTGTTGGGTTGTTGGGTTGCTTGGTTGACTTCTTGCTTCGCTGCCTGCCTGCCTGGCTGTTTGACTAGCTCTTATGCTGTCTGCCACTCACTTGCCGTGTGTGGGGGGGGGGTCTAAGGGTATTTGCTGGCTTGTCGCTTGACTCGTCGCAGTTATTTAGTTACACTTTTCGATTATAGATATGTACGTGTGTATGTATGTATCGTATGTAGTATATGTAAGCATAGTATGTACTTACCTCACAGAATTTAGCGCCATATCGTGGTGGGGGTGAATCACAAAATCGATAACGATTACGCGTGCCACCGAGACAATTCGTTGAGCATGGCGTCCATTCACTCCACGGTCCCCAGCCGCCAGTATCGGAGTCTAACGTGCGCACAAAAAAGCCGATATCACGCCAAGTAAGTGGTTGCGATGAAAGCGTTGGACGAGCAGCAGTGGTTGTTGTTGTTGTAAGATGATGATGATGTGTGTTGGTGTTGGTATGCCGCAATCAGTCGTGCAATGTGATTAGAGCATCCGAGTACGTCCGCATACACGACGGCACAGCGGTAGATAGCCACACAATAGACGGTGGGTGTAATGATGGCGCCGCAATCCAGTGACCCAGCGTTGTATGATAAAGTGTTGCGATGACGACAGCGTGACGTTAATAAAAAATGGTAAAAGAAGGAAGAAAGAAGAGAAATTTTACATTATTAATGGCAAAACTGACACATGTGGTTCATATACACATTTTTTATTATCATCATTATTATTATTTGTTCACTGTAATCGATAGAAAATGTGTGGGAGGCGGTAGCAGATGCGAAGGAGAGAAATAGGCTGACCCATGTGGCATATTAGTATGGCTACCGCAGAGTACGCTGCACCAATAATGCTACCAAGTACTATGGAAGCACAGACAACTCATGGTCTCAACCAAAACTGGGCCTGTGCGCGATTTGTCTTGATAGCTACTATCTGATATTGAGAGTTCCTTATTACCATGGGAGTTAAATTATCTGAACAATCATTAGTAGAATTTCGAAGTCAAAACTCCGCATTCTATCAAATTAAACAAAGAGCTCCGCAGGTTGATGTCTTACAACTACCTTCGTTTAACTCTTACATCCCAAAATACCCTTCAATACCGGAAAAAGAAGTCTCCTTCGTCTCATATGCCGCTGATTGTTCGATCGTCCCCAGTCAAGAAAGGTAATGGTTAACTCTCCCACAATTCCCCATTCTTCACTGCCATACACCCTTAACTTTTCCTCAAGGAAATCCACCGTGGCTCCTTTTACCAGCTGATCAAAGAGATTAAGTGAAAACTCCGCATTTCATAAACTACAAGTAGCTGGCAGTGGTTTTTCAAAACGTGCCGCCCCCCTCTCAACCCGCATTCGCTAGCTGGAAAGATTAAATAAATTGCTTACTACTTCCATGGGCTTCGGCCATCCGGTCATAAATTATGCTGCACCAATCTGGTCACCGGGTATCATAGAAACGCAGTCGAAGAAGCTACAATCCAGACAAAACACCCCGAAGTGAAGCAGAGTCACAACCAGGCACATCAGAAAGGATGTAACAGGCAACCACGAAGCCGTAAGGCAATATGCAACAGAACGGCTGGAGGCGACGTGCTACCTTAAGCATTATTTACAAAGATTTAGCAAAAACTTTTCTCAACTATCTTCCTGCTTTGGATCGGTACTCAACCAAGCTTGAGTTGCTATTACAGACTACAGTTATCCGAGCCCAACTAAAGTCAGGAAAGCTTAGTGCACTTCATTCCTACCTAGTAAGGCTCGATCACTACATGCCTAGGGTATCTCCTATACGCAATAAATTCTCCGTAGACACTAATCACCCATATGCGTGTCCTTCAAACCGACTCATTTAACACCTTATTCGAACCCGTCGAAACATCTCGTTTCCTGGACCTCCTTGTAGGTAGACGTCGATGACCTCAACTAGTTTCCAACCGCTACAAAAACAACAACAATAGAAACTTCAAACAAGCAGGCTCAGTATGGTCAGGCTTTTCGGAGTTTGCCGGAGCTATGTACGAAAAAGTCGAAATCGTCAAATCCAGGAGAACTCGGTTCGCACCAGTTGCTCGGTATAACATTCTTAAAGATACGTCCGGCTGAGGGTACCATCGCTAACTAAGAAAAATACCAGAAGTGTCTTTCTGCGAAACTTTTTCTACTGACTTCTGGCGTAACTAGCTCCGCTTTCTCGCAAACTGGACTTCGAATTTGGCCTCTCAAGACCTTATCAGATTTCAAATTTAGTGATATACCAAATTCAACGTCTGCTCAGGAGTACAGATGTACAATGGACCATATCCACGCCACTCAAGGCTCGGAGGGAATTTAGGCCAAGAGAACTTTGCCTTCACGTTTTTAAAATCAAGTTAACCTGAGACAGACAGACTAGACTATCCGAAGGATGCGGGGTTTTCCCAAAATTTGGTTCGCACAAATTGCTAGAGCTGAAGCTAGGACTTAAACTGCTTGAAGCCAGCTGGTGTAACCAATCCGGTTAGAACTCGGCGCGAGCTGCATTGATCAACCAGCCAAAGTGGATTGAAAGAAATTGTTTTTCAACATACTTGGCCGTTTAGAAAAAAAATCGGTTAATAAAAAATCTACTTTTTCAGTTTGAGATTCCCACCCACAATGAAGAAACATCGCAAAGCACTCAACTGTGGCATCGATCAAAATGCATAGACACAGTTGACATTATGAGCCGTCGCGCAGGCGGACGAAATGCGTATAATGGCAACCAAGTAGATCAGGACTAAATGACATTGTTGCATTGATACATACACACACCCACACGTATACACACCCACACATATACACCCACACTGTGACAGCGGCGCATTGCAATTACATCATTGTGTGGGTTAATGTTGGCAGCAAAACAATATTTAACAATGGCAAATGCATCTAATGCAACAGCAACAACAACAACAACAACAACAAATGCTTGCTAAACAACATCAATCTCAACAAGATATCAACGAACCCTCGAGGCTAAAATAATCAAATGCCGTTACAAGTGACACACTAATACATAGATACGAGTACAAAGCTGGCAAGCAAATACGAATAATCACTCGAATGCGTAAATATGTATGTGTGTGGGTGCTATAAATACTAGCGTAAGTACAGTAAGGCTGAAAATTAAAAATTTTCAAAACCTTTCGCGTTGAAAAAAAAATTAAAACAGAATTTGAAAATTTGACTAAATTTTATAAATTCAGCAAAATTTCGTTAAAAATAATAATAATAATAATAATAAAAACAAACAAAAATTTATAAAATAAATGCACAGGATTATCCATTTTGCGGTTTCCAAAATAAACGTAAATAAAATAGTTTTAAAATATTTTTCATGAAATTAATTTTTTTATTATAAATTTTGGTCCTTGGCATTATATGTGATCATTGAAATCAGCGTCTCGTGAATTTTGCAAACTTCGATCCTTTCGAGGTAATTTTCGACCATTTTTTTCACCTAGCCCCACAAAAAAAGTCCAATTGGGTCAAATCCCACGATATCAATTGAAATGTCCCCGGGCTACCATAGTAAAGCAATTTTTTTTTTGTCAAAATTATATATTTTTTTCAACATAGTTCCCTTCAAGGGCGATACATTGATTATAGCGACCCTACAACCTTTCGAGACCATTATTGTAGTACGATTGGTAGTTTGCTTCAAAATAGGCTTCAGTTTCGGCGATGACCTCTTCATTCGAAGAAAATATTTCCCCAACGAGCATTCTTTTGAGATCTAAGAACAGAAAATAGTCGCTCGGGGGCCAGATCTGTAGAATACGGTGGATGTGGAAGCAATTCGGAGCGTAATTCATGGATTTTTGGCATCGATTTCACTGACTTGTAGCACAGCGCATTGTCTTGGTAAAACGGTACTTTATTTTTCTTGAAATTCGGCAATTTTTAGGCGATTTCGTCCTTCCTACGGTCCAATAACGCTATGTAATAATCGCTGTTGATGACCCTTTCTCTTTCAAGGTAGTCAATAAAAATTATTCCATGAGCAACCCAAAATACAGATGCCATAACCTTGACAGCTGACTGTTGCGCTTTTCCACGCTTCGGAGCGGGTTCTTCGTGTGCAGTCCACTCGCATAACTGTCAATTGAACTTCGAAGAGAAATGATGGAGCCATGTTTCATCCATTGTTACATACCGATGTCAAGTAGATCCAAGTAGAGGTACTTATTTCAATTGCCTTTTTTTGACAGATCACGCGTGAGTCGTGTTAAGCTGTCATGATATTTTTGTTCAGTATTGTTTGGCATTTCATCGTGGAAAAACTTATGCCTGGTCAACGTCAACAAATCATTCGAATTTATTACGAAAATTCACGTCTCTGTGAATAATGTGTTGAGCGTACTATTCGTAACATCATCACCCATCTTGAGATCCAGTATTCTTTATTGGATAATATTCGGCCGAATAGACCACGTCCAGCACGCAGTGAAGAAGATATAGTAGCCGCAGCTGAAAAGTTCCAAGAAGATCCGACATTTTCGAGCCGAACTTTGTTCAGCGATGAGGCCAATTTCTGGCTCAATGGGTATGTAGATGAACAAAGTTGCCGGATTTGGTACGAAGAGCTACCTGAACAGATTCAAGAGCTGCCACTTCATCTAGAAAAAGCAACGGTTTGTGGTGGTTTGTGAGCCGATGGAATCATCGGTCCATATTTCTTCACAAATGATGCCGATGAGAACGTAACAGTCAACAGGTGACCATTATCGAGCCACGATAACCGACTATTTGATGTCTGAAATTGAAGCTCGTGATCTCCGCCACATTTAGATTCAACATTTCACTTTCAATTTTTTTTGAATTTTTTATTATTTATTCACAAATGTTTCACTCAAAAATCATTTAAATTAATTTTTCCATCACACAGTATATTTAGTTGTAAACGTATGTATGTATTTGCGAAGCTGTTTGCAATGAACAATGCGCCAACGTCGACGCATTCAATGTAAGCTCAGTCCCTCAAGGCGGCGGCTGGAATGCGCTGTATTTGCGCGTATTGTCAACACGTACGGAATGGCGATAATAACAATGTATCTCCTCTATATGTGTGTGTACATGTAGACAAATCAACATACACACGAGCGTGCAACATTTAGTTGCAAGCAATTTCTATTATTTGAACTCTGTCCATAATGACGACCTAAATTTAGTCATTCATTGTGTCATATTTACGCGGACGTCGTTGGGTCTACACTCAAGGGCTCTCTACACCCATATCGCTATAACCCACTACATACCACTGTATGTATATATGTGTGTATGCATGTAAGTATGTCAGTGTAGGTACATAAACAAATGGTTAAATAACAATTTTGCAACAAAATGCTCATCACGCTGCTGCTGCTTTTAGCTAGCCAACGAACTGGCAACAGTAACAGTAAGAGTAACAACAACAACTACTACTACTGGGGTATATCATGCCATGACATTAGTGCTTTGGATGCAACGAGTGAGTGATTAAGAACGCGAAAGCGTATATATTACGCCATGCGTTGGTATGTATGTGCTGACGATCTCTGTGTGTGTGTGTGTCAGCGAAATGGGGCAGTTGTGGTGGGGGTTTGGCAGTCGAACTCGTTGAGTAGATGTCAAGTATGCTCAATGGATTATTCACTGGCTAATAATAATGTTGTAATCTAATGTCACTCTTTGTTGTAATTTATGTATGCATGCATGTGTGTGTGTATGTGTGCATGCATAACACACACATTTGCACTACTAATCACTTTACAAATATGATGTGCTTCGTAATATGTGTGTGTGTGCAATGTGCTCTCTTTTCACTAATATGCATTTATGACATATTCTTCATGGTCATACGCACACACACACACACACTCGCACACATACACATGCACATATCATTCATTATATGTCATTTAGTCATCTATTGAGTTTACATTGTCATTTGAGTATGTCCATATTGTGCTTAGTGCGTCGAGCTGCATATGGTTTTTTTCGGCGTAGATGAAGCTATTTTAGGTTAGAAAACACAATAAACCAATGAAGAGCGTTGGTGTATGTCTAATTTGGGATTTCAAGTGGCTGAAATGCTTGAATCTTAAAACCCGTTCTGTGCTTGTGACGGGACTACAGTCCTTGTTGCTCATATGTACCTACCCTGGGCTGCGTAAGCAACCCTAGAGCAAACTGCTGTAACTAATTCGTATCGAGTCTTAGTCTTAGTTAGTTGTTGTTGTGACCCGGCTCTTCAAGGCTCTTTAACTTGAAGTCATTTGAGGACCACTAGATCTTCCATCTTCTTCGTTCTGCTCACAGCACTAAGTGCGTTTCGTGAAACTCACAAGGTTACCAACCCTCGCTGGAGCTAATTCCGTAAAACTGTTGAAGTAAAAACTTCGGAGGAACTGATATCAAGAAAAACTGACGACTTGACAATGGCAGAGGTAGTGCTCTACCGACTCCCAGCAGCTATAGAAGAAATCGTGTGGGATGTAGCCTATCCTTCGATCCTGGGACTCTATTAGACAATCTCCTACTACTATTATGCAATACTGTTGATGGCCACAGTTGCGAGTGTTTAACTTACAGTGCTGTTATAGGTTCGGAGCGTCATGTGATGTAATCGTGGATTAACCAAAAAAAAAAAGAAGAAATTTGGAGAAGTACTTCTCATTGTCGTCGCCCTTCGGCAGTGCTCGGAGATGCGTCCCTCCATTTTGTCGGAAATACCGCACGTTCTCCATAATTTAGAGTAGGAGCTTGGCCTTAGATGTAGAAGGAGTTGTGCGCTCCTTGAATCTAACATCTACTCTTGAGCCCTTTCACGGTTAGTTTGCCGTGGGAAGGCTGGAATCAGAACCTATAGATGAGCACTTTTCTATACGACTCACCTCCTGGTCTCTTGAAATATTTGCATACAAGACCGTCATAGAGCGTGTTAAAAAAGAAAAGATGAAGAAGAGGACATATCGGAGAGCAGGAGGACATCATGATGGAGGTGTAAGCGTTAAATGTGGTAATGTGGTAAATCCACCTCCTGTTCGTTGTCAAAAAGGGTAAATTGTGGAGGCCGAAACCCAAACCCAAAGGATGCCAAAGCAGCCACACTCACCAAACCAAATCAGACTGACAGGGACTATGGATTGGGCACATGCTCTCACTGACAGCCGAACTTAGCAAATCTGGCAATGTAGACAACATCCGGACAGACATAAAGCACTAAGAGACTAGAAAACGTCTTCAGATGCCTGAGTATGTTAAATTCGAAGAAAATCAAAAGATTCCTCCTTTCTGCAAGTAGCCAACTGTTAGGGGTAGTGATGGATCAACAGTCTGCTCCATTCTATCATCGCGATTACACTCTGAAGAGGACCGTCAGGGAGACCTGGCACAGGGAGACCCAGAGGAGTCATGTCTTTTGGGCTGCAGGCCTTGCTGGAGGCTGAGTTTGGTGATGATCTTATGGGTTTCATCTTAAGGGCATCATCAGACGGATCTGTTTTCCAGATGGACACTGCTCGCTCCGAACAAGATGGTTTACATTGGAAATTAGCTCCGTCCTGGAATCGCAGTCATTCCAGTTAGAATAGAGGCCCGCCCCTTTGATTACGCATTTATTGACACAGGGAGATCCGGAAGAGTCACGTCTTTTGAGCTGCTGGTTTTGTTGGAGACTGAGTTTAGGGGCGATCTTATGGATCTTATCTTAAAGGCGTCATCAGACGCATCTGCTTTCCAGATGGACACTTCTCGCTCCGAAAGAGATGGTTTGCATTGGATATGAACTCCTTCCTGAACCTCGCAGCCATTTGGGTTTGAATAGTTGCCTCAAATATCGACTACAGCCTAACTCCGCCTTACCTACTCTAAGCAGAGTGAAAATAAAAGCACATTTCTCTCTCTCTCTCTCTCTCTCTCTTTTCTCTTCTGTATACTTTTGTAACTCTAAAAAAATTTCCTTAAAAATAATAATTGCAAAATATAAATAGAAAATTTTCACTCACCACTGACAGGTAACGTCGGCACACAATCCATGCGCACATCAGCGACCGCACCCGAGATGGCCTGACTCACGTACACGAAGCAGTACTCCACATATTTCTCGGTGAACAGATCACAGCTGAAGTAGAGCGAATGATGACTCTTCACCACGCGCTGCTCGGCAACATAATGTAGAGTAGTCGGCGGCTTCAGAGACGCTACATCAGCGCGCAGCTTAGCAAAAACACGCACACGATCACCCTGCTCCAGTATACAGCCCGGATATTCATACAACACACCAATGCCCGTATGCGGATCACATGGAAAAATACTACGAGCATAGACATTGAATACAAATTTATCGCTCCAATCGACGCTGAGGAAGCGACGTGTTATCGGCACATTCGGCGCCGGCACCATCGGTCTCAATTGCACCGCATAATTGCCCGCCAAACCGAACAGTTCGCAGCCGAGACGCACAAGCTTATGCTTTGGATAACCACGCACCTGCTCCATATACAAAATGCTCGATTTGCTGACATTTTGCGGCAACACATCATTACAACTACGCTGCTTGCCGCAATAGATGAGCTCCAACCAGAATTGCGGTAAATCCAGCGAATTACTCTCATGCCAAGCGCGTTCACAATTAACCTCCGGAAAGCGCAACACAACCTCAACCGGTTGATCGGGATAGGTGCGTAGACGTGTCGGTGACACCTGCATATCAGCGCTCGGCCATCGCACGTCGAGTGTTTGACGTAGACGCTCATCAACGATGGGCATCAGTGTGGTGGTGGTCATTGTAGGTGGCGGCTCATGTGAGCTGACATTTTGGGTATTAGCTAGAGGTGTGGTGGTCTTCAAATTGGTTACTACTTGCATCTCATACAAACCGCCGCGTGTAAATGTCTGACAGGGCACAGAGATTTGTGTCACATTTTGACGTGGATCGGCGAAGACGGGTATGTTCTGTACGATTTCCTTGCGACGGCGTTGCAACACTCGATTTGTTGTTGTTGTTGTTGTTATGTGAGACAGAGCTGATTGATTGCGGGTGTCATTGTACGACACTGATGGCTCTGTTACTTCCGCACTCGAACTCGAACTGCTCGTTAAACTGCCATTGAACCGTGCCGCACTCACGTGAGCCGGAATGTGTGCTGCCGTATCATTACCATATATCGGCGCCACATCCATTGCATCCGCAAAATCATCAATGATTTTACTAATTACCAAAGTGCTTGTAATCGTGCTCTCCACACCCATACCCACTGGACGGTGGCCCAACCCATCATCTAATGGCTGTGTTGTGCGTGATGATGTCGTTGTTGTCGTGCTCATTGTTGCCGTCGCTGTCGCTGTTGCCGTTGTCCTCCTACCCTCTGTTGTGGTTGCACCCCTTGTTGTTGTTGTTGTTGTTGTCGTGCTTGTTGTGTTTCTACTGACATACGCTTCATCAGCCGACAACACTTCAACGCCATCTTTAGCTCCAACCCCTACCACGCCCACACCAACACCAATATCACTACCGTTGCCGCCCGCTGTCATGCCATGCAACGGCACATCTTCAGCGCTGAATTGTATCTGTACGTGCAGATCTCCGCTTAGGGCAGTGAATGAGCTCGGGGACATGAGACGACCTTTTCGTATGGCGAGCACGTGACCTTTTGTTGGCGACAATGCAAGCACAGACAATGCACAGAATATTGCCGACCGTACGTAAGTGTGGCAACCAACAACGGCGGTGTGGAGTAAGATGAAAATGTAAGAAAAAAGAGAAGAGAAAAGAGATAAAATGAGTTTTTTGTATATGAAAAAGATTTAATGCAAAAATGCTGTGGGCGAAATGTGAAAAGGAAAAGCTGGCAAAAATTATAAATTGTCGTAATTTATTTGCCTTTACTTTTACTACGCTCGTTTGCTTTCTTCTTTTTTTTTTCTTTTTTTTTTGAAACTTCAGCTTTTTATTGCGCTGTTAGCTCTTATTTCTGTTTCATATTTTACATTCTTCTGCTTGATTTCTCTATTGTTTGTGTGCAAATACAACTCCGGAGGTGTCTGCATGGCAGCATATGTGCTATGAATACATTAGGGTGTACGTTAAACGACAGTAGACTCTATTTTTAGTTGTAGTTAATTTTACAAGTAAAAAAATTTACGTTGCGTATACGCGGTGGTGTATTTATAAGCAAAACCTCTTTAAAAAGTAGCAAAAGAAAATGTTTAAATAGCGAAAATCCTTACTGAAATGAATTTTGTAGGCTTTAGCAAGTGATTTTAGCCATAAAATTAGCTTTTTCAATACAACAGTGCGTATACATAACGCAAATAATTTTACTTGTAAATCTAAGTCCAAGTTTGGGCATGAATAATTTTGTAAGTAAAAAGTGTCTGAAAAATCTTTTTGAGCCAACTTTGTAGCGCATTGAATTTACTATTGAAATCAAAATTCATACTTTTACTAAATTTAATACTAATTAACATCTTTAATATTATTTATAAACTTAAAATAAATAGCAAAATAATGCATAATAGAGCATTAAATTTGTTATTAATATAAAAAAAAAATAATTTTTTAAATAAAATGTTATATTTTGTATAATTTTTAACTTTATAATTACTCTATAAAAGCCATTTAAAATTATTCCGTATTTTAAAAGCCAAAACCTTTTAAAAAACATGGCAAAATTTATTTTGGTAAAGTGGTTCAATGAGATTTTTATTCGAACAGGGATTTTCCAATGCAACATTGCTTTGACATAATTTTAAATCTGTTAAGAAATTTAAAAATAATTTTAGTAAAACTTTGAAAATAGTTTTCCATTTACGGAAGGCTATATTAGCACAGCCGTGCGTATACGTGACTTAAATAATTTCACTTGTAAAAATAAAGCGAAACTTGTACATGAACTACTTTTAAAGTAATACACTTTTCTAGAATCTTTTTGTACCGATTTTGTAGAGCAATAAAATTTCCATTAAAACATATGCCTATTTTTTGCCAAATAACCGTCTATTGTGATCTTTTCTTTAATATAGAAAAATCTTTTTTTTTTATATTCAAATATTACAATTACTTAAAAAATGTTAAACCATTGAAGAACATATTCAAATTAAAGGTTGATCCAAGTGGACGTACTTTTTTCAAACGCCTTCTTTTGACAGATCACGCGTGAGTCATGTCAAGCTGTCATGTTATTTTTGTTCAGTGTTGTTGGGCATTTGATCATGGAAGGACCTATGCCTGAACAATGTTTACAATTCATTCAACTTTATTACGAAAATTCACATTCTGTAAAGAATGTGTTTCGCGAGCTTCGCTCGGCCTACTGAGCGTACTATTCGCACCTTCATCACCCATTTTGAGACCCAGCATTCATTATAGGATAATATTCTACCGAAAAGATCACGTCCAGCACGCAATAAAGAAAATATAGCGGACGTAGCGGGCCGGAGAGTGTCTACGAAGACCGTGGAGATTCGATTCTTCGCCGTTCACAGCTGAAGCCGCTTGACCTTCCAAAGCGACATCGTTTCGCTCTGTAGGTTCTTGAAAAGTTTCGAGAAGATCTGACATTTTCGAGCCAAATTTTATTCAGCGATGGGGTCCATTTTTGGCTCAATGGGTACCTAAACAAGCAAAATTGCCGCATTTGGGACGAAGAGCAACCTAAAGAGATTCATAAGCTGCCATTTCATATAGAATTAAAAACAACGCTTTGATATGGTTTGTGGGCAGGTGGAATCATCGGTTCATATTTCTTCAAAAATAATGCCAGTAATAACGTAATCGTCAATAGCGAATGTTATCGCGCCATTATAACCGACTATTTGATGCCTGAAATTGAAGCTTGTGATATCTGCATCGACATTTGGTTTCACCAAGATGGCGCCACTTCCCTCCCACACATCGCATCAATCAATGGATTTATTGAGAGAACACTTCGGTGATCAGATACAGATTTCACATTTTGGGCCGGTCGATTAGCCACCAAGAACGTGTGATATCACACCGTTAGACCTGTTTCCTGTGGAGATATGTAAAGTCTAAAGTCTATGCGGACAATCTCGCTTCGATTCAGGTCTTGGAGCGAAACATCACGTGTGTCATTCGCCAGTTACCAGTCGAAATGCTCGAACGAGTCATCGAAAATTGGACCCAACGCAGTCGCGGCCAACATTTGAGAGAGATAATCTTCAAAAAATAAAAGCCAAAGAATGTTCTTTCGAATGATATTAAACATTCTCCATTGGGTTTGAATTTTCTGTGTTTTTTCTTTAAAAAAGTAAGGCACCTCGAAACGGATCACCTGTTATAATAATTATTTTAAGTTTCACTACAACTTTTTGATATTTTTTCCGTATTTGCTTCAAAAAAATGCTATTCATATATTTAAAAAAAATATTAAAGGCGAAACTCATAAAAGTTTAATATTTTTTTTTTAAAGACAAACACTTTTTAACCTTTTTTATATCGTTCTTAGTGACACAAGAGTAAAATTTTACTTATAAAAGTACGCACACCCTAATGTTAATGTAAATATATGAAAGTAAGGTAAATGCATTTGTCATTTCTCTCGCTTACTTTTCTTTTGTTGTTCTTTATTTTTTATTTTATTTTTATTTTACATGAATATCAACAATGAGCACGTATTAAGTGTTATAAGTAATTGTAGTTGGCTTACAGGGTGTTGAGGTGCAATTGGAAGCTGTATTATGCTCTACACAAATATATACAAACGCACATATATACATACATTCGCAGAGTAGTAGCATAAGTACCTACTCTTTCAGCAACGCCAGGTAAGCAACTCCATATTTGCACGCATCTATGTACGGGTATGTGTGTGTAAGTGTATGCAAGTAAGCTCTTTTTGGTGAGTGATGCGACGTGACTGGCATTTTCTTGTGCAAACAAATGACTGTTTGTATGTTAGAGTATGTGTAGTGGTGAGTAAGTAACCTTGTTGTAAAATTATATTAAGTAACCCTCAAATTTTTATGAAAATAATAAATCAAAATTTATTTTAATATAATTTTCCTGTCATTCTGCGTTGTTGTTGAATTTTTTTTTTTAATTTTTTTTTTTTTTTTGGTGTTGTTTGGCAGGTATAAATGCGTCAAGAGCACATTTTTTATGTTAAGTACGCCGGAGTTCCAATAATTTATATGAGAGGTGTTTGTTTGAAATTTGTTAACCTTTCAAATGGGATTATTATATTATAAGAGGGAAGAGCATCTACACTAAGTATGTGGAATAATAATAAATGATAGCGCTCTGTCTATTAGATAATGATTTTGGCGATTTGGGTAGAGGAACAGTGGTTAAGAGTTAATAATTTTGTAGTCAAATAAATAGCTTTTTATGAATAAAATTTTTTGCATTATTTGAAAGTTCCATTCAAGATGCCACCAGATGACCATACGCATGAGTTCCATAAGCTCTTTAATATAGCAATCTAGAGATTTTTCAACCTTTTTTGTTCAAATAAATTGCAATAAAGAACTAACTCATGGACCTCGTCCAAAAGCTGAAAAGCTTCTGATTTCGCCATTTTAGAATGCAAGTAGTTCAGCGAATATCTTGAGGAAGGAAATACTTACACCTGCCGGTTAGAGGTTCAAGAATTCACTTTCAGTAAGGCATGCCTGTTGTAAGAGGCGACTAAAATCTAATAGTTCACGGAACAGTCGGGTCTTTATAACGGAACGACCCGGATTTTTATCCGGCTAAGGATTGTCACTCACGCAATATTCCCCGAAGCCCAATTTGAGGAATTTTTCTGTGGTTACAACAACAACAGGAGGGAAATCCAATCTACAGTGAATATTATATAGCATTATTGAAGCATTTACAGGAAAAAATATGCTCACCGATAAGAAATTTCACTCTTTTCAGCCCCTGTATCAAGCTGAAGCCGAGCAATACTAACAGCAGCGTCTGCAGCAGAAAGGACCGCGCCGAGCCTTTCATTACCAAACATGGTTTCAGGCGAGGTGACTCTTTGTCGTGCGACCTCTTTAACTTAATGCTGAAGAAACTAATCAGAGCTAAAGAGCTAAACAGCGAAGTTGCAATCTCCTTTAAGTGCGCAGTGTATGCAGATTATATTGATAGCTTTGATCTCAACAACCACGCTGTTAATTTTGCTTTCCCAAAACTGCATATGGAGGCAAAGCAAATGGGTGTGGCACTGATTGAGTACAATGAGATATAAGCAGTCAAGCCAATTTTGTCAGTCATAACCTTGTAGTCTTAGATCTGTTGGTCTGACTAGGAACCAGTGTCAGCACCACCACCAATGTCAGTCTTGAAATCCAACGCAGTATCGCTCTTGTCAACCAAAGCTACTTAAGTATGCAATTAGAAGTAAAGTACTCTCTCGACTAACAAAAACCAAACTCTACAAGTCGCTCATTATTTCCGACCAAACAATATAGTGAAAGAGAAAGGACGATAAAAAACTCCAATAAGTTGATGCTAGGAGTTTTCGATGGAAAGGTGTTGCAAACGACTTATAGATCACTGAATGAGGGCGACGGCGAATACCATAGAAGATGCAATGATCTCTCCGTCCCTGAGCTGAACGAGATATTCGATGACATAGGCATAGTTCAGCGAATAAAGAGGCAGCGGCTTAGTAATATCCTCCGTATCGGTGACAACCCTGCCGCTTTGAAAATATTCACTGCACTACCCGACGGTCCAAACAGAGAAAGAGAACCCTTGGACCTTTAATCCTTTGGAAAGATCAGGTGGAGAAGTTGCTGGCTTCAATCAGTGTCTCCTAATGACGTGGAATGGCGAAAAGGAGAAGGGAGTGGTGCGTTCTGGCTGATTCGGCTATAATCTCGTAAGTGTTGCATACACCTATCAAGATGAAGAAGAGGAATTAGAAACCTTTCGCTTAGCAGCTCGCTGCGATATCTATTCGACTATATATATAGTCGTATATTTGGCACTTTGTAACCGCTGAAGCGATTTTCAGCCGAGCTCCTCCTCCAATTTGTAGTTTTTCATCTTGATGTTTTTTTTTTACAGATGGAGGAACCTGCAGTTTATTCGAAGCCGCCTCCGAACGAACGATGGATTTTTATGAGAACCTTTTATTTTATGTCAGAAATACGGAGCGCTTGAAATTCCCTGCCCAGGGGCGACCACAATTAGAAAAATGTTTTTTCTATAATTTTGGATGTTGCTCGAACCAGTACTCGAACCCAGGCTTTCCGAATGGCAGTTCGCAATGCTAACCACTGGGCTATTGCGGCCATCCATTCGACTGTAGGGAGCTTAACTATACTGCTGCATATCGAATTGGGGTTTTGTACTGGCTGAAGTGATTTTTGGCTGGTTGGAACTGGTTGGTTGGTACTTCCTACAATTTATGGTATCCAACAAATGGCAGGATTTACAATTTATGTTGAGCCGCTTCTGAAGGGCTGTCGGAGTTTTAGGAGGAGCTCTTTCTTTTCTGTCAGAAATACCTTTGGAGGGGTTGACATTCCCCGCTGATGAGTTCAGTTATCAGTTCCCTCTCCGTCCCTGAGATACTTTATCCATCGTACAAGCCGCGAAGTACAAAGTTTCTACCTCAGGTTGGAATAACATTTAAAATAATTTATAAAAAAATACGCAAGCTAATCACCACTCGGTAGGTTACACTTTGAGGTTTATTATTGACATGGAAACCCTTCAGCCGGCGCGGAAGCAACTTAAAGCTACTTCATTGACAAGAGTCCTACATAAATACATACTAAATCGAAGGATTTTCTTTTACGAAAATCCCTTAAGCATTTCTAAAGCTCTTGGTAAAGGTTTTTCACCTATTTGAAAGGTGTCTGAAGCGCTTCTAATCTTTAATCTGCACTCAAGGGTTTGTAAATATGTAACTAACGGCATTTATTTTTAAATAACAAAAGCTCTCAAAAACTCACAAAATTAACACGAATTTCTATATTTATTATACTTTCACAAAAATAACAGTGTAAATTTGAAACTTTATAATATTTTGCTGCTCCAGATGCTTATATGCCAGCACACTAAGCAAGCTAATGAAGTAATTCACAATTTCAACAAATGCAACAAATGCCAACTTAAAAACTTTTCAACTTCAATTAAACAAAGAGCGCATTAGCTAAAATATTGTACTTTGCACTTTGTAAGAACTGTACATGATGGAAGGTGAAGAAGAGAATGGAACGGCACATATAATGGGTGGCTGAGGGAAATTATGAAATGGCTTAAAAAAGAAGAAAAAAAATTATGGAATTTTTAAAAATGATAAAAGCTCTAAAAAATTCTAAATATGTTTATTTTTTTAAATTTGAAAATCTTTATTTAAATTGTTTTTCTTTTTAATTTAAAAAATTTTTTTTTTTTTTTACTTTATAAATATAAAATGGAGCAAATTTTCTTTACATAATAATTTCCTTGAATTAAAAAAAACACCCTTTAAATTCCACTTTCCTTTGCCAACTGTTCGTAACAAAACACAACCGTGACATGCTTTTAATTATACCGTTATGAATAACACCAACATTTGAAAGACAAATAAACAAATGTGCAGTAAATAGTCATTATACATATATACATGTAGGATGATCCATTTCGAGGTTCTATATTTTTTAAAATTTTTAAAGAAAAAACCAAAGGAAATTCAAATTTAATGGGAAATGTTTATCATTATTCGAAAGAACATTCTTTGGCATTTATTTTTTGAAGATTATCTTTTTCAAATGTTGGCCGCGGCTACGTCTCAGATGCTCCATCCGTTGAGTCCAATTTTCGATTACTTGTTCGAGAAATTCGTCTGATAAGTGGCGAATAACACGCGAAATGTTTTGTTCCAAGGCCTGAATCGAAGCGAGAGAGTCCGCATAGACTTTAGACTTCGCATATCCCCTAGCGGTGTGATATCACAAGATCTTGGTGGCCAAGCGACCGGACAAAACGTGAAATTTTCTGCTCACCGAAGTGTTTCCTCAAGAAATCCATTGATTAAGGCGAGGTGTGGGAAATACGGTCGTCTTGTTGAAACCAAATGTCGCGGAGATTCTGAGATTGCTTCAGTTCTTGCACAAGCTGTATTTTGTATGCTTTCAATTTAAGACCTCGACGTAAAATACGCCAAGCCGTTTCGTACGTCAGTCCGTGTTGCTGCGAACAGCGCCGAATCGTCTCTCTATATATTTTCTTCACTACGTGCTGGACGTGGTCTATGTGATCGAATATTATCCAATAATGAATGCTGGGTCCCAAGATGGGTGATGATCCTCTACTTGGATCACCCTTTATATACGAATGCATTCGTAATGCAAATAATTATTTAATATACAAACATATATGTATATATATGCGTGCTTTGTTGTTGCCCCAGAATGCATAGAAAAAACGGGGGGTAAATATATGCGGATTGGTAGCATATTTATGTACTCAACACCCGCTTGGATTTCATATTCGTAAGATAATGAAGAATGTCTACTGAAATATATGTATTTACTGATACAGAGCACACCTGAGGGCATTGAAATAAGAATGCAACACTAATACCACCGTACAGCGGGATAAGCTTAAGAATAAGTGTAAGGATAATGATAGAGATAAGGACATAGATGGGAATAAGGATGGTGGAACCAAAAATAATATAACTTTTATCATCATCCGAGATATGGAAAAGAATAAGAAAAATGGGAATGAGAATGATACAGATGAAATAAGGATAAGGATATTTATAAGAAGAAGAATACGGTTGAGTATAAGAATAAGGATAAAGATGAGGCTAAAGATAAAGATAAAGATGAGGATGGGAAAAAAGATAAGGAAAAGGGAAAAGCATAAGTAAATGAAGAGTTATGAGAATAAAGATAAAAATAGAAATAAAGATAACGAAAAAGATAAAGTGAAGGATACAGATAAAAATGAAGTAACGACTAGAATGAGAACATGGATAAAAAAGGAAAAAGATATGAATAGGGAAAAGAACAACTATGTGGATAGTTATGAGGATAAGGATAAAAATATAGATAAGGACGAGGATGAGGATAAGGAAGAGTATAATAATAAGGGTAATCGTAAGGATGAAGAAAATGAGAATAAGAAGCAAAAAAAGAAGGAGAAAGAGAAGGAAAAAAGAATGAGAAAGATAAAGAAAGGACAAGATAAAAATGAGGGTAAGAATAAGGGTATTTATATACGGATAAGGACGAGGACAAAGATAAAGATAAAGGTAAAGACAAAGATGAGGTTAAGGACGACGTAAAAGAAAATGATATTGCTTTTATCACCATCCAAGTTAGGAACAAGAAGGAGGAGGAGGATAAGTAGAAGAAAGTCAACGTTATGACACAAATGAATATGAAATTTCTTTTGCCCCTTTTCCAGTAGTCAACCCAGAATTGATAAGCGCTCTACTCAATTCTGTACATCATTCTTGCAATAAACTCCTAAAACTCCAGCGGTTTGGACAAATACCTTTTGCTAGAATTTTACTAAGCTACAAACGCAATTTTTTAAGTTCACTTTAAAGGCAAATTTCGATATTATTTTTTTCAATTTGTATATTAATGCCTGACCACATTTTCGTTTGCCGGCAACGCTTCCTAGAAGCACCTGTTCTATTGCAACAAATACCCTTGAGTTCGCTTTTATTTGTTAATACTTTTCTAAGAAGTCCACTTCAGGACAGAGCTCTGTCTTTGTTGCTAGGATTTTTAATTTCCCACTTAGTTAGATAGGTAATTAGTTACTGGGGTAGCTCGATCACAGAACTTATATTCAGCCCACTTAGCCCTCTGTTTCGTTGTAATATTAAAAAGTACCGAAGAAGCTATTTTGGTCCGCTTAAGTGCTTGGCAGTGGCAGAGTTAGTCTTCCACCAACTCCTGGTCTAGTCTACGTAACTGCAGCTCTGATTGCAGTCATTAGGGTAGTAACTCATCCTTTTGACATGAGTCGCCATCAGACAGTATCCGGTTATTACGCCGGTTGTTACGCTCAACCAGGTCCTTTATTTTTAATCCCCTTTCGATAATGAATGCTGTTTTTCTCTTGTTCTTCTCTGTTCTATGCTTCGTCAATCTGCATGGCGGGCTCACAGTTGGTAGAGCTGAAACTGGCTTTGCTAGTACCCAGAATAGTAGATGGCACATTTGGGACAGCCACAATAGAGCCGACAACATTCAAGGAGAGATTTCACACTTCTTACCCTCATCTGCCTTGCTAGTTATAGATTTTTCACAGTTGGCTATACCAATGGACTGGTAACATAGTATTCTTCGTAGCAAAGAGACCTCTTCGTAGTAGAAAGCCACGGAGTCGTAGGAAATCTACGTACCTGCTGCTCAAACTTTTTACTAGTGTCGGTATTTTTGCTGTTTTCAGCTAGTTTTTTGTTGTTGTTGTTGTTTTTACTAGCTATAAAATTTTGCTTAACAAAAAAAAAATTAAAATAAAAGACAAAAAATTCTATGAACAATAATGTGGAACTAAAAAAATTTTTCTATAAAAAAAAAGCCAGGCTGTAGCTACTATAATGCCCTCCACTGTATAGCAAAGTGGATACAAGCACATTAACCTGCATGTTAACTGTACATACTCGTATATGTAATACGTACATATTTATGCCATCACTCAATGCATCACTCAACAATTTACCGGTGTTTTCTTTAACTTCACATATGAGCTGCATTTCGCCATTAAAGTGCACACCCTTATACATCATACGTCAGTAAAATATTCAAGTGACCCTGTAGGAAAATTTTGCAGTTGTGGTGCTAAAATGCAAATAGTTTATTTTTTATAACAATTTATTTTACAACATTTTTACCTATAAGAGGTTATTATTTTAAACACAAGCAGTTCCACGAAATGCCAATTGTCTAATCACGCATCAACTTCATACTAGTAAAATACCAGTTCGCTGAAGTATGATTAAATATCGCTTCGAGGTATCAAAAAAAAGCTTGTAACGAGCTTTGAATGCTAAAAATATATTGTCAAAGCAAACGGCTATTAAAAATTTTTCAAAAGTGACGCGGAGAAGTACAGACACTTTCGGAGAACATCAGAGATGTCATAGCAAGTATTATTTTTGATTTTTTTTTTTTTTTTGATTAAAAAAAATTATTTTGGTTAGGCGAACCTTTTAAAATACGTTAAGCAAGAGAAGCAAGAGAAGGAAAAAATAGAATTTGCTCAAAATAATGAGCTGATTTGATCCAGACACGTCAGTCTGTCGGTTTGTCTCTTTGTCTGCCTATTTGAATGCAAACTAGTCGTTCAGTTTTAGACTTATTCCAACGAAATTTGGTAATCAAGCACAATTTTGTATTGTTTTAATCATTTGTTGCACTCAGCAAGATCGGACGACTATAATATATAGTTTCCACACAAAATACTGTTCAGATTTCCATTGTAGTGTCATAAGTCTTACAATTAAAGAGCTAAGAGGATGAAATTTTGTATTCTGCGCATACATTGTGTGTGAAATATTCGTACTGAATATCATTGAAATCGAACAACTATAACATACACCCCTCATACAAGTGATCGTTCAGATCTGCAATTTTCTGTAATAATTTCCACAATTACGCATCTAATAACATGGAATTTGGTATTCTGTTTGCGCATATTATGTGAAATTTTGATAGTAAAAATATTTCAAATTGGATTACTAAAGGGTGATCCAGGTAGAGGTACTTTTTTCAGTAGTCTTTTTTGACTCGTCACGCGTGAGTCGCGTCAGGTTGTCATGTTAATTTTGTTCAGTATTGTTTGGCATTTCATCATGGAAAGACTTACGCCAGAACAACGTTTACAAATCGTTCAATTTTATTACGAAAATTCACGTTCTGTAAAGAATATGCTTCGCGCCCTGCGCTCAATTTATGGTCAATATAATCGGCTTACTGAGCATAATATTCGCAACACCATCCCTCCATCTTGAGACCCAGCATTAATTATTGGATAATATTCGACCGTATAGACCACGTGCAGCATGCAGTAAAGAAAATATAGCGGACGTAGCGGACCGGAGAGTGTATACGAAGACCGTGGAGAGTCGATTCGACGCCGTTCGCAGCAACTCGGACTGACTTATGGAACGACTTGGCGCATTTTACGTCGAGATTATAAATTGAAAGCGTACAAAATACGAACTGAAGCCGCTCGAGCCGCTCCCAAGTGGCATCGCTTCCCTCTATGGGCTCTTGAAAAGTTCCAAGAATATCCGTCGCTTTCGAGCCACATTTTTTTCAGCGATGAAGCGCATTTCTGGCTCAATGAGTATGTAAACAAGCAAAATTGCCGCATTTGGGACGAAGAACAATCTGAAGAGATTCAAGAGCTGCCATTTCTTGCAGAAAAAACAACGGTTTGGTATGGTTTGTGGGCCGGTGGAATCATCGAACCATATTTCTTCAAAAGTGATGCCGGTGAGAATGTAACCGACTTTTTGATGCCTGAAATCGAAGCTCGTGATCTGCGCGACATTTGTTTGTAACAAGACGGCGCCACTTCCCACACATTGCATCAATCAATGGATTTATTGAGAGAACACTTCGGTGAGCAGATAATTTCACGTTTTGGGCCGGTCGATTGGCCACCAAAATCGAGTGATATCACATTGTTAGACCTGCTATGTAAAGTCGAAAGTCTATGCGGACAATCCCGCTTCGATTCAGCCCAAAGAATGTTCTTTCGAACGATAATAAATATTTCCCATTAAATTTGAATTTTCTGTGTTTTTTTTTTGTTTAAAAAAGTAGGAAAATTCGAAATGGATCGCGCGTTAGCTCCCATACATGTGTTTGTTCAGATATTCTCCTCCAACTGATTTTGCCCTGCGGGGCAATTTCATTTCCCCCCTCTTTTTTGCATATTTTATGTGTAGATATGTATGTTTATGAGCATGTGTGAGTAGTATGGATGGACATATGTATGTATATTATTTTATTATTACACTCCACTCAAGTGCTGTTGTTGTTATTATTATTATTATTATTACGACTCCATGTATTATTATATGGAATGCGTGTTGTTGCTTTTGTTTGTATTATTGTTGTTAATGATGCTTTTGTTATTATTATTATACTTTTTTGTAAAGAGCTTTTATTGCTCGATTGTTGTTTTTGTTGTGTTTTCCTATTGTGCATTTTTTCCTGCTCTAGCGTTTTTGTGTTTTCTTTTCCCCTCCCCCCATTTCACTTGTTTTTCATTGTATTCTTGTTTTGTCATTTCTACATTTTATTTTCTATGGTCATGAATATATGTATATATATGTGTGTATGTGTGTATGTTTGTTTGTTTAGCTACAGATATATATACTCTTGTATGCATTGTACTCACTTGTGCGGCATAATAGCAAAATTATTGTTGATATTATAATTTTCCACTTGATTCCTGCTCGACAAGGAGTACAACAACAATAACAACTGGCGTCAGCAGCAGCAGCACCACAACCACCACCACCACCATCAAGGCGGCTGCATTGTCGTTTGTTACGTTGTTGCTGCTTCGTTCGCTGTTTATTTTTCTGCAGTTGTTGTTGTTTTTCTCTTTCCCATTCTCCTGGTTTTTGTTGTTGTTGTTGTTGTTGTTGTTGTTGTTGTACGCGACTCATCATTGCTGACTGCGTGGTTAATTTTACTTCCGTTAGGATCATCGCTGCATGCACGGGTCTATTATCTGTCTGTTGTGCGACAAGTTGTTGTTGCTGTTGTTGTTGTTGACTTTTATTTTGTTGTTGTTGTTGTTTTGTTTGCTGTTGCTGTTGTTGATGTTGTTGCCTTTGCTGTTTGTGCTGTTGTTGTTGCCTATTTGGTTTTTCTTGTTGCTTTTGTATGTGTTTTTGGTGTTGTTTGTTATGGTGTTGTTGTTGTTGTTGTTGTTGTTGTTGTTGTTGTTGTTGTTGTTGTTGTTGTTGTTGTTGTTGTTGTTGTTGTCCCTGCACTGTTCCACTTTTTTGCACTCCCCCATCTTCCACATTGACATTAGCTCGGTAATTGCAGCTTTGATTGTTGCTATTGTTGCTATTGTTGTTTTTGTTGTTGCAATTGCAATTATTGTTGTTGTTGTTGCTAATACGCTTTCTTCTGTTGCTTACGTTATTGCCTTTGCTGTCAACACATTGCTCATTCGTGCATTTATGACGCGTCACAGCAGTCTTCGTGCACATTATCCTTGTGCTGTGTGGACTGTGTGGGCGCTCTAAGACAGGCTGCACCGCTTGCTGCTCTTCCGCTTCTGCTTTCGCCAAAATTGCACAAATTTGGTTGTTGTGTGTTTGCTGTTTGCTGTTTTTGTTGTTGTTGTTGTTGCTATTATATGCTTCGTTTGCTTGCGATTTGCGCACGTTCGCCGTCTTAGTGATGTCTCTTTCGCTGAGACCGGCGAATTTAGCTTAATATTCCTAGAGCAGACGTGTCTGCTGTGACTGCTGAGGATTTCTGCTGATCTATACTTGTTGTTGTTACTCGATTTTCTTTCTCTTGCCGCTTATGCTGCTTCTTTTTCTTGGTTTCTTCTGCTATTTGCTTTTTTTTTATTCTCTCCACGCTTTCCTGTCAATTTCTTTGTCTATTTAAGACTTTGATCTTTGCCGTCGTTGCTCATCTTAATGTCTGCTGCTGTTTGGGTGAGAGCCAACATCATTTTGTTGTTGCTTCTACTTCTTCTTCTTAGTTTTAGTTGTTGTTGTTGTTGTTGTTCTTCTTCTTCTTCCTCCTCTTCTTTTTGTCAACACTATTCACTATTATGTTGCTGACTGCTGTGTCTACTCGCCTCAAGTAGCTTGTCGTTGTTATTAGACTCTCAATGTAGTATTTGCTTTTTGATTATTTGATTTTCCACTACAACAGTAAGTAAGTGCAACAACAACAACTAAATACAATTGCGAAAAAAACACCAAACTACAATTGAGTTTGCTTCTCAACTATTTGCTTGCGCCATGCCACACAATGGCCAAGTGAGTTGTCAAACTTTCCGACCCACAATGGAATGGAGGCTTAGAGCTCTCTTTACACTTTATTCCATGCAACTTTGGCTTTTTCTCTCTCACCGTCGCTGTCTCTTGCTGCTACAACCTGCTACTGCCGTCCACTCTTCTCCGCTGGTAGTCACTTCAATCGCCTCTTCTTCTCTTCCTCTGCTGAGGATTTTTTCTTTTCCTACACTGCTTTGGTTTGCTTTGGCAATTTATTGTATGTAGTCGGTGGCGTCTCTACAATCCGCTGTGTCGTCGTAACGTCTCCTGCTCTGATTTGCTAATGCCACACACACATATATACACTTCCTTCAATCCACGAAATCAACAAATCAAGAAATTTCGTAAATAACCGAAAATCATGCAAGTACGGTGCTCAACCTCCGCTCGGTCTGCGGCCACCACACTCGCCCACGCCTGGCGGTCACTTACAGCAGCGAAATGTAGCTGAAAGAAAGCAGAAAAATAAAGAATGAAAAAATGTAAAGACAAGCATGTAAAGACATAAATACCAAATGGTAAGTAAGCTTATAAGTTGATTTGTAATTTATTAGCGAAAATAAGTAGATTTCATGTCGACTGAGTGTTTGATATTTGTCTCTCTTCCTCTCTCTCTCTCTCTATCCGACTCAAACTCGGACAACAATAAAAATCTGATTGAAGTGGAAATAGAAATAAGGAAAAACGAGGACTGTATTGAAAGCAAATATTTATTGGAGACCTTCAGCGGGTGATCCATTTCGAGATTTCCTACTTTTTTAAAGAAAATAAAAACACAAAAAATTTCAAATTTTATGGGGAATGTTTATTATCATTCGAGAGAATATTCTTCGGCATTAATTTTTTGAAGATTATCACTTTCAAATGTTAGCCGCAGCTACGTCTCAGATGGTTTATCCGTTGAGTCCAATTTTCGATGACTCCTTCGAGCATTTCGACTAGCCACTGCCGAATGACATGCGTGATGTTTTGCTCCAAGGCCTGAATCGAAGCGGAATTGTCCACATAGACTTTAGACTTTACATATCCCCACAGGAAAAAGTCAAACGGTGTGATATCACACGATCTTGGTGGCCAATCGACCGGCTAAAACGTAAAGTTATTTGCTCACTGAAGTGTTCTCTCACCAGCATCATTTTTGAAGAAATATGGATCGATGTTTCCACCGGCCTACAAACCACACTAAACGGTTTTTTTTTTTCAGGATGAAATGACAGCTCTTGAATCTCTGCGGGTTGCTCTTCGTCCCAAATGTGAAAATTTTGCTTGTTTACATGCCCATTGAGCCAGAAATGGGCCTCATCGCTGAACAAAATTTGGCTCGACAGATATTCTTGGAACTTTTCAAGAGCTCGTAGAGTGCAGCGATGTCGCTTGAGAAGGTCGAGCGTCTTCAGTTCTTACACAGTCTGTATTTTGTACGCTTTCAATTTAAGATCTCGACGTGAAATGCGCCAAGTCGTTGCATATGTCAGTCCAAGTTGCTGCGAACGCTGCCGATTCGACTCTCCACGCTATTCGTGTACACTCTCAGCTACGGCCGCTATATTTTCTTCACTGCGTGCTGGGCATGGTCTATTCGGTCGAATATTGTCCAATTCTGAATGTTGGGTCTCAAGACTGGTGATGGTGTTGCGAATAGTACGCTCAACAGGCCGATTATATTGACCATAAAAATAGCGAAACGCGCGAAACACATTCTTTACAGAACGTGAATTTTCATAATAAAGTTGAATCGATTTGTAAACGTTGTTCAGGCGTTCAAGTCATTGCATGATTAAATACCAAACAATACTGAACTGAAAAAAACATGACAGCTTGGCGCGACTCACGCGTGATCTTTCAAAAAATTGTTATTGAAAAAAGGACCTCTACTTGGATCACCCTTTATATATCTGTAGAGTAAATACCGATAAAATATACGAAAAGTACTTAAAAAATAATTTAAAAAAAGAATAAAAATAAAAATAAAAAGAAATAAAAATAAAAAAATAAATAAGAATTCCAAGTATGAAATTCTCCTCCAAAAAAAAAAAACACTTAATACTTGAAAAAGCTCGCCCATTGCAATTGAGAAAACTCGTAAGAATTTTAATTGAGCGCTGCAAGTACTTTTAATGGCGTCTCATTCATTGTCCTCGACTCGCTTTGTTGTCCTTGACGTAGTTGTGGGCACAATAGCCGGCTTGTGTGGTACGACTTGGTCGTAGTATTTGTAATAAATACCATAAGAAATGCGAAATATTCCATTACCAATTTATATAATGTGCAATATTAGAGAATTTATGCGACATAATTTCACATTCAGTCACATTAGAGGGTATTTAGGAGAGCGCGTGTAGAAGCGCGTTATGAAAAAAACTAAATACGACTTTGTTTTAAATGTTAGAAGCTGCCTGTGGATTCTACGCATGCAAAGCTAGACTTAACTATACCACATTCTTATTGTGCCTTGCGTGTGCTTGACAAAGGATATAACTCTGGGCTTCTTTTGACGCCTAGAGGTGTTTAAGAATTAATTTCTACCGACGTGTACCTGGATCGTTGGCGTTGAAGAAGGAGCCCTTTATTTAATACAAAACAATTCGTAGATATAACTTACTTTTTTAGAATCAGAAAGTCCGTGACATGCGTTGGGTAGGTAGAGCTTTTTAACAGCTTCTGTAATCAAGCTCCTGAATTCTTCAACATTGGTCGAGAAATGAAGGCGCTAGGTTATGCTTCAAGGTAAGCAATCATTCAGCCTTATTTACTACGAACAACCTTACTCATGCACTGCGTCTATCCGCTGCTCCAAATACGAGCACAAATATTTACAAATAAACTTAGAAGAAGTTCAAGCGGCCGACAAGAGTCTATGGTCAACTGAGATGAGTTTAAGACACCGCCAGCCGACCTATCAAAATACAGCTCCTTGGAGTTGACTGCTTGCCATAAATCACAGAACCACATCTCTCAGCTTGTTAGGTAGGACATTAAAACTACTGCATTTACAGAGAAAAATAGATAGAAAGAGAGGGAGCCTCGAAAGCGAATGCACAGCGTTAAATCACAAAATCCATAATCGCTTGTGTGTGGTTCTGCGCCAAGATTCGTCAGTATTATGTCGCATAATCAAAAGTATCAAGCTTCCTCGGCCAAGCATGGAGGAGCTCCAAATCAACAAGTTCTGCGGTGTCGGAAAACTAAGAAACGAACATACTCGTACTTAAAGTAGTGTCGATGAAGCGATAAAGCCATAGAATATGGAACTACGTTTCGAAGTTGTCTCACTTCAAACAGATATCGGTAAGGTGGAATTGATTATAACCAAAGTGGAAGCTCGGGCTTTCCGCCTAGCACAGAAGATAGTGGAAACCAGAGCTTTCTGACCTTTCCAAGCGTCAAAGTCAGTCGTATTATCGTCGGCCCACCTGATAATGACTGGATCGGAGGCCTCTTTAGCATTAGGTTCCTGAGAGAACTACACTGCCTAAATTTGCTACAACCTCTACGATCTGTGGTTGCAGTCTTCTCAATGGTAATGGTAAAAATTGAGAAATTTGTACACCTGCCCATAGCAAAGGCGTTAAAAGACAGCTGTGGTGTCCCAACGCCAATCATAGCGAGAGCTCTTGCGTGGGAGCTACACCTAAGGACGAGTCGATACAATGATCGCAGAAGATATTTTATCACTCTGAGCGAGCAACTGGCCCTTTGTCAGCTTAATTCTTAACATATATTGAACATAAGCGTTGTGATAACTCAACCTTTTGTTGCTTACCGCAAGCGGTTGGGCTTGGTTTTTCAGGCAGCGCTTGCTTACCGTCTGGCGATACTTTTTAACTTTCTCCCGCTGAAAAATCTCGAAAGCAGTTCTCGTGCTGCTGTATCTAATATTTCACTTTTCACTTTGATTTCAGACTTGAGAAAAGCGGTTCGTTTGGTCTCTATGAAATTTATGTACTAACAGGCACTGCTGGTGGTGAAGCGAATATCAGTGGCCTCTACTCGTAAGCCGCAGGCACGAGTCAGGTCTAGCGATTAAATTTCCGTGAAAACTTATCGACGTGGGATAACGGCATGAGAGATTTGAGAAATTGAGAATTTTTTTCGGAGAAGATTTATCACTCCTCACTCACAATAGACTCAGAATTTCTAATGTTATATAAGAAAAGAATTATAATACTGGATGGCAGAAAAAAAACGCAATAGTAAAGCCCATTCTTCTGGGTGTAGATTTTTGGAACGAAAAGAGGTATAATATGGTATATTATTTGAGAACAAACTAGAGGAAAAAAAGTGTGAGCTTAGTATTGAAAACGATTAAAAATTCACTGCGTATTGTGAGCTAAGAAAATTAATTTTTTTAAATATTTTGTAGTTAAAATATTGCTAAAAAAATATGAAGACGATTTCGGGCAAATATTAATATTTAAGAAAATTATTTTCAAATAAAATATACATAAATACATAATATACTCAACAGAAACCAGACACAGATATATTTTTCAAGCATAAAATATAAAATTCTTTATCAAGAAATACTAATTTCTAATATAATAACATAAATTTTACTCAGAGGAGAATTTCAGAGCACACAACACGTTAATTGAACGAATAAATTACAAAGCGCCTAAAAGTATGCCCGTATTTACTTAGTAAAACTATGGAAATTCATTTATTATTTATGACATTCATAATTATTTTATCATTTGAGAGGTGTTAATAATATTTAATGCATACATATATCTTCATATTGCATTTACCAAGAATTTCACTGCAAATGAAATTCAAAAATTACACAAACAATTATGAGCAAATATTATGCAAGGAAATACTCAGCATGCACTTCGATGGAAATTCAATTAAACTTGAAGATAATTCATAATTACATAGACTCAGATGTATTTGGAATTTATTGAATTAAAAGCTCAAATGAACAAAACGAGGGTGGTTTGCTAAGTTCTCAACATGGTGTTCTTTTAGCTCTAAACATTTAGTTCAGCGTTTTACCAAGTTTTGTATACCTTCCAAATAAAACTGGGGTTTTCCAAGAACTCAAAACAAGCCTCTTCCTCGATCTCTTACCGTTCAAACATTTTTTCCGGTTTGAAAAGAAGAAACAGTCACAGCGTGCTAAATCTGGAGAATATATTGGCTGGGGTAGCAGTTCGTAGTCCATGAATTATGAACGAATTGCCACGCTCGCATCCATGCATTATCCTAATGGAACAACACTTTTTTCGCCGCCAAATACGCTCGTTTCTGCTTCAAATCAATATCGAATATGTCCAAAAGCTCTGAAAAATATTCGCCAGTGATATTGTTACCCTTTTCAAAGTAATCGATGTGAATGAAACCTCCTGCAACCCAAAAAAATAAATGATCACGGCCCACTTGTTGGACAGCAGGCCCAACTTGGACTTCTATGATGCTCGTTCACCCGGAAAAACCCTCTGTCTTGAGCTTTCGAACAGCTTCTGGAATCAAACTCCTGAATTCTTCAACTTTCGTCGAGAAATGGAGATGCTGGCTTATGCTTCTTGGTAAGCAATCGTTCATCCCTAATCACTATGAACATGCTTATCCCTTTTTCACCATAAAATCGATATCAAACTCTTTAAAAAAAAAACCATTATGTCTAAAACTCAACCGCGTCTATCCGATATTCCAAACACAAGCACAATTACTTATAAATAAACATAGAAGAAGTTCAACCGGCCGACACAAGAGCCTATGCTGCACCATGGTCGACTGAGATGAGTTGAGGAAGCAGCTAGCCGAGCCGTCAAAATACAGCCCTTTGTAGATGACCTCTTACCATAGACCACAGCACCACAACTCAGTTATATTATTGATTTTCCTTTGGTCTCTGTTGTGGTGTGGTGGGTGTAGTGGATCCATGTTTTGACTACGTCAACAAAACGGCGCAAAACCTCGTTTGAACACGACTGGGAAATTTCTCTCGCTATAAAGCCATATTCGCTCGAGTGGTGTGGTATGTGACAACATCTTGTTGGAACCTCATATTGTCCAAGTCATGTTCTTCAATAGCAGGCCCAAAAATAAAAGCTCCGAATTGACAGTTACAGTCTCGCTGTCCAATCATACCTCCGGACCAAAGAACGCAACAGGCGGTAAGTTTTTTTGGATGTAATTAACTCTCTTCAAATTATTCGAGGATTTTCGGAGCGCCAAATTCGACAATTTTACTTATTTACGTATACATCGGGTAAGAAATTTATCTTGTCGCTGAAGAAAATTTTGTTGGAAAAATTGCGGTCCACTCCTTCCTGTTCAAGCACCCAATCGACGTAATTACGGCCTTGACTGATCTGCTGGCTTCAGTTATTGCGTGAACTGAGCTTTTTGCGGATTTAGGTGTAATTCCAAACACATGAAACTCTTTCTATTTTCCGGTTTCGTTGAAATTCACGAGATCGTCTGCTTTCAACGGCTGTCAAACACAAAGTAAATGGCGCAACTTGCTCAAAACTTCAAAGCAATCTATGACAGGAGCAGTGTTGTATTTAAAGTAACAACGCGACAAAATCAAAAACTCACTGACCTATCAAAGAGCCCTCGTAATATCATTAGTAAATTTATAATGTACGTGTGTATTGGTGAAATATTTTATGATAAATTCCAATTAATTGCTTATAATTACATATAAATATATATGTAGTTAGATGTGCATTCGCTGTAATGTAATTAAATTAATTTATTTGTAATTTTGTCACTCAACCGACAGTAAACGGCAAAACATAAAAGCTCATTGATACCCAAGTATGCCATAAAGAGGCATTCAAGTGAATGAAATGAAATAAATATGAGATTTAACAAGCAATTTGGAGAGGAAATATATTTACCAGAAATACAGAAATGAACAAAAAGAAGAATCGAAACATTTTATTAATCAGAAAAATAATGAAAAGGAAGGAAAATTTATGCCGCTCCTCTGTACGGGCAAAGTGAGACTGACATTTTTGAATTAATTTATAATAATTTTTTTTTTCATAAACGAGGGTAGATGCGAGTGGTTAGCGACTTCACTCATACTCCATATCCGCAAGTAGAACACAACAATAGCAAAAGCAGAAGCTGAGAGAGTCAGTATACTTTTTCAGAGTATACAAGACCTGCCGAGATCCTCGTGTCTCCAGCGGTTTTACAATTTTCCCGCGGTAAAGCTTTTATCTCACGCTGGCAGAAGAAGAAAACCTGTCTCCTCTAAGGAAGCAAAAATTTTAAGAGTATAATCGGATCTTTATTCAAGAACAACCCTAATTTTTATTCATCCAAGAACAGCCAATTACGCAAAATTGCAAAAAATCTCGTACGAAAATCTGTTTATGGAGAGATGGTCATCTTAAGAAGACCTCTTAAGGTTACACATCAATCAAGAGGCTACTCTGAATAACAGACGATAATCTTAAGGGTTATCTTAACAACACACTCTGCACTAGAGAAGAAGAATAATCTCTTACGCAACCACGCAGGAGACACCTGTAAGCGCGTACGCAGCTACGTAACGTCTACCCAAAGACTGAGAGCACGTCAAAACCATGAAATCAGAACAGCGATGAAAGAAATTTGAGTCTGGATGAAAGGCACCGGTATTAACGCTGGACGGGTTATGAGGTAGTCGCACGGGAAGATCACTTGAGGTCTCAAAAAACTTCGCTCTACTGCTCTAGGAGGATGCCAGGAGACTTCAGGGAGTAGAGCTAATGAGCTGTCTGGGTTTGTAATACGTTAGACGTGAAAGACCGTCGCCAACCATCAACATTAAAACGTCTACAGATAGAGAAAGAGAGAGAGAGAGAGGCCCGCGGTAAGGTATGCCTGTCGTAAGAGGCGACAAAAATTCGATAGTTCCGCTACAGCCAGCTCTTCATACTGGAACGGCGCGGACTTCTATCTGGCTAAGGGCTTCCGTAATATTCCCTAGTAATTACAACAACAACAACAATAACGACAACAACAAAGACGTCTACAAATTCAAACCTAAAGTTTGCTACCACGGCTCGATGATTGAAGATTCGGATATGTTTGAAAGTCTCAGATCCCCTCGATTCATTCGTAACTCAATTCGCATCGATCCACCTCTGCTCCATACACTTTTTTAGAAGAAAAGATGTAGAGTTCCTATTGTTTGAAGTGAAGTCCCATCAAAAGACGTTGTGTGGATTTTCCAGTCAGCAGTATGAGCTAATAGTTGGAAGTGTGTAGCTTACAAATCGAGGGTAATAGATACTCTGACAACAGCAATCAGGATTGTGATCCACTGTTGTGGTTGGTGATGTTGTAGCGGCTAGGTAATCCCGCTTAGATGCATGCAAATCTAGCCGATGACGTCGAATTGAACAGACATAAAGCTCAAGAAACAAGATTATTCGCCAAATTAGAACCAGAACAAAAGTGGTGTTAGATGAGAAGGTTATGAGCTGGTTTGTTGTTGTAGTGGGCATGGAAAGAGGTAGTTAAGAATGTACAGATACTAATTACATGTAGAGTATGTCGGGATTGAGTCTGGATAAGTAGCAATTGAGTCTACCACGCCATTCCAACCTTAGTTGTGCCTAGGACCTTACTTAGCAGCATTAGCTCTTCGTCTGTCTTCGTGTGTGGGCTCTGCTTGGATTCCGATGACGTCATTTACTAGAACAGAGTTGATGTAGATCCTGACAGATACTCTACTTATAGCGATTAAGTCAAAACTACTCAATGTCGTCGAGGTCATCTTACGAAATCATCAAAAAACGGTCACAAAACGTACGGACCCGGAAGAAGATGGTATTAGGTTAATAAAAAGTTTGTGTCGGGCGAAGCCTCATTACATGTAAGACGTGCGTTGGGTATTTCGCCGTCGAGAAGAGAAGTCTACTATAATATATTGATCTTTTGCCAGCATTACATGGGTCTCGCGAGACAGCTTCAGCTCTCCTTAGATCAGGAGTGCTGATGGGATTCCAATGGTGCCTATCTACACATGGCGTTTATGGTTTGTAGGATGTCGAGTTCAGCGGTTCCAAAGCATATTATTGAAGAGAAAGAGGTAGCTCCTGCAATCACAATGTGAGAGCTCTAGTCATGTGAGGTACAGCGAAGTCGCGGTAGAACTGAACCTCTGTTTCTGATCCTCCATTCAAAAACTTAGGGTACACCCTCGTATGCTCCTGATATGTTTTCAGCTCCAACTTGGCGTTTATTTTTGTACATATGAAGCTCTAGCTGTCCGTTTGCCATACGCGTCGAACGCATTTTTCGCCTCTACCAAAAAAGCAAAAATTTAAAAACGATGAAAATTAAGAAAGAATTGCTGCGAACGCTTTCGGTTGCCATGTCATACATACATACATATATACATATAATACATATACAACATATTTGTCTTGTCCCACTTGGACGAAATACAATATTTACAAATTAATTACAGAAAACTGAAATTCATTCATTTCCTGTTGCCATTGCCACTGCAACAACAACCGCCCGCATAGCCATCACTGTTGGCACTCGCTTCGCACTGTGCTGCTCCGCTTCTCTGACTCTCTGATTTACAGCTCTGAACTCTGTCTGTTTTTTCCATTCCTCCTTTCATTTCGTCTACTACTCTGTGTCAGTAGTTTTGGTCGGTCGGTCGGTCAGTGTCAGTTTGTTTGGTATTTTGGTATAATTTACAGTTAGTTTGTTTGTTCGTCCTTTCTTGACGCCTTGCCGACGCCGCCTTTCAAGCGCCAAATTGAAAACGCATGCAATTTCATTAATTTAACATTCAATCTCTTCACACAGCGCGGATGAGCGGATCGTCCATGTCCATATCAACGTCGTCGGTCAACTGCTAAAGTGCAGTGTAATGGTAGGTCGTGATTATTATTATTATTACTGTTGTTGTTGTTGTACTTGTTGTTATACTTGTAATATGCATAAATGTCGGCTACTGGTCTGCTGTGTTTACAGAGCAATTCATCATACGCATTGCTGGCCAATGCTTGAACTGTGTGCTTGATGGTGCAGGAATATATGCGAAAGGGAATTTTCGGCACAAATTTCACAGTAAATGGACAAAGAAGACGGAGCAGGAGAGTATGTGGTAAATGTAGTAAAGTTAAGTGTAGAGTAAAGTGAGCTGAACTCCTCAAGTGATGATGGGTTCAATTGCTTTTCACAAGTCTGTGAAGTTTTGACCATTTGCACAAATATCATTAATAAATCTATGCTGAGCGAATACTTCGAGCATTAGGTAGGTTCTAAATGGCATAAAAAATAACATAAAATTAAAAAATTTAAAAAAATTTAAATTGAAATTAAAATTAAAACTGAAATTAAAACTAAATTTAAAATGAAAATTAAAATTAAAATTAAAATTAAAAAAAAAATTAAAATTAAAATTAAAATTAAAATTAAAATTAAAATTAAATTTAAAATTAAAATAAAAATTAAAATTAAAATTAAAATTAAAATTAAAATTAAAATTAAAATTAAAATTAAAATTATAATTAAAATTAAAATTAAAATTAAAATTAAAATTAAAATTAAAATTAAAATTAAAATTAAAATTAAAATTAAAATTAAAATTAAAATTAAAACTAAAATCAAAATTAAAATTAAAATTAAAATTAAAATTAGAACTAATTTAAAATTAAAATTAAAATCAAAAATCAAAAATCAAAAATCAAAAATCAAAAATCAAAAATCAAGAATCAAGAATCAAAAATCAAAATCAAAAATCAAAAATCAAGAATCAAGAATCAAAAATCAAAATCAAAAAACAAAAATCTAAAATCAAAAATCAAAAATCAGAATCAAAAATCAAAAATCAAAAATCAAAAAACAAAAATCAAAAATCAAAAATCAAGAATCAAAAATCAAAATCAAAAATCAAAAACATAATTCAAAAATCAAAAAACAAAATCAAAAATCAAAAATCAAAAATCTAAAATCTAAAATCTTAAATCTAAAATCAAAAATTAAAAACTGAAAATCAAAAGTTCAAAAATTCAAAAATCAAAAATCAAAAATTAAAAACCAAAAATCAAAAACCAAAAATCAAAAATCAAAAACAAAAAACAAAAATAAAAAATTTAATATTCAAAAATCAAAAATTAAAATTCAAAAATAAAAATTTAAAATTCAAAAATCAAAAATCACAAATTAAAAATCCAAAATCTAAAATAAGAAATCAGAAATCAAAAATCACAAATCAAAAATCAAAAATTAAAAATCAAAAATCAAAATTAATCAAAATTAAAATTAAAATACCCTAATCATGTACATATGTCAGCATGTGGCCGCAAAGCCATACATTAATTTATTTGCTAGTTTTCAATTACTTGTTTGCTTTTGTTTATAAACAAGCAATATTAATGCATAATGACTTGAAGAACTCCTTCATTAAGCATACATACACACTAGTCACATATATATAAACGAGATTTCATATTGATTTCACATAGATATGTAGCGAATACCTATATAGTAAAATGCATTGCTATACAAACATACATAAATCTCACCATAATTGCATATTAAACATTTGTAGTTATTAATAAGTAGATATATATATATACAGTATAAGCTCTTCCTCACACCCATTCACGCACTCAATGTCCACTTTAGGTATTTCAAACGCTTTGTTGCGATACAAGATTTGCTCAGCAGCCAGCCACAAGTCCAACTAATACATGTGTAAGTACTTGGTTATACTTATAAAGCCAACAAAGCATTATATATATTGCAAATGCATGTATGTATGTATGTATGTATATTTGCACATAATAAGATGCTGAATTTCAAACAAATTCGGTTTAGTCAGTTCAATTGCGGTTAATTGTATAAGATTAGCGTTCAAGATGGACTTAGTAGCAGCCTAATGGTGGTCAATAATAGCATTTTGAGTAATTGCGTGAGGATTATAGCGAGTTGAGTTGAGCCGATTTGAGTAGTACTTATATTGATTCAAAAAAAAAAATTCAAATATGTACAAGCCTAGACATGCTGGAGTATATTCTTCTATAATTGTAAAAGATCGCTACATCGCTTTCTTCATTTTGATCTTTTTTTCTCTTCTGAGAGATTTTATTTCAAGTCTCTCAAACGAGCGATATCTGCTCTCACTTTGGACAAAGTCTATGGTCTAGCGACAGTGCGCAACACGCTTCCGAGTCTGGCTGTCCATTGTGACTGCACCTTTTTGACGTCAAACCGATCTAGTAGTTATTGAGTGGCGTTCTCTTTACCGCACAGCGCCAAATCTGAATCTTATTTGCGGCAAAATAATGGTCCGAATCGTGGTAAGGATCTTGAAGAGGGGCATAGCCAGAATACTCGAGACCTAACCAATATACTTATAAAGTAAATGATTTAATTAACAGTTTTTCAAAACGGAGACTGCTGTCAGCCACATTCAGGTTTTGGTTTCGTCGTAGATCTGAGCGCCGGAGCGTAGCCGCAATTCAGCGAAATGTTGAAGAACTTCGCTTTCATGCATTCTGTAATTAGACAATCATCCAGCGAGGTGTATAACAGTATTCGGCGACGGAGTTTCCCTCTCATCACGAGCTCGACACCAAATTGGAACTACTTTATGTGGAAATAATCAACTAATTTCCGTCCCTGTACCATCGAATACATCCCTGCGATAATGTCAACCTTCACGTTTACGTTTCAAAACTTCAAAAGTAGAATTTCTCATCTGAGACTTTAAGTTATAAACGGATAATTGGTCTAATCGGATCATAAGCTGTTTGAATCATATGCAAAAGACTCGTTTTTGACCAAATCCAGATGAATTTCAATTAAATTTTTTTTCTCAGATCCTTTTTCACCTGATTTTTCCAACAGAAAGGTCTTTCTCTTCTCCTGCTTCCATCATGGTGCACGGTATTGAAAACTTTCAAAGTTGGATTGGACTCAGCTCAAAACATGTCTGTTCGTATTCTCGTGAAATGTGTTTTAAAAAGTTTTCTAAACTCTTGCCAACGATTCGTTTTGTATATATAAACCGCAAAACACTTCTATATAACTTCTAAGACAAAGTTGCCAATTTTTTTCTTTGCCGTTAAGATGAATTAATGGTTTGCACTATATTAAAGACGGTTGCTTGTGTATTTATTATTATTTTAAAACTTCTTTTATTGCTGTCTCGTCAATATTCAACAAAAAAATGCATTTTTTCACCATAGAAACTGCGATTGCTCTCCTAAATACAGTTATTTCAGGTGACTAAAAACTCATAACTCCATTTTTGAGCGTCTCTTGGTCGCATAGAAAATAGTCAACGAGCCCAAAATTAATTAAAGTTCCCCAAAACGCTTTTTAATCCGACTTTTGCTATTTTGTGAAACTCTGTCTTTCACTGCAACGTTGCCAATTTTCACCTCGTCTACTTTTGAATTTATTTTTGTGTTTTAAAAATCCAACTCCTTTTTTTATCGCTTTGCAATGTTAAATGAAAAATACTTTCTGCGCATTTTTTGATGCAGATCAAAGATCTAATTAGATATCAGTAATATTTTATAAGAACATTTTGAGAACTGACAAGGACAAAGCTGCATAATAGCCCACCTGTTATATGTTTTTTTTTTCTTTTCTTTGCAACGTTGTCCATTTTCCTTCCCATGTGAAAAATTCTTCTTACACTTTTTGATCACAGAAAATGCCTTAGAATCGTAGAATATTTTATCAGTATAAGCTTTTTATAAATTTTTGCTAGAAAATAATATATTGAGCACCACAATGTTGCCAATTTTCACCGCATTGTAAAAAAAAATATTTTTAAAAGATTTAAGGTATATATAAGAGGCTTAACAAACAGCTCTTTTTTATACATTTTGAGAAATCCAACTCCTTTTTTATCGCTTTGCAATGTTGCCAATTTTCTTTACTATATTAGGTATGACTTTTTAAGTATTTTTGAAATACCGAAAAGACCAAGAAATACTTGTATAAAATATCTTATAGGACATTTTTCATTTCTAATTGCTTGAAGATAAATAAGGGGCTTGGAATATAATATAGCTGTATTATTACTCTCAAATTAGCTTGAACTTCCTTTTCCCCTTTTTATGAAACTGATTGTGTACAGCAACGCTTTGAGAACTGACTAAGAGAATGGCATAACAGTTCAGCTGTTTTACGCTGTCACGGCGACTAAAAGATCTTTTCGCTTTGCAATGTTGCCAATTTTCTGCGCCACCGAAATAATTACTTTCTTAGACTTTTTTGAATACAGAGAAGAACTAATTAAAAATAATAAATATTTATTTTAATATTGAGAGACTTTTTTTTTTAATATTAATTTCAATAATCAATTATTGAGTTTATAAAAAAAAAATAATTTCAGACATAATATTCGTACTGGGATCATCTGCAAAAAATTGACCGTACAAGCAAGACCAATTTATATTATCTTATTGAATTCCAAGCTAAAATATATTAAACCGGAATATTTGCTTACAACTAGCCAAACGAATAAAAACAAAAATATTTTCAATATTTTCTCTGTACATATAAAACTAAAAGCGAATGCAAGTCAAAATAAATCCTGTGAGTAAACAAAAACTGAAAATATGAACATGTACGATATCCACAAATCATATCAGCTTGACACATGTTTGTGGATTTGTATGTACGGCTATTTACTCACATCCTTCTAATCCCCTTAGGTGCATTCAATACGCATTGCTGCCAACACGCTTGTCTGAACGAACGTTCCAATCCAAACCGCCACGACACGACACGCCACTTGTGTCATATCTATATGCAATTCCATTGTGCATTTCTTAGCATGACAGTTGATGCACACATGCACACACTGACACATATACACAGAGATTTGTCAAATATCACACACTCACACACACGCATACTCATGCAAAATTGTTTGGTCAGTTTTTGATTTACTTAACATTTCGGTTTACTCTTGTGGAATTTGCTGACATACCAAAGAGTACATTGAAACTCCTACAAATATGCAACAAATATTTACTCATCCATACTGAGGGTACACATACGCGTACATGCATGCATGCAAGACTACAAGTGATTGACTGGCATTTTGTTTAACAACTGAATACATAACCATTTGATATTAAAATGCCAATTCATATCAATTTTTCAATTGACCATAAATAATTTAATAAATTTTTTTCTCTTTTGCCTTAATACTACACCCACATTTTATTCTTCTCTCCTGAAAAACCAATTCGTGGGATAGTAGAGGCAGGTGGTTATGATTAATTGTGTGAAAATGAAATATATTTTTTGATGGTATGAGAAAAAAATTATTTTATTTAAAGTTTATGTACATACATATGTGTCTTTTTGTCACTGTAAAATAAATATATACTGTTTGTTTGTACTCTCCCCTCAGAGTAATTTACTAGTGTAAATATTGCGGCGTAGGCGGCGGAGTAATGAAAAAATTATTAACTGGAAAATTGTGTTTAATAAATATTGCTAGTAGTATGTCCATTGCGTGTGTGTTTGTGTATGTATGTGAAATAAATTTGTTAATTTGTTGTATTTAAATGTTTAAATAAAATTTTATGAATTTCCACAAATATTTTCCGCTGGCGACCGTTTAAATGATCAGTTAAAGAATTTACAATAATTAAAGTGAAGCAAATTCCACGAATGAATGGTAAAACTTTTAAAAAATTTTGCAGTAGTATGCACTCTCTTGAAGACCCACACTCTTTTGGAAGTATCAGGTGGAGGGTGAACTGACTTCATTTTGTATTTCCAGCTGGCGCCAAACAGCGAAGTATGACCTCTAATCTAAAGCAAAGAAGGCTGCTCCTCTCAAGAATGGCACTGGAGCAAAGGCTTCTTAAAATAATATATCTTTAAGAGTTTCTAAACAAATAAAAACGTTCAAAGCGCTACTTCTTGAAGTATAAAACACAAAAATAAATTTAAAAGTAGATGCGATGAAAATTGGCAACGTTGCTATGAAAAACAAAATTTCTGAAAACAGCAAAAGTTAGACTACTAGGCGTTGAGAGAAGTTTAGCTAATTTTTGGCTCGTTGAATACTTTCTATGCTACCAAGCGGTTCTCAAAAAAGGTGTTTAGCATTTTTAGTCATCTGCATTAACTGTATTTAAGAGAGCTATTATAGTTTCTATGGTGAAAAAAATGCATTCTTTTCTTAAACGTTGACGGCATAGCAATAAAAGAAGTTTTAAAATAATAATAAATGAACAAGCAACCGTCTTTTACATGCCGAAAACAATAAATTCATCTTAACGGTAAAGAAGAAAATTGGCAACGTTGCCTTAAAAGTTCTATATCGTAGGGTTTTGCAGTTTATAAAACGGTTCGTGGACAAGTATTAAGAAAAATCTTATACAGTGCTAATGAACTGTATATTCCTCAAACAGAGGAGGCTTTTTGGGGTTTATGGTGTACATTACACCACTCTGAAAAAAAGATTTCATATAAATTTTGTCGTCTACAAATTAATTGTAGATATTATAAATGTAAATATTATAAGATAGATAGATAGATAGTACCAAAATATATTTAAAATTATGATAAATCACTGGCAACAGTTTTTCATATTGCTAAATCCTTAAATATTATACGCAAGTGAGAAAATTGGCAACGTTGCTAAGAAAATTACATAAACAGATTGCACAATCTATTAAAAGGGAGACGGCCAACCTTTAGCAATCGCTAGTAAAATGTTTAATATAACTAAATGACTGGATATTTTATTTAAAAAAGTCTTTAGGATGCAGGGTTGCCTATGAATTTTTTCTAGAAAAAAAACGAACAGTGCTGTAGAAATGAGTAGCCGATGACGTCTGTACTACAACTAAATTAAATGTAGAAAAAATATAAGGTTTTTCCGAAACTACAGATAAAAAGAGTTTTTCATCTAGAAGTGGCTCAATGAAAATTGGCAACGTTGCTTCAAAATCTGAAATAGCTACGATTATATAAATAGCTAGAATTAAATAGCTGTGAGTTCATCTTCAAAAAGAAAATAAGGTATTTCTGAAGTTACAGACGAATTCATTTAAAAGTGGCTCAATGAAAATTGGCAACGTTGCTTTGAAAACAGAAATAGCTACGCGGAGAAAAATATTTTGTTATAAATTTTTGCTCAGGTATTAGCGAAGAATATATACCCGTCTTAACCCTTTAGTGGTGAACGGAGGAATCAAAGACTTAATTGCCTCACATTACTGAAATCTCATAAATAATTTTACGTCCTTTTTTCCTACAGCCATTTTCATGTGTAACTCAACTATTTGTGGTATTTTTTTTCAGCACAAAAAATGTTGTTGTCTTTATAATATAATGGAGGAATGCAAATATTTGCATAGAATTTTTTTATTCATCTTAAGAATAACTATTTTCTTAACCATATATTTGATTATATGTGTGGCTTGGAGTTGATAAATTTATATGTCTTCATTTGTGGTTTATTTTCCAATATTTGCAAAATAAATATTAAATTTATTGTTTAAAAATTTGAATTTCATTAACTGCCATTTAAGAAGGTGAAAGCTCACCTTAAATACACTTCACTTTGCTGTTGTTATTTACTTAGTGTTTAGCTAGTATTAGATACGAATTGTTTCGGTTGTGTTTACTCGGCGCTTAATTCCGCCTTAAAAGTGTTTAAAGTTCTTTTTTTAAACCAAAAATGCTGCTTAAAGCTTCAACTGAGTGTATTCAACAATAATCACTGGCTTGAGAGTTGCCCCAAATCACATTGTAGTTCTCTAATCAGCGTTGTTCAATACGCTCCTAAACGCCTCGTTGATGCCTTTATTTATTTTCTTTTTTCTTTTATTTCTTTTTTTTTTTTAATTTTTTTTTATAATTTATTATTATCTTTTTTTGTTACACAATACATCAATCTATGTTAATTTGAAAACTTTTTTATTGATCAAAGAGCGACAAATGATTTCCTTTACAAGCAAACATCAATCCGACCATCCGCTACTTTGATATATGCTCACTTCATACATACGACGCATAAAGAAAGTGAAATCGACGAAGAGAGGAGAGAGAGGAGACAAGAAAAATGATGATGTCAATGACTTTGCAGTAAAATCGATGCCGATTTAGTCGCTTTATTATCCTTTGATATGTTATTCCTTTGCTATTTGCTAGGCTGCTGCTGCTGCTCCTGCTTCCTTCCTTCCTTTCTTCCTTTTTCGTGCCTATATTGAAAAACAAAAAAAATCCTTTTTTCCCACAAAATTTGAATAACCAGTGAATGCTGATTCATGACAAATAAAAGAGTAGAAAATAGCACACACACACAAAAAAAAGGGATAAAATAAAAAGATGTTGAAAAAAAAACTTAAAAAGGAAGTTGAGGCAGCCAAATGGTGCTTTTTTGGCACTCAGCCAGGATTACAAGCGCATACATGGGTAAATGGTCAACCAAATATGGGCTACAATACGTACATACTCGTATATGGGTATACGTATGTACTCACTGGCGATGTAACGGGACTGAGTAAAGGAAAGTCCTGCTGGGAGTCAGATTACGGCTATCGGAGCCGATGTTGCAGTTGAAGGCTGTAGAAACATACCTAAGATCTTCATTATTTTTTTCCAATCCCTTTACAGCGAGAAGATATTCGAAGAAAAGTTGCCGCAGCCTCATATATAGAGAGCTCAAATCTGGTGAGCAGTATCGGAGCTCATTGAAAGTCCCAGATTTATGAGCTCCGTACTCCAAGCTGTTCACCGTGTGCTGAAAGTTTTGCCTTAATCTGGAATGTGTTTACTGAGACAGACTTGAGCTCAGAGATGTTATAGTCAAAGAGCCACAGTCGGAGCCCAACCACCTCTTCCTGGAATGTGTGGACTGATACAGACTTGAGGTCAGAGATATTATATTCAAAGAGCCACAGTCGGTGTCCAAACATCTCCTCCAAGAGAGAAAAAGGCACGATCTCTCTATGGTTTTGATAATCTTTGAGTTTTTGAATTTAATTTCGGAACCAGTCAAATAGCTGACATTTTTGAGTGGCTTATGTTAGCCCAAGTAGAGATTGGAAGCCTTAGGGTGTAAAATCTAGTGAAAAACGGTAAACCTCACTTGATTTATTAGAACCAGGCTAAAGTTTCGGATAGAAACAATAAAAACAAACACCACTCTTACGAAATGGATGTCACAAGTCCACCTCCAAAGTACCAGGTAAAGAGAGATGCATTTTAGAGCTTTAAAGCAAATGACTTAGCGGAACCGGAGTCGGAACCAAAGTTTTTAAAATGTCGACAATCGAAGCTGGAAGCGTAAGACCCTTGTTTAACTTTGTATTCACCCAGTACCATCTAGCGAGGAGATACGGAAGCCATTACAAGTTGGTTTGGAGTCAGAGTTGGAGCCAAAAGTCTGTCCTCAAAGCTTTTATTTTTTATAGATTCAATTAAAAATGTTCAACCTACGGCCACAAATACTGATTGGTTAGGCAATACGTACAGAGGTTATTGGGTTCAAATCCTTTCCAGATAAAAATTCTTACCTAAAATTTTTAAGGTTGGTTGTCCTCCGGCAGAGAATTTCAATCCTTCCGAGCATATTTCTCATATGAAATAAAAGCTCATCCATCAGTCGTTCAGTGGTGGCTTAGAACTAACCTTAGGTCACACAAATCCCTCAAGACGTACACCACAAATTGGAGGTGAAGCTCCGCTGAAAATCGCTTCAGAGATTATAAAGGACTCTCGGCTATCGTATCGACCTTCTTGTAACCGAAATCGAAGATTCGGGAAATTCCTATTGTCTGCTGATGAACCAGTTGGCAAGATGGTCGTCTCCTCAGTATGCCGCATGACCGCATATGCTTGCTTCAAATGGTTTGGAATATGTTAGTGTTTGCATGTATGTGTGTGTGTGCATTTGCACTTACACGTTGCGATTACTCGTTGTAACAAGCAATACTTAGCAGTGCAGAGATTTGAATCTGAGAAAACAGTGTGTGAATCGACCGCAATAAAATTGCCTGGCAACACTTGTCTTACACACACACATATACGAGTACATACATATGTATGTGCATAGTTAGGCAATGAAACGTAGAATATTAGCAAGCTGGTACAAGCATTTAAGGCGCATCGAGACAAATGTGCAAATGACCGCAGAAACGTAGATGGAAAGAACACGTCGTTCATACATACAAGTGGAAACCAATGCAAACCGCTTATGTGTGTGTGTGTGCTTGTGTATTTGAATGTGGTGGCGTGTAAAGTGTTGAAAAGACAAATATTTTCTAATTCACTCTGTATTCTCTCTGATTTTGTAATAATAATAGAAAAATAAAAGCAATAAATTTGCACAGTTTGCACACAAAGACAGCCGGACGGACTGTCTGTAGACTTCATGTGTTCGCTTTACACATTTAAAGCTCTCTGTCCACCCTCTAACCGCCACAAGTGACCGCCTGCCATGCCTTCAGCTTAACGCCCCCCCCACATCAACTCAGCAGCCAAATCTAACACAGATCGAGTGTTGTGGCCAATGGCTTACAGGCATTTCGATGACACCAGCGACAGCACGAATACTAGTGCTTACATATCATACGTACATATATATGTACTTTTATTACGGTTCTATTTTTTACTAATTTCATACATACACATGTTCGAAGTAAATATTTTTTTTGTAGTTTTTTATTATTCTTAGTAAAAAAAAAATTTAGTTATAAAACTAAGCCACCGTCGCCAGTGGGCAATCCGATTGAGTAGTCAATTCGTATAAAGGCTTGAAAAATGCTCGAACAATAAAAGTTAGTAGCTTCAGTAAGCAGCAGTTGCCATCAAATGGTATATTGTCAGTTGCCATTGTTGTTCGTTGTTGTTGTAGTTGCTGTTGTCTTTGTTACAACTTGTGTTGTGAAATATATTTAGTCATTGAGCTGTACAACCATAAAATGACAATTTGTCAGCAATAAAACTGTAAACAATGCAGAGAGCCAAAGAGATATATACCGTAAGAGAGATCACCCAGTAGTAAAACGAATTAGTTGGGAACTATTTAGAAAATAAAAAAATTAAAAAAATACAAAATAAATAAATAAATAAAAATTGCATAAAATAAAATAAATAAAAATAAATTTAAAAAAAATAAATTAATTAAATAAAATAAAATAAAAAATAAAATAAAATAAAAAATAAAATAAAATAAAAAATAAAATAAAAAAATAAAAATATAAGAATAATAAATAAAACAATTTAAAAAAATTAAAAATTAAATAAAATAAAATAAACAATTAAACAAATTAAAAAATTAAATTAAATAAAGTAAATTAAAATAAAATAAAAAATATAAAAAATAAAAATAAAAAATTAAAATAAAATGAAATAAAATCAAAAAAAAATATAAAAAAAATTTAAAAAAAATTATTAAAAAAAAATTTTAAAAAAATTTAAAAAAAAATAAAATAAAATAAAAATAAAATAAAATAAAATAAAAAAAATAAAAAAATAAAAATAAAAATTAAATAAAATAAACTAAATTAAAATAAAACAAAATAAAATAATATAAAAAAGTATGATAAAATAAAATAAAATGAAGGAGAAAAAAAGAATTAAATAACTAAAGGCGGATTCAGGTAGGGCTTCCTTTTCCAATAGCCTTTTTCTGACTGATCACGCGTGAGTCGTGTCAAGTTGTCATGTTATTTTTGTTCAGTATTGCTTGGCATTTCATCATAGAAAGACTTACGCCTGAACAACGTTTACAAATCATTCAATTTAATTACGCAAATTCACGTTTTGTAAAGAATATGTTTTGGGCGCTTCGCTCAACTTATGGTCAACATAATCGGCCTACTGAGCGTACTAATCGCAACACCATCACCCATCTTGCGACTCAGCCTTCATTACGGGATAATATTCACATCCAGCATATAGTGAAGAAAATATAGCGGCCAGAGCTGAGAGTGTACACGAAGACTGTGGAGAGTCAATTCGGCACCGTTTGCAGCAACTCGGACTGACCTATGGAACGACTTAGTGAATTTTACGTCGGGATCTTGAATTGAAAGTGTACAAAATACAGATTGTGCAAGAACTGAACCAGCTCGATCTTCCCAAGCGGCATCGATTCGCTGAATGGGCTCTTGAAAAGTTCCAAGAAGATTCCACGTTTTCGAGCCATATTTTGTTTAGCGTTGAGGTCCATTTCTGGTTCAATGGGTATGTAAACTAGCAAAATTGCTGCATTTGGGACGAATAGCAACCTGAAGAGTTTCAAAAGTTGCCATTTCATTCAGAAAAAGCAACGTTTTGATGTGATTTGTGTGTCGGTAGAATCATCGGTCCATATCTCTTCAAAAATAATGCCGGTGAGAACGTAACCGTCAATGGCGACCGTTATCGCGCCATGACTATTGACCGACCGACTATTTGATGCCTGAATTGAAGCTTGTGATGTCCGCGATGTTCGGCTTCAACAAGATGGCGCCACTTCAAACACATCGCATCAATCAATGGATTTATTGAGAGAACACTTCGGTGAGCAGATAATTCCAAGTATTGGGCCGGTCGATTGGCCACCAAAATCGTGTGATATTACAACGTTAGACCTGCTTCCTGTGTGGAATATGTAAAGTGTAAAGTCTATGCGGACAATCCCGCTTCGATTCAGGTCTTGGAGCAAAACATCACGAATGTCATTCGCTAGTTACCAGTCGAAATGCTCGGACGAGTCATTGAAAATTGGACTCAATGGATGGACCATTTGAGACGAGCCGCGGCCAACATTTGAAAGAGATAATATTCAAAAAATAAAAGCCAAAGAATAATTTTTCAAATGATAATAAACATTCCTCATTAAATTTGAATTTTCTGTGTTTTTTTATTTAAAAAGTAGGGAACCACGAAATGGATCAGCCTTTAAAATAGAATTTAAAAAAATTAAAAATTAAAAAAAATTAATAAAATAATACAAAAATATATAAAAATTACAAATAAAAATATATAAAAATTAGAAATAAAATGCGTTTTAAAAACAAAAATAATTTTTTATCCATTTGAAAATTAACAATAATAAATTGAAATAAGTAGCTAATCAGTAAGACTCTTTTAGGTACTAGTATAATGCCAGCGCAAATATTCTAGTAGTAAACTAGTAACATTTCAACCAGTATATTATTTCATTGCTGAGAATATTTACCCATTATTTTGTACATTTACACATACATACACGTATTTGCTTGTAAAGAAATAAATTTACCACAATTTTTATGTTTTTCCAACCATTTTGAAGTATTGTTTGCATTTGTAAATATGCTTGAGTAGTAATAGTAGCAATTTAACAGAGTGTTCTTTCAGCTTAGTTGAGCTATGAATAGAAGACTATACATTTTAAAGCCACAGGGAGCTAGATATTTGCTATCAGAAATTCTTCTAGGGAGCTCAAATGTAATATTAAAATTTAATTCAATTGTTTAACAGAGAAGACTAAGAATAGAGCGCATGATATATGAAGATTAATAGAGATGATTGGACCATTTCAGCTTTTGAAACTCTATAAGAATAAGAGATTTTGCAGAAACATCGAAATGCACGCCAGAAAGCGAACGATATGCTCGGTCGAGCCTCCGGGGAAATGTTTATGAGAAGATGGTGGCTTCGAAATTTGTTTTTTATTGAGTATTGAGTGTTAAGTGGTTTTCGGAAACCCACAGGGAAAGTCTACCATGATCAAATTTTTAGGTGGCGTAGGTGTGAGTCACCGACTACAGGGACAGGCATAACCTATAAATGGTGAAGTGAAATATGGAGTATATTTCAGGTATAAAGAGAAGGTGAGGAGGTACTCGCTCGCTTATTTTCACATTAGAGCAAGTATTTAGAGGTGGCGAGGTACCGCTACACCCCGAAGAAGGTCGTAGTGAGGTACAAATTTCCGCCTTTTGCGAATTTTTAAGTATAAAAAGACAGCGAAGAACTAACACACCTCTGAGGAAATCGTCGTGAGGTGAAGTGGCGAGGATGGATGTACTTTCACTCCGTACGAAGACGGACGTTTGCAAATAGTACAAATTACCTCCAAATCTGTTCATTTTTTTTTTAAATACGCTCTTTACACACTCTCGCTCTTTCTCCCTCTTCCTCTACCTCTATCTCAATCTCAATCTCAATCTCAATCTCACCCTCAATCTCAATCTCAATCTCAATCTCAATCTCAATCTCAATCTCAATCTCAATCTCTATCTCTATCTCTATCTCTATCTCTATCTCTATCTCTATCTCTATCTCTATCTCTATCTCTATCTCTATCTCTATCTCTATCTCTATCTCTATCTCTATCTCTATCTCTATCTCTATCTCTATCTCTATCTCTATCTCTATCTCTATCTCTATCTCTATCTCTATCTCTATCTCTATCTCTATCTCTATCTCTATCTCTATCTCTATCTCTATCTCTATCTCTATCTCTATCTCTATCTCTATCTCTATCTCTATCTCTATCTCTATCTCTATCTCTATCTCTATCTCTATCTCTATCTCTATCTCTATCTCTATCTCTATCTCTATCTCTATCTCTATCTCTATCTCTATCTCTGTTTCTGTCTCTGTCTCTATCTCTATCTCTTCTTTTAGCTGATAGGGTATCTCTGTATGAGTGAAGGTAGGGAGGTCTAAAAAACCAAGAGTGTTTATAAAATAGTGCAGAGTGTGCTCAATCACCCTCCTAAAGAGTGGGGTTGGAACTATTGCTAAATTTCAACTACATTATAGCACTCACTTCGATTAGGTCTGAAAATCCAACCAGAGGCTGGCAATTATATGCTGAAGAGAGGCTATTTTAAGCAAGTGGGAGATGTCGGCATGAGTACTTAACGGCTTAAAGCTATTGAACTCAGCTCTAATCATTTCTAAAGAGTTATAAAGTTTAAAAAATAACTCGAACCCAAGATTCACCGGAAACGACGTACATCAATCACTCTCAACAAATATCTTTTGCATTTCAAACAATTAATTTTCCTTAACCTCAATGTTTACATATTTCATTATAAATTTCTGACAACACACCCCACCTCTCCCTAAGTAACTTTACAAGAAGGCACAAGTTAATTTTGTGTATTTAACTTTGACAATCAAATGACAATTAAAAAAAAGGAATAAAAATTTCTTATTCCGCTTACAACCGCTCAAAGTTACTTGGTTAAGACACAACTTTCCATTAACAACAAAACCAAAATGAAAATTGCAAAAGCCAACAATAACTTCCTCTGCACCGCTGGCTTGCGTAAATAAGTTATTTCCACTGAAAAGCGCAACCTTTTTCCTTTCTGCCGCAAATTCATCTCTTTTCAATTTTTCTCTTCTGTTATTTTGCCTTTACTTTTTTTATCTTTTTTGTAATTTTTTTTATTTTTGATTCTATTTTACTTTAATTTTTTGCTTTATTTTTTTCGGTTTTTTGCTCTCCTTTGTCTCTTTTTAACCACCTTCCGCTCTGCTTTTCATCTTCACTGAGCAATATAAAGTTATACTTCATTATTTCGCCTACCTGCCCTGAGCGTTCCTCATCAGCCAGCTCTCAAGCGAGAGACTCCTCATTGCGTTGACCTGTTAGGTTTATCTCTGTTGTAGTTTATTAAGATAAAAGCCCGGTTAAGAAAATACCGGAAAATGTCTTTGTTATCTATTTTCATTAATTTTTTTTTTTTTTTTTTTGGTATTTCTTCTTTCTCTTTGCTTCTTCTTTGTCTTTTCTCGTAACTATTACTTTGTATTTAGTCATGTAAATGTATCCTTTTACAACACTCAACTCAAACTCTTACGGTCGGGCACAAATTTTTCATTAATTTCCTTATTTTACGTTGACCTCAATTGGTGTACTAGGTTTATGTGAGAGAGGGAGAGAGGGAGAGAGGGAAAAAGTGGGCGAATGGTCGGTTTGTGGCGCTGAATTTTTTTAGAGCATCTTTTTTAACTTACTCCTTTTGGTTCTTTATTATTTACGCCTTTTTATGGCTTTCCAATTTCTCTTTTACTCTTTTTTTTTTCATTTGATTTTGATTTAGTTTGCTTCAGCTTTTCAATCACATTCCCAGTTGGCAGACGATTTCCTCTTCAATGCTCCCGAAAGGTAATTTTTTGTGTACTTGAGACTTCTAAGGCTCGTTGTTCTCTTTTATGGAGGGACTGGGATAATTTTTTCACAGAGCAGCACAGTATACGCTTGTGAGGTGGGTTTTGTCAAAGACTGAGGTGAACTAAGCCAAGCCCGAGTCAAGCGAAGGTCCCACCAACCGCCACTAAAAAAACAGAGTAATTAATGTCCTTAATTCGAGCACACAAGCGGCTCTTTAACAAAATCACCGACAACCTTGGTCAAAGAAGAGAGAGAGAGAGAGAGAGAGAGAGAGAGAGAAAGAGTAAAGATATTGTAGAGTGTAGTCACTCTGAGAGCGGTTACGGCAATAACATAGTGATCGCCGGGGGAACTGGCGAGCAGTTTCAAGTACAGTACAAACCCGCCGGTTGGCTCTTTGTGGTTTCTTGCTAATTGTTGAACGGCGGTTCCTCGTCCATAATGCAGGGATAGCTGGTTGTCGATGACTCTCAGTAATGTTGACGGGGATGGCGACGACTAACTCTCAGTATTCATAACGACTCGGCCAAATAATCACGTCGACAGAGTTTCCCCGAACACCGTCGCACCCGTAGTCGCACAATACATGAGTAGATGCTGGAACGTAATCAGCGGAGCCAAACTAAGCCATGGATACCGGAGTAGGAAGAAGAGCCCTAACTTACTTCTTTACACTCCACAATGAGCCTGTGGGTGGTTGTTTGGCTTGGCTGGAGGAACTCGGAGAGCTTGACATTCCCTGCCATAGGACAAACGCTAATATAAAACAGAATTTTCCATAATTTTGGATTTTAGTTTGAGCAGGAATCATACGATACGGCTAAGGTGGTTGCCGGGGATAGAATATCCAGCAGCTACGCTAGCTAAGTTATGTACTCCAAAGTAACAATGAAAACCCTCCATTGGTGGGAGAGATCTCCACTCAGTTGGAGGGATCAAGTGGAGTAGTATATGGCTTTACACAGTGTCTTCATTTGGTGCCCATGATAATAAATAACTGCCGGACTCCGCTTAACTCAGCGCTTATGCCGTTTGAGTTGAAGAAGAAGCAGACGAGGTGTTTCTGCAAGTCCAAGTGAACGGAAATAATAAGCCAAAAAGGAAGCTATCCTAATAGCTCGTTTCTTAAGCTGTGACCCATCCGTCGAAGTAGCTCTGGACACCTTCCTCGAGACACAGGATGGAGTTACGGAAGGAATTGCTATAGAAGAAATGCTGTTGAGGGAATTACGGTATGGAAGAGATCAGAACCCAAAACCCTTCCCTCCACAAGCACTAAACATTGTCTAGTTTTCTAATCAGATAGCTATGTCAATCAAATGGAGTCAAGTTCTGAGTGCTACGCAGTAAACCAAGAGAGAAGGAACTTTATAAACCTGTATAGGTTATGGGAGCTCAATAGGTAAATAATCCAGCTCGGGAAAATCATCGATCGGGGAAATCAGATGGATTAGCTCATCTGCTTACTTACTACGTTTGAAATCTTGGAACTGTGAGGGATTATACATATATCAAGACCCAGATATTTTTGTCAGTAGTAGACAAACTGAGCTCACAGTGGCCTCTCTGATTTCCAGAACCATCAAACAGCAACGAGATTCTCTTCACAAAGTGACCTCTCTTTGTACTACCCGACTTAAAGGTTAGGCTCTCGAGCCTCAATCAACTCAATCCGCCCGAAGAGAGATAAAGCAAATTGGCAAGTCTCATTAAAGAGTTAAAGAGTTAAGAGAAGAAAGTGGTTAAGACATTTCCCCCTAAGCAACCCTCATCGCACACCTTTCAACACCGAATAAATGAAATTAATTAAAACTTAATCGACTCAATATGTTGCCAAAAAGAGGACAACAAAAACAAGCATTTAACAGAGCAAAAAGCAATAAACGCGCAGCAAAAGTAGTGAAACAAAAGACCAAGATAAGGATAACAAAAGAAGAAAAAAATATTAACAACAACAACAAAGCCAGTTAGAAAACACACCTACACGCACATTAGCCGCCCCCGCCGTCGCCACCGTGGCCAAAGCACCGGGGAGGAGCGCCCACACGCATTCAGTCGTGAAATCTGCTAAGACAATGTGAACGATAAACGGCAGCTCAGCACAATAATTAGTGTAACAACAGCTACAACAACAACAAGAACAACAACAACAGCGAACGAAGGAGCAAACAAGCAGCCACAATAGAATAAACTAAATAATAATAGCAAGGAGGAGGAGGAGAGAACAACCAAAATGCTATTAACACACCACAGCTGGCGATTTAAGATGTCGCTAAAGATAAGCCAGCCAGTCAGTCAGCCGTGGCAAGTAAATGTTGTGGCGGCACCAACTAGGCGGCACTGCAGGACACCCGTTATATTGAGCAGTTAAAAGTGAGAGAAATATGTATGAGGGTAAGCACAAGTTAGGGATGATACGAAGGCAGGCTCATCATAAACGGAGGAGGAAAAGTGGTTTTGGTTGGAAGAACAACGAAAGTGCAAGACCGAAGGAGAATTTCTTATGCAACCGAACCGAAATCGGAGTCGAAGCAGTAATCAACCGGAATTTCAGAACCTGTGGAGCCGATCCGTAGTCCATTTCTCGTCATCTAAGAAGCTTTACAAGTAAATCAGTACCAGTAGTATTTTCTCCATTCACGGAGTATCTAGTCAGCAGCATATTAGCGCGAACGGGGTTGGAAGCAAAGTTTTTCAATTTGATTTTTCAGTAGTGAAATCGCAGATATGCGATTAACGGGAAGCAATTAGCGTGCCGCGTCGAACTCTGGTCCTCGAGCGATTATCCTTCTATTTGCCCACGCTGTTACCGTAGTTAGATTATGGAAAAAAAAAATGTGGCATCGACTTCTCGGTATATGTACATGCCCCACAAAATAACAATGCCAAAGGTGGGATTCCACGAACGGGAATCGATGTTTGTGTCTAGAAGAATGGCAGAGGTTTGCTCACTGAAACCAAAGTTTGGACCGATGATCTCATGTTAGTGAGTGCATTAAAGGAGGAATTTCGGACCATTCCGAGGCAAGGTAAATAGTTTAGATATCTTACAACTTTTCGAGATATGGAGTTGAAACTAAGATCACCATCTGCTGGAACCTACGCTGAAATCAGAGTCGAGCGCAGGAGTTCAAAAATCAACTATTTACCGACATGACAGACAGGGTCTCCAAAAGGGGTCTGAGTCGATATTGGTATCTGCGTGAAACCAGAAACTCAGATCCAATACATTTCAACTTCCCATATTTATAAGACGGAAGTGAATTTACAATAACCGGAATCGAAACTAATGGCTTTGGAATCGATCCTCTAAAACTGAGGAAGAAACTAAACCAGCGCCGAGCGCCGGAATTCAATAAAAAAAACTAAAAATCGACCTTTTGTTCTGCAAAGAAGGTCTTTGGGGCCGAAATAATCAAGTGATTAGCGATGCGTACTGCCATACAGAAGGCCAAGGCTCGAGTCCTTGTCCGACCAACATTCGGAATTATAGAAAATCAATTTTTCTTATTACGGTCGTGCCTCAGCAGAGAATGTCAAGCCCTACGAGCGTATCTCTGACATGAAATAAAAGCTCCTCATAAAAGTCTAGCGGTCGTTCGAAGGTGGCTTGGAAAAACATCAAGACGCAGGTATTGGGTGAACAGTTTGGCCGATATTCGCTTCCGTATCGGTGTAGATCCAAAACCTCAGATCCAATACACTTTCACTTCCCGTATTTGTAAGACAGAAGTAAGTTTACAGTAACCGGAAACGAAACTAATGACTTTGTACCCGATCCAAAGAAACTATGCAACCAAATTTCTACAAATGTATCCACCAAGAAACCCGAGAAATGGAAACTAAGCCCTTGTAACTCGAACCACAGAAACCCGAAGAATATGTTACAGCTGGAATCAAAACCAAATTCTTTAGCTCGATCAAGATATCAGAACCTGAATCGAAACCAAATCGTTTCAACTCGATCCACCGCAACAGGAAAAAATATCAGAACATCAGAACTGGAATAGAAACTAAAGTCTTTCAATTTCTCGATCCAGCGAAAGCCATTACGATATCAGAAGCTGAATCGAAGCCAAATTCTCGTAGTTCAAACCACAGAAAACTGAGGAAGATATCACAGCCAGAATTAACACAGAAATCCGCATCAGTACCGAAGTCGGTAGACTAAAACTTTTACTTTTACTAGCGAACTCTCGACCCGCTACAACACCAATTCATTAACACTTATATCTGCGTGTGTGGTGGGAGGTTTTCGTTACGGCACATTGGCACAACGCTAATGAGCAGTAATTAAAAAAATATATAAAAACCAACTCATCTACATGTAATTTCATTGAACGAGGGAGGGAGTGAGGTTGAGGAGGACAAGGGCTGGAAAACGCGCCTCCACAGGGGTAAGCGCGCACAGTGAACAAAGCGCGACACATGCACGAGCGCTCATTCACTGCTAACTGAATCCCATTAAAAGCAGTCACAGCCACAGCCACAGCCATGGCTTCATCCACAGCGCCTCAACCTCAGTAACGGTCTCGATGCCAGCCTCCTCACGCCACCTGCCATGGCGTATAAGCTCTCTCATTTGGTATTGCTCGCGCATAAATGCCACACAATTATATACAGTCCAATGAGTAAACAACAGGGAAGCGTTGAAAGTGAAAAACAACAGCAAAAACAACAACAACAACAACAACAAACAAAAATAAACGAAATTATAAACAAAACCGACTCATGCCTTTAACCCAATTTACACCTTTGCAATTTAGTATTTTGCCAAACTTTGCATGTTTGTTTAAATTAATGTATGAACACACACGCTTACACACTCACACACACACATGCACACTAATACACACAACACACGTGGACGTTACAAATATTTGTATGCATAATAATTGAGAGAGAGTGAGCGTGGGCGCTTCCTTGCTTACAAGTCGATTTGCATAAATACATACGCACATATTTGTATGCCAACATATTTATTTGCATAACGGTAAGTATGTATGTATGTATTTAATTATAAATATTTATGTTTCTCCTTCGATCGCGTAACCCCAAAATTTTCATTAGAAATCACAGCGCCGAGTTTTTGGTTGCATTTTAATTGTGCTCTCAGCTGTGGTGAGTTGAGGTTGGCGCAGGCGGCTGGTCGCTGGCTCATATTGGGGTGAAAAAATATTCAAAATCATTTTGGTCTATACCTGTACGCGCATTGGATAATTTATCAGTGTTGACGGACAAATTGCTTATGTTATGTATGCATGTATTCGTATTTGAAATTAAAATGATTTTATTAACGCTCCAGAGAGAGTTTTTTTTTTCATAAAACTCATTTTGTATATTAATTTGTGGTTCAGCTGAACTTGCTGTGGGGCAGTTCAAAGAGAATACAGTGTAGTCCCGCAACAGTTGAGGTCTTTAGAGGTGGAAAATAAAATAAAAATATTTTTAAATGCCCCGAAAATGTTGGTTCTGGGTAGTAAGTAAGAGCCGAGCTTCGAAATTAACAAATTTACTGAGGCTTGCTGTTACAGAACTGGATGCTAGTTGACTGATGGTACAAAACGACGTACTAAAAGACGTTTCTCCACTTAAATGAATGACTCTTTTCTTTAAAAATTTCACTAATAACCCCCAAAAGAATGCATCCGCTTCGAACTTCGAAGCCGTATTTTGAAGGCAATTAAGGTTAGTTGAAAGTATGGGTACGAAACAGAAGCATAATGAAAAGAAAAAACTTCCTCTATCAATATATAAAACCGACTTTATAAGAATTCGGTGCTGAGCTAACTCACACGTCGATTTGGAGTTCCTTCGTTAAAGCTCAGCAAAAAGTTTTCTCACTAGGGCGTCAAGTACGTCAAACTCTGCATGAGAAATGTCGAATACTTGAGTAAAAAGCAATAAAATGGCTCCTTTTCGTCATTCCACAGTACACGGACTCCCATAGCTACAAAGGGATCAGTCTGAAACTTCAACTAGAACTAGAAACTCGGCCGAAACTCGCTTCAACGCTTAGCCGAGTTCTTCTTAAAGAACATTTTCCGAGGTGGATAGCGGTGCGTTATAACATGTGGAGTGTCATGGATTCAAATTCTTTTGAGATGATTCCTCGCTGTCAATTTACGGAGAGACTGCAAATAGCTACCAGAGACTGCAGCTCGGAGTCTGTTTTGAGCTATAGACCCATCCTACATTTAAGTCTGCGCTAGATGAATATATTAAAAAATAAAACAGAGACAGCTAAGTGAAGTCGCCCCTCGGCAGGGAGTTCCAACCCCTCTGAGTGCGATTCTGACACGAAGTAAATTGTATCTCATAAAAATCCAACAGTCGTTCCAAAGCGGTTTAAAAAAGCTCTATTTTTTGGTAAAAAAAAAAATTAAGAAGCAAACCACAAATTAGAGGGGAAGCTAGACCGAAAATTGTTTCAGCGGTGAAATGTGATCCCAAGTTTAGTTACAAGGAAGAGCTCTTCGCAAAGAAATTAAATGTTATGAGTGTATTCCTCCTGATCGTTCCACAAGTAGAAATTGTCAATGGATTTTATAGACACCATATCTCCAGCCTGAGACTGTATGTCGGACCAAACCTCTATCTTCACAGCGTTGAATGGAACTGTGAGTTTCAGACTTTAAAAGGTCTGTGCATGAAGGGTTTTATTTGAACTTAATAAGCTTTGAGCTTCCTTCATGCTCAGGAACCGTACTTGGTTGGAAAGATGTATGGGAAAAGATCTAGTCTTTATTTCCGGCAGCTTCGAGTACTCTCGAGTAGTCTTTCACAATCATAGTCTGCTCTCTGTCTGATAGGCTTTCTGTCAACTTAATAACCTCTTCGCCAGCTCTTCAACGGACACGGTTGGGATTCGTGCAAGGCCAAGTGGTTTTCTTACGCTTACAAGAGAAGGCCATCTTCGATAAGTTCTGCATCTCGTCTTCTAAAAATTCTCCAATGTCCTGGAACACTACATTAAAATAGGTTCGACCTCTACCTCAACCTTCATACCATTTAGAGGAACTTTGTCAGTTCCAGCCACCAAGAGATGGCTATTTGTTGAACTTAAAAACTCAGGAGGAACTGTAAGCCCCTGTTTTTGCTAAGGAATGCAAAAAAAATTGCTTCTTGTTTCCGGTAGCTTTGAGCACTTTGGAAGTCCTTACCTTAATTATATTTTGCTCTCCGCCTGGTGGGCTTCCCGTCAACCTAGTAATATCTTCGAGAGATTTTCATTGAACTAGGTTGGTAAACGTGCAGGTCGGCCGGTAGGCTACTTACGTCTTTTTACTAATGAAAGCTAATTAACTCTAGCACTCCTGAGCCTCTGGATGGGTTGATATGGTCAGAAGCTAACGGCGAGGTTTTTGTATCAAACAATTATCGGTACAAGGTCATCGTTGAGTTACTCTGATCGTGAGAACCTCAGCAGGGAAAGATTACAGCTACTGTTTGCGCTTTCGGTCTACTCTTTGTCTGGTGCGCCACGCGTTAGCCCTGTTGAGAGCTCTTCGGCAGATAAAGTTTCATGTCTGAGAATCCCAGGGTGGTCCCTTGGTTCGTGGGAATCGTTAATAGTGGCCGAAAGAAAATTTCTCGAAAGAGCAGGAAGATCTCCACACCCCAAAAAAACAGAAACGGAGGGAATGCGTTCATTTGATGAAGAATATCAAACATTTAATTGTCTTCTGAGGGAAGACGGATGCATAGCACCTCCTTAATACATCCCATTGTGGCATTCACATAATACCTTTTAATTTCTACCCCCTATTTAATGGTGTATCAAGAAATTTCTTTCAATTATTTTCAACTAACCAAGATTAATGACACGTTGACGTCTCACACCTGCGACCCAATGCCATCGAATTAGAGCTATACAATTTTAATAGCATTTCCCACAGTACAACACATGTGTGGCACCCTCGCTTCGGTGTCCATTCCTCCCTCTCTCTCTCTCTCTCTCTCGCAGCAGCCAAACAATCAAACCAACAACTCATTAACGCTCCACAAATCTGAAAACAAATTCAAACGAACGCCAGCAGCAGCAACCAAACATTACTCACTGCCTAAATTCAAAATTTACCGTTGCAAAAGCAACAACAACAGCAATGGCACAAGCCAAAAATAACCAGGTACATATACTCATATTAGATATTTAACAAGCCGAAACCCAAAATTAAGGTAGGAAAACGAGGCGAAAAGTAAGAGCAACAAATCGGCAGACGGAAACCCAACACAAAAAAGCAACAAACAAAGCGCACAACAAAACACAAAACATTAAGGCAACAGCAACAGCATGACAAGAGTACAGAGCTGAGCCACAACCAAATATATCACACACTCTCGCACGGTGGACCTCAAGTCGCGGCCGCAACCCAAAAAAAGGGTTGCAAATAATGAAGGCATTTATACAATGACTTGGCAAATAAGGCGCGGGTTTAGTTAGCGCCGCGGCTCTGGTGGCAAAAAGAAGATAACAAAGGTAGTAGGAGATGGGTGGCTGAGAGGTGAGTTGCTCGTGTGAAGTGTGGGTGGTTTTATGTGGTGTGTGGTGGTGTCGCCCGCCGCTGCTGCTGTGTGCTCCGATTGCGGTGTAGACATGTGCCGCCGCTGGGCGGTTTTGTTATGCCAAATTAATGATTGTCCGCGGACTACCACAGCAAGCGGCAGCTGAAAAAAAAGGTAACGAGCTAAACAAACGGCAAATGAGGGATCGTTGTGAAACCCCAAAATTTCTTGAATGCGTGCACCGATTTTGATTACGTGAAATTTTCAGCGGCAATTGTGCCTCTCAATGCGATTTTTATGGTGGAGCGGCGGCGAGGATGTTAGGAACGTGGCGAAGTTGAGCGTAGTGGAAACCGAAGTTGGAAACTTTATGGTTGTTTTACCAACTCCGAATCGAAGGAAACTTAAGTGAAGGGGACTGATCTATCCCTGCCGATGTATAGCACCCTACAAATATCGGGACAACATGACTGACCCCCTCGCCCGGAGCTCACTCTAAGTTTACCTGAATTCCGGAGAGAATCGAAATCAGAGTTACGGATAGCGTTCGAAAGTTGAGCGGAAATTTCGGACTTTCATTTTCAACTTTATGTTCCAAAGAGACGCCCTCGGAGTTGGAGACGTGAATCCAAATGGAAGTTCTGACCTATCATTAGACGAGTTCACTGGGATTTTAAATAAGGACCGAAATTTTTTAATTACCTCGAATTCGAGTAGATTTAAGTACAGAAATCTCAAATCAATCGGACTTCAGACCTATGGTTAAGTCATTTTGGACTCTAAGTATGGAGCGCACGAGTTGGAGACGTAAATTCAATCAGAAGCTCGGACTAAAAAGTCATCGGGCAGTTCCTCACAAGTTTCTGCAAATTTGGTGTCTCGAGATCGGGAGTATCTAAATAAGAGAAGGAGGTGAAAATTTCGTGTTTATCTTCATATACTATGAAGACGGTTTCGGAAATGTGAACTCAACTAGAAGTATTGGTCCATCATTTCCGAACCCATATGACAGGGCGAAATTATTGAGGCAATCCACTAGGAGTCAACCCGAATTGAGGTTAAAAGTGAATTTTTTGAGAGTTTTGTTCCAGAGATGGTAGGGAAGCCATAGTTAGTGGAGCATAATTGATTAAAAACTTTAACCTTTTGGACCGAGATTCAGTTGAACTCAAATGTGCTGAGAAGCCCAAGTCTAAAGCATAGAAATTAACACAATTTGATGCACCGAGTTCGTTTCGGAGCTCATGTGAAATGGAGGGGAGCCAAGAAGAGATGGGTATTTCGTGGTTGTTTATATCCTCGGTTCCTCGAATCCGGGGTTGTTGTAAGAGCTGGAGGTGTAAAGTTTCTCTTAGAGGAAGTCTTAGTGGAGTCAAGAAGATATAGCCATTGGCACAGTTTACTGCAGACAGCATCTCTCTGGCCGAAAGCCGCGAACAAGCGCCCTTAGTTAACGCCATCAGAGCCAAAGTTAAAGCGAGAAGCGGAGTCATTTAAACAATCGAAAGCTCATTCAAAATGCTTGAAACCGAGCCTCATAAGCCCGTAAAGCCAATCGAGGCTACCAGCTTCTGGCTGCGAAGCTTCTGGTCAACTGTCGGAGTGAAATCAAAATCAAACCAAAATTCCAGCCACACGAAACCGAAATCGAAGCTGCGCTGGAACCTTTGTGCTCACGGTAGTTTGAAAAAGGTTTATGTTGCCATCGCCGCCAGCGCCACCGCCGCCGGTGCCATAATTTAACCACTCAATCATGCGTTCATTCGGGCGTGTTGATTTTTTACAAATTTTTGGAATTCATGCGTGACTTTTTTTCCCGAAACTCTCAACCACATTCCGGTCATTGTTTTATGTTTGATTCGCTTTTGTTTCGAATTTTTTTGCGCGCTTTGTTTGTCGGCTTGGCGAGGTTTTCAAACGCACAAGTGGTTCCGATAGATAAATACAGCACACAGCAGAGGAGACAGCAAGACAAACGCGAGCGCCATCCCCTTCTACGGGTTTCATGTTGTCGAAGTCGTCGTCAGCGTCAGCATTCTCATCGATATTTTGTTTGTATGCGCGATAGCTAAAAATGTAATTGTTGTTTGGCTTTTTCCAATTGCGCGTCACTTTATTCAATTCGCATTCTTTGTTGTGTATGCGGTTGCTCCGTTTCTTTGGTCCCTTCCTTTTTTGCGATTTTTTTTTCTTCCTTTTTTATTCTTAACCACAGAAATTGTCAGCTTCATCGCGACTACAAAGCAAAAGTTATTGTATTTACGTTGTTCAATTCTCCTCTTTGTATTCAAAACCGTTAACGCTCATTTTCAATCAGCTACCGCTACATCTTCCCGCCAAATGCCCTCAGACTTGTTTTCCGGTGTTTGCTTTTTTCCCACAGGTCTCACCAATTTCTGTAAATTTTTTATGGTTTTTTTTACCTTCCCTTTTGCACTACTTTACGATTTCACGTATACAATTTTTATGTCATGCGATTTAATTCAGTTTTTCGCACGCGCATCACTCCTTCAACTCGTTGTTGTTGACTGCTCGTCGAACTCATCACTTTGGCTTCTTTTCAATTTCCTTTACCGCCGTGCTGTTGCTCGGGGCACGCGGCGTTGATGCGCGCGGCGTAGGTGCTTCTGGCGCAAATTGGTTTGGTTGTTACATTTTATTGTACTGCAGTCTGTCCCTGAGTATGTCATTGAAGCCCTCCGCCCATCAGCGAGTCATCAGTATTCGATAGCAGTGAGTTCGTCAGCCCGTCAGTGAGTTCGTCAGTTCTATCAACCAAACAGTCCATCACGCCATCTATGTGTCGACTCACCAACCGGTCACACCGTCAGTCCTTCCTCACATCCACACGTCAGCCCATAAGTGCTTCCTATCTCCCACCTAGCCGTTTTTCACGTTTTTATTGCCTTTTCGCTCTTTCCCCATCTTGCTTCTTGTTTACCTTTACCGCTTTGTTGTGTTTATTTTGTATATTCTCCTGTCTTCTTGTTGTTTTACTTGTATGCTATGTATGTGTCGGTAACGTGTGCTTTGTTGTGTCGTTCTGTACTCAGGGTTGTTTTGTCTGTTGCCATTAACGCGTTGCATTTTTCATCACGAAAGACATTCCAGTTTTCTCGTTTTACTTATTCAGTACTTTGTCTGTTGCTTACTTACTCCGTAGTTTGTTGATCGTTGATTGTACCGTTAGCCCGTGCCGGGTAACAATTTTCGTCCAAGTACCTCTTGTAGCCCTCTCGCTGCCGCAAATAGTTGGCGGACTGGCTGGCTGGCTATTCGCTGATAGCTGCATAACTTCGGTGGATTTTGAAATATTCACATATACGTGAGCCAAACCCTTTAGGAAATGTATGTTTTGATCTGAGACGAACTTGAGTCCGAAGTAGTTTCTTTATATACCCAGATTCACCATAACTGTAGATCCATGATGGAACTGCGTTTTGAGAGAACCTTGTGTTGTGATCTTCGAGACTGATTAGCGCTGAAACCTTCTAAGTCGGATCTCGCTCCGAAGAACCGATCTACCTATAAAACGGCTACGTCGGAACGTCGATCATATCTCTCTGGATAACATTCACTGCAACAAAAGAGGATCCAGCTTGAATTTTGCCAACTAATTTTCCTACCCAACCTGAACCCGACACTGTGTCCTTCCCTTCCGGGAACCAATGCTTACAGAAGTACTTAGAGCATCCGATTGATAAAACTTAAATGTCTCGAGGATTCTAACATCGATTAACTGCAAAAAATCTGCGAGAACCTTAGCCAGTAGAAATTCGCAAGAATACTTCTGAAACTTGAAATCTCACCATGGTGGAAGTGGAACGAAAAATCAGTGAGGTCACCAAATCTCAGATCGTCACTGCCTCATTCCAGCTCGCGAACCAAGTCTGAGAGAAGTACTCAGAGCAACCGATTGATACCTTTTCGTCATCGATTAAGGCAGGCGAGGCTGTCAGGAGAAGTCAGTTCTAAACTACAAAAGACTGCTATAACCTCAGTTAAAGGAAATTCGCAAGAATACTTCTGGAATTCGAAATCCTCGTATTGAGCAGAGGCTACTCAACCTCAGCCCATCACTGTCTCCTTCCAGCCCATGAGGCAAGGCTGACAAAAGTAATCCGATTACTACTCCTTGAGGGGCTTGAGAGTTATACCATCGGCTAAGTCTAGCAGAGTTGTGTAAGGAAATCACATTCCAACCAACAGAATTATAAATCTAAAACTTGAAGTCTCGCTATGGAGGCGGTGGTGCGAAAGTCTCAAAGTCCACCCAATCTCAGCCTGGGAGTACATTCTTCCACCTTGAGAACCAAACCTTACAGAAGTACTTATCAAATTCTCTTTGAGAGGTCTTCAGGGCACAGTTACGTTGATTAAGGTTGGCGAGACAATCAGTATTGACCGCCTCAGAGCTTTACTCCTCTTCTTAAGCTGTCTAAAGCAGTAGACTCCTGAGGAGCGCCAAAGTTGCAAGCGCTCAACCTTTTTTCTTCTCTCTTACTTCCACAATTTTTCCTATGAGGTACTCTTGATTTCCCGCTATCGTTTGTCCAGCTTCGATTGGCGGCGGCGTTTGTTGTGCTTCTTGGTGGCAATTTGGTGAATGCTTTTAAATGTGAAATACACATTATTTGTGTTGTTGTTTTTGTTGTCCTGCTGACTTCCTTCAATTTCTCTTTATACTTTTTTCCGCATTTCAGCGCTCTTTACCTTTTCTTGCACTACTTTTAAAAATTGTACTTTATTGTTGTTGGTAGTTGTGGCATTCTCACTGGTTGCCTGCATGCTTGCTTGCCTGCCTGCCTGCCGTCGACAATCGACTCCAATCTCATTCTATTCAACTGTATTTTAACAATTTACGAGCTTCGAAATCCAATAAACACTCAGACCTACTGTTTACCGATTGTTGTTGGAGCGGTTCTGGTGACCGTTGGTCGTTGGCTGGTGATAATGGTTGCGCTGTTGTGCTGTTGTGCTGTGTGTCCGTTGTTCCCACAGGAATCCATAAAAATGAGTCTTGCCAGATTGTCTTCGCAGATTGACATTTGTACTCAATTTAGTTCCCGTTAAGCTTTTAGTTAATCAAAGATTGTTGTGTTGGTGTTGTTGTTATTGTTGTTTTTGTTTAGGAAAGAAATCGAAACTGCAAAATGTGATAATCCAGGTGGGTAGCAAAGGTAAGGAGTGTCTAGAAATCTCTGACACTTGGAGGTGGAAAAAGTTGAGAGGTATTTTAGGTAAGGATATGGAATCCATTTTGTGCGGGTCGGACCATTCTTGTATCGGTTTTTAGCTTAAGCCGTTATGTCGGAATAACTCCTTCAGCCTAAGACCTAAGGCTCCACACAGATTGATTAGCGCAACTTTCACAAGGCTTATTCACATCACCAAGACGGCCGAGGCCAAAATAAGACTGCATTTATTACACCTTGAACAAAGACCAACCTCCTACCCCAGACACCCCACTTTGTGTTGCTGAACCATGGAGGACGACCACATTCGAGTACTCGGCATTGGCAGTTTACCATTGCATACTGACGTCCATTGCTGCAGACAGAGCGCGATAAACCGTACGGGAATACGACGAGGAAGCGCAAAATCTCTACCACGTTAAAAGGATCTTGCGAAGAAGAACCTGGATTCACTTAGTGATATCAATTGGCAGCGAAAAACCGTTTTTTCTGCTGTTGTCGACTCGTAATGTAGAATAAGCTCTAATGCGATCTCTTTTTGCAGCTGAAGAACTCTCCAAATTACCAAACGCCTCTCGGCAAACTTAGGACGGCTCATGAATGTTGACTCTACGATTTTCGAGAATGTTTTTTCCTCAAAGGAGTCTACTTTGCTACCTGCGTTCCACAGATGCTACTTTTTTCATCCTGCCCAACCAAACAAGAGAGAAAACTTGCAGTAAATGCCGCCAGATCTCCGCTGGCTTAATAACAGTATCTCAGAGTCCGTATTCAGGGACTACAACTTCAGCACAGTTACGGTCTCCAAGCATTTTTTGTTTCCCTTACCAGCTCCGGAATTCTGAAAGGTGTTAAAATAAAGGGGCAAGGCCATCGCGTGCGACGGTTCTAGGTCCTAGAGGAAGTATGGTCCCCAGAGAAGTTTCTTTTTAAAAAAAAAGAGGAGCAATTCCATTCGAAAGTGAGCCAATGGATCCGAATTAGTACAGAAAACTCCGAGAGAGGGAGTCGTTACATGGGAGCCAATGGGTAGTTCTGCTATGAGACCTGTGGAGACACAAAACCTCTTACGAGCATTTAAAAATTTTACTATTCTTCAATGATGTTCATCCTCCTCACCTTTTTCCAGTCAGTTAGAGAGAGTAAAATAATTTAGAGATACATATAGACTCAAATCTTATGAAGTTCCAAGTTGATATCAGGGCGGAAAGAGTCAGTGGCATGATATTGCCTTAGGTTGAACATTTCACCATTCTAAATGAACAACATCTGCCGAAGGCTGAGCTAGTCTAGTATAAGAAATTAGTTAGACGCCTCATAGTGCTAAAAAGCGCCAAGACTCCCACCCCAGCCGTTTGCAAAGTTATCCATTTCATGCTCTGTGTTCTCAATCAAGTACCGCAAGTTATTTCATAGAGCCGCTTTCCTTTTTATTGCGCGAGCATTAGAAGAAACCTTCTATGGAGTTTATGAAATTGCAATCTCGCGGCCACAACGTGCGATAAAGGAAGCGCCTCACAGAACTATACAGCAGTGGTCTTCAGAAAGCTTACAAAAATATATTCTCGACATCTGATCCAGGAAAGAGGCGCTGAGAGCTATTCATATTCTCTCTCTCTCCCTTTCCTCTCATGTGGCAGCTATAATCTGACCACAATTACCTAAGATTCGCTCACCCGAGAAACCACCCCACAGAGCTGTTCAGCTACGGGAAGAGAAGCTCAGATCTATTCATAGAGCTGCCTTATCTTTGAAAAGAGGAATTCCCTATAGATCTGCTTTCCACCCTAGTAAAAATTATAGACGGAATACATCGACCTCGGTTTTCTGTCTCTAAATTGAATGCCTATTATTTACCGATTTCTATCGCGCCCACTGAAGGACACCAGCAAGTAGCTGTGAGAAATAAATTTCTTCTTTACAAAGCCAAATCCTTGGGCTGTTCTTCTGCTTTCTTACCACCATTCGTCGCTAACAATTCCCATCTCAAACTCAATCAGCTTACCGCCAATGCAGCAATTTAATAAATTTTCGATCAACGTGGCAACCACCACTACCCCCACACACAAACCGCGATACGCGCATAAAGAGACGAGCTAAAGGAAGCATTACCACTATGCCAACACATTAATATAACGGTGCATTATATGAAAACGATTTACGAGCAAAGAAATTGTGCCTATCGCCACCCATACAGAGTACACACACGAGGAGCTACAAGCACAGAACGAGCGCCCCTGAGAATTGTCAATTTTCATACAAATTTTTTTTTTTTTTTTTTTGTATTTCTTGGCGAACCGATTGTAACGTAACGGAGAGATCCAAAACTATTGTACCTTTTAAGCCACACGCCCAGCTAGAGACAGAAGGCGAAGACCGGAGCAGCACACATAGACTTACCAGCGACACATAAAGCGAGGGATATTGGTTTATTACAATGATGGTTGTTGTTGTTGTTGTTTTTGTTGTTGTTTTATATATGCTTTTATCTTTGTATCACTGCAACACCGTGAAAATAATTGCGCTGTAAACATGACAATACCAAGAACTGCCGAGGGGAAGACTTTTCCGCTACACAAGGGTGTACGTGGAATATAGAGGGTAAGAGCATGAGCATGAGAGAGATATTGTGTGTGTGTGTGTGTGTGTGTGTGAAGTTGTGGGTGACTCTCTTATAACGGACTGCATAAGGCAGTCCAAGCGGTCAGCGCTAGGGTAACCGGAGTATAAGCGGACGGTCCGACGCGCGGCCAGTAGTAGACTGTCAAAGGCGCTATAAGCCATGGCAAAGCTGACTGGCATCAGACTACTACGTGTGTGGGTGGATTATTTGTGGGCACAATAGATTCTTCGTCTGCAGTTATACATGTATACATACATATATACATATGTGTTTATTGTTATTGTAATGTATTGAAAATTATTTTTGTTGTCAGTTGGCAATTTCAGGCAATTTTGTGCCAAAAAAAAATTAAGAAAAATTGAAAAAAAAAATTGGAAAAAAATTGGAAAAAAATTGGGGAAAAAAATTGGGGAAAAAAATTAACTGCATTTCTCACTCCTCGCTCGCTTTCTCTCCCAACGGTATTGTTTGAACATCGTTAAAATTTTCAACGAAAATCAAAATGAATTCGTATGAGCAAAGCGCAGTAAATCGAAAAATAAATGAGGAAAAATTGTGGCAAAAATATTTAATGCTTTTTTGCGCACCCACACCAACACACACACACTCGCATACACCAATGCTTACATGTAGACACAAACAATCAGAGAGAGAGTCAAGCATTTCCCGCATGGTGTGACCATCGCTTGCCTTCACTTTTGCCAATTTCGCTGGTGTTGTGTTGCCTCAGTTACATTCACTTACACTCCTCTCTCCCTCGCTCACTCTCGCTCCCCCTACTCCACCTACTTGTTGTGACTCCCGCTATATTTCAAGATTGTACATTTGTTATTATCTGTGCTTTTCACACCAATTTTAACGGTATTGTTTTTCACATGAACACCCACACATATTAAACAAATACATACATATACACATATATACAAGTATATAACTGCAATATTTCTCGGTTATTTGAGAAGAGCAATTATTATTATTTTTTCCTCTTTTTTTTTTGTTTTTTGCAAATTTTTCGCCAATTTTTTCCTTTCGCTTATCTGCAGGCGATAAAAGCATAGTTGGAAATAATTTGTGTGATTTGACATTCGTATAAATGAGATTTTCGCACCCAGTTTTTCTATTATTTTCAGTAATTCACACATATATGCATATACATTTCGAGGTTCCTTACCTTTTTCAAGAAAAAAGCCCAGAAAACTCATTTCGATTGTCCGCATAGACATTAGACTTCACATATCCCCACAGGAAAAGGTCTAACGGTGTGATATCACACGATTTTGGTGGCCAATCGACCGGCCCAAAACGTGGAATTATCTGCTCACCGAAATGTTCTCCCAATAAATCCATTGATTGATGCGATGTGTGTGAAGTGGCGCCATGTTGTTGGTGAAATTAAATGTGGCAGAGATCATAAGCTTCAATTTCAGGCAACAAATAGTCGGTTATCATGGTGCGATAATGATCGCCATTGGCGGTTACTTTCTCACCGGCATCATTTTTGAAAAAATAAGGACAGATTACTCCACCCGCCCACAAACCACACCAAATCGTTGTTTTTTCTGGATGAAATAGCAGCTATCGAATTTCTTCAGGTTGATCTTCGTCCCAAATGTGTCAATTTTGCTGGTTTACATACCCATTGAGCCAGAAATGGGCCTCATCGCTGAACAAAATTTGACTCGAAAGCGTCGGATCTTCTTGGAACTTTTCAAGAGCTCATAGAGCGAAGCGATGTCGCTTGGGAAAGTCGAGCAGCTTGAGTTCTTGCACAAGCTGTATTTTGTATGCTTTCAATTTAAGATCTTGACATAAAATGCGCCAATTCCTTCCATCATCGTCAGTCCGAGTTGCTGCGCTGGAATAAGCGGTCCCTTAACTGAAGCGGTGCTGCTGTTCAGCTGGTTGATGCCCTCGTAAGACTAAAGGCTGACATTCATGAAGTGCAATGGATGGGACTAGGACGGAAATTTACTATAGCGGCCATATAAAAGAGCGCAAATTTTGTCTTAGTTTTGTGGTGGGAGATAGACTCCGTCCCCGATTCATGTCATTCACACCGGTGGACGAACTTCTAGCCACAATTCATATGAAAACGTAGCTCTTCAACATACCGCTGATGGCGCGTCCACACCTTGACGGAAGAGTAAGACCTTGTGACATCGAATTGCTTTGTGTGAGCGCTAGAGCGCACCTGAGCGCTGCCTGCACTTCGATGTCTAGATGTTGCTTTGCGGTGTAAACGCCAGTGTGGGCAAAAAAAGTATATTCGGTAAAACCAACGTCCACGATGAAGCAGCACCAAATGGACCATAGCTGATCGACTTCGTTGGGAACCGGAAGAGTGTTGACTGTAGTGCCAGGTTATGGCATAAGAAAATTCATCAAGCTACCTGGCTGATGCCGGATCTATAATCGAGCAATCAAATCGATCATGTTTTGATGAACGGAAGACATGATTAAAGTGCTTTTGGAGTGTGTACGTTCTGAGGATCTAAAATCGACATGGACCATTATCTAGTAGCCAAGATATGTACTCGTCTGTGCAGCAAGGGACACTCGCCAACAAACACAAGCTGCAAACACAACAGAGAGCCATCTAGTTTTTTCTCGCCTTGCACTCCTACTCTCTGAGAACACTCCTCAATAACTTGTATCGAAAAGCTCTCTAACTACCGCAGCTACAGAAACAATGGATTTCCGACAATGTCAAAGACGAGCTGGAAGAAACTGCGAAGAGGATTGCCGCGTCGTAATGGAGAGAAAAGAGACTACCTTTCTGGCAATGATACGAATTACCACGATACCTGCGGGGTGGGATAGATATCATGAGCTTAAAAGGGAAGCAAGACGCATTTGCAGACCGAATAATAGCGTGATTATTTAAGAATCGGACCAAATATTCCATGTAAAAATTCGACAACGTACAGAAGGTTTCAAGCGCGGAGAAAACTCACGTGAGAACCAAGGAGAAAATATGTTAATCGATGTCCAGAGTATACTGAGTTTATGGTGGGAACACTTCTCTAGCCTGCAATGCTCTCTCAACCACCTGTGGCTTGTGCCTCAAATACAACAAAGCAGCGGAAGCGATGGCTTAACAGCTGAGCTATTCAAGGATGGAGGCGAAGTGCTGACAAGGTGCTTGCATGAGCTTCTTTGCAGAATATGGTCAAGTGAAAGCATACCCGATGATTGGAAGCTAAGTATGCTGCATCCAACTCACTTATAGGGCGATCTCACAGACCACACCAATAATCATGGGAAAAGCCTCCTTATTAGATACGAGCTTATAGTATCTAGCGTATTAAAGCCCATCCGTCAACAAACTCTGCTGGAAGTTGCTTACTATTTTCCCACGCCGCAACGCCAGGCTCTCTTCTAACAGCAGAAGCTGTATGCTTACAGCACAATAAAAAAAATCTAATTTTCCATTTGCAATTTATGAATACAATTTTTCCATTTTTCCAAGAAATTTAATATTTTTGAAAAATATTTTTTTAATTTATTGTAGTTTTTTTCTTTATTTACTTATTTATCGCTCATCTCTCCCTACACACGCCGCAACAGCAAAATTTATGCGAAATAATGTGTAAAGTAGCGTTGAGCATGTAAATCGACTGGCAAATATTGACACTTCCCACACACATACACACACACACACACACACATAGTAATGTAAACACAGTTGCACATGTGCATACTAAAGGGTGTTTTTTATAGAGGTATAGAACTTTAAGTTGGCATTACTTTTCAAGATGGCGACCGATTTAATAGCTGTCAAGTGATTTATTCTCAGTTTGGTTTGGCAATTCATCATGAATAGACTCACGCCTGAACAACGCTTGTAAATAGTGAAATTTTATTTCGAAAATAATGGTTCTGTGCGGAAAACGTATCGCGCACTACGTCCATTAGCGATGAAGCGCACTTCTGGTTGAATGGCTCCGCATTTGGAGTGAAGGTAATCCTCAAGTGTATGCTGAAGCACCGTTATATCCAGAAAAACTGACTGTTTGGTACGCTTTATGGGCTGGTGGAATCATTGGTCCGTACTTTTTCAAAAACGATGGTGGCCAGAACGTTACAGTCAATGGGGATCGATACAGAGCCCTGATTACTAACTTTTTCATTTCTGAATTGAATAACCATGATGTCGAGGAGATGTGGTTTCAACAAGACGGCGCAACATGTCACACAGCTCGTGCCGTAATAGATTTATTGAAAGACACGTTTGGTAACCGCCTAATTTCACGTTTTGGACCTGTGAATTGGCCTCCAAGATCTTGTGTTTTAACACCGCTAGACTACTTTCTATGGGGCTATAGAAAGTCATTGGTCTATGCGGATAAGCCACAAACGCTTGACCATTTGGAAGACAACATTCGCCGTGTTATTGCCGATATACGGCCACAAATGTTGGAAAAAGTCATCGAAAATTGGACGTCCAGATTGGACTACATCCGCGCCAGCCGTGGCGGTCATATGCCAGAAATCATATTTAAAATGTAATGCCACAAGATTATCTTTCGGATAAATAAAATTCATGTCATCTAATCCATCGTTGTTTTATTGCAACTTAAAGTTCTATACCACTATAAAAAACACCCTTTACATACAGACAGACTTATGTATATTTATGGCTTACAAATACAAATAAATATATATGGAATAGTTGTATATATGTATATTTATGTAGAAAAAAACTCAAATAAACCAATAAAGATGCTAAAATTTCACAAATAAACATAAACAAATGACATTTGTACATACAAACAGTCATACAAAGCGCCGGAAGTCTATACTACATTGATATGTAGGTAGCTATGTATGTACTGTATATATGAGTGCTATCGAGTATTTGACAGCGCACTCGAACAATATTCAAAGACAAACATTGCGGTTAGTTTGCAACACTGGTCGTTAGAGTGCCGGTTTTGTATGCGTGTGTGTGTGTGCAAATGTATGACATTGCCCGCGAGAGCCAATGGCTTCATACCAACCAATAGCAGCACATTTATCATACTCATATTCGCAATGATGTGTAACCCAATAACGAAGCATTGGAAAATATTGGTAAATATAATTTTTTCGAGAAAAAAGAAGAAGAAGAAAACAAAAACAAATAATCAACAAAACTAAAAAACATCAGGACACCGCAGTTGTTGTGTGAGTCCCATTAGGGATGGTAGAGATTCTCGAATGCGCTTCAAAGAAGCTCAACTTCGATTGGCTCGACTCGCCTCTTCTTCTTCTTCTTCTTCTTCTTTTTATTCTTCTTCTTCTTCTTCTTCTTCTTCTTTGACGTAGGCACCACTTACGTGATAAGAGCCGCACCAACAATAGCGCGCCTTTCGTTTCTTCTCTTTGCTGTTTGGCGCCCATTGGAAATACCAAGTGATACCAGGGTGCTCTCCACCTGATACTTCCAATGGAGTGTAGGTCTTCCTCTTCCTCTGTTTCTGCCAGCGGATAATCCATCGAATCCTTTCAAAGCTGGAGCGCACCTTCATTCATTCGAACGACATGACCTAGCCAGCGTAGCCGCTGTCTTTTGATTCTCTGAACTATGTCAATGTCGTCGTATAGCTCGTACAGCTCGTACAGCTCATCGTTCCATTTTCTGCGGTGTTCGCCGTTGCCAACGCGCAAAGGACCATAAATCTTCCGCAAAACTTTTCTCTCGAAAACTCCTAAAGCTGACGTTCCCAGATAGACGAAATTATCTACGACTTCGAAGTTACGACTGTCAAAAGTGACGTGGAAGCCAAGTCGCTAGTGCTATGACTGTTTATTTGATGACAGGAGATATTTTGTCTTGCTTCGTTCACTATCAGACACAGAACTTTCGTTTGGCTACACATATCTGACCCTTGATAAAGCTCGCGTACGGAAGTAGCCTCTTAATGAGCTTGCTTCCCGACTCGAGCTCCGAAAATCTCCATCCCATCAGGCGAGTTTGGATGAATTACTTTGCGATCTAGAAACTCGGACAAAAACCCACGACCGGCTTCACTTGAAGCCGTTTTGAAACAGATTTTGACTTTGTTTATCCAAAGTTGGTGCTTCCGCTTGATTTTAAGCCCACAACCTCGTCTGCAGCTTCAATTAAAGACTTCGAAATACTTCACTTCCGACATCGGCGCCAACCCTAAAGCACATAAACTCCTCTTTTAGTTGAAAGCCATGCAAATCTATTGAAATGACAACAACAACAAAAACAATGCGAAGCTAACAGCAACGTCCAGCTGTGTCCAAGCGCGCATAAAAAAACACATTTCACATGGAGCGATGGAATAGAGACGATAAATATTGAAGCGGTGTCAAGTGGAGCAATGGAGGAGAGCAGAGTGGAAGAGTTACACTGCAAGCGCAGACAAAGTGCGGGACATTTTTTAGAATTTATCTCAATTTTTCTATTTGTGTTTTTTTTTTTTCAATTTTTTTTTTTGAAAATTTTTTTTTTTTTCAAATATTTTTTTTTACATTTGTTTTTCAATAGTTTTTCGTTTTTTAAGCTGTTTTTCACGCTCTTTCAATATTTTTTCATTTGTTTCAAATATTTTCCATTCGCTCTCGTTTTTTTTTCTTCAATTTTTTTCATTTTTTCCTTGCTCCCCGCAGTTGTTTTGCCAAAACCCCGTTAGAATGCGCGACAAATGCGAGTGACAAACAACTCTATGCAGGGGAAAAATAACAGTTACACGGATGAATAAACTATGGTAACGGAAAAATTCAACATTGGACTTTGGCCGACGGACGAAATGGCTGAATAACGGTGGCGCAGCAGCAGTCACAGTAGCAGAAGCAGCAGCAGCAGCAGCAGCAATGATGTAAAGTGGAAATGGAAATGTCAAGCGAAGTTTGGCAAAAAAAAATCACCATAAAAACAAACAAAAAATCAAAACAATAAAAACAAAAACATTAGTCGCATTTTTTTTTCGGTATCTCTGCCAAAAGCGCATGGAAACCAAATTGTGGAAAAATGTTGAAACAAAAGCGCAACGAGAAAAGGGTTAAACCAAAAAAAAAGTGAGCAAAAATGGTAAGCAATGAAAGCAGAAGAGCTTCAAAGCGAAGGAAAATATATAAATTAAGGGTATACAAATTTACAATAACAAATACATAAATATAAAAAAAAAAATTGAGAAAAATGAAAAGAAAAGGGATATTATCAAATTTGTGCGATATAAAATGAATAGTATAAGCAAAAATAATTTCAAAAAAAATTCTATACAAAAAACTTGAAGAAGCACAGGCATCAGTGACCTATCCTTCGAATCAAAAAAAAATAACGGTACTTTAATCCTTCCATAAGCTCGCAGGAACAAATCGCGGGTCATGGCGATCAGAGAGAGAGAGAGAGACAGAGATAGGGGGGACTTTAGTGAAGCTCCACCGACATACTCGGTTTGAGAGTTCACTGAAGTCTTATTGCAGCATATATTCCTCAGCAGAGGTGCGACTGCAAGCAGACGCCAATCAAGCAAACTGCGCACTTTATAAAACTCTTTCAAAATAAACCTTCCCGCGCATTGGGATTGTGACCTGAGCTTTGAACGCCGCCACGACAACAAATAAAAATCCAATGGAAAAAAATAACAAAGCTGCGGGTGAGGAGCGACCAATTTTGACCACTACTACAGCAAAGACTCCAAGAATATTAAGGCAGACACCAGGTAAACACCAGCGCCGTCGAAGAGAGAGACTCCTCAAAATTCCCCAAAGCCCAATTTGACGAATTTTTCTACGTCTACAACAGCAACAACTGAGAAACTCCATAAACGAATCCAGAAACTCACTCCAGTGGTTGATCGTCTCGCACCAATCCGCTTCAAAACTCTTCAACATAACGCTGATTTGCGTCCACACTTCAGCGAAAGAGAAAGACGATGTAACCAAAGATGGCATCTATCAGAGCATCGAATTTCACTACGAGCGCTGTCCCCGTCACAATGTCAAAATCATGCTTGGCAATTTAAATTAACTGCAGCACAACAGTCGGAAAATTCCACTTCCACGAAAGAGCATCCCTAAACGTACTGTAGCTCATCGATCTCGCTGGGGCTCGAAATGTGATCGTGGGTAACATCAGATTCCGTCATAGGAAAAATTATCGAGCTACATTGGGCTACATACCTCGAAAAAGATGTATCCAAATCGACCTTGTTGTAAGAGACTGAAAGCACACCTTCAGTCTTCTTGATCTGCGAAGCCTCTGAGGTCTCTATATCAACTTAGACAACTAACCTCTCCCACAGTAGACAGCCAGCCATCTTATTTTCTATTCGATTTGCATGCTTGCTCTCTAAGAGCACTAATCAGCAACTAAGGCCTCTGTGGAACGGCATTTAAAGCTCTCTACGTAGCGCTGCTACAGAAATAATTGGTTTTTAACTGTGTTATATAAGAAGAGAGTTTGTACGATGAAGACTGTCGTATTGAGACTGCAGTATGGAGAAAAAAACCGACTACCTACCTCGTGTGACCGATCACAAATCGCGCGGGTTCGGGTAGATAGCAAAAGTTGCAGAGAGACGCATTTGCAGAGAAAGAGAAAGAGAAAGGCTGAAATACATGAGTATGAAGAGCTAAGGAACTTAGTCGACAGTGGAAATGCTTGAAAATTTTATGAGCCAACGCGACGACATAGAGAAAGTTTCAAAACCATAGCATCTTATGCTCGGAAGTAAGGAGGCAATCTGGTCACCGATGTCCATAGCATACTGAGTTTATGGAGGCAAAATTTCTTCGACATACTAAATGACAGTGTAAATGCAACACCCGGAGATAGTAAACCGGAATCCACAATCGATGACGACGGTATAAACGTTCTTTCACCCAAATATAATGTAGACCGTATAGCAATTGCCCAGCAGAACAGCAAAGTAGTATATGACTCAACGGCTGAGATGTTTAAAAATGGTGAAAAAGAACGGAGTTTTTGTCGGAGAACATAGTCGGACGAAAGCATGACCGACGAATGATACCTGAGAGCATTCTGTCCAATCCATAAAAAGAGGATTACCACAGTCTGGGCGAATTATTCTGAGATAAGGTCTTATCAAGCGTACCACCACTTCGTCAATTCAGAAGTTGCCTTCGAAAGCACGAACAGGAGCTGCCTCAATGGCGCTATGTCTGAATTTTCCGAGCTGTTCGCTTCTAAATGAGGTTTCAGAAAAGATAACTCCTTTTTCGTGTGACTTTTTTAACTTAATGCGAGGTAGCGAGGCGAATGGGTCCGCTAATGAATTAGAGCAAGATAAGAGTTCTTCTAGCATATAAACATACAGTCACACCACTCCTGTTTTGGCTCCCACATCACTGTTAGAGATTGTCTTAGCTTTGAAGTCGTAGTTCATTTTATCTCTCCAACAGCAATCTCTACCTGGAAATCTAACGCAGAATCAGTCTTACAGCTGCTACTTTGGACTGAGTAGGCAATTGGAATGTAAGGTCCTCTCTCGAAAAACACAGACCAAACTCTACAAGTCGCTCATCCTTCTCGTTCTGCTATATAGTGTGAAGGCTTAGACGATAAAGGATGGGGGATGAGTCGGCTTTGGTAGTTTTGGAGAGAAAGATTGTGACGGCAGATTTATGATCCTCTGCGCTGGAACAACTTTGAATACATAAGAAGATTTCATGATGATTTAAATGACGATATCGACAAGGTTCACGGAATCAAGACAGAGCGGCTTCCTTGTGTATTTAGTCGTGCGGTTGGATGAAAGCGCTCCAACTTTGAAAGTATACGATGCAGTGCCTACTAGTGGAAGCAGAGGTGAAGGAGATATCCACACCGGGGCAAAGATCGGATGGAGAGCGATATGGCTCTACTTATTGTCACCAATTTGGTGCGGAATAACCAAAAAAAAAAGGTTCTCCAAACTTCTACAAATTTTTTTCACTACCGCAAGGTAAATTTGAACTCCCACACAAGTTTATGCCAACATTTTTGAACTAATTGAAAATCAAAATACACTTTCAAGTGTAGTAACAAAGTTCTTGCTCTCCCTCTCTCAACACTTTGAAGAGCCATCAAAGGGAAACTTGAAAAATTGGCAAAACTATCTAACTGTAAAAACGGTAGCAATTAAAAAATTAGCAATAAAATGAAGTAGTTGCACAGAACAAAAATAGAAATAGAAAAGCAAAGTACAAATACAAGCAGAAATATAGAGAAAATAAAAAATGCAAATAAAGGGTGATCCAAGTAGAGGTGGTACTTTTTTCAATAGCCTTTTTTGACAGATCACGCGTGAGTCGTGTCAAGCTGTCATGTTACTTTTGTTCAGTATTATTCGGCATTTCATCATGGAAAGACTTGAACGCCTGCGCAACGTTTACAAATCTTTCAACTTTATTACGAAAATTCCTGTTCTGTAGAGAATGTGTTTTGCGCGCTTCACTCAACTTAGAGTCAAAATAATCGGCCTACTGAGCATACTATTCGCAACACCATCACGCATTTTGAGATATAGCGTTCATTACTGGATAATATTCGACCGAATAGACCAGGTCCAGCACGCAGTGATGCAAATATAGCGGCCGTAACTGGGAGTGTACACGAAGGCCGTGGAGAGTCGATTCGGCGCCGTTCGCAGCAACTCGGACTAACGCATTCAACGACTTGGCGCATTTTACGTCGAGATCTTAAATTGAAAGTATACAAAATATAGCTTGTGCAAGAACTGAAGCCGCTCGACCTACCCAAGCGACATCGCTTCGCTCTATAGGCTCTTATAAAAGTTCCAAGAAGATCCGACAATTTCGAGCTAAATTTTGTTTAGCGATGAGGTTCATTTATGGCTCAATGGGTATGTAAACAAGAAAAAATGCCACATTTGGGACGAAGAGCAACCTGAACAGATTCAAAAGCTGCCATTTCTTCCAGGAAAACAACTTTTTGGCGTAGTTTGTGGGCCGGTGGAATCATCGGTACATATTTCTTCTAAAATGATGCCGATGAGAACGTAACCATCAATGGCGCCCGTTATCGCGCCATGATAACCGACTATTTGATGCCTGACATTGAAGCTCGTGATCTCCGCGACATTTGGTTTCAACAAGACGGCGCCACTTCACACACCTCGCATCAATCAATGGATTTATTGAGAGAACACTTCGGTGAGCAGATAATTTCACGTTTTGGACCGTTCGATTGGCCACCAAGATCGTGTGATATCACACCGTTAGAGCTGCTTCCTGTGAGGATATATAAAGTATAAAGTCTATGCGGACAATGCCGCTTCGCTTCAGGCCTTGGATCGAAATGGATCACCCTTTGTAACAAACACTCCAAAATTGAGTGATTCCATAAAGGCACAACAAACTTGAACAGGACACGCATGTGGCAATGCAACAACACAACAACGCAACAATAAATTCCCAACACTTTGCTACAATATGCGGAAGTGGATACCAGCGCAGATCTGCGCGTAATATATTCATATTCTGACGAAAATAAAAATTACAAAATACAAACAGACATAAATACAAACAAGCAAAGGAGAATAACTCGACAAAAAAAAATATTGAAAAGTATAAAAATAAAAATGAACAAACGAAATATTTATCAGACGCGCCGCTATGCTATGCAGGAGTACGTACAACACAACGTATAGAGCCACCGGCGACTACTGCACACATGTACGCTCACACACTTCTACATATGCACTGCCGTATATTACGTAACTACACCACAAACGTGCCACATAGTGAGCCAAAAAGAGTTGAAAAATAAAAACAACAAAAAACAAAAGTCGGACGTGAGTGGTGGCCGAGCACTCAATTTTAACTTTTGGCTAGCCTGCTTTTAGGCGCTCGATTTTTCTGTCATTTTTTCCCCTATTTTTGGCAGTTCACCTACTACACCAGCGCACTCCCTACGCCCTTGTGTTGCACAATTGCTCCTTTGAAAGTTATGCGTTGCTGTGACATATTTCAGCAATTTTTTGACAATTTTTCACCGTTATTGCATTGAGCTTAAATATGGCATTTACAGTTAAAAGTTGAGTGGATATGAAATGCATGCGAGCTTCATTTAGTATGGCAGTGCTGCAGGCATATACGTATGTTCATATATTTTTGGTTGTTTGTTTGTTTGCTTATTCGGTGAGTGTTTTGGATATTTTTGTGAATATTTATATGTATGAGTATGTTGTATACATATATATATGTATTTGTGTATACATATCGTTCTGAAAGCCCACATTTGTTTGGCGTTATTTATTTATTATACGAGAAAATGGAAATAAATTAAATATTTATATTTATTTTTGAATATTTTGAATTATTAAATATAAAATTCAGAATTTATTTGAAAAGATAAGCCGTTAAAAGGTCGACAGTAGAGTATGTGAGTATGAGTTTAGAACATATGTATTCGTTCAGCTATTAAAGAGACTTTTCGTGCTCATTGTGGTATCATTAAATGTGAAATTTAAAGCTTCTGAGGAGCTCTGGACCGTCGGCGATAAAGTAAAAAAAGACTATGGTGGCGAAAATATATTCTCATCAACTCTAATTATTTGTAGGTTCATAGTAATAGGCGGATAGCAATTCTTCATTTGCGAATTTCTAAGTGGAGAGTAGATCCGCGCCGCCTTAAAGTACTTGTATCTTCATAAAGACAGATAATAGTTCCTCAATATGCCCTTTCTTGGTGGTGACTAGATCCTCGCCGCCTCTAAGTACTTCTATCTTCGCAAAAAAAGGGGAGTAGTTCCTCACTACAGCCTCTCTAGATGGTGAGTAGATCCTTGCCATCTCGAAATATTTGTACCTTCTTAAAGACGGATAGTAGTGCCTCACCTCGGCTTTTCTAAGTGGAGATTAGATCCTCGCCGCCTGAAAATACTTCGCAAAAAATGGGAGTAATACCTCACCTTGGTTTTTCTAGGTGGAAAGTGGATCCTCGAAGCCTTTCAATACTTGTATCTCTGTAAAGGCGGATAGTTGTATCTCATCTCGACCTTTCTAGGTGGTGAATAGATCCTCGCCGCCTCTAAGCACTTCTATCTTCATAAAGGCAGATAGTAGTTTCTCACCACGGCTTTTCTAGGTGGTGATTAGGTCCTCGCCGCCGTTAAATACTGTATCTTCCTGAAAAAAAAGAGCAGTAGTACTCCTCCTTGGCATTTCTAAGAAGAGAAAAGATCCTCAGCGCTTCTAAATACCTGTATCTCTGTAAAGGCGGATAGTAGTATCTCACTTCGGTCTTTCTTGGTGGTGAGTACATAATCGCCGCTTCTAAATACTTGTATCTTCGTAAAGGCAGTTAGTAGTACCTCACCATAGCTTTTATAGAAGGGGAGGATCTCCGCATACCCATAAAATCTGATCCACTTTCTAAAAAACAGGAAATATATACTGCCGCCTACTGAAAACTAAAATATCCAGAAGTACCGGCCTTCCTTCCTAGAGAGTGAATAGATATCGGCCGCTAAAAATATTTGCAGGCTGGCAAAGACGAGCTTCATCACGGCCTATAGTGAGTGGGAAAACTGATCCCCTTTGCTGGTAACAATATGAAGATCTTCGTAGCCCTCTGAAAGCTAAAATAGGTTTCTTGTCTATTTGTAAAGAAGCAACCTCCCACTTAAGTCGTCGACTAAGAGTTTCTCAATTCCTGACTTCCATTTTTTTATATCCTGTCTAAGCTGCTTACCTTTTAGTTCGTTTTCGTTTGATACCTGCTTATCAATCTCACATAATTATGGCTGTAGGTCTAGTAAACTTGATATGATCTCCACTGCGGATTCGTGCAGAAATGCTACTGACTTGACCAACTCGGCGGCTCGTTCTTTTCCGAATATATTTATATCGTCGGGTATACAGATAATGCACTACCAGCGAGCGAGCTTAAGAGTTTTAAAGTCCTCGAAGCTTACAAAAATTTCTTATATTTTCGAGGGAAATCTATTTATCTTCATCCTTCACGCGGCTGCTGACCAGGTGATGCATACTACGCTACTCGAAAATGGTTCACGTACTACGGATCCGAGATTCGCAAAGCATAACGAGAAAGAAATTGCAATCAAAAAACAACTATCTCCTGACAGAGAAACGCAGGACCAGCCAGAGGATGAAATTGGACGATAAAAGTACAGAGTGATTTCAGCAGGAACGATGATATCAATTCAAACATGAAATTTGTGAAAGATCATGAAAGAAGAACAAGTTCAAGATCAGTCGAATAGCCAAGAGGCCAGCAATCATGACGTTTAAACCTAGTGGAGCAAATGACGCAAAAGATGTGGAGAACAATGGAGTTAGAATGGCTGGACGCACTTCTCCGGGGGAATGGATTAGAACACATGGTTGAGGACCCAACCATCTTGCCCAACCTTTGACATTGCGGACTTACTGGCCTACGACGCCTCGCCAATGTCAGTAAGTGAGGCTATTAAAACTGTAGTATCCAGGTCTATGAGTAGGTGAAGAGACTGAGATAGTGGACCACAGCTGCAATCCATACATAGTTAGGCAACTAGCGAAACCCTGATCAAGTGCCCTTAGGACTCTTGGACCACCATTGCAATACCTATGGTGGGCCTGCGAAAAAAGATTTCTCTCACCTTTTTTGATTGTGAAACTATTTAATGACTTGTGTGATAGACATGAGTTTGCTGACACTTGCTGCAAGACAGTCGAGAAGACGAGTCCGAGGAAACTATGTCAGGCCGCAAAGAGGGCTGGGCAGTGACAGAAATAATACTTTACCGACTGCTGTTCGTCTATGCATCTGCAGCTGTGACAAAAGTCATCAGGGAAGTTGCCCATACTCCTACAATGAGTTCACATCGGACAGTGTCCTGTCATTCTGCTTGTTGTCATGCTAATGGAGGTCCTGTTTAGAAGGAGTAGAAACTTTATTCCATACTCTTCGATTCTGTATGGCCTACACAAGAAGACGTCGAAGTTACCTAGGGGTTCTGCAGGTTCAGAGAACGAGAAACGGCTTGAAAGCTGGATATCAGAGCACTCTTGAACTTCGCAATATGTATTCGAGCCGCTACTTCACGACTATTTCTTCACCTCGAAATAAACTAAACCTCCATCTGACACTACAATGGGTCAACAGGTCCTTTTAGAGCATAGTAGGCAACCATTTTTAACTAACCTAACCTATATAAGCCCTCTGAGAATCGCAGAAACTCATTTATTGCGTCAATGAAATTGAAATTAATGTCACTTGCTTACAACAAAAAAACCCTCTCGCACGCAGCTGAATTTTTTTTTCACAATTTGCATACATATCTTTTAATTAGCTTAAAAGTACAGTAAAATGAGGGTTCAAAGTTTAAAAATCAGTAACAATTTGTTGTTTTTTGAAGGAAAAAAAACGGAGAGAGAGAGAGTGAGACCATTAAACAACTATTTAACATTGGTATTTAGCATTATAATGTGGAAAAATACTTTTACATCAAAGTGCGCCATCTTTTCAAAAGACACTTAGTACCTACTCGTACTCTCACTCACTCCCTCGCGCTACCTACGTACCAGTTTGTATGACCACAAAATATTGTCGTCACTCTGCGCTCTCTTCACACTCTTCGCACACTCTTCGCACATACAGAACACAGAGAGGGCGATGTCAATGATTAAAAGTTTGGCGCGCTCATCATCAGCACCGACACTGACCAGAACTTTTAATAATGCAAAGTTATTTTGAATTTTTTTTTCTCACATTTTTTATTTTCATTTTATTTTTATTTTATTTTATTTTATTTTTTCTATGCTCTCACTAAGAGGACAATTTTTTCTTGTTTTTTTTTTGTCCGCTCTCCCCACTTCAAGTACTTTTAATTCTTTAACATTTTTTACACAGTTCATTAAACTTAAAATATACGCAGTTCTAGTTTCCAAAGCGAGGCAAAAAAAAAACAAAGTGCAAGACAGTTAGTTGGCAGGGGAGAGAGGGTAAGCGTAGGGAGCTCTCAGCGAGCGCTAAAGGTGCAAATAAATGCGAGTGTGTACAGCGCTATAAGTAAATGGCGTTGGCAAAAGTTGGAGTGTTGAATAAAGTGAAATTAAAAATCGTAAAAAATCATGAAGAAAAAAATACTTACTTTACGAGCTGCGTTTCTACGCTTTGGTACTCAACAAACGAAGCAACGAACGTCCTTGGCAAAGGAGCAACTTTCCCATTCGTTATGCGGGGGCGCGTGTGGTAACTAAACACTTTTAAGTAGTGTAGAGATAAAAGTAATAGACGTCGTGGCCCGGTGGCCCGGTGTGACGCAAGGACGTGGTAGTATTCTCAATTCAGCTCCTACGCGCTCCTTCGCGCTCCTGCCACCATTCAATGCTGGCGCTAGCGGTGAGTTGCGAACTAATTTGGCTTGCGCAGCGATTGCATTCTTCGCATTCAGCGATTTTATTGCCAACTATTTGAAAATTAGTGCGTATTTTCCAGGTGAATGCATGATGATTGGTATGTCGATCTGTCAGTTTTATATTTGTCTATTTGTTCGTTGAACGCTGCACGTGGTGGCGCAGATGAAGTTTTCGCGTGCGTTGACTGTAATGAAATGAAATGAAAGAGAAATCAAAAGAATTAGATATTTTTGTTCTTTATTTTTGTTTGCGGAATTTGTTAGATACTTTTAAGGCGATTACTCGCGTGCACTCGTATGCTTTGCATTTTTATTTTGTTTTTTGGAATTTTTCTTCGTTTGTTTATTATGAGCGCTCGACGATTTAATTAACACAAAAATGTTTTTTTTTCTGGAAGTTTAGTCGGGATGTGAGCGTAAACATTTTTTTATGTGGTTGAACATATTAATCGCAGAACTTGTTTCATGAAAGTAAAGGGTGATCCAAGTAGAAGTACTTTTTTCAACAGTGTCAAGTTGTCATGTTATCTTCGTTCAGTATTGTTTGGCATTTCATTTTCATTTTTAAGGAAAGGCTTCCGCCCGAAACACGTTTACAAATCATTCAACTTTATTACGAGAATTCACGTTCGCACTTCGCTCAACTTATGGTCAACACAATCGGCCATCTTGAGACCCAGCATTCATTCATTATTGGAAAATATTCAAACGAATAGACCGCGTCCAGCATGCAGTGAAGAAAATATAGCGGCCGTGGCTGAGACTGTACACCAAGACCGAGGAGAGTTGATTCGGCGCCGTTCGTAGGAAGTCGGACTGACGTACGGAAGGACTTGGCGCATTTTACGTGGAGATTTTAAATTGAAAGCGTGCAAAATACAGCTTGTGCAAGAACTCAAGCCGGTCGACCTACCCAAGCGACATTGCTTCGCTCTATGCTTCGCTCTTGAAAAGTTCCAAGAAGATCCGACGTTTTCGAGCCTAATTTTGTTGAGCCATTTCTGGCTCAATGAGTTTGTAAACAAGCTAAATTTCAGCATTTGGAACGAAGAGCAACCTGAAGAGATTCAAGAGGTGACATATCATCCAGAATCAAAAATAACGGCTTGGTGTGGTTTGTGGGCCGGTGGTATCGGTCTATATTTCTTCAAAATGATGCCGGTGCGCACGTAACCGTCAATGGCGACCGTTATCGTGCCATAATAACCGACTATTTGCTGCCTGAAATTGAAGCTAGTGATCTCCGCGACATTTGGTTTCAACAAGACGACGCCACTTCCCACACATCGCATCAATCAATGGATTTTTTGGGAGAACACTTCGGTGAGCAGATAATTTCACGTTTTGGGCCAGTCGATTGGCCACCAAGATCGTGTGATATCACACCGTTAGACTTTTTCCTGTAGGGATATGTAAAGTCTAAGGTTCATGCGGATTATCCCGCTTCAATTCAGGCCTTGGAGCAAAACATCACGCGTGTCATTCGCCAGTTACCATTTGATATGACGAGTCATCGAAACTTGGACTCAACGGATAAAGCATCTGAAACGTACCCACGGCCGTCATTTGAAAGAGAAAATTTTCCAAAAATAAATGCCAAAAAAATGCCTTGATGGAACAGCACTTTTTTCGCCAAGTTCGGTCGTTTCTAATTTAGATAAATATCGAATCTGTACAAGAAACGTTGAATAATATTCGCTGGTGATCGTTTTCCTCTTTTCAAGGAAATCGATGTGAATGACACCTTGTGCAATCCAAAAAAACTATGGACATGACCAACTTGTTGACTGACAGACCCACCTTGGCATTTTTTTGTGTACGTTCACCCGGAGAAACCCACTGTCTTGATTGTTCTTTGGTCTTTGGTGTAGGCTGGTAATCCCAAATTTTTTCTACCGTAACCAAATGGTGCAAAATTCGTTTGTATTGCGATTGAACATGGCCAAACACTGTTGTTGTTGTAACCGCAGAAAAATTGGTCTTCGGGAAATATTGTGAGAGTGACAGTCCGGGGCCGAATAAAAATCCGTGTCGTTCCGGTATAGAAACCGCTTGCCGTTGGAACTATGAACTTTAGTCGCCTCTTACAACAGGCATTTCCCAACTGCGACTAAATTCATGAACCCCTAACCTACAGGGGTTTCACTTTGAAGTGGTTACACAGCTGCGCTTATGGTCGTGTGTGAGCAAATGCGGTACTTGTCGCGCGGATAGCTTTTTCACGTCCACTTATTCATGTAAAATGTGTTGTTCCGCTCAGTTCAGATGCCTCATAGCCTCAGCCAACTTACGTACTTTTATTCTCCGTAATCTTTTAATATAATTCCATGGATTTTTATCGACGATTTCTGGCATGGCGACATCTTTTGCGCGACCTGAACTTTGAGCGGCACTTGTACTGGTGCGACCACAACGGAGCACAGTAAACCACTACAGAACCATTGAAATTGTTGGTGCAGAGTCCGTATAGTATTTATCAAGTCTTATCTTGGCTTCGCTGATGGTTTTTTACGCCAAAAAATATTGTTTCATAAGCACACGAAATTCTCTCTTTTCGATTTTTGTTAAAATTCACGAGTTCGATAACAGTTGAAGGGCGAGAGTGCTTTATTTGCGGTAAGTGTTCGTATATTAACTGAATCTTAGCTCCATTAAATGATTAAACCCACGAAAATGAGATTGAATTTTTCAACGCATTCTACATGAGCTGAGAATTCACCTTACTCACCCTCAGCTCTAGGAAAATATCATAACTAATTTTTTTTAATTTTTTATTTATTTATTTATTTTTTTTTTTTTTTGTGTGAATACCTTATCGAAAACTCAACACTCCTTAAAAATTACGTCTTTTATTAACACATAATCTACGCATAATGTGCCGTTATGAGTATGTATATTCACCTAAGTGCAACACAACTCCACCACCACCGACCCACCCAGCCAAAGTATGTGAGCAAATTTTAATTAAAAACGCATATTTTTGCACCGATAATCCCACAAACTACCAAATAATGTAAACTGGAAATCAGCACAGCACAGCACACCAGAGCACAGCACGAGCCACAACAGACATACGCACATAAACAAATATACACATTGAGAGAGGAGCACACGCACATAACCACTAATGGAGATGCCAAAGTGTAGTACTAGTAGAGCTGAGCCGCAACACACTGCACCGCACCGTACCGCACCGCACCGCACTGCACCAAACCGTACCGACCCGATCTAAACTGAACCAAACTGAACCAAACTGCAGTGAACTGAGCTGGGTGAAAACGACAGACACAACTATCAAAGCAGTGCACGACGCATTTTCCACCTTGTCAAGCGGATTTAAAACGTCTGAAATCCGGAGCATCAAACCTGGGAATTTTTGCTGTTGTTGTTGTGAAAAATAACAAAAAACAACAACAACACACACATGGTGTAATAACAATAAAAGTGAGGCTCAACGTCAACGCAGCCACAGCATTGCGCAGCCACCACTAGCACAGAAACAACAACAGCAACAACAAAGCACCACTGTTGATGAACAACAGCAACAACAACAACAGTCTGTGCAGTCTAAACAGTCACTGGCATAACACTCACCACCGACACAAACACCAAAAACAACAACAAACCACCGCCAACAGCACTTACCCGCGTGCGGAGAGCAGCAACAGCATTGAATTCGAGTGCGTAGTTGGTTGTAGAAAACAACAACAACAAAGTAGAGAACAAATTTCCAATATGATTTTGAGGAAAACACAAACACACACACACACACTTACACACGGACGCATAGCATAACATATCACACACTGGCTTGCTGTGAGTGAAGTTTCGCACTACAAACGGCGCTACAGCTGTGGCGAAGCGTAGGCAACACGAAGTGACGCAGCGTAGCGCGTTAGACGAAAAAGCAACCCTCAAAAAAATGGGCAAACAAATGCATATGCGGCCTCGAAAAGGATATGCAACACAACACAACACAACACAGCAGGATAATGAGTGAATATGCGAGACGAAGTGTAAGTATGTGAGAGCTCTGAGCTCTGAGCTCGATGTAGCCTGCGGAGATCCTGTACGTCGGCAGAGACATGCAGGCGACCAAACGGTTACCGGCGACCAAACGACCGGGGCAATGACATTGTCTCTGCCACTATACAGTGACAAAGCAGAAGAAGGCAAACGTTAAGCGACGTCAAAGCGATGTTCGAAGGTATGAACAGCTTGTTGTTGGTTGGCATGCCACGGGCCATAGCGTGCTGAGCATGACAGCCGTAGAAAGTGAGACAAGCACACGAGTGCTCACATACACACACACACACACACACACACACTTCTGCATAAAACCCTAAATCTCATAAATATAGAGTTGCACGCAAACACACAGACGCCTACAAAAGCAGAAGAAACAAAAACAAAAACAAACCCAAAAAAAAAGAAAGAAACACGCAAATAGCACTGCAATGGATCGCTCGGTCAGCGTGTCTACTTACATACATACATACATACATACACACACATACATCTACACCACATCTTCGTGTCAGACTGCAATTTCGTTGGATGAACAGCAGCAGCAAGTAGTCAACCAGTCCAAAACAAATAGAGAAAACACGCAAGCAAATGTCCATATGTTCATGTTCAAGCGAGAGGCAGAGATGTACCGGAGGCCGGTAGAGGTAGCTTACACTCACAGCACACATACATACATGCTACCAGATACCACTTAATCGATCTGAGTATGCTGAGTAACTGAAGCGTAGCAAATGCATTAGACCAAATTCAATTGTTTTCAACGTTGATGGAAGGTGAAAAACTCACGAGCTGCATGGCCACCGGCTAGTTGACTCTCTAGCAAATGGAGATTTTCAAAAATTCTCAAATGACAAGCATTTTGGCAGTGATGAGGGTGATGAGGTGTGGCGTTTTCGTTAAGACGATGTTGGTGTTGGCAGAAATTTGCTCCCAACAGTGGTAGGTTGCGTCTACTAAAATATCCATTTAAAGAGTTAAAGAGTTAAAGAGTAGCTCTTCGAAGCAATATCAATTGAGTGGGTTGCGAATACCCATTTCCCACTTCCTATTTACCCACTCCGATACTTTGATGAACCTCTTTAAATCCATTATTTTATTGTCGGCGATTTTGAATAGCCCAACCGGACTAGTGTGGTCCGACAATCCTAAACCTAGCACTTCCCAAAATACTGTATTCCCTAAAGCATGGCAGTCCCATAAAAGATGGGTTCCCATTTCCTCCTTCTGCTCATTATCGTTGCAGCTTCTGCAGCATCTCTTATAAGGAGCCTCTACGTAGGTCATCCTATCAGATAGTGGTCTGTCACAACTCCTATTAACTTGGACATTTACCTCTTTTTAAGGCGTACATTGCTCGTGATCTCAAACTGTCCCATATCGGCCAGGCTTCTCTAGATTTGCGGCAAGTTTTACTTTCTTTCCATCTTGCAGCAACCTGTTTATATATAAAGACGTCTTAAAAATTGCTGACTTCGTCCGAACTAAAAATTTTCCACATTCTCTAACTCTCTTTAGTAAGGAATTAATTAATTGAAGAGACCCGGTATCACTCTTTCTGGGATTTTTTTTCCTTAAATCAACTTATTAACCTGACTACCTTAAGGACTAAGGTAGTTGTTTCATAGAGAGGGCTACTACTACATCTCATGAACTCCACTTCGCACCATATGCTTTGCGACGCGACTAATGGAAAGACTAAGCTCGAGCAGAAAGCTGAAAAACAGTTTACTATTGGCGAGGCTACAAGTGGCCCTCATATCATTGGCCTAGGAATGTAGTGAAGAGATTCCAGTTCAACAATCCCGGAGTTCCTTGGTCAGCTGCGGAGGTGGAATAGCTCACGTAAGACGAGTTCAATCGTTTCATCAGAGGAGACTACTGCCTATAGCTGCAAAAATCGGTGGATAGAGCTCTGCTGTGAGGATTTTCTTCCTACAAGCAGTTTCTTGTATCCTCTGGAGGTGGAGCAGCTTACACATAACAGAAAATACTGTAGCCTCTAGCTGCAAATATGCACGAACATATATTTGCTCTGAGTAGTTGGTCGCCACAAGCAGCTTCTTGTCTCTTCAGGAGGTAGAACAGCTCGCACAAAACGTTTCCAATAATTCCTTCAGAGTATACTGAAGCCTCTAACTGAAAACATCGGTAGACAGTGCTCTGCCCTGAGAATTTGGTTCCTATTATTTGCCGTAGTTATCAGTAGAGTCTCTTCTATCTTTGTCGGTAGTGCAACGCTTCATCGGGGTCCGCTTCTCTACTTGGGAGCCTCGATAAGTGAGTTTTTTGAGAGCTAATTTGATATCATCCATTTTCTAACACGATCGAGTCATTGCGAAGTAGTTAGGTGTGGTACAACTGCGGGTCGACCAAATTATATATTTCACAAGGCTTCGGAAGTTCATTTATCTGCTCCATAGTTGAAGCACCTCAATCAAGATGTATTCCACCAGGAGAGATAAAAGACTGTGACTACAAGTACTAGCGAACAGAACTCTGCCAACCGCTGCGGGTTAGAGGCTCAGGAATTTACCCGCAGTAAGGCATGCCTGCCGTAAGAGGCGACTAAAATCAAGCCGAATATTTCTCTTGCCAAGAACTTGCACTCCTGGAACATTCCCTAGCAACCACTTTGAGGATTACTTTTGCGGCTACAACAACAACATAGTTTTGCTCTGATGACCTGGTTTCTAAGTAGCTTCAACCTGCCGATGTTGCCGAAAAATATCATCTACATCTGATGGCAGTCTTGTTTATAAATTATATATCGGCGTCTGCTCTTCTAACTAGGAAAACCGACCATGCTGCAGAGGTAGAGATGCTAGCACAGTTAATTTCCATTTTCTCGCCCCTTACAGGGTTACAGTCAGTGAGGAGAAGAAATATATAATATAGAGACATCTACCGGAGATTAAATTCATATCGTTCTTTAGAGAGACTTTCGTGGTCGGATATTGTAGAAGTCGAGTCGAATAGAACTAGTTAGGTAACCCCAGTGTATCCAACCTTAAAAAAAATATCGAAAACAGTGGCCCTTAAGATCAGCTGATGAGATCCCCTTTGGGTTAGGAGTCCAAGAATTTACCCGTTGTAAGGCATGCCTGTCGTAAGAGGCGACTAAAATCCAATAGCTCCATTGGCAGTTGGGTCTTCATACCGGAACGACCCGAATTTTTATCCGACCAAGGACTGTCAATGCCGCAATATTCCCCGAAGCATAATTTGGGGAATTTTTCTGCGGTTACAACAACAACAACATCAGCTGAAGAGTATTAGAGGTTAATCTCAAAAGGCTTCACAGGACGACAAAAATTTCTCGATTTTGCAGAAAAAAAATCGCCACACTTTACGCCAACAGCAACCCACTGTAAGCAGCGTCGAACCCACTTGTGTAGAGCCGCTGAAAAATCGAAAATCTAGCAAACGCTTCACTGGACATGAGCGTGCGGACGAGAATATATGTACATGTGTTAGTGAAAAAAGCTATTTGTGTTTGGCTACAAGCTCATGCATAGACATTGATTGCCATTGCGTGTACGCTTAGTCGTTGTAGATGTTGTTGTTGTTGTCGTTGTTTGATTTTGTGCGGTACACATCAATTGCCGTTGTCGTGGCTGTGGTTGGTGGGCGCCATTGCTTGCATGTTGCATGTTGCATGTTGCTTTTCCGGCGTGTTGCATGTTTGATGTGATGTTGTGGCTATTTGACGACTTTACATTTGCCAATGTTATTGTTTAATGCTGTCTGTAATGTTGTTGTTGTACCATTAAACTCATTTGCCTAACTACTACTATCGCATTTCAGTTGGTACTACGTTGATGGTGGCACAACCGCAATCTAATAGGTGTTTGATATTTGGTCGTTTATTGTGTTGCAGGGTGTGCACTAAACTATCGATAATCCTATGGGGTACTTGTACAGTGAGGGAGGTACTGTGGGATAGCGGAGTAGAAAGTGAGAGGCACTTCTCACAGCAGAAACATATGGCACGCATTCCGATCATCCTGCATCGCCTCAGGGAGTTGTGGAAGTCAGACTCGGTTAACTTGCCGGACTATGGAGCACTCGATGGACTTGCCGGATTGTGGAACACTTGACGTGCCGCTAAGCTCATTAATGGACGTCACCTCCACCACTTTCTGCTCGAGTTGGCTCCTAGACTGTTGTTTTTATTATTCTTGTTGTTGTTGCAGTCCAGAAAAACTTCTCCGAAATCGCTTTTTGGGTAATGTTACGAGTGTGGCTGTCTGGGGCTGTATAAAAATCCGAATCGTTCCTATATAAAGCCTGAGAGTCATAGCAACAACTGGATTTAAGGCTGATCTTACGATAGACATGCTTTACCGAGGACAAATTCTTGAGCCCATTGCATGCAGTAGCTGACTTATGTTATGCTGCCACCGGATGGTCAATTTCAGCCACGTCACTGAAGTTCCGCATTGCTACTGTTGTTGTCGACTGACTCTCTTTATGCTTCGTGGAAGGAGTCTAAATGTTTTTGTTTTCCAAGCGATTTCTCATAAGAATCATCTCTGCTCAATTTTGTCTTTCTCTTGGAGTTTCGATTGCTTTTTGAAATAGTCATGATAATGAGTGAACTGCCACACTTCTCCTTCTGTTTCCACACTCGCTCTCTTTGAGGGGTCTGTGTTTAAGCTTTGAGCTCTTTGGCTGATGCTAGTACCTGCAGATTTCTGTGGGTAGCATAAACCGAAAAGGGCATCAATAAATCATCGGCGCAGTAGACGAGTGAGCGGTAGTGCGTCCTCCGAGTTCGTGTCCCTACCCGATCAATATCTAAATATGTTTTTCTGATTCGGAAACATTTTACAAGTAAATAAAACATTGGCTGCAAAAGTAGCTCAGACTCTCTCTTCCCTCTCTCTTTCTCTATCTATCTATCTATCTCTCTATCTCTCCATCTCTATCTCTACCTCTCTCTCTCTTTCTCTCTCTCTCCCTCTCTCTATCTATCTATCTATCTCTCTCTCTCTATCTATCTATCTATCTTTCTCTCTCTATCAACCACTGTTCACACAAATATTTCACCTCGAAAGCTAGAAAACCACATGAAAAACTCCAAATAGGATGTAATTAAGATCGAAAAAGGAGTTTGTCTTGCAATCTGCAAACCGAAGCAGGCAGAGAGAGTTAATAGCTGAGATAGAATGGAGTTTCATGTAGTAGCAACTGAAAACCCGGAGAAAAGTTCATCGGGTATTAGGGCATCAGGCCACAACTGCTTTTTAAAAGCTTTAATTGTCTAACCAGGCGGCTGAGGAACTTATTAGACTTACCTTACCACTCATAAGGCTTACTCAAACTCTCTTCCAGAGTTTTGGAAAAAAATCTCTGAAATATCTACTATAAAATTAAGAGCCAAGTATCAAAACTTAGAGAGAACCCAGAAAAATGCCGGTCCTACGACACGTTCGTTCAAAGTATCTCCTTTGGAAAATCTGAAGTGAGCTCGGAGCCAATTTCTGAGCAGTGAAGTCCCATACCGTTCAATAGAGCTCTCAAGAACAGCTATATATAAGAGCTATAGAGAGTATGAATTTTAGGTATGACTAACTCACGCTGTATTTTCTTCATTGCCCTTTTAGCAAACCAACCCCAGCCCACATGCTCTAATCCCGCATTGTAGTGACCAAACAGCGATTGCATGTTGCATGTTGCATGTTACTTGCCAACTATGTTTCACTGCCGCATTGTAATGGCTGGGTGATTATCTAATTTTCAAATGTCTTCAATACTCGTACATATGTACGTACATATGTATGTTTGAATTCTACAATAGTAATTTACTGCCAGCCAACTCATGGCACACCTACAAGCTTTTCATTGATTTTTCTATTTCCCTCACTTCTCTTTCAAGGCACACTCGAATGTCATTAGTAAGTTGTGTGGTATATTCATTCATGAATTCGGACATTTAATTTCCAAAGGAAGTGAGTACGGGGAAGAGAAGTCGGGCAGCTGGGCATTCTCTTACACATTGCGACCGACAACCAGACGACCCCTGTATAGCGCTTCAGTGGTACCTTCAGTCACACTTTCAATCATCGAATCCATCAGACATACACACACACATATATATACGCATTTGCACACACATTCCTAACTCACATGCTCACATGTTCATTCATTCGTGCTCGTTCACTCACTTACTTACTCGCTCGCTCGCTTGCTCGCTCAGCCCACCTTCATTCGCTCATTTTATGTGTGTTTGCTAACCCATTATTAAGTATCACCGACTAATGCGGTGTACATGTTTAACTAATGACCCATGTCAGAAAACCGTTATCTGCCTATAACACTACAACTACAATACTCGCATATTCTCTACAATTGAGGTTCAATATGCGCTCATTTGGGCACATACAGACATATCGTTCGCCTGCTCGCACCCTCCACCGCTCGACTGGTCGTCCTTATGTTTTGCTCATTATTTGTTGCCCGAAAAATTTTCATTGTTGTAAATATTGTACATTGTTGCCGTCGTCTCCTGTGCGTACACTCGTCGTCTATTGTTTTTTCCACATTTCGCTAATATTAACAACGTCAGCAGAATTCGCTATTTATTCGTTCGTTCATAATAATGAGACCCACGGGCGGAAGCCAACAACAATCACCGTTAGTATGTGTGTTTGTCGAGGCACGGCTTATATGAATGTGTTCGAATCGAGTTCAAAGAATTAGCTTTACTGCGAAAGTAGTAAAGCCCATAAATGCCTCGGCACGCTGGTAGTATTTACTACCCAATCAAATGCCAATCGTATACAAAGAAGTAAGGAAGAGTGGAACTTGAAAGGACCGAGGTACATTGAATACTCCGCGGAGGATTTAGAGATCAAAAATACTGAGATCTCTGGGCTTAGTACACTAGAAAGTAAGCCTTAATGTAGGTCTGCTTTAGCCAGTTCCAGCATAAATGGAAAGAAAATAGAGAGCGCATGGGTGGGCTTCCGAAGGAACGAGACGAAGCTTGCCAGCTGAAAAAAAAGACGAAAAGACGGTTAGACAGCAAACATTACGAATCCGCGAAGATGGGTTGTTAAAGGTATGAGAGACTAGGAGTCTCAGCCGTAATCTCGCCATAGCAGGGGCCGAGATAATTATAGCCTTGGATCAGGCTGAATTCTCGAATAAACTGTATACATCAGTTCGAATCCTTACCAATAGCGATGGCTGTAATTTATAAATGTCGGAAAAGCCTTCAGTTTTCCGCGACCAAGCCCGGCCCGCGAGCTAGCCATGAGATCTTGCGATCTCAAACATACTTGAGATGCATCTCTTCAGAACAAGACCACAGGTGGACGTCAACCGTCATCCATCCCTCTCTCTCCAGGTTACGTCGACTCAAGGGAACACAAGTTCACTAAATTTTCAGTCGCCAGAGATGGCGCCTCGACCGGCGCCCAAACCAGTAAGATCGCATCCTTTAATATCACTGTATGCATCATAAGTTCATTCAAGGCCAGGATAACTGCCTGACTGTTGCTAATAAAGCTGACGCCTTTAACTGAAATGACGCTCCTCGATAGATCAATGACATACTCGATTCCTGCCATTTCGGCTTGAAAAATGCTACTAGTGCCACAGCCAGTTGCCAGTTCCCAAAAGGCACGGACAGATAGGCGAATGTAAGAGGTTCATGGATCCCGCAGAAGGGGGAATTTGACATATATAACAACAAATGCCTGGATTGGAACCTGGATTGGCGGATCCGCCAGCAAGAAGCACGCAACAGACAAATATGACTAGTAGATAGTTTTCCAGACTGACAGAACGGATATGACAAATGGTTGGATAAGATCGAGTGATGGATCTGACAGAAAGACGGAACAGAAAAATTTATGGATCAAACAGAAAGACAAATTGGACAGATAAGACTGGTAGACACTTTTTGAGATTGGATATGACAAATGGCTGGATAAGATTGATTGACGGAACCGACAGAGCGACAGGTTTGAAAAATTGACGGATCAAATAGAAGGGCGGACCAGATAACTTGACGGATCGGAGAAAAGGAAGGAACAAACAGATTAACGATTCCGAAAAAAAGCAGATCCAACAAGTTGACTGAGCCAAGAGAAGGACATATCAAACAGATTAATGGAGGTACAGATGTAGTGATCGGAAAGTTTGGCGGATCAGACTGATTGACGGGTATAGCAGACAACAGACAAATTTGATTTTGGCAGATTTGACAGAACGACAGATCAGACGGGTTGACGGACCCGACAATTGGACAAATCAGATAGTCTAACGGATTCTACAGAACGATGGATCAAACGGGTTAACAGATCTGACAAAAGGACACATCAGATAGACAAACACGGAACCTACAGAAGGACGAATCAAACGTGTTGACGGAACGGACAGAACAACAGATCTGGAATATTACCGAATCGGACGAACGTATAAAAAGAATGGACGTAGGAAGTTTTTTGCTCGAAAAGTGATTATGAACCGGCGAAGCATATGACAACAAGTCAACAAAGCATGAATAAAGACGTTGGACAGTTGATTGGACGGGGAGCTACAAACAACCAACAAACAACCGTTAAGTGAACACACGCCACGCAACCTTAGGCAACAAAATTTCGCGCAGCTATAAAAATTCTACATAAAATCGCAGCAGGATAGTGTAAGCGCCGCAGAATTCAGTGTGCTCTGACTTCGCGTACTTCGTTAAGTATGCTGCAGCTGCTGCGCGAAATACAAATTCAAAAATCGCTATGCCCAAACGGTACGTTTTTTTTTTGAACTCGGTCCGTCCGACGGTCATTCGATGGAAATCATTGCCTCAGGGCGGAACACGTAATCAATGAGAGCAATGAAAAGGCGGAAAAATGTTGCCAACTATGTTGACCCTATTTTGTAAGCATGGACACACACGGCCGAGTTTCGACGTTCAAATTGCCAATATAAACACACACACACAGGCACAGAAATACATACATATGTTTGACAATAATGCAATAATGCAGCTCATCTGTTATAAAAATTGCATTTTGTTGTTGATTCATTGTATTGTGCTGTGCTGTCTGCATGTGTATGTGTGCTTTGGCCTGCCAACAAAATTGGGAAAATAGCAAATTAACGAGCGCACATTACAACAATACAATTACAATGAATGAATGATAAAATGCAACCCTGTAAGGGTTTTTTCAATTACACAAAATCTATTTATTTATTTGCCTATGTGTATGTGGGTATGTGTGTATGTGTAAGTGTATATGTTGAATATTCGGTTACAATGAATTTTACGCGAATGACATTAGTGGATAATAAACACATTCGCAAGTTCATGCGTTGAAATGGCATTTGGCAAATTGAAAACAAAAGAGAAAAATACAACAAAAAAAAGAAGAAATTAAAATTAAAATTAAAAATAAAATATTCTGAAAATACCATGAAAATACAATCTGTTTTATTTTGAAAGCGGATACGATTTAACGCTTGGCGCATTGGTCATTGAAATACTTTCGAAAGTCACCACAATGACATATGTAGGGTGTGTGTGGGACAAAAGAGTAATAAATTTGAATGTGGAGCGAGGCATTGAGAGAGATAATGGGTTATGAAGACCCGAAGCTGAGCGCATAAAGGGACGAAAGAGTGCGGTTGGGCAGCGATGAATGCTGTGTGGGTTAAAAGGGGTCGCCAAAAGGGAATTCACAATTACTTTCAGAGACTATATGCACCATATTTTAGCTTTTTGTAGTCGTTGTTCTTCTTCTTTTCTGGATTCTACTGACTTTGGTGGTTCATAAAAAATACATTTTTAAGAAATTATTTGCCTAGCTATTTCACAGTTTTAAGGCCACTTCGGCATTACTAGAATCAGAAACTCAATGGAAACTGAGATCTTTATCATAAGCATGACTTTCAATCATAGAATTTTTTATTTTGAACATTTTTAGAAGAAAATTTGTCATTCCGTTTAATCGTAGACCATTTGCGTACAGCTCCTCTTCAACAACATTCTTCGTATTGCTGCTACTTCGTGTGGCACCGATCTACTTCATGAAACCCAATAAGAAATCTTACTTAATGTCCACTAAGAAGAGAGTTGGAAAACTTTCTCTCATCACGAAATTTTAAAAACTTACGTCCAACTATTCTTTGTACCACTTAAGGCGATTAGACTTAGAGTAGGCCGGAGGCTCCTGTTTGATAAAGTAGTTTAAAGACTTGTTTTGACTTTTCACGAGTTTTGAAGTATTCACTTGGCACTAACCAGGAATTTTTGAAGATGAAACTAGTGTGGTTTTAGGTCTATACACCATCGTTGATGGCAAACAGGTCCTATTTTATTCCACTTCAATATATGAACTCTTTCAAAAGCCATAAATTCTCAAATAAGAACTTCAAAAAGGATTTAGTGTACACCAATCAGTGAACAGCGATCCTAGGGGATGATCTCCTCCATAAAAATTTAAAGCAAATAAGCAATACAACATCGACAGGAAGTTTTAGTTCGATTTGAAACCCACTTCTCCAGAGTATCCGTTCTGAATACGTTCTGGTGTAAAACTGAGCAGATCGTGACCGAAAATTTTAATTTTTTTCAAAAGTATTTAAGATCCGGAACGAAAATGTGATCCTATAGCAACTCCGTTCAAAATCTCTTAAGTAAAGACGCCACATAGACTGGTTTCGATGAATTAATGCATAATTTAAGGTATGAAATTCGAATAGAGCACCCAATCGGCTCACGGGACACCCATAATTTACATCATTCTCTTTAGTGAGAGAAATTTGATTATTAGTCTTTTTGTTATTCCAAGTTAAAGTAACCATATTAAAGCTAACCATCAACTCATCAATTTTTCTATCTAATCTTTTTTCTTCTCTTTTCAAATCGATGGCCTTACTCAATTGTGTGTGCTACTCTCCTAATCTCTTCTGTTTCTTTCTTTTTTTTCTCTTCTTCAGCATTCGCGAAACTCTGGAGAATATCTGAGTTTCGTATGTCCAACGCCCGGTTTCTTCACACAAAATTATGTTTTGAGGTTACTTTTATATTGACTGTACATATCCGTCTGCGTATAGGCCTTAAAGGTGTTGAACAACTAGCCTTCCAATGTGTTCGTAAATGCGAGTAGTGAAACCTCGCCATATCCTTCCCTTTGGGATGATCCGTGGCCCATGCACTTCAGCTTTGGCTTTGGATTCGTCACATGCATCTTCTGCTGTTTCTTCTTTTCGATTTCTATTGTCGACTTTTTTGTTGTAGCAACCACTAAAATATTACCCAAAATGGCTCTAGAGGAATATTGCCGGATAAAAAACCGGGTCGTTCCGGTATAAGGACCCGACTGTCGCATGAACTATCGGATTTAGGACGCCTCTTACTGCAAGCTTGCCTTACCCGAAATTCATTAAGAGCTAACACGAAGGGGTGTTTTCCACATTTGCTCTCGCTTCATTATTTTCTCTTCATTTTCCTTTTTTCTTCTTCTTGGATTTTTCTCTTATTTTGCCTTTCTTTTGCTTCTTCATCTTTTTCTCTTCTTTTTTTGTTCTTCATATCTCATTCTCTTATTTTGCCTTTCTTTTGCTTCTTCATCTTTTTCTCTTCTTTTTTTGTTCTTCATATCTTTCTTCTTCTTTTTTAGTTTTTTTTTCAATTTTTATTTTTCTCTGCTTCTACTCTGCTTTTTTCTCTTTTTCTTCTTCTCCTCTTATATCTCTTCTCTTTTTCTTCTTTCGTTATCTCCACTTCTTTTTCTCTTCTAATTTTTCTCATTTTCTTTTTTCCTTCTTATGTATTCTTCTCTTCTTCTCCTTTTTCTTTTTCTTTATCAAAATACCTTCCCCTTTTTTCTCAAAATTTTTCTTACGTTATCTCTTTCTATTTTTTTCAGTTACAATAACACCAATCTTCTTTTTCATCATCCTTCATTTATATTAATTGCTTCTTTATCATCTTCTTATTAAATTTCTTCATCTCTTCTCATTAATCAATTTTTTCTTCTTGCCTTCTACTTCGTATTGAGTTTCTTTTTCTTTTTATTCGTCATCTTAGCTACTTCTCTTCTCCGTTTTTTTTTATATTATTTTTAGGAGCACTTTCTCTCCCTTCTCCTCTCATTTTTCCTTCCTACCTTTTCCAATTTTTCTACCTTTTTCTCTTCTTCACTCTCTTATGCTCCTTCGTCTTAATTTCTTTTTATTCTTAGAAGAAAGTATCCTCGTAATTGTCCAAATGCTCTTTCTTTTTCTTCTACAATTATTTCTTCTTCCTCCAAGGTTAATGCCACTAAATTCGAATTTTTTTAAGCCACCAAAGTCTCTCTTCTGCAAACTGAGTCATTTCCTCTCCAGGACCTTTCTTATAACATTCATCTTCATATACCTCATGAAGATCACACCAGTCTATAGCTGGTGCAAAAGCATATCAAGGTACCATAGATCATGCGCTTTGGTATCTATAGTGTTCGAAATCAAGATTTTTGAGTTCTCTCTCTTAATCTCTTCTGTTTTTAATGCTTATTTATACATTATTCGCTCCATCAACTCTTTCTCTCCGCCATCAAGAAATATATAAGTTACGCATTTTGAAGGAATTTGTAGTAGCTGTGGAGTGAATATATAGAGACCGCGTTCTGTCGTGCTCCGTTTCGGGATTCGGAGGGGATTTTCTTGTAAGCTTTTCGTTGTACTCCACAAAAAGGGAGCTTCGGTTGTTAGAAGGAGAGGTGGGTAACTCGAAGTTACGGCGAAAAAACACCAATTTCGAATTTCCTTCGAAAAAGACTGATAACAAATTAATACTTCTAGCTCGGAAGCGTCTGTAGGCAAACAAAATTCATCTCCTGGCTCACTTAAAGGATCTTGAAATGCTCATTTCAAAACTTAACCTACCAATTTCCCCCAGAAACAAAAACTTTTCCATCTAATAAACAAATGTCAACAAGATGTAATTAGAAACAACTTCGACCAGTGAGTGACCCTTCGATTCCTTCAACTAAAGTGCACAACAAAATTACAACAACAACAACAACAATAACAACAAGAAGAGCTCAATTTACTAATTGGTTTATTTTGCACGCGCCCTTCACGACGAATATTTAATGATTTATTTACATAAGTAACAGCAAAAACAACAAAAACAACAACAACAACGATAACTGTTACAACAACAACAATTAATTTATTTCACTTTTAAACAACAATTTACTCACATTTAAGCAGCGAGTGCAGAACCGAAGAAGAAATGAGCAAATTACCGTTGTCTACCGTTGCCTACCGTTGCCTACCGTTACCTACCGTTGCCTAGCGTTGAGTATGAATTTCACCGAAGTTGCCTGTGAGCATTAAAAAATCATTATGCAAAAAAAAAATTATATAAAAAAAAACTGAAATGCAAAACTTTCAATGCCTGCCATGTTAATGTAGCTCATTATGGGCATTTCTGTCATTTCCGGTGCTTCTTCCACCGCTACTTCTTCTTCTTCTTTTTCTTCTTCTTCTACATCTTCGACATTTGTGCGTCGCCAGTGCAGCCAAGTTTGTTGCATTTGTTATTACTTTTCTACTCACATCTTGACGCCGTGTACTCGACACAGTTAATGACATACATACATACAAATGTATTCGCTCAGTAGCAGCGACCTTCAAGGCAGTTCATTATCTCAGCTCGATAACATGAAATGACTTAAAATAAGTGACTTTTATTACTGTCAATGCAAATGGACCTTTTTGCACAGCCTCTCAAGTCCACCAAAGTGTTTTCAGGCACATTTCATTGGCCTCCGTGCCGGCGACACGTAAGTACGCTGTTGCTAGTCATCCTTTCGTGGCGTGGCGACGGCGGCGACGGCTGAAGCCTGTGTGAAATGCTAAAAGCGATGAAAATGGTTAAAGTGTTAAATGCATTTTGGCTAGTGAGTGTGTTGAGTGCAAGTTGGAAGGAATGGGCGGTCGTAATCTTATGACTGTTCAGGCAGAGTCTCTCACTCAGACGCAGTTGAGTTTCCAGTGTTGAGCTGTCAACAATAACTATCTCTCTCTTGCTCTCCGCAAGGTGCGATCTGCATTGAACTCAGTTAGAAGAGTTTAATTCCGGTTACCAACTCGTTAAGATTCATATAGATACAGCTTCTCTTCCTGGTGAAAAATCAGAGTCCTCCAACACAGAGATAAACTCAGAGTGTAATTTATAGCGCAAGTCAAAGATTTTTCTATCTCTATACAGGTGCAGTGTGTTTCCAGCCTTCAGCAGCTGGCAATATTTGCTTCTCCGTAGCTGTGATCAGCACTGGACTCACCGAGATTAGGTTAATACGGGTTGTCAAATCAAACTTTCATGACGATGTTTAGAGATACAGCCATAAAATATGTTCTGATCAAAAGTTACACTCAGAGAGTTGGTTTTAGTGCAAGTCTGAGATTTTCAACGGCAATAGTTGGTATAAAGAAGCAAACTGATAACACTTACCACCCTTCAAAAAATCCCAGTCATAACTCTTTTTCTGTGTGCCACAAAATGTCATCGTTAGATGATGGCTGATTTAAAATCCTCTGCCTACTCCCGTTGCTAACCAATGTGATACCTATCGGCAGAAGCTCGAGTTTAATGAAGAATCAAGCTCTAGATTACGCTGCGACTCTCTCTTCGTTACAGAACTGGTTCTATTATAGAGATCATAGATTTTAAATTGGTTGAGAGACTCCTTTACCAAGGGTGAAGGAGTGGAGCGAGAGAAGGTGGATGAAACAGTTTCTTATCTAACGTCAATTGATATTTCTAAGCGATACTGTTCGACTTCGAGGTTCTTAAATAATCAACTTGTAATAGCTTTGAAGGGTAGGAAGAGAGAAGAGCTGACTCCATCCCATCGTCCACCGACTAGGGGGTTAAAAGAGAATGCTTAGAGTTTCTTACGAAATCTTCTTCCCTCTACGAAATCAAAACAATTAGAGTAACGAAGTCATTACGAAACCCAAGCAAACTTTTTTTCAAGAAAAAAGTGCAAAAACTAGGAAACGACGGTTTTAAACGAAAGACTCACCCTAAGTCCAGAAACACAAATCAGCTAGAAGCGAGGGAAAAATGCTATCATGCATGGAGATCTCCCGAGTACGGAAACGCACTCGGCCACCTTGGTTTTGTATTACATGAAAGTCTTGGGTCCACCAGACAAATGTAGTACCTTTCATGACGAGATGTCCCTCTCAGATGGTGTTTTTACGGCTATGAACTTTAAGTCTAATTTACGAGTATGTTTAAGCACTAAAGAATCTTGAGAAAAGTCCCTTCCCACTTTTTATTTGGGTATGACCACAGTTTTGATTGCGAGCTCTTTCGAAAAAAAGGTAACTCCTTTTGGGTTAGGTTAGGTTAAAACTAGTTGACTGCTACCCGTTACACAGAGTTGTTAGTCCTTTATAGTGCCAAAATCGAGGGTTTAATTTAAAACGAGGCAAAAAGGTCACCCCGTAGAACGTCAAATCTTTTTTGTGCGAAGTTTAAGAGGGTCTTGGTATCTAGTTTAAAAGTTGTCTTAGTCCTCTGAACAGCGAAACTTTAAGAAAGATTTAAGATAAGGCCAAACAGAAAGAGAAGATTTGCTCCAACGTCTCACTCATGCCTTCTTCTTTACACTGCCTGTTAGACCTACAACCGTTCAGTAGTCTTTTCCGAACCACCTGATATTACATATGATCTTGACACACAGTCTTGCACTCACTCTTCGATTCGTCTACCAACTCTCTCTCATTTTATTATACAGAGCCTTAAGAGCCTTTCACATTCCATTTCACTTGTGTGGTTGCGAGCTTTGCAGCTATTTCGTTCCGTGGAATGCTCTTGTGACGTAGAACCCAGTAGGTAAGCAGTTGTTTCCAGCAGCCAGCTTACTCACTCTTCTCACCTGCTTCTAAGGAAATTGACACTCCTTTTAATCCCTATTCATCATCTCGGGTTAGAAGTAATTCTTCCTTCATCAAAATTTAAAAATTCCACAGACTAAAATAAGGCTCGGAGAACTACACAAAACTTCTTCTTTTCTAACGCTAAACGAATTTATGAGGCTTTCAATCCTCAACCGTTTCTGATCTATATTTAAGGTCTTACGAAAGACTTTCGGCACTGCTTTCAATCAATCAGCCTTAAGATCTTATCTCTCTTGCTTAAAAGCAAGATTATTCCTTTCCTACGGGTTACTTAGCTCCGCACATTTCTTTGGGCAGCACTATTTTTAACTTTCTCTTTTTTATCTCCAACATACTCAACTCGTCATCAGCGTTATCTTTTTCCTTTCCTTTTTTTAATTCTTTATTTAAATGCATGTCCCACGCTTACATTATTATCCTTTTGTTATTACTGTATGGACGGACAGCAGTAGTGGCATGAAGTGCACTGCCCTTAACTTTTATTAACACTTTCGCATGGAATTAGTTTCATTGTGCGCGCCAATGAATGAAGCCTCCAACACTGTAGTCACAGTTGAAATATAAATGAAAATAAACTGGAACAATATAAAACCCCCGAGGACGAAGAGAAGCAATGTCAAGGAAACATAAAACTCAAGATAAAAATGGAAAAAAAATTTAATTGGATGAAAAAGATTTGAAATAAATTATAATAAAAGGAATGAGAAAAATTGTTAACTGAGTGGTAGCACACACACGCTGAGAGATATGAAGAAATTATCCAACAATATTATATATAACGATACATCCTTGCACATGTGCGTATGTTTTCTTTTTGTCCTAGAAATGTACTATAGCACTTCTTTCCGGTCTGATTCTGCACTCTTAAGGAGTCTGCTTCGGTACACAAAGCATTGAAGTACCTGTTGGTGGCAACAACTTATCATATATTCCACCTCCTCATTCCTGCAGTTACTGCACACCCGCTGAACCCGCTGAAAGAGAGAGAGACAGAGAGAGCCTTTCAGCATCCTGTTCTATAAGCTTATGTCCCATCAGGACTCCAATTACCATTCAGATGTTCTCCTTTCTCAGAGAATAACAAGTTCTTCGTCGGTTACTCACTAAACGAGAGACAGTCTGTTCTGTTCACCAATCGTTTGAAGAGCTGAACGACAGCACAGTACGATTTAAGAGTTTTTCGTGATCAAGCCCAGAGCTTTTATTGCTGCCTGATTATCGCTGCAGATGAGAATATCTCGGAAAAGTACTAACTTAATTTTTTCACGGTTAATTAAATTTCCTCAAAGGTATTCGCTTCGTCTTGTGTGGAGCTCTAGCGTGCTCTTTATGCAAGAGCATCTTCGAAATCACGAACGAACTCGATGGATCTTATAGCTGATAAGAAAGTAACTTAACTTTCATTCACTAAGCAGCCCACCTCGCAGCTAAAGGAAGTCGCTGCCTTTTCGATAAAGTACTTCCAGCCGATAAGATGAGCTCTGGTTAAGACTGGATACCACAAAGGCAGTTGAATCTTAGTAAATTGTAGAATCAAAGCTGACTAAGGGTACGGTAAAGTATCCAAAGCCCAGAAATTATCCATAAAAATATAAAGAGAAAAGTTGAGGATCAATATTGACTGAGTGGATACATTGATAATCAGAGGTGGAGAGAGAGGGTGTTGAGGTGTGATCAACTTACGAAGTCACAATCAGCTTTCTTAACTGCGGAGAGAGCACACATTCTTGCATATATATGAGAATATATTTAGTCATAAAATAATCCCTTCCAAATTGCAATGGAAGGTGACAAAAAAAAGAGCGCCAAGTAGAAGCTGTAACCAAATGAAAGAAAGGCAAAAAGTGCAAAAAATAAAACAAAAATAGTAGAAGTAGCAAGCGTGGAAAGTACTCTTTCCCTCTACTCTATCTCTCTCTCTCTACCCTCTCTCTTCCTCTCCGCCCGTCTCTCTATTCAGCTGTATTGTGGTCGCGCAACCATAATGGCTTTGCGGTTGCTAACAGCTACGTCATGTGCACTAAGCTTCTTTTATTGTTACTGTTGGTTTTGGCTGTTGGTGTCCAACACTACTGCTCCTGCTGCTTCTGCCAAGAGTGAGACTGCCGTTTAGTTATGCCGCCACGTTAAATACACACGGCGCGCTTTATAACCAAGGCACATGCGGACGGACATACATGCATTTATGCTATTGTGAGAATACCTTTTGTCGCAAGCACTTACAGGTTCGTCCGTCATACATGTACATATGTACATGTACTTTTCGCGCTGTGCTTTGTCTTGCTTGCGGTGCTTTTTCAATCCTTTTGGCCACGCTCTCATACCTTTCAAATCTCTGCATTTCTTCACTCTTCATTGCCAGTTGCTAGGGCTCCCTTGTCGGTATTCTGCATATTTACTTTGTTTGTCTGTACGTATATGTGTATGTATGTATGTGCTGTGCTCCAATCGAGCAACTATGTGTGGCCACAACCATAACCAACGCATTTTAGTTTTCACACCACTGTGGTGGCTGCCATTCAAAACTATTTTCGCGAACTTTTCGGTTTTTTTTTTGGGGGGGGGGGGGAGCGCCTTCATTCATTTCGACCAACCAAATGCAACTCTGTGTACATATGCTCTCTGTGTGAGTATTGTATGTGTTTATATAATTGGCCTTTATAGAGCACACACACGGGATGGGATTTCTTTAGATCACGTCGTTACGGGATTCGCAGATTTCTTTAGTCATCACTTGCCTCTCATAGAAGGTAGCATGCGACTTCTGAATCATTTTCGGTGCTGTAGGAGCAAGCAACTCATTTCTACTCTAGATAAGAGGGTATTCCACTACTGAATTACTTTCGGGATTATCGCACCTAGTGCGGTATTGTATACACTACACTACCTTTTATCTCTCTTTTGGTCCACCCAACGGTCCAAAACACTGTCTACATGCCATTATGTTGGTAGCTACTCTTTTTCTCTTTCTTCGACACACACACAAATGTACTCCCCACAGGCGTTGTGGCACAACACAAATTGCTAGCTATGCATTTTTCCATTGTGTGGCATTAAGTTGCATGCGTCGGAGCGTCGTCGACAAGTTGTACAACTAATATTTTTTCCCTCATGCATACATATGTGAAATGCACAATGGATGGAAAGTGTGTGTGCGTCGAGTTACAACAGGTGGTATGGGAATGAGTATGAGGAATGCATGAATGTCTGAATGAATGGGGCGCATTGAGAACGTGAGGCATGGCAAGCATTAGTAATGGGTAAAAAGTGGTCGCCTTGCCACGTTGTCAAACATATGCTAAAAAAGTTTTGCAAATTAGTGAATTCAACAAATTTTGATTTACTATTCCGTAGCTAACTGCGTGTGGTATACAAGCTGCATACGAGTACATACTCTTAAGTATATAAAGTTGCTTCTGCAAGGAAAACTTGTTGCTAGTTGTGAACTAGATTGCTTACATTTTTACCAAACCAGTTTTCAATTGGTCAATCATGCATCAGGTTTGGTAAAATACTAGTTCTTTAATAGATTCTAAATAATTTTTTATTTTAATTAATTACAAAGGGTGATCCAAGTAGTGCTACTTCTTTCGATAGCCTTTTTTATACAGATCACGCGTGAGTCGTGTCAAGCTGTCATGTTATTTTTCAGTCCAGTATTGTTTGGCATTTCATCATGGAGAGACTCGAACGCCTGAACAACGTTTACAAATCATTAAATTTCATTACGAAAATTCACGTTCGGTAAGGAATGATTTTCGCACGCTTCGCTCAACTTATAGTCAATTACGTATGGCCTACTTAGCGTACTATTCGTAACACCATCACCCATTTCGAGACCCAGCGTTCATTGGACAATATTCGACCGAATAGACCACGTTCAGCACGCAATGAAGAAAATATAGCGGCCGTAGCTGAGAGTGTACACGAAGACCGTGGAGAGTCGATTTGACGCAACTCGGACTGACGCATGGAACGACTTAGCGGAATTTACAGCTTGTGCAAGAATTGAAGCCGCTCGACCTTCCCAAGCCACATCGTTTCGCTCTATGGGCTCTTGAATAATTCCAAGAAGGTCCGACGCTTTCGAGGCAAATTTTATTCAGCGATGAGACCCATTTCTAGCTCAATGGGTATGTAGACAAGCAAAATTACCGCATTTGGGACGAAGAGCAACCTGAAGAGATTCAAGAGCTGCCATTTCATCCAGAATCAAAAACAACGGTTTGTTGTGGTTTGTGAGCCGGTGGAATCATCGGTCCATATTTCTTCAAAAATGATGCCGGTGAGAACGTAGCCGTCAATGGCAACCATTATCGTGCCATGATAACCGACTATTTGATGCTTGAAATTGAAACTCGTGATCTCCGCGACATTTGGGTTCGAAAAAGACGGCGCATGGCATCAATTAATGGATTTATTGAGAGAACACTTCGCTGAGCAAATACAGATTTCACGTTTTGGAGCGGTCGATTGGCCACCAACAGCGTGTGATATCACACCGTTAGACTTTTTCTGTGGGGATATGTAAAGTATAAAATCTATGCAGGCAATGCCGCTTCGATTCAGGTCTTGCAGCAAAATATTTCGCATGTCATTCGCCAGTTACCGGTCGAAATGCTCAAAGAGTCATCGAAAATTGGACTCAACGGATGGACCATCTGAGATGTAGCCGCGACTAACATTTGAAGGCGATAATCTTCAAAAAATAAATACCAAAGAATGTTCTTTCGAATGATAATAAATATTCACCATTAAATTTGAACTTAATTTAAATTTTTTTTTTTTTCTTTTTAAAAAGTAGGGAACCTCGAAATGGGTCAGCCGTTAATTTAATTTATATTATTTATTTATTATTATTTTATATCATTTATTTTATTTTGATTAATTTTAATTAAATTTAATTTATTTTTTTATATTTTTTTATTTTATTTTATTTTTTTGTTTTATTTAAAAAAAAAATTATTTTATTTTATTTTATTTAATTTTTTTATTTTTTTTTTTTTATTTTTTATTTTTTTTTTTTTCATTTTAATTTTTTAATTTTAATTTTTAATTTTATTTTTAATTTCATTTTTAATTTTTAATTTTTAATTTTTAATTTTTAATTTTTAATTTTTAATTTTTAATTGTTAATTTTTAATTTTTAATTTTTAATTTTTCATTTTTAATTTTTGTTTTTTGAATTTTAATTGTTAATTTTTAATTTTTAATTTTTAATTTTTAATTTTTTTCATTTTAATAAATTTTTTTAATTTTTTTTTATTTTTTTTATTTTTTATTTTTTGAACTGTTATTATTTCACCTTTAAATACTAGTTCTAAACCAGTATTTTAACATATTAATTTAAATACTATCCGCAGCTCTACTGCTCATATTTCATACACTCTCATTACGTATGAGAAATGTTACTCTGCCTGGCAGCTGCTCACAATGCAACAGTATGTTAGTTGATTAGTTGGAAGTTAGTTAGCTAAATACAAAAGCATTTAAATGTCCTTAGTTTCATGCGAGTGAGTGTGTGTGTGTGTGTCTTTTTCGCGTCATTTCGTGGCATTTTGCACTCGCATATTGTGTGGCGTTGCCAGCTTTTTATGTTTATACTTATACATATATATTATAAACTAAATGAGTTGGAATGTAATTATTGTTCATTGTTTGGAGTACATTCCCATCGTACATACATATATACAGAGCAAATAATGCTGAGAACATTACAATTTAATGGTGGTGTAGTGTAGTAATGAACGTGTGTGTGTGTGTAAATACTCGTGTAACTCGTGAGTATTTATATGTGTATAAAATAAAAGCTTTGCAAAATTATTTCCAAGTGAAAATGGCAAAGTGTTGCTTCTTTCTCTCGTCTTTTTTTCTTTCTTTTCTTTCTTTTTCTCTCCTTTTCATGCTGTGGCATGTTGCAAGTTAATGAATTTGGTTTAGAGTGTTGGCGCTGATGACAAGAGAAAGTAATTATTTTGCATTATTTGTGTAATTTGTATTTAAGTACGATAATTATTATTGTAGTCTAACTTCATTTCCTTTAAATTTTCAGGAAAGTATATTCATTAGCTTTTGCTCAGAATGATTTGAAGGATGGTGCTAGCAAAAAAATTAAATTTTCTTAAGACTAAACCCACATTGAGAGTAGCCTTGTCAAACACAGGAACTACCACAGATGGAGAATCACGTGCTCTACGGATTTTAGGGAGAGTTGCCAACAAATATCCATTTGGCAGTGCATAAATGTGAGAAGACGAACATCCTCCAAAAGAAGCTGCGGATTACAGGCCTCCTTTTTTTGGTCGACCACTACAAACGTTTAAAGTATCACAATTTCCCTTAGTCGGAAAGATTCCACAGCCCAGCTGGTTTATACCCTCAGTCAGTAGATATCTCCGGCACGGCAGTATAAAAAATCAGTATTGATGACGAAACAGCCCAAATAGGTTGACGTTGTTCGACTAAGCCGGCATCTGAGATACGGTTGCCCGCAGTATCAGATGCCAGCTTAAGAAAGTTCCGGCAACTGCATGGTCTCTAGATTGATAACCTCTCAATCAACTCGGACATGTTGTGACAGACCGAAGACATTTCCCCAGTTCTCTGGAAGTGCATTCGATCTGAGGTCTAGCGGCCCAACAAGCACAGAAAATACCAAACATCGAATGGTAATTACAATGTACAACCAAACAGCTTTTCCTACGATTTGCGCTCCTAGTCTCTGAGAGCAATCATCATCCAATGGTAGAAGAAATCTACGGCACAGCTTTCCAAGATCTCGCTCCCACTCTGGTGGTGAAACTATTGGTATGGAAGATCTGGTATGACAAGCACTGCCGTATCGGAGTTCAGCGAAAAAACTGCTATTTTGCAACGTTGAGTTTGAAAGCAACCATGTGGGAGAGATAATGGGAGTTTAGAGAGGAAGCAGGCAGAAAAAGAGTATAATCGAAGAGCTAGCGAAGCTGATCGACAGAATATATGCTCGAAAATTTTATGAATATATCAAATGCCTTACAAACGTATCATAAAAGGAACATACATGTATTAGCCAAAGACGTCATTTGGAATGTGATGTTCAGAGTACAATGACAATGACCTTATGAAACCTCATTTGCAGGATGGAACACCTGAATACCCAAATGATGTCTCCTCTATGGGTTAGGGGTTCTAGAATTCACCCACGGTAAAACAAGCCTGTCGTAAAAGGCGACCAAAGTCTAATAGTAGCCGCAACAGTCGGTTCTTTATAAGAGAACGTCCCGGCCATGGTCTTTCACTCCCGCAATATTCCCCGAAAACCAATTTCGCGAATATTTTTGCGGTTACTACAATAACAACAACAAATCGGATTGATGATGATGGTATAGCCCTTCCAACACCCGATTATGATAAGGTCTGCATGTCAATTTCATCCCAGAAAAACAACTAAGCCTTGGGAGTTCGAATGAATGTATGCCTAACGATTAGAATATAGTTCTGCTTTGTCGTATCTACAATAGAGACACTATAAATATAATCTCTTCTTATCCAGCATATTGTATGAAAGATTAAGGCCTAGCATCAACGAGTTGATGAAGTTTAAAGAGTAAACTTACGCTCAACAAGACCGAAAACTCCAACAGAACTGGGAATGGCCTCGCCCGGCCGTTCAATACTCCCTCGCTGACAACCCTTCCAATGATAGCCTGAAAATTAAACAAAAACCATTCTCTGAGTTGCTGAATTGCTCCGACTTCCTAATCAGATGCATTTTTCCTGTCATATATGTCATGTATGTATCGATTTACAATGGGATTTTGAAGATTTTTCTCAGGATCTTTTTATTTCTATGTCAGAAATATGCTGAGAGTGGTCACTGCCGAGGGGCGAGCTGTACGCAGTGCAGATATCTGGTTGCAGGGTAGAGAGTATGGAAAGTTTTTCTGGTTCTTTAAGTCTATAGTTAGTAGAAATCACTCTATAGAAAACGTCACTATGAGTAATTTACTCAAGCTGTGATCTCTTCATGATGTTTCAGGCAGTCTTCCTTTGAAATAGTATATTCTCAAAACTGTTTGAAAATCCAAATCATCTCGAAGAAATATGATTGATAAACAACTTTTTCTTGACCTCATTGAGCGACTTTTTTTGTCGATAGCAATATCTGCGTAGAGCTTAAAGCTCTAGAATATAGTGAAGACTGCGGTACACATGGACTACTCTCTTTTTTTAGCTGTCGTGAGTAGAAAAAAAATATAGAAATCCTTTCGCTACCAGAAAATTGTTAACTTTTAAGAGTTTGCTTCCTCCATAAAGTCGCTAACCAAATGCGATCCAAGCGGGATAAACCGCAAAGCCCAACCACAAGCCACGTACCCGAACTAATGCACGTTTAACCAACTCTTTAACTTTTCTAAAAAACAGCACAATACACTATTTTTTAAGTCACGCCGCCGACAATGCATTTAACAACTTTCGAATCGAATTACCACACCCGCGCCAAGCGCATACTTTCTTTCTCTAAGGTAAAAAATGTGAGCTAGAAGCGAGCGGTTGGGGGCTAAAACTCCGTAATTCCATCATTATTTATTCATATTACCTGCATGCATTATGTATGTATGTATATATGCTTGTAGGTATACGCCTTTTAGCGCTTGGCTTGCATAAGCTTAGCAGCTAAAGAGTATAAGATAAACGTTCCAAAACTACAAAGCAAAAAAAATAAATAAAAAATAAAAATAAAAAATACGAGCAAAAAAGCGGGGGAAAGAAAACTTAAAACATACCAAAAGGGCGACTTTTTAGCATGCAAATATAATCGCTTCTAATCGTACAAAACAAAATTTACACCTACAAAGTGCAGTGAAGTTGAGACGACTTTAAACGACTTCATACACATACGTGCATATGTAACTACAAGTACATGCTCACTCGAGGAGCTGAGTTGGGTTCAGACGGATCAAATGTACACATATAGAAAGAGAAGAAGTCGAAGAGGTAGATACTTGTGTGCATATGTGACTGCATGCAAAGGTGGTGAAGGATAAGAGTGAGGTTATGTGTAGATATACAAATATACATATGAGCGCGCATAGCATGCAAACCACCAACAGACAGCAAGGTAGACAGTGGAAATGTAGAAAAAACGACCATTAATATTAGAGCGACAGGAGTGTCCTTCCTTCATGTATGTAATGTATGTATGTATGTGTGTGTGTTCTTCTTCTTAATATATGTATAATAAAATTTATGTTTATCCATATGTATACTATATATTTCGGCACACAGGTATGAGTGCATTTGCACACATGTGTTCACAATTGGTTGTGACGGTGGTTGGTTGGCTTTAGGCACGCGACGAGGGACGTATTTTAATAGACTGGAGTACAACAGCAATTACAAGTAAATTATTATGCCACAAGCACACACACACACACCCACCAAGCCACGCACCACATACAAATATCCAAATGCATATGTGCTCCAACAACATGACTGTGAGGAAATGTGTAACGAAACGTGAACATATGTGTAAGCACATACGAGTATGAAGAAGTCAACGGTAAAACGAACTGTGTGTCTCAGTGGTGAACATACAAACATACATATATAAGGGCTCCCACTTAGCCGAGTGTGTTGTAGGAACTTTATAAAGTTCAGCTAAGTGGAAGCCCTGTCGAATACGAAGCTTTGGTAATCAATACTCAGAGACGCAAAGTGAGTCAAAAGCTTGAGTTGTAGTCCAAGTGGTAGAATCTGATTTCGATAAATGTCCAAAGTCATTTTCATCCCATACTAACGAGGAAAATCCATTATAAAACTGGACTCATATTTGTAAGTCGAGCTGAATTCAACGATTTATAGCCACCGGAGGTGGTCTGATGCCCAAAAGTAGGTTAGTTGGAGCCGTGCTTGGTATTAAAGCTTCAACAAACGTGAGTACGGACATTTCGGCGGACATTTCGACAACTCTCTCTTTATTTCCTAGGGATATATCTGCATTAAGAGCATATCAGAGCAGTCCATCGTTCTTAGAGAGCGAATTTACCGGAACACGAACCCAAATAGAAATTTTTCAATTATTTACCAGCCTTAGCTCTGAATTCAAAGACCGAAAGTATTCTTAGGTTCATTAGAAACATGCTTGCAAATGATGTTTCAAAAATCCAAAGTAGCGAGGTGTCGAAGGTCGATGTCTTTGCTCTTTCATAGAAATATCCACATCTACGGTGAGAAACCAAATGATCTCGCCGATCTTAGAGACCCCTGAGGGTTAATGGTTCAAGAATTTACCCGTGGTAAGGCATGCCTGTCGTAAAAGGTGACTAAAATCCAAGAGTTGCCGCGACAGTCGGATCTTTATACCGAAACGACCCAGATTTTTATCTGGCCAATGACTGTCGCTCCCGCAATATTCCCCGTAGCATAATTTGGGGAATTTTTCAGCGGCTACAACAACAACAACCGGATTTCACGAAAATATCCGTGGGAATCAGACCGTTTCACCGATCCCACAGACCGGATTGATCAAAACCCAGTTTGATTTGAAATTTTTCAACTTTTTATCGTTCAAATTGAGGTTAAAAAATTAGATTCTTCATAGCCCAAGCATCGAGAGGCAGCCTCAACTCCGCGGCAGTGCTTGCTAAAACTGCTAAACTAAATAATCAAAGCCCGCAAGTAGTTCCTTGGTACACTGACGTTCCGATATCCGAAGTCTATCACTTCCAAGGGAATATCCGTAACGGGAAAAAGACAAACCAAAGCACCGATTCTGCTGAACGATTTTCTGGATCCAGAGACAAAATTAAAATTTTCCGCCAAGCTCGATTTTATTTCCCATACACAAAAGCACCAGAAAGGACTTCAGCGGGGCTCCAAATCTAAAGCTCCGCCAGTTAAAGGAAAATCAAGGCTGAAAATTAGATTCGTTTGAGCCGTGGTTGGAAAGGATGCTTCAAAAATGAAAAGTACGAAATTTAGAATAGTTTAAGTCTAGCTCTCTCAAGGAAATATCGGTATTTGGAAGATGTCAGAGTAGATCGTTGCTCTTAGAGATCGATTCTACGGAAAGCCCTGCGGACTGGAGGTTCAAAAATTTAACAGAGGCTGGGACGCCTGTCGTAAGAGGTTACTAAAATCCAATAGTTTCTAAGACAGTCGGAACGACCAAATTTTTATCCGGTCAAGGGCTGTCACTCCCGCCACATTCCCCCAAAAACACTTTGTGAAATAATTTTGCGGTTACAACAACAAACCCCGGTTTTCCCGAAACTCGTAACGAAAATGAAGGTTTTCAATTTTTTATCACCTGAATCGGAATTTCCAAAAAAAAATTAAGCATTTGAATCCAACGGAACCGAAGTTCAAACATTAGGGGGTTCCAATTACTCTGCTTTCTAAGCCATAATCAGTGGGAGTGAGCTCATCTTTCTGAGCTAAAACTGAAGTTTGAGGCGAAGCTTGTATCGGACTCCTAGTTGTAATGTTGGAAGGATTTGTGGTCCGAAAACAAGATCACCAGTGATTTGCTTGGAAATGTTGCTTTAAACCTGTAAACGCCGTTATTTCGACGACCAAATTTTTTACATCGAAAGAGTATAACCGTATTTGGGAGGTAAATAGGTCAAACGAAATCGATATGGGAATTGAGGATCCGACGGAAACCCAGATAAACTCTACCTAAACCTAATCGCAGTCCTTACTTAGGGGATCTGCCGGCTGAATGGTAATCAGCTGGAATTTCGCTTGAAGGAACGAGAACAAAATTTCTCACATCTTAAAGATCCTACGATCTACATCGCCTTGCGGAGAGTTAGTCACTACAATTTATCAGACGATGAGTTTCATTGAACCGAAGTTAACAAATTTTTAGAGAATCAGAGCACGAGATAGAATCAACTGGATTAAAGTAAAGTGAAAATTATGAACTTTCGTGGAGTTACCACAGAGGACACAGTCTCAGTTAAGGTGACTCTCTTAGAACGGCTGATTTTTCCACTTTCTAGTACAGAGAGACGGAGGTGTAAAATAATTCATTAACTTCGTAACCCAAAAATGCAAAACCGTTACAACCCCACAACGAAGTAACACACTTAATGTGCAACAGTAAAGCACACACAACCAAACGCGTCAACGGCACAACGGCAAAAGGAAACCAACTAGGAAAGCGAACAACGCTGAAGAATGGTAAGTGCCTTGAGCTTGCAGGCGCAGAGGAAAAGACACAGACAGACTAGCGAGTCGGCAAGTCAGACAGCAGTGCATGAGGTAGGCAGAACAGACGACAGCCGTCGCACACGAGGGCTTTCTATGCTGACGTTGGTGCAAGCAAGCGACAAAAGTTCATATTTATGTAGCGGAGCACGAGTGGCAGCCACGAAAATGAGGTGAAATAAGCGACAAACGTCGCAAGCCAACGCAAACATCAAAGCGTAGAAGTAAAGGAGGCGTTGAGCTAGCAGCGGTGCAGCAAAGGTAGAAGAGCCAAAGTCACAGAGTCAAATCGCAGGAAGTTTCAACGGTGTAACCGTGTAACGGTGTAGACATGATGCAACAACTGTCGCTAAGAATTATAACACATATCAACAACAAATAAGCAAATATATGAGTATGAACACACACACATACACGCTTATGTGCGATAAGTGTGTATGTGTGCATGCAAATATTTCGTCGGTTCACCAGCGACACCTTCACACCCACAGCTACCTTCTTTTTTGTCGGCCAAAAACTTATAAGTCAGCGCGCACACACCTACACATATACAAACATATGTATGTATGCATGCTGAAATAAATGCATATGTGTCTGTGTCTGTGTATTTTGTTATTAAAATGAAGTCAACAAATTTATGGCCGCAGATGCAGACGAAGATTGAATATAAGCGACGCCAGGGAGTAAGCGCTGCTAGAATTGCTGTATTTGTTGTTGTTTTTGTTGTTGCTGTGCAGTGTTTTAGCGTAAATTGGAACTTTAGTTACACCAACACAGACACACAGACATACACACACCCGCGCAGACTGCCTCAATTTAAGAAAATCATTGCTATAAACCGAAAAGTTTCCTGCCTCCCCCACTCTGTGTCCTCAAATGTGCGAGGGAGAGTTTTCTTTCCACCTAAATTATTAAGTGCCACAGAGCTCTGAGTTGCTGGTTTCAGTACTCACTCCCTACCTCCTCTAAACTGGAGCTGCGGCTGGTGTTTCACTGAACTTAGGAACGCTTGCAATTGCCACAATTCGAAAAATTCGGCAGAGAAGAGATGGTATCTTGGTTGTAGGAAACGACTGTCGTGGATGAGAACTGTCTCTTTGCGGCTCAAACCAATTTATTAAGTTTTCCACATAGCGCAGTGTGCGCAATGCAAAGTTTCTCTTTTGCCGCTGTTTTTTTCTTCTTCTTCTTCTTCTTCTTCTATGTAGCCAAATTAACTTATTGCCTGTTGTGTGTCCTTTGATATTTGAATGCGTGTGAATGTGTGTGTGTATTTGAAAATCTGAAAATGAGTACTTGTGTAAAGAGAAAAAATTGTAAAATAAATTTATTTCAATTTCGAAAGTTTAATTTTACAAGTAGGGAATTATTTCGTAATGAGCGCTCTTTTGTGAGTTAAGCGGAAGATAAACAAGCTTCAAAGGCTAGAGGTGGTTTTTTTTTTTTGGTGAATAGGTGGGTAGAAATGGCTGCCGATATGTGAGCAGCGACACAATTAGGTGAAAAAAATTATGCCACGAACACTTTACACTGGCCCCACAGCTTATTTTCCACCCACTTGAACTCCCTAATGAACTTCCTTCGGTCGCTCACCGACAAAGCGACCCCAAAAATGCCGAAATCTTTAACTGCTTAGAGCAAAGCAAACACATGGTAGCAGGAAGATCGTATCTTCCTTCTCGTCTTTCCTGCAGCTCCTACATCATATGATGAACGTTTTTTGGGCCTAGTTTGCCTCGACTTGCAACAGGTAAAGTTTTACTCCTACCTTTAACAGCCTGTCTGTGAAGAAAGTCCTTTGGAAGAGTTCATCTCTTCCCTGGCAAGTTTGTCTGCCTTGCAGTTCCTTTCCATGGCTCTGTGACCAGGCACCCAAACAAGGCGTAGTTTGTGCTGTTCAGCCATCTCCTAAGGCGATCTGCGCCAGTTGAGTCCAACTCTAATACTTAATTTTCTTTCTCTCTTATCTTGTCACTCCCTCTCTCTATATCTATCTCTCTCTCTCTCTCTCTCTCTCTCTCTCTCTCTGCTTATCTCTGTGTCTATCTCTTATAGCACTTTCTCTCTCTTTGTGCTCATTATTGAGGCTTCATAACAGTTTGAGAGAATTCGAATTCTGGTATTAGTACACAGTCTAGATCTGACTTCTATTTAGAGTCTAAAAGCGAACTGAACCCCGTAAAATTATCCAAACAGATGACAACTTAACATACAGTACGGAAGAAGTACCCAGACAGCAGTAACATTTTCTTTACCCACTTAAAGCTCCTCGATTCGTCGATGTTCACCTCAAAATCAACGACAGGAGGTATATATGAATTTGTCCGCTCTCTCGCAGCCATAATTGAGGTGCATACCCAACGGTCATCGCCTCTCAACGCTTTGCAGTTCGTCTTCATAGTCGGGTATTGGAATGTCATTGACTCGGTTCGGTTCAGTTTCGCCATCTCCGGTTATTTCACTTTCAATTGCAATTACGTAAGCCAGTCGGAGAAGTGTTTTTTTCCATAAACTCATTATGCTTTGAACTACGTTCTCCAAATCACTTCATTGTTCCAAATATTTGAAATCTTCTATAAGACAAAGTAGAGTTTTCGAACATTACCCCTGTCTACCACCTTCTCAAGCTTCTCATACTCGTGCATTTCGATCTCCTTATCTTTGTTCTCTGCAAATATCTATTGCTTTTCTGTTCAGCCCTTGGTATCTATCAGATCACGATCGTATAGAGGTCGATTGCAACACTGAGAGGTGGACAGTCTGATTTCTCCACACTTGTAGTTTCACATTTTTCTTCGCATCATCAATTCTTAAGAAATTATTGAAAAAATTTTGTTTCTTTATCGAAAGCTTTAGGAAACTTGAGGTGCAGTTCCACAACTATCTTCGATCGAGTAGCTGATGTGAGTTCACTCTTCTATCCTTGTTCCATCCAGCGCGTCTCTTGGACGGTGATGATGGTAGCCTCAATTTCACCGCAGACATCAGCGAACTGAACGCAACGTCGCTTCCCAGTTAAGAGACCGGACATTTCTGATGCTTGCAAACAAATCGGTATTTCTTTCCACATTTGACGTGCTCGTCATTGAAGTTGGAGTTTGTCAACCGAAACTGCTTTAGCGAAACCAGCTGGTCTCTCAATGATGTAGCGATCCGCTTTCTTCGAGATCGACAACCGCTCGCAGCCCCATCTCTGGTGTACAAACTCTGCACTAAGACTTCAGCGAACCCCATTTAGCCTTGACCAAGGCTTCACACGGGTTTATGAACACATTCCGCCCAAGGCTTGCTCAAGTATCGCACGATGTGGGCGCTAGTGTAGGAAGTGAGCACAGGTTGCAACTGTAATGCTGCATCCAGCATACCCAGCTACTGGACTACATCCCATTACACACTAAAATAGCTCTTATGTGATGAAATTTAATTCAATAAATAAATTTCCATTTCATCATTTTAATCACTCAACATTTTCCTCCCTCTCTCTCTCTGAGTACACACTTAAAAACTTTCTAATATTTTAACACGCCGGGCTGCACTGGTGGTGGTGTCGGTGGAACAACCAACCAACCGACCAACCAATGCGTCAACTCTTAGCGCCAACAGCCAAAGGCACTTAAGCAATTCTAAATAAGGATACTCATTTCAGCTGTTGCAGCCCGCGCTGACAAAAAAAAGCCAAACTGTTGGTCTATAACTACAACAACAGCAACACACAAACTACAAAATTCTCAGTTCGCACACATCCTGCATTGCCAATGCAATCGCTAACGACATGACAATTCAACTTACGAACGCCGCTCAACGCCTTAACAACGCCTGCAGGCAAAGGGACTCTTAGCTATTTATGGTGTTGTCTAACGGACTGTCTCGACTGGCAGTCTAACGGTCTAACTGTGCGCGATTGTGAGTGAGCTATGTGTGTGTTTTGACGCTGCCGTGTGAGCCTCAGTGTCGTCTGTCTGTCAGACCGACTGTCTGTGTGGCTGCGCCTTTGCTCCGCGCATTCAACTAACTCTCCACTAACTGAACTATTCAACTTAGAGTAGTAGTAAGTAATAATCTCTGAAAGGATATGTACTAAGTTTATGGCAAAAAACATGTTGATGAACAGGCGACAAATGAGGAAAACAAAAAAGGAAGTGTAGGAAATGAGCACAGAGCACACACAAAAAATACTCTCAACGGTATTTAGTGTTGCATATTGCATGTTGAATGCACAATCTTCTATTCAGTCAACACGCTACTCAAGTTACGTACGTTAGTTGTTAGTATTGCATGAAGTGGGCTGTACGAGTATGGCTGACGGCGGGTTGCTGGTTGGCGGGCTAACCTCTTCTGCTTTGGCAAAAAGTTGCATTTATTTCTTATTCATTTCCATTGCTTGCTATTTCCATTTAAGTTTTTGTCCTTACAAAATATCTTGCATCACACGCCAACTGCTGCGCTCTTCGCCGCACGTCCTTGTCAGTGTCATTATGCAGTTGAAAGCTTGCAATATTTACAACTACAACTACAACTTCATACAATTTACAACACAATTTCCACTTTCAACTTATGCTCAAGCATTCCGTCTGCACTGTTGCAAATCTCCATGCGAAGTCGTAAATGTTGCCACATTTAATAATAATATCCTTTTTTTGCTGGTGCTTGTTCGGTGTCTTCGCAATATTTCACTCAAAAGCAAATGAATTCATAGGAGATGAGCAAATGGCTCAAGGAGTTTACCTGTGGTAATGTGTAGAGTGTGTTAAATGGCAAGTGGTAAGCGTTGTGGATGTGTCGGTGCTTCGGTTTCGACACGGAAAGGTCGGAAATTGAGGTTAAAACCTATTATGGCTACGATACTCGTCAGAGTTCGGATAAAGAGAATCTAAAAACTTCGACTCGCATTTCAATTACGGTGTATCCAACTCTGCAACTCGTTAGAAAAGGAACTATAGCATGAAATTTTCGTACTAGTGCTTCGGAATCTCGATTTCCGCTGGAAAAGATCGCAACTTTTAGTTAAATCCTCTTCGGCTTCGCTAATCCTTGGAATTCGTTCAAAGAGAGTGTAAAAACTTGAATTGTTATGTATAACCGAGTAGATGCTCCAGCGACACCTATATTGCGAGTACGAAATGTCAAAATTTGAGCTTCGGAGCTTCGATCTCAGTTCGGAAGATCAGAACTTTTGGTTGAGTTCCATTTATGGCGGCTCCAATACCCTTCAGGACTCGGTGGACGGAGAAAAGTAGAGAGATTTGGGTACATCCTACCCTCTATAATTTTGAGCGACTCACGTTAGATAAAAGTATAATCAGGAAACTGTGACGGAGGCAACAAGACTGCGGTCTCGAAATGTCGAAATTACCGCTTCAAATGCTTCAACTCGTACTAAGTTTCCAGTAGATACGTCTATTACAGTTAAATAGAGTTCTACATAAATGCGATGGCAATCTCTTCTAAACTTCGGTCTCAAAATATCTAAATTTCTGTTTGGAGAAATCAGAACTTTCGGTTAATTCCTATCTACAGAAGGGACACTCACCGGGTTTCGGAAGAAGTGAGTACAAAAGCTATTTTACTTAAATTCCGGTACCTCTGACTCTGTAAACTCCACATCGACTGTCCCTCCTTGGGCGCATTCTACGACAGGAGTACTAAGACTTTGGTCAGGAAAGGTCGAAGCGGGGAAATCAGAACTTGTATTTGATATCAATTTCCATTATAGAACTCACTAGGGTTGGGTTAAAGTGTTGGCAAAAACCGCGTCCAATACTCAGCTTCCTACTCTGTTTAATCCGCAGCGATTATAATTACTCAAGGGACTGCAAGAGCAAACTCCGATTTCAGTTAAGAGAGATCAGAGCTTTTGGCTAATTCTTACCTATGGTTCCGACCTGACAAGTTGCCTGAAAATAGTGTATAAAAGCCTCGACTTAGAGACTATAACTGATTATAGAACAGTTTATTAAAGGAACGGCAACGGACTCACTTAAAGTTTGGAGCTGAAATGTGGAAACTTGTGTAAGAAATAAAGTATAAGACGCTCGAGCTGGCTTTCCCTTTCCGAGATAGACAGGACTCTATATAATTCGTAGCGAGTACTACTTGTTACGTAGATATCTCTTGCTGCAGTGTCTCCTATAGACGAAGTCTTCTTGTCTTCGATGTCCGGCTGTCGTACTTTTTGGCAAATTTTCTACTTTAATACTTGAAAGGAAAGGAAGAAGCTATCACTCTGTCTCCGATTATAGGGAGTTCAGCTTGATATTGCTTAGTTTCGGCCGGAAGTTAGTTTGTTTTGATAGGTTCCTTTGCTTGCTGTTCATATTTATCTTCCTGTAAGCTCCCATTTGGAAGATGCCTTGCATTCATCCCTCATTAGATGGGACTCGGCACAAGAAACTGTGACCGCTTGCACTTGACATGAATACTGCTCGGATTCGAGATGTCGGAGTGTCAGAAATTTATAGTAGAAATTCTCCGACTCCGACTCCAATACTGACACAAGAGCCAAGAAACTTGCCTCTTTGGAGAACGACGACCTTCTGCTTTTGGCCGCCTTAACAAAAACATTCTCCCACCTCTGCCTTGGATTTCTAATCCCGAAAGTTTCTGTTTAATCATCTCAATTCACAGCAGCCTCCACTTAAGACAACTTCGTTACATCTCTAGTTCCACTTAAGTGCTGTGGAAAGACACAAAAAGCAAGTGGCACCTACACACGTAGTTATTGCGTTCCACTTCGCCATCTTGGCTTGACTTAGCTTGGCTTGGCGGTTGCGTGTTGGCGTTAATTTGTTCTGGGATAGCAATTCAGTTCGAGGAACTTAACTAACTATTCGCAGCTCATATTGTGGTTATGAAGTGTAAAGCTCTCGCCTACACATACACATACTCGTATGTATGTTATGCATGTGTGTGTGTGTGTGTGTTTGTGTGCTGAAAGACATATGAGCTCATACAACTAATCACACAAGCAGCCATTTGTAACTCTCTTCAACTACCATCAGAGCTTCCATGAGCATGAATTTATGCATATGTATTTATTTGCCTCGACAAATGCATACACACATCCATACGAAGGAGTACTATATGTGAGTCAATTTATGTTAAGTATGTTGCAACAAACCTCATTTCTGCTTTTTATTAGTTGAGTAAACTTATCATTTTCGCTGTTGTGGCAATGTCATCATGTAGTAAGGAGTAAATTTACATAAAACATTGCACTTGCAGGCATACATATTTTAGGGTACTGTGGTGCAAGGCTGAGAAAATGTATGTCTTTTTTTACTGTTTTATTGAATTTTTCGATTCGGAAACTTGAAAATATTTTCGAAAGTCCCAAAAATATATTTGCTGAAGTCAAGTTGATTACTTTTTCGTTAGAAAATTATACAAACTTTAAATTCGTGTTTTTGGGATCTATAACTTTTTATTTTTCCACTTTTGTCCTCACTTTTCCTTCATCAGAGTCTCCTTATACGTAGAATTTCTGATCACAGCCGTCATTATCATCTTGGTCTTAACCTGGACTTTAATTTTTTCTTATTTTAATTTTTTTTTTATTTTTTGTCTTATTCTCACCCAGTGCCTTCGTTGCCCTTTGCCTTGGTATTTGTGATATAGAAACTCTCGAATTGGACTTGGTTAAATTCTTCAGCTTCATTTTAACCTTTGTCATAATCGTGTTCTGTTTATATCTTTTTCCTAATTCTTTTCTTGCGCTCTAATTTGGCATTCGTCTTAATAATAGTTTCATTAGTCCAAGCTCTGATTGGTTTTGCGGCTTGATCTCAAATTTGGTTCTTGATTTCGTGTTGATCTTTGTCTTGATCACCTCCTAAATTGGGCTTCCAATTGTATTCCTGATTTTTGTATTATCACGGTCTTCATACTGGTCTTGATCTTGGTAAAGCTCTGACTCTTGAAGTTGGGCTCGATCTGACTCACGCAAAAAATTTTGGCAATTTTTTTAGCTGAAGTTACCGTCGGGAACTTGGTCTTGCGCTATGTTTCGAGCTTGATTTTGGTCTAAGCCTTGGTCTTGAGCACTTTCTTGGCATGGTTCTTCGCGTTCTTATTGGTTTTAAAGGGTTTTGGTCTTAATCTTGGCTTCGAATTTGATTTTGGTCTAGATCTTGATTTTGATCATTTTTTGCTTCTTCATCTTCTCCTTGGTATGCTGATTTTGTCTTTGGCCGTGGTCTTAGCCTTGCTATTTACTTCGGTGTTGGTCTCGGTTTTGATCTTGATCTTGGTTTTGTTTCTGCTTTATTAATTTTGGTTTTAGATAAGGTCTGGGTCTTCTTCTTGGCAATGTTCCTGTCCAAGATCTTGGCATTGTTCTTAGCTTCGTTCTTATTTTATTGATTTTGGTTTTAGTCAAAGTCTTAGACTTCTATCTTGGTAGTGGTCCCGTCCTAGGTCTTGTTCATTGTATTAATCTTGGTATTGAATTTCGGTGTATGCCTTGGTTTTTATCTTGTTCTTGGCCTTGTTCTTGGTTTTGTTTTTGTTTTATTGATTTTTTGTTCAAAGTCTTGGTCTTCTCCTTTTTAGTGGAACTGTTTTAGGACTTGCTCATTGCCTTAGTCTTGGTATTGGTATTGTTCTCGATATTATTTTTGGACTTGGTAAGGGTATTGATATTGATTTAAATTTTTATATGAATTTTTGTCCATGGATTTGTCACTTTGACCTTGACCTTGAGCTTATTCTAGATGTTTTGGTCTTTGTATTGGTACTCTCGTTGAAAACTTGGTTGTACCTTGGTTCTTCTCAATTATGGTACGAACTTTTACTATTATTTAAAGTACTCCCGCAAGGCTTTTATTTGACCTCAAAATCTTATCAGTCTGAGTCTTAGTTTTTATTTAGTACTTGTCTGAGTTTGATTATATTAATCTCAATAGTGATCTTGTCAGGCGGAGTTTTTTCTTTACGGATAAGACTTTGTTGCAAATTTTAATACAATTTTCAGAAATTACAGCTTTTTTTAAGTTTTTGGAACGCTCAGGAACTCATCTCTCTCCCCTCCTCTCTCTCTCTCACCTATTCTCTCTCTCTCTTTCCCCTCTATCTCTCTCTCTCCCCCCCCCCTCTCTCTTTCCCTCTCCTATGCGACATAGTATTTATGGAAGTCAGAAGTACCAAATTAAAGAAGTCGCAATCGCCGCTCTTAACCGCAGTATAAATTTTTTTGTAAAGTAAAACCAGATTAAAATCGAAAGTCCATCACAATAATCAATCAGAATATACCCGGAGCTTCGTTAGTCTGAAAACTCTAAAACTGAGATTATCAAATTAATAGTAGGCTCCCATAGATCTAAGGGAGACGACTTGTTTCTCTGCCTAATTGGTATGTATGTAATCCCTCTTCCCTAGATACCAAGGTCTTCCACTACCAGCTAAGATTTCTTTAGTAAGCCTTAAAGGCTGAATGTGACTTTTTGATAGCAGACATCTGATCATTATTGAAAAAATTCCTATTTTCCATCGCAGTGCAAATTCTCTCAAGAAGAGTTTAATTTCTAACCTTAAAATTTTCTTAGCGATGTTTTTCCTCATCTTAGACTAAACTTATTAATTATGAGAGCACACCGGCTTGAAACAATTGACTCTCTTCTACCAGATCCAATAAATTAGATTCTTTAGCCCTCCAAAAATTGTTAAAAATCCTATTTTTCTATAGAAAACCAATAAAAATGAGTAGAAAAAGAGTTAGAAATCTCGAGCTGAAAAAACTTTTTTCAATTTTTAGACATTTTTCTTCAAAAATTCTTAATATCACAAAGTATGAAAAAAACTTTAAATATATTTTTAAAATCACTGACAATTTTGTAAGCGTTTCTGATACCGTTATTGTGCTTTTAACGCTATCACACTTCACAGTTGTTGGACAGTGTTCCAAGTATTCAGTATTTTCTGACATTTTATGTGCAATTAATGTGTCTGAGTTACAAACAAACAGATTTATAAATTCATTTGAAATAGAATTCTTCTTATATATATATATATATATATATATATATATATATGCATATATATGTGTGTATGTGTATAGACAAATCTTTTTGTAGGAAAATATATGAAATTTCCTCCGTTTGTGTTCTTACAATTGCCCTAAAAATCTTTCTATTTTAAATGAAATGCCATGAAATTATTTACTTGTATCAATTTGCCACTGACAACGCGAAGCTGTTTGTTGTTGTTGTTGTTGTTGTTGTTGTTGCTGCTGTTTTAGTTCTATTGTTTTGCTCCATTTTGCAGTGTTTTGTTATCATTTTCATGTTGATTGTTGTTGTTGTTGTTATTATTATTATTGTTTTTGTTGTTATTGTTTTTATTTTTTGTTGTTGTTGTTTTTGTTCTTCTTGTTGCTGCTGCTTTTGTCTTAGTTGCAATTAAAATTTCAATTTCATTTTAGAGTTTCTCCTACCTTAACTCACCACCGCTTCACCTTGCAACAGTTTCATTGGTTTATTTATACATATGTACATATATATGTATGTATGTATATACATATTTAAGCTTATTATTTTGTGTAAGGCATTTGGTTAGCTCTGCATATTCGATTTTCTATTTATTTTATTAAATTGAAATTATGTCAGAGAGACAGTTTAATTTGGGCAATTTTATGCCAAACATTTTAATTCTATTTGTTTATTTTTTTAGAAATATAATAAATTTGAAAAGTAAATTCTTATGCAGTAAAATTGTATTTATTTTTTATTTATTTTCGCAATTTTTTTAATAGATTTTCCAAATATTTTCAGTCACAATTGCTTACGTGCAAATATCCTTAAGCTCTCTGTCAACCACTGGGTAAATAATGGCAAATATTTCCAATCATTTTCAATACAATAATTCTTTTTCTTAGCCACATTGTTGTTGCGTGCGGTGTAAAAGAATAAATTGTAAAGAAATTATTAAAACAAATATTGAATAACTAAAAGTGAGAAATACAAAGCAAAAGAAAGCAAAAGAAAAAAAACATTTAAAATTGTTTTTGTTTTTGTAGCAAACACAACGCCTAAATTTATCAATTACAACAAATAAAAAATGCATGAAAGCCAGTAGAATGATAGTGGTAAAGGCAATTAGATATTCACAATAAATTTTTAGCACAATTTTCTTGAAAATGAATGAACTTTTTTTTTTAATTTTTTTTATAATTTTTTTTATATTAATTTTGTTAGTTTTTCCCATTCTTTTTTTTTAATATTTTTAGGACAATTTTCTTGAAAAATTAAAATTTTTAACAATTTTTTTGTTTTTTAAAAAAATTTATATTTCTTATTCAGAAATTTTATTTATTTTTCATTTAGGAGAATTTTCTTGAAAATAAAATTTATAAAATTTTTAAATTTATTTTTTATCTTATAAAAAAAATTTTGTAAAAAAATTTTCACAATTTTTTTTTTATAAAACGTTTCTAACTTTTTTCTTTTTTTTCGAATTTTTCTCATTTTTCTTTTATTTTTTCCGGAAGGTTTATTTGAATTTCCTTTTCTATTTTATTTTCATTTGAAGAAGAGCTTAGCAAGTAGGTCAATGAGATGAATAGAACGATTTCCTACAATATTTAAAATTTTTCGACTCGGCAAAAGCTCCATAACAATTAAATACTAGTCCGTTTATGCATAATCAAATTTGAAAAAAACCAATTGCTTAACCACAAGTATTGAAAGTAGAAAAAATTCCGAATTTTTGCTTAAATTTTTTTTTTTTTTTTAATTTTTTTTTTTTTTTTTTTGAGAATTTTGGAAAAATAATTATTTTGGAAATCTTTTCAGAAATCTGTTCTTCAATTTGTTTATATATTTTTCATTGGAATTTTTCCGGGAATTATTTTTTTCTTTTGAATTTTCAAAAGATTTTTTTAAAACTTTTTTCGAAAATTAGTTTTGAATTTCTTATTTATTTTTTCTTAATTTTTTTCTTCTCTTGTTTTCTAGCGAATTGGAAGCTTCATATCTGTTAAATACTAGTCCGTTTACGCTTATTCGAAAAGAGAGGGCCAATTGTGTAACTATAACATATTTTTAGGAGAAAAAAATTTTAAGATTTTTTTAAATATATTCTTATGCTTTTTTAATGATTTTTTCGGAAGAATTTAAATATTTTCTTATTTGTTTTGAATTCTTTGTCTTAAATTTATACGAAATCGAAGAAAAGACATATTCCAAAAGTTTGGCGAGTAGTCAAATGAACTGTCTGACTACGAATCGGCTACATACTAGTTAAATACTACTTCATTTACGCATTCTTACTCAGCCTCAAAACATGAATCCCATGACTGCCAATAACTAAGCACTCGGCTAACGAGAGAGCATTTCAGTTTGCTCACAATTAACACAAATACACCAATGGCGAACTGGTATAATTTGGTCATTATTATACTAGTATTGAACTAGATTTCTCTTCATACTATTCGTGGTCCTCACTGCAAGAATAATAGTGAGATCATTTAGAGGAAAAGGTGGAACAAGTATGAGTATAGTACTTCAGAAGAGAGACACCAACGTGCAGATCCGATCAAAGAGAAGGAACTAGGTTGGTCCACAGACAATCGAACAATTCACAACAGGGAGAGTAGTACTGACATTATGTTCATCCAGGGAGATCAAAGAGAAGAAGGTAATGGAAGTAAATAGCTTTAAGAAGGAGCAAGGATTGTCATGCATATACTCTTAGGCATATATTTTCATTTCCGAAAATGCTTCATCAGGAATAACTATGAATTATAAATAAAAAGAGGGTGATTTCTCTCTACGATCTGCCTACTTGAATCATTACAGAGACAGTCCACCAAAAGAGATCCAGGAGTAAACTGAAGCCAACTGATGATAAGCAAAGAGAAGACATTGAGAACCAGCATAATCATTAGGTATTATAAGAGCGATATCACAGAAGAGAGTGAGTGTGTAAATATAGCAGAACACTTAAAACAATTTAGTGGCACCCTAATACATAAATGCAATTACCTAAAATATCCCTCGATCATAAGTAATGACTCTGTTTTACAACTTTTAATTAATTGCCTATGCTCTCATGAAAATTTCCAACGAAAAATTATCCCATCTCTTATCTCCTTTTTTGTTTTGTTCATGCATTAACTTTCCAAAGCTTATATTTCATATTAAAAATATATCTGTATAAAGGCATGCATATGTAAGGTAATATACCACATCAATTTTCTAATACCTTCCTACAAGAGCATTCAATTAATTTTTGATGTATTAACCCAGTGGTAAGTAGAGGGTCATTCAACTTTATTACGAAAATTCACGTTCTGTAAAGAATGTGTTTCGCGCGCTTCGCTCAACCTATGGTCAACATAATTGCCCACTGAGCATAATATTTGCAACACCATCAGCCATCTTGAGTCCCAACATTCATTATTGGATAACATTCGACCGAATAGACCACTCTCCAGCATGCAGTGCAGAAAATATAGCGGCCGTAGCTGAGAGTGTACACGAAGACCGTGGAGAGTCGATTTGACGCAACTCGGACTGACGCATGGAACGACTTGTCGAATTTTACGTCGAGATCTTAAATTGAAAGCGTACAAAATACAGCTTGTGCAAGAATTGAAGCCGCTCGACCTTCCCAAGCGACATCGCTTCGCTCTATGGGCTCTTGAATAATTCCAAGAAGGTCCGACGCTTTTGAGGCAAATTTTATTCAGCGATGAGACCCATTTCTGGCTCAATGGGTATGTAAACAAGCACAATTACCGCATTTGGGACGAAGAGCAACCTGAAGAGATTCAAGAGCTGGCATTTTATTCAGAAAAAGCAACGGTTTGGTGTGGTTTATGGGCCGGTGGAATCATCAGTCCATATTTCTTCAAAAATGATGCCGGTGAGAACGTAACCGTCAATGGCAACCATTATCGCACCATGATAATCGACTATTTGATGTCAGAAATTGAAGCTCGTGATCTTCGCAACATTTTGTTTCATTCTTTCAACAAGACGGCGCTACTTCCCACACATCACCTCAATCAATGGATTTATTGAGAGAACACTTCGGTGAGCAGTAATTTCACGTTTTGGGCCGGTGGATTGGCTACCAAGTTCATGTGATATCACACAGTTATACTTTTTCCTGTAGGGATATGTAAAGTCTTAAGTTTATGCGGGTAATGCCACTTCGATTCAGAACTTGAAGCAAAACATTTCACGTGTCATTCATTCGCCAGTTACCAGTCGAAATGCTCAATCGAGTCATCAAAAATTGGACTCAACGAATGAACCATCTGAGACGTAGCCGCGGCCATCATTTGAAATAAGTAAACATCAAAAAATAAATGCCAAATAATGTTCTCTTCCGAATGATAATATACATTTCCCAATATAGTTGAATTTTCTGTGTTTTTTTTCTTTCTTTAAAAAAGTAACGAACCTCGAAATGGATTACCCGCTATCTAGCCAGAAATATCTAACCTTTCGCAGACAAATTTTCAGCAGAAACACACCTGAATTCATATTGCTGCCCTACACATCAAGTTTAGGTCTGTTGGAACCTAGTGAGAACACTTTCCTCAATGTTTTCAACATTCAATTCTAAAAAATACTAACCTTTTTGCATTACATTAGGTTTAGTGTGCAGCTAGTTGCTTTTAGCAGTGCCAAAAAAATTTATTTTTATACGATGTATCAAAAAATGCTTCAGCATGCAAAATAAATTACAACTAGCCCACTAAACATTACTTTTGCACTAGTTGTTAAGTACTCAATTTTGTAAAGTAAAATCCATATTTCTACACTACTCAGCTTAGCTAAAAATAATTTTAAGCATCTATGCATGCGCCACCACCACTTCAACCGAACATTATTGGCACACAACTTTGATTTCTCATTTGCCAAAAAAAGTATTCGAAACTTTTACACAATATTTCCACTCGAAACTAGCAAAAATGCATTGTAACAATTTCCGAAAAGTTTCCTGCTAAACATGAGTATGAGTATGCACTGGCTCTTTGGAACATTTTCACCAACAAGCAAAAGCAAGCAAAATAAACATTTAAAAAAATAACAAAAACAAGAAATTAATATAAGTATAACATTAGAGAGAAGAGTGAAGAGAGTGAAGAGAGTGAAGAAGGAACAAAGTATTAAATTCGAACCAAACGATTGCAGCCAAAGGCTAGAAAACAGCAGCTGCTGGTTGCCGGTTGATTTTACTACAAAGCATCAAACTCAACTCAACTTAACTGAACTTTCGCATAACAACAACAACAACAACAACAACAAGATAAATGCAAAAACTCTACTCAAGCGAACTCAAGTCAAGTCAAAATATTTTAATAGGAAAGTATTAAGAGTAAGTAGCAGAAGACTTACGGACCTACGTCTAACTAGCACTCTGTATGTGTATGTGTGTGTGTGTGCGTGTGTATGTGTGCATATTTGCCACAGCATACCACGCCAGCAATCGATCACATTTGCGAAAGTTAATGAAGTCGAAGGAGCTCCACAACTAACCAATAACCAATCGGCTTGAAGTAACCAAAGCGCAATAACAACAACAGCAGTAGCAGCAGCAACAGCAACAACAACGAGAGTCATAAATATAAGGAAAAATTTATGAAAAATAAAAATGATGAAAAGCCAAGGAGCAAATTTATTGCATTCAAGTGACCCAACCTCTCTCTCTTTCTCTCTCTCTCTCACACCCATTAACCACATTCCTTCAACAGCTCTCCAGCAGCTCGCCAGTAGCCTGTCCCATCACACCTCACCTCTCCAGCAAATGACAAACCAAACGCACAATTCTTTCATCCATCCATCCATCCATCCATCCATAGCATATGACAACCGAGATGCTTGATATATTGAGGAATTTGATGCTCTTGTTTTGGCTTGCCGAAGCGTGCTAGCGGCGTTGGAGAGTAGTGTGTTTTTGAGGTCACCCCCAAAATATGCGAAATATTCAACTTAAGTAATTGACTAACGAAGACTGCGGTAGCAGCACCAGCAGCATCTGCAGCACCAGTAACGAGCTCAATAACAAAGCAATACCAAAAAAAATAATAAAAATCGAACAGAAGTTGGAGAAAAGTAAGACTAACTGACTTGGGGAAACAAAGCAGTAAATTTTGAATAGCATAAAGGCAGGGAGGGGGAGAAAAATCACTTCTACTTCGCCCACGCCACTTCACAATATGGCTGAGTGTTGTATCTGCCTTACGGACTGTAGCCTCTACAATAAATGACCCCAACTCTCCAACTTCGGTATCCACTTCCATACGACTTACTATCATAAAGCAGAGAGTCTGAAAATGCGTTTCCAACCTCGATGCCAGAGATCCTAGGTAATTTTTTAACGAAGGTATGACCTTCAGACCCCAAACTCTCTAACTTCGGTACCCACTTCTATACGGCTTACTATCATAAAGCAGAAAATTCGTTTCCAACATCGATACCAGAGAGCCGAGGTAGCTTTGTAACAAATGTCTGACCTTTCTTCCAAAATAACAAATCTCCAAAGGATCCTAGACAAAAGAAGCCAAACTCGATTTCGAAATCAAAGTATCACCTGAGGTTTGCAACAGAAATGAAAAATCGGTTTCAAGAGAATAGCGCTCCCGATTAATTAGGAACCTCCCACTTGGCATCCACAAAAATAAAAGATTTAATAACTTCAGTTTCGACTTTAGATCCAAAAATCCCAGCGAACTGTGTAATGATTAAGCTGTTCTCGGTAGGAAATATGTAAAGTTTCAGTCGTTTTAGAACCACGACTGGAAGAGTGCGAACTTTTGCTGCAGTTTCGACTAAAACGCCATAAAAGCTTGGAAACTTACTAACCAATAGATGACCTCAATATGAAAATGTAGGTATTTTCGGTCGGTTTTGTATCTCCGACTTGAGTCGCGGAGAAAAAAAGTTAAGAAATGCACCTGTGACCCAAGTAACCGACGGGCTTTCGATTTAGTTTCGATGTCAACTCCACGAAAACTGGTGGAGCAAAAACATGACTTGTGAGAATATAGAGCTTTTTTTCAATTTTAGATCTCCGACTTGGTCTCCGGAAACTGTAAAAATTGTAGCTCCGACCCAAGTAACGGACGAACTTTCGATTCAGTTTCGATGGCAACTCCACGAGAACTGATGAACTCTGCAGCAAAAGTATGAGAAAAGACGAACTTACAATCAAAAGGTGAGCAAATATTTGTATCGGTAAATTATGGAATTACCGAATCAGTTTCGACTTCAATTCCACAAAGCAACGTCAACTTTGAAGCAGAAAATTACCTCGTCATTGAAAGTATAGGAGCTTTTGGTCGGAGATCAAGACTGGGGCTCTGTAGATAACACCTAAAATAACCTGGTCATTGAAATTAAAGGAACTTTTGGTCGGAGATCAAGACTGGGGCTCCGTAGATAACACGAAAAAAAACCTGGTCATTGAAAGTATAGGAACTTTTGGTCGGAGATCAAGACTAGGGCTCTGTAGATAACACGAAAAATAACCTGGTCATTGAAATTAAAGGAACTTTTGGGCGGAGATCAAGACTGGGGCCCCGTAGATAACACGAAAAATAACCTGGTCATTGAAAGTATAGGAACTTTTGGTCGGAGATCAAGACTAGGGCTCCGTAGATAACACGAAAAATAACCTGGTCATTGAAAGTATAGGAACTTTTGGTCGAGTATCTAACTGGGGTTCCGTAGATAACGCGTTGAAATCTACAGCTCCATCCTTTATAAGAGAATACCGGTAACTTTGGATTCAGTTTCGACTCCACCTCAGATGACTGAAAAAGTCAGCATTTTTCGATCAATTTTAGATTTATGACTTGAGCTCCGCAGAAAACGAGTTCAGAACTGCAACGCTGTCCCAAATAAAGGGATGGTTAGCCGAAGCTTTGACCGAAGCTTCTACCTTTCGGGCTCATCAAATAACGTCCGATTCCAAAAAACTCATCCCCTTTCATTAGAATCCTTATGAAAATCAACCATTCTGGACAAAAACTTCGTTTAATACTTTGCTCCGGCTCCGGTAAAGCCGCACCTCTAATCGCCGAGCGCTGACTTAGTTTCCGAGAGCGTGTGGCTCTTAATTACTCTGGCTCCGTCTCTAACGATCCCCGCTTAAGCTGAGTGCTGCTTCTTGAGTATGGACTCTGGTTTTCAATTTCGACCGAATCCTTTCTACCTCCGTCTCATCTCTGCTACAAATGCTGCTACAGTGCTCACAAGTTAAATACGATTTTTAGTTGAACATAAAGCCTTTTACGCTTGCCACCGCAAGCATGAAAATAGAGTTTTTAACACAGAAAAAAAAGCGTTTGCATTGGAATTTTGCTTATGAACTGTTGGCAGTATGAATAAGCAAATAAACACATCCACATACACATACACACTCCTACATTCATTCAACAATCCACTCACACATACATACATACATCATTTAAATAGAGCATGCAACCACTTGGCAGCAAAACCTCAGTCATGCCACACTCACTCTATCTATTCCATCCAACAAAACGGCCAATCAGAGCGCATAGATAGTTGGTCAAACCTAAGATGGGCAGAAGGCGAGAGAACGAGATGAGCAAAAAAAAAAGTCAAACAAACGACCGGACAGAAGTTGGTCACCCAGTTGACTACTTGGCCGAGACGAGCTGATGTACGGACAGTAGCGGGTCGTTGTGACGCATGTACAGGCAAGTATGGGCGTCTAGATGGTGGTCAGCTGTTGGCATTGGACAACAACCGGCAGCAATTTGCCAACATTTACTTAAAATTTGACGCCTGTAACAAATTTCCCTGCTACATTAGTTCATATGAATGTGGATGTGTGTGTGTTTGAGAGGCCAAATTGGATGGTTTACACTATGTGACCCTGTGAGGAGTTTGGAGCTAAACTAAAAGCAGCTTCAACCAGCAAATACTGCATGCTTCAGTGAGCTCGTGAGAGTTAGATTAGAATACCGCCAGCTGGGGATGCTACACTATCAGCCGCAGACTCTCTCTAAGTTTATTTCGATGAAACTGATTTGGGTGGCGGATCGTAGAGGGATCATTGCTAACTGCGAAGCTGATGAGTTTACAAGAAACGATGATAAACCTTAAGTCGATATGACCGTGCAGGAGGCGAGAGTGTACACTGGCTGCTCGTGGTCTCCTCATGGAAAGCTGGATAACACGTTCGTCTGCCAAACCCTGGACACACACGACGATGTGCACGAAAGCAAGAAATCTACGACCTGGGTTGAATCGCTGAAGATCGAAGCACCTTCTAGCACGCTCTTGGTAGAAGCTCGTGTAGGTTACTACTCGGATGTTGAAGAACTGTTGACATTACCACGGTTAAGACATAAAATTGTTCAAGTGGGACCTGGTACTTTGTCAATCTAACTCTAATACCAATTTTATAGTTGGTTTTTAAAAGTTTTTGGAAGGATTGCTCTCGGCAGCCACATTGAGAAGTATTATGACTTGGATCTGCAGGTCCTGATACTGGCATAGCTGGCATCGGACACAAAGCAAATGGTTCGCGCGAGAAGAAAAGAAGAGAACGAAGTTAGATCTTTAGTTTTTGAAAGAAGATCTTAGAAGAATGGCTCTCGACTGACTGATATAGAGAACGTTCGGGAAGTATTATGATCTGGATTCGAAGAAGCAGGTACTAATCTTACCCAACTGTAAGAGAAGATGCAATCCCCTGGACTCGGACTCACAGAAACAGGCTCGCCGCGCAAGTAGAAAGAATTTAAAAGTTGGTTTTGAAGCAAGTCTTTGGAGGAACAGTCTCTACGATGTGATATTGAGAAGTATTATGAGCCAGATCCGCAGCTCACCGTACTGGAACACCTACCTAAAATCTTATATAAATAAATCTAGAGCTCTTAGCTGGAGTAAAGACGAGGATGAACTTAACTATGTAGAAGACTGAGTTTTTGCAAAAGCAACTTGAAAGAAGTTACTTACGGCAGCTTGATATTGAGATTTCCTAAAGTGCTACCTCCGAAGTCTGATAAAGTGTGTGGTAATCTGATTTGAAAAACTATCGAGAAGCATTCTGAAGCGGAGATGCAGAGGATGAGTGGTATTTTGGTTCCCAGCAGGATGTGATGACTAGACCAGAGTGCGTACAAATGGCGCGTCTCAGAATACCATCGAGCGGAAAGGATAACGCCCGACAACATTGTAAGCCACATGCTGCAATCGAGGTTGGTATGGGATAAAATGAAGGAGTGGGTTGCTATAGCGCTCAAAGAGCTGAGGATAAAGGAACGGCAGCGGAGAGGCATAAGACCGGATGAATAACATAACACTGCAGTGAGTATGTGAAGAGGCATTCTGGCCCAGCTTGGACCTGCGAAGTAATGCTTAATCGGCTGTCCCGTAGGTCCAAATATAAGCTATAGCAGACGGAGTGGGGTTTAGTACGTAGGCGTACTGCTTCGCAAGACCGGTACAGCTAGAAAATGCTGTCTGGTCGTGGTCCCGAATGAAGTGTACCTTTAGCGGACAGTATGAATCGTGCATGCTGCCAGTGGCGGTATCTTTGGAAGATTCCCCCTTCGGAAACAAAACAAAAAAAAAAACAAAAAAAAAACCATCGAGCTTTAAAGTTAATTCGTACAATTTCCTTCAAACCTCTCGCCTGGAGCTCTCCATACACAGGCCGCTGTAGAAACATAACCTCAACACTAGAGCAATGCAAATGCATTTTATATGCTTACTTTGCTTATCAGTTAAACAAATCCAGTCATCATTATAAATACAAACATCCTCAAGAACCAGAAGGTCCACTACAACTTGCCTTCCCCTTTCAAAACCGATGAGCTCCGCTTGGTATTGCAGATATGATAAAGAGCCATAGAAAAACATATATCAAACTTAAGCTGCCAACCACACACACACATCCGCATACATTGTGAGTCTCTCTGCATTGTGCTTGGTGTTTGGGCAACATTCCAATGGAACACACATACACACACACACACACACAGAGCTCCACATTTACAACATAACTGCTTACATAGTTGAAAGGCTCGGAGGCTCGGAGGCTCGTAGTCACCAACCAGCCAGCTGTTGGTGTGTGCATAGTTAGGACAGCATACAGGTGTTTTGCGTGCGCTCAAACGTCTCACCTGAGGTACATAATTAATTTTCAGGATTTATTGGGCACACAAACCCGCAGCCAGTGAATAGTAGACATGAATTGTAGCAGCAGCTGTTGCAACATAACTAAGATTTTCGGATGGGGAGGTAACACGGGTATGTGGTTGGGTTAGGTGACCTTAAGATGGCTGGAAAGGGAATTGGACAATATTAGAGCAGAGCACTGGGGCCAGTTCGCAGTACGCAGCCAGCAGCAGTGTGAAGCTATCATAAATGTATGTATTCAAATGTGCTCATAGTAAGTAAGTAATTGAGTAAGTGAGTTGGTAGTAGGTAAGTGTGTGTGTGTGTGCTAATGTGAGAGTGTGTGCGAGAGGAGGCCAAGTGTTAGGCGGTTAGTTACTCATTTATTAATATCTGTATATATGTATGTGTGTATATGTGGATTTGTCTTACAAACTGACCAAGCATTTAACTGCGCCAATATGTAATGAGGTCGAGAGGCATAGACACGGCCTCAAAGCAAAACACTCGCTGCAGTACACACACACACACACATTCACACAAACAGTCGACGAGAGTTGCCAACAACGTCCACTCTTCATCGTCGTGCAAAACTATATACACACTCCCCGAGCCGATACGCCGCACACTTCATCTTCATCTTGATTTGCATGCTTTGGTTTACTGCTGCCGTTTGCTGCCTACTGCTGCCGCTTCATTCGTCTAATAGAGTCCTTGAAATTTATGTATGAGCAATGTAGTTTTACTGCCAACGCAGAATACTTGTACTCTTATGAGCTATTCAGCTGTTGTTGGTTCACTTACAAATATACTTGTATAATGAAGTGCGTACAGGGTGATGGAAAACCTAAGTAATGAGAGAAGAGAAGATAACTAGGTCTCAGAGAGATGCCAAAAAGCCCACTCCTAGGGAGAGCTGAGTTACAAAGTTTGGTCTCAAAAACCCAACTCTATGGTCACGTTGCTAGGACGTTTTTAGAAGGAGAAAAAGATTTTCTATAAGAGCCGAATCCTGAGGATTAAAGCTCTCATATCCAAAATCTAACTCCACATCCGCACATTTGGAAGTCTGGGGTTTCGTCTGCCGACAGCGAGCGAACAGAATACATTTTAGTGGAGCAAGAAGATTTACTTGAAGATTCAGATCCAGAAGATTCAAGCTCTTGTCCCCAAAATATAACTCTACATCCACACTTTTGGAAATCTGGGGTTTCGTCTGCTGACAGCGAGCGAATGGAATGCATTTTAGAGAGGCAGAAATATTTACTTGAAGATTCAGATCCAGAAGATTCAAGCTCTTATCCCCAAAATCTAACTCCACGTCCTCACACTTGGAAGTCTAGGGTCTCGTCTGCCGACAGCGTGCGAACAGGATGCATTTTAAGGAGGAGAAAATATCTACTCCAAGATCCAGATCAGGAGAACTACATCTTCCATCTTCAAACTCCTCAACAACATTCTTTGGAGTCTGAAATTTGCTCGGTTGACGATCTGACTCTAGACGTTTTTATTTGCAGCCGCACACACCGAGCTCCGTCCCACTTTCCTCTCTTTCACTCAGTAAGTTGTGGTAAGGTCATGCTACGCGCACTGATCTTCACTTAATCGATGTCCATTACTTTGCTATTGCGGGCACTACATCTCATCTTTCTGTGCCCTAAGAGCTGCACAGTTGGGGCTTCTATTTCGAAGCCCATTACGAAGTAGGCACTTCAAGTCCTCACAGTAGACTCTCTCTAACATAAAGCGCCAAGGTTTTAGTCATACAAACTCCGAAAAACTCTCTTAGAACTGCATTTGACTGTTGCGCCAGCTAAAGATTCTCGTCCGTATTCGCCCATACCTTTCCAGTAGTGGAGGGAGAACTTCGTTTTCGCCATCCATAAATCCTGAAGTGTGTTTCTGAAGTTTGGTCTATAATTCTATAGTCCTGCCTACCAAAACTTGGGAAAAAACTATTGAAACGTTTCTAGAATCATATTTCATTTCAAACACTGACTTTCTGGAAAGGGCTCTTTCGTACCTCTAGCGACACGATCTTCGAATAAAGAGATTATTCGAAACAGACCGAGTGGTCGAAGAAAGGGTAAATCCCGTCGCTTGGAAGCAACAGTTTTTATTCATTTTCCCCACCTTTTCCCTTGAATTTCCTCTGACTTGGATAATATTAAAAGTATGAAGTCGAGAATGAGACCAAAATAATTCAAACCAAAAAGCGAGGAAGTCCTCAAACCCTCCAACCTCTCGAGTTCCTGACCCCAGCTCTTTCTACCTGGCAAAACATACATTTTTTAAGTAACCCTTCAATCTTCAATCTACTCCAACTAATATGCGTCTTCAAGTGGCAACATCATTTTGCCAGCCCAAGCATAGCGTCATGAGCTTTTCCTTACCGCATACGCGCTGAAAACTTGCACCGGCACTCTAAGCAGGGTTTGATAGCAGTAAAATGTGATGTAAATGCGTGTTGCCTACATTTAGGCGCAACGGCATTTGTGCTATTCTCAAATTTTGATTTATGATACATAATTTTTTTTTTCTTTCTACACCACAAACTAATTGAAAATCGCTTAGAAGCTCAAGCAGCTTTAGGGCCTTTAACTTCCAATTAAACGGCACTCAACTGCAATGCAGCAGTGCAGACATGACTTGGCTTCATCATCATTATAATCCGCTTAAGATAGTTTAGGTGGTAGTTTTGCTGATTTTATGGAGTATTATTTATAAGACGCTTAGCGCTGTGCTTAAAGCTCTTTGCTATTCATGCTATTTTGCTTAAGTTGGCTAGGATTTCGTACTACTACTACTGCTGATACACTTTCTGTGCCCACCACCCACTTCTCACTCCATTTTCGCCTGCATGAAGTTGCTCAATTGTTACTTCACAATCTCAGCTCTGATTGTAATAATTTTGCCCAAAATTGAGTAAATTATGCGCCTAAAAGTATGCTTGCTTTAAAATTTCTCTTTCACTTTGCCCTGCAATTCTCATTTAGCTTAAGCTATAATTTGTTGTCACATAATTCCAGCGGAAAATTTTGCAGAAACAAATTTTCATTTCACGAATGCGAGAGGCAAAATCTATTTATTTTACTTGCTAATCATTCACAGCGTTGTGCGCGCCTAAGGGTATGCCAAGTCATTGAGTTTAAATTTTCTTATTTTTCCACATGATTTTTTCATCACCTTTGTTACGTACGCACACGCGTAAGCTAAGTTGTGCCAAACTTCATGGCTAATATGTTTGTTTATGCATAAATACACGCATTTGTATGCTTATGCGCCTAAAATTATGTTGCAAAAAATGTTAACGAAAATAAAGTTTACTCTTATCCGCAATTGTAATATTTGTTTTGCGCCCTTTTTCTTCTTCTTTGCTATGGATATGTTTTTATTTCAGTGCGTGAGTTGTTGTAGAAGGTAGAGGAAGTTTGTTGACATGCCGGTTCTTTGGAAAATTCGAATGTATTGCAGAGAAATATAGACTTATGAATTTCAAAGTGCACGGCACGATTTTAATACATTTTTTCTACATAATTTATATTTTTTTGGAAGTTAATGCCCATTTATCCTTCTGTTCATATTTCCTTACGTCTTCGGTGTTAAAATAAAACTCTCCAAAAGTGTAGACTTTTTATTTTTACATATTTCTGTTATTTTCTTAATTAATCAGCCGCATTAAAAACAAAACACTTCCAAAAAATCTCTCCAAAAGTGGAGACTTTTTAGAAAATTACTTTTAAGTATGAAATATGTAGGTAAAATTATTAAATTAATTATTAAAAAATTTTTATATTTTATTTTACCATAATTTCAACGTTAAAAGTTGGCTTCAGTGCGAGCTCTTGTTTAGTTATTACAACTTATTAATATTTTTTAACTGCAATACTTAGAAATCTCCACTTATTATATTATTGTATACTACCGTCCTAAGAAACTTTTGGTATGCAAGAAGAGTAATACAGATAAAATATATATAATCTTTGGCATAAAACAAAGAGGAACACAATGAAATTACTCCAAGGCTTAGAGTTGCGGCCACTTGCGGTCAGATCCTCCGCCTAGCCTTTCAAGCAACAGAGAGAATTTTATACAAATCTAAATTAAGAGAGGGGAGACCTTTTTATTTTCCAAAATTTCTATAGTTACACTCCCTGGTATAGAAAAATCAGCCCTCAAAAAACTCTTTAAAATTAGAGACTTTTTATTTTCGTATATTTCAGTTATTGAATATATTAAACTGTCCAGAAAATGGAAAAAACGCTTTCAAAAAATATTTCCAAAAATATAGGCATTTTAGTTTCGAATACTTCGGTTATTTCAGTTTCTGTCGAAAAAAGAAGAAATCACTTTGAAAAAATCTCTCCATAAGTGGAGACTTTTCATTTTAGTATTTCAAATGTCAAACTGTCTGAAAAAGCAAAAAGGTATTTTCATAAAATCAAAAGTAAAACTGTCTGAAATAGCAAAAAAACACTTTCAAAAAATCTCTCCATAAGTGGAGACTTTTCATTTTAGTTATTTCAAATGTAAAACTGCCTGAAAAGGCAAAAAAATCATTTTCAAAAAATCTCTCCAAAAGTGGAGACTTTTCTGCAAACATGCACATTAGGTAAGATCGATGCTGATAACCCTTTTTTATAAAATTTTAAAATTTTCCATGCTTTAATGTGAAAAAAATATATCTCTCAAAGGTATAAAGAGCAGCTACAGCTCGCGCGCGTCTCAACTTTGATCTGGCTTACTTTTACTTCCTTATTTCACTCACTTTTTTATTTCTTTTAGCATTTGTTTTTCTTACTCATTACCGTTATGTTTTGTTTTTTTCTTATTTCATTTGTACTTTCGTTAAACTTTAGCTTGTTACTCGTTTGTTTTACTTTGTTGGCTTTTTTCTTTCTTCGATTTTTTGTTGTTGTTTTATGTTCACTTTTGACGTTGGAAATCAATAAGACGAGAAATTGGTTTTTCTGTTGTTACACGCGTGCCTGCGGCGCCATTCATTTATCACTTTTTGGCGCGCGTGCTTTGGTTGGTTTATGGCGTATTTGCGAGTGGGTGAGCGAGGACGGATAGGCGCCTAAAAGTATGCAGCAGCAGCAGAAGGAGCAGGCAGTTGGTACTGCCGCTTTACTCTCGCATGAATAGTAGTAATATCTATTCTGCACAATATATATTTTAAATGCTTTTCCAACTGTTGTTAAGCCGTTTTATGGCAAAATAATGTTGCATGCATTTAGGCGCGTAACATACGTACTTTACATGCGCGCATTTGTTTGTTTGACACACTTCCACGGTTGATTTTTGGTTCTTTATGTATTTTTTGGCTATTTTACTCAGAATTTTGTGCGATCATAAATTTTTATTTCATTTTACGCTTATCGCACGCAAAGAAACAACAACAAAAAAACCAGAAAAATAGTAATTTGTTGTCAGTGATGATTGGTTTTATAGGCACTTGAACGTCTTGTAACGCCTAAAAATACCTATAAAATACACATTAAATCGTGCAAAGCAGGCACTCATAATGAAATATGCAAGTGTGTGTGAGGGAGTGCTCGTATTTATGTGTGAGCAACTCAGCACCTGAGTTTGTTTGGCTTTAATCAGAATTCTTGCTTTCATTTTGTTTGAACATTGTTGTGCGCCCTCTAGCGCGTAACTCTCTGCACGCACTTTCCGTTGCTCATGCTCTTTCCAAATCTGCCTCTCTCACACTCTTCCTTCCTCGCTAATATTAAAGCATTAAATAATAAGCAGCTTTCATCAGGTCTTCTCTCTCTCTTTCACGCTCACCTCCTTACCTGCCCGTGCCTCCATCGCACTCTGCCTCACACTCATTTCCTATTCACCACTTACTTATCTTAATTCAATCGCCTGCCTTGTTTTGCTTTCCACTTGTCTCGTATTGTAAACACATGAAGTTATTTGCATAATTTTCGGATGAGACCACATTTGTCATCCGATTAATTTAATTATTATGCCTAAAGATAAGACACAGGCAAATATTTGACATATGCAAGTGCATATGGATGTATATGAATATGTAATTCTTCCCATAATATGCACTGCATAAATATATGTTTTTTTGTGCACAAGCCCTATGGGAATTATAAGAATGTATTTATAAATAATAGCCCAAAAGTATGCAAAGACATTTGAAAATTCTTAAAATTGTCTGTCTCATGCTTATATAAATAATGTTTTTCTTGCTGAAGCAAGAACTCGACACTGTAAGAAGAAAATATCTGTTTGCAGTTCTCTGAAATTTGGCATAAAGTGCATCACTTCTCTACAAAAGGTTCTACACTTCACTAAGTGAAGACACAAACCTTGGAAAATGCTTCTTAGATCAAAGACCTGCTACGATCTGTTCATTTGTCGTCTCTCTCTCTCTCCCTTCCACAATCGAACACGGTTATTACCTCTAAATAATCAACAGCATAGTTTCCTCTGTCTCATGTTTTTAGTGAGAGACTCTCCAAAATCCACTCTAAGTAGAACACTTCGCCACAGAAAATCCTGCTGCCCTCGAGGTATCGATTGAAACTTTATAAGGCACCAAAACACTGTTCTTTCTACCGAAGAGAATAGAAAAGGAAGTTGTTCCTTGGTAATTATCATTAATTAGTGAGAGAATCGCAAAGTCGATTTAAAGTATAAAAGTTCCTCTCAGAAAACACGTCTGCCCTCGAGGCTTCGATTGAAAATTTATGAGTCACTAAAATACTGTTTTTTCTGCCTAAGATTATGGAACCTTCAATTTAAAATAATCTGCGTTGGAACCTTCGTCTGTTCTGGGAACCTTGAGACCTTTAAATCTTTTATCATTCGCTTAAGTGCCTGCTGAGCTGATGCTACACCCAGCTGTTCAAGCATCTGAAGTAGCGATCGTCAGGTCGCAAGCTCTTCAGTTCTTCAGCGATTAGCGATTAGTGATTCTTCAGTGACCCTAACGAACTTTGATCACATCACTGGTGCTCTTGTGACCAATACAATACTTCTTTGCACTTTTGAAAATCAATTTTCTCTACTAGCTTTGTACTTGTAAAGCATGCCCTGAATGGTGAAAGTTAAAGTGAGCCCTTCTCTTCATGTACGTTATGAGATACAATGATTTTCGAGCGAGGAGCAGTTCTGCTTTAAGGAGTCCTGCTTTTAAATATTTTCTGAGTTGCAGATCTGGTACAAGGACTTTGGTTTGAGAACTTGTACACAAAATGTCTCACATTGAGTTGATAGCTTGAAGAAAAGTGAGGCAGAGATAATCACCACCCAGCTTGGCCGGATAAAATCCGCGTCAGCTCCGGTACATAGAACCGGCTGTCGCGAGAGTTGGATGTCATGTATTTAAGGCGACGATAATGAAAATATATCTACTTTATTGACGTATCTGGAGGAGAGGTGAGCGAATAGAAGTGATTAAAATTAAAAAAAGAGCGCAGCTGACAGTGTTTGGTGTCTCTCTTCACCTCGCCGCATGACTGCTGGTTGATCTTTTCATTTCTCCGCCTCTAGACGTACTCAATGGAGCATACCAATCAAATTAGTGAGCCGCCTTGAGAACTGTAATGGAACACCCGACCGAGAGAGACATCTATTCTCCCAGTTGAGGAGCATAAAGGAATGCCTTGCAGATAGTAATTGCTAGGGTGCAACCGTTGGGATCACTACAGATAGCTGCTTGAAACAGAGCGGCCTTTGAAGCACATCAGGAACAAATTGCAAGACTATACGGTATCCACCGATACTCATTCCACACCTTCTTTAACTCTCTTTCCGTACATGGCTTTATTAGAACCGGACCACCATCTATGGCAGACGAGTCGCTCGAGCTGCCAGTTGTAGCTGCAGTAATCTTGGCGCAACCAAGTTCCGGTGCCGGTAGTAGATTAAGCTTCGATCTATCCTACCTTTATCCCGATATACCTAACTATATACGTCAAGCATGCGATGAGTCTCCTTACGAAGCTAATCACATCTTAACATTTTTCCTTAAACCAACTCAGTCTTTGGTTCGAGACCAGCGAAAAAGCTTCTTTTTTTTGGCCGAACATTTTATGTACTCGATGACCTAGAAGCGGAGTTGGCGAATCGCTATGACAACAAGAAGCAACTAATTTAGGAATTTTTACTGAGGCTTGCCAGCAGTGAATCTATCAACTTCTTGAACAGCTTTTGTGGAAGCTAAAGCTTTTACTCAGAGCACGTTACACTCATAGGATAGACCGAGTGAGACAGAGAAAGAGAGATAGGGAGAGAGATCAAGTTAGGTTGTTTCGCTCTTGAAGTACTCTTCATCTCAGCGGCAGAGTAGAGTTTCTACTAAAGTTAAGACTAAGAGCTGAAGTGCTCCTAAAGTACATATGTACTTCTAAACGGATTGACTATACACAGTGTATAGCGCTGCTGACAGAGGGAAGGGACAAGTGAGAAAAAAAAGTAAAAACCAGAGAAGGAAAGTAGATAGGTTAGTTTAGAATAGATTAGGCCTAAGTGATTTCTGGCCATCAAGTCACGTAGGAAACCAAACGGACACTTTGTGAGACAATTGAGGATCCCTAAATGCACCATCTGCTAATCAAACTAAAATGTGTAGTTAGCAAAACAGCGTCATCGACGTATCTTTTTATCCTAAGCTTCGTTTTGATAACGAGACGGATTCCAAGATGTGGACTTTTTCAAAGAAAGTATCTCAAGGTTATAGGAGGCTACTTCCTCTTATCTACAACCACAGCAGAAGCCGTTTGATGGCGCGCCCAACCCTCTCTGCGTGCCTGGTACAACCTGTTAGAAGTTGGCTCGTAAGAAAACCCTTCACGGTGGATATTTGCTTTTTGTTTAGCGGGCTAAGCTCTCATGAGCTGCTTTTATTCCCTGTCGGCCACGTCATCCTAGTCACTTGGCAATAATTCAGACCTTTTTTATCTAAAATTAGCAGCTACGGTGAATGCCTCTGTTATAATGAGCTTGCAAGTGGAGAGTGACATGCTTGGAAACTAGTGAAAAAGAAGCGAAGAAAAATATACGAAAAATAACAGAAAAAACTTTCTATATATTTTCCTACTGGGTTTCTTTCTCTCTCTCTCTATCTCTCTCCCTGTCTCTCTCTCTCTCTCTCCCTCGCTTATCAGAGCTCTCAACTCAACTGCGCTCAATTTGCAACCAACATTCCAATTCAATCAAAACTTGTTTGACATAACTTTCAAATACATTATAATTGAAGTGATTTTGCGTTTTTGCCAAAAAAAACTAATATGATTTATGGCATATCGCCGGAATTTTGCACAAAACTAATGCAAAACTACTTATGCGCACAACAATACACAAGTACTTTACCAGCCAATTAATGCTAAGCAACGAGAGTAAATAACAAATCTATGAGAGTAACGAGGGAAAGAGACATAGGGCGGTAGAGAGTGTGGTAGAGAGGAGAAGGAAATAAATAATAATTTCAAATTTATCAGCACACAAGTTAACAGTATATATTTTTTTTTGGCAAAATATGCATATTTTTTACACAGAATTTTACACAGAATTTGAAAATGCATCTGCATATGCATGTGTGCGTGTGTATTTTGATATGCTCATTATTTGCATTAAACTCAGCGACCGCTCGACAGCACTCTCACTATGTTGTTAGCACACATTATTTACTCAACCAAAATTTTGTTGCTGTTGATCCATCCACTAATCAGTACGAAAATAATTTTAATATTTTATTGCAAAAACCAGTTGAAAATTAAACAAGATTAGCGCGGTGAGTGTATGCCACACGCGCTGAGTATTTAACAGCATTGTGGTTTAATGCGATTTAGTGGTGGTGTATGCATTTAGGCGCCGCGCCAAAGAGCAGTGTGTGCATGTGTGTGCTTGTGTGAAATTGCGCGCGGGAATACATAGTAAAAACAGGGGGGGAGAAAACCAAAATTAAATAAAACAAAAAATCGCAAATAGAAAATAAACCACATTTTTGCTATTTATTCAGCCGTGCAGTGGTAGTGAGTGGTAGTGGGTAAAAGAGAGTGAGCGCAAAAGCGCAAAAAAGCACGAATTTGCACTAATAACTGCCACGGGCGATATGCAGCGCAAGCAAACACACAAACATATCGCATATCGTATTCAAAATTAGTATTTTTTTTGCTTTTGCTTTATTGTGTTTTAAATTTCCATACATTATCCATTTCAGCATCAGTTTGCATCTGATTACGGTTCATTATTAGTTAGGCGCTCATTAGGCGCGAGACATTTTCAACGCGCACACACACACCACACATGCATATGTACATATGTTATGTACATGCAAACTACAATAAATAGCAAATTTTGTATGCAAAAAATTATTATTTTCCAAATGATTGGAGGTTTTCGTAGCGCATAGTACATGTTTATTTATTGAAAATTTAAATGTTTAATTAAAAACTATTGAATAATTTATTGTTGCTAATTTTATACCATTTTATTTAATTCTAATTTATTTTATTTTATTTATTTTTTATTCAATTTTATTTTTTTATTTTATTTATTATACTCGTATAATAAGGCTTTAATATGGAAAATTTGTGAAATTTATCGAAAAATTGCGAACTTCTACACTTCACTCCACTCTTATTGACCTTTTCGACCTCTAATATTTATTTATTTGTATATATTTTGGCGCTCAAATGTTTGCAATTAAAATTTTTTATAAATTATTTTTCAAATATTATCTACTCTATTAGGTTACACACTCTCTTTATGGCACCTAAAAGTAGGCAAAAAATTTATGAATGATTTGTGTGTAACATAATTTAATTGTAGCATACTTTTAGGCAGATATATTTCACTTTCATTGCCTCAATTCTCAACTGGTTTGATTATTATTATTAATTAGTTCACGTTATGCTGTTCTAGCGCACCCAGACCTGCTGGCTCGTTATGAAATCTATGGGGGGTCTGCGAAATGTGATTATTCTCATCTTTCTGCATATCCAAATCATTCAAAGTAAGTTTGTTAATGCATGCTGAAAAAAAAGTACCGCAAGACTGTCGAAGTAAACCGCCGAACCGAGGAAACGATGAGGCACTGATTGCTGTGGCAGCAGTAGCAGAGATACTGCTGTGACAGAAGTTATTAGAGAAGTAGCTCTCCATACTACCCATTTAGAAGGAGTAAAGACTTAGTTCTGCTGTCTTTAATCAAGCACCAAATATGTCTGGTTGCACTGCATAGCCCATCTGCTATGGACCTTACTGATGTAGACCGATCTTAAGAGTTACCCTGCCGTGGAAAGAGGTATGCTCATGTCGTTTGCAGAGTTTACTGCTGTATAGACTGTTCCACTTCAAACTAGCTCGTCAGTCTCGCAGTTTCTTGGAATATCTATATAGCCGGGGACCGCAGTTTCGCATACAGTCGAGAGTTCACTTAAAAAGTCTTTGCACTTTTGATGTGTGGTGTTTTATACAGACTGATCGACTAATTAGAGTGATTTCTATGCCTTTGAGGAAGAGCGGTTTGAAAGCAACATTTTGATAAAGAGTATCGATTCGGTCTTTGAAAGGCATTTGGGAGTAGAGCACTTAGAACTTGAAGCTACCTTATAGCCGCCCGTCCCCTACCCAGCTAGTCGCCGTTACTGCCGGAGCAGTAGCCGGCAGGCTCAGTTCGAATACAGCCGGATGCCTCGGAATGGTAAGTTCGACATCCTCCGCGTCTAAAACCTTACTTCATCCCACCCTGTCACAAATTATTTTAATGATGGGCAGGCTCGAAGCTAGTCAGGTTGCTGCAAATAAGGCTGCACCATAGAAAAACGGCAGTTACTGCACTGCTGCTCCAAATATCATCTCGCAAGCATTAATTGGCAAGTAGTGCTAGAAATGGCAAGCCATAGGGCTCCATTCTTGCAAGCTCAAACCTCAATATCTTAATTTTTCGCTAATAGATGGACACAACTTCAGACTATCGTCAATATGTCAAGAGTACGAAAAGCCAATTCCGACTGCGCTCGAAGTAGGGCTTGTACAGAACGTTAAGATATCGCGAATATACACCACGAAGGATGGGGAAGCACAGAAAACAAAAAACCAACATTTGAAACAAATAATCGGAAAGAGGCTTTAGATCTCACCCTGGCCGTAGAGACGCTGAGACGCCGATGAAAAGCTCTAGAGTCCTAAGATATTAATTCCTCTAGCTTAAGTACCGCCAAAACAAGCGATCATTAAAGAATTGGAGGATCTGGTGAGCCGGTTCACTAGTGCTGGTTCAAAGGCTCTAGACTTCCTAGGGAGGTTGTATGAAGAAACCATCACGGTGGGACCAAGATCTTCAATATTTTAGGAAACTCTGTAGAATAGCCTTTACCAAAACTTCCTTTCAAAAGCAGCTCTGGAACTAAGATCACCATTCACTAAGGTCCTAAAAAATGCAGAGAAACTCTAAAACACTAAAACCATTTATCTTGCTGCTAATCGACAGTTGTAATCAACACAATTCCAGAATGGCACAAATACTTCGTGGAAATTTACAAACACCTACAACTTTTAACAACTCGATGACTCGATTTTTTTTATTATCATAATTTTTTGCTATTTTTCTATTTATTTATTTTTTTCTTTTCTTTTTTGCTTATTTTTAGTTTTTTATTTTTAAATTATTTTTTCCCCCTTTTTTTATTTTTTTATTCCATATTTTTCTTTTTTTCTAGTATTTATTTTTATTTTATTTTTTGTATATTTTTTGTATTCTTTTATATTTTTTCTCATTTTTACCCCTGTTATATGCACACACAACCCTTTTCTGTGCCGCATGAGCATAAATAATTATTATCTTGTCTTGCCATTTATATCAACGGATATCTCAAAGAGGCAATCACACTGATTGCCTGCCGTTCTCACACTCTCTCTCTCTCTCTCTCTGATGCTCTTTTACTTCCTGCTACGCCGGTAGATCTACTTAACAACAACTGAATGGAGCCAGTCTACACACCTGCTACGTGGTGGAGCTGGCGACTAGTAAGCCAAAGAAAATTTTTATCTCGAAAAGCTGTGCAGTTATATATTTTTCCACATATTTACGTGTGTGTGTGCTAGTGTGTGTTTGCTAGTGTGTGTGCCAAATGTTAGCAAATCGGTAAGAAAAACAAAATGTAAATCCATTCAATCGACTTTGTTTACACTCAAATTCTCAACAAACGTATGCACAGACACACACACACTCAAACTTAGTAGCAACAACAACAAGAAGAAGAACAACAACAAGAGCAACAAAAAGAAAGTCTTAACTTTCCTTTGTTTTTGAATTTTTGTATTTTTTTTTTTTTGTATTTTTCCCTCTTCATTTAGCATCAACATTGACGCTCGCTTCACACTCAGCTCCCAAATGTATGCAACACTTTTTGCTTAAAAATGTAATAAATCTGTCAAATGCATGACCTGCAGTGAACTTCAATGTTGACACACATTAAATGAACTTCAAAAAGCTAAAGTCCTTGTGTTGTTGTGTTGTTTTCGGTTTTTTTTTTTTGTTTTTTTGCCTTAACCCCTTGATAAAACCTCCACCTCGCTCTTCGACTGCCGCTCTCTACTATCACACGCTCTTCGTCAGCTGTCCAAGTAAAGCTTTGTTTGAGAAATATTTTCTAGTTAAATAAAGTTGTTTTGCATAGCTTACGCACCTCATGTTGGCGCCGAGAAACTGCGTGTCTTTTCTGTCTGTGTTTGTGTGTGTGCGCGTGTTGGTGCCATAGCAGCATCGAAAACCCCCAAAACAACACACATTATGTAGATTTAAATTTTTTGATTTATGCATTTTGTAATTTTTTCTAATCAGAAATTCAGAAAACTTTGACAGCCAAGTCGGCGCACAGGGGAGCAGAGTTGGTAGAGGCAGAGCTGAGTGTGTAGCACTCCTACGCAAAAGTCTTAATGAAAAAAGTGGCAAACAAATGAGAGTAGAAAGACAAACAATGAGCAAATAAAGCATACATACATACGCTCTACTATATATACATGAATATATATATATATATATATATATGTACACATAAATATATGCAGTGTGTACCTATTTCTATGAACAACAGCTGTACAGTGGAAGGCGTTGCGTATTTGTGTGAACAATTTGATAAATTCCTTGCTTGTGTGAGGGGGTACGGGAATGTGTTTGTGTAGACTAAATCACTAAATATAAACTTACCCAGTCAGCACTGCGTGGAGAGCTTCGGAGCTACGGATAACTCCCATGTAAAAATCCCCACAGCTGAACTGAATTCAAGAGAGACCTCACCTGACTGCAAGTTTTTGGTGAGCTTATCATTTTGGACGTAGAATCAACTGTTTATAACAACATCTCAAAGGAGAAGCATAGTTTCCGGTGCGCTGGGCTCCCAGTGAGCTCGAACTTCCGTGTAAACATGGATTTTCCGTTAAGTTTCTTTTGGAACCTCCACAATATGGATTTGAGTGGACTAGATATGAAATTTTTGGCTGTTTTCCAGCGCGCTTCGGAGAGTAATAGTCCAAAGCATGATTTCGGATGATTTCGGAGCTCTGGGTTCCCAGTAAGCTCAAACTTCCGTGTAAGCATGGATTTTTCGTTAAGTTTCTTTCGGAGCAATCTCCAAAAATGGATTCGAGTTGACTAGATATGAAATTTTGGGCTGTTTTCCAGCGTGCTTCGCAGTTGGGCAGGTCGATCTCATGTTGAAATTTTTCGAAAGTTTGGAAAAATTGCTTCTGAAATCCTTCAAATCAAACAAGGAAGAGATTATGGAAGATAAATCTCAATGCAGAATTTCAATGCACTTCGAAGCTGGTACTAAAAAGGAACCTGGATTGTTCACTCAAGACGTAACACTTTTTGTGCCCAAGACGTATGGATCAAATGGAACTATCAAACCAAAACCTCGTTACGCAAATTTCCAATCGGTTTCTGGTTTCCGAAGTCCTTTGAAGTTTGCTAGGAAGATCTCTAAGCGAAATTTTGCAGGATACTTCAATGGGAGCATGAAATGCTCACTTAGGAAATAGCGAGCCTCGGAGATATAAAGAAAAGAGCAAGACTTCTAAAAGAAGATCTCGAGATGAAAGTTTACGGAGATTTACCGGCGCTCCGCTTCCAAGCCCATTTAAACATAAAAAAAAACTATCGTGGCAATACCGCAATGCAGGTTTTCCGTGTCGCTACTCAGGTGCGACTCCCATAGCAACTCCTCAACTGTTTTTCCAGTATGAAACATTTGGGAGACTTAGAAATATGAAAGCAAAGAACTCCCAAAGAAAGATATTGAGATGAAAAAATACCCGAAAATTTGCTTCCAGAGTACTCCAAATCGAACATGAAAAGAGACTCTAACAGTAATACCCCAAAGCAGAGTTTTCAGAGCGTCTCTAAACTGAAGCTCCCACAACAAGATACAATTTTCTCGAAGATGAAATATTTTGTAAGCCATCAAAGGAAGACCTCTTCATGGAAGTTTTTGGAGTACTCTAAATGGCGTTTCAAGACCTTCAGGGACTCTCATAGCAACATCTACAGTTTTCTCAGGAGGAAAGAACTTGAGAGTCTCGAAAATGTGGAAAGAAAACAACCATCAAAGGAAGGCCTCTTGATAGAGTACTCGAAATCGCACTTTGAATGTGGGTCTCTCTCTGTAACTTCAACTAGTTTTCCAAGTTTTTGAGATCTCAATTATACGTAATAAAAAGAGCTACCAAAGAAAGATGTCGAGGAGAGGGATTTCGGAGAGCCAGAAAAGTTGCTCCAAACAAAATAGACTCACTCAGAGCTACGGATCGCTTCGAAAGTGGGACTCCCACAGAAATTTTTTTCCAAGTTTTGAGATCTTAATGACAGAGATAGAAAAAGATAGATCTCGAAATGAGAGTTTACGGAGCTCCAGTAAATTTGCTTTCTGAGCAGTGCAAACCATGCAAGAGAAGAGACTCTCTAGACAGAGGGTTCGAAATACCTCGATGCTGGAGATTCCACAGCAAATCCAACCTCATTTCTCTGTTGGAACTGTCACAGGGATTCAAAGAGCTGCAAAAACTTTCAGAAAATATGCCTCTAAAGCACCCCAAGTCAAATAAGGAAAAAGGCCCTAAAGGTTATATTACAGGGATGCTGGCGAGGAAAGAGCTTCGAAAAAGCAGCTCCGAAGGAAAGACTACCGCCCACCTTGGGCTTCAAATTTTCGGAGTGCCAGAAGAATTGCTTCTACTAACTGCCCCTCTCGTATCTTGAAACAACATTTTATTTAGGGAGTGCTTCGAATGCGGGGAGAATATAAAATCTGATAACGATGTCTCAAATGTGCGTTTGTAGACTTTTCGTTGTAGCAAAATCTTAAGAAAATCCTAGGACTAGCTGCATGTTAATAATATCCTAGGTCTGACTGCATTGAGCGGCTGATCTCGAAAGATATTGTAGGCTTAACCCAAAGCCAAAATGATCATCTTGTACTGAGAGTGACGAGGAATTTAGCGCTGAGCAATGATTTCTGACTCCTCGCGGAGAGCTCAGTTTTCGGGGATTACCATAAGGAGCCTGCGGAAATGTCGAGAAGACTCAATAAATATTTAATCATTGGATTTTGGAAAGCACTCTTTTTCACCGAAGAAGCTGAACTTTTAGAGTCAGCTCGTAGGGTTAACTCAAAACGAGCTCACCTTCACGCACTCCGCGGGTTGATTGGGTTATCCTGTGTGACGCCTGCAAGTCTGTAAATCTGTTCCACTGGGACGATTTTTTCCATTTATAAATCAAAAAAAAAAAGAAGTATATATGCATACATATATACATATACGCATATAACATAAGCGTAGGGAAAACAAAAGCGAAAGCAATGATGGCAACTCTGGTGCCAGCTGTGAGCTGTGCATTGTAGCCTTTAATCTGCTGCTTGAATCCAAAGGAGCCAAGGTGAAGACACACACACAGCGAGAGGGAGAGAGAGGAGAGAAGTAGAGATGGCAGTAGTAGAAGAAGAAGAATACACATGAAAACAATGCCATTGGGAACACACATACATATATACATATGAACACACACACACACATGTGTGTGTGTGCATAGCCAAATACACATCAGATAAGCTTCACTATGCATATTCATTGCAAATAACAAAGTGCATGGCAACAACAACAACAACAACTCCAAGCAGGCAAAAATAATAGCCCAAAACTCGTAGCAATAACAATAACAAAGCAAAATCACATTTACAACTATAACAACAACAAGAAGAGCTGAGCGTTCGGGAAAACAAATATGCATTCTATTGCATGCAAATAGTGAAGCTGACAAGAAAATTGCTTTGTCTTCAAGTCTATACCCGCAGCTTCTTCACCCCCTTGTGCATCTTGCATTCGTTCTTGTTTTTCCTGCCCTTGTTCTTATCTTAAATATGTTCGATATTTGAAAGATGAAGATTTTCCCAAACAAAGGGGCAAATAAACACTTTGTGCAAAGTGCATACAAGCTAAATGGAAATTGATGTTTAACACATACATACATACATACATACTCGTATAAGGGTGTCAGCACAAAGTGCATGTTGGTGTGTAAGGGAGAGTGCGAGAGACAGAGAATGAAGGAGTGTAAGACCAGTTACAAAGCTAAAGTAATTGATAAGATTTTAATTGCAAATTGATGAAATATTTGCGCAAAATATGAGTGTAAAATTTGATGATTAGAAATTTTGCACACAACAACAACAACAACAACAAATTTAATCTTTAATTAAAATATAGAGTTAATATTGCAGTAATCGTAACACACTAGGAGAGTAAGTGCCTCTCATCATCTACTTAAGCTGATGCTCGAGAGGAGGCTACTCACTATGTCAATAACTCAAGAGGTGTTGGGGAAGCTCTTACAGCGAAGATTTCCTCATTTCAGTTAAGTTGAGATTCAACAGTAAAGGTTTTTTCAGTTTTTTCGAAAGTACAGCGCTGTATTTTGACATCTGTCAAGCTGAACTGTTAAACCAAACATGTTTTGTTCTAGTTAAACGTCAGGCATTTATGAAAATGAATCGCCTTACAACCGCCCAACGCATTAAAATTGTTGAAATCTATCACAAAAATGGTGATTCAAAGGCGGTCATGTTTCGTGCTTTAAGAGGAGATTGTGGTGCAAATGATCGTTGAATCTACTCAAGTAATTGCTAAAATTTTAAAGAAATTTGTGGAGGCTGGATCGCTTACCGATATCGTAAGGCCAGTGCATCCTCGTTTTGCTCGTTCCACCTCAAATATCGCAGCTGTAAGTGAAACTGTAGCTGAAGGCCCGAATATATCTATTTTTTTACGTTCTCAAAAGTTGGGGCTGTCTAACGGCACATTATGGCGTATATTGCACTTGGACTTACACCTACAACTATTCCATTTCCAGGAGCGTTATTTTTTAAAGAAAAAAACAGAAAATTCATATCTAATGCGGAGAATTTATTATCATTCGAAAGAACATTCTTTGGCATTTCTTTTCTGAAGATTACTTCTTTCAAATATTGGCCGCTGCTACGTCTCAGATGGTCCATCAGTTAAGTCCAATTTTCGATGATTCGTTTGAGCATTTCGACTGGTAACTGGCGAATGACATGCGTGATGTTTTGCTCCAAGGCCTGAATCGAAGCGAGATTGTCCGCATAGACTTCAGACTTTAGACTTTACATATCCCCCACAGGAAAAAGTCTAACGGTGTGATATTACACGATCTTGGTGGCCAATCGACCGGCCCAAAACTTGAAATTATCTGCTCAACGAAGTGTTCTCTCAATAAATCCATTGATTGATGCGATGTATGGAAAGTGGCGCAGTGGCTGAAATCGAATGTCGAGGAGATCACGAGCTTCAATTTCAGGCAGTGTACATACCCATTGAGCCAGAAATTGGCCTCATGGGATCTTCTTGGAACTTTTCAAGAGCCCATAGAGAGAAGCGCTGTCACCTGGGAAGGTCAAGCGGCTTCAGTTATTGCACAAGCTGTACTTTGTATACTTTCAATTTAAGATCTTGACGTCTAGTGCTCTAACTAGTTCCAAACGTCAGTCCGAGTTGCTGCGAACGTCGCCGAAACGACTCTCCACAGTCTTCGTGTACACTCTCAGCTACGACCCCGCTATATTTTCTTCACTACGTGCTGGACGTGGTCCATTTGGTCGAATATTATCCAATAATGAATGATGGGTCTCAAGATGGGTGATGGTGTTGCGATTAGTACGTTCAGTAGGCCGATTATATTGACCATAAGTTTAGCGAAGTGCGCGAAACACATTCCTTACAGAACGTGAATTTCCGTAAGGAAGTTGAATGATTTGTAAACGTTGTTCAGGCGTAAGTCTTTCCATGTTGAAATGCCAAACAATACTGAACAAAAATAACAAGACAACTTGACACGATACACGAGTAATCTGTCAAAAAAAGGTTATTAAAAAAAGTACCTCTACTGAGATCATCCTTTATATAAAATCCAGCTCATACAGCAACTGAATTCAGAAGAGGGAGCAGTGGACCGCGATTTTTCCAACACAATTTTTTCCAACGACGAGACGTATTTCTCACTCGGTAGATACGTAAATAAGCAAAATTTTCATATTTGGCTAATCTCTCGCCTGGGCGATGTCATTTGGCCACTGAGATCGTACGATTGGACACCGTTGGACTTTATTTTGTGGCGCTACGCGAAAGACTGTGTTAATGCGAATAAACCTCTAACCTCTTGAGCACTTGAAACCCAATATTCGTCAAGTTGTTGCTGAAATACCGCCAAATATGGACCAAGAAGTGGTCGTAAACTACCTCAAACGGATCAAATTTTGATCAAATTCACGAGGCGGTCATTTGAATGACGTAGTGTTTCACATTCCATAATGTCAAGGCTCAAACTTTCTATTAGAAAAGGAGTTTCATGAAAAAAAATTATTTTAAATTCATATTTTTACGCTTACTTTGGAAACCGCAAAATGGATAACCCTGCATATCAAAAAAACGAAAGCAAAAGGAACCTCAGTACTATCGTGCAGAACACGGAAGAAAATGGAGTCCGCCTGCTTCAATAGTTATGGTTCCACGACGTAATGACTTGCACTATACTGTACTGGAGCAGTAATCTGTGCTTACCGTTTCTAAAAGTATGTAAAGCTCAGCATCTTTCACGAAATCGAATCATTATAGGTTATTCTACAATTTTTTCCAATTTATTCCTTGACTTTTAGGGTCTGTTAGCTATAAAAAACACACTGATTACCCACTCTTTCCTAGATTAAATCTGTGTACAGATCCCTAATCCCGCAAAATAAACCGCTTGAAGTATTGGCTTTATGAAAAGCTCTCCGAAATCTTTTCAGCCTTTCGACTTACTCCGGTAAGCCCCCATCAATCATGTGGTCATTTTAACTTCACTCAACTGCCACTTGAAGGAAATTTTTCCAAAAAAAAAACCTCTAGTGCCCCCTGCCACACCACTGAATGCTTTAAACAAATGACTCAAACACTTTGAAATATTAAATTGTTTTCTGTCTCTCTCTCTCTCTCTCTCTCTTCATTTCTCTCTGCTAACACAAAGCCTAAACAATCTCAAAATCCACTTAACAAATCCCTCAGATTGCTTATGCTAACTTTATCCTTAACTAAAATAGAATTTCAAAGAAATAGAATTGGAATACATTTATATAACGAGCAGGATGACAAGCGGACGACTGTAGCACTGTAGAACTGAGGAGGTAAAAGAGTGAGGGTGTGCGGTGGAGAAGGAGTAAATAAGTTACATAGTTTCAGCAAACGAGTAGGAGAATGTTTTTACTATTTTTTTTTTCTATTTTTCTAATTTTTTTTCTTCTTTTTCACCAATATTCGTTTAAGGAAATCTTATGCAAATATTCATGATGCCCCAACAGAGTGTTTGCGTGCCTGCGTGCTTGCGTGCCAAAGAGCTGTTTCCTCTCTACTACTCTATGAATGAAAATGTTTGCATTGAAGTGTGTAAGAATCCTGTGTGTGTGTGTGTGTGTATCAAAGTATGCTGCCTTTAGCCAAGCCATAGCGTCACTAGTTCACTTGATTGAATTTCTTAAAGACATGGGAAAAAAACCAAACAGTACACAAACACAAACAACAAGGAAAAAAACAAACAAATATATGAGACAGGCTTGCATGAGTGTGTGAGGGTGTGTGTGTGTGAGAAATATAAAGCTGCCTGCAAATATATGATGGTAAGTATGTAAATAAAAGCAGCATTCAGTTTGCCAGTTTGCATATGTGCGTGCGCACTCACACACATCAACATGCATACATATGCCATATATGGATAGCAGGAGGCTTGAGTAGAGATGAGCATTGATATGTTATAGATAGACATATTCGTACTGTGAGTATTACCGTTGAGTTTCAGCTTGTGCTTGTGAGCCGCACAGTCTGTCTAGCAGCTTGGGCGCAGTAATATAGTCAATATCGAATATGAGTTCTCTGTACCCAATAAACATTTTGAATGGAGCTCTCTCTAGTTGAGTGCAAGTTGAGCATTATTTTCGTTTGGAAAATAATATAATTTTCAATTTTTCAATAAAATTCTGACTTTCGAAAATTATGTAAATTTTCAATATCATTTTTAAGTTATAAAAAAATAAATACAAAATAATAATTCAATTCAATTGAAAAAAATAAAAGTATAATAATCAATTCAAAACTAGATAATTTTCAATTTGAATATGTAATGCACAACTTTAAAAATTTTAATTATCAGCTTGAATTCAATGGAGTTGTAATTGTTGTGCGAAAATAAATTTCTCTTGATTCTCAACACTATCTCAACTGTATCTCAACTGTAACTCAACTGTATCTCAACTTGCTGAGAGTGGATACGTATACGCATTTTTGCTCTATTACCAAATTTCTCAAGCTTCAAAGCTTGAAATTTTTTTTTTTTTTACAAGTTAAAGCGTACAAAAATTAAGCTGGTTACGTTAGTCCTTAAACCGAACCCCTAAAATTTCTGTTTGTTTGAATGGTAAGAAAATTAGAGAACGGTGTTTGATATCGACTTAAGAACGATTGGAGAAATATCTTGAACATTTGAAAAAATCTCTATTTCTTTAATTAGCTAGAAAACGAAAAAAAAACTGCTTTTTGACAACTTGAGAACGACTGAAGAAATACCATAGAATTACAAAAATCTCAGAAGGAAGGCGATTTATATGTTTGTACGATCACTCTATATAGTAAAAAAAATCGTTTAATTGAATTGACTGAGAACTGTAGCATGATGCTTAATACAATTTCAGAATGTTTAAAGAAATGTCTTTCTTCTGAAGAAAGGCGCTTGATATCAACCTGAGAACAATCGGAGAACAACTTTGAGCATTTTAAAAGAAATTCGGTTTTTTTAATTCTTACAAAAGTTGTGAACGTTTTTTGCAAAAAAAAAAAAATGTTTTCTACTCTTGAGTTCTTAAAAAATTGAAGAACATTACTTTATTAGAATTTGAGAACGATTGTGGAAAAACTTGGAAATTTTTCAAACATTTCTGTTTACGATTATTATTATTATTTTTTTTCCTTTTAGAACGATTGGATGAATAGTTCAAAATTTAAAAAAAATCTCCATTTTATAGAATATTTTAAAGGAATGAAGAGCTCATTGCTTAATGAAAACTTGAAAACTAAAAATCTGATCACATTTTTATAAGATTGGAGAGCAGTGGGACAAATATGTTTGATATTAACTTATCATTATAAGTTTTTTATAAATTTTGAAAGTTGGAAAACAATTGAAAGAATGACTTTGAACTGATATATGAAACTCTCTTTCTTCTTAAAAAAAAATTTGAACAATTGGAAAAATTGATGACAATTTGATAACTATAATGTTCTCAACATACTTAAAACGTTAGAGAACGATTGGATGAGTTAATTTAATATCATCTTAAAAGCCGTACCTTTTTTTAAATTTTAAAAAGAGTTAAATATAAAGTTCTGAACATAGTTGAAACGTTCTAGAACGATTGGATGAGTTTGTTTAGTTCAAAATAAAAGTTCCCAACATATTTCAAACGTTTGACAACGATTGGATAAGTTTGTTTAGTATCATTTTAAGAGCTGTATTTTTTCTAAAATTTTAAAAATGGTTTAAAATAAAGTTTCGAACATACTTGAAACGTTCTATAACGTTTGGATTAGTTTGTTTAGTATAATTTTAATTACCAAGCATTTTTAAGCTTCAAAAAGGGCGTTGAAAAAAATTAAAATTAATATTTTAAATATCAATTTGAGAACTATATGTTTTTCAAACTTTTCTAAGCACTTGAGAATGGTTAATTAACAACTTTATAGCACTAAATTTCTTATAATTATATTACTATTAATTTATTTATACATGATTAGAGAATGATTGAAAAATAATATTTGTTATCAACATGAAAAACATAAGTTTCTCAAACAGTTTTGAAAGATCAGAGAAAGATTGGAGACACATATTGTGTTTAGTCCAACTTTTTAACTATAAAATTCTCAGGAAGTATATTTTTTAATAAATTTTGAAAAGTTTCGAAAACATTTTGTAAAATAAATGCTTGAGAAGCGATTTGAGAAACCTAAATTTTTTCGAATATATACATATATAAATATATATATATATATATATATATTATTTTTTTTAAATATGTAACATATATTATGTATGTATGTATTTCTAACTATATGCTGCATACGTATCGCTGTCAATACTCCTCTGAGGCTTTCAAGGCGACAAGTGAAACTGCCATGCAGCTGTTGGTAAAGAAATAAAAATATATAGATGTCATGAACTATGTACATACAAATACATTTTATATGTATATAATTTAAAGAGCAGGGCCCTTGTGCTCTTATATAATATATATTTATACTTGTATATATATATATATGCGTATTCATGCATTTAACTGCCTCTGTGCGGCGCGCATATCTGCACTTTTATCAATTCCATCAGCTTATCTGCTTACCAAGTCGTAAGTGAAAGTATCGCATCAAATTTAAGAATATCTATATACACGCTCAAAAAGGCACAAATGTGTGTATATGTATTTGTATGAATGTACTTTGCATATTTTTTTTTTATTTTCTTCTTTTTTTTGCGTTTTGAGCCTGTGATAACGTCAGCTGTTGGCGGAATAGCAAACGGCGTCGATTTCATAGATAGCAATACACGCATACACACATGCACATGTATATATATGTATATATATGTACGTAGATTTGGCTGAATGCGCAAACAATTTTCTGATTTGTTATTTTTTCCCCTCCCGTTTTTTTTTTGCTACGCTAAAAGGGAGAGATTTCAAAATAAACAAACAAGCAAGCAATGTGCTCCCTTCGTATGTACATGTACATGTATGTGTGTATGCGTGAGTGCGTGCGTGTGCAAACGAAATTGCAATGAGCAGCCAAGAAGCGTGCATATCAATGAATATCTGAAGGGCTTTTTTTCCTTCTATTTGGCTCCCCTTCAGCAACAACGCCAATTACACACACCTACAAACAGCATTATTAATACATACACACATATGTATGTACATACTCACACGCATACGCATAGAAATGATAATGAACCAATTTTTCCAAAACACACACTCTCACTTGGATGAATATTTCTCGCACGTTTGCAGGGCTTTGCTGTGCGCTGCTGCAACATTCTGACAACGGACAGCAACTGACTAACTGACACATTGTCTGATTGACTGAAGGGCTGACTATGTAACTGAGTAGTTGTTCTTGTTGCAGTTATTACAGCATTTTACTGTGTAGAAAAAAATATTTTTTCTCTCCTACATATGTGTGCGTAAAACTGCTCGCTCTAAGTGCTACAAGAATGTATAAATAAGTAAATAGACGCAGCAACGGTTTTGTGCTGGTCGCAATTTGTTGTTGCTGTTATTTTTGTTGTTGTTGGGGGGTTGTTAAGGCATAAGATGTATCAAATATACACCAGCGTAACATAACCGTTTGCTCCAACGAAGACTGTCGTCGTAAAAGATGCACAGGGTGTTATTGCATTGAGATCTGGGACTTCAAAAACTATCGTTTTCGAAAACTTTTGGAAGAGTCCATAAGACTTTTAGTGCAAAAAGACCCTTAAGTGATCGAAGCTGTACATAAGTGAGGTGAAAACTACAACTAAACGACCCTGTCGTCAGCTACTACGGACAACAATCTCGCCCCTCTCTCTCTTTCTCTCACTCTACTTAAAAAATGTTCTCTTCTGAGAAGTTTCTTTACTTCAGACAGCTTTTGATTCCGGAAAACATACATATTTTTTATTCTTAGCCGGTGTTTAGCGCTCAATTATACTCTTAAACAAGCTAACCAATGGAAAAGGTGGTATTTATCCACTGAACTGTTGTTAAAACCAGATAAAAAAACAATAGAGATGATAGTGAACCACACCCTTGATGAGCTCGAAGAACAGGCTATGTAGCCGTGGCAGGTTTACGCTCATAAAGCTTTCAGTTTCAAATTTAATTATTCAATGTTATTTTAATTTCTCTCTCTCTCCCTCTCTCTCTCCCTCTCTCTCTAGTCCCTTCGTGAGTTTTCCTTCCGAAGATATTTCCAACTCACCTGAGCATGGCTTTTGATTATAATGAGTCCTTTACTCAAAAGACCCGCGAGACTCTCTAGATATTCCATACTTGGTCAGAAGTTTGTGCCCAGGTACAGTCAGTGTTGAGATGGATGGACAGAACCAGATGATAATGCATCTAATTCTTTTAGGCTGAAATTTTAGATGTGTTATTTACAGTTGATTAGAGCATGGTTCCTGACTGCGTTAGAGCTCCCAGACTCATGAAAGATGGAATCAGATGGACTACCTGATAAAGTATTAAAGAGCTCAGAAGCACAAATCAGTGTCATCACAGTCAAGTTAATTGTGGAAGGGACAGAATCGATCTCAGGTCACAGATGAGTTCTTTACCACTGATCTGAGAATAGATGCATGCTATTGAAAGTCTGTATAATTTTTTTTAATTTCTATTAGAGCTCACACCCATCAAAAGGCTTTCATAAATCTCAAAAACCCGTCGTATTCTGTTCTTGGTTAGAATAGACTCATCAAAGATAATCCCAGAACCTTCCCTTGAAAATTTTTAATGAGCCTGAAGGTTTATGCAAAGACCGATCGGTGATGGAGGTGAAGAGTCGATTGCTTATATATCTCCCTTCCTTTTGGGCTGAGGTTCCAAATGAGGTCCTCTATCTCACCTTAGCGTAAATCTTAATTTAACTATTCAGCGCATTCACCATTTGGACAGAGTAACAGAGAACGTTTCAGTGGAAAATTTAACGAGCTCATATGTTCATACCTATGCACGGTCACGACCAAGCTAGAGGAAGAGATCGACTGCTTATGGACCAGCTTGAACTCTTTTTTTATTCAGCAGCTCCAAATGAATTTCTTCGAATCACATATAGTTGACAAAGGACTTCAGAAACAGCTATCCTTACAGCTAGTCAGGCTCTATTATAGTAAGAGTACTAGCCACGGGGTTTCAAGACAGACTCGAAAACAATTAGTACTGGATGTACTATTTTGATGGCTTCTGGAGCACTCTCCAGCTTTTTGCTCAAGTATGCGCTGTAAAAATAGTATTTTCTCAGATATTGACTTTCTATAAGTAGAAAATAGTAACGTCAAGCTTGATTTTGAGAAAGCATTATTTGAAACTCTTATAGAGCTTTGGCAAAAAAGCTTGGGAAAGCTCATTAGATGATCTTTTGGAATCGCAGGAAGCGTAGGTTGAAACTCTTACGGAGATTTGACAAAAAAAGCTTGAAAAAGCTAATTATGGTAATTTTTGAGAGGACAGGAGGCGTATGTTTACCCTTACATAGGATTGATAGAAAAGGTTGAAAAAGCTGATTTGGTGATCTTTTGGGATCGCAGGAAGCGTAGGCAGAAACTCTTACAGAGCTTTGACAAAAAAGCTTCAATAGCTTTTAGATGATCTTTTGGGATCGTAGGACGCGTAGGTTGAAACTCTAACAGAGTATTGGCAAAAATACTTGGAAAGCTCATTAGCTGTACTTTTTGGGATCGCGTAGAAAGCGTAGGTTGAAATTCTTAGAAACTATTGCCAAAAAAGCTTGAAAAAGGTCATTTGATGATCTTTTGGAAGCACCGGAAGCGTAGATTGAATTAAGCTCTTACAGAGCTTTGATAGAAAAGGTTGAAAAATCTGATTTGATGCTCTTTTGGAATCGAATGAAGCGTAGGATGCAACGCTTACAGAGCTTTGAGAAAAAAGCTCAAGAAAACTCGAGAGAGCTTTGAGGCTTTGTAATTCGGTAACACTCAGGTCTTTTGAGGGATAAATAAGTGAGCCCAGAGCGAAAAATTATAAGAGATTTTCTAAGGATAAGTTCAGCAACAGCGAGCACCTCGAATTTAAGTTCATCGTAAAATAAATAAATATTCTAAATGGATACTTTATGATTAGTTTTCATAGTTCCATAGTTCAAAAGGCCATTTTTACGAGAACTCAGACTAGTATAGTGGCAACATACTACCTTGAGTTCGACGGATATGAGAAAACAGTGCACTCAACTTCTGGAGCATTCATAACCTCTCAAGTCACAATGTTCTCTTTGCGAATTACGAGGCTGCAAAAGATTACTTAAAACACACAGCTACTTCGTGCACAATTTATGTTAAAAGCATCATGATTTCAATGATTTTTTTTTCAATATTTTTGGTATTTTTTTTAGTGTTTCATAAAAAATTTACAGCTCACTGACACACTGTATAAAGGCAGACAGCAAATATCCAATTTAATACGCACCAATTCCGTCAAACGTCAATAATAATTTTTTCGCCATTCTTCCGTCAGCTGTCGCACACACCTACACACACACACACATGTTGGCACAATCACCCACACACACACAGATTACATAGATTATACATATGAAGTTTTATTATACCATTTTTTTTGGTGTTGGGTTTTATGGGAGCGCATGTGTGTGTGTGCGTGTGTGTGTGGCTCACAATTTTTATTGTTTGCTGCTGCTGTATTTGCAATTTGCCTAGTTTCTTGTTTATTGCTGTTGCTGTTTTTGTTGTTGTTGTTGCTGTTAGCGGTTATGCTAAAACCAACGCTAACAATTCAAGCTCTGTCTGTGTTTTACATACACACATACATAGTTTAACGAGTAGTAAGTATACACATGTACGTATATATGTACATATGTCGCACTAGGGATTATTATTATTATGACTATGACTGTATTTAGGTCAATCCATTGGGGGAGAGCGCATACATAAATACATAAATGAATAAATTCACACGCAACTACCTACATATTAACTGCATATATGTACGTATGTGTACGACACACACATATAAGTGTTTTTTGTGCTAACAATTTCTAATAAATATGTATGAAGCAACGCCCCCACACACGCACGCACTATCTGCCGGTCTCATGCCGTTAAGAGCATTCCCCAGACGGCTGTGATTCGGGAAAAGCGCGAGAATTTTTGAATTTTTTTTTTTGCAATTTTTTTCTGTCTATTTTTGCTCATTGTAGTTTAATATTATTTTTTTTGCGTCCCTTTTGCTATTGTTATAAATTGTTGTTGTTGCTGCACTTGCATAAAAGTCAATTTACTGGCAATTCTCCAAGGGAGAAAGCTCAAAAATGTTAAAGCATTTCGATATTTAATTTGTGTCTCGCGCTGACGAACAATGTGCAAAATAAACTTTTTCTCAAACATACCGTTATGTCAATATTTATGCTGCGCGCACGATATTTAACTTTGATCTGGTGCAAAGCGTTGAGGGATTCCGAAATGTTCGATAACGGTAAATTTATATACTATACATATGTTAAATAGTTGATTGCGCGAAATTAATTATATAAATGAGTGTGTGTTGAGTTCTGGAAGGGAATTCGATATAAATTAAGAGTGGAAAAGCATAAGCGGAGCTTTAAATGGCTTGAGCTTTAAGCTCTAAGCACAAAGAAGGAAAATAATCGTACAGAAAAATTCTTTTTGGTGTGTGTCTTGTTGTTTTCCAACAAAATTGAGTGATCTACAGTTTGCAGCCACCTCCACAATGGCTGCTGAGCTTTTTTGTGAAGCTTTTTATTTCGTGTGAGAAATACACTCTGTGTGAGATACTCATTCAAAGAGAGACTTAAGAATGTTGGTGGATTAAAAGACATCGACAGATTGACAGTCGATAACTTTTAAGTTTAAAACATCTTCGTCTATCTTGGAACCAGCATCAACACCAGTAATAATGTCCGACTCGAAATTCTCACGACTAACAAAGATCACGTTGCTCTGTATGCACGCACTTCTGAGAAAGATGTGATGAAAGCCTTCACATCAAGGACGCTCACGTTACTCATGTTTCAAGCTAATATATTTAGTCGCACACACACATTGATATAAATTTAATAGCACTGCATATAATAATGGTATTTTTACATACATACATACATATATACACACATTCGTCTAGGATCTTATGCAAACCAACCACTCTTTCCACTTCAATGGACTAATTAAAGTTCAATGACGAATTATTATTATTAATGAGACTCAAATTTAATTAATAACATATTTTACGCATTTAACCTCATTTAAACTTCGAAAATCGGCACACATACATACATAAAGGCATGAGTATTTCGCAAATACCTACATATCTACATATATATCTAACCTTTGACAATAACCACAAAATATTTGACCACCAATTGAACATTTAATCAGATTTCTGACATTATTTTATGGATTTCAGCAGAGAGTTGAGTATTATGTACTAATATATATGTATATATATATGTATGTGTATGCGAGTATTTCCTCAAAGTGATATTGATTGCTCTTGTGGCTAACCGAAAACTATAATTTCTTGCAAATTGCCTACAGCCACCAAAAGCAAAAAAAAAGAAAAAATCAGTAAATAAATAAAGGCATATACATACATACATAGTTATATATGTACATATACATGTACAAGAAACACCACAACATAATATTCGAAATATGAAATAGTACAAAAGTAAAAAATCAGCAAATTCTGCTTGTCAACAACAGAGCCCACGCACTATATTTTTGCTGAAATTTATTATTGTTACTCGCTGGAGATTTGCACGACGGCAAGAAATGGAATGGATTTTGGTGGCTTGGTGCTTGGAAAAAAGTAAAAACTAAAATAGAATAAAATAAATATGGAAAAAATATATATAAAAAAAACAAAAAAGTTGCAAAGCGTCAAACCTGTAAGTTCGACATGGAACCCTGCGCTTACAGCATTGCATTTGGTTTTCGCTTTATTTATTTCATTTACAGCAAAGGGAATTTTGTAAAATTCTGTAAAAAAAAATCTTCTTCTTTAACCACCTCTTTTAGTTCTTTATCTATGTTCTCAGCTTTTTTCTCTTTTCTTCCTATAATTCATTGTCCTCTAAAAGGTGATACATTTCGAGGTTCCCCTCTCTTTCAAAGAAAAAAATTCATATTTAACGGGGAATATTTATTATCATACGAAAGAATATTCTTTGACATTTATTTTTTGAAGATTAACCCTTTCAAATGTTGGCCGTGGCTAAGTCTCAGATGGTCCATGCGTTGAGTACAATTTTCGATGACTCGTTCGAGCATTTCGACTGGTAACTGGCGAATGACACGCGTGCTGTTTTGCTCCAAGGCCTGAATCGAAGCGGTATTGTCCGCATAGACTTTAGACTTCACATATCCCCACAGGAAACAGGTCTAATGGTGTGATATCACACGATCTTGGTGGCCAATAAATCCACTGATTGATGCGATGCATGGGAGGTGGCGCCGTCTTGTTGAAACTAAATTTCGCGGAGATCACGAGCTTCAATTTCAAGCATCGAGTAGTCGATTATCATGGCGTGATAATGGTCGCCATTGACGGTTACGTCCTCACCGGCATCATTTTTGAAGAAATATGGACCGATGATTCCACCGGCCCACAAACCATACCAAACTGTAATTTTTTCTGGTTGAATTTCTTTAGGTTGCTCTTCGTCCCAAATGCGGCAATTTTGCATGTTTACATAGCCACTTAGCCAGAAATGGGCCTCATCGCTGAACAAAATTTGACTCGAAAATATCGGATCTTTCTGGAACTTTTCAAGAGCCCATAGAGCGAAGCGATTTCGCTTTCGCGCTTCTTGCGCAAGCTATATTTTTTACTCTTTCAATTTAAGATCTCGACATAAAATGCGCCAAGTTGTTCTATATGTCAGTCCGAGTTGCTGCGAACGGCGCCGAATCGACTATTCACGGTCTTCGTGTACACTCTCAGCTATGGTCGCTATATTTTCTTCACTGCGTGCAGAACGTGGTCTATTCGGTCGAATATTATCCAAAAATGAATGCTGGGTCTCAAGATGGGTGATGGTGTTGCGAATAGTACGCTCAATGGACCTATTATGTTGGCCATAAGTTGAGCGAAGCGCGCGAAACACATTATTTACAGAAAGTGAATTTTCGTTATAAAGTTGAATCGATTTGTAAACGTTGTTCAGGCGTTCAAATCTTTCCATGATGAAATGC